>CM066032.1:827593628-828813985 GCA_033557465.1 Ichthyophis bannanicus
AGAAGAGGTTTGATACAGCAATTAATTATAAGAAATCAAAATATAGAAGAAAATGGATTTTAAAAAACTCTCTCCAGCCCATGGGAAAGATCCATTTAAGAAACCAATAATTAATTATCTACTACTTTCAACAACATACCACTGTAGCTTTCATTTAAATCCTAAGAGAAAAAAAGATCAGCAAGCTGGAAAATTACAAAGATATCATTCAAGCAGAATTCTTATTTGCAAGAAAAAACTCTATGGGGCATGATTAGTAAGGTCCATGCTCGTAATGTGCACATGGGCTACATTACTAGCATGAGAGAGGGGTCTGCACTAATTCAGGGAGTTCGTGCGTCCATGCTCTTGCAGTTAGTGTGGGCCCAAGATGTTGCACCGTGCAAGCTAACACGAAGCTGCACTTAACGCCATCCACTGATGTGGCATTAAGCACTCCACCTCCCCCTCGCTAAAGGCAGCAGATGTGGTTAATGTGAGCCATTAACACCCATGCTTGCCATCAATGGCCCCATTCCGCTCACAGCCCGCCCAGTCTCCATTCCTCACATACAACCCATGTTTACCTGGGATTTTTGGCAGTGCAGCCTTCACTCCCAGGTAACACACTTTAGTAAACATGCCCTAAATGTAATGGATCAATAAAAGTATAACTATTCCCCTGGTAGGGCCGGTGCTAACCTTTTTGCTGCCCTATGCAAATGATTACCATGCTGACCCCCACCCCAATGATTTCCATTGGATCCCTTCAACCCTTCACTTTTATCCCAACAATAACTTCATGAGTGTTTGAACACCATTTACACTTGCACTGGGGGTTAGAGGAAGGCTATGAGATTTCTACACAACTTCCCTCCAGTATTAGATACTAGGTACATTATGCAGCATTACAAAACCTGCAAAAGCTCAGAACCTATCGTAAACCTGCCATACCATAACTGCACCTCCAGGACTCACACGTACCATACTACATATGAAAAGGCAGCTCTACAAACATGATATTGGGCCCCTGAACAGCAGTGCACCTACTAGTAGGAAAGCAGAACAGATCTGAAGAAAGAAACTACAAGCTAACAGAATACTGCACTTTGCTCACACCAGCAAGACAGAAACAGACCGCCAAATACAGAATAAGGGACCACAAATTAGAAACAGAAATAGGCAGACAACAACTTTACTGAAAACCTCAAGAAAATCAAACTCTGCTTGCAGTTCAACACTGAAGAAAGAAGCAGAAATGTGTTTCCTCTGGGTCTGAGCAAATTATAAAGATATCAGAGATGCACATTTCCCAAAGCTGACATATTCCAATTAATAAATTCAAAATAAAATACTTTTCCTATCTTTTTTTATCTGGGCATTTTATTTTTCCAATTGCTTTTCTTTGCCTGTTTTTATGAACTTTCCAGGATCTGCTCTCTCATATACCATTTTTCCTCTCTCCTTCTCTCTTTGTCTATTCCCCCTTCCACATCTTTCAATTCTGTCTGCTGTTAACTTAGGGAGCCTGGACTATTTTTACCTTTATTGCAACCTCTCTATCAAGATGCCCTAACCTCCCTGTTTTGGTAATATCCTTCAAAGATACATTATTCCAAACCATGCTCTCCTGGGCAATCTTCGACTTTCCCCCCAATATCTAGTTTAAAAGTTACTCTATCACCTTTTTAGTGCCAGCAGCCTGGTCTCACCTTGGTTAAGGTGGAGCCCTTCCTTCTGGAAAAGGCTTCCCTCTTTCCCAGAATGTTGTCCAATTCCTGACAAATCTAAAGCCCTTTTCTCTGCACTACCGTCTCATCCACATATTGAGACTCTAGAGCTCTGCCTGCCTCTTGGGTCCTGAACAGGGAACAGGAAACATTTCTGAGAATGCTACCCCAGAGGTCCTGGAATTCAGCTTCGTACCTAAAAGCCTAAATTTGGCTTCCAGAACCTTCTTCCCACACTTTTCTATGCCATCAATGCCCACATGTACCAAGAAAGCAGGCTCCTCCCCAACATTGTCTAGAATCCTATCTAGGAGGCGTGTGAAGTCTGCCATCTCCATGCAAGCAAGTGGATCAGGTGATCCTCACACCCACCAGCCACCCAGCTATCTACATGCCTAATAATCAAATCACCAACTAAAACAGCTGCCCTAATCCTTCCTTCCTGGGTGATGGCTCGTGGAGGCACATCCTTGGTGTGAGAGGATATTGCATCCCCTGCAGGGCAGATCCAGGCTACAGGATTATTTTCTGCTACACCAAGGAGGTGCTCTCCTTCCAGGTGACCTCTTTCTTCCACGACAGCATTGAGATTGCTGTTACTGTCCAGCATCATCTCCACTCTTTCTTCCTCTCCTCAAAGTTCACAGTCCAGGATCCCCCTATTCTCCTTTCCTCCACAATCCAGTGCCCCCCTCTCCATTCCCCCAACAATCTAGCCTCCTGCCTTTCTCCTTCCCACAGCCCAGCATCTTCCCTCTCCCCTCTCCGCAGTCTAGCATTTCACTGTCCCCTTGTCTTTACTGAAGACCAACATTTTCCTGCCCCCTCTCCTCTCCAACATCTCTTCTTTCCCCTTCCCCCTCCCCCACTGTCAAAAAATATTCCCTCCAGCCTTCCAACCACCTCACCAAATGCCCCTGCATCTGTGTCACATCACAGCAAATTGTCTCTATTCCCAACACCTACTCCCTCTCAACTACCTTACTACCCTGAAAACTAGCTCATCCACCAAACCCCCGCAATTACCTCACTCTTAGAAACTCCACCTAAATGTTCTCCCCCCAAAACTCCCAATTGTAACTGACTCACTATCCTGCAAACTACCCAACCTCCAAAACCTATCTCCCCATAGCTGACACTAACCACCAAAACTACATCCTCCCTAAATGCCCACCACCCTCAACCATCTCACCACAGAAACATGTGCAGCACACTCAGAACACGCAACAAACACACACAACACATAATCACATGAACATCACACACACACACACACACAAGGTTTCAAATTGCCTGGCTGTGATGTACTACATTTAAAGCTATTCATATAAACATTTCATTTTCTTATCTGTTATTTCTACTGTGAAAGCTACTGACTGAATTGTACTTCTTTCTTATTGGCTGCTATCTGTACTGTCAACTAGTATCTGTTGAAATGGCCAGGGCCAGATTAAGGAATGACAAGCTAGGAACATACCTAGGTTGTAAAGTTTAGGTGGGGCGCTGCCAAATGTGCTCAGCACTCCGGAGGTTAGGATTGACAACTGTCTGGCTTTTTGCATGATTTTACTGATTTTTGCATTAATATCTGGAAGATAGAAGGAAGGCTAACATATCTGCACATTTTTCAGAATTTAAAACCTCTATCTGTAGTTATCTAATCCTGGCCTGCCTGCTTCCAATGTAATTAGCAACAGATCCTGTGAATAAGATCCAGCCAATGGGAAGGCTGCAGGGGCGGAGCACTGGCGTGCTGCTCTAGTCGCAGGAAGGGAGGAGTGAGCTAGGGGAAGTTCCTGTGGTGTACAAGTTTAGTTCTGCTTGTTGTGGGAGATGAAACAGAAGGGAAATGAAGCTCCCACCCCCACCCACAAAAATGGCTCAATGCAGTTCTCTAGGAAAAGCAGTTCCAATAGCTGATTCAGAGTAATATAGCAATTATGCAACTGTACCTGTCAAACAACCCTCCCTTCTTATCTCCTCTCCCAATTACAGACACACAGAGAACATACACACACGCACAGACACATACATAAAAACATTTACACACATGCAAGCATGTATGCACTGACATACAAAACACACACAGATATACCAACCCACAAAAAATACATATACACATACACAAACAAAATACACATATACAAAAAAAAGATAAACATAAAAACAGAGACATACATGTGCACACACTCATACAAAGACTTCATTCAAAAGATAAACAGAGACAGGCAATGCAAATACAGACAGACATTTGTCAGCATATACATACACACATACAGGTTGGAAAGAATTCCATGAGCTATACCCCCTTGTTTTCAGTGAATGCTGTTGAGAAGTGCAGTTATGCAGTTTGAATCTAATCCCATATTTTTTCTTTATTTAGCTGCATTTATATCCCGCTTTTCACCGGGTCAATGACAATTACAGTACAACACAAATAACTTTTTTTAACAGAAGCTTGGCACTGCTTGCATAGTATCCAACTTGTAGCTAATCTCCTAACACATATGTATTCCTACATAGTTAAATATATTTTAATGATGCAAAAACATTGCGATTAATGACATACATAGAAGAAGTGAAAGATTGGACCCTACAATCATTACATTTAACAGTGCTACTATGAACAGTATACATGGAAGAGATCAATCCCTGTTAAATTTCTAAGAACAAGAACAAGTGTTTAAACAAACTTTATTTATTGATGCAAATTGTATTAGCATCAATAAACTGCTGATTGTATATATGCTGTAAGATTATACTGATTTAATATTATATTGGAAATTATTTTAAATAGTTCATAGAGATGTTTGTACTTCTATTTTCTAATGCTATTGCTAACGTTTATCATATGCTATCTGCCATAAAAGACATAATTATGTAATAGGCTTTTCAGCTGATAACCTGTAAAAATGGCATTATCACACACCAAGGGGCTTGTTTACCGCGGCTTTATAAACAAGCCCCCAAGAGTTGTTATAACAAAGGCCTCTACAGTATGTTTGTGGTTCATGACATCATTGTAAAGATAGGTGAGATATAAATGAATTTTTTTTTAATCAGGACTAACAACTGCTACTTCTGTGCATTAAATATTTCCATGTATATAGCTAATTATCTTTTCCAAGGCTGAATGCTATCAGATGCAGCAACTATATTATGGAGGAAGAAATGGGAGGGGGGTTTGCTCTTTTCTTTTATCAGGTTTTGAATAAGTGATACCACACTTCGCAAAAAGAAAATGCAGAAAAAACTGGTAAAGTCAAAGTTATGTATATCCTTGTACATGCACAGACAAGGAAGATAGTCTCATAGCCATTAATGCTGCCAGATTTAACACATGTTTAACGGATACCGGCCAGCAAGCACTCGATCTTTGTTTCTAACTGGTCTGCATATATGAAATCATTTCCCTTAAATTCCTTTATATTTAGTGAGTAAGGGACAAACCAATCAGCGTAAGTGCAGTCCTCTTAAATTACCTAAAATATACAAAAGTACATGGCCCGAATAGGTTTATTTTCTAGGAATTCACATACGGTAGGTGGCAGCGGACAAAGTATTCCAGAAAAGCTACATGTGCCTATTGTCTAGTTGAAGGGGCTGTGGACCTTTGTAAGCTGTAAATCATTCTCTGCAGTTCTGAAGTGTGCATATGTTTAGCTGCAACACATTTTGATTTTATTATAGTAAAGGCAATTGTAAAATATAAAGCAGCCATTTTTTTTAATTTTGAGATTCCTGTGGACTAATATAACTTACTCATAGTAAGTTGCGCTTACCATCGAATACTCTCTATAGATTATATTCAGAAATTTACAAGACATTCCTCTTTCCCCCTCCTCCCATATTTGCAGTTCATTAGGTTCTATGAAGGCTTTATAGGAAATGTCAAGAATTAAAAGATGATGAGATCTAAGGCCAAATCTTTAAAAGGCAAGCAAATTCTAAAAGGAAATGCCTTATTTCTATTGTAGATGCATATTGGTAAAAGTCCTTTCACATCACAACCCGTTTTGGTAAAAATGTTAGGTTATGAAAGGCACTGGCAAAACGAATTTGTTTCACAGATTGCAATTTAACGGTTTGCTATATTTATCATACCACCATTAATTTTTGAGTATGTGATGTATGATTCAATATTTCCAGCAGAAATCATACTGTACTTGGATGTCTTCAGTGTCACACTAGAAGAATTCCAAAATTCTCATCTCTGTATAAGAGTTATTCAGAATAACCAAGCTATCACTTTGGCATGTCTTATTCGACTACCCAGTAATACAACTATAAGAACAAGAAACACAAAGTCCAAAAACTCTCAGAAAATTTAAGAGATTTGCACATCAGAAAAGACACAACCGAGCTATAATGTATCCATAAAATCCACTGATCTTAGCTAAAAACGCACGTAAAGATACATATAAGCAGAGCCTTACCTGAAATCAGAAGGCTGATACCGTATAGAACTAAATGTGCTAAAAAATCCATGCTTTCCAGAATATATCCATCCAGTTCTCAGAAAAACTCATGAGTTTATCGTATCCTTAACAGAGCATGCCTTTGCTCCCACTTCTTTATTATGAGATACTTTGTTGACAACTAACTTACAAATACGGGAAGATTAAGGGTTATGTTTTGCTGTTTTCCCATGTCCAGCAGTGGGGCGTATTGTAAAGGTCTTAGTGCTGTCCAAACACTGGGAGTTGAAGTTCCTTTTTCCTGTTTCCTTTGTAGATTAGTATGGGAAAGGCAGGATCTTAAAGGCACTTTGCATAAGCAGTACTTGAGAGCACTGGAAAGGCGCTCCAGACATACAATAATATATCAAACTATTTAGGCAATGCTCAGGCGTGGCACAGGACTGCTTGAAGAGAAAAGGCAATAGGTCACTTTGGGCCCTTTTGCACCTTAAGCGTGTTTAACACAAAATCTAACATGCATTAAATGCAAATCATTGGAGACATGACCAGCATGTTTCTGATAGTTAATGTGTGGGTGAATACATTTAACTCCTTCTATAGAGATGGTGTAAGATGCACTTGCACTTATGACAACATTGACAGTGCGTGGTACATCCTCCCCCCAACCCACTCTAACTGCAATGTGCTCACCATGTCCATTCTCTGCTCTTACCCTGCCCCTAACATGCTATGGCAGTGCGCAAATCAGTGTGCAGTAGCTAGGGCCGGCCCAAGAGTTTCTGCTGCCCTAGGCAGAAGCCCCGGCCATGCCGCTCCCCTCCGTGCTGAGCTGCGCTACTGCCATTTCTGGCGAATTGGACAGGGGTGCAGCTTGGCTTGGCTGCAGACCATGTGCTTCAGCACACATGGCTTATCGCTTCTGACCCCCTTCCAACATTTGGGTGTTCAGAAGTGGCAGGCCATGTGTGCCAAAGCACATGGCCTACCACTGAGTCTAGCTGTCCCCCCATCCTCCTGCTGCTGGAATCAGCGGGAGCATGGAGGAGGGAGGATGGCACAGTTTGGCATACAGGGGAGGGGGGGGGGGGGCAGCAGGCCATGTGAGCCGAAGCACATGGCCTGCCACCCACAGACATACCTACCCGATACCTTCAATTTACCCCTCATTTCCCCTCCCTCATGTCCCTCTTGGAGAGCAAACTCACCCAGACACACCCACCCACTCGGCACTACCCTAGAAATAAACCTCCATGCTACTCTGATAGGAAATCTACACGTAACATATCCAACCTTATCCATATCCTTCTTCTCCCCCCCTCCACTCTCCCGTTTTCATGCGCCCAATGGAACGCATGCTCAGTCATTAAAAAAAACCCCTTTTATTCATGATCTTTTTATCTCTAATGCCCTACACCTTCTTGCCTTGACCGAGACCTGGCTCCCCCCAGAAGACACCGCATCCATTGCCTCTCTCTGCTATGGGGGCTACCAGTTCTCCCATACACCTCCATCTACTGGTCACGGTGGTGGCGTTGGCCTCCTACTCTCTCCCTCCTGCCAATTCCAACCCCTCCTGCCACCCCAATCACACTCCCCCTTCTCCTTCGAAGTCCACTCCATTCGCCTCCTCTCACCACTTCCCCTCCGAATAGCTGTTATCGCCCACCGGACAAATCCAAATCAACCTTCCTTACTGACTTCGACTCCTGGCTTTCTGCCTTTATGGATCCCTCCTCCCCCACTCTTATTCTTGGCGATTTCAACATTCACATCGACAACCCCTCTGACCCACATGCCTCAAAGTTCCTCGCTCTTACCTCCTCGTTCGACCTCCAACTTTGCTCCACTGCCCCCACACATCTACACGGCCACTGCCTTGACCTAATACTCTTCTCCAACTCCTCTCCTTCAAACTTCCGCAAATCAATTCTTCCCTCATCTGACCATCACCTCTTAACATTTACTCTTTAGCTTCCACCGTCCCAACCTCATCCTGTCTCCTCTGACCTATTTAGAAACCTTCATAATATTGATCCCGACTCTCTCCTCCATTTTATCCTCCAAGTCCGTCGACGAGGCATTATCTTCATACGATGCTACACTATCCTCAGCCCTTGACACTCTTGCCCCTCCCACCCCACGTCCTGTCAAACGATCCACTCCCCAACCCTGGCTTTCACTCACAATCCGTTACTAACGCATCTGCGCCCGTTCTGCCAAACGAGCTTGGTCCAAATCCCGCTCCCCAGAAGACCTTCTACACTTCAAATTCATGCTTGGCTCCTTTGAGTCAGCCTTAGCACTTGCCAAACAAGATTACTACATCCATCTGACTAACTCCCTTGCCTCTGATCCTCGCCGTCTCTTTAATGCCCTCAATTCTCTCCTCAAGGTCCCCCCGCCCCCGATCCCGCCCTCGCTTTCTGCCCAAACCCTAGCCGATTACTTCCATGACAAAATTCACAGGATTACCCTCCAATTCCCTACACCCCATCTACCTCCCCTCCTCCCCAATTCTCCTCCCCCATCCCTACTCCCCCTGCCACCCTCTCCTCCTTCCCTCTCATCTCTGAGGAAGAAACCGCTCTCCTTCTATCCTCCTCCAAACCCACCACCTGTTCATCAGACCCTATCCCCACCCATCTCCTACGTTCCATCCCCCTCACCATTGTCCCCTCCATCACTCATATCCTTAACCTTTCACTCTCCACTGCAACTGTACCTGTTGACTTCAAACATGCTGTTGTCACACCCCTCCTCAAGAAACCCTCACTTGATCCCATATGCCCTTCTAACTATCGACCCATCTCCCTCCTTCTCTTCATATCCAAACTACTAGAACGAGCAGTCCACCATCACTGTCTAGACTTCCTCACCTCCCAGGCCCTCCTGGACCCACTTCAATCCGGCTTCCATCTCCTACACTCCACTGAAATGGCACTCACAAAAGTCACAAATGACCTGTTCCTGGCTAAATCCAAGGGCCTCTATTCTATCCTCATCCTTCTTGACCTTTCTGCTGCCTTTGACACTGTTGCCCACAACCTTCTCCTCATCACCCTCTCCTCGCTTGGCTTCAAGGACTCCGTACTATCCTGGTTCTCCTCCTACCTCTCCCATCGCTCATTCAGTGTATGCTCTGGTGGCTCATCCTCCTCCCCTACCCTTCTCCATGTAGGTGTACCCCAGGGATCTGTCTTGGGCCCCCTCCTTTTTTCTCTCTACACCCAAGGCCTTGGCACGCTTATCTCCTCCCATGGCTTTCAGTACCATCTCTATGCCGATGACTCCCAAATCTACCTCTCTACACCTAATATTTCTCCGGCAACCCAGTTCAAGATCTCTGCCTTTCGGACATCGCTGCCTGGATGTCTCATCGCCGATTGAAATTTAACATGGTCAAGACTGAACGCCTTGTCTTTCCACCTAACTCCTCCCCCCCCCCCCACTTCCCCCTCTCTCAATTCATGTGGATGGATCTACTATCCTTCCTGTTCCCTCGGCCCGCAATCTAGGGGTTATCTTTGACATCTCTCTCTCCTTCTCCGCTCATATCCAGCTTGTAACGAAGACCTGCCGCTTCTTTCTCTACAACATCAGCAAAATCCGCCCCTTCCTCTCTGAACACACTACCAAAACGCTTATCGACTCCTTAATCTCCTCTCGCCTTGATTACTGCAACCTACTCCTCGCTGGTCTTCCCATGAGCCACCTCCTTCCCCTTCAATCTATACAAAATCACACTGCTCGACTAATCTTCTGCCAGCCTCGCCATGCCCACACTACTCCTCTTCTCAAGTCGCTTCACTGGCTCCCTGCCCAATTCCGCATCCAATTCAAGCTTCTCCTACTGACCTATAAATGCATTCACTCTATAGCCCCTCAATTCCTCTTATCTCTCCCTATGTCCCCTCCTGAAATTTGTGCTCCGCTAACAAATTACTTCTATGAATGCCTTTCACCCGCACCGCGAACTCCCGACTGCGCTTTCACCTTGCTGCACCTTATGCCTGGAACAGCCTACCTGCATCTATGCGCCAGGTATCCTCCCTGGCCCTCTTCAAATCCAGGTTGAAGACCCACCTCTTCACCGTTGCATTCAGATCCTGACTCCTTCCTCATCTTACCCTAACCCCTGTCAACATTTATGTCCAAACTACAGACCAAACTGTACCACACCTACCTTGCGCAGAACTGACTAATGCTCTGTACTGTCTAATTAATGTACTGTTCTAACTAGACTGTAAGCTCCGATGAGCATGACTCTGATGGGCATGACTCTGATGGGCAGGGACTATCTCTTGTATGTTGGTTACCTCTTGTCGGTTAGCTGTGCAGCGCTGCATGCGTGGCGCTTTATAAGTGCTGAATAGTAGTAATAGTAATAGAGATACGCGGCCCTAGGTGGCTGCCTAGCCCACCTAGTGGACGGGCCAGCCCTGACGGTAACTGTTACCGCGGGCCCGAGGAGGCAGTAATTGCACATGAAAGCTCACGTTAACTGCTTAGTGTACTTGAGTAAAAGGGCCCTTTAGTCGAGAACAACCTGTAAGAAGATTAACCAGGCAAACCTCTCCTCTCAGCAAACAAAATCGTCATCTTCTTTCAAGTTGCTTGAATTTTGATAGATAAGAAGTTGTCAAAGAAATTTGTAGTGAATGTCATGTGTAAATACTAGTAATTATATAAATACTTGTTCTTCTTTATTGAGTACAGTAGGTATACCATATATCTTTTGAGAAAGTCATGCTTCTTCATATTTAAGCAAATGCCTTCAAAAGTTGCTTGCTTCACCAGGGCAGGAAGAAAACAACTTATTCTAACATCAAACCAAAACACATTGATAACTTTCTCTTTTTACCTACCTCCCTCCCCAGTTGAAATTTTAATCCACATTGCTAATTGCTCTTTTCCCCTTCCCCTTTCTTATCTTGCTCCCTTTTCACTGGTCTACAGCACCAAGACCTATTTTCTTCTTTTCAAAATTTCTTCCCAACTTCTTTTTGTTGTTAAGTGCCATTGAGACGGTGTTGACTCCTGGCAATTCTCTGGATAGTTGACCTAATCTGTGTTTGGTCTTCAGTCAAGTAGCTCATTGTTGATAGAGTGGTATCCATAGCTGCTATCATTGTATCGATCCATCTCATTGCTGGCCTTTCTCTTTTGTGTTGACCTTCAGACTTGCCAAGTATGACGTCTTTCTCTAATGATCTCTCTGTTCGCATGATATGTCCAAAGTATGAAAGTCAAAGTCTTGTCATCTGAGCTTCTTAAAGAAAGCTTTATTTTGATCTCATCTAGTACTCACTGGTTTGTTCTTTGGATAGTCCATGGTATACACAGCATTCCTCACCAGCACCATAATTTCAAGGCGTCTTCTCCCTCCTTAAACACTCTGCTGGCTCCTATTCAAGTTCTTGTACTCCTTTTTATGCCTCTTTATCTCATTCACACAGAAACTGCATGTTACTCACTTCCAGGCAGGAGATTTTAGGCTAGTCCTTGATTTCAGAAAACCCTATTCTGTTGCATTATGGGACCTGCAGCACTGATTTTAATGAGTAGAATCAAGAGCTACAAATACTACATTGCTTTGGGATGTAAGTGTAAAACCAGGACTGGCCAAAAAGTGTCTCTCCTGGAGCTGATTAACTTGACATTTCTGTCCATAATTAAAGCGTGATTTACAACACTTCTCTTCCCATAGATACATAATTGAAAAAAAGTCCTCATAAATCAGGCCCTCAAATCTTCACCCCTTTCAAACTCTGAACTCAGTATATAATATTGTTTTCTTAGAAAGTAACTGAAATCTACAAGCCATTTCGGCTTCAGCAACTGCAATACCCACACCAGCTCAAGTTTTTGCTGTACTATTCTCAGAGCTTTCTTTATCACATTATTAAGCACTGCTGCTTTTGACATACTTTCATGTTATGTGTTTTCAATATTATTGACCAGCTGCAAGAAAATGATGTTACAATGTATGTTGTCTCTAGGGAACAGTACCAGAAGCTGCTTTTCTGATGACCCCTATCTGTCTCAAATGGTTGCTTGTCCATTGCCCTTAGTGGGATTACCTTTGCCCCATTCACAAGAAAAGAAAAAGAAAATAGGGAATGAAGGGAAATTGGCTGATAGGTATGTCTAGTATGGCTGCATCCTTGCCTGAGGCTGTAATACATTATGATGGCAGAAAAAACAAAACAAAACATGTGGGCTAAGAAAATGAGTACCCAGAGCCCAGCACAACAAGAGTAAAGCCAGGGGGAACCATACTCTGAACAGAAGTGCACAGAGAATGGACCCAGCTAAGAAACAGGTCAGGCCTGAAAGTGCACAGAAAATGGACCCAGCACAAGAAAAGACATGCCAGGCCTGAACAGGTTAAACAGGCCTGAGCAAGCTGGGCAAGCCTGGACAAGTTAAACAGGCCAAACAAAGCTGGTGATACAAAGTACTCATATGCCCTGAAGACTACAGTGCCAGTGATTAATGAAGAAAGGGAATGGCAGGGTGCAGCCAGAATGACTCAACACTAGCAAGAATAAAAGCCATTAATATGCTGATAAGGGTGGATCCCAGGGAAAGAGCCTTTGCCCCAAAGGAAAGAAGCCTCTGCAGACTTTTTGCACACGGCCCTCCTTTGTCCCAAAGGAAAGAGGCCTCTGCAGGCCCTGCAACCTTTTACAGTCAGAACAGCAACTTTTGCACACGGAACAAAAACGTTTGTGCAGGAGTTGCTATAGAGGGTATAGGGTATGTGTTGTTTTAAACTCACTGATGCAAGTGTTTCCATTGAACACTCTATCCAAGATCTAAGTGATCTAGTTAATCATATTACTGACCCGTCCATGGGTCCTGGGTGGTTTATGAAGTGGTTCAGTTGGCCAGGGGGACTAAAAATCCCAGTGGTAGGGGTTCTTTTTATTTACTGCTATGTGTCATTCTGCCATGTTGTATCCCCATTCTTTACCGCTTCATTACCACCACCCTTGACACCCTGGTAGAATGCAAGGCGATTACCACTGTCATGGCCCTGACCCAATACACCCCTCTGCGGCTTGCCTCCAGTAATACAGCCCTCAACCGCCTCTAGCGGTTGAGGTCTCACTTAAAAAGGGGGGAGTGAGGCAGCCATGAGGCTCTTACACAAGTGATCAGCCTGACCCTTCCCCCCAAGCCATGAGGCTCTTACATAAAGTAATCAGCCTGCTAAGAGAAGACATTAAGATTTCAGTAGACACCCTTCCCCCACTCCAGGTCTGAGCACAATATCCCCTAGCCCAGAAATCAACAGACCAGAGCACACCGGTTTGGACGGGTCACCCAGGTACCTTCCCCAGGGGCTGCTGATTGGTGGACAAGAAATACCTGTGGTAAATGGGATTATAGAATGAGTTTAAAATTGTACTGTATATAAGGCATTGGAGGATGTCCCTCGGGGCTCAGACTCTTGTGGAGGTTGCTGGTATCTCTGTCTGGGCCTGTGCGCACATTAAAAGTTCCTGTTTGCATTCCAGCCTGTCTGTGAGTTTTCCTTCTGTGGGTGAGTGATTGAATAAGAGCTTTTCACAGCGTTTGCTATAACACCACTGCATTAAGCCTGGACCACTCCCAATACTCTCCGTGTCACATTCCTTACATGTGCTGGAGCATGGCTTGTTCTCTTGTGGTGATAAACCCCTTTCCCTTCAAGGTATTTATCCCAGCCAGGGTGACAGAAACCGGGTACAGGTAATGTCTCTTTCTGGTTTGCCTCTCTTGGCTTTCTTAATAGGAAGTCTGAGTATTTGTCTGAGTTATAAGACTGCTCAGGGTTGTGCTCATTAAAACCTCTAGCCTCTTCTCTATACAGATAAGGTTTCAAGCTTGTTACCTTACTGCAGGCTTTGAAGTCAGCTTTGAGCTTCCTCTCCCCTGGCACAGTTCCTTCAGCTTGAGCTAGGTTCCTCCGTGGCTCATGCAATCCCTCAGAGACTCTGCCCCACTTCCTGTTTGTGTGGAAATCCTTCCTAGGACTGTCGTTCCAGAGACCAGCTGCTCTACTGCTCTGCCCTCTCTGAGCTCTCCGACCTCCCAGACCTCTCTGATCACTCTGACCACCCTGATTACCCTGACCACTTCCTGGTTCAGACCAGGAACTTATATACCTCTCCTCTCTGCCTGTTACGTCAGACTCTGAGGACAGGTGCTCCTGATGAGTTTCTCTAATTCTACCTGCATCACTACTAGAGAAGGGAAACTTCATTTTAAACCCTTTCTGCTTTACATGTGCTGGTGGCTCTGACTGCTCAGCTGTCTTCACACACGCTGAGTCTTCCCGTCCAACCAAGTTTAAGGTAAGCTCTTCCTTTTTACTAGCCCCTACAGGCTTTCTATAGTCTACTGTATCACACCCTGTATATTTATGCCACGGAGGTATTTAAACATCTCAATCATATCACCTCTATCCTGCCTTTCCTCTAAGGTGTACATATTAAGATCCTTAAGTCTGTCCTCATATGCTTTATAATGAAGACCACAAAACATTTTAGTAGACACCCTCTGTACTGACTCCATCCTGTTTATATCCTTTTGAAGGTGCGGTCTCCAGAATTGTACACTATACTCCAAATGAGGTCGCACCAAAGACTTATACAGAGGCACTATCACCTCTTTTTTTCTGCTAGCCATTCCTCTCCGTATGCAGCCAAGCATCCTTCTAGCTTTTGCCGTCGCCTTTTCTGCCTATTTAGCTACTTCATGATCATCAGACACAACCACGCCTAGGTCCTACTCTTCTTTAGTGGACAGAAGTACTTCACCCCCTACACTATTTTGCTCCCTTGGATTGCTGCAGCCCAAATGCATGACCTTACGTTTTTTAACATTAAATCCCAGCTGCCAAATTCTAGACCATTCTTCAAGCTTAGCTAGATCCCTCCTCATGTTATCTACACCTTCCTGGGTGTCTACTGCAGATTTTGGTATCATCTGCAAAGAGGCAAACCTTACCCAACAGCCCTTCCTCTATATCACTAACAAAGATGTTAAAAAGAATCGGACCAAGGACAGATCCCTGGGGCACACTACTGGTAACATCCTTCTCCTCTGAGTGAGCTCCATTCACCTGTACTCTTTGTCGCCTCCCACCCAACCAATTTCTAACCCAAGCAGTAACTTTAGGGTCCATCCCTAGGGTGCTCAATTTGTTTATAAGTCACCTGTGAGGAACAGTGTCAAAGGCTTTACTGAAATCTAAATACACCACATCTAGGGCTCTCCCTCGGTCCAATTCACTGGTCATCCAGTCAAAGAAATCAATCAGATTTGTCTGACAAGACCTTCCTCTGGTGAATCCATGCTGCCTCGGATCCTGTAATCTGCTGGACTCCAGAAACCTCACTATTTTCTCTTTCAGCAACGTTTCCAATAATTTACTCACCACCGAAGTTAGACTAACTGGCCTGTAGTTTTTAACCACATCCTTACTTCCACTTTTGTGTAAAGGCACAACATGAGCCTCTCTCCAGTCCTTGGCACCACTCCCGACTCCAACGAGGCATTGAAAAGGTCAGTCAGTGGAGCTGCTAGAACGTCCCCAAGTTCCCTCAGTATTCTAGGGTGTATCCCATCCGGTCCCATCGCTTTGTCTACTTTAAGTTGAGCTAGTTTCTCACAAACAGAGTCTTCGGAAAATTGTTCAAGATGTCCCTCGCTTCTGTTCCTGTTTGTGGGTCTTTTCTGAGGTCCTGCTCCTGGTTCTTTATCTGTGAACACAGAACAAAAATATTTGTTAAGCAATTCCGCTTTATCCTTATCAGCTTCTACATATTCCCCCCCTGCACCCTTGAGTCTGACAATACCACTTTTGCCCTTCCTCTTCTCACTAACATATCTGAAAAATGTCTTATCCCCCCATTTTATTGCATTGGCTATTTTCTCCTCTTTTTGAATCTTCGCTTTCCTGACTACTTTGCTAGCTTCTCTAAGTTTTTCCAAATATGGATGCCTGTCTTCCTCTCTCTGTGATCTCTTGTATTTCATGAAGGCCTCCCTCTTTTTCTTCACCTTTTCAGCCATAGCGGTCTCCTTTTCCTTTTACCTTTATTTACCATTTTAACAAAAAGGTTGGTTGTCTTTAAAATATCCCCTTTCAGTTTTGCCCACTGTTTTTCTACATGCCCCAGCTGTTCCCATCCCGTTAACGACTCCCTGAGGTATTGGCCCATTTTGGCAAAGTTAGTTTTCCTAAAGTCTAAGGCCCGCGCTTTTGAATGGATTCTAACAGCTCTAGTCCTAATAACGAACCACACCATCTGGTGATCACTGGAAGCAAAATGATCTCCCACTATAACAACAGAAACACTTTCACCATTGGTAAGCACCAAGTCCAGTAAGGCCCCTTCACGTGTGCGGTCTGTTACCAATTGCCTGAATAGTTCTCCCTTTAGAGAATCCAGGATCTCTTTACTTCTGGATGATGCTGCAGCAGGAATGTGCCAATCAATATCTGGCATATGGAAATCCCCTATCAGTAGCACTTCCCCATTCCTAGCAATGCTGTGTATGTCTTCAATTAACTCTCTGTCCACCTCTTCCTCTTATGAGGGAGGTCTGTATATCATGCCAATGCAAATAGATTTCTCTTTCCCTCTTTCTAGTTTAACCCAAAATGCCTCCTCTCTTACTTTTAAGCTCTGTAATTCCAAAGCTTTAATAGTATTTTTTGCATATAGTGCCACTCCTCCTCCCCTTCTTCCTACCCTGTCCTTTCTGAATAAAGTATAGCCAGGTATAGTTACATCCCAGTCATGGTTTTCTGTGAACCATGTTTCTGTAACTGCCACTAAATCCAAGTCGGCCACTCCTACCAAAGCTTCAACATCAGGGATCTTATTTCCCATGCTACGGGCATTTAAACACACTGCTTTCCATATGTTACCCCTGTTACCCATTTCCATAAAGGTATTTAATGTATCACTTACCTGGGGGCTTTCTTTACCCATCCCCAATGAATCTAGTTTAAAACCCTCTTCAGTAGATTAGCCAGTCTACTACTGAAGACGTGTCGACCTTTCTTGGACACATGGATGCCATCTCTGCTCTGCAACCCTTGGAACTAGGAAACCAAAATGCTCTCGATGACACCATCCACGCAGCCATGCATTCATCTCCAGGATGCAAGCCTCTCTGCCTTGGCCTTTCCCCTCAACAGGGAGGATTTAAGAGAACACCACCTGTGCACCTAACTGCTTCACCCTCTGTCCCATAGCCATGAATTCACTTTTGATATGCTCAGAGGGATGCAGTATCATTTGTTCCGACATGGATTAGAAACATTGGGTAATAGTCAGTGGGCTTGATAAGTCTCGGCAAACTCTCCGTAACATCTTGGATTTTGGCACCAGGCAGACAGCATACCTCTCTGGACATCAAGTCTGGTTGGCAGATGGACGCCTCAATACCCCTCAGAAGAGTCACTAACCACCACCACCCTTCACTTCCTTGTGGTCACTGATTCTGCAACTTTGGGATACTTGAGCTCTGGTTCTTCCCTTTCCGGGATGCTTTCACCTCCTCCACTTCCAGGACTGCATAATGGTTCTTCAGTTCAAGGGCTGGAGAAGTTGGATTGGTGATTCTGCAGGCCCTGGTGATTTGTGTCCAACCTTCGTCATTCTGTTGGCACCCATCTTCTCCTCTGCTGGAGAGCTTGGTTGCTGCAAGAAGCATCTCATCAATGTACCTCCCACTGTCTTGAATGCTCCTCAGCCTCGCCACCTCCTCTCTGAGTTCCTCCACTTGTTTCCTCAGAGCTTCAGCATGCAGGCACCCTGCACATGGAACCAGTCCTTCAACTGGCATTGGGACCTCTGTCTGGACAGAGGCAGAAGCTGTAACGGGGGCAACAGCTTTAGCGATATGATTTTTCCCAGCCATTGTTCTGTTCGTGGAGCTTAGGTATTATTGTTTGAACTGTATAGCCCCTGTTAGGAATGTCTAAATTTGGTCTCCAGAACCTCCCTCCCACATTTTCCTATGTCATTGGTACCAACATGCACCTTGACAGCAGGCTCCTCCCCAGCACTATTTAAAACCTTGTCTAGGTGGTGTGTGAGGTCTGCTACCTTTGCCCCAGGCAGGTATGGTACCACGCAATCCTCATGCCCACCAGCCACCCAGTTATCTAGATGCCTAATGATTGAATCACCAACTATAGCGGCCATCTTACACCTTCCCTGATGGGCACATGGTTCTGGAGAAATCACCTTGGTGCGAGAGGATTTGCATCACCTGGAGGACAGGTCCTAGCTACAGGATCACTTCTTGTCACACCAAGGTGATGTTCTCCTTTCAAATTATCTCTCTCCTTCATGGCAACAGAGAGGCTGCCAGACTAGAGGTGGAACTTCAGTACTACGCCTCTGTAGGTCTTGTCTATATACTGCTCTGTCTTCCTTAGCTCCTCCAAGTCTGCTCTTCTAGCCTCCAGAGATCAGACTTGTTCTCTGAGAGCAAAGAGCTCCTTGCACCTAATGCACAAGTAAGACCTCAAATTAACTGAGAGAAAAGCGTACATGTGACGATAAGCACTGCAAAAGTCCATCTCACTGCTGGACTGTTGTCTGCATCTTAGTTTTAAGGATTTGTTTAGAAATTTAAGTTGTTTACTTAAAGTTGCTAGGGAGACATGAACCAATACAACTATATCTAATAGATTTAAGGGGCTTTGTTTGCCTCAAGATTACTTACTTTCAGGGCCTTAATTAATCTATTCCTGATAAAAATAACCAGCTGAACCTGAAAGTGGATTTGACCACCTCTTTTCCCTTTAATACGTTTATAAATCTAAGATTATGCCTAGTGTGGGTGGGAGGGAAAGAAACACTTAGGGGCTTGTTTACAAAGCCACAGTAGCGGCTTCCGTCTGATATTGGAGCGCGGCTCCAATATCGGGCAGAAGCCGCTACTGAGGCTTTGTAAACAAGCCCCTTAGTAAAAGTTGGCTTGCTTACACAGTACTCTGACTTGTGCTTCTAAGGTAGTCTTTTAACAATTTCCTGGTTGATTCACACAGCCCTTGGTTTGATAGAGGGAGCCTTTCAAATTGCCCCTTTGATCTGTCACTTAGTTTTAACATCTATTTAAAAGAATTTTGCAGGTCTCTCACCTGCTAACTGGAAGGCCTCTTTGTAAAGGTCTCTAGAAACAATTTCTTTCTTTCTACTCACAAGAATATTTACCCGATTCTACTTTCTATACTAAGCTATATTCTGATTTTGATTTAAATGAAAACATCTCTGGTGGTACTAAACCCTGACTGACTTTAAATTTAAATGACAGTTCTCTGGAGGTACTAAGCCTGACTGACTTAAGAAAAACACTGAATTCTAAAATATGCAGATGTATCAGCTTAAACACAAAGAATTTGCTTTTACCCAAGATTTAGAGAATTTCCCAGCAGGCAAATACTTACAAGTGCAGATTTCTTTCAAACGGTAACAGTTCCTTTTAGTGGTCCTTCAAGCTATTCCAGATGGCATTATTTGCTTTCTTTGCTGCATTGATAGTCAGTGAACTGGTGGCAGCAGCAACTCCTCACATAGGAACCGAGGACAGCTATGGGATATTGTCATGGTGCAGGAGTGAGAAGTGAGATTAACGATAAGATGCTGCAAGACAGATCAGATAAGCAGGGGAGTATGGGCTAATCTGAGGTGTGTACCTTGGTTACGCACTTGTCCGTTTTACTGTGCATAAGCCTTTTTGCAGCTGAAAGCCCAGAGAGGGTTATTTTGGTGTATCATAGTGGCAGGAATCACTTAACAAGACATATGTTTGCAACAATATTGAAGTGAAGCTTACCAGTGGCAGGATTCCTGCCGCATAACTTTGAAATGCATTGTTTCAGAATTAGAGCAGAGTTGTTGGGTAAGGTTTGCCTCTTTATGAATGATACCAAAACCTGCAATAGAGTAGACACCCAGGAAGGTGTAGATAACATGAGGAGGGATCTAACTAAGCTTGAAGAATGGTCTAGAATTTGGCAGCTGAGATTTAATGTTAAAAAATGCAAGGTAATGCATTTGGGCTGCAGCAATCCAAGGGAGCAATATAGTATAGGGGGTGAAGTACTTCTGTCCACTATAGAAGAGCGGGACCTAGGCATGATTGTGTCTTAGGATCTTAAAGTAGCTAAACAGGTAGAAAATGTGACAGCAAAAGCTAGAAGAATGCTTGGGTGCATAGGGAGAGGAATGGCCAGCAGAAGAAAGGAGGTGATAGTGCCTCTCTATAAGTCTTTGGTGCGACCTCATTTGGAGTATTGTGTGCAATTCTGGAGACCGCACCTTCAAAAGGATATAAACAGGCTGGAGTCAGTACAGAGGGTGTCTACTAAAATGGTTAGTGGTCTTCATTATAAAGCATCTGAGGACAGACTTAAGGATCTTAATATATACACCTTAGAGAAAAGGCGGGATAGAGATGATATGATTGAGACATTTAAATACCTCCGTGGCATTAATGCACATGAGGAGAGCCTCTTTCGATTGAAAGCAGGCTCTGCTACGAGAGGACATGGGATGAGGGTGAAAGGGGATAGATTCAGGAGTGATATGCGGAAACACAGAGGATCTCTAAAGGAAAACAGGGGACTGCTGTAGTGGTTGATATGGAAGGACAGACTAGATAGGTCATGTGGTCTTCTTCTGTCATCATGTTTCTATGTTCTTGGCTGCATGTGTTTTTTTTCAGTGTAGGCTACTGAATGGGTAGCGTGCTAGTGCTCCAAATGTTACAAAACCTACATTAATTAATCTAGGATCCCCGCGTTACTGCTGTTGTTTTTTATTCAGTCTTTTCTACAGATGCAGTAAGGTAAGAATTTCTAGTTTGGATGTGCTGCCAATCATTTGTTTTCTGTGCCCAGAAAAGAGGAGTGGAATCAAGATGGGGCCTGCTGAATCTTGCTTGGTGATGAGAGGTAGGTGACTGCAATGGCATGGACTGCAGAGTATGCGATGGCCCCAGCTCCTTCCACTTCTCTTGGAGGTTTGCCATTCATCCATCCTCAGTGTATATTTATTCACTTAGGAAGGAATGATATCTGTGCGATTAAGTGCATAGAAGTGAAGCATGATTTCTTTTTAATTCATTGCTATTTCTATATGTAACCCTTATTTGGTCTCAAATTATCCCTAGAAGAGTCTGGCATGATGCCATCAAACTCAAAGCAGTTGAAAGACTGTATAAGTATGTGAAGGCAAAAATATCTAAATTTGTATTGTTAGGTGGGCTGGTATTATCATATGAGTTGATTTCCACAGTATCCTGGCTTGTATTGCCTGGATGGCGTTCATCTGTTGGATATTGGTCCATGGTACTAATAAAGATGCAGAACATGAGTGAGATGAGATTGTGGAGACATGCAGATAACAGTCCCCATTAGTGGCAGTGTTAGTGGGGAATGGACCTCCCTCACTGTTGGTTAGCTCCCAGAATGGTATGGGGGGAGAGAGAAGAGAAGCAGAGGATCTTAGCCTCCAGTGACATGGGCATCACCAACATGTGCAGTGTTGGTTGCCAAAGGCTTCCCCACAATTCTTGAAGTTAGTCTTACCTGGCATCACTGCAAGCTGAGGAATACAAGGAGAGAGGAATTGGTGAGGGAGGACAAGGATGTTACCATATAGAACAGGCTGATGCCAATCTGTGGGGAGTCAATGTACAGTTGATATGTTAATGAAGTTATGATGTTGTTGAAAGAATAAAGCTGTGGCCATGTTTTTGTGATTACCTTTGGTGTTTGTTGCTGTAGCTAAGCTGAGGTAAGGTGGGGTAATTGGATAGTGGTATGTGCGAATGGTGATGTCAATAAACTCAACCCCCTGGGCCGAGACATATGAGTGATATGTGAGCTCATAAACTTGCCCACTGAGCTTACAAGGAGCAACCAAACCACCTGTAACAGCATTCTCATTCTACACAGCGTCTCTGGAACTCCCTCCCTGAAAGAATGTAAAATAAGGTAGTTACTCACCTGTAGCAGGTGTTTTCTGTTGACAGCAGGAATAAGTCCTCACGCATGGGTGACATCCGTAATGGAGCCCCGGGTGGGAATGCTCTCCAGCTTCTACTGAAGCTTTTGGGAAGCTCCACCACACCTGTGTGCCTCCTTCCTGCCCGCTGTGCTGCCACCATTTTCAGTCTAATAACATAGTTGTAGCAGAATAAGTTATCAGGAAGATTGAGTTCTGACAGGAGTAGCCTCTCAAAATCCCATGCCATGATGGCCAAGGACAGGACGTTGGGATGTAGCATCCTCCGGTCATCCTGCAAAATGAGGTCCAGAATATGGCTGAGTCAGAGGGGTTCCTGCATGAAGAGCCGCAGCAGGAGCAGGAACCAGGGCTGTCTGGGCCAGTACAATACGATGAGTATCATCATACCACCGTTTGTTCCAGTTTCATTAGGGTTTTTGCTATGAGAGATATTGGAGGGTAAGCATACAGAAGATCCTCCCCTCAGTGCAGGAGGAAAGCATCCGATGCCAATCCACTACGGGATCCCGTTCTGGAGCAGAACCAATCTACCTGGGCATATCGTGAAGTGGCAAAGAAGTCTGTCAAGGGAGTGCCCCAACTTCCAAATATGTGGGCCACTATATCTCTGTTCAGCATCCAATTGTGTGGCTGAAAGACCCTGCTCAGCCTGTCCGCCAGAGTGTTTTGATCTCACGGCAGATATGTGGCCCTCAGTTCCATTCCGTGAGTGATGGGGAACCTCCACAACAGTCTCTCAGCTCAGGAGATTGAAGCCGATGCCCCCCCTGTTTGTTGATATAGAACATAGTGACTTGTTTGCTAACACGATGGGCCAAGGTGACCGCCATAAGGAACACAACCTTCCAGGTCAAGAATTTTAGCAGGCAAAATGCCAGCGGCTCAAAAAGAGCCAAAAGGAGTTGTGCCAGCACCACACTGAGGTCCCAAGCCACCAGCGGGGGCTCAATCGGAGATTTAGAAAAAAGCAAGCCCCGCATGAAGTGGGCCACTAGTGGCTGAGCAGAGATGGGTTTGCCATCCAAGCCGTGATGATGGTAGGCCGCAAACGCGCTCAGGTGGATCTGGGCAGAATTGGATTTAAGTCCCAAGTTTGAAAGGTGTAGGAGATACTCCAAAAGCCTTTCCATAGTGCAAGAAAAGGGATCCAGCACCCTGCCAGCAAACCAAAGTGAGAACTTAAAGGCATAGGAATGGCCTGTGGAATCTCTGTGAGAAGCCAAGAGTATGTCTGCCACTTCCCCAAGCAGGTAAAGTTCTGAGAAAACTACCCTCTCAGCATCTGAGCCGTGAGGGACAGGATCTGGACATTGGGATGCAGCAAGGTCCCGCTCTCCTGAGAAATGAGGTCTGGGTCACAGCCCAGATAGAGAGGCTTCCGCTGAGAGATTTAAAGCAACAGGGAGAACCACGGCTGCCTGGACCAGTACGGGGTGATGAGTATCATGGTACCCAGGTCTGCATGGAGCTTCAGCAACATCTTCAACATGAGCGGGATTGGGGGATATGCTTAAAGCAGTCCCACTCCCCAGTTCAGGAAGAAAGCATCCAAGGCCAGCTGGTCGATGGAAGCCATTCTGAAGCAGAATGGATTCACCTGTGTGTTGTGTGGTGTGAGAGGTCTATAGATGGAGTGCCCTACTCTCAAAAGATGCGGCCCACTACCCACCTGTTGAGGGTCTATTTGTATGGCTGAAGGACCCTGCTGAGGTAGTCCACCAGGGCATTGAGCTTTCCAGGCAGGTAGGTTGCCCTCAGCTCCATCCCAATGGCCAATGCAAACTTCCATCGGATGGCATCGACCATCTCTGTGAGCCATTGCAGGTGGTTCATCGGAAGGAAGGCAGGCTCAGGCCCAAGTGGTATCAAGGAAGGCCCTGATGAATTCCAGATGCTGAAAAGGATGGAGGTGTAACTTGGGGTAGTTTATCA
Organism: Ichthyophis bannanicus; assembly: GCA_033557465.1. Lineage (NCBI taxonomy): Eukaryota > Metazoa > Chordata > Amphibia > Gymnophiona > Ichthyophiidae > Ichthyophis > Ichthyophis bannanicus. The sequence continues at coordinate 827,617,740 of CM066032.1, forward strand.
CGAACCCCAGTCGCTCAAGCACCTGAATGGTCAGGTGAGCTGACTGCTGGACCCATTCCAGCATGGAGTTCTTTATGAGCCAATCGTATAAGTAAGGGAAGATGAAGACCCCCAGGGTCCAGAGGTAACTGGCGACAACCACCAGGCACTTTATGAAGACCCTGGGAGACTATGCCAGTCCAAAGGGAAGTATTTGGTACTGAAAGTGCTGGCTGCCCATCACAAAGCTGAGGTACGTTCTGTGAAGAGGATGGATCGGGATATGTGTGTACGCATCCTTCAGATCCAAGGAGGATGGCCAATTGTTTTGAGGAGGTAAAGAGTAGTGCCCCCAGGGAGATAATCTCGAACTTGTCCTGTACAAAGAAATGATTGGGGTTCCTTAGATCCAGGATGGGCCGGAATTCCTCCATCTTCTTGGGGACCAGGAAATACTGGGAGTAGAAGCATTGGCCGATCTGAGCCGGGGGGACTGGCTTGATGGCCAGCTCAGCCAACAGGGCAGCAACTTCCTCTATGAGAAGGCCGCAGTGGTGCAGATCCAGAGGGCACTCTCCTGGGAAGAAGTGAGGTGGTAGTTGGGAAAAGTGCAACAGGTACCTGCTCTAGATGATATGCAGGTCCCAGGTGTCCGTGGTAATGAGAGGCCATCTGTGTGCGAAGTGGACCAGCTGCCCCCCCAATTGAGGGGGCACCCCGTTGGGGACCGGGTGATTGGCTACACTCCTGAGGAACCACTCAAAAACCTGACCCCAGCTACGGCTGAGGTGCAGATTGGATCTTCTGAGGCTTGGCATGTCTCTACTGGCACGGGGCCTGTGCTTTTGCTGGGCACTCTGAGGGCTTTGGTAGTAACAGCACTTCTGCTGGTAAAAGGCTTTCTTCCCTTGGTATTTCTTTCTCGATGGGTCAACTGTCTTACATGAGAGCCTGGAGATGGTGACCTGTTCCCTCTCAATCTCACATGCCCTCTCCTCCATCGACTTGCCGAAGAGGTTCTCTCCCTGACAAGGCACATCCGCCATCTTATCCTGGACCCACTGTTCCAGGTCTGAGGACTGAAGTCAAGCAAGGCAATGTGCCCTGATACCCACTGCCACCACCTGGTTAGCTAACTCGAAGGCATCGTAAGTGGCATGACCATGTACTTCAAGCAGTCTTTTCCATGGCCCACAAGGGCGTGGAAGGAATCGAGGTACTCAAACAGTATGAGGGAACTGAATTCAATGAGGTCCTCCATGATGCCTCTCAGGAACATATCCATCTAGATTTGGTAGGAGAGTATGTGGATGACCAGCATGGAGTCCTGAAAGCATCACCTCCTGAAGGCATTGAGGGTGTTGGCCTCCCGGCAGGTGGCACCGAGGAGTGGGATTTTGAGCTCTTGATCCGTTTCATGGCAGACTACACCACCAAGGAGCAGTGGGGTAGCTGAGGATTCTTGAAGCCTGGAGCCTTCTGAACATGATACATGGAATCGAGCCACTGACAGATGGTGGCACCATTAGGGGGATCTCCCATATCCTGAGTTGCAAATGCTGGAGGATTTGGTGCACGGGCACTCTGATGACCTCCTTGGATGCTGAGGGATATTGGAGGATCTCCAACTCCTCGTTCTTGGTTCGTTCTCTGCCTCGAGAGAGAATGGGATGGCCTTTGCCATATCTCAGACGAAGTCCTGGAAGGACATATCCTCTTGGGGTGACTTCCTTCTCTCATATGGAGGGGAAGAGTCTGAGGGCAAGTCCGGACACTCATGCTCAGAGACCGGTGATTCCTCTTCCATCTCTCATCCCTCAGAGTCTGACTCTGAGAGGAAGTTAAAATAGCGCTGGATCTCCTCCTGGTGCTACCGATGGGACCGGTGGCGCTCCTCACAAGGGTGCCAGTGCATTGGGGCATCAGAGCCTGAGACACTGGACAGAGAGATGATGGTCAGGACCAGTGTGGACTCTGACTGCCGACCCAATGTCCCCGTCTCGGCAGAGAGGACATGGGTCTCCAGGACTGGTTGTATAGCATGCAGCACTGCCGCCGAAGGCAGCAGGGCTACCAGGGCCCATGCAGCTACGATCACCACCATGTGCACGTCGAGGGTCTGAAGACACTTGGCCAGCGCTGCCATCTCTGAGGCCATTGAGGCTGTGATCACGACCTTGGCCATCGAATCCGACACCCATCTCAGGGATTTCACGATGGTTAGGGCACTGGGACAGTGCTGGTGGCCCTTCGGGGCATTGGGAGTTGACTCCTCCCATCAGGGCAGCTTGACTGCCTGCTCCCAGCCATCACCCTTGACATCATGTCGAGAAGGGTTTCAGTGTCAATGTCTGTAGCCTTTGGCCTGGTTCTTGGTGGCCATTCAATATTGACGGAGTGGATGACGGTTCCTTCCATGGCTCCGACCAGAGGTTGATGGACAGCTTCTGCTCTAGGGCACTGCAGTCCCTTGGCTCCAAGTAAGCACAGGCACTGCGCAATGCTAGGGCCTCAGAGGAGCCCTGCGAGGGTGTTGACACCAATGTCAATGCTGGGGCTGAGAATGCTGAGTCTGAAAGCCCAAAGAGCAACGCACACTGCTTCTCCCAGCCCTGGTGAGGCCCTTCCTGCAAGCAGAAATTACAGGAGGAGGACTCATAGTGAGGGCTGAGGTACTGAAGGCAACAATTATGTCGGTTGGTTACCGAGATGGTGCGTGCACACTGAGTGCGCTTTTTAAACCCGCTGGCTGGTTTAGACATGACCGGAAAAACGCTGCAAAATCAAAAGACTCAATGTCTCCAGTCAGGAAAAAACACATGGGAAAGATGAAAAAATCCCAAAGTGCAAAAGTTGACAAATTCTAAAACATGGCGTTGACAGAAGCCGATGCCATTGACAACAGGTGCTAGGCACTAGAAAAACAAGAAAGAATAAGAAAAAACAAGAAAACCCATGATGGGGCAGAAAGAAATCAACTTTTTCCAGCAACAATAGGAACATGTCCTAGGGGCTCTGTTGAAAAAAGAAGACTGAAGATAAGATGGCACCACAGCAAGTGGGAATGCAGGTGCACATCTGCAATGGAGGCTCCCAAAAGCTTCCAATGCAAGCTGGGGAGCATTCCTGCATGGGACTCTGTCAGGGACATCACCCATATGTGAGGACTTACTTCCTGCATGTTCACGGAGAACACCTCCTCCCAAAAGAGTCCAAGATCCAAACCTCTTTTCCGGAGACACCAAAGAATGAGTCTTGGTACTCTTAATCTTCTTCAGAGTGGACTCTATTACTAAGAAGTTGTGCGGGAGTTGAGGTATCTCAAAACTAGGAGATTTCTGCACCCTGTACATTGAATCAAGTTTTCTACTCACTGGAGGTACTGTAAGAGGCCTCTCCCATATCCTCATCTGCACCCTCAGAAGGATCTTTATCTTTATTCCAGCATTTGATTAACCGCCCAGGCCAAGGCATCAGGGTGATGTACAAAAACAAATGCATGCTGCTAAAGAGAGAAAAGAATGCCAAATATGTAATAGGACAGTACAGAAAGAGTAGTTACTCACCTGTAACAGGTGTTCTCCAGGAGCAGCAAGAATCATTCCTCACATATGGGTGACGTCGGCGCCGACGGAGCCCCCATGCGGAGCATTTCCCCAGCTTTCACAGAAAGCCTTTGGGACTGCTAGCACGCATGCGTGGTCCCATTCCCGCCCAAGGATGCCATCTTGCTCAGTCTGATGACATAGCTAAAAGACAGCAAAAAGCAAAATAAAGCATATGACTGCAACTCCAAGGGGAGGAGGGAGGGTTGTGAGGACTGATTCCTGCTGCTCCTGGAGAACACCTGTTACAGGTGAGTAACTACTCTTTCTCCAGGACCAAGCAGGAAGTCAGTCCTCACATATGGGACTCCCCAGCTTAAGGCTACCGGGGACCCAAAGCTGAAAAAATATGCTCCCTCTAGAGCCTCAGCATGTACGAAAAGAATCTTCTCTGAGAACGCCGCCGAACGGTAGCCCAACATCAGGGCCGTTGGGTAGGAGTTGCCTATACCTCAAAGAGATTACGGAGTACCGCCTGTCCGAAAGCACTGTCCCTGCGGGACTCTCTCTCGAGGCAGTAGTGGGCTGCAAAAGTCTGGCTTGAAGACCAAGTAGCGGCCCTGCAGATGTCCACCAACGGAACAGAGCGGAGATGAGCCACTGACGCAGCCTTCGCCCTGACACGGTGAGCCGTGACTCGACCCTGCAACGAGAGGCTGGCTGCCCTGTATGCCCAGGCGATACTGTCTGCTACCCAAATGGACAGGGTACACTTGGAGACAGGCAGCCCCAACTTATTGGGGTCAAAAGAAACGAAGAGCTGGACAGCCCTTCGATGCCCCTGCGTACGGTCAAGGTAGAAGGACAACGCCCTCCTACAGTCCAGGGTATGCAAGACCATCTCAGCCCGGCAGGAAAGAAAGTTGGAAGAACCACCTCCTGGTTGAGGTGGAAGGAGGAGACAACTTTAGGAAGGAGCTTAGGGTGAGTCCGTAAGACTACTCTGTTCCTGTATTACCTAGTATATGGTGCATCTGACACCAAAGCTTGAAGTTCGCTCACTCGCCTTGCTGAGGTAAGAGCTACCAAAAACAACACTTTCCAGGAGAGAAAACGCAAAGGACAAGTAGCCATAGGCTCAAACGGTGGGCAAGTAAGCTGTTGCAAGACCACATTCAAATCCCACTCAGGGGCAGGTGGACGAACCGGAGGCTTAAGCAAAAGGAGGCCTCTGAGGAAGCGAGCCACTAAAGGGTGGCTTGAGAGAGACTGATCCTCCATCGGTGAATGGTGCGCTGAGAGAGCACTGAGATGGACCCTAACCGAGTTGGATTTGAGGCCTAGGTTGGACAGGTGAAGCAAATATTGCAGCACCACTGGTACCAGGCATGAGAAAGGATCCTCCTTGTGTTGAGCACACCAGGTGGAGAACCGACGCCACTTAAGGGTATAAGACTTCCGAGTGGACTGCGTCCTAGAGGCCAAGACCACGTCCTCCACTTCCCTAGGCAGCAGTAAGGGTGCTAGAACTACCCTTTCAGCAGCCAGGCCATCAGATTGAGGGACTGGAGGTTGGGATGTAAGAGAGATCCCTGCTCCTGAGACAGGAGATCGGGTTACATCCCCAGAGGAAGAGGCGTGTCCACCACTAGTTGCAAAAGAAGTGGGAACCAGGGTTTCCTTGGCCACCTGGGGGCCACCAGGATCACCGAGGCCTTGTCCCGGATCACTTTGAACAGTGCCTTGGACACTAGAGGCGTGGGAGGAAATGCATACAGGAGGCCTGTAGACCATGGAATGAGGAAGGCATCCACTGCTACTCTGAGAGGATGCGGTTGCCTGGAGCAGAAACTGGGCAGTTGACGGTTCAGTGGACTGGCAAAGAGATCTATGGTGGGAAGACCCCATATTAGGAAGATATATTGAACCACCAGAGGATTCAACTGCCATTCGTGTGGCTGCAGAATCCTGCTCAATTTGTCTGCCAGGTAATTCTCTTGTCCAGGGAGATATACTGCCTTGAGAGAGATGCCATGATTGACTGCCCAGGAGCACAGGTCCTGTGCCTCCTGACAGAGAGGCCGGGACCCTGTGCCCCCCTGCTTGTTCACATAGAACATGGCAACTTGATTGTCCGTCTGTACTAAGACGGACTGGCGAGAGAGGACATGAGAGAAAGTCTGGAGAGCTAGGCGGATTGCCCTGAGCTCTAGGAAACTGATCTGCTGTGCAGACTCCCAAGGGGACCAGAGGCCCTGGGTGCACGCCCCTTGGCAATGCACACCCCAACCTTGGAGAGAAGCATCGGTTGTCAGCACTAGAGAATGTGGAGGTGCTTGAAAAGGCATCCCTTTTAGCAGATTCGGAAGATGACGCCACCACTGTAGAGAAGAAGCTAGTAGCTTGGACACCCTTACCTTGTCAGTCATGTTTCCCGTGGCCTGCAGCCACTGAGTTCTGAGGCCCCACTAAGCTGGCCTCATGTGCAGACGGGCATTTGGAGTTACATGGACCGTGGATGCCATGTGGCCTAAGAGCCTCAGGAATTGTCTGGCAGAGACCAGAGAATTGCTGTGGAAGTGGCTGGCCAAGTCCATCAGCCTGTGGGCCCTGTCCACTGGCAAAAAAGCCTTTGCTTGAAGGGTGTCCGGTCTTGCTCCTATGAACTCCATGTTCTGTGAGGGGTGCAAAGCGGACTTTGCGAAATTTATGACAAACCCCAGATGCTGGAGAACAGCGACAGTGCGGAGGGTGGCTTGATTGGTCTCCTGTGGAGACTGACCCCTGATGAGCCAGTCGTCCAGGTATGGAAAGACAAAGAGTCCTTGAACCCTGAGATAGGCCGCCACCACCGACAGCCATTTGGTGAAAACCCTGGGGGCGGAAGTTAGGCCAAAAGGGAGTACCCTGTACTGGTAATGGTTTCCTCCCACTACAAATCGCAGATATTGTCTGTGGTCTGGATGAATAAGGATGTGAGTATAAGCATCCTTTAGGTCTAAGGAGCATAGCCAATCTCCCTACTGGAGGTAGGGCAGCAGGATTCCAAGGGTAAACATCTTGAACTTTTCCCTCTCCAGGAACTTGTTGAGATTCCGCAAGTCTAGGATGGGCCGAAGGCCTCCTGTTCTTTTTGGTACTAGAAAGTACCTGGAATAGAAGCCTTGACCTCTCAGGTGGTGAGGCACCGGTTCCACCGCCTGTTCCTTCAGAAGACTTGCTAACTCCTGCAGGAGTAAGTCCCTGTGAAGAGAGAGTCTTGGAGGCTCCCCTGGAAAGTAGGAGGGAGGTACCTGGTGGAAGTGGAGGAGATAGCCCCTCTGTACTATGCTTAGCACCCAGGTATCTCTTGTTACGGCTGACCAGCCTTGTCTGGGTGAGAGTCTTGGACTCGAGTTCTGCAGCCTTTTCAGCCATGGGCTTGCCAAAGATGTTTTCACCTCGGCAGGGGACATCGAACAACTTGTCCTGCACCCATGGCTTGAGGTCCGATGACTGTAGCCAAGCCTGACGGCGTGCACGGATGCCAGCCGCGGCTACATGGGCTGAAGCCTCTAAGCCATTATAGGCTGCTCGAGAAATAAACTTCGAGCACTCTCGGATCCCCGATGACAGGGCCTTGAACCTCTGCAAAGGTTCCTCAGAGAGACCAGCAGAGAACCCGGCAATCTCCTTTTCCAGGTCTCGAAGGTACATGCCCATGTATAGCTGGTAGGTCTGGACACGGCAAGCAAACATAGAGCCCTGGAAGCACTTTCTACCGAGGGCATCCAGGTTCTGGGCCTCCCGGCCGGGAGGCACTAAGGAGTGCATCTTCTGACTCTTCAGACGATGCATGGCCGATTCCACAACCATGGAGTGGTGCGGTAGCTGTGCCTTTTGGAACCTGGGGCTCTTGCGGACTCGATAGATGGAATCGACCCGCTTGCTCAGAACCGGCATCGAGGCCGGCGCCTCCCATATGCGGAACAGCAACCGTTCCAGCATCGGAGGAACCGGTACAGTAAAGGCCTCCTTGGGAGGAGAGTCATACTGCAGGGTCTCGAGCTCTTCGGCTCGAGGCTCTTCCTCGGGATCCGCTGGGAAGGCCAAGGCCTTGGCCATATCCCGCACGAAATCCGAGAACTGGGTGTCCTCCGGGGGGGACCATCTCTGAGGTTCGGACTCCGGTGAGTCCGAAGGGACACACCGGGTCCGAAAGGTTCCGGGGACTCCTCATCCTCCATTTCCCAGCCCGACCCCTTGGAGGAGGAATCGAGCGACTCCGGTCAGGCAGGCACCGATGCTATCTGCCCCGACGCCGAGGGTACTGGCGTCGACGACCTCGGCCTGAACGGGAGGCCGAGGGAGACCTTGGCCGAGGATCGACTCGAGATCGCATGGACTCGAGGATCGGCTCGGCCTCCGGAGTCGACTTGGACGTCGATGTCCCGGTGGTTGGGGTAGATGCACTGGTGAGACCGGCGATCAGTGCCCGCTGCTGTTCCATGAAGGCAGCCAAACCGCTCTCCAAGGCCATCAACCTGAGTCCAAGCTCAGGAGACTCAGCAGCCCCCGACGTCGACTCCCCTGGAGGAGAGTCCACGAGGTCTACAGCACTCACGTGACTCAGGGACTCCAGCTCCACACGAGGTTGTTTTGCAGGCCTCTCTGACTCTGAAGACCCGGGACAGCGGTCGGGGCTATGCGATCTGGCCCTCGAGGAGCCAAGTGCGTCCACTGATGCTGCCCTCACAGGTTTCTTCTTCCTGCGATGCTCCCGCAAGGGAGACCCCCTCTCAGAGGATCCCCGGCGATGCTCGGGATTGGAATCCCGAGATGTCGAGGCCTCTGACGAAGTCCGGGCCTGACCGGACGCGGAGTCAGAGAAGATTCTTTCCTTCTGGTGCTGCCGACTCCTCAACGCCTTCGAGGACATTTTCCCACATGGATCACAGATCATCGGGTCATGATCGGGTCCGAGGCAGTGGAGGCAGCAGTCATGTGTGTCAGTGAGAGACATAAGTTTCTTACATCGATCACACTTTTTGAGCCCACTGGCAGCCATCGGGGGAAAAAGGGCCCCTGCGAGGTCAAAAGACAGGGCTGCCAGTGAAAAATAGAAAAATGGTGTGAACGCTAGTCACAAAGGACAAAAACCAAAAAAAGAAGTCTGTGCTCGATACCGCTGTACCGGCCCAAGGCAGGAAGGGGAAACCGGCGTCAAACTGAGAAAAAACATGAAAAAATCAACTTTTCTCGTGGGTGAACACGAACCACGTCCGTCGGGCTCCGCGAAAAAGAGAAGACTGAGCAAGATGGCACCCTTGGGCGGGAAGGGGACCGCGCATGCGTGCTAGCAGTCCCAAAGGCTTTCTGTGAAAGTTGGGGAAATGCTCCGCATGACTGACTTCCTGCTTGGTCCTAGAGAAGACAGGGCGCACAGAAAAGATAGAAAGGCATGTATACACAAAGAGTCGGCAGGTCAGGAGGGGCATGTAAACTGAATCCTGGGTTGGAGAAAGATTGAAGGCGATGCCGAAGAAATGAGTCTTCAGCATCGCCTTGAATCATGAGAATGACTGCTCAGCAAAGAGTAAAGATGGAAGTGAGTTCCATAGAACTGGACCAAGGAAAAAGAAAACAGAGTGGCGTGTGAGCACTAGGCGCTCATGGGCAGGAGATGGAAGGGACATGCAGTTGTTGTGAATGGAGCGGAGGGCATGGGGAGGGGCATGCATGTGTAGTAGATCAGCTAAATATTGAGGTATACCAGTGTGAATGGCTCGATGTACAGTAATGAGGACTTTACTTTGGAACTGGAATTGAAGGGGAAGCCAGTGTAGACAGGAGAGGAGGGGGGACACATGATCAATACCTGAAGCATAGGTGAGGAGACGGGCAGCTGTATTCTGCAATAATGGTAGACGATGAAGATGGTAAAGGGGAAGGCCTGCCAGAACAAAGTTACAGTAATCGAGTACAGTCACCTCCTCCTTAGGCGCCAAGGCATACTGCAATATTTCCAACTCCTCTGCCCTGGGTTCATCCTCAGTTTTCAGAGAGAATGGTATAGCCTTGGTCATATCTCTCACAAAATTCTGGAAAGTCATATTTTCAGGGGGGGACTTCCGAAACTCCTGAGGTGGGGAAGGGTCTGATGGGAGCTCCGGGGAACTGCCCTCTGAGAAGTCCTCAGATTCCACATTGGTTACCTAGTCATCAGAGTCTGACTCTGAGAGAAGTCAAAATACCTCTAATCCTCTGCCTGAAAGTCCCTTAAGGTTTAAGGTTTAATTATTTGATAAAAACCGCCTTTCTGTTCCAACCAAGGCGGTGTACAATAATAAAATACCATAAAAATTGGCCAAGGCCCTTCTGAACTGAGAAGAATGGGAGTTTCTCTGAACACCGATGCTCCGAAGCCCATCTGGGCTTTGAGGGTACATTGAACCCCAAGATGCTGGAGAGGGAAATTGGCTGAGTTGGAACTGGCATCCAATCCCTTCAATGACCCGATGTCGATGTCTCTGATGGGGGCAGGGCATGTGGCCAGAATTGGTTGGTTGATGCCGATGCCTCAGTGCGCTGCATCACAAAGAGGGCTGCCATGCGATCTTCAAGTTTCTTTAAGAGCTGTTTCTCCATGGCTGCCAATTCCGAAGGCTCAGAGGACTGAGTAACTTCAACTGATGTACCTGGCACCTGTGCAGGGGTATTGGTGGCTTGGGCTCGGCTATCAGAGGCTGCCAGTGTCCCTCCGAACCCTTGGAGGTTGAGCAGTTCTCCCTGCATGGCACCTTTGAGGGGCGCTCACGCAGATCTCTGATGCCGATACACTCAGGCCTTTTCCTGGTGCTCGGTCTGAGCATTCTGCGATGTTGATGGGGTGATGTCGGTTCTCTCCTCACTGGGAGGCCAACTGATGACCGATAGTCTGAGGCCGTGCAGGTGCTCAGCTCTGACTGAGCTTGAGAGGTCCTCGATGTTGACGCCTCTCCAACATCCTGAACTATCTTTGAAAGCATGCTTAGGCTGATGACATTGATGCCGAATACAAAGGATCAAACTGTGAAGTGCCAAAGAGAGTTTTGTGCTATTTTTCATTACCCTTGCCATTCACAGGCACAAATTACAAGAAGAGAGCTGATCCCTAGGCACTTGAGGTTCCAATTGTGCTTGTCCATGATGGAAATGGTCTGGGCACACTTGGTGCACTTTTTAAACTCGCTCTTCGGTTTCTGGGACATGTTTGGAAAAATAGCCGTGGCAAAATCAAATGGCTTGATGGTGGAGAGCCTGACTGGGGCACCATCAGTGTCACTGACTAGGTATCGAAAAAATACAAAGAGAGAAAAAAATTAGCAATTGAAAAAAAGAACCACAATGGCAGACAAGGAAATTAAATGTAATTAAGCACTCCCGAAGGGGAAATAGCGATTACTGATGAAGAGCTTACTGGAACAGACTGAAGATGGCAGCAGGCAGGAAGGAGGCGCACAGGCATGGTGGAGCCTACCAAAAGCTTCCAATAGAAGCTGGGGCGCATTCCTGAACGTTGCTCTGTCAGGGATGTCATCTATGCATGAGGACTTACTTCCTGCTTGTCCATGGAGAAATGTTAGACCTGACATCTTACCACAAAGAATGAAAAAAACGCCTATTTATAGAACATTTTGAAGTGAAAGCTTAAGCACCCAAAGAATCATAACCAATCTACAGCTCAATATGCTAGCACTAAATTGATTATTCATGACCATAAGATCTCATTACCCAACTCTCAGGGGCACTCAGCCACACTTTTAACAGCTAATCGATTTGTTGCTGGTTACTATATATAAACTCTGATAAATCAATTTATGTTAAAGACATTTACTCTGTTAGATCAAGTTATGTTAATGATGTTTATTCACTTCAGAAGACCTTTGTTTCTGTGTAAAAATCACATGTAAATTGTGAACTGTTATTTGTAAACTGCTTTGACTCCTAGATAAAGCGGTATAGAAAAACAGATAAATAAATAAATAACAGTGGAATCTCATCAATAGATCACCTGGGTGAAGAAGGGAGGTCTAGAAAATAGGGAGGAGGAAGGTCAGAAGTGGAATAGAATTAGAGAAAGAGAAACATGGGAACAGGAGGAGCCAAGTCTGTGCAGGAGGTACTGATGTTGGCAGGCTCCAGACTTTAGAAGGCTGGTGGGCCCAGCCAGTAACAGGTAGCATGGATCCTCCTGCCCACCCCTACAGAAGGGATACTGGGTAGTTTGTAATAAGGATATGTGGAATATTGGAGAATTCTGGGGAAAAGGGGGAGGGAAAGAAGAGATACAAGGATCATCATAGCTTGAGCAGCATTAATAGTGAAGAGACCTCCCTCACCACTGGTTAGCTTCCACAGTGGTGTGGGGGGGGGGGGGGGGGAACGGCTCAGAAGCTGTTCTACATACTTTTCATACTTGGCTTAATACATTGGATTCCAATTTGCAATTTGAGGGCACATATAGTATGGAATCCATTCCATACCTTGATATTTTGATAAAGAAATCTGATAAAGGTTTCGTTGTGGCAGGTGCAGGCCTGTGACCCACAGTGTCTGAACATAAGCAGGCCAGCATGGCTAGCTTGACCTGTAAATGAGGCCTGTGGAGAGGCATATAGGATTGCACATCCCCCAATATGCTGCTATTGTAAGATAGAACTCAGTAGAAGTATTGAATTAGCTTAGGTAAGCAGAATTGCAGTATTGAAAGATGGAAAAATACAGAAAAGACATGTTTAAAAGTTACTGATAAGAAAAAGTACATCTGCAAAGAAATAATTAGGAGTGCTGACAGATGAGTTGCAGAGCCCAGCTCCTCTGCACGTACAAATTGGTTCTATAACCTTGAGAGTGTGAAAGTAACAAGTTGATGAACTGACCATTGTAATTGGGACTAGAAGGGGGGTATGCAGGTGTCATGCCCACTGGAGGGACATAACTGGATAAACTTATCAGTACCGGGACCAATAGAAGAAGTACGGGAGGTACGGAAGGTTACCGGGACCAATGAAATGTTTTTCTATACCTAGAATGGAACAGAAGTCTATAAAAGTTGTTGTAATGCTTGAAAACTTTGCTCAGCCATTTTGAAATTGATTGGTTCGAGACTTGTGCACAAATAAATGATTTGGACCTTTTGAACAGACTCCTGGTATCATTGGTTTGTCTGCGCTTTGCTGCTACATCGTTACTGACCTATATCGCAAATCCACGGACAGGAATACTTTTCTTACATACGACAGCTGCCATAATACTGCTTTCAAACAAAATCTCCCTATAAGTCAATTTCTTTGTACAAATAACATAGATTTTGAAAAACATGCTACAGATCTATATCAGAGGTTTGAACAACGGGGATACCCGAATAAATGCATTCACAAAGCATATCAAAGGGCTTATGTTACAGACCGTTCTACACTTTTGAAAAATACAGCACGATCACATACAGGGTCACGTGCCCTCTCACTTTTTCATTACATTCCAAAACTATTACAGATATTTTGAAACAAGAATGGCATCTTATATCTTCCTTACCCGCCTTCAAATCTAAACGCCTAATGGTTGCATACAAACTGGCGCCCAATTTAAGTCATTTTTTAGTTCCATCTGCCCTGACTACCACTAGGCCCTTTCCCAAAGTCAAAGGTCACTACAGCTGCGGAAATTGTTCCGTATGCATACATGCAATTACTGTGAAGAATATTTTTACACATACATCTACTGGACATAAAATTGGGATTCACCATTACTCAAATTGTAAGACCATTAATGCCATCTATCTGATACTGTGTCCCTGTGATATGATCTATATAGGCAAAACTTTAAGACAAATACGTACACGAATCATTGAGCATAGAAGTAATATCCAGAGGAAACTTACTGACAAACCTTTAGTTTCACATTGGTTGGAGAAAGGCCATTTGATTAGTGATATTAAATTTTTAGTCATTAAGACTATTATTCCACATTGGCGAGGGGGCAACATTAACAACACTTTGCTTAGATTAGAACAACGTTTAATTTATGAATTTAATAGTCTGGAACCATATGGCCTCAATCAAGAAATTGTCCTTTCAGTTTTTTTACAATGATTACAACAATATGCCATGTTTCCTTGTTACATTCTTAGTCCTCCTGTTTCTCCAGGTCCCCTCTTCTTTATTTTTTTATTTATTTATACATGAGTTCTATATTTATATTGCTTTTATATGAGTCATCACATCAATTTTTGATTATTTGTATCATAGCCCCCCTTTTTTCAATGCTCTCTGGTATCAAAAAAGTTCTTCTCCTAATATGTTTTTTATTAAGGATTAGCAAGGTTATGAATTATATCTCTCTCCTGTATCACAATTCTTTGGGTCCATACATTTACTTGTTCTGACTGATAAATTCTTGTAATTTGTGATAAGGAAGCTTATCATAGCTCAGGAAGGGGCTATAGAAAAGGTGAAGTGTCTCTGAACAAGCAACCTGTCAGTGCTGGTAGAAATGAGAAAACAGAATTTTGCCAAAAAAGACTACCAGTCCCAGAATGCACCAGGTTTCCAACAGCCATGAGAGGAGCTGAAGTGAGAAAACGTGTGTTCAATCAAAAGGGCTATGAGGTAATCCCCAAGCACTCATTGCAAAGGGCAGGGCTTGATTCAGCACAGCTGCGCTGTGCTAGGATGGAGCACTCATCTCAAAGGGCAAGGCCTGATTCAGCACAGCTGCGCTGTGTTAGGGAGGAACACTCATCTAAGCAGAATAAGAGTAGAGTTTATTCTACAGATGACCATCTTCATGATCACCTTGGATATCCAGAAAAGGATCATCAGTTTCATCTGAAGGATCATCAGAAGCAGAAGCCAAACCGGACGGACAGAGAGGGAAAGAGACCCTCTGGAAGAAAGAGGAGAAAAGCCTTTGAGAGGTCTAGAAGAGTCCAAAGCAGTACGTATACTGGGAGGTATTCCAAGGGCCAGCATACACCATTGGACTGGGGAAAGCCAGAGGAATGGTGCTGCAAAGCTAGGAATCTCCAGACGCTACCTGTGAGGGAGACGGCTGCACGTGGAAGGGACCCTAAGACCCGTGCCAGAAGGTATGTGAAGAGAGATCCAGTGTCCAGGGATCTGGATTGGAAGGCTGGACATAAGAACTGGACTACATACTGGCCAGGCTATATAGAGAGAAACTCTAACAGCAATGGAAGCTCAGGTATGAACACTGATCTATGCCCTAGCTATAACCTTGAAAGACAGCAGGGAAACAAGTATTCTCCTGAAAGTGCTCCTTTGAGAGCTTCATCTGTGCCAATCCATGATATTGAACCCATGCTTGTTGAACAAGGGGGAATAATAGCAGATGAAGATCCTGTTTATATGGACTGTTCTCTATCTAAACTCCGTTGGTAACTTTCTGTTATAAAGTACAGCAACCATCACAAAGAAATACAAATTTGTTCTTTAATCTACTCAGAAAAGCTCCTGAAGCAGGATTTGACCCACACAGTGGAAGGCAAGCCAGCTAAGGGGTTTCAGCTGGTGACTGCTAGCAATTAAGCCTTGCCTAATTGTTTGTGAGCTAGGAGAGAATCACTTCTGAATCTATGTGGGAAGTAATCAGAAGTTAACCTGAAAAGAACAGTTTGTTTCTTGCTTTGTGGCTTTTCATTTGTTGTTTTCCTGATTTTGACTTTGTTTTTCCAAGTTAACACTGAAAGCAAGTTACCTGATTTATGTGCTACCAAGCATATCTGTGTTGGGAGAAATAACCCCATAAATAAATATCTTATTGGCTTTACCCAAGAGCACAACTAAATTATTGTCAGCAGCTGTGTCTGGTGTGAATGAACTACATTGCCCACAATACCTTGCAAATCATATAGATATATGCATTGCCAAGACTGTGAAGATTCTCACCCAGGCAGCCGTCTGACCAATTGTATTCAATATTGCTGTCTCATGATTAAATTTTATATTCAGTATAGATAACAAGTAGAGAACTTCTCCTTGACCTGCATACAGTTTTTATTGTCTTGACTACACCACAAAAACCTCACCTTTTTTGTTCTATGTGTCACCTCTGCCTTTTTTGACTCCGCCCATTCATTTGATGTAGTCATTTATGGCGGGAATTTCGGCGTTGACAAAAGATTACCCCTTCTCTTTGTTCAGTTTCCCAATGTGCAACAACGGTATTCTATAACATTTTTTCCGTTCTAAGTGACTTCTCTGCTTCTCCTGACTCCGCCCACTCATCTGATGCCATCATGAATGGCGGGAATCTCGGCGTCTACAAAAGATCACTCTTCTCTCTCCGTTCTGTTTTTCACTGTTTTTACTGTGCTACAATGGTACTCTAACACCTAGTTCGGTGCCTTGTATTCACTTTTTGAGACATTTGCCATCATAATTCATCCTCCTGATTTTACTCTTCGTTTGGGTTTGGTAATTATATTACAAATTCTCTGCATCTGATTCATGCTTTATTCCTTTGTCTTCTGCGTTTTTTCTGGTTTTCGCAAATGTGTGTCCTTTATGCACTGTCTTTCCACATACCTACCTTTTGTTCCCCTCCACGCTTTACTTATTATCTATCGAATGCACGGCACTATTGTCTTCCAGTAGTACAACTTCATCCATATCTTCATATAAATAACGTCCATTTGTCCATATGTTGTGAATATATTCAATTGTTACGTTTTTTCATATGTTATATTCAATTAAGGTCCTTTTTAATAATATCACATGTCGAGTACACGTGTGGTAATATATTATACAATATAATATTTTTTAGTTTGTGCAGTACTACATACCATGACTCTTTTTGTGGTTTAATTAGTTTGTGCATAAATTTGCATTGTCAGGAATACATTTCTTTCCTTCCTTGAATACACTCGGGTTGTTTGCCCCATGTGGTTATCTGTGCCCCAGTTTTTCTCTGTGTAATCACAACATGTTTTTCATATTTTGTCATATTACCCACTCATTCAAACATTCATCTGTTTTTTCCTCATGCATCCATTCCTTGATCATGACTTTCAACATCGTGTATTTACATCTTCTTAGCTTGTCATACATGCTTAATTTTATATATTTAAATAATTTACGTCCTTTGTTTAAGAGATTCTCAACTCTTTTAAACCCCTTCATGGTATCCAGTTTTAATGTTATGAGCGTTTATAGTCCTCCTGAGCATTAATTATCATATTGTCTTTTAGCCATTGCATAGCAGTATTGCACAAGAGATATCCTAATAGATACAGCCTTGGTGAGTTTTTTAATGTCATATTTGTTTAATTATTTATCATTTTACTGGGTTATATTAGTTTTTTGTCTTAATTATTTATTATTTATTTATTGAACTTTTTTATGTATTTAGCTATGATGTTTTATAATTTGAGTGCATATATATTTCTTCAAATGTGTAGTTATTGCTTTAATCACCTATTGGTTGATTATCATTATATTGCCTTTTAGCTATTGCATAGCAGCTTTGCACAACTGTCTTAAAGAGACATCTTATTAGATACAGCCTTGGTGAGTTCTTTAATGTTATAAGTTACTAGTTTTTTAACGTATTTATTTATTATTTATTCATCGATTTTCTTCTATATTCACCCATGATCTTTTATTACTTTGCATGTACAGTTTTTTTAAATGTATGGTTATTGTTTTAACCCATTATTGGATTATTGGTGCTCCAAGATGCACACGCTATTCAATTGTGATCTTATAGTGCTCCTTATACATGTTTATTATACACATTTTTTATTTCTTTACTTTTTTTACCTTTTTTTACTATTTTTATCAGTGTGTTTACTTCTTTTTTGTCTCGGCCCTACAGATCCCACAAGTTATTTTAAGTATGTTTTTACAATTAATTTTTAGTTTTGCATATGATTCAGATCATATTATTATATTTTTATATTTTATCATCATGCTTTTTGCTGGTTTTAACTGTTTATGTTTCTTGGCATTTGTGTTTATTATGTTTTATGTATCCCCTGTTAGCTGTATGTCCCCTGAGGAAGGCGTTTGCCGAAACGCGTAGGGGTCTTCATCAATAAAGCAGTCTGTTACCAACTCACAGCTCTTGCTTCCTGTGTTCCCCTCCTGATCTGCAAGAGCATCGCTCCTCCTTTTCGTACACATGTTTTTGACATTACCTTTGATGTTTGTTATTTGAGCTAAGTTGAGGCGACTGGATGGTGGTATATGCTAATGTCAATGTTATCTACATGGTACACAAAATACAGCACTTTTACTAACAGAATATATAAGCCAGGTATGTGATTGTTTTATTTGGTAATTCTCTCTAAAAAAAGGATTTTTGTTAAAAAAACTAGGACAGTTTGAGTATTGTCTTTTGGACTTATTGAAATCAGCATCCAAATTGTGTTGGGTACCATTTCTTGCA
Organism: Ichthyophis bannanicus; assembly: GCA_033557465.1. Taxonomy (NCBI): domain Eukaryota; kingdom Metazoa; phylum Chordata; class Amphibia; order Gymnophiona; family Ichthyophiidae; genus Ichthyophis; species Ichthyophis bannanicus. The sequence goes on from CM066032.1 coordinate 827,635,691, forward strand.
ATGAAGTCTCTAGTGATATTATTTATTTCCCAGAATACAGGACTGCTACTTGCAGCAGCAACTGGAACTGGTGTCAGTGATTTATTTTGATCATTTTTATTTTATATTTCATGTTTGTCATTCTCGTAGTTTTCAGTGGACGCATATAATAAATCTGCTAGGGATACCACTTCTTTTGTTAATGTTGAAATTATAGATGATGTCTGAGAAGATGGTCCAGGCTTTATCTAAAGAACCTTCTAGTTTTCTTCACAAATTCAGTTGAGCAATTTTGTATTTTTATGTTTTTTCAACCACACAGTTTCTTCTTGGGTGCTGGCATTTTTTTTTACATGCAGACCCAAAACAAAACTGGAGGTAATAACCTAATATGTAGTCACAAATAGGAAGACAAAATTGTGACAGGGCCTTGTCCCATCTAAAGCGTAGTTACTCACCTGTAACAGGTGTTCTCCGGGGACAGCAGGAATCAGTCCTCACATATGGGTGACGTCGGTGCCGACGGAGCCCTTGTGTGGAGCAAATCCCCACCTTTCAGAGAAAGCCTTTGGGAATTGCATTATGCATGCGCGGTCCCCTTCCCGCCCAAGGGTGTCATCTTGCTCAGTCAAATGACATAGCTAAAAAGACGGCAAAAATTAGCAAAAGCAATAACAATAGGACTTCAACTCCAAGGGGAGGAGGGAGGGTCATGAGGACTGATTCCTGCTGTCCCTGGAGAACACCTGTTACAGGTGAGTAACTATGCTTTCTCCGGGAACAAGCAGGATGTCAATCCTCACATATGGGACTACCCAGCTAAAGGCTACCGAGAACCCACAGCTGAAAAATAGTGTGGTAAGGAGAGTGCAGCCCAGCCTGGAGAAACAAAGGGAAAAGGGACTTTTTCCTCTTTGCAGGGGAGGGGTGCACCTGAACACATATACCAAACTAAAGGCAGTGAGAGAAACCACAGCTGTAGAGCTAGGCTAAAGCCCCACCCAGACTCCATAGCAACCCTAGGTAAGGATAGGAGTTACATGGGGGTGGAGTCAGAGGGGGAGGTGCCCTGCTCAGCGTTTAAGTTTGAGCAAAGCAAGCAAAGCAGGAGGGACAAGAGAGGAGCAAGGCAAGCCGGGCAAGCCACGCAAGCAAGGCAAGGAAGCCAAGGAGGCTACGGAGAGCCAGGACAAGAGCAAAGGTAGCCAGCGCTGCAGCCAAGAGAGCAGCAGACAACACTCCCAGGAGAGGACCAAACGCATTGGCAAGAGGGAGAGAGACAGAAGGTTGGTATTGGAGAAGCCAAGGCAAGAGAGCTCAGACTCCTCTGAAGAAAGGTGTGTCTTCAGGCAGAGGAAACCTCGGGTAGCTGAGAGGAATTCCTACAATGATTCCCTGACTAGCTCGGAGGCAGAGATAGCTACAGCCAGCAGGAACTCCAGCCGTGAAACTCCCACAGTAAAACTCCAAGGTAGGAGAAAGAAAGCAGCGAGAGAGAATGTTTGTATCTCTTGCTCAGACTCTGAAGAGAGGGTTATAGCTGGAAAAACCCAGAACAGAAGGAAGGGGTTTTTAAGGAAAGCTGAACAAGGAAAGCCTGCTAGGGTTCTGCCAAAGGAAGGGAAGGCAGTACAGTGGGATAGGCTGTTCAAGCTTTTAAAAGACATTAACCAAAAAGTACCTGAACAGTTCCAAGATTCCCCAGCAGCCAGCTCTGAAGAAAGCATGGAAGTGGATGATAGGGAGAGTGACCAGGGATCCACATGCTCTGAGATGGAGTGTGCTGTATGCATTGGTGCTAATTGAAGGAAGCCAAAATAGTGGGGAAGAATTAAGGAAGCTGTTATCAGTTTGGCATAGCTGAAAGCAGGAAAGAAAAGGGAGAAAGAATCCTATGTTGAAGCAATAAGATTCTTTCCTACAGAAAAGTGGATAGTGCAATCAAGTCTATGCTAGACAGCTGAAACTGTTTAATTGCAAGCAACAAAGAGGAAGCTGGCAGCACTGCTGATCTTGATTGTGTGTTGTATCTACATGTGCCTGTGTTAACCCTAAAGCAAGAAGCCTCTTAAAGGAAAAGGGGGAAAAGAAGCTTTGTAAATAATTCCACTGAAACACTGTTTTCATGTTCTTTATTTTGGAGAAGTTTATCCTTGTTTCTTTTTGCTGAGAGTAAAAGTTTCTTTAAGGACTGTAACCAAGTTGACTTAAACGGAACCCAATAAAATTCCTGTGCGCTTTAAACATCCACTTGGCTTTACTTTGAGTTCACAACTACACCTTTGTAACAAGGGAATACAAGATGGACGCCCGTCCCTACTAGGCGACCGCCTAGGAGGGGCGCAAGCGCCACAATAGGCTCCCTCTACGAGAGCCACAAGCAGCCACAATAGGAATCTAACTGAGAGAGTAGCACTCTGGTAGCCTGACACAGAAGGGTCGGAGTGCAGGAGTTACCTAAACCTCGAATAGGTTACGGAGTACAGCCTGGCTGAAAGCACTGTCCCATGAGGATTCCCTATCCAGGCAGTAATGGGTTGCAAAAGTCTGACCCGAAGACCAGGTGGCGGCCCGGCAGATGCCTGTCAGCAGAACAGAGTGGAAATGAGCCACTGATGCTGCCATGGCCCTGACCCGGTGAGCTGTAACACGACACTCCAATGGAAGCTCGGCTACCCTGTATGCCCAGACAATATAGACTGCCACCCAGGTGGAGAGCGTATGCTTGGAAACAGCCATCCCCAGCTTACTGGGGTCATAGGATATGAAGAGCTGAGAAGCCCTTCAATGGCCTTGCATACGTTGAATATAGAAGGCTAACACCCTCTTACAGTCCAGGGTATGCAGAACTGTCTCTGTCCGACTGGCATGAAGCCTGGGAAAGAAGGTAGGCAGCACCACCTCTTGACTGAGGTGGAAGGAAGAGACCACTTTCGGCAGGAATTTGGGGTGTGTGCGGAGCACCGGCCAGTTCCTATAGAACCTTGAATAAGGCCTGTTGGACACAAGGGCCTGAAGCTCACTCACCCACCTAGCCGGCATGAGTGCCGCCAAGAAAACTACCTTCCAAGAAAGGTAGTGTAGATGGCAGATTGCCATTGGCTCAAATGGCAGCCGAGTAAGCTGCCCTATAACCACATTCAAATCCCACTCGGTTGCCGGAGGGCGGACTGGGGGCTTCAGCAGTAGTAGGCCTCTCAAGAACCTAGACACCAGAGGATGCGCAGAGAGAGGCTTTCCTTCCACCAGAAAGTGGTGTGCAGCCAGGGCACTGAGGTGCACTCTGATGGAGTTGGAATTAAAGCCCAAATCTGAAAGGTGGAGAAGATACTGTAGTACCACTTCAACCTGGCAGGAGAAAGGATTCACTTTCTGCTTCTCGCACCAAACCTCAAACCTACGCCATTTGAAGGCATAAGTCCGTCTAGTTGATAGCCTCCTTGAGGCCAGCAAGACCTCTTCCACGTTTTTTGGAAGGAGGAGTGGTGCGAGGACTACCCTTTCATCAGCCAAGCCATAAAGTTGAGGGAATTGAGATTGGGGTGCAGGAGACTGTCCCCCTCCTAGGACAGTAGGTTTGGAGAGGACCCCAGGGGAAGAATGGAGGCCTCCACTGCTAGCTGAAGTAGAAGCGAAAACCAGGGTAACCTTGGCCACCTGGGGGCTATCAGGATGAATGAGGCCCTGTCCTGGAGAATCTTGAATAGAGTTTTGGCCACTAGAGGTGTCGGGGGAAATGTATACAGGAGGCCCACAGACCATGATATGAGAAATGCGTCGGCAGCCACCCTGTATGGGTATGGCTGCCTGGAGCAGAACCGGGACAGCTGGTGATTTTGCGGCCTTGCAAACAAGTCCATTACCGGCCGTCCCCAGGTCTGAAAAGCCAAAGGACTACTCCCTTTTTCAGCTGCCACTCGTCGGGCTGCAGAATCCTGCTTAGACTGTCGTCTAAGTAGTTGTCCTGGCCTGGCAGGTAAACTACCCTCAGATGCATGCCATGTCGGACTGCAAAGGAGCACAGATCCAGGGTTTCCTGACACAGTAGGCAGGACCCCTTGCCCCTCTGTTTGTTCACATAGAACATGGCTACATGTTTGTCTGTCTGCACCAAGACAGGCCGATGAGCCAAAAACTGACAGAACACTCGAAGAGCCAGGCGGATGGCACAAAGTTCCATGAAATTGATTTGTTGTGTGCTCTCGTCTGGAGACCACACACCCTGAGTACACAGATCCTGGCAATGGGCTCCCCAGCCCAGCAAGGATGCATCCATGATCAGGATCCTCATGTGTCAAGGAGTCTGTAAAGGTTGATGCCACCAGTCCAAGGACTGTACTAGCCTTCTGGACACTTTATGTTTATGTTTATTAACTTTATATACTGCTCTACAAATACATATCAAAGCGGTTCACATAGCATAAATAGAAACCATATGGTAGAAAGAAGGAAGGGAAGTTACAATATTGACAGGAAAGCAAACCTAGCAGACTCAATTGACAGGACAAGAAGGAGAAGATAGAGGGAGGGGAGAGAGAAGAGGTGGGCTACACAGAGGGGTCAGGGAGATCAAAGGCAAGGGCAAAGAGATGGGTTTTGAGTTTGTTTCTGAAAGTGGTGAGAACCTGTTCGAGCCGGATAGAGGGGGGTAGAGAATTCCAAAGAGCGGGGCCAATGAAGAAGCAAGCAGAGGAACGAGTGGATTGGAGGCGAGCGCGAGCAGGGGGAGGAAGGTGGAGACGGTTGAGATGAAGAGACCGAAGGAGCGGGCTGAGGTGTGGAAATGAACAAGGTCAGCAAGGTACTGAAGAGAGTGAGTGTAAAGGACGCGGTGAAGGAGTGTCAGGACTTTGAAGTGGATGCGAGATTTGATGGGAAGCCAATGAAGGTGGACGAGCAGGGGTGTAATGTGGTCACGTGGAGAAGAGTGAAAGATAAGGCGGGCAGCGGTGTTTTGAATGCACTGAAGGCGGTGAAGTTGAGTGGTAGGGAGACCTATTAGAACTGAATTACAAAAGTCTACACGGGACATAACAAGGGAAAGAAGAAGGGTGGTGAGTGCTTGTGTAGTGAGAAAGGGCCTAATGGCGCAAATCTGGCGAAGGAAAAAGAATGAAGTACGTGAAACGTGAGCAAGGTGATCATGGAAGGAAAGGTGAGAGTCGAAGAGAACCCCCAGATAGCGGAAAGAGGAGACTAGAGGGTTGGGTGAGCCTGAGAAAGAAGGGGAGATCTGGGGAGGGGTGTCACCATGGGAAAACCAGATGGCAAGGGTTTTTGTGAGGTTGAGGTGAAGACAGTGGGTGGTAAGCCAGTCGGCAACAGCTGTAAGGCAGGAGTTAAGAGGGGAGAGATTAGGAGAGAGGGGAGAGGTGTGATGGAGAAGAACCAAGTCATCGGCGTAGTAGAACGCAGAAATACTATGTTGCTGAATTAATAGAACTAAAGGGGTGAGGAAAATGTTGAAGAGGAGAGGGGCCAGGACTGAATCCTGGGGAACACCGCAGGGGAGAGGAAGGGGCTCAGATGTGGAAGAAGCGGAGGATGAGGGGAGGACGGAATAGGATCTAGAAGAAAGAAAAGAGTGGAACCAGTGGAGGACGGTGCTGCAGAGACCTGCTTCCCGAAGTTGGGCCAAGAGGAGGGAGTGATCAACGAGGTCAAAGGCGGCAGAAAGATCGAGAGAGACGGCCACCGAAAGATCACCGCGATCATGAGCTGTGTGAAGTTTGTTCAAGAAACCCAAGAGAACTGTTTCAACGCTGTGGCCAGGGCGAAAACCAGATTGACGGGGGTGGAGAAAGTGAGTGGAGTCAAGAAAAGAGGACAGTTGAGAGAAAACAGCTTTTTCGAGAATTTTAGAAAGGAAGGGGAGGTTGGAGACTGGGCGGTAGTGAGCGGAAATCGTAGGATCCAGTGAGGGCTTTTTGAGAATAGGGTGGACTAAGGCATGTTTCCAGGGCTGGGGAAAGATACCTAAGGAAAGACTGGTATTGATTATGGTCAGTGCTGGTGGAATAAGAGCTAAAGAGGAGGTGAGCAGCCAAGAGGAAGGAATGGGGTCCAGTGGGCAGGACGTTTTTTTGGAAGAGGAAAGTATAGCGACAAACTCGGAGGAAGTGAGTGAGTGAAATGAGTGCCAAACATGAGAGAGCTGAGAGGTGGGAGGAGGCCGCCTGTGGCCTGTGTCCACTGGTCTCTGAGGCACCACTGAGCTGTGCGCATGTGGAGGCGGGCATCTGGTGTTCCATGGACGGTGGAGGCCATGTGCCCGAGGAGGCGCAGAAAGTGTCTTGTTGATACCTGGGATCTGAAACTTATTTGGCATGCCAGGGCCAGAAGCCTTTTTGCCATGTCTGCTGGCAGGTAGGCCCTTGCTTGAAGGGTATCCAGTCTGGCCCCTATGAAGTCTAGTTGTTGAGTGGGCACTAGGCTGGACTTGGGGTAATTTATTACAAACCCCAAGTGCTGGAGCACCTGGATGGTGCGAGATGTGGCCTGTTGGACCTCCATGGCTGAAGTGGCTCTGATGAGCCAGTCGTCTAGGTAGGGGAAGACAAAAACTCCTTGGAGTATGAGAAGGCGGCCACCATCGCCAGGCATTTTGTGAATACCCTGGGGGCGGAGACCAGGCCAAAGGGAAGTACGCTGTACTGGTAGTGATTGCCTCCCACCACAAAGCGTAGATATTGCCTGTGGTCTGGGTATATTAGGATATGTGTATACGCATCCTTTAGGTCTAAGGAGCATAGCCAATCTCCCTGGTGGAGGTAAGGCAGCAATATTCCAAGTGAGAGCATCTTGAACTTCTCCCTCACCAGGAATTTGTTTAAGTTGCACAGGTCGAGGATGGGTCTGAGACCTCCTGTCCTTTTTGGTATCAGAAAGTACCTGTAGTAGTATGAAGCAGTTACAACCAAGAAATAAAAAGAAATAAACAGAACCAGAAATTACACACATATAATATAAATTAACAGTCCACATCTCGGGGAGACATTCAGCAAAGAAAACAATATATCAATAGAAAACAAGGCAAAAGATATGTGTAATTTCTGGTTCTGTTTATTTCTTTTTATTTCTTGGTTGTAACTGCTTCATAGTATAACTATGTAAAAGGTATCTTCATAAATAAATATTAAAAAAAAAAAAAGAAAGTACCTGGAGTAGAAGCTCTTGCCCTGTAGATGGAGGGGCACCGGTTCTACCGCCTGAACCTCGAGAAGACCTACTAACTCCTTCAGAAGAAGGTCCCAGTGAAGGGAAGACCTGAGGGGCTCTCCTGGAAAATAAGGAGAAGGAACCTGGGTCAAATGAAGGAGATAGCCCTGATGAACTATCTGTAGGACCCAGGCATCGGTGGTGATGGCTGTACATCTGTGGGCATACAGGGCAAGCCTTCCTCCTGTGTACTACCTCCTGTGGTGAGAGGGGTTATGCCTTGAGAGTCAAAAGCTGCTCCCAGGCTGGGCCAGAGCCGGTGCCTGGGGTTTGGGGGCTTTCTGCTTAAGCGGGCCATGCCCCTGTCCCTTGGCCTGCTGCCCCTGTTGGGGAGCCGGAGAGGCCTGAAATGGGGGGTAGCTTTGGTAAGCAGCACCCTTCTTTGGGTAAAAGGGCTTCTTACCCGAGCCCTTCTTCTTAGAAGGGGCAGAGGTCTTCTTTGAGAGCCGTGTCCTGGTCATGTACTCGGACTCTATCTCAGCAGCCTTGTCAGTCATGGATTTGCCAAAGAGGTTCTCTCCCTGGCATGGGACATCGACCAATTTGTCCTGAACCCATTGCTCGAGGTCTGACAACTGTAGCCATGCTTGGTGGCGTGCACCGATGCCCGCCGCAGCTACCCAGGCTGCCAACTCGAAGCCGTTATAGGCTGCTCGAGTCATGAACTTCGAGCACTCATGGACCCCGGTGGACAGGATCTTGAAGCGCTGCAAAAGTCCCTCAGAGAGACCAGCCGAGAACCCAGCGAATTCCTTCGCTAGGTCCCTCAGATACATACCCATGTACAGCTGGTAGGCCTGGATCCGACATGTCAGCATAGAACCCTGGAAGCACTTCTTGCCGAGGGCATCCAAGTTGCGGGCCTCCCTGCCAGGAGGCACCAAGGAGTGCATCTTCTGGCTCTTAAGCCTGTGCATGGCCGATTACCCAGGGCTCTTACGGACTCGATACATCGAGTCAATCTGTCTGCTGATCACTGGTGTCTCCCACATGCGGAACATCAGTCGTTCCAGGAGCGGAGGCACGGGTACAGAAAGGGCCTCCCGAGGGGAGAGCCATACTGGAGGATCTCAAGCTCTTCGGCTCAAGGATCCTCCTCGGACTCCGCAGGGAAGGCGTAGTTACTCACCTGTAACAGGTGTTCTCCAGGGACAGCAGGAATCACTCCTCACATATGGGTGACGTCGGCGCCGATGGAGCCCTCATGTGGAGCAATTCCCCAGCTTTCAAAGAAAGCCTTTGGGATTGCATCGTGCATGCGCGGTCCCCTTCCTGCCCAAGGATGCCATCTTGCTCATTCTAATAACATAGCTAAAAAGACGGCAAAATGAATAAAAATCAATAATAGGACTGCAACTCCAGGGGAGAAGGGAGGGTCATGAGGACTGATTCCTGCTGTCCCTGGAGAACACCTGTTACAGGTAACTACGCTTTCTCCAGGAACAAGCAGGAAGTCAGTCCTCACATATGGGACTCCCAAGCTATAGGCTACCGAGAACCCATAGCTGAAAAATGACTCCCTCTAGAAGAGCCGCAGCAGCTGTGATAGGAATCCAGTGGAGACACAACACTCCCGGTAGCCTGATACCAGAGGGCCGGAGGGTAGGAGTTGCCTAAACCTCAAATAAGTTGCGGAGTACCGCCTGGCCGAAAGCACTGTCTCGTTGGGACTCCCCATCTAAGCAAAAGTCTGGCTTGAAGACTAGGTGGCGGCCCGGCAGATGTCTGCCAGCAGAACAGAGCGGAAGTGAGCCAATGATGTGGCCTTAGCCCTGACACGGTGGGCCATGACTCGGCCCTACAACGGGAGGTCAGCTGCCCTGTACGCCCAGGCAATGCCAAGTGGCTCTGATGAGCCAGTCGTCTAGGTAGGGGAAGACAAAAACTCCTTGGAGTATGAGAAGGCGGCCACCATCGCCAGGCATTTTGTGAATAAAAGAAAATATTTTTTCACTCAACGTGTAATCAAACTCTGGAATTTGTTACCGGAGGATGTAGTAAAGGCTGTTAGTGTAGCTGGGTTTAAAAAAGGTTTGGACAAGTTCCTGGAGGAAAGGTCCATAAACCATTATTAAGAAGTGACCGAAGATATCAATGCTTGACCCAGTACAAGCATTGTGGAACTTGTGTCTCTTGGGGAAACTGCTAGGTACATATGACCTAGATTGGCCACTGTTGGAAACAGAATATGGGGCTTGATGGACCTTGGTCTGACCCAGTATGGCATATCTTATGTTCTTATGTTCTTATGGACAACATGCGCTTGGAGACAGGTAGCCCCAGCTTACTGGGGTCAAAAGAGACGGAGAGCTGAGTAGCCCCTTGATGTCCCCGCGTACGCTCCAGGTAGAAGGCTAATGCCCTTTTACAATCAAGGGTATGCAGAACAGCCTCTGCCCGGCTAGCATGCGGTCTGGGAAAGAATGTCGGAAGAACCACCTCTAGGTTGAGGTGGAATGGAAAGACCACTTTCAGGAGAAACTTGGGGTGGGTGCGCAGGACCACCCTGTTCCTATAAAACCACGTGTACGGTCTTTCTGAAACCAGAGCTTGTAGCTCACTCACTCGCCTGGCAGACATGAGTGCCACCAGGAAGATCACTTTCCAGGAGAGGAAGCACAGATGGCAAGTGGACATTGGCTCAAAAGGTGGGCGAGTAAGCTGTTGCAAGACCACATTCAGATCCCACTCAGTTGCCGGAGGATGAACCGGGGCTTTTAGTAGAAGCAGACCTCTGAGGAATCTGGACACCAAGGGGTGAACCGAAAGAGGTTGTCCTTCCACTGGAGAGTGGCGTGCTGACAAAGCACTCAGGTGGACCCTGACAGAGTTAGACTTGAGACCTAATTCTGAGAGGTGAAGCAGGTACTGCAACATCACTGGTACAAGGCAGGAGAAAGGGTTTTCATTGTGCTGGTTACAACACACCTCAAATCTATGCCACTTGAAGGCATAGGTTTTCCTAGTGGACTGCCTCCTTGAGACCAGTAACACGTCTTCTACGTTGTTAGGTAGGAGGAGAGGAGCCAGCACTAACCTTTCAGCAGCCATTCCATCAGGTTGAGAGACCTGAGGTTGGGATGTAAGATAGAGCCCTGCTCCTGGGACAGGAGGTTGGGCTTCGTCCATAGAGGGAGTGGGGTTTCCACTGCCAGCTGGAGGAGAAGCGGGAACCAAGGTTGTCTTGGCCATCTGGGGGCTACCAGGATGACCGAGGCCTTGTCCCGAAGGATTTTGAACAAAGTTCGGGCCACCAGAGGTGTGGGAGGAAATGCATACAGGAGGCCCACAGACCAGGAGATTAGAAAAGCATCTGCAGCCAGCCTTTGGGGATGTGGCTGTCTGGAGCAAAAGTTGGGCAACTGATGATTCTGCGGACTGGCAAAGAGATCTATGGACGGATGTCCCCAGCAGTGGAAGATCTGCTGGGCCACCTCCGGATTCAGTTACCATTCATGAGGTTGAAGAATTCTGCTTGGTTTGTCTGCTAAGCAGTTCTCCTGACCTGGCAGGTAAACTGCTTTGAGAGACATACCCTGTCGGATTGCAAGGGAGCAGAGGTACAGTGTCTCCTGGCACAAGATACGGGACCCTGTCCCCCCCTGCTTGTTCACATAGAATATAGCCACCTGATTGTCTGTCTGCACCAAGACAGACTGATGTGAGAGAACATGGCAGAAGGTTCGAAGAGCTAGGCATATCGCTCGAAGCTCTAAGAGGTTGATTTGTTGTGTCCTCTCTTGAGGAGACCAGAACCCCTGAGTGCACACGAGTCCTGGCAATGGGCACCCCAGCCCAGCAGGGATGCATCTGTCGTCAGGACTCTTGAGTACGAAGGAGGCTGGAAAGGCACTCCTCCGAGCAGGTTGGATGGCTGAAGCCACCAGGTCAATGACTTCAGCAGTCATCTGGACACTCTTATCCTGTCTCGGAGTCGCCCTGTGGCTTGTGTCCACTGATCCCGGAGGCACCACTGAGCTGCTCTCATGTGGAGATGGGCGTTTAGGGTCACATGAACCGTGGAGGCCATGTGTCCTAGAAGGTTCAGAAAATGCCTCGCTGATATCTGAGACTTGTGGCTGATTTGGTGCACTAGTTCCATAAGCCTCTGTGCCCTGTCCTCTGGCAGGTAAGCCTTTGCTTGAATGGTGTCCAGCCTCACCCCTATGAACTCTAAGTTCTGTGTAGGGAGCAAGGTGGACTTTGGTTTATGACAAAGCCTAGATGCTGCAGTATGTAGATAGTGCAAGCTGTGGCCTGTTGGGCCTCTTGAGGTGACGGGGCCCTGATGAGCTAGTCGTCCAGGTATGGGAAGACGAAGATTCCCTGGTTCCTGAGAAAGGCCGCCACCACTACCAGACACTTGGTAAACACTCTGGGGGTGGAGGCTAGGCCAAATGGAAGTACTCTGTACTGAAAATGGTTTCCTCCCACTACAAATCTGAGATATTGTCTGTGGTCTGGATGTATAAAGATGTGTGTGTAGGCATCTTTCAGGTCTAAGGAGCATAGCCAATCTCCCTGGTGGAGGTAAGGCAGCAATATTCCAAGAGAAAGCATCATGAACTTTTCCCTCACCAGGAACTTGTTTAGGTTTCACAGGTCGAGGATGGGCCTGAGGCCTCCTGTTCTCTTTGGTATCAGAAAGTACCTTGAGTAGAAGCCTTGCCCTTGTAGGCTGTGGGGCACCGGCTTCACCGCCTAATCCTCTAGAAGACCGGCCAACTCCTGTAAGAGGAGGTTCCTGTGTAGAGGGGGTCTGAGAGGTTCTCCCAGAAAGTAGGAGGGAGGTACCTGGTTGAAGTGGAGCAAATAACCCTTCTGGACTATTTGTAGGACCCAGGTATCTGTAGTGATTGCTGGCCACCTGTGGGCGTACAGGGTCAGACTTCCTCTTGTGCCAAGTCTCACCCCTGGTTGGAGAGAGACTACGCTGTGGCTGTCAAAAACCCCCTACTGGCTGGGAAGGAGCCGGTGCCTGGGGCTTGGGGTTTTTCTGCTTACGCGGGCCATGCCCCTGCCCCTTGGCCTGCTGCTCTTGTTGAGGAGACGGGGAGGCCTGGTGAGTGGGGTAGTTGCGGTAAGCAGCACCCTTCCTCGGGAAAAAGGGCTTTTTACCCGAGCCCTTCTTTTTAGAAGGGGCAGAAGTCTTTTTGGATAGTCTTGTCCGGGTCAAGTACTCGGATTCGATTTCAGCAGCCTTTTCAGTCATGGGTTTGTCAAAAAGATTGTCACCTCGGCATGGGACATCGACCAACTTGTCCTGCACCAATGGCTCTAGGTCCGACGACATTAGCCATGCCTGGCATCGGGCACCGATGCCGGCTGCGGCTACCCGGGCCGAAGCCTCGAAGCCGTCATAGGCTGCTCGAGACATAAACTTTGAGCACTCTCAAATACCCGTGGACAAGGCCTTGAATCGCTGCAAGGGTTCCTCGGGCCAGCTGAGAACCCGACAATCTCCTTTGCCAGGTCCCGCAAGTACATGCCCGTGTACAGCTGGTATGTTTGGACACGGCAGGACAGCATCGAGCCCTGGTAGCACTTTCTGCCGAGGGCATCCAGGTTCCAAGCTTTCCTGCCAGGAGGCACCTAGGAGTGCATTTTTTGGCTCTTGAGCCTGTGCATGGCCGATTCCACAACCATGGATTTGTTGGCAGCTGTGCCTTCTGAAACCCAGGGCTCTTGCGGACTCGACCCACCAGCTGAGAACTGGCATCGAGGCCGGTGATTCCCACATGCAGAACATCAGCCGTTCCAACATCGGAGGAACCCGTACAGTAAGGGCTTCCCGAGGGGGAAAGTCATACTGGAGGGCTTCGAGCTCCTTGGCTTGGGGCTCCTCCTCGCTATCCGCCAGGAATGCCACAAATCAGAAAAAATATTTTTCACTAAGCACACTATGGAATTTGTTGCCAGAGGATGTGGTGCTGATAGCAATTAACATAGCTGGGTTAAAACAGGTTTAGACAAGTTTCGAGAGGAAAAGTCCAAAAAACATTATTAGCTTTGTAGACATGGAAAAGCCAGTGCTTATTCCTGGATGGCAGTATATTCCTGGGTATGAGCAAGATTTAAACGACGTACGTGTTGGATCTATGCTGAGCCTCGATTCAGTGACATGAGTGCTGTTTTCAATAAAATGTGCTGAATAGGCTGAGAACGCTGTGTGTCTATTATGGGCATGATTACTGATATCTGCTACCCGGATAGTGTGAAGTTAGCGTATGTTTTTAGTGCCATGCTAAAAAGTGGCATGGTGCCCTGTGCTAAAGAACCTATGTTGCCCGAGTAACGCTTATGTGGGCGGCGCCTAGGCCGGCTGTGGGCCTTCACACCATTAGTGTGGGCCTTGAAAGCCTGTGCTGCTGGTACTTGGTGGGGAGCAACTACTGCCAACTCAATGGGTGGCAGTAGTTGCTCCCAACAGCAGTTTGAATGTAGCAAGCCATGGTAAATTTTCCGCAACTAGCATGGTACCCTGCTCTAGTAATGCAGCCCAAAATGATGTTATTAGTATGCGGCTTAGTAAATATGCTCCTATGTTTGTTAAGATAAGTAGGAAATTTTTTCCATCATTGTATCTCAGAGACCTGGTAGAAGGACGACCACCAGTGGGACACTATTATACCTGGGTACAAATTATATTGCAATGATAGAGTAGATCAAATTATTGGAGCAGTTGCACTCTATGTTAGAGGGCATTGAGTCACAAAAGATTGAAGTGTTGCAGGAAACAAAATACACGGTAGATTCCCTATGGATTGAAATTCCATTTAAATGGGGAAGGTGATGGCAGTGGGGATGTACTATCGACCGCCTGGTCAGAATGAACAAATGGATGATTCCGGGTTGCAGTGGAGACGCCTGGTTGAGGCTCAACTCCACCCCAATGCTCAGGTTCGTTGTAGAGTTAAGCAGATCCATCGAAGCCATATCGGACACTGAAGAAAGAGTAGTTACCCACCTGTAACAGGTGTTCTCCAGGAGCTGCAGGAATCAGTCCTCACATATGGGTGACGTCGGTGCTGACGGAGCCCCCATGCGGAGCATTTCCCCAGCTTTCAAAGAAAGCCTTTGGGAATGCAGGCACGCATGCGCGGTTCCCTTCCTGCCCAAAGGTGCCATCTTGCTCAGTCTAATGACATAGCTAAAAGACAGCACAAAAAGAAAATGAACTATATACAACTGCAACTCCAAGTGGAGGAGGGAGGGTCGTGAGGACTGATTCCTGCTGCTCCTGGAGAACACCTGTTACAGGTGAGTAACTACTCTTTCTCCAGGACCAAACAGGAAGTCAGTCCTCACATATGGGTGACTCCCTAGCTCTGGGCTACCAGGAACCTAGGCTGAAAAATAGAGCTCCCTCTAGAGCCCCAGCAACAGTGAGAGAATCTTCGCTGAGACCACACCTGAACGATAGCCCAACACCAGGGCCGGAGGGTAGGAGTTGCCTAAACCTCAAAGAGATTACGGAGTACCGCTTGCCCGAAAGCACTGTCCCTATGGGACTCCCTCTCGAGGCAGTAGTGATCCGCAAAGGTCTGGCTTGAAGACCAAGTAGCGGCCCGGCAGATGTCTGCCAACGGAACAGAACAGAAGTGAGCTACTGATGTGGCCTTCGCCCTGACCTGGTGGGCCATGACTCGACCCTCCAGGGAGAGGCCGGCTGCCCTGTACACCCAGGCAATACAGTCTGCCACCCAGATGGACAACGTACGCTTAGTGACAGGCAACCCCAATTTATTAGGGTCAAAGGAAATGAAGATCTGAGAAGCCCTTCTATGCCCCTGCGTACGCTCTAGGTAAAAGGACAGCGCCCTTCTACAATCGAGGGTATGCAAGACAGTTTCGGCCCTGCTGGCGTGTGGCCTGGGAAAGAACGTCGGAAGGACCACCTCCTGGTTGAGGTGGAAGGAGGACACTACCTTTGGAAGGAACTTAGGATGTGTCCGCAAGACTACCCTGTTCCTATAGAACCTGCTATACGGCCTATCCGAGTCCAGGGCCTGAAGCTCACTCACCCGCCTAGCCGAGGTGAGTGCCACAAGGAACAACACCTTCCAGGAGAGGAAACGTAAATGGCAGGTTGCCATTGGCTCAAAAGTTGGGCGAGTCAGTTGCTGCAAGACCACATTGAGATCCCACTCAGTGGCCGGTGGACTAATGGGAGGCTTAAGCAGAAGCAGACCTCTGAGAAAACGAGACACCAGAGGGTGGCCTGAGAGAGATTGTCCATTCACCGGCGAGTGGTGAGCAGAGAGGGCACTGAGGTGAACCTGGACAGAGTTGGACTGAAGTCCTAGGTTGGAAAGGTGGAGCAGGTATTGTAGCACCACCTGGACAGAGAAGGAGAAGGGGTCCTCTTGCTGTTGAGAACACCAAGTAGAGAACCTATGCCACTTCAGAGCATAGGCCTTCCTAGTGGAATGCTTCCTGGAGGCCAACACCACCTCTTCAACCTCCCTTGATAGGAGCAAGGGAGCAAGGACTAGCCTTTCAGCAGCCAGGCCATCAAATTGAGGGATTTGAGGTTGGGATGCAAGAGGGATCCCTGATCCTGAGTCAGGAGGTCGGGTTGCAACCACAGAGGAAGTGGAGTATTCACTGCCAAATGCAGAAGAAGAGGGAACCATGGCTGCCTGGGCCACCTGTGGGTTATCAGGATCACCATGGCTCGGTCCTGCTGGATTTTGAATAGAGTCCGGGCCACCAGAGGTGTGGGAGGAAAGGCATACAGCAGGCTCTCTGACCAGGAGATCAGGAATGCATCTGGCGCTGTTCTCAAGGGATGCAGTTGCCTGGAACCGAACCTGGGTAGTTGCCTGTTCAGCAGACTGGCAAAAAGATCCATGGTCGGAAGACCCCACTTCAGAAAGATCTGTTGAACTACCAGAGGATCCAACTGCCACTCATGAGGCTGCAGGAGTCTGCTTAGCCTGTCCACCAGGTAGTTTTCCTGGCCTGGGAGGTAGACCGCCCTGAGGGTCATGCCCTGAGTGACAGCCCAGGAGCAGAGAGCTTGTGCTTCCAGGCACAGAAGTCTGGATCGTGTGCCTCCCTGCTTGTTGACGTAGAACATAGCCACCTGGTTGTCCGTCTGAACTAGGAGAGACTGATGAGACAGGATCTGAGAGAAAGTCCGTAAGGCCGGACGAATGGCTCTCAGTTCCAACAGGTTGATCTGCTGGGCAGCCTCCCACGGAGACCACAGGCCTTGGGTGCAGGCTCCCTG
Source organism: Ichthyophis bannanicus (assembly GCA_033557465.1). NCBI lineage: Eukaryota > Metazoa > Chordata > Amphibia > Gymnophiona > Ichthyophiidae > Ichthyophis > Ichthyophis bannanicus. Next base: position 827,652,123 of record CM066032.1, read on the forward strand.
GCAGTGTGCCCCCCAGCCCTGCAGGGAAGCATTGGTTGTCAGTACCTGAGTGTGTGGGGAGGCCTGAAAAGGAACAGCCATGTCCAGATTTGGGAGATGCCTCCACCAGTGTAAGGAGTCCACCAAGAGTTTGGACACCTTTATTCTGTCTGACAATTTCCCTGTGGCCTATAGCCACTGCGCCCTGAGGTGCCACTGAGCTCGCCTCATGTGCAGCCGGGCATGTGGGGTGACATGCACTGTGGAAGCCATGTGATCTAAGAGCCGGAGGAAGTGTCTGGCCGAGACCAGAGAGTTTGCCCAAAACTGGCCGGCCAACTTTATCAGCCTGTGAGCTCTGTCCACAGGCAAATAGGCCTTTGCATGCATGGTATCCAATCTTGCCCCTATGAACTCCACGTCCTGTGAGGGGACTAAAATGAACTTGGGAAAGTTTATGACGAAGTCCAGGTGCTGAAGCAGGGATATGGTTCTGATAAGGTGGCCTGCCTGGCCTCTTGTGGAGACTGACCCCTGATAAGCCAGTCGTCCAGGTAAGGGAACACAAAGATCCCCTGGTTCCTGAGGTAGGCCGCAACCACCGCCAGGCATTTTGTAAAGACCCTAGGGGCGGAGGTGAGGCCAAAAGGAAGCACTCTGTACTGGAAGTGCTTTCCCCCCACCACAAATCTGAGGAACTGTCTGTGACTTGGATGGATGAGGATGTGAGTATAAGCATCCTTCAGGTCTAAGGAGCATAGCCAATCTCCCTGCTGGAGGTAAGGTAGTAAGATTCCAAGGGTAATCATCTTGAACTTTTCCCTCTCCAGAAACTTGTTCAGATTTCTCAGGTCGAGGATGGGTCTGAGGCCTCCTGTTCTTTTTGGTACCAGGAAGTACCTTGAGTAGAAGCCTTGCCCTTCCAGGTGGTGAGGCACCGGTTCTACCACCTGGTCCCTTAGTAGACCTTCCAACTCCTGAAGGAGTAAGTTTCTGTGCAGAGGGGTTCTTGGAGGCTCCCCTGGAAAGTAGGAGGGGGGTATCTGGGTGAAGTGGAGCAGATAGCCCCTTTCGATGATGCTTAACACCCAAGTATCCCCTGTGATGGCTGGCCACCTGTCTGCGTACAAGGTCAGCCGACCTCCTGTGCCTTGGAGAGGAGGAGAGGCTATGCTGGCATAGTCAAAAAAACCCTCCCTACTGAGCAGCAGCCGGAGTAGGAGGCTTGGGAGCCTTCTGCCTACGGGGCCCATGACCCTGCTCCTTGGCCTGCTGGCCCTGTTGGGGAGCTGCAGAGGCCTGGTAGTGAGGGTAGGTTTTGTAGGCAGCGGTCTTCCTCGGGTAAGAGGTCTTTTTCCCCGAGCCCTTCTTCTTCTGAGAAGGGGCAGAGGTTTTCCTGGATAGCCTTGTCCGGGTAAGAGTCTCGGTCTCGGGTTCTGCAGCCTTTTCGGCCATGGACTTGCCAAAGAGGTTTTCACCTCGGCAAGGGACATCGACCAACTTGTCCTGTACCCATGGCTCGAGGTCCGAGGATTGTAGCCAGGCCTGGCAGTGTGCACCGATGCCGGCCCCTGCTACACGGGACGAAGCCTCAAATCCATCGTAGGCTGCTCGAGAAATAAACTTTGAGCACTCTCGAATACCAGAAGACAAGGCCTTGAACCTCTGCAAAGGTTCCTCGGACAGACCAGCAGAGAATACGGCAATCTCCTTTGCCAGGTCTCGAAGGTACATGCCCATGTACAGCTGGTAGGTCTGGACGCGGCAAGCAAGCATAGAGCCCTGGAAGTACTTTCTACCGAGGGCATCCAGGTTTCAGGCTTCCCTGCCGGGAGGCACCGAGGAGTGCATCTTCTGACTCTTCAGGCGATGCATGGCCGATTCCACAACCATGGAATGGTGCGGTAGCTGTGCCTTTTGAAACCCGGGGCTCTTGCGGACTCGATAGATGGAATTGACCCGCTTGCTTAGAACCGGCATCGAGGCTGGCGCCTCCCACATGCGGAAGAGCAACCGCTCCAGCATCTGAGGAACCGGGACAGTAAAGGCCTCCTTGGGAGGAGAGTCATACTGCAGAGCCTCGAGCTCCTCAGCTCGAGGCTCCTCCTCGGGGTCGCAGGGCATGCCAGTGCTTTGGCCATGTCCCTTATGAAATCCGAGAACCTGGTATCCTCCGGGGGGGACCTTGTCCAAGGCTTGGAACCCGGTGAGTCTGAAGGGACGCACTGAGTCCGGAAGGTGTCAGGGGACTCCTCCTCCTCCGTTTCCCATGCCGATTCCTCCGAGTGGGCGGGCACCGACGCCATCCGCCCCGACGCCGAGGGTACCGGCGTCGACGACCTCGGTCCCGAACGGTAGGCTGAGGGTGACCTCGGCCGAGGATCGACTCGAGTTCGCATGGTCTCGAGGATCGGCTCGGCCTCTGGGGTTGACTTGGACGTCGATGTCCCGGTAGTTGGGGCAGATGCGCCGGTGAGACCGGCGATCAGCACCCGCTGCTGCTCCATGAAGGCAGACAATCTGCTCTCCAAGGCCGTCAACCTGAGTCCGAGCTCAGGAGACCCAGCAGCCTCTGACTCGGGCCCCGACAGCGTCGGGCCCGACGTCGGCTCCCCCGGAGGAGAGTCCACGAGGACTACAGTACTCACGTGACTCGGGGCCTCCGGCTCTACACGAGGATGCTTTGCAGGCCTCTCCGACTCCGAAGACAAGGGACGGCGATCGGGGCTATGCAACCTGGCCCTCGAGGAGCCAACAGTGTCCACCGATGCCGCCCTTGTGGGTTTCTTCTTCCTTCGGCGCTCCCGCGAGGGGTACTCCCTTTCAGAGGAGCCCCGATGATGCTCGGGGTCAGACTCCCGAGACATTAAGGCCTCTGACGAAGTCCGGACCCGTCCAGAGGCAGATTTGGAGAAGATCCTCATGCTGGTGCTGACAGCTCCGTAATGCCTTGGAAGACATTTTGCCACAGGGGCTACAAACCGTAGAATCATGGTCTGGCCCCAGGCACCGGAGGCAGCAGTCGTGTGTGTCGGTGAGAGACATCAGTTTCTTGCACCGATCACACTTCTTAAAGCCACTGGCAGCCATCTGGGGAAAAAGGGCCCCTGCAAGATCAAAAAATTGGGCTGCCAGGGAAAGAAAAAAGGCGTGAACGCAGTTTCTAAGGACAAAAACAGAAAAAAGAGATCCGGGCTCGGCACCGGTGTACCGAGTCCAGGCGGGAAAGGAACCGACGTCGAACCGAAGAAAAAACTCAACTCAACGCAGAAAAATCAACTTTTTTCACGGGTGACAAGGACAGGCGTCCGTAGGGCTCCGCGGAAAAAAGAAGACTGAGCAAGATGGCACCTTTGGGCGGGAAGGGGACCGCGCATGCGCGCCTGCATTCCCAAAGGCTTTCTTTGAAAGCTGGGGAAATGCTTCGCATGGGGGCTCCATCGGCGCCGACGTCACCCATATGTGAGGACTGACTTCCTGCTTGGTCCTAGAGAAAGGTAAAACCTTGCGATGGATTACTGTATTGTTAACTTTTGTTAGCTTCCCTGATTTCTTTGAGCATTTCATCATTCATTTGTTCATTCTGGCCAGGTGGTCGAAAGTACACCCCCACTGCCATCGCCTTTCCCTGTTTACATGGAATTTCAATCCATAGTGATTCTACCATGTATTTTGTTTCCAGGAATACTTTAATCCTGTGGGACTCTCTAACTTAGAGTGCAACCTCTCCACCAATTTGTACCCAGGTATCACAATGTCCCACTGGTTATCCTCCTTCCACCAGGTCTCTGAGATACCAGTCATATCTAACCTCTCATTTAGTGCCATATATTCCAACTCTCCCAGCTTATTTTTTAGATTTCTAGCATTTGCATACAAGCATCTTAGAGGTCATATTTTATTCATATTAATCTGGTTATCAGTAGGCAGGAGTAATCTGGAACCTTTAAGCTCTGTCTGCTCTGTACTTAAGAGCATTTGGGTTACTTTTGTCTTTATTGGAACCACTCTGTCGATATGCCCTAACTTCAATCTATTGCTAGTATCCTTCACGGATATATCTTTCTGAACCATGTGCTCTTGGGTGACTGTCAGCTTTCCCCTATTATCTAGTTTAAAAGCTGCTCTATCTCCTTTTTAAAGGTTAATGCCAGCAGCCTGGTTCCATCCCGGTTAAGATGGAGTCCATCTCTTCAGAAAAGCCCCTTCTTTCCCCAGAATGCTCCTCAGTTCCTAACAAATCCAAAACCCTCTTCTTTGAACCACTGTCTCATCCATGTATCGAGACTCCAGAGCACTGCCTGCCTTTTGGGTCCTGCTCTAGGAACGGGAAGCATTTATGAGAATCCTTCCCTGGAAGTCTGGGATTTCAACCTCTTACCTAAAAGCTTAAATTTGGCCTCCAGAACCTCCCTACCACACTTTGCTATGTCATTAGTACCAACATGTACCAAGACAGCAGACTCCTCCCCAGCGCTATCTAACACCTTGTCTAGGTGGCGCATAAGGTCCGCTACCTTTGCACTAGGCAGGCATGTTACCAGGTAATCCTCACATCCACCAGCCACCCAGATATCTACATGCCTAATGATCGAATCACCAACTATAACGGCTGTCCTAACCCTCTCCTCATGGTCATTAGGCCCTGGAGAAACTTCCTCGGTGCGAGAATGTTTTACATCACCTGTAGGACAGGTCCTAGCTACAGGATCACTTCCTGCCACACCAGAGTGATGCTCTCCTGTCACGTGAGCTCTCTCTTCCATGGCAACAGGGAGGTTGCCAGACTGTAGGTGGGATTTAGTACTACATCCCTGTAGGTCTTGTCTATATACTTCTCTATCTTCCTTATGTCCTCCAAGTCTGCTACTCTAGCCTCCAGAGATAGTGTAGTTACTCACCTGTAACAGGTGTTCTCTGGGAACAGCAGGAATCAGTCCTCACATATGGGTGACATCAGCGCCGAAGGAGCACACACAGAGCATTTTCCCAGCTTTCAAAGAAAGCCTTTGGGACATGTGTGGTCCCCTTCCTGCCGAAGGGTTCCATTTTGCTCAGTTAGATGACATAGCTAGGATGGCAGTACAAACTAAAAGAAAGTAGGGAGGCAACTCCCAGGGGAGGAGGGAGAGTTGTGAGGTTTGATTCCTGCTGTTCCCAGAGAACACCTGTTACAAGTGAGTAACTTCGCTTTCTCCAGGAACAAGCAGGAAGTCAGTCCTCATATGTGGGACTCCCTAGCTCCAGGCTGCTGAGGACCGAACCAAGACAGCACCAGTGGTGATCAATCAGGTAGCCAGGAGTTGCAGAAGGAGAGTCCCAACTGAGAGACTCTGTAAGATTCTAGCGTACAGCGACACTATCATTCTGGTAGCCTGAACACAGAAGGGTCGGAGGGCAGGAGTTGCCTACACCCCGAGAATATTACAGAGTAATGCCTGGTCAAAGGCACCGACCCTGCGGGACCCCTTTCTAGGCAGAAGTGAGCTGTGAACGTATGAATTGAAGACCATGTGGTGGCCTTGTATATCTCCATCACTGGCGCTGAGCGGAGATTAGCCGCCGACATGGCCATTGCCCTCATGCAATGCACTGTGATCCGGTGCTCGAGGGAAAGGCCAGCTCGCTCATAGGTGAGGGCAATACAGTTCACCACTCAAGCGGACAGAGTTCGGTTAGTAACAGGGAACCCCATTCTACTGTGGTCATAAGACACGAAAAGCTAAGGAGCTCTCTGAGTGCCCTCCATCTGTTGTAAGTAGAAGGACAGGGCCCGATTGCAATCTAGTGTATGAAGTATTAGTTCCCCCCTGCCGGCTTGAGGCCGCGGGAAGAAGTTGGGGAGGACCACCTCTTGGTTAAGGTGGAAAGGAGATACCACCTTTGGGAGGAATTTGGGGTGTGTGCAGAGCATCAGCCTGTTCTTATAGAACCTTGTATATGGTGGATCCACCACCAGAGCCTGGAGTTTGTTTACCCTTTGAGCGGATGTGAGTGCCACCAGGAAGGCCACTTTCCAAGACAGATATCTCAGGTGGCATGTGACTAGGAGCTCAAATGGCGGTTTAGTGAGTTGAGAGAGCACCATTTTGAAGTTCCATTCCAGCATTGGAGGGCGGGGAGCGGGGTGGGGCTTGAACAACACCAGAGGAATCTAGAGACCAGGGGCTGACTAGAGAGGGGTTTTCCCTCAATAGGGTGGTGGTGCACAGCTATGGCGCTCAGATGCAACCTCACCGAGTTGGATTTCAGTCTGATGTGTGACAGGTGCAGTAGGTACTGAAGGATCAGTTGCACGCAGCAAGAGAAGGGGTTCTCCTTCCTCTCCGCACACCAGATGGAGAACTGTCTCCATTTAAAGGCATAGGTGTGCCTGGTGGAAGGTTTCTGAGAGGCCAGCAAGACCTTCTTGATCTCCCCTGGAAGGTTGAAGGGGGCCATTTCAGCAGCCACGCTGTCAGCATTAGCGACTCCAGGTTGGGGTGCAGAAGGGAGCCTTCCTCCTTGGACAGGAGGTCCAGGGCCCGACCCAGTGGGACTGGAAGTGCCACCCACAGGGATAGCAGCAGAAGGAACCAGGGCTGCCTGGGCCACCAGGGTGCAATCAGAATAACTGACACCCCCTTGCTCTGGACCTTGAAGAGGGTCTTGGAGACCAGGGGGGTTGGTGGGAATGCATATAGCAGGCACTCTGATCACAGGATGAGGAAGGCATCTGCCGCCACTCTCCCCTAGTGTGGCTGGTATGAGCAGAAGCGTGGTAGTTGCACATTTTTCAGGGAGGCAAAGAGGTCTATCACGGGCCTGCCCCAGTGGTGGAAGAGTTGCTTTGTTACCCTGGGGTTCAAACGCCACTCATGTGGGCAAAGGACTCTGCTCAGCCTGTCTGCTAAGCAGTTGTCCTGGCCTGGCAGATATATCGCATGCAGGAGCATGAGCCCATGCCCCCCTACTTGTTGATATAAAACATGGCCACCTCGTTGTCCATCTGGATCAGCATACATGGTGCCGCAGGTGGTAGCAGAATGCTCGCAGAGCCAGGAAGATTGCCCTGAGTTCGAGGAGATTGATCTGTAAGTGTGAGTCCTCCTGGGGTCAGCTGCCTTGCATGCGGTAGTCATCACGATGCGCCCCCCCCCCGGAGGGAGGAGTCTGTTTTTAGGGTCTTCTGCAATGTGGGTGCCTAGAATGGCATTCCCGCCTGGAGGTGGTGCAGGTTTTGCCACCAGATGAGGGACTCTGCCAGCTGGCGAGAAACTCTGATTCTGTCCGATAAGAACACAAGATATGCCATAGTGGGTCAGACCAAGGTCCATCAAGTCCAGTATCCTGTTTCCAACAGTGGCCAATCTAGGTCATACGTACCTAACAGTTTCCCCAAAAGACACAGGTTCCACAATGCTTGTACTGGGTCAAGCACTGATATCCTGGGTCCCTTTTTAATAATGGTTTATGGACCTTTCCTCCAGGAACTTGTCCAAACCTTTTGTAAACCCAGCTATATTAACAGCCTTTACTACATCCTCCGGTAACAAATTCCAGAGTTTGATTACACAATGAGTGAAAAAATATTTTCTTTTATTAGTCTTAAATACTTTACCCTGTAGCTTCATTGCATGTCCCCTAGTCTTTCTATATTCTGATAAAATAAACAATCAATCTACATTTACCCATTCCATTATAGACTTCTATCATATCTCCCCTCATTAATTTATAGACTTCTATCATATCTCCCCTCAGCCGTCTCTTTTCCAGGTTAAAGAGCCCTAACCTTTTTAGCCTTTCTTCATAGGGGTATCCTTCCATCCCCTTTACCATTTTGGTGGCTCTTCTCTGAACCTTTTCAAATAACGCTATATCCTTTTTAAGATACGGCGACCAGAATTGTACACAATATTCAAGCATGGAACGATATAGAGGCATTATAATATCCTTTGTTTTATTTTCCATTCCTTTCCTTATGATACCTAGCATTCTATTTGCTCTCTTGGCTGCCGCTGCACACTGGGCCGAGGGTTTTAACATGGTATCCACAATGACGCCTAAATCTTTTTCCTGGGTGGTGGTTCCTAATGTGGAACCTTGCATTGTGTAACCATAGTTTGGGTTGTTCTTCCCTAGGTGCATAACTTTGCACTTGTCCACATTAAATTTCATCTGCCATTCTGATGCCGTGTCTTCCAATTTATCAAGATCCTCTTGCAATTTTCCACAATCCTCTTGAGTTTTAACAACTTTAAATAGTTTTGTGTCATCTGCAAATTTGATATCCTCACTCATTATTTCCTTTTCCAGGTCATTTATGAATATGTGAAAAAGCAGCGGATCCAGCACAGATCCCTGCGGTACACCACTATTCACCTTTCTCCATTGGGAAAATTGGCCATTTAGCCCTACCCTTTGCTTTCTATTTTTTTAACCAGTTCCTGATCCACAATAATACACTGCCTCCTATCCCATGACTCTTTAGTTTTGCCAAACGTCTCTGATGAGGGACCTTGTCAAAGGCTTTCTGAAAGTCTAAATACACTATATCAGGCATGTCCAACTTCGAACAGGTCGTGATCTACTTTTTCCAACCAAAAGTGCCGGTGATCTACCACCATGAAAATTAAGTTTCAAATTAGTTTCAAAGTAAATTTTAACCCAATAAAGTTGGAGGATTCATTTACTTGGATGTGATCAGCTGTTAAGCAAATTAAGCAAAAACTAAACAGAGAGACGAAGATCCAGTAAGAACTGCGAGGGGAAATGGCAAGTACATTTTTTCTTAAAGTTTTATTGAGTAATAACTTTCTTTAACTGTCTTAATAACTATCTTTAACTTTTATTGAGTAATTTATTTTAAATTTAGGTTGAGTATTGATCCAGGCTGATCTTGCACAATCTTAAATATTTCGCTCTTGCTCATTAGTGAGAAGTCTGAGCCTGCATTTCATCCACCAGCTTTTTGAAGTTGGGTGAATATTGTGTGAGGGCCAGTCTCAGGGAATCCTGGAGATGTTCATCTGTCATGTTGGAACGTTGTGTACTCTGTCATTTTCAAATGGGAAAACGCAGATTCACACAAATAAGTTGAACTGAAACAGGAGTGTACAGCTTCACTGCATCTTCTCAAGTTAGGAAATTTGTCTCTAGGCACTAACTTCCAAAGCGATTCTTGCTCAGCACGGGTCTTGAGAAAAATGTCATTTTTAAGGGTTAATATTTCGTTTTCAAGAGATGGCTTGTTCAATGAGTAATTTTTACTGATAGCAGCTGCAGTTTCTTTAATGTCCACATCTACTTTGAATGAGTATGACAAGTACTCCACAACTGTTCCAATTTTTTGGAAGTCACAGAATCTATTTTCGAATTCCTGGAAAACAGAACAGATTTCTGTCACATACTTCTCGTTCTGAAAAACAAAATTTGGATATTGTCCCAGATGGTCCTGCATATTAGGAAAATGATCAAAAGTGTTGTTTGCAAGGTCAGTCATCATTAGCTCAAATTTGCTCTTGTAGAATGAAACTGTACTCATCATCTCGCCAATGCATTTGTTTCTACCTTGTAGTTCAAGGTTCATATCACTTAGTTTGCCTGTAAAGCAGGCGAGAAATGCCAGATAACATAACCACTCCTCATCTTCCAACTCTGCTTGGTCATCTCCCCTCTCCTTCAAAAAACTTCTTATTTCATTCAGCAAATCACAAAATCTTTGCAGAAATTTGTGCCTACTTAGCCACCTTACATCTGTGTGCAAAATGATTTCCGCTGCCTTCATCAAGAGTAAGACTGAAAAGCCGTCTTTGAAGTGATCTTCCACGAACTGAATTTACAATTTTGAAAGTGATGTCCATGACAGTCTTTGTATTGAGTCTCTTGCTTGCCAAAACGTGCTGGTGAATGATGCAGTGGTAAGAAAGGAAATATGGGAAGTTGTCATGCTGTCTACAGAGGGCTATGAAACCGTTAATCTCGCCTGTCATTGCTCTTGCTCCATCAGTAGTGATGGAAACAAGTCTATGCAATGGAAGATTACACTTTATCAGAAAAGAATGGAAAGAACTGAATATTTCCTGACCGGTAATTCTCCCTTTTTTTTTAATTTATTTTTTTAAATTTTTGTTTTTATTGAAATTATACGATAGAAATACAAACCATTTGAAAAAAAAAACAGCGTTCACACATTAGAATCTAAAAGCAAACCTCAACCTGGGTATTATGCCTATAAAACTCGTAGCACAATGCAAATATACTACACTAAAGTTCCCCCCCTCCCCCCCAGCCATCCCCCACTACCCCCCTCCATATGATAACCTATCCCTCCCCCGCCTTTCTCCCCCCCCAGCTCCCCTTCTGCACCCCCGATAGTCTACATGCCACTGCACACTCACCAAGCATCTCAGCCGTAACTCTACACGCGTTGTCCTCCTCCGCCTTCCAACCCCCCCTCCCCCACCCCCTCTCTCCATGCCTCCAACCATCTCCAAACCCCCTGCCAATATATCGCACTTTGCCCTCCTTTCCCCCGTCTCAACTCTGTTAATTTATACATCAGGCTCACCTCAGCCACTCTTCGCACAAATCCCGCCAATTGTGGCATGCTCTGTCCCCCCCAGTGCTGTGCGATCTCGCAACGGGCTACAGCAATACAATGATGCAGTACCCCCTCCTCCCGTCTCGAAAGATCATCATCCAGTTGATGCAACAGGCATGCCTCCGGTCTTCCATGCAAACTATGCCCGGTCATGCCATGTATCACCGCAATGACCTGCTCCCAGTACCCCTGTAACTTATCACACTTCCACCACATGTGCATCCAGTCCCCTCTTTCCGCACACCCCCGCCAGCATAAGGCATCCCTTCCCCTCCCCGCTCGATACTGACGTACTGGCGTCCAATACCATCTGTATAATACTTTATATGCATTTTCTTTAATTTGCGTGGCTATGGACACAGTAGCAATCGTCTGGAGTATCTTCTCCCAAGCCTCTACCGTCCAACACACACACCCAAATCCTCCTCCCATTGCAGCATATAGCGTAACTTGCATACACCAGTCCCTATTAGGCCTCGATAAATTCTGGACAAAACCCCCTTTTGACCCATCTGGCCCGAGCACAGAGCCTCAAACCAGCCTCTATTTTCCCAGAGATCTTTCCATATCTTCGGTTGCCTTACAAAGTAACTTAATTGTATATAGGCAAAATGATCACTCTCTTTCAGCTTATAGAGATCCTTAATGCCCTCAAACGGATGCATTCCCTGAGGGTGTATAACTTGGTGAATGTACTCCAGCCCATTTTGTGCCCATCTACGTAAAAGTAGCTCATCTGGGCCCTGTCCCCGCTCGAAACAGGCCGCGATAGGCATCCCCTGCATGTAGCCTTTATCTGGAACAAGCTGAGGCTTGTTGCGTTTCCAGATTTTCAAACTAGTTGCCACCATGGGGTTTAGTGCCTGTGTGTCAAGACCCTTAGCACCCCTCCAAATCACCCGGTCAAGTTCCACCCCCCCCCCCACCAACTCGTGCTCCATTTGAACCCAAGATTTCAATGTTCCTCTTTGCCAGTCATAAATAGTTTTTAGTTGCGCTGCCTCGTAATATTTGCAGATATTAGGTACCCCCAGCCCCCCCTCTTCTTTTGTCCGTTGCAATACTCGCAGTGCTACCCTCGGGCGCTTCTGCACCCATATAAACCTGTTAACTAACCGTGGTATCCTTTTCAAAGTTGTCGGCGGAACCCATATCGGGAGCGTCTGGAACAAAAACAACAGTCTGGGCACAAGCATCATTTTAACCGTTGCAATGCGCCCGAACCACGATAGGTATCCCCTTCCCCACCCATCCAACCAGCCCTCTATCTTCCCCAGAACCCTCCGATAGTTCAAGTTATATAACTCGTCAATGTTATTGCTAATCCATATGCCAAGGTACCTGATACTTTCTCGCGCCCATTTGAAAGGATATTTCTTTGCCAGTACATTAACTACCTCGCTGGGGACTGCCAAATTCAGGATTTCCGATTTGTTCCAGTTGATGGTAAACCCCGACACTTTACCATATTCTTCCAGTTCCCACATAGCTATGGGGAGGCCGACCTGTGGTCTTGCCATACTTAGAATTATATCGTCCGCGAACAGGGAAATTTTATAGTCACTCTGCCCCACTCTTATGCCAGATATATCCGCCCGTTCTCTAATCCTCTGCGCCAAGGGTTCTACTGCTATCGCAAACAGTAGCGGAGATAATGGGCATCCCTGCCTTGTTCCCCTCCCTTGATCAAAAAACTGTGAGTGGGCCCCATTCACCCTCACACATGCTTTTGGATGCGCATATAGCGCCTTCACCCAAGCAAGAAACTCGCCCCCCAGCCCTACCTTCTCCAGCACCTGGAATAGAAAAGGCCAAGACACCTGATCGAAGGCCTTCTCCGCATCCAACGAGAGCAGGAGCGCCTCGTCCTTTCTCCGCTCGCTAGCCCAGATAATGTTTAAGATCTTTCGGATATTATCCGCAACCTGTCTACCAGGAATAAAGCCCGCCTGATCGTGGTGTATCAATGTTCCAATTACTTTATTGAGGCGCGTGGTGAGAATCTTAGCTAAAAGCTTGGCATCCAGGATAAGTAGGGAGATAGGCCTATAAGAGGCACACTCCTTCGGATCCTTTCCCTCCTTGTGAATTACTGTTATACCCGCCCACCCCATTGTGTCCGCTAAGTTCCCACCCACCCGTGGTTGGTTAAATACGTTCACTAGAGGCCCAATTAACAGGTCTCCGAACTTCCTGTAGAATCTGGCAGACAGACCATCCAACCCTGGGGCTTTCTCTAATTTCAACTGTTTGATTGCCCTCCCTACTTCGTCTGCCCGAATGGGTTTGTTGATTTCCTCCTGTTCGCACTCTCTCAACGTAGGCAAGTCTATGGAGTCAAGGTAGATTCCCACCCTCCCCACCTGTGGCAGGTCCCTTGCTTTATACAGCTCCTGATAGTATTCCTTAAAAACATCCCTAATCTCCCCATCTTTAGTAACCAATTCCCCGCCCTTCCTTCGGACTCCTAATATATGAGAGCGAAGCTTCTGCTGCTTCAGCTTCTGCGCTAGATACCTCCCAGCCTTATTCCCCCCTTCAAATACCTCCTGCCTCAGAAGCTGCATCCGATGACGTATCTTTTCCGCCTGCAATTCATTGAGTTGCGCTCTCGCTAGCAACACCCGTCCCCTATATGTGTCTCCCCTCTCTTTCCCATCCAGTTCTTCTAGTTCCAACAGCCGTTCCCTCAAGAGCCGTTCTCTATCCTCCCTCTCCCTCTTTTTCCGCGCCCCCCATTTGAGCAATACGCCTCGTATCACCGCCTTGTACCCATCCCATATACCTCCCCATGCAACCTCTCCATTATCGTTAAGCCTGAAATATTCCCGGGTCCCCCTCTCCACATCCTCTTGGACCCTCACATCCTCCAGCAATGACTCATTGAGTCTCCAAAACCTCACCCCGTCCCTTCCTCTACCACTTGCAAGCTCACCACTACCGGGGCGTGGTCTGACCAGGTAATGGACTCCATTTCCGCCCCTGTAATCGTTCCCCCACCTCCTTCGAGACCCAAATGGCATCGATACGTGAGTAGGACCCATGTACTGGCGAATAGTAAGAAAACTGTCTCCTCCCAGGATGCTGCAGTCGCCACGCGTCCACTAGGCAGTGCTGCATCACGAAGTTACGATATCTCTTTCTATCCCCCCTCTTTCCCTCCCGTTTCCCTGTAGCATCCCGGGTGGGGTTCCATGTAAGGTTAAAATCCCCCCCACATATAAGGATACCATCCCCCTGCTTCCCCACCTCCTCGTTCAGTTTTGTCCAGAATTCTCGTTGTGCTCCAGTCGGTGCATACACATTCACTACACAGTACCATACACTCCCCACCTTCACTCGCACCAACACATACCTCCCCTCCGCATCCCTTACCACCGACTGCACCTGTATCTTTAATCGAGATGCAAAGAGTATAGCAACCCCTCCCTTCTTCTTTTCCACGGTATTTGAAGCCTGAATACACACCCCATAGCCTTTGGGCTTGACCAGATGCTCTGTTGCCCGTGTCAAGTGCGTTTCTTGAAGCATAACTATTGCCGCCTTCTGGCGGGCTAACTCTGTGTACAATTTGCGTCGCTTAAGCGGTGAGTTAAGCCCCTTCACATTTAATGTGACTAGTTTAAGCTCACCCATTTTCCCCCTCCCCCCTCTTCCCTCCCTCTAGCCTAGAACCCCCACCCCCCCCCTCCCCACTCCCTCCCCCCCAAACCTCTCCCCTCTCCTTAAGAGAGGATAGTCTTCCATATAGGTGACCAGTAATCGGGCCTTGCATGACTCTGTCTGCCCTTCCCCCTCCCCCCTATACCAACTCAACACCCAAAGCCCCTTCATCTCCCCTTCCGAACCTCTACCTCCGTCCTCCCCACCGCCCTCCTTTCCTCCTCCTCCCTATAGTCGAACCCCTCCGTCCCCCCTCCATCAGATAATAACTTCATCTCCCCCCCCCTTCTGTAACCCAGTTCTACTATTACTAAGAAAACATACTGATACATCTTTGGTAACTCAGAGTCCATTCATTCAGCCATCGCCTTTCTCCTCTGCTGGTATTCCGGGGCTCTCTCTATTCAAGCGCGCCGCTCTGCTCCCTGACATTGGAACTCGGTGCCATCTCTGTGCTTTCCTCTGTGGACTGAAGGACTTCACAGCATCCGCCGGTGCTCTTGTCTGTGGGCTTCCCCCTTCCGGTATGTTGGGTAGGCCAAAGTCTCTAAGTACAGTCCATGCCTCCTCTCTGTTCTGCACCCGCCTTGACTTCCCCTTGCAGGTGATCAACAGCCCAAATGGAAACAGCCACTTGTATCGTACATCCTCTTTGCGCAAATACGCGGTCACCTCCTTGAGGTGCCGTCGGCGTTGTAGGGTTCCTGCAGAGAGATCTTGGAAGAGCTCCAGATGGTGTTCCTCCCAAACTATCTGGCGCGCTTTCCTTGCCGCTCGAAGCAGTCCTTCCTTAATCTTGAAAGAGCTAAAGCTGGGTTTATTATCGCGTATCGGGCCCAGGCCTCGGTGCGCTCGCTCAATGTGCGATGAATCGATTAGCAGCTCTCCCTGCGGATCTGCAGCTGACAGCAGGGATTTGAAAATTTTTAGCAAGACTTCTTCGCAGTTGCGGTACTGAGGTTCCTCTGGGAGTCCCCGGATCCGTAGGTTACATCTCCTTGACCGGTCTTCCAGGTCCTCCAGCTTCATCTGCTGTTCCTCCTGGGCTTGCTGGAGTGCACCCCCGCGCTTTTGTAAATCCGCCAGTTCCTCCCCTTGTTGCTCCAGCTGAGTCTCCATCTCCTCGACTCTATTTCCAATGTCCACAATATCTCGTCTCAGAGATTGTATGGACTCTTTGAGTTCATGCTTCACCCCGCTTATTTCCGTTTTAATCTCTTCCTTCATTTCAATAAGCCAGGTTTTCAGGTGAGAGATATCCCCTGGGCTAGCTCCGCAATCCAGCCCCTCTCCCCGGTCTGTGGGCTCTCCCTCCTGTGTTCGGCTCTCCTTCTCCCCCTCTTTTCCGCCTTTGACTGCCGCGTAAGGGGAGCGAAAGTCAGCCAATTTCTTGCGTACCGCCAGGGTGCTTTTATTTTT
The DNA here is from genome assembly GCA_033557465.1 of Ichthyophis bannanicus. NCBI lineage: Eukaryota > Metazoa > Chordata > Amphibia > Gymnophiona > Ichthyophiidae > Ichthyophis > Ichthyophis bannanicus. Next base: position 827,667,766 of record CM066032.1, read on the forward strand.
TTCCATGCTGATATCGTACAATGCTGGGTCCCCAAGCTTAGGGAGCTGCGTCCCCTAAGGGCCTCTCCCTCTGCCTCTCAGCCGTTTATCGAAGCTGCTGGTGGGGGCCCCACTATCTGCTGTAGGGCTGTTCTTTGCTCTACTCTCTTTCCCCCTCACCAGGGCTTCTCAACTCTCTTAGCTGGGCTGGATGGTGTCAAATCCACCCGGGGGGGGGGGGGGGCCGCCGACACTTTCTCCCCTGCTTGGTGCTCAGATCCCAGTCGCAGTGCCTTCCCACCTCCTCACCGGCTTCTTTGTCCTCGGGCCTCTCTCCAGCTCTGCAGCCACCGCTGCCTGCCCCCTTCTCCACCGCTCAGGTTTCAGCCTCCCGGTCCGCTGCCTCTCAGATCTGCCGGCTCACCTCGGCCCGCTGCACGCGGTCTCACAGGGGACGTCACTGCTCACCCGAGCACCGATTTTCCAGCTCTGCACACTCCTTCCGCCCCCACAGCTCAGGGTAGGCCTCAGCTTCGCTGTTCCAGCGGCCGTCCCACCAGCCTGCCACGCGGTCTCCTCTTCCGCGCTCTCCAACGCTCCGACAGGGGTTCGCTGCTTCGCCGCTAATATAACTCGGCCTGGGGCTCTTCTCCTACTGCTCTCCCACATTCACCATCCTACTCCATGCGAGCAGGGGTGCAAACTCCCCTTTTTGTCAGGCTTAGGCGGCAGAGCCAAGTCTTATGCCGCCATTCGCCCCGATGCCGTCACCGGAACAGCCGGTAATTCTCCCTTTTAAAGAAATCATTCCAAGTAGTTCTTCTTTAACACTGAAGTCTTCAAAAACCATCCGGATAAAGACTAGTAACTGGGCTATGTCTCATGTCTGTAGATTCATCCAAATGAAGTGAGAAAGCAACACAATTTGAAACATCCTCCAACAATTGTTCAGTTGTGTCTCCACACATCTTTTCTATTCGCCGCATGACGGTGTTTCTTGACAATTGTACATCTTGAATAGCAGCTATGATCACTTTCTTATTTTTAAATCCTTCAAAAAGATTGTCAGCTGCTTCAAGAAAACAATCTTTTACAAATTCCCCTTCAGTGAAAGGTTTGCATTTCTTTGCGATCAGGTTGCTGACCTTGAAGGATGCTATGGTTGCATTGACCAACTGTGACCTTGGCTTCACCATCAACTGTTGCTGAATAGCCAATTTCGATTTAAGTTCTTTGAGCTTCAGTTTACGAATTTCACTTTTGGGTGGAAAATCAGCATCAAACTTATTGCTATGCAGAGCCTTCTAATGACGTTCCAGATTACCCTATTTGGGCTAGGATACTGGGGCGTTACAAATTAGACAACAACACTTGTCTTTCACCATGATGAAGAAGTAGTCCATTTTCCATTCATTATGAAAGTGGTAGGTTTTGCTCTTCTTTGGAACACTCATCTTCGTTATACTGGGGTGGCTGCATGTAAGAAGGCCGAATCTGCTAAGTTAGTATAAACACTGGCTGAATCTGGTCCAAAACTGTCACTGTCGCAAAGTTTTAAAGATCAACAGGAACTGAAGACCTCTGGATGATGTGCAATACAAGGACTGGACATGCCAAAACCACACATGCAGTTCTAAAAGTAAAAATAAGAATTCATCATACTGGCACCAATAATCAAATACCACCAAACAATCATCAAAAAAACTCAAACACCTGCCAAGCAAACCAGATAAAATCAAATACCGCCAAACAAGTTCAAATACCACCACATGCGATTTAATAAATTCTGCACACAGTGTAGAATCAACGCAAAGGCAAGAAAAATAAAACTGCAGTGTAAAATCAATGCAAAGGTTAGGCAAAATAAAATTGCAAAGGCAAGCAAAAGTCACAGTGGTTTGAACCGATTCGAAGGCAAGGCATAGGCAAGTTAGAACAAAATTGGAAAAGCGCGCCAAAATCACCAAATTCTTGAAACTTTGTTGTGTCTGCCCGAAATGTTTAATGAAAGCGAACTATAAAGCGACCAACGACCAGCACACGACACAACTAATACGGTAAGTGTATTCAGGTAAAGCCCGGGCGAATGGATATCGCCCGGTATATAACACACTTCTAAGGGGTGTTGGGGCAGGGGCAGGAATGGGTGATTCTGAGAGGCAGGAGACCAGGTATGATGCCGGGCCTGTGGTTTCTCGTCGCGGGATGAGGGCGGCAGCCCCCTGGGGTACCCACAAACTATTGGCATGAAAATAACAAGTGCCCCCAATACACCCGCAGGCAAGATTCCCGCAGGCAGGGAAAAAAGACAGGCAAAGGAACAGCAGCAGCGGCAAGCCCTCGGCAGACGACCTGCTGGCACAAGCTCTCTCCTAGCGACGGGGCGAGCTGCTGGAGAGATGGAGCCAAGTGGAGCTGGCGATCTACCTCTGACCCCATCGCGATCTATCTGTTGGACATGCCTGCACTATATCAACCGACTCACCTTTGTCTACCTGTTTATTCACACGTTCAGAAAGACATAACAGATTAGTAAGACAAGATCTTCCTTGTCTAAAGCCATGTTGGCTGTCTCCCATTAAGCCATGACTATCTACATGTTCAGCAATTTTGTTCTTTATGATGGTTCCTACCATTTTTCCCGGTACTGACGTGAGGCTCACCGGTCTGTAGTTTCCTTGATCACCCCTGGAACCCTTTTTAAAAATTGGCGCTATGTTCGCCATCCTCCAATCTTCAGATATTACAGATGATTTTAATGATAGTTCACAGATTACTAATAGCAGGTCTGCAATCTCATATTTCAGTTCTTTCAACACCTTTGGATGTGTATCATCTGGCCCAGGTGATTTGCTACTCTTCAGTTTATCTAATAGTTGTAATACATCTTCCCGATATATTGATATTTCCTTCAATTCTTCCGCATCTTAAAATACCACTTCAGTCATGGGTAACATCCCTACATCTTCCTCAGTAAAGACCGAAGCAAAGAATTCATTCAGTCTCTCCGCTATCGCCTTGTCGCCTCTTAGTGCCCCTTTAACCCCTCTATCATCTAATGGACCAACTGACTCTCTCACAGGGTTTTTGCTACGAATGTACTTGAAAAAGTCTTTATTATGCGTTTTTGCTTCCGCAGCAAGCTTCTTCTCAAATTCTCCCTTTGCCTGCCTTATCAATGCCTTGCATTTAACTTGCCAGTGCTTGTGCTGTTTCCAGGTTTCATCGTTTGGCTCTTTTTTCCATTTCCTGAAAGATGCTTTTTTGGCAACAACAGCTTCTCTGACCGCATCTTTAAACCATGCTGGCAGTTTTTTGGACTTCCTTCCACTTTTCTTAAAGCGTGGAATACAGATGGTCTGGGCTTCCAAGATAGTATTTTTCAACAACACCCAAGCCTGATGCAAGTCTTCAACCTTTGCAACTGCTCCTTTCAGTTTTTTCTTAACTATTTTCCTCATTTTATCATAGTCTCCTTTTCGAAAGTTAAAAGGTAGTACTGTGGATTTCCTTACTATCCCTCCTCTGCTAATTAAATCAAACGCGATCATGCTATGATCACTATTGCCAACACCCATATCTCTTGCACCAGATCTGGTGTTCCACTAAGGACTAGGTCCAATATGGCTTCCCCTCTGGTCGGTTTATGAACCAGCTGCTCCAAGAAGCAATCATTTATTTCATCTAGGAACTTTGTACTGGGGTAACTGAAATCACCCATTATTATTACTGTGCTGTAACCTTTGTTAGCTTCCTTGATTTCTTTGAGCATTTCATCATCCATTTGTTCATTCTGGCCAGGCGGTCGATAGTACATCCCCACTGCCATTGCCTTCCCCTTTTTACATGGAATTTCAATCCATAGAGATTCTACAGCAAATTTTGTTTCCTGCAAAACTTTAATCCTTTCTGACTCAATGCTCTCTCTAACATAGAGCGCAACCCCTCCACCAATTTGTTCAGCTCTATCATTACGATATAGTTTGTACCCAGGTATAACAGTGTCCCACTGGTTGTCCCTCCTTCCACCATGTCTCTGAGATTCCAATCATATCTAACCTCTCATTTAGTGCTATATATTCTAACACTCCCATCTTATTTTTTAGACTCTAGCATTTGCATACAAGCATTTTAGAGACTGTATTTTATTCATATTAATCTGGCTATTGGTAGGCATTGGTAATTTGGGATCTTACTCGAGGGCATTTGGGCTACTTTACTCTTTTTTGGAACCTCTCTGCTTTTGGTAGTATCCTTCAAGGATACATTCTTCCGAACCATGCGCTCTTGTGCAACTGTCGGCTTTCCCTATTATCTAGTTTAAAAGCTGCTCTATCTCCTTTTTAAAGGTTAATGCCAGCTGCCTGGTTCCATCCCGGTTAAGGTGAAGCCAATCCCTTCGGAAGAGCCCCTCCTTTCCCCAGAATGTTCCCTAGTTCCTAACAAATCCAAAACTTTCATCCTTGTACCATCGCCTCATCCACGCATTGAGACTCCGGAGCACTGCCTGCCTTTTGGGTCCTGCGCGTGGAACGGGAAGCATTTCGGAGATTGCTACCCTGGAAGTTCTGGATTTCAACTTCCTACCTAAAAGCCTAAATTTAGCCTCCAGAACCTCCCTACCACATTTTCCTATGTCATTGGTACCGACATGTACCAAGACAGCAGACTCCTCCCCAGCACTATCTAAGACCTTATCTAGGTGGCGCGTGGGGTCTGCTACCTTCGCACCAGGCAGGCATGTTACCAGGTGATCCTCACGACCATCAGCCACCCAGCTATCTACATGCCTAATGATCGAATCACCAACTATAACGGCTGTCCTAACCCTTCCCTCATGGGCACATGGCCCTGGAGAAACTACCTCGGTGCGAGAGGGTTTTACATCACCTGGAAGACAGGTCCTAGTTACAGGATCACTTCCTGCCACACCAGGGTGATGCTCTCCTGTCACGTGACCTCTCTCCTCCATGGCAACAGGGATGCTGCCAGACTGGAGGTGGGACTTCAGGACTATATCCCTGTAGGTCTCGTCTATGTACCTCTCTGTCTTTCTTATGTCTTCCAAGTCTGCTACTCTAGCCTCCAGGGAATGGACTCGTTCCTTGAGAGCAAAAAGCTCCTTGCACCTAGTGCAAACATAAGACCTCTCACCAACTGGGAGCAAATCATACATGTGACACTCAATGCAAAAGAATGGAAAGCCCCCATCTTGCTGCTGGACTGCTGTCTGCATCTTAGTTTTAAGCTTGTGTTTAGATCTTTAAGTTCTTTACTTACTAAGGATTGCTGTGGATACTTATACTAATAAAATTGTACCTAATACGTTTAATATACCTTGTTCACCTGAAGCTTAATTAATCTCAGGTCCTTAGTGTATGACTGATTTGGATAACGAGCTGCAACTGAGAGCACCTCCTTTCCTTTAAGATGTGTAAGCACATATAAAGCTACGATTATCCCAGGGGTGGGTGGGTGTTGGGGAGGGAGGGAAATAACACTTATTAAAAGAGGGCTGCTACACAGTACCCTGTTGTCCTGTGCTTCTGAGGTAAGCTGTGACCAACTTCCTTGGTGATTAACAGTCCTTGCTTGGATAGAAGGAGTCTTTCAAAATGGCCTTTTGACCTGCCACCTGGCGTTAACACCTATTGAAAAGGTTTCACAGGTCTCTTGCCCCCTAGGTAGAAGGCCTCTTTGTAAAGGTATCTAGAAGACTTTATTTGTTGCTCAAATAATACTGACCCTGTTTTGTCTTTTATGCTAAGTTATATTCTGATTTGATTTAAATTAAAGCTCTTTGCTGCTGCTAGGCTCTGACGTATTATGAAATTTAAACTAGAAGCTCGCTGCTGGATTCTAAATTTAACCAAAAAGCTCTCTTCTGTGTTTTAAATTTAAACTAAAAGTACTTTGCTGATACTAGGCCCTGAGTGAGTATTAAATTTAAACTACAAGCTCTCTGCTGGGTATGAAATCTAACTAGAAAGCTGTCTTCTGTGTTTTAAATTTAAACTTAAACTGCTGCTACTAGGCCCTGACTGATTTAACAAATACACCGGGTTCAAAGATTAATCAGCTTCAATCCAAAGAAGTCCCTTCAGAAAAATTCCCAGAAGTATATACTCACAATTGGTATCAAGGTGCAGGCTGACCACCGACACTGACGCCAGGGTCTCCCACATCTACAGTAGCAGCCACTCAAGGATCAGCTGGACCGGCACTGTAAGGGTTTCCTTAGGAGACTCGAACTGGAGGAGCTTCAGTTCCTCGGTGCATGGGTCCTCCTCCGCATCAGTTTGCACCGAGAGCACTCTGGCCATATCCCTGACAAATTCGTGGAAGGCCATGTCCTTTGGAGGAGAAGTGTGCTGGGGCACCGGGGGAGTCGGGTCCGAGGGGACGTCTTGGTGCCAGCCATCTGATTTCCGGGGAGGTGTCATCGTCAGTCTCCCACCCCGAGTCAAGGGGGGGATGATGAGTCCGAGTTCCTGCGACTCCGTGCCTCAAGGCCTACTCCAAAGTGCTAGGGCCCTCCCGAGGACCTGGTGTCCGGGTTCCGGAAATTGGCAGGGAGGACTGGATTTCCGAGGAATGGGACCAGGATCTTGACTGGGGCCAAGAACTTACCCGAGGCCAATGGTGCTCAGAGCTTGGCTCAACGCCTGGGGACTCCCCCTGCAGTTGGGGGTCTGGTTGTAGGGGGGGATGATGTGGACGAAGCTGCCATCATCACCTGCTGCATAGCCAGGATAGCAGTGATGTTCTGCTCCATAGCTACTATTCTGGATTCCAAGTCAGAAGGCTCCACAGCTTTTGGCACAGGCACAGAGGATCTCGAGCCCGGTGCCGGCACTCTTGCGAGTGCATTCTCAATGAGGACTATAGCCTCAAGGACCCTCGCATGGTCTCCGCCGGCCAAGGCATCCTTTTTGGGAACTTTGGTGGGCCACTTCTTGGAATCATCGGAGTCCCTCCGTGTGGTCTATCCAGGTTTCTCTGATGGAACCTTGACAGACTTTGAGGATTTTTTCTTTTTCTGCTCAGGGTCTGAGGTCTTCTCGGAGGAGCCGCTGCCACATGACTCCGATGACGCTCGGCTCTCTCAGGATGTGCTGGGCTTGGAGCTCAGCGCTGGGGAAGTCGGTGTCGAGTCAGACCTGAGGAACATCCTCCCCTGCAACTTCAACCTCTTGTTATTGGTTTTGGGCGTCATGGCCTGGCACAGGTCAAAGGAAGTGCTGTCATGGTCCAGTGCCAGGCAGCAATCGTGGGTGTCTGTGACAGATATAGTTTGACTGCAGCAGTAACATTGTTTGAACCCACTGGGGTACATGCTGGGTGGACACCTGGCGGGGGTCGATGACCCCCAAGCAAAAAAGGGTGCGAACACCGGTCGAGGCAAGCCTCAATCAAAAAAATGGGGAAGGAGCCGAGAACAGCACTGGGCCTGGCGCTGGCTCGAGGTGGGAAGAGGAACCAGTAGACAAACTGGGAAAGCTGAGTTTGTAAGGATATTCTCAAGATTTTTTCCTGGGAAATTGGACCAATGTCTGTTGGGCTCCACGGAAAAAAGGAGACTGAGCAAGATGGCACCCTTGGGCGGGAAGGGGACCACACATGCGTGGAGCATATCCCAAAGGCTTTGAAAGCTGGGGAAATGCTCCACGAGGACTCCATCGGCGTCAATGTCACCCATATGTAAGGGCTGACTTCCTGCTTTTTCCTGGAGAATGGATTCATTCCCTGAGAATAAACGCTCCTTGCACCTAGTGCACACGTAAGACCCCTCACTAACTGGGAGAAAATTATACATGTGACACTCAATGCAAAAGACTGGAAAGCCCCTTTCTTGCTGCTGGACTGCTGTCTGCATCTTAGTTTTAAGGTTTTGTTCAGATATTAAAGTTGTTTACTTACTTAGGTTTGCAGGGGATACTTATACTAAAACAACTATACCTTATGGGCCTGATTTCATCTGGGGGGTGCTATGCACTGTGTTGGTTAAAGCCCACCCATCATCCATTTAACCCGGATTTTCAATGCCTGGGTCATATGTGGCCCCGGCATTGAAAATCCGGGTCTTGCCGCACTACCCATAAGCCGCAGGAGCTAGCTGGGTAAAACATCGCCTATCTTTAAGGCACAGAGGGCTAAGCGGATAGCATCGAATATCGGTGCTACCTGTTTAGCCCTTTCCTCTGCCTCTGCTCCACCTCAGAACACCCCTAACACCCCCCAATGCTTACCGCACAGCATCTGGGCAAATTAGGGACTTATCCAGGATTTTTGAAGGGCACTACTCGTCTAGGTGCCTTTCGAAAATCACAGATAAGGCATTTATTCTGGTAACTAGAAATGTTACTTGTGTAAATGCCTTTTAAAATCAGGCCTTATATGTTAAAAGGAGTTTGTTCTCCTCAAGAATTAATCTCAGGTCCTTAATAAATATATTTCTGATGAGGATAACCAGCTGTACCTGAAAATGATTATGGGCGCCTCCTTTAATAGTTTAAGAGCTTATAAAGCTAAGATGATCCTTGGGGTGGTACTAAGACCTCACTGACTCAGCAAACACACTGAATTCTAAAATATACAGGTTTATCTGCTTTAACTCAAAGATTACCCTTTTTCTCCAAGATTTAGAATAAATTCCAGAAGATAAATACTTACAAGTGGAGATCTATTTCGGGGGGAGGGGGGGGGGCTTCAATAGGAGCAGGCCCCAAAGAAAACGGGTCACCAAAGGTTGGACCGAGAGGGGCTTACCATCCATCTGGAGGTGGTGAGCCGCCAGGGCACTAAGGTGCACTCGGATGGAGTTAAACTTGACCCTGGATTGAGAGAGGTGGAGAAGGTACTGTAATACCAGTCCCACCAGGCAGAACGGGTCAACCACATGCTCGGCACACCAAGCCAAGAACCTGTGCAATTTGAGGGCGTAAGCCTTCCTAGTAGAGGCCTTGCGAGAGGCCAGAAGAATCTCTTCCACCTCAAACAAAAGGTTGAAAGGGGCCAGAGTCACCCTTCTCAGCAGCCACGCTGTCAGTCACAGGGACCCCAGGTTGGGGTGCAGAAGAGAGCCCCCCTCCTGAGGCAGGAATCCCAGGGTGGTCCCCAGGGGGATGGGGGTCTCCACTGTCAACTGGAGGAGCAGCGAGAGCCACGGTTGCGTGGACCACCGAGGAGCTATCAGGATGAGCGAGGCCCTGTTGCAGAGGGTCCTGAACAAGGATCTTGGCAATCAGTGATGTGAGGAGGAAGGCGCACATGAGGCCTTCCGACAATGAGACAAGGAATGCGTCCGCTGCCACCCTGGAGGGGTGGGCCTGCAGGGAACAGAAGTGGGGCAACTGGAAGTTGTCCGGGGTGGCAAACAGGTCCATCATGGGTTCTCCCCAAAGCTAGAAAAGCCGACTGGCTACCCTGGGGTCCAGCTGCCATTTGTTCGGCTGGAGGACTCTGCTCAACCTGTCGGCCAGAAGGCTGTCCTGGCCTGGCAGCTACACTGTCCGCAGGAGGATTCCCTGCTGGATTGCGTACAAGCAGAGGACCAGTGCCTCCTGACAAAGGGTACGAGACTCTGTGCCCCCCTGCTTGTTCACACAGAACATCTCCACCTGGTTGTCTGTCTGGACCAGGACTGGCTGGTGACGCAGGTGATGGCAGAAGACTTGCAGGGCTAAGTATATGCTCAGAGCTCCAGGAGGTTGAACTGCTAGGTGCTTTCGTCTGGTGACCAGTTGCCCTGGGTACAGAGCTCCCCGCAGTGGGCTCCCCAGCCGAGCAGGGTGGCGGCCGTGGTAAGGACACTTGACGGGCTTGGGGTCTGAAAAGGCATGCCCACCTCGCATGCTGGAGAGAATGCCACCAGACCAGGGAGTCCACCAGTTGGCAGGTTACAAAAACTCTGAGGTGACCCATGGCCTGAGACCACTGTGCCGCCCTCATGTGGTGCCGAGCGTCTGGGGTGACATGGACCATGGAGTCCAAGTGCCCGAGGAAGTGCGGAAGAAGCCGAGCAGGCACCGAGGGATGGTACTGTATGTCCCGTGCCAGAGTCCTGAGACAGTCAGCTTGGTCCCTGGGCAAGGTGGCCTTCGACTGGAGAGTGTTGAGCTTTTGCCCCGATGAACTCTAGGCACTGTGCTGGGAGAAGGTGAGACTTGGGGTAGTTTATGACAAACCCCAAGTGTTGCAGGACCTGGATGGTGCGTGCAGTGGCCTGCTGCACTCTGAGGCTGTGCCTCCCTTTATGAGCCCGTCATCCAGGTAAGGGAAGACAAAGACCCCCTGGAGGTGGAGGAAGGTGGCCTTGACTGCCAGGCATTTTGTGAAGACTCTTGGGGCCAAGGCCAAGCCAAAAGGGAGCACCCTGTACTAAAAATGCCTGCCCCCCACTACAAACCGCAGATATTGCCTGTGTTTGAGGTGAATGAGGATGTGGGTATAAGCATCCTTGAGGTCTAAGGAGCATAGCCAATCTCCCTGCTGGAGGTATGGCAGCAATGTTCCAAGGGAGAGCATCTTGAACTTCTCCCTCCCCAGGAATTTGGTGAAGTTGAGCAGGTTGAGAATGGAACTTAGGCTCCCTGTCCTTTGTGGCACAAGGAAGTGCCTGGAGTAGAACCCCTTGCCCTTGAGATGGTGGGGCGCCAGTTCCACCACTTTGTCCTCGAGAAGACCTGTCAAATCCTTCAAGTAGAAAGTCCCAGTGGAGGGGAGACCTGAGGGGTTCTCCTGGGAAATAAGGGAGAGGTGTCTGAGTCAGGTGGAGGAGGTAACCCTCCCTGACTACCCGAAGTGCCCAGGTGTCAATGGTAATGGTCAATCACCTCTGGGCATAGAGGGCCAGTTGTCCCCCTGGGTTGCTGATCTTTCCTTGGGGTAGACAGACTATGCTCAAGAAGTCAAAAACTCTCCCCTGGCTGGGCCGGAGCTGGAGCCGGTGCTTGGGGTTTTGGAGCCTTCTGCTTATGAGGGCCATGCTCATGTCCCTTGGTCTGCTGACCTTGTTGGGGAGCTGGGGAGGCCTAAAAAGGTGGATAGTTTCTGTAAGCAGCTTTCTTCCTCGGGTAGAAGGACTTTTTACCCAAGCCCTTCTGTCGGGGAGGGGCAGCGGTCTTATTGGAGAGCCTGGTCTTCTTCATGAACTCGGTGTCCAGCTCAGCAGCCTTGTTGGTCATGGGTTTGCGAAAGAGGTTCTCTCCTTGGCAGGGGACATCAATTTGTCCTGAACCCACTGCTCGAGGTCGGACGACTGTAGCCAAGCTTGGGGTGTGCACCGATGCTCGCCGCTGCTACTCGAGACGCCGACTCGAACCCATCATAGACTGCTCGAGACATGAATTTGAAGCATTCACGGACTGCCTTGGCCAGGTTCTTGAACCGCTGCAAGGGTTCCTCAGAGACCCCAGCTGATAACCCGGCAAGTTTCTTCACCAGGTCTCTCAGGTACATGCCCACGTACAGCTGGTAAGCCTGGATACGGCTGAAGAGCATTGAGCTCTGGTGGCACTTTCTGCCAAGGGCATCCAGGGCGCGGGCCTCCCTGCCGGGGGGCACCGATGAGTGCATCTTCTGGCTTTTCAGCCGACGCATGGCCGACTACACCACCATGGAGTTATGCGGCAGCTGTGACTTTTGGAAGCCCGTGCTCCGGCAGACTCGATACATCGAGTCAAGCCGTTTGCTCACCACCGGTACCGAAACCAGTGTTTCCCACATTCGGAGCATCAGGAATTCCAGGATGGGAGGGAAAGGCACCATGAGCGATTCCCATGGAGGAGCCTCGCACTGGAGGATTTCTAACTCATCTGCCTGAGGGTCCTCCTCCGACTCTGCAGGGAATGCCAGGGCCTTTGACATATCCTTGACAAAATCAAGGAAGTACATATCCTCCAGCGGGAACTGTCATCGAGGCTCTGAGATGGGAGGGTCAGATGGGACGTCGCGGTGGTGATGGGTATCGAGGGACTCCTCGTCCTCAATCTCCCACTCGAAGTAGTCCACCATGGACTCATAGGAGGGCTGCTCCATGGGCCGTGGGGCCCCGATGCCCCACGGCTGGTCCCTGGAATACTTGCCAGGGATGACCGTGGTCCTGTCGAGTGGGACTTGCATCGCAACCTCGGCCGAGGATCGACTTGGTCTCCGGGCGCATCTTGGATGTTGAGGGCCCAGTGGTTGGGGTGGATGAACCCATCGTGCCGATCAACAGCGGCGCTGCTGGTCCATGAAGGCAGACAAACTGCGCTGCAGGGCCACCATTCTGAACTCCAGACAAGAAGGCTCCACAGCTTTTGGTGTGGGTACCGGGTGACTCGAGCCTGACGCCGGCTCCCCCAAAGGGGAATCTTCAACAAGGATGGTGTCTTTCGGGGGAACTTTGCAGGCTGCTCCTTCTCTGATGCCTCGGACGAGTGTCTCGGACTGCAGGACCGGGCGGCACCCGGCCGGTCATAAACCTATAAGGACGCTGCCTTTGAGGGTTTCTTCTTCTTCCTGGGTTCCCTCAAGGGAGATCCCCTTTCTGAGGACCCACAACAGGGCTCGGGTTTAGGAAGTTCTGCCCAAGACATAGGGGTCTCAGACGAGGCCCTGGCCTTTGGAGGCATTGCAGACTCGGGGGAAAAACTTATCGTGCTGCTGCTGACGGCTCTTGAGGGCCTTATTGGACTGGACATCCTTCTGCAGAAACCGCAGGCTGCTGGGTGTGGTCTGGCCCGAAGCAGCGGAGACAGCAGTTTTGTGTATCGGTCAAAGACATAATTTTAGAGCACTGATCACACTTCTTAAAGCCACTGGTAGCCATGGGGGGAAAAAAGTACCCCTGTGAGGTTGAAGACTCTCCGGGTTGCCAGTTGGTCGAAAAAAGGCACGAAGACGCCAGGAAAAGAAAAATGAAAACTACAAAAATAGACCCGAACTCGATGCTGAGGCAACAGGGTCGGGTGGTGAGAAGAGTACCAGTGTGATACCGGAGATGAGTATGAAACTCGGAGAGAAAAATCAACTTTTTCTGGGGACAAGCCAGATAAATGTCTGAAGAGCTCCGCGGAAAAAAGGAGACTTAGCAAAATGGCACCCTTGGGCAGGAAGGGGACCCACGCATGCGTGGTGGCATCTCCCAAAGGCTTTCTTTGATAGCTGGGGGGATGCTTCCATGAGGGCTCCGTCAGTGCTGATGTCACCCATATGTGAGGACTGACTTCCTACTTGTTCCTGGAGAACCTATTCTACTCAGTAGTGAAAAAACTATACATTGATGTCTATGCACTAGCTTTGCTTATATATTTATCTTCAAAAACGTTTGGCTAATCTGGCTTCATACAAAAAGAATTATTGGAATTAAAGGAATGAAAATAACAGATAAAAACAAAGCAACACAAATTTTTATTTGCAAAATTATCCGCAATATCATTTATAACTTATGGTATAACACATCTAAGCATTATGGGGGTAATTTACAGGGTAATTTCAAAGCATTATGAGAGTTAAGAAAATCTTCCCATTTTATAAAGGCAATATAGGCAACTATGTATCCTTACAAAATGGTCTTCTAGAATTTTCTCCATTAGTGCATAAATGTATGTACCTTGCTCCAAAGCAGGTGTGTGTGAATCAGGGGCCACATAATGCCTCTCCAATTGGGGGGGGGGGGGGACAAGATCTGCTTTGACGCTGCCCCAAGCTCCACCCTAACGCCGCCCAGCCCCCCAACAGTCTTCTCCTCCTGCTCTGCCCGCAGGGATAGAGTAGTTACTCACCTGTAACAGGTGTTCTCCAGGAGCAACAGGAATCAGTCCTCACATACGGGTGACGTCGGCACCGACGGAGCCCCCGTGCGGAGCATTTTCCCAGCTTTCAAAGAAAGACTTTGGGAATGCAGCGCGCATGCATGGTCCCCTTCCTGCCCAAGGGTGCCATCTTGCTCAGTCTGATGACATAGCTAAAAGACATCAAAAAATCAAAATGAAGTACATGACTGCAAATCCAGGGGAGGAGGGAGGGTCATGAGGACTGATTCCTGCTGCTCCTGGAGAACATCTGTTACAGGTGAGTAACTACTCTTTCTCCAGGACCAAGCAGGAAGTCAGTCCTCACATATGGGACTCCCCAGCTCTAGGCTACCGGGAACCCAAGCTGAAAAAGAGCTCCCACTGAAGAGCCTCAGCATCCGTGATAAGAATTTTCTCTGAGAACGCCCCCATACGGTAGCCAAACACAAGGGCCGGAGGGTAGGAGTTGCCTAAACCTTAAAGAGATTACGGAGTACCGCCTGTCTGAAAGCACTGTCCCTCCGGGACTCTCTCTCCAGGGAGTAATGGGCTGCAAAATTCTGGCTTGAAGACCAAGTTGCGGCCTGGCAGATGTCTGCCAACGGAAGAGAGCGGAGATGAGCTACTGACGCGGCTTTCGCCCTGACACAGTGGGCCGTGACTCGACCCCTGCAAAGGGAGGTCGGCTGGCTTATACGCCCAGGCGATACAATCTGCTACCCAAGTGGACAACATACGCTTGGAGACATGTAACCCCATCTTATTAGGGTCAAAGGAGACGAAGAGCTGAGCAGTCCTTCGATACCCCCACGAATGTTCTATGTAAAAGGACAACGCCCTCTTACAGTTCAGGGTATGCAAGACTGTTTCAGCTCAGCTGGTATGCGGCCTGGGAAAGAAGGTTGGAAGAACCACCTCCTGATTGAGGTGGAAAGAGGAGACCACTTTTGGGAGGAACTTGGGATGGGTCCGTAGGACCGCCTTGTTCCTATAGAACCGTGTGTACAGTCTATCAGAAACCAGAGCTTGTAGCTCACTCACACGCCTGGCCGATGTAAGAGCCACCAGGAAGAGCGCTTTCCAAGAGAGAAAGCGCAAATGGCAAGTAGCCATCAGCTCAAACCGTGGGCGAGTAAGTTGCTGCAAGACCACGTTAAAATCCCACTTGGTCGCCGGTGGACGAACTGGAGGCTTGAGTAGAAGCAGACCTCTGAGAAATCTGGACACCAAGGGGTGTACCGACAGAGACTGTCCCTCCACCGGTCAGTGGTGCGCTGACAATACACTGAGGTGGACCCGAACAGAGTTAGACTTAAGACCTAAGTCTGAAAGGTGAAGTAAATACTGCAGTACTACTGGCACAAGGCAAGAGAAAGGATCTTCATTGTGCTGAGCACACTACATTGTAAACCTACGCCACTTGAGGGCATTGGACTTTCTTGTGGACTGCCTCCTAGAGGCCAATATCACCTCTTCAACTTCCTTAGGCAGAAGTAAGGGAGCTAGCACTACCCTTTCAGCAGCCAGGCCATCAGATTGAGGGACCTGAGATTGGGGTGCAGAAGGGAACCCTGCTCTTGAGACAGGAGATCGTGTTGCAACCCCAAAGGGAACGGAGTTTCCACTGCCAATTGCAGCAGAAGTGGAAACCACGGCTGTCTCGGCCATCTGGGGACTACCAGAATCACCGAGGCCTTGTCCCGGAGAATCTTGAACAGAGTTCGGGCCACCAGGGGCGTGGGAGGAAACGCATACAGGAGGCCCATAGACCAAGAGATCATAAAAGCATCTGCTGCCATCCTAGGGGATGCGGCTGTCTGGAGCAGAACCTGGGCAGCTGACAGTTCAGTGAACTGGCAAAGAGATTGATGGATGGAAGCCCCCAGCGGAGGAAGATCTGCTGGACCACCAATGGATTCTAACTGCCATTCGTGAGGGTGGAGAATCCTGCTTAGCTTGTCTGCTAGGAAATTCTCCTGACCAGGTAGGTAAACTGCTTTGAGAAACATACCTTGTTTGACTGCAAAGGTGCAGAGATCTAGTGCCTCCTGACATCGGAGCCTGGATCCCGTGCCCCCTTGTTTCTTCACGTAGAACACTGCTACTTGATTGTCCATCTGAACTAGGACAGACTGGTGAGAGAGGGCATGAGAAAATGTTTGCAGAGGTAAGCGAATTGCTCGCGGCTCCAGAAGATTGATTTGCTGCGTGGCCTCCTGAGGAGACCACAGGCCTTGAGTGCACATGCCCTGGCAATGTGACCCCCAGCCCTTTAAGGAAGCATCGGTCGTCAGCACTCTTGTGTGTGCAGGAACCTGAAAAGGTACCCCCCGAGAAGGTTTGAAAGATGTAGCCACCACTGTAAGGAGTCCAAAAGCGGTTTGGACACCTTTACTGTGTCTCGGAGGTCGCCTGTGGCCTGCGTCCACTGAGCTCTGAGGCACCACTGAGCAGCCCGCATGTGCAGACGGGCATGCGGAGTCACATGTACAGTGGATGCCATGTGGCCCAGGAGCAGCAGGTAGTGCCTGACGGAAACATGAGAATTGTTTTGGAAAAGGTTGGTCAAGTCCATCAGTCTGTGGGCCCTGTCGTCGGGCAAGTAAGCTCTTGCCTGAAGGGTGTCCAATCTTGCCCCTATAAACTCTAGGTTCTGAGAGGGGAGCAAAGTGGACTTTGCATAGTTTATGACAAAGCCCAGATGCTGAAGAAGAGAGACAGTGCGAAGAGTGGCTTGTCGGGCCTCCTGGAGAGACTGGCCCCCGATGAGCCAGTCGTCCAGGTATGGGAAGACAAAACTTCCCTGATTCTTGAGATAAGCCGCCACCACCGCCAGGCATTTGGTGAAAACCCTGGGGGCAGAGGTTAGCCTAAAGGGAAGTACCCTGTACTGAAAATGGTTTCCTCCCACCACAAATCCGAGATATTGTCTGTGGTCTGGATGAATGAGGATGTGAGGATAAGCATCCTTTAGGTCTAAGGAGCATAGCCAGTCTCCCTGCTGGAGGTAGGGCAGCAGTATCCCAAGGGTAAGCATCTTGAACTTTTCCCTCTTCAGAAACTTGTTTAGGTTTCGCAAGTCTAGGATAGGCCGAAGACCTCCTGTCCTTTTTGGTACCAGGAAGTACCTGGAGTAGAAGCCTTGCCCTTTCAGGTGGTGAGGCACCAGTTCCACCGCCTGTTCCTTTAGAAGACTTGCCAACTCCTGAAGGAGGAAGTTCCTGTGTAGAGGGAGTCTTAGAGGCTCCCCTGGAAAGTAGGAGGGGGGTAGCTGGTGGAAGTGGAGGAGGTAGCCCTTTTGGACTATGCTCAGTACCCAGGTATCCCCTGTGATGGCTGGCCACCTGTAGGCATACAGGGTCAGCCGACCTCCTGTGCTGAGTAGAACCACCAGCGGAGGAGAGGCTATGCTGTGGGAGTCGAAACCCCACTCCTTGCTATGCAGGAGACGAAGCTGGCGGCTTGAGGGTTTTCTGCCTACGGGGCTCATGCCCCTGCCCCTTGGCCTGCTGGCCCTGTTGGGGAGCTGGAGAGGCCTGATACTGAGGGCAGGTTTTGTAGGCAGCACCCTTCCTCGGGGAAAAGGGCTTCTTTCCCGAGCCCTTCTTCTTTTGAGAAGGGGCAGAAGTCTTCTTGGACAGCCTTGTCCTGGTGAGAGTCAGTCTCGATTTCTGCAGCCTTTTCAGTCATGGGATTACCGAATAGGTTGTCACCTCGGCACGGGACATCGACCAACTTGTCCTGCACCCATAACTCCAGGTCTAATGACTATAGCCAGGCCTGACGGCGTGCACTGATGCCGGCCGCGACTACCCGGGTCGAAGTCTCAAAGCCATCATAGGCTGCTCGAGAGATGAACTTTCAGCACTCTCGGATCTCTGTAGACAATGTCTTGAACCTCTTCAAAGGTTCCTCGGAGAGGCCAGCTGAGAACCCGTCAATCTCCTTTGCCAGGTCCCTAAGTACATGCCCATGTATAGCTGGTAAGTCTGGACACGGCAAGATAGCATAGAGCCCTGGAAGCACTTTCTACCGAGGGCATCCATGTTCCGGGCCTACCAGCGGGAGGCACCGAGGAGTGCATCTTCTGACTCTTCAGGCGGTGCATGGCCGATTCCACAACCATGGAATTGTGCGGTAGCTGCACCTTTTGGAACCCAGGGCTCTTATGGACTCGATAAATGGAATCAACCTGTTTGCTCAGAACCGGCGTCGAGGCCGGTGCCTCCCACATATGGAAGAGCAGCCGTTCCAGCATCAGAGGAACCGGTACAGTAAAGGCTTCCTTTGGAGGAAAATCATACTGGAGGGCAACGAGCTCCTCGGCTCGAGGCTCCTCCTTGGCATCCGCAGGGAATGCCAAAGCCTTGGCCATGTCCCTCACGAAGTCCGAGAACCGGGTATCCTCCGGGGGGGGGGGGATATCTTCTCCGAGGCTCGCACCCGTTCCGGAAGATGTCAGGAGACTCCTCGTCCTCCGTCTCCCATGCCGACTCCTCTTCCGAGGAGTCGAGCAGCTCCGGCCATGTGGGCCTCGGTGCCACCCGCCCCGACGCTGAGGGCACCGGCGTCAACGACCCCGGACCCGCACGGGAGGTCGAGGAGGACCTTGACCGAGGATTGACTCGAGAGTTCATGGACTCAAGGATCGGCTCAGTCTCTGGGGTCGACTTAAAAGAGTAGTTACTCACCTGTAACAGGTGTTCTCCAGGAGCAGCAGGAATCAGTCCTCACATATGGGTGATGTCGGCGCCGACGGAGCCCCCGTGCGGAGCATTTCCCCAGCTTTCAAAGAAAGCCTTTGGGAATGCAGCGCGCATGCGCAGTCCCCTTCCCGCCCAAGGGTGCCATCTTGCTCAGTCTGATGACATAGCTAAAAGACAGCAAAAATAGCAAAATTAAATCATATGACTGCAACTCCAAGGGGAGGAGGGAGGGTTGTGAGGACTGATTCCTGCTGCTCCTGGAGAACACCTGTTAAAGGTGAGTACTACTCTTTCTCCAGGACCAAGCAGGAAGTCAGTCCTCACATATGGGAGTCCCCAGCTTAGGGCTACCGGAGACCCCAAACTGAAAAAATGAGCTCCCTCTAGAGTGTCAGCATGCAAGAACAGAATCTTCTCTGATAACGCCCCCGAACGGTAGTCCAACACCAGGGCCGGAGGGTAGGAGTTGCCTAAAGCCCAACGAGATTATAGAGTACTGCCTGCCCGAAAGCACTGTCCCTGCGGGACTCCCTCTCAAGGCAGTAGTGGGCCGCAAAAGTCTGGCTTGAAGACCAAATAGCGGCCCGGCAGATGTCTGCCAACGGAACAGAGCGGAGATGAGCCACTGACGCAGCCTTCGCCCTGACATGATGAGCCGTAACTCGACCCTGCAACGAGAGGCCGGCTGCCCTGTAAGCCCAGGCGATACAGTCAGCTACCCATATGGACAAAGTACGCTTGGAGACAGCCCTCCGGTGCTCCCGCGTATGGTCAAGGTAGAAGGACAACGCCCTCCTACAGTCCAGGGTATGCAAGACCATCTCAGCCCGGCTGACATGCGGCCTGGGAAAGAAAGTCGGAAGAACCACCTCCTGATTGAGGTGGAAGGAGGAGACAATCTTAGGAAGGAAATTAGGGTGAGTCCGTAAGACTACTCTGTTCCTATAGAACCTAGTATAAGGAGCATCTGATACTAGAGCCTGAAGCTCACTCACTCGTCTCACTGAGGTAAGGGCTATCAGGAATAACGCTTTGCAGGAGAGAAAACGCAGAGGGCAGGTAGCCATAGCTTCAAATGGTGGACAAGTAAGCCATTGCAAGATCACATTTAAGTCCCAGTCAGGGGCAGGAGGACGCAGTGGAGGTTTAAGCAAAAGCAGGCCTCTGAGGAAGCGAGCCACCAAAGGATGGCTGGAAAGAGACCGACCTTCCACTGGGGAGTGGTGTGCTGAAAGAGTACTAAGGTGCACTCTCACAGAATTGGACTTAAGGCCTAGGTTGGACAGGTGAAGCAAATATTGCAGCACCACTGGTACCAGGCATGAGAAAGGATCCTCGTTGTGCTGAGTACACCAGGCAGAGAACCTACGCCACTTAAGGGCATAAGACTTTCAGGTGGACTGCCTCCTAGAGGCCAAGACCACGTCCTCCACTTCCCTAGGCAACAGTAAGGGTGCTACAACTACCCTTTCAGCAGCCAGGTCATCAATTGTAGGGACTGGAGATTGGGGTGTAAGAGAGATCCGTGCTCCTGAGACAGGAGATCGGGTTGCATCCCCAGAGGAAGAGGAGTGTCTACCGCTAGTTGCAAAAGAAGTGGGAACCATGGTTGCCTCGGCCATCTGGGGGCCACCAGGATCATCAAGGCCCTGTCCCTGAGCACTTTGAACAGTGTCTTGGGCACTAGAGGCGTGGGAGGAAATGCATATAGGAGGCCTGTGGACCAAGGAATGAGAAACGCATCCGCTGCCACTCTGAGAGGATGCGGTTGTCTGGAACAGAACCATGGAAGTTGACGGTTCAGAGGACTGGCAAAGAGATCTATGGTTGGAAGGCCCCATCTCAGGAAGATCTGTTGAACCAGTAAGGTATTCAATTGCCATTCGTGTGGCTGCAAGATCCGGCTCAGTCTGTCCGCCAGGTAATTTTCCTGACCTGGGAGATAGACTGCTTTGAGAAGGATGCCATGATCGACTGCCCAGGAGCACAGTCTCTGCGCCTCCTGACATAGAAGAAGGGACCCTGTGCCCCCTTGTTTGTTCACGTAGAACACAGCAACTTGATTGTCCGTCTGGACCAAGACAGACTGGTGAGAGATGAGATGGGAGAAGGTTCTCAGGGCTAAGCAGATAGCTCTCAGTTCCAAGAGATTGATCTGCTGTGCGGCCTCCCAAGGGGTCCACAGGCCTTCAGTACATGCTCCTTGGCAATGTGCACCCCAACCCTGAAGAGAAGCATCGGTGGTCAGCACTTGAGAGTGTGGAGGTGTCTGAAAAAACACCCCTTGCACTAGATTCGGAAGATGAAGCTACCACTTCAGAGAAGAGGCCAGTAGCGTGGACACCCTCACTTTGTCCGTAAGGCTTCCTGTGGCTTGGTGCCACTGAGTTCTGATGCCCCACTGAGCTGGCCTCATGTGCAGCTGGGCATTTGGGGTTACATGGACCGTGGAAGCCATGTGACCTAAAAGCCTCAGGAATTGCTTGGCGGAGACCAGAGAATTGCTGTGTAACTGTCTGGCTAGATCCATTCATCTGTGGGCCCTGTCCACGGGTAAAAAGGCCTTTGCCTGAAGGGTGTCCAGTCTTGCTCCTATGAACTCCATGTTCTGTGAAGGGTGCAAAGCGGACTTTGCGAAGTTTATAACAAACCTCAAGTGCTGAAGGAGAGCAACAGTGCGAAGGGTGGCTTGATTGGCCTCCTGTGGAGACTGGCCCCTGATGAGCCAGTCGTCCAGGTATGGAAAAACAAAGAGGCCTTGAAGCCTTAGGTAGGCCGCCACCACCGCCAGGCACTTGGTGAACACCCTGGGGCGGAGGTTAGGCCAAAGGGCAGTACTCTGTACTGATAGTGGTTTCCTCCCACTACAAACCTGAGATATTGTCTGTGGTCTGGATGAATGAGGATGTGAGTATATGCATCCTTTAGGTCTAAGGAGCATAGCCAGTCTCCCTGCTGGAGGTAGGGCAGCAGGATTCCAAGGGTGAGCATCTTGTACTTTTCCCTCTCCAGGAACTTGTTGAGATTTCGCAAGTCTAGGATGGGTCTGAGGCCTCCTGTCCTTTTTGGTACCAGAAAGTACCTGGAATAGAAGCCTTGACCCCTCAGGTGGTGGGGCACCGGTTCCACGGCCTGTTCCTTTACAAGACTTGCCAACTCCTGCAGGAGTAAGTCCCTGCGCAGAGGGAGTCTTGGAGGCTCCCCTGGAAAATAGGAGGGGGTTACCTGGTGAAAGTGGAGAAGATAGCCTCTTTGGACTATACTGAGCACCCAGGTATCCCTTGTGACGGCAGACCACCTGTGGGCAAACAGGGACAGCCGGCCTCTTGTGCTGATGTAGGCCAGCTGAGGAGGAGAGGCTATGCCACTGGAGTCAAAACCCCGCTCCCTGCTGTGCAGGAGCCGGTGTTGATGGCTTGGGGGCTTTCTGCCTACGGGGCCCATGTCCCTGCCCCTTGGCCTGCTGACCCTGTTGGGGAGCTACAGAGGCCTGATAATGAGGGTACTATTTATAGGCAGATGACTTCCTCGGGTAAAAGGTCTTTTTCCCCGAGCCCTTCTTCTTCTGAGAAGGGGCAGAGGTTTTTCTGGACAGCCTAGTCCGGGTAAGAGTCTCGGTCTCGAGTTCTGCAGCCTTTTCAGCCATGGGCTTGCCAAAGAGGTTTTCACCTCGGCAGGGGATATCGACCAACTTGTCCTGCACCCATGGCTTGAGGTCCGATGACTGTAGCCAGGTCTGATGGCGTGCACCGATGCCGGCCGCGGCTACTCGGGCCAAAGTCTCGAAGCCATCATAGGCTGCTCGAGAAATAAACTTCGAGCACTCACGAATACCCGATGACAGAGCACTGAACCTCTGCAAAGCTTCCTCGGAGAGACCAGCAGAGAACCCGGCAATCTCCTTTGCCAGATCTCGAAGGTATATGCCCATGTACAGCTGGTAGGACTGGACACGGCAAGCAAGCATAGAGCCCTGGAAACACTTCTTACCGAGGGCATCCAGATTCCGGGCCTCCCGGCCGGGAGGCACCGAAGAGTGCATCTTCTGACTCTTCAGACGATGCATGGCCGATTCCACAACCATCGAGTGGTGCGGTAATTGTGCCTTTAGGAACCCGGAGCTCTTGCGGACTCGACAGATGGAATCGACCCGCTTGCTTAAAACCGGCGTCGATGCCGGCACCTCCCACATGCGGAAGAGCAACCGTTCCAGCATCGGAGGAACCAGAACAGTAAAGGCCTCCTTCGGAGGAGAGTCATACTGTAGGGCCTCGAGCTCCTCGGCTCGAGGCTCCTCCTCGGGATCCGCGGGGAATGCCAAGGCCTTGGCCATATCTCACATGAAGTCCGAGAACCGGGTATCCTCCGGTGGGGACCACCTCTGAGGCTCGGACTCTGGTGAGTCTGAAGGGACGCACCGAGTCCGAAAGGTGTCGAGTGACTCTTCATCCTCCGTCTCCCAGCCGGACTCCTTGGAGGAGGAATCAAGCAGCTCCAGTTGGGCAGACACCGATGCCATCTGCCCCGACGCCGAGAGTACCGGTGTCAACGACCTCAGTCCCGAACAGGAGGCCGAGGGAGACCTTGGCCGAGGATCGACTCGAGCGCGCATGAACTCGAGGATCGGCTCAGCCTCCAGGGTGAACTTGGACGTCGATGTCCTGGTGGTCGGGGCAGATGCAGCGGTGAGACTGGCAATCAGTGCCTGCTGCTGTTCCATGAAGGCAGCCAAGCTGCTCTCCAAGGCCATCAACCTGAGTCCGAGCTCAGGAGACTCAGCAGCCCCCGACTCGAGCCCCGGTGGCGCCGGGCCCGACGTTGGCTCCCCTGGAGGAGAGTCCACGAGGACTATAGTACTCACGTGACCCGGGGACTCCATCTCCATACGAGGTTGTTTTGCAGGCCTCTCTGACTCCAAAGACCCGGGACGGCGCTCGGGGCTATGCAACTTGGCCCTCGAGGAGCCAAGTGCGTCCACCGATGCCGCCCTCACGGGTTTTTTCTTCTTGCGATGCTCCCGCGAGGGAGACCCCTTTTCAGAGGAGCCTCGGTGCTGCTCAGGGTCGGAGTCCCGAGATGTCGAGGCCTCTGACGAGGTCCGGGCCCGACCAGACGCGGAGTCAGAGAAGATTCTTTCCTTTTGGTGCTGCCGACTCCTTAACGCCTTAGAGGACATTTTCCCACACGGACCACAGATCATCGGGTCATGATTGGGTCCGAGGCACCAGAGACAGCAGTCATGTGTGTCAGTGAGAGACATGAGTTTCTTACACCGATCACACTTCTTAAACCCGCTGGCAGCCATCGGGGGAAAAAGGGCCCCTGCGAGGTCAAAAGACAGGGCAGCCAGTGAAAACAGAAAAAATGGCGCGTACGCTAGTCACTAAGGACAAAAACCAATAAAAGAGGTCCGGGCTCGATACCGATATATCGGGCCCAGGCGGGAAAGGGAAATCGGCATCGAACTGAAGAAAACGGGTTCACGCAGAATAAAATCGACTTTTTCCTTGGGTGAAACGAAAACACATCCATCGGGCTCCGCGGAAAAAAGAAGACTGAGCAAGATGGCACCCTTGGGCGGGAAGGGGACCGCGCATGCGCGCTGCATTCCCAAAGGCTTTCTTTGAAAGCTGGGGAAATGCTCCGCACGGGGGCTCCGTCAGCGCCAACATCACCCATATGTGAGGACTTACTTCCTGCTTGGTCCTGGAGAACGTCGAGGTCCTGGTGGTCGGTGCAAATGTACCGGTCATACCGGCGATCAGCACCTGCTGCTGTTCCATGAAGGCAGCCAAGCTGCTCTCCAAGGCCGTCAGCCTGAGTCCAAGCTCAGGAGATTCAGCAGCCCCCGACTCGGGCCCCGACGTCAGCTCTCCCGGAGGAGAGTCCACGAGGACAACAGAACTTACATGACTAGGGGACTCCGGCTCCATGCGAGGTAGTTTGGACTGCCTCTCCAACTCCGAGAGCCCAGGGTGGCGGTCAGGGCTACACGACCCGGCCCTCGTGGACTCAGGGGCCTCCACCGACGCCGCCCTCACGAGCTTCTTCTTCCTTTTGTGCTCCCGGGTGGGAGACCCCCTCTCTCAGAGGAATCACGACAGCGCTCGGGGTCAGACTCCCAAGATGTCGAGGCCTCTGACGAAGTCCGGGCCCGGCCAGATGTGGACTCTAAAAAGATTTTTCTCGCTGATGCTGATGGCTCCGAAGTGCCTTCGACAACATTTTGCCGCATGGGCCACAGACCAGCAGGTCATGGTCGGGCCCAAGGCATCGGAGGCAGCAGTCATGTGTATCGGTGAGAGACATAAGTTTCTTGCACCGATCACATTTTTTGAACTCGCTGGCAGCCATCGGAGGAAAAAGGGCCCCTACAAGGTCGAAAGACCGGGCTGCCAGTGACAATAAAAAAAAGGCGCGAACGCTAGTCACGAAGGACAAAAAACGAAAAAGAAACTCCAGACTCGATACCGGTGTACCGAGCCCAGGAGGGAAGGGGAAGCGGCGTCGAACCAGAGAAGAAAAAGCGAAAATCGCAGAAAAAAATAGACTTTTCCCGGGTGACACAAACGTACGTCCGTTGGGCTCCACGGAAAAAGGAAAGACTGGGCAAGATGGCACCCTTGGGCGGGAAGGGGACCGCGCATGCGCGCTGTATTCCCAAATGCTTTCTTTGAAAGCTGGGGAAATGCTTTGCAAGGGGGCTCCGTCGGCGCCGACGTCACCCATATGTGAGGACTGACTTCCTGCTTGGTCCTGGAGAATAGCACAACCCTGTGATAACTGCTACTGTGAGCTAATATCAGGGAAAGTGGTAAAAATCCCACACTGCTTTTAGCATGATGGTGTGGGATTGGGATGGAGAGTGGGCATAGTAGCCAGTGACAACTTAGCATATGTTAAAAGCAGCCATGCTACTAGCAGTCCAGTGGCACAGCTACTGTCCAGCACTGTAGACATTGCAGTGGCTGCAACGGTGTACCATCACCCCCCTCCATGTGGCACCGTCATCCCCTGATTAAAAGTCCCATTGCTCTGATCCCCTCCTTCTTAGTACTCTCCCCCTCCAATCCCATGGAATGGCCAGTCAATCAAAAACTCAAAATGTTCCTTCTGAATCCCACTGCACTCAATGTCCTAAACTAAACCCACCAGAAGGTCTTGCAGAGGCCATCCTTGGTCTCTAGTGGTCATTATGGCACCACAAGAGCAGTTTTATACCACAAGACTACTGCTAGGAGAGAAGGCTACCATACTGAAAAGCCTCGCCAGCTGAGGATGGAGTGCAGGAGGACTACTACTGCCTCGATGACCAGCAGAAAACATAGAGGCTCTGGTAAGACCAAGGAAGGGCTTAGGGAGGGTGGATCCAGCTTGCAGTATTGAGTGCAGGGCAGGTATCTGTTGGGGGAGGATTTTAAGTTGTGATTGACTAGCCATTTTGGGTGATGGGGAAGTTTGATTCAGAGGCGTGTGTTCGGTGAGGGGGATGCATGCTCAAGGGGATATGATTTGGGGGGCTCAGAATGGATGGGGGCAAACACTGTGGCTGCTGCTGCTTTGCCCCTCTGTGACGGCAGGATAGCATTCTGCCTCTGGTAAGTGTGCCCTGTGTGCTAAAGGAAAGGCAGGCTGCACTTAACTACATCTTAACTTTGCCATTTAAGGTACAGTTAATTTAAGCATACACTGTACTTTTATAACAGGCCCCATAATAATTTAGAACATTTATAATAAAAAAATTGGACCATACAGTACTATATTTAAATACAAAATATTGGAAAAGCTCCTTTGTTTAAGTATTTTTTTTGTGTTTTATGATTTTCATATGGAAATAATTAATAAGTATATGTAGTCAATGTAGTCAGTGACCGTTATTGCTCGTTGGTCTAACAGTATCTCCCACAAATCCTATTATATAAGTCTTCCCAGCTTTGCTTCACCATCATAACTATCCCTATGATGAAACATTTTGACAACCAGAATGATGCCTTCATGTTGACCTTTGTTACAAAACAGTAAACAGAAGCTCCACACAATAATCTGTTAGACACAATCATAGGACTGTTCATCTAATGCTTTAGTATATAAACAGCTATGAGACACAATCATCGACAAGGAGCTTTAGCAGTGCATGACAATATGATGTGTGCTAGCTGTCCTGAAATTTCAAATGAGGCATTTCAGTTTCATTTGGCTAGGGGGAGAGGGCTAAATTTCAATCCATTCAAAGTATTTGTTTGTAATTAAGTTTCATTTTAAGTGTGCATTATTTGCAATGTACCAGAAACAAAAAATTCACATTAGAAATGCATCATTTACAATGTACCAGAAACAAAAAATTCACATTAGAAATGCAAATCCCTAATGAACATGTAATAACAAGTTTAAAAAAACACACTTGTAGTGTGACAAAATGGTGCGTTTCCCCTTTCTCCATTTGCAAACTCATAAATGTTCATGGGGGGGGGGGGGGTGAAAACTTACAGAAGCAAGGATCTTTATAACAGATGTTATCTATATATTTGTGGAAACGCAAAGAACTCTATGGGGGGTCATTCTGACCAGCGTGAAGCCGTGGGAAAAAGGTGGGAAGGACCACCTCCTGGCTGAGATGGAAAGGAGATACTACTACCTTTGGGAGGAATTTGGGGTGAGTGCAGAGCACCACCCTGTTCTTGTAGAATCTTGTATATGGAGGCTCTGCCACCAGGACCTGCAGTTCCTTACTCTGCGAGTGGATGTGAGAGTTACCAGGAAGGCAACCTTCCATGAAAGATACCACAGATGGCAAGTAGCTAGAGGCTCGAATGGTGGCCTCATGAGCTGTGAGAGCACCACGTTGAGGTCCCTTTCCATCACTGGGGGGCAGACCGGGGGCTTAGATAACAGGAGGCCCCGGAGGAACTGAGAGTCTAGGGGCTGACCTGAGAGGGGCTTCCCCTCGATAGGGTGGTGGTGTGCAGCAGTCGCACTCAGGTGCACCCTCACTGAATTTGATTTTAGTCCAGCATGCGACAGATGCAGTAGGTACTGAGAACTAATTGCACTGGGCAGGAGAACAGGTTCTCCCACCTCTCTGCATACCATCCGGAGAATCTTCGCCACTTAAAGGCATAAGCTCACTTTGTGGAGGGCTTGCGGGAAGCCAACAGGACCTCCTCGACTTCCCGTGGGAGTTAGCGCTAGAGACTCCCGATTGAGGTGCAGGAGAGAGCCCTCCTGAGACAGAAGGTTCGGGGCACAGCCCAGCGAAACCGGGAGTGCCGCCGACAGGGAGAGCAGCAGTGGGAATCAAGGCTGTCTGGGCCACCTGGGGGCAATTAGTATCAGTGCTGCCCCCTCGCACTGGACCTTGAAGAGGGTCTTAGCGACTGGGGGGGGGGGGGGTCAGCGGAAAGGCATAGAGGAGGCCTTCCATCCACGGGATCACTGAGAGCAGAGGTACCACTGAGCTGCCCATTATGTGCAGGTGGGCTAGCGGGGTCTCATGGACCATGGAGGCCATGTGGCCCAGAAGGCAGAAGAGAAGACAGGCTGGCATTGAGCAACGGTACTGTACCTGCGCTGCAAGCTCCCTGAGGCGGTCTGCCCTTTCCCTGGGAAGAAAGATCTTGGCCTGCAGGGTATTTAACTGAGCACCTATGAATTCCAAGCTCTGGGCTGGAGTGAGATGAGATTTGGGGTTGTTGATGATAAATCCCAGGTGCTGCATCAGGAGGGTTGTGCACCCTGTGGCCATGCTGCCCCTGAGGAGCCAGTCATCCAGGTATGGGAAGACAAAGGCCCCTTGCAGACGCAGGTGGGCAGCGACCACTGCTAAGTACTTTGTGAAGACCCTCGGCGAGGAGGCCAGGCTGATGGGTAGCACCCTGTATTGGTAGTGAATCCCTTCTACCATGAACCTTAGGTACTGCCTGTGGGAGGGGTGGATCAGGATATGTGTGTAAGCATCCTTTAGATCCAAGGAGCAAAGCCAGTCTTCCCTGGTGGAGATAGAGCAGCAGTGTTCCAAGGGAGAGCATCTTGAATTTCTCTCTCACCAGAAACTAAGTTTTGCAGATCTAGGATGGGCCTGAGGCCCCCAGTCCTCTTTGGGACAAGGAAGTACCTGGAGTAGAAGCCTTTGCCCCACAGGTGTCTGGGCATAGGTTCTACTGCTTTGTCCCTGAGAAGAACTGTGAGTTCCATGAGCAGCAGTGTCTGGTGAAGGAGGGGGTCATACTAGCTCTCTGGGAAAGAACCTGGGTGGAATCTGCTGCAGGTGGAGGAGATATCCCTCCCTGACCACCTGCAGTACCCAAAGGGTCCGAGGAGATTGAGGCCCATCTGCAGGCAAAGAGTGCCAGGCGCCCTCCTGTGGGATGGTGAAGGTCTCCTAGGGAAGGGGAGGCCCTGCCCTAGGAGTCAAATGCTCCCCCCAGGATGGTTGAGAGCTGGAGCCTGGGACTTAGGTGTCTTTGCCTTCTGAGCCCCGTGTCCCTGCCTCTTGGGGTGAGAACCCTGCTGATGGTTAGAGTAGGGCTGGTACTGGTGACCCTGTACTGTTCACGGATGTTTTTTTGCGGGGATGGGATGAGGTCTTCTTAGAGAGCCTCTGATGGGTCACAAAGTCTGCTTTGATCTCAGCAGCTTTGTCGGCCATGGGCTTGCCAAAGAGGTTCTCACCGGTACAGGGGACATTGAGCAGTTTGTCCTGGACCCACTGCTTGACATCGGAGGATTGTAGCCAGGCCTGGCACCGGGCCCCAATGCTGGCTGCTGCAACTCAAGCCACTGACTCGAAGCCGTCATAGACAGCCTAGGAGAGGAACTTGGAGCAGTCCCTCACTCCAGAGGTCAGGGTCTGGAACCATTGAAGGGGTCCCCCAACGAGGCCTGCTGGAACCCCCGACAACTCTTTGGCCAGTGCCTTTAGGTACATGTCTATGTAGAGTTCATAGGACTGGATACAGCAACCCAGCATCGAGCCCTGACAGCATTTGCACCAAAGGGCATTAAAGGCCTGGGCCTCCCTGCCAGGAAGGACAGAGGAATGGGTCTTCTGACTCCTGAGCTTCTGCATGGTCGACTTGATGACCATGGAATTGTGTGGGATCTGGGGTTTGTGAAACCCCGGTCCTTTCCAGATGCGGTACATAGTGTCAAGCCAACAGCTAACTATAGGCACCGATGCCAGCATCTCCCACATTCAGAGAAGCAGCCTCTTAAGGATTGCCTGTATGGGCACCATGAGGGTTTCTCTAGGTGGAGTCTCATACTAGAAAATCTCCATCTCTTCGGTGTGTGAGTTCTCCTCCGCCTTGGTTTGCACTAAGAGGGCCCTGGCCATATCCCTGACAAAGTCATGGAAGGATACATCTTCGGGAGGAGAATGGCATCGAGGCACCTGGGGAAGAAGGGTCCGAGGGAATATCTCGGTGCCTTCTGTTATCTGGGGACGTCTCGTCCTATGTCTCCCACTTGAAATCAAGCGGCGACGAGGAGTCCAAGGTCCTGTGACTCCTTGTGTCGAGGCTGGTGCTGAAGGGCCGAAGGCCTGCAGAGGACCTGGGGTCTGAGTTGCAGACACTGGCCGGTGAGGACCAGATGCCTGACAAATAGGACCGGGACCTCGACTGGCGCCATGGACTTTTTTGAGGCTGAGAGCACTCCTTCGCAGTTGAGGGCTCGGTTGTCAGGGCAGATGTGGTAGAGTAACCAGCCATCATCGCCTGCTGCAGGGCCAGGATAGCAGTGATGTTCTGCTCCAGGGCTGCCATTCTGGTTTCGAAGCCAGAAGGCTCCGCAGCCTTCAGCGCAGGCACTGGAGACTTCGGGCCCGGCATCAGCACACTAGGGAATGCATCTTCAATGAGGACTACGGTCTTGAGGAACCTCGCACAGTCTCCGCCAACCGAGGAATCCTTCTTGAGGACCTTGATGGGGCGCTTCTTGGAGTCACCCGAGTCCCTCCGTGGGTTTTACGGGGTTTCTCTGGTGCAACCTCGGTAGACTTCGATGGCTTCTTCTTCTTCTCCTGCTCCGGGGTCTTCTTGGAGGCACAGCGGCCGCAGGACTATGAGGATTCCTGAGCATCTTGAGATGTGCTGTGCTTGGAGCTCACTGCCGGGGAGGCGAGTGCTGAGTAGGACCTAGGGAACAACTTTTCCTGCAACTCTGACCGTTTCTTGATGGTTTTGACCAACATGGCCTGGCAGAGGTCTCAGGAGGCGCTGTCATGGTCTGGGCCCAGGCAGCGCAGGCAGCAGACATGGGTGTCAGTAAAGGACATGGTTTAACTGCAGCCGCCACACTTTTTGAACCCACCAGGAGACATGGTGGGAAACACCTGGACAAAAAAAGGCGCGAACGCCGGTCGAGGGAGACCTTGATACAAAAAAGGGCCAAGAAGCGCCAACTCAAGGCAGGAAGAGGAACTGGTATGCCTACCAGAAAACTAAGTTTTAGGAACAGTTTTGCAGGATTTTTCCGGGGAAACAGGACATACGTCTGTTGGGCTCTGCAGGAAAAAACGAGACTGAGCAAGATAGCAAGCAACCTTGGGCAGGAAGGGGGACCATGAATGCTTGATGGTATCTCACTAAGGCTTTCTTTGAAAGCTGGGGAGATGCTTCTGTGCAGACTCCATTGGCGCCAATGTCACCCATATGTGAGTACTGACTTCCTGACTGTTCCTGGAGAAGAGCCTGTGCTTTTGTGTTCTTTAAAAATGTTACCTTGTGTCAGCATCTGAAAGTTTGACTTGAGAATGGCTGACACAGTAAGATTTTATTCTTTGCAGGTTGACCTCCCGACACAAGATTCACTGAAATATCAATGTCGGGTCACCTGGGTCATTATGATATTTTCTGTGCTATGAGAACCGACATCTGAATTTAACATCTAAAGTTAAGTTTCCAGCTGATACAGTCTTACTATAAGATGAAATAGAAAATTGTGTTTAGAAGCACATCCTTTTCAACAAAAAATTTACAAAAGATTTATTTTCAAAAAAGAACAGAGGCTAATGAAGAAGCTATTATGATGCCATTGTTTTGATGGCTCTTTAAAATTTTACATATTCATAACATAGTAGATCGTGGTGGTTTTCAGATGATTATTAGTTTTGCATGTGTTTGAATGTTTTTTGTACTTGGCATTTGGTGATATTCATGATTCAAACATAGGGGCCATAATTAAAAAGCAGCAGCCAGCACTTGTAAAACGATTGTCCGTTGCTGTTTAAACAGACCTGGATATTCACTGCTGGGATCAGATCCGGCCACTGACATTGAATATCCGGTTTGCCCAGTTTGTGTTTTAGCTAAGTGTTAAGGAGTGGTGGGGGTTTCTTTGTCATGGGTTAGCAGCTGTGTGGTGTGATATTGCAAGTAATTGGAAGTGTTTGCCTTGTATAAGGGGAGCCCAGTTGAAACTGAGGAGTTATTACCTCTTGTGTCAATTGACAGCCTTGTAAGGGGGGGAAGGAGAAATTTAAAGGTGTATGAAAAATAGTACCAAGTGCATACCTGGGCGATCATCTGGTATATGAGCAGAAGAGAGACAAATAGGATTGTTTTTGGATGGCAGACTGAGGATGGGGGGATTTAGTGGGGTGGGTGGTCTTTTCGGGGGGAGGAGGAAAAATGAAACATTTGTAGTAGATTTGCTAGGTTCATTTATTGAGCGTGCCACTTATGATGGCGTTATAATGGCATTATAATCTTTAGCTGTTGGCTGGATAGCTAAACGGGCTAAAGTTAGGCCAGCTTTTTGTGTCCCTAACTTTAGCTGGTCTAAGTGAACTGGCCAGCGATTAGATATCACTGCTGACCAGTTAACTCGAGGGCTGCCCTTGGAACATCCCAAAGTTACACAATTAGCATTGGGGCATGCAGCAGTGTTAAGAGGGGATATTCAGTAGCACAAAATGGCTATGTGCTGCTGAATATCCCACTCATCGGGATTAATGCAGTTAGCAGGTCTGCTAACCACATTAATCCTTTTGAATATGCCCCCCCAATGTCTTATTGATTTTTGCCTTTATAAAATAGGCACAGTATGTGAGTCTATATGTCTTCTTTCACATTCTCTGTTACAAAATTATCATCTTTAGGGGTAATTTTATAAAGCATTTTTGCATGTAAAGCATGTTTTATATGTGAAAAACATCTCTTACAAAAAGTGTGCAGGTATACATGCAAAAAAGTAAATGCATTGCAAGACTGTGCCTACTTTGACATGATATATGGATAGGTGTTCCCAGGGATGTTGTCTGAGCAGATCCAGGGCAGAGTTGTGATTTATTCATGTATTTTATAAAATATGCATGCACATGCACAGAATACATGCATACATTTTACACCTTCTTAAGAGGTATAAATTTGTACACTACTGGGGTCTTTGTAGGAGTCTGTTTTTATAAAGGCACACAGTTACCTTTGTTGTCTGCTTGATAATTTCACATAAATGCCTTGTTATATAATTACCCCATATATATATCTTTAACTATGTTGCACATGCTATTTTATATTTAAAATATTAAAGAAAGTGAGTTTCTAGGTTATGAGGTGTCTTTGGATTTTTTACATTGTTAATCTTTTGAACTAGCAAATATGCAGAAAGGAAATGGCTGAGTTCAGTTCCTCGAGTTCTGCAGGGCTTCTATGAGAGTTTTGTTATACTCTGTTATCTGCTTTGTCACGTTCTTCATTACTGGCCGGTAGTCACTCTCTTGACTTTTTGTTGCTATAACTGGTTAGCAGAGTTAGGGAAAGAAAGTGCAAGTAAAAATATGATTCCAAAGAAAGTGCATTTTAAATGATTCCAAAGGCAGCCACCCTTAGAGCCTCAAAGATGATAGAAAAAGATTTTTCAAAATAAAGGAAACCACAAGTTCACATGATAGGGATGTGCCCTTCTGCGCGTGCATTTGGTTCATTTGGGCACATAAAATGGCAAGTGCACACAAATCATGCATAAATTGATCTGCACACTTAAAAAGGTTCTAGCATATATAATATGCATGTGCAAAAAAACAAATAGATGAAATGAACATGAAAAAATGCCTGATAATTGGGAAAATATTTGTTTAAAATAAAAACAGACTGAACTTTTCTTTGGCCATGCAAACTCTTGTCACATGACATACATTACAGATATTGCTAGCAATTCTTTAACCAGAATAGAAATGTTTAAACTATTATTGGATTAGATTATTCCCTGTTTTTTATATCTAATGTTGCCTGTATACTTGCTTGACAAGTTTGTATTGAGGAAAAGTAAAAAGTAAATTAAAAAAACAAACTGTTATTGGATTAAGTACATCAGTAAAAAAAACTTGAATAAGTATACAATCTCTCATTTGCCAAAAAAGTTTTGATTTTGACCCCTTTCCTGCCTGTATAATCAAGTACAAAATTTTGCTGGCAAGAATTATTCCAGTTACACCATCTTCCAAAATAATACAGTAAAATATACTTTTAAATTCTTACTATGTTCACTACATATTTACTGTGCAATCTGGCAAAGATCTATTATAAAGGATTCTCATATTTTCCAAAACGTTTTTTTTAATACTCATCCATCACTGACAATATTTCTGTATTCACCAAATAATTCTACTTTACAGTGCTAGGTAGGACGTGATTTGTCAATCCAATAAAGTAAAATGAAGTTACTCCCCTCTAGCAGCTGCTCTCTATAGACATCAGTATAAATCCTCATGTATGAATGATGTCACCGATGGAGTCCCCATGCAGGAACCTCTTCAGCTCCTTATAGAAGCTTTCAGAAAGCTCTCCAGGCATGTGAGCCCATTCCTGCGTGCAGCTGCCACGCTTGAGGACTTTCATAGCTTATTATGCTTAGGTGTCCAACTCCAAGGGCAGGAGGAAGGCTTGTGAGAACTTATCCTGCTGTCTACAGAGAAAGCATAGTTAACTCACCTGTAACAGGTGATCTCCGGGAACAGCAGGAATTAAGTCTTCACATGTGGGTATCATCGGTACCGACGGAGCCTGCGCGGGAACGCTCCCCAGCGTCCAACAGGAAAGCTTTTGGGAGCATCCCACAGCAACTGCATGCTGCCTTCCCTCCTCTCCAACTCTCTCTCTTCAGTTGAGTTTATAGCTGAGACAAAAGGAGAGAAGGAAAGAAAGAGAGAGAGAGACAACTCCTAGGAGAGGTGGGTGGGTTGTGAAGACTTAATTCCTGCTGTTCCCGGAGATCACCTGTTACAGGTGAGTAACTACGCTATCTCCAGGAACAAGCAGGAATGTAGTCATCATGTATGGGGATTCCCCAGCTGAGAGATGCCAGGGGGATGACCCCAGCAAGCTGCGAAACCATGGTGAGATGGGTCATGCTTCCTCCCATGGATCTCTGGCATCCAAACCCGGGACGGTGGGTAGAAGTTGTACTAAGTCTGAAAGAGATGCTGGAGAACAGCTTGGCCAAACGAGGCATCCCGACGGGAGCCCTTGTCTAAGCAATAGTGGGCTGTAAAGGTGTGTACTGAAGCCCAAATGGCTGCTCTACAGATGTCATCAATGGACACAGAACAAAGATTAGCCATAGAAGCTGCCATTGCTCTCACATTGTGAGCTGCGACATGGCCTTCGAGAGAAAGTCCCTTACTCTCAAATGCAAAGGATATGCAATTTGCAATCCACTTAGAGAGAGTTCTTTTGGAAACTGGAAGTCCCAAATGACTAGAATCAAAAGCAACAAAAAGCTGAGAAGATTTTCTGTGTTGCTTAGTTCTTTGAAGGTAAAAAGCCAAGGCTCTTTTACAGTCTAAAGTATGACGGTTCCTTTTTGCATTAGAGGCATGAGGCCTATGAAAGAATACAGGAAGGTAAACCGCTTGGTTTAAATGAAAAGGCGAAACCACTTTTGGTATAAAGTGGGATGAGTCCTAAGAACTGCCTTATCATGGTGAAATCTTGTATAAGGAGGATCCTCCACTAAGGCCTGCAACTCACTGATGCGTCTTGCAGAAGTGAGGGCAACTAGGAAGATGACCTTCCAGGAAAGAAACTTTAGAGCTGTAGTGGCTAAAGGCTCAAAGGGCGGTTTCATGAGCTGCCCGAGAACAAGATTCAGATCCCATGCCACTGGCGGTGGCTTAATGGGAGGTTTTTGTTAAGAGTAGACCTCTCATGAATCTTGCTATGAGTGGATGAGAGGAAATAGGTTGTCCATCCAGAGGTTTGCAAGAAGCTGCAATGGCACTAAGATGGACCCTTACTGAATTGGTTTTAAGACCAGAATTTGATAGATGGAGGAGATACTCCAGTAGCGATTCCACAGGCACCGAAAGGGGGTTAAGTCCCCTTTGAGAACACCACACAGAGAACATTTTCCACTTAAAGGCATAGGATCGCCTTGTGGAGGGTTTTCTGGAAGCCACAAGGATATCCTTTACCTTTTGAGAAAGGTTGATATCCCGGACTCCTAGGCTTTCAACAACCAGGCCCTGAGGTGCAGGGACTGGGGATTCGGGTGCAATAGAGTGCCGTTCTCTTGGGAAAGAAGATCTGGAGCATATCCCAACTCCAGAGGTGTGGCTTGAGAGAGACGCAGAAGCAAAGGATACCACGTTTGTTGTGGCCAACGTGGAGCTATGAATAGCATATGACCCCTGTCTCTCTGAAGCTTGAACAAAGTTTTGGGAATGAGGGGAATTGGTGGGAAGGCATAGAGGAAGTCTTGACCCCAGTGGAGAAGGAAAGCATTCCTTGCCTGACAGTTTTGAGCCGGAATTCTGGAACAGAATCGGGGAAGTTGGCATTCTGTGGACTTGCAAAGAGGTCTCTATCTGGCGTTCCCCAGATTCAAAACACTCGAGCAAGCTGGTCTGAGTGAAGAGACCATTCGTGTGGCAGCAGTATTCGACTGAGTTTGTCTGCCCAAAGATTTTGAATGCCTGGATTTGAAGCTCTCTGGCGAGGGCCCACAGTCGCAAAGCTTCATTGCATAATGACAGAGAGCCCATTATGCCCTGCTTGTTCACATAGAACATGGCTACTTGATTGTCGGTCTGGACCAGGACTGTCTTGTAGCTGAGCTGGGCCTCAAATACTCGAATAGCATGAAAAATGGCTCTGAGCTCTAGGAGGTTTATGTGAAAACATGCCTTCTGTGGGGTCCAGAGACCATGAGTCGAGAGATCGTGCAAGTGAGCCCCCCAACCCAACTTGGACATATCTGTTGTTAGGGTGGCTTGGCATAGAGGCTGCTGGAAAGGAGAGCCTATGAGAAGGTTTTCCAGTGATTGCCACCATTGGAGGGACGAAATGAGATGTGTGGCGTTTCTGAATTTGTCCGATAGGCGACCCGAGGCCTGTGTCCACTGAGAGGATAGGGTCCACTAGGCTGCTCGCATGTGAAGGCGAGCATAGGGAACCACATGGACAGTGGATGCCATATGCCCCAGAAGCTGAAGCATCTCCCGAGCAGTCAGGAAGACTTTCATAGCTGCTTGGGCTGCCAGCTGTACTATACGAAGACAGCAGGGCTGTGGCAGGAAAGCCTTTGACTGCCTTGTGTCTAGATGAGTCCCTATGAATTCTAGAGACTGAGAAGGGGTGAGATGAGATTTTGGGAGGTTTATGACCAGTTCCAAGTAGTGAAGAATTTGCATCGTGCGAGAAAGAGCGAAGCTGGCTTCTGGAGCTGTTGGTGCTCGAATGAGCCAGTCGCCTAAGCAGGGGAAAACAAATATTCCTAGATTTCTCAGAAATGCTGCTACCACTGCCATGCATTTTGTGAAGACTCCTGGGGCAGAAGCCAGCCCGAAGGGAAGAACCTTGTATTGGAAGTGTCTTTCCTGGAAAAAGAATCGAAGGAATTTCCTGTGATCTGTATGGATAAGAAAGAGTAGTTACTCACCTGTAACAGGTGTTCTCCAGGAGCAGCAGGAATCAGTCCTCACATATGGGTGACGTTGGTGTGACGGAGCCCTCGTGCGGAGCATTTCCCCAGCTTTCAAAGAAAGCCTTTGGGAATTGCAGCGCGCATGCGCGGTCCCCTTCCCGCCCAAGGGTGCCATCTTGCTCAATCTGATGACATAGCTAAAAGACAGCAAAAAATTAGCAAAAAATAAAGCATATGACCGCAACTCCAAGGGGAGGAGGGAGGGTTGTGAGGACTGATTCCTGCTGCTCCTGGAGAACACCTGTTACAGGTGAGTAACTACTCTTTCTCCAGGACCAAGCAGGAAGTCAGTCCTCACATATGGGACTCCCCAGCTTAAGGCTACCGGAGACCCCAAGCGGAAAAATGAGCTCCCTCTAGCTCGTCAGCACAGAAGGAAGGAAACGTCTCTGAGAACGCCCCCGACCGGTAGCCCAACACCAGGGCCGGAGGGTAGGAGTTGCCTAAACCCCAAAGAGATTATGGAGTACTGCCTGTCCGAAAGCACTGTCCCTGCGGGACTCCCTCTCAAGGCAGTAATGGGCCGCAAAAGTCTGGCTTGAAGACCAAGTAGCGGCCCGGCAGATGTCTGCCAACGGAACAGAGCGGAGATGAGCCACTGACGCAGCCTTCGCCCTGACACGATGAGCCGTGACTCGACCCTCCAACGAGAGGCCGGCTGCCCCATAAGCCCAGGTGATACAGTCAGCGACCCATAGGGACAACGTACGCTTGGAGACAGGGAGCCCCAACTTATTGGGGTCAAAAGAAACTAAAAGCTGAACAGCCTTCCGATGCTCCCGCGTACGGTCAAGGTAGAAGGATAACGCCCTCCTACAGTCCAGTGTATGTAAGACCATCTCAGCCCGGTTGGCATGCGGCCTGGGAAAGAAGGTCGGAAGAACCACCTCCTGAGTGAGGTGAAAAGGTGAGACAACTTTAGGAAGAAACTTAGGGTGAGTCCGTAACACTACCCTATTCCTGTAGAACCTAGTGTAAGGAGGATCAGACACTAGTGCCTGCAGTTCACTCACTCGCCTAGCAGAGGTGAGAGCTACCAGAAATAAAGTTTTCCAGGAGAGAAAACGGAGAAGGCAGGTAGCCATAGGTTCAAAAGGCGGACAAGTAAGCCGCTGCAGAACCACGTTCAGATCCCACTCAGGGGCCGGTGGACGCAAAGGAGGCTTAAGTAGAAGGAGGCCTCTGAGGAAACGAGCCACCAAAGGGTGGTTGGAAAGAGGCCTGCCGTCCACCGGCGAGTGGTGTGCTGAGAGAGCACTAAGGTGAACTCTGACAGAGTTAGACTTAAGGCCCAGATTGGAGAGGTAGAGCAAATATTGCAATACTACCGCTACCAAGCACGAGAAGGGATTCTCGCTGTGCTGAGCACACCATGCGTCCTGGTGGATTGATGCCGAGAGGCCAAGACTACATCTTCCACCTCTCGAGGCAGTAGTAGGGGAGCTAGGACTACCCTTTCAGCAGCCAGGCCATCAGATGAAGGGACTGGAGGTTGGTGTGCAGGAGAGTCCCCTGATCCTGAGACAGGAGATCGTGTTGAAACCCCAGAGGAATTGGTGTGTCCACCGCCAGCTGTAGCAGAAGCGGGAACCACGGTTTCCTCGGCCACCTGGGGGCAATAAGAATCAATGAAGCCCCATCCTTGAGGACTTTGAATAGCATTCTGGACACTAGTGGAGTGGGAGGAAACGCATACAGTAGGCCTGTGGACCACGAGATCAGAAACGCATCCGGTGCTACTCTGAGAGGATGCGGTTGTCTGGAGCAAAATCTCGGGAGTTGCCGGTTCAGAGGACTGGCAAAAAGATCCATGGTGGGGAGTCCCCACTTGAGAAAGATCTGCTGAACCACCAATGGGTTCAATCTCCATTCGTGTGGTTGCAGGATTCTGCTCAGTATGTCCGCCAGGCAATTTTCCTGACCTGGGAGGTAGACAGCCCTGAGAAGGATTCCGTGATGAACAGCCCAAGAGCACAGTCATTGTGCCTCCTGACAAAGAAGGAAGGAGTCTGTCCCTCCTTGTTTGTTTACATAGAACATGGCAACTTGATTGTCCGTCTGAACCAGTACAGACTGGTGAGAGGCGAGGTGGGAGAAGGTTCTCAGAGCTAGGCGTATCGCCCGTAGCTCCAGGAAGTTTATCTGTTGAGTAGCCTCCCAAGGGGTCCAGAGACCCTGAGTACACGCCCCTTAGCAATGTGCTCCCCAACCGAGAAGAGAAGCATCTGTTGTCAGCACTTGAGTATGCGGAGGGGATTGAAAAAACACTCCGAGCACCAGATTCGGAAGATGAAGCCACCATTGCAGAGAGGAGACTAGGAGGTCGGATATCTTTACTGAGTCCGCTAGGCTCCCTGTGGCCTGATGCCACTGAGTGCGAAGGCTCCACTGAGCAGGCCGCATGTGCAGGCGGGCATTGGCGGTTACATGAACCGTGGAAGCCATATGGCCGAGTAGTCTCAGGAATTGCCTGGCAGAGACCAAGGAATTGCTGCGAAACTGGCTGGTCAGATCCATTAGCCTGTGGGCCCTGTCCAGAGGCAGAAAAGCCTTTGCTTGAAGAGTGTCTAGCCTGGCCCCTATGAACTCTAAGTTCTGGGACGGGAGCAAAGTGGACTTTGCAAAGTTTATGACAAACCCCAAGTGCTGAAGCAGAGCCACAGTGCGTAGGGTGGCCTGGTTGGCTTCTTGGGAAAATTGGCCCCTTATAAGCCAGTCGTCCAGGTACGGAAACACAAAGAGACCCTGAAGCCTCAGGTAGGCCGCCACCAGTGCCAGGCACTTGGTGAACACCCTGGGAGCGGAGGACAGGCCAAAGGGTAGTACTCTGTACTGATAGTGGTTTCCTCCCACAACAAACCTGAGATATTGTCTGTGGTCTGGATGAATAAGGATGTGAGTATACGCATCCTTTAGATCTAAGGAGCATAGCCAGTTTCCTTGCTGGAGGTAGGGCAGCAGGATTCCAAGGGTAAGCATCTTGAACTTTTCCCTCTCCAGGAACTTGTTGAGGTTCCGCAAGTCTAGCCTGTTCTTTTTGGTCCCAGAAAGTACCTTGAATAAAAGCCTTGACCTCTCAGGTGGTGGGGCACCGGTTCCATAGCCTGATCCTGTAGCAGACCTGCTAACTCCTGAAGGAGTAGGTCCCTGTGCAGAGGGGGTCTTGGAGGCTCCCCTGGAAAATAGGAGGGAGGTACCTGGTGAAAATGTAGAAGATAGCCCATTTGGACTATATGAAGAACCCAGGTATCTGATGTGACGGCTGACCACCTGTGGGCAAAGTGGGCCAGCCGGCCTCCTGTGCTGAGAGAAGCCAGCTGAGGAGAAGAGGCTATGCTGTTTGAGTCAAAAACCCCCACCCTGCTGAGCAGGGGCCGGTGTTGGTGGCTTGGGGGCCTTCTGCCTACGGGGCCCATGACCCTACCCCTTGGCCTGCTGACCCAGTTGGGGAGTTGCAGAGGCCTGATAATGAGGGTATTGTTTATAGGCAGATGACTTCCTCGGGTAAAAGGTCTTTTTTCCCGAGCCCTTCTTCTTCTGAGAAGGGGCAGAGGTTTTCCTGGAAAGCCTAGTCCTGGTCAGAGTCTCGGTCTCGGGTTCTGCAGCCTTTTCAGCCATGGGCTTGCCAAAGAGGTTTTCACCCCAGCAGGGGACATCGACCAACTTGTCCTGGACCCATGGCTCGAGGTCAGATGACTGTAGCCAAGCCTGTCGGCGGGCACTGATGTCGGCCCCGGCTACTTGGGCCGAAGCCTCGAAGCCATCGTAGGCTGTTTGAGAGATAAACTTCAAGCACTCTCGAATACCGGTGGACAAGGCCTGGAACCTCTGCAAAGGTTCCTTGGAGAGACCAGCAGAGAACCCAGCAATCTCCTTTGCCAGGTCTCGGAGGTACATGCCCATGTAGAGCTGGTAAGTCTGGACACGGCAAGCAAGCATAGAGCCCTGGAAGCACTTCTTACCGAGGGCATCCAGGTTCCGGGCCTCCCGGTCGGGAGGCACCGAGGAGTGCATCTTCTGACTTTTCAGTCGATGCATGGCCGATTCCACAACCATGGAGTGGTGCGGTAATTGTGCCTTTTGGAACCAGGGGCTCTTGCGAACTCGATAGATGGAATCGACCCGCTTGCTTAACACCGGCGTCGAGGCCGGGGTCTCCCACATGCGGAAGAGCAGCCGATCCAGCATCGGAGGAACCGGGACAGTAAAGGCCTCCTTTGGGGGAGAGTCATACTGGAGGGCCTCGAGCTCCTTGGCTCGAGGCTCCTCCTCGGGATCCGTGGGGAAGGCCAAGGCATATCCTGCACGAAGTCCGAGAACCGGGTATCCTCCGGGGGGGATCGTCTCCGAGGTTCGGACTCGGGCGAATCTGATGGGACACACCGAGTCCGATGAGTGTCGGGTGACTCTTCGTCCTCCGTCTCCCAGCCCGACTCCTCGGATGAGGAATCAAGTGGCTCCGGTTGGGCGGGCACCGATGCCCTCCGCCCCGACGCCGAGGGTATCGGCGTCGACGACCTCGGCCCCGAACGGGAGGTCGAGGGAGACCGTGGCCGAGGATCGACTCGAGCCCGCATGGACTCGAGGATCGGCTCGGCCTCCGGGGTCGACTTGGACGTCGAGGTCCCGGTGGTCGGGGCAGATGCACCGGTGAGACCGGCGATCAATGCCCGCTGCTGTTCCATGAAGGCAGTGAAGCTGCTCTCCAAGGCCGTCAACCTGAGTCCAAGCTCAGGAGACCCAGCAGCCCCCGACTCGGGCCCCGACAGCGTCGGGCCCGACGTCGGCTCCCTCGGAGGAGAGTCAACGAGGACAACAATACTTACGTGTCCAGGAGACTCCATCTCGACACGAGGATGCTTGGCAGGCCTCTCCGACTCCTTAGACCCGGGACGGCTATCGGGGCTATGCGACCTGGCCCTCGAGGAACCAGGAGCGTCCACCGACGCTGCCCTCGTGGGTTTCTTCTTCCTGCGATGTTCCCGTGAAGGAGACCCCCGCTCAGAGGAACCCCGATGCTGCTCGGGGCCGGAGTCCCGTGACATCGAGGCCTCTGACGAGGTCCGGGCCCGGCCGGACGGACGCGGAGCCAGAAAGCGTAGTTACTCACCTGTAATAGGTGTTCTCCAGGAGCAGCAGGAATCAGTCCTCACATATGGGTGACGTCGGCGCCGACGGAGCCCTCGCGGAGCAATTTTCCCCAGCTTTCAAAGAAAGCCTTTGGGAATTGCAGCGCGCATGCGCGGTCCCCTTCCCGCCCAAAGGTGCCATCTTGGCCAGTCTGATGACATAGCGAAAAGACAGCAAAAAAATTTGCAAAAACTAAATCATATGACTGCAACTCCACAGGGAGGAGGGAGGGTTGTGAGGACTGATTCCTGCTGCTCCTGGAGAACACCTGTTACAGGTGAGTAACCACGCTTTCTCCAGGACCAAGCAGGAAGTCAGTCCTCACATATGGGACTCCCAAGCTTAAGGCTACCGGAGACCCTAAGCACAAAAATGAGCTCCCTCTAGCTCAGCAGCACAGAAGGAAGGAATCTTCTCTGACTAATCTCCAACCGGTAGCCCAACATCCGGGATGGAGGGTAGGAGTTGCTTAAACCTCGAAGAGATTACGGAGGACTGCCTGTCCGAAAGCACTGTCCCTGCGGGACTCCCTCTCGAGGCAGTAATGGGTTGCAAAAGTCTGGCTCGAAGACCAAGTAGCGGCCCGGCAGATGTCTGCCAATGGAACAGAGCGGAGGTAAGCCACTGACGCAGCCTTCGCCCTAACCCGATGAGCCGTGACTCGACTTTCCAACGAGAGGCCTGCCGCCCCATAAGTCCAAGCGATACAGTCAGCTACCCAGATGGACAGAGTACGCTTGGAGACAGGGAGCCCTAATTTATTAGGGTCGTAAGACAGGAAGAGCTGAACAGTCTTACGGTGCTCCCGCGTACGATCAAGGTAGAAGTTAAGCGCCCTTCTACAGTCCAGGGTATGCAAGACCATCTCAGCTCGGCTGGCCTGGGAAAGAAGGTCGGAAGCACCACCTCCTGATTGATGTGAAAAGGGGAGACCACTTTTGGAAGAAACTTAGGGTGAGTCCGCAGGACTACCCTGTTCTTGTAGAACCTAGTGTAAGGGGGATCAGACACTAGGGCCTGCAGTTCACTAACGCGTCTAGCGGAAGTGAGGGCTACCAGGAATAAGGTTTTCCAAGAAAGAAAACGGAGAGGACAGGTAGCCATGGGTTCAAAAGGCGGACAGGTGATCCGCCGCAAAACCACGTTCAGGTCCCAGTCGGGGGCTGGGGGGCGCAAAGGTGGTTTAAGGAGAAGGAGACCTCGGGAGAA
The DNA here is from genome assembly GCA_033557465.1 of Ichthyophis bannanicus. Lineage (NCBI taxonomy): Eukaryota > Metazoa > Chordata > Amphibia > Gymnophiona > Ichthyophiidae > Ichthyophis > Ichthyophis bannanicus. The sequence goes on from CM066032.1 coordinate 827,711,492, forward strand.
CCGTGCCACGAGAGGATGGCCGGAAAGAGGCCTGCCTTCCACCGGCACATGATGTGCAGAAATAGCACTGAGGTGAACTTTGACCGAGTTGGACTTTAGTCCAAGATTGGAGAGGGAAAGCAAGTACTGCAAGACCACCGACACCGAGCAGGAGAAGGGGTCTTGAGACTGTTGAGTACACCAGGTGGAGAAGCGACGCCATTTAAGGGCGTAGGATTTCTGGGTAGAGGGTCGCCTGGAAGCTAGCACGACCTCTTCCACCTCTGGAGGCAGCAGGAGGGGAGCAAGGACTACCCTTTCAGCAGCCAGGCCATCAGATGAAGACATCTGAGGTTGGGGTGTAGGAGAGACCCTTGATCCTGGGTCAGGAGATCGGGTTGAAACCCCAGAGGCAACGGAGTATCTACCGCCAGTTGCATCAGAAGCGGGAACCACGGTTGCCTGGGCCACCGGGGAGCTATCAGGATCAGCGAAGCCTTGTCCTGGAGAACCTTGAAAAGTGTTCGAGACACCAGCGGCATGGGAGGAAAGGCATACAGAAGACCCGTGGACCATGAGAGCAGAAAAGCATCCGCCGCTACTCGGAGGGGATGCGGTTCCCGAGAGCAGAACCGAGGAAGTTGCCTGTTCAGAGGACTGGCAAAGAGATCCAGCGTGGGGAGGCCCCACTGGAGAAAGATCCTTTGAACCACCAACGGGTCCAATCTCCACTCGTGTGGTTGGAGGATTCTGCTCAGTTTGTCGGCCAGGTAGTTTTCTTGACCTGGGAGATGGACAGCTTTGAGGAGGATTCCTCGGCTGACGGCCCAAGCGCAGAGCTTTTGTGCTTCCCGACAGAGAAGGAAGGAGCCCGTGCCCCCCTGTTTGTTCACGTAGAACATGGCCACTTGATTGTCCGTCTGGACGAGGACGGACTGGCGAGCGGTAAGGTGGGAGAAGGCCCGGAGAGCCAGGCGGATCGCTCTGAGCTCCAGGAAGTTGATCTGCTGGGCAGATTCCCACGGGGTCCAGAGACCCTGAGTACATGTCCCTCGGCAATGTGCTCCCCAACCCAGGAGAGAAGCGTCGGTCGTCAGTACCTGAACAGGCGGAGGAGACTGAAAGAGCATGCCGAGCACTAGGTTGGGCAGATGAAGCCACCACCGTAGAGAAGAGACCAGCGGGCTGGAGATTCGTACGGAGTCCGCCAGTCTCCCCGAGGCCTGACGCCATTGTGAGCGAAGGCACCATTGAGCAGGCCGCATATTCAGGCGGGCATTGGGGGTCACATGGACCGTGGAAGCCATATGGCCGAGCAGTTTCAGAAAGTGCCTGGCCGAGACCCGGGAATGGCTGCGGAAGCGGCTGGCTAGAGCCATGAGCCGTTGTGCCCTGTCGAGCGGCAGAAAGGCGCGCGCTTGAAGCGTGTTTAACCTGGCGCCAATGAACTCGAGATCCTGAGAGGGGAGCAAAGTGGACTTTTCGAAGTTTATGACAAAGCCCAGGTACTGGAGCAGAGTCACAGTACGTTGCGTGGCGTGAGTGGCCTCCGTGGAGGACGGAGCTCTGATGAGCCAGTCGTCTAGGTAAGGAAAGACAAAGAGGCCTTGAAGCCGGAGATAAGCCGCCACCACTGCGAGACATTTTGTGAAGACTCGTGGTGCGGAGGATAGGCCAAAGGGCAGTACTCTGTACTGGTAATGATTGCCTGCCACCACAAACCTTAGGTATTGTCGGTGGCTTGGGTGGATGAGGATGTGAGTATAGGCATCCTTTAGATCCAAGGAGCATAGCCAATCTCCCTGCTGGAGGTAGTGCAGCAGGATTCCAAGGGTAAGCATCTTGAACTTTTCTCTTTCCAGGAACTTGTTGAGGTTCCGCAAGTCCAGGATGGGTCTGAGGCCTCCAGTACGCTTTGGTATCAGGAAGTACCTGGAATAGAAGCCTTGACCTCTCAGGTGGTGGGGCACCGGCTCCACCGCCTGTTCCTGAAGAAGACTTGCCAACTCTTGAAGGAGTAAGTCCCGGTGAAGAGGAGGTCGCAGAGGCTCCCCTGGAAAGTAGGGGGGAGGTACCTGGTGGAAGTGTAGAAGATAGCCCTCTCGGACTATGTGGAGCACCCAGGTATCTGACGTGATGTTGGACCACCTGTGGGCAAAGTGGACCAGCCGGCCTCCTGTGCTGAGAGACACCAGCGGAGGGGGAGAGGCTATGCTGAAAGAGTCAAAAACCCCACCCTGCGGAGCAGGGGCCGGTGGCGCAGGCTTGGGGGCTTGCTGCCTACGGGACCCGTTACCCCGTCCCTTGGCCTGCTGACCCTGTTGGGGAGCTGCTGAGGCCTGATAATGAGGGTAGTGTTTATAGGCAGCCGCCTTCCTCGGGTAAAAGGGCTTTTTCCCCGAGCCCTTCTTCTTCTGGGAAGGGGCAGAGGTTTTCCTGGAGAGCCGAGTCCTGGTGAGAGTCTCTGTCTCGAGTTGTGCAGCCTTCTCGTCCATAGGTTTGCCAAAGAGGTTTTCACCTCTGCAGGGGACATCGACCAACTTGTCCTGCACCCAGGGCTCGAGGTCGGAGGACTGAAGCCAAGCCTGTCGGCGGGCCCCGATGCCGGCTGCGGCTACCCGAGCCGATGCCTCAAAGCCATCGTAGGCTGCTCGAGAGATAAACTTTGAGCACTCCCGAATACCGGTGGACAGGGCCAGGAACCTCCGCAAAGGTTGCTCGGAGAGACCAGCAGAGAATCTGGCTATTTCTTTAGCCAGGTCCCTGAGATACATGCCCATGTAGAGCTGGTAAGTCTGGACCCGACAAGCAAGCATAGAGCCCTGGAAACACTTCTTACCGATGCCATCCAGGCTGCGGGCTTCCCTGCCGGGAGGCACCGAGGAGTACATCTTCTGGCTCTTGAGCCTATGCATGGCCGATTCCACCACCATGGAATGGTGCGGCAGCTGTGCTTTTTGGAAGCCAGGGCTCTTGCGGACTCGATATATGGCATCGACCCGCTTGCTTAATACCGGCGACGACGCCGGGCTCTCCCACATGCGGAAGAGAAGTCGTTCCAGCATCGGAGGAACCGGTACAGTAAAATGCTCCTTTGCAGGAGAGTCATACTGGAGGGCATCGAGCTCTTCGGCTCGAGGCTCCTCCTCGGGATCCGCAGGGAAGGCCAAGGCCTTGGCCATATCCCTCACGAAGTCCGAGAACCGTGCATCCTCCGGGGGGGACTGTCTCCGAGGTTCGGACTCGGGGGAGTCCGAAGGGATACACCGAGTCCGAAAAGAATCAGGTGACTCTTCCACCTCGGATTCCCAGGCGGACTCCTCGTCGGAGGAGTCGAGCGGCTCAGGCCGGGCGGGCACAGACGCCGTCCGCCCCGACGCCGAGGGAGTCGGCGTCGACGACCTCGGCCCCGAACGGGAGGCCGAAGGGGACCTCGACTGAGGATCGACTCGAGCCCGCATGGACTCGAGGATCGGCTCGGTCTCCGGGGTCGACTTAGACGTCGACGTCCCGGCGGTCAGGGCAGAAGCGCCAGCGAGGCCAGCGATCAATGCCCGCTGCTGGTCCATGAAGGCAGCCAGGCTGCTCTCCAAGGCCGTCAACCTGAGTCCGAACTCAGGAGACCCAGCAGCCCCCGACTCGGGCCCTGACGGCGTCGGGCCCGACGTCGGACCCCTCGGAGGCGAGTCCACGAGGACAACAGGACTTACGAGAGCAGACGAGTCCATCTCCAGACGAGGCTGTTTGGACGGCCGCTCCAGCTCCAAAGACCCGGGATGGCTATCGGGGCTATGCAACCTGGCCCTCGCGGAGCCAGGAGCGTCCACCGACGCCGTCCTCGCGGGTTTCTTCCTCCGATGATGCTCCCGGGTAGGAGACCCCCCTCTCAGAGGAGCTCCGACGGTGTTCAGAGCCAGATTCCCTGGACACCGACGCCTCTGACGAGGTCCGGGTACGGCTGGGGTCAGAGAAGATTCTCTCCCTCTGATGCTGCCGACTCCGCAAGGATTTGGCGGACATCTTGCCACAGGCTCCACAGATCATTTCTTCATGATCTGGGCCCAGGCAACGGAGGCAGCAATCATGTGTGTCAGTAAGAGACATAAGTTTCTTACACTTAACACACTTTTTAAAACCACTGGCGGCCATCAGGGGAAAAAGGGCCCCTGCGAGGTCGAACGTTCGTGCCGCCAGGGAAAAGTGAAAAAAGCGCGAATTTGTCACTAAGGACAGAAAAAACCGAAAAGAAGGGGAGGCCTCGCAACCGGCGTCGTGAGGCCGGACGGAAAAGGGACCGGCGTCGAACCGAAGAAAATAATAAAATAATAAAGAAAATCAACTTTTCAGCGGTGACTTGTAGACAGCGTCGGTTGGGCGCCGCGGCAAAAAGAAGACTGGCCAAGATGGCACCTTTGGGCGGGAAGGGGACTGCGCATGCGCGCTGCAATTCCCAAAGGCTTTCTTTGAAAGCTGGGGAAAATTGCTCCGCGAGGGCTCCGTCGGCGCCGACGTCACCCATATGTGAGGACTGACTTCCTGCTTGGTCCTGGAGAAAAAATTCTATCCTTCTGGTGCTGCTGACTCCTCAACGCCTTCGAGGACATTTTGCCACACGGACCACAGATCAGCGGGTCATGATCGGGTCCGAGGCAACGGAGGCAGCAGTCGTGTGTGTCGGTAAGAGACATAAGTTTCTTACACCGATCACACTTCTTAAACCGCTGGTAGCCATCGGGGGAAAAAGGGCCCCTGCTAGGTCAAAAGACCGGGCTGCCAGGGAAAAAAGAAAAAAGGCGCGAACGCCAGTCACAAAGGACAAAAAACGAAAAAGAGAGAAAAGGACTCGATACCGGCGTATCGGTCCGAGCGGGAAAAGGATCCGGCGTCGAACCGGAGAAAAAAGAGAAAAACAGGGAAAATCAACTTTTTCCTTGGGGAAAAACGAACTACGTCTGTCGGGCTCCGCGGAAAAAAGAAGACTGAGCAAGATGGCACCCTTGGGTGGGAAGGGGACCGCGCATGCGCGCTGCAATTCCCAAAGGCTTTCTTTGAAAGCTGGGGAAATGCTCCGCACGAGGGCTCCGTCGGCACCGACGTCACCCATATGTGAGGACTGACTTCCTGCTTGGTCCTGGAGAATATGCGTATATGCATCCTTTAGATCTAGAGAACATTGCCAGTCCTGACTCTGAAGGTATGGCAGGAGTGTTCCGAGGGATATCATCTTGAATTTTTGTCGGAACAGATATCTGTTTAATTCTCTGAGGTCCAGTATAGGCCTGTGTCCCCCTGTTTTCTTTGGGATGAGAAAATAGGGGGAGTAGAACCCCGTACCCGGTTGGGGTATGGGTACTTCTTCTATTGCTCCCTGAGCAAGAAGTGATGCGACCTCCTGACCCAAGAGATCGGTGGCAGGGACCTGAGAATTGAACTGTCTTATGATTGTAGGAGGGGGCATGCTGTGAAAATGAAGTCTGTACCCCTCTCGTACAATGGACAGAGTCCAGTTTTCTGATGGTATTTGTTGCCATCTTCTGGCAAAATGGCACAGCCTGCCGGGGATGGTAAGGTGTTCTGGACCTTGCAGGGGCAGAAAGACTAAGTTCTCTACGAAGGAGTCAAAGCCCCTGAGGAGGCTGAGTCTGTTGAGCCGGCTGAGCTCTTGGGGCTTGTGGCTTCCTCTGCTGTCTGGGCTGTTGCTGCCCCTTTTGGGGAACATGAACTGGACAGTGACCCTGATGGGTGCAAGATGGATAAAACCTCTTTTTCTTGTTGAAAAGGGGTTTCTTGACTCACTTTTTCTTTGCTGGGTTGGCTGTAGACTTTGATAGTCTGCTCAAGGTAGTATTTTCAGATTCAATCTGATTAGCCTTGTCTTGCCAATCCTTGCCAAAGAGATTTTCTCCTGTGCAAGGAATGTTTCCCAGTTTATCTTGCACCCATTGTTCTAAGTCTGATGCCTGCAGCCAGGCAATAAGACGTGCACCGATGGAGATAGCAGAGGTTCTGCTAATGCATTCAAAGCAATCAAAGGTTGCACAGTTCACAAACTTAGAGACATCCTGGGCATGTTTGACCAGAGTAAGAAAATCCCCCCTTTTTTCCTCAGGAAGAAGAGGGCTCATGAGCTCTAAATCTCCTGCAACTTCCTTGAGGAACATTCCCATATAGAGAATGTAGGAGCTGATCCTGGCTGACAACATGGAGGATTGGAAGCATCGACGCCCAAAGGCATCGAGTGTCCTCGATTCACGGCCTGGAGGATTGGAAGAATGCATTTTAGCACTCTTAATCCTACGCATCGCCGATTCCACTACCATTGAATGGTGTGGTAACTGAGTCTTTTGGAAACCAGGGCAGCTTGGAACTCGGTACATGGTATCGAGTCGTCGAGAGTATGGAGACACCATTAAAGGAGTTTCCCACATTCTTAGCATAAGATTCTATGAATGGGCAGGGTAGCTGCCTCTTTAGGAGCCTTAGGTTATTGAATAATTTCTAATTCTTCTGCTCTGGGTTCCTTCTCCGGAGTCACTGTGATTGCAAGATCTTGAGCTAAATCACAAATGAAATCCTGGAAGGACATGTCTTCTGGAGGAGACATTCTGCTTTGAGGAGAAGGAGATGGATCCTCTGGAAGGACTGCTCTGGTACCAGCAGAGTCATCAGAATCGGAGGTTTCAAAGTATCTCTGCGCCGGGTGTTCCTTCAACGCACGGCACCGGTACTGCTTGAAGTCAGTATCGGGGTGACTCGGTACTGGCCTTTCGATACCTGAGACAGACTCAAGGCTCGGCATGGGGGGAAGCATTCCGGCCAAGGCAGGTGCAGTCAGTACCGGCACCGATGTCAGTTCCGATACCTGTGGAACCGTCTGTAGCGGTCTTAGCGGTACCGAAGCTGCTAAGAGAGCTGCTAGACTGCGTTCGATAGCGAGGATTCTCTGATCCATCGCTCCTGCTGATGCTTGGGTGTCAGTACCAGAGGAAGCGGCTACGACCCCAGAACATGGCACCAGTAGTTCTGCAGAGGTGGAAGCCTCTGGAACATTCTGGAGCCTCGATAATGCTTTGGAGACCGAAGCCTCCCGCCGGGGCTGTTTGTGTTTTTTTTTTTTAATTTATATTTTTATTATTGTTTTTCAACCATTACATAGTATGTCTAACATAAACCTAATCAGAATCACCAATAGATCCAAAACCTAAAAATCCCGATAATGTAAAATTCCCCGTGTTAGAAAAATATTTTTGTCGGAGACAATTTCATCTCAGCGCTATGTATAGTAACAAGGCACCGCTGTGATATCTCCTTTTAATAATATATTTAAAAGGTTACTTAGCTTCAGTAACAGATACCATCCATATTGCCAAGGAACCATTAAGGACTATCGACGTAGCGCTCGTTTCGGGTATACAATGATTGAAAAACCCTGCTTCAGGTACGTCCATATACAAACATTGGCAACGATGTGTTTAGCTAACAATGCGGAAATGTAGTCAGCCATTTAAATCTTCAGCGTCTGACGTCATCATCACGTATGGGAACTGAACCACCAATGACCATAGACCCCTTGTTAAGAGGGAACACCCACCAACAGGGAATCCCTCAGTGGGTTCACTCATTAGATTATAGTATGCCAGTCAATCTGTTGATTCAATCCCCTGGGGAAGACTGAATTTAACTTATAAATCCAGCGTTGTTCCAGATTTTGTAATTTTTGTTCTCGATCTCCTCCCCGAGGGTCATGTGGAACATAATCCAATATCCTCCACCGCAATGATTCAAATGAGTGACCAAAAGACAGGCAATGGTCCACTATTGGAGCTGAAAAGGATTTTGTCTGTAATCGCGATGCATGCTCAGACAGACGGAGTTGAATGACTCGTGTAGTGCGTCCCACATAATAAAATGTACAAGGACAAATGATCAGATACACCACATACCGAGACGAGCAAACCGTGTGCCATTTCGTAGAGTAAACTCGAGCAGTGTGGATGTCCATCCATTCAGATCCCCTGCGCACAGTAAATGCAAGAGCCACATGAAAAATGACCTGTATCAGTGTGACAGGTCTCTGGGCGATCTTGAGAAGCAGTGGTCTTCATAAGGAGATCTCTAAAGTTGGAACCTCTAGAGTAAGCCACCTGTAGAGTTTTTTCCCGAAAACATGCATGCACACTCAATACCGGCCAAAATTGTTTTAACAACTTGGAAACATGGTGAATTCCCCTAACATAAGGGAGAACTCCAGTGATCTTTGATTCTTGATCCAAGTCAGGAGCATGCGGTTGGGTCTCCAGCCATTCAACATGTGTAAATCGTGCTCGTTTATACGCCCGATTAATAACCCAAGTAGGGTAACCCCTTCGGATAAGACGCTGTGACAGCTCTACTGCATGTTTTTTAAAATCCATCAAAGAAGAGCAATTTCGTTTCAGCCGAAGAAATTGGCCGAAAGGTAACCCTTGTTTCAAAGCCCTTGGATGGAAACTTCCATAATGAAGCAACGTATTTCGTTGCACTGGTTTTCGATAGAGGGCTGTATGAAAACCCTCAGCCGTCAGTGAGACGGTAATATCCAAAAAAATCTAGATTTTGAGAGGAAACATGCGCAGTAAATTGTATCCGAGGCACATGAGTGTTCAATCGGGCAATGAAGGCGTCTAACTCTTGGCGAGAACCCGACCACAAGAAAAAAACATCGTCTAAGAATCTCTTCCAGAATGGAACCAGCCCAAAAGCAGGGTCAGTATAGATGTACAATGATTCAAAGGTAGCCATATAGAGAGTGGCAATTGAGGGGGCCACCGTGGCCCCCATAGCGATACCATGAATCTGTTTGTAAAATCGTTGCTGATACAGAAAAAAATTATTATGTAGTACCAAATGAAGTAATTCAAATATGAACGATTTAGGGATTCTGTCTGGAAGGTTCAAAGAGTGGTCATGGAGACAGCGTAAAGCCTCAGTTTGATCAATATTCGTGTATAGTGCTTGGACATCCAAGGATACTATAAATTTATAGGACATAATATCTCTACAGGAATGTAGTTGTTGTAAAAAATGCCCCGTATCTCTAATAAATGACTGGACTCCTGCCGCTGCTGGCTGTAAAAACAGATCACAAAATCTGGAAAGGGGCTCCAGCAAAGAATCCCTGCATGACACAATCGGACGACCAGGGGGGTCCGTAAGGGATTTGTGTACTTTAGGGACTAAATAAATAATGGGAATTTTTGGATGTTGCTTTTCCAAAAATGCCATCTCACGTTGGGTAATCCAATTTCTAAAGAATGCTGTGGATACCACTGAATGAACTTTACTTCGAATCTCCTCAGTTGGATCATAAGACAAAACCTCATAGTTTCTCCGATCTGCCAGATGAAGGTCAATGCTATTTTGATATTGTGTCGAAGAGAGGACCACCGTGGCGCCACCCTTGTCGGCCCTTCGTATTATTAAATCTAATTCACAAAGTTGTTTTAAAGCTTGAACCTGAGCCAAAGTCAAGTTAGAATACCTCCAGGTTTGCTGAGACTCCAGCACCTTCAATTGTTGGAATATTAAATCCTGATAAGTAGCAATTACCAGATCCGGAGAACCTGGAGGAAGCCATCGAGAGGGGTTCCGAATAAGCGAGGAATCAGTAGTTTCTAAAGTTGATTCCAAATGTTTAATAACCCGCAATTTTCGAAAAAACTTATGGAGGGCTACCCGTATATTAAAGCCATCATACCAAGTAGTAGGGACAAACGATAACCCCATCTCCAGAACTTGTAATTGCTCTGGGGATAGAGTTTGACCCAATATATTTATGACGGACGACTCTTCGTGCGGGAGCGAGTGTCCGGGCCCTCCCAAAAATCCTGTTGATATTGTCGACGAGAACGTCGTCCCCGATATGAAGTATTCCGTCCCCTTTCAATAATCGTGGATTGAGGGGTATTAGAAGTCCCCTGACCAGAATCACTAAATTCAGTGTCGGTGGAATCACCCGAATCAGGGTGAAATGTAACCTTTTTCCCAGGGAAATTCTTCCTCAAAGATGGCCAATTGTACACACAATTATTATCATAGTCCGTTTTATCTCTCTTGAATTTTTTAATCTTTAAGCCTTTGATATAATCTTGATATGAATCTAGCTGATTTTGTGAATCAAGCCACTGTGATTGAAAAACGGCCTGTTCAGTTGTTTCCAATATACTCTTTTTCATAGTCTCAACCTGAGCTGTTAGGAGTTCTTGTTCGTACGTTGACCGCTCAATTAGCAAAGCCACAAGGTCAAAACTACATTTATTTAATATGGAATTCCATTTCAGCAAAAAATCCTTATCATCTGTGAACTGCTTAGGGGGCTTTATAACCCGTAATCCACGAGGTAAAATAGCAGATTTTAAATACTGTGTCATAGCAAGACCATGCATCTTTGCCCTAATGAGTTTCTTGTTTAAATCTTTTAACTCCATGATGGTAGATGGTAATTGCCCCAATAACGTTAAAGGGTCTTCATCAAATAACGATTTTTGTTTTTTTAATTTAGTGAGCTGTTCCTCCGTGAAAGCGAAAGTAGCAGAAGACATAGTGCTGTGGTTCAAAAAACTAGCTATAGTATGTCTAACATAAACCTAATCAGAATCACCAATAGATCCAAAACCTAAAAATCCCGATAATGTAAAATTCCCCGTGTTAGAAAAATATTTTTGTCGGAGACAATTTCATCTCAGCGCTATGTATAGTAACAAGGCACCGCTGTGATATCTCCTTTTAATAATGTATTTAAAAGGTTACTTAGCTTCAGTAACAGATACCATCCATATTGCCAAGGAACCGTTAAGGACTATCGACGCAGCGCTCGTTTCGTGTATACAATGATTGAAAAACCCTGCTTCAGGTACGTCCATATACAAACATTGGCAACGATGTGTTTAGCTAACAATGCGGAAATGTAGTCATCCATTTAAATCTTCAGCGTCTGACGTCATCATCACGTATAGGAACTGAACCACCAATGACCATAGACCCCTTGTTAAGAGGGAACACCCACCAACAGGGAATCCCTCAGTGGGTTCACTCATTAGATTATAGTATGCCAGTCAATCTGTTGATTCAATCCCCCGGGGAAGACTGAATTTAACTTATAAATCCAGGAAATATCACAGCGGTGCCTTGTTACTATACATAGCGCTGAGATGAAATTGTCTCCGACAAAAATATTTTTCTAACACGGGGAATTTTACATTATCGGGATTTTTAGGTTTTGGTTTTCAACCATTACAGACATATACTTCAACTTTTAGACGTGTTTATCACCATCTCTCACCTCCTCCTCTCCTTCAGACATTTAATACAAACACAGACTTCAACCTTTATCCCCATCCCACTCTCACTCGTCCCCCACCTAATGTTATACTCCTTTAGGCTCTGTGTTCTATGTCATATAGCACTCTAATATATTACCACAATTCTACCCGTGTATCATCTTACCCCGTAATACTGTATTCATGAATTACACACATTCTTATACTATTAACAAACCAAGCTTAACCTATATCCCTTCCCCAACTCTTCCTTAATACTGCCCTCACCTCCCCCTTCCCCCTCTCCCCTCCCTCTAATACTGTACCCCCCTCCTGCCCCTCCCCTCCTGCTCGTATTCTCGACCCCTACCCCCTCTACCCCCTCATGCCTCCCCTCCTTACCTCCCTCTCTTTGCCATACTTGCTCCACCCCCTGCCCCCTCTAACTTTCATACCATTGCCACACCTTTTTTTGCTTCCTTACCTGATGCCTTCTATTCGCTTCAATCATACATAATCCCCACAGCTGTTCCAACTTACTCACTACCTCCCTCTTCGGAGGCACCTCCACATTCTTCCACCATCTCAAAAGACTCATACGCGCTGCTATAATTCCGTATCCCAAAAATATTGCCATATCACCTTCTCCTTCTCTCCCCCCTCATTGAGCACAACCATTGCTGGTGTTAGTATTGTCGGCACTCCCATGATCTCCTCATATAGCCTTCCCACCTTCCCCCAATACTCCTGCACCTTTGGGCACTGCCATATCATGTGTATTAGATCACCCTTTGCTCCACAATGCTTCCAGCACTCACTTGGGCTATCTGAATATATTGCCCGGATCCGCACTGGTGTCCAGTACATCCTAAACCTCAGCTTCAAACTATTTTCTAGCATTGGGGTTTCCCTCGCCAACTTATAAGTTCTCTCATATATTCCAGCCCACTGACTATCATCCCAAGCTCCCGGGATATCTTCTTCCCACCGCTTCTCCCTCCCATTTTGCAGGAGCATTTTATAGATTTTTGATATTACCCCTTTTTCTGACCACTGTTTCCCCATCATATCCTCAAATTGCGTAGGTTTCTGTGCCATATCTGATTTCACCTCCCTTCTATTCATAAAATACCACAATTGTACATATAAATATCTATCTTTTGTTTCTATCTGATATTCTTGCTGTAATTCCTCAAATGTTTTAATTCACCCCCTTTACTCAACACTTGTCCTAGCCTCTCTAGCCACTCCACCCCTTAAGTACCTTAGCATTCCCCCAGCCCCTTATCCTCTACCACATTAATAAGTGTGTAGTGCAAATACACTTTCCATCCCATAAGAAACCCCCTCCATTTTTACCAAACCTGAAACATAAGCTCCCTAAATGGGTTCTCCTTCCCTGAATTCTCTCCACCCCCCCTCCCCCCGGCCGGGTCCCATATTCTCCTCTCCTTGGATTCTTCACCCCCTGCCTCAATTGTTACCCAACCTAAGATATCGGCCCGCTCCCGCCACGCTAACACCACCCTTAATTGTGCTGCTTCAAAATATTTCAGCAAGCATGGCACCCTCAACCCCCCTTCTGCCCTTGCCCTCATTTGATACAAGGTCTTCCTCATGACCCTGGAGCACTTCCCTTCCCAAATAATCTGCATAATCATGCTCTGTAGCTTCCCTAACTCCTTCTTAGCCAACCTACATGGCAAGGATGTGAACAGAAACAACACTCACGGCAGAACTTTCATTTTCACTGCTGCTATATGCCCTAACCATGACAATCTTAACCCTCCCCACTTTGCCAAATCCACCCTTATGTTCTCTATCAATGCCTGATAATTCCACTGTTTAATCTTCTCTATTGGCTTCCCCAATTGTATCCCCAAGTACGGAAACTACTGCTTTACCCATTTAAATTTGAAATTTGACCTTAATCTTTCTTCTAACCCCTCTGTTAAGTTAAATCCCAGGACTTCTATTTTACCTGAATTAATCTTATACCCTGCCATACTACTAAACCCCTTTATAATTCTCATCAATACTGGCAAGATAGTCAAGGGCTGCGTCAATAAGAATATCACATCATCTGCGAACAACGCTATTTTCTCCTCCCTTCCTCCCACCGCTACCCCTTTTACTTCCACTTCCTTCCTGACCCCTTCCGCCAATGGCTCAATGGCCAACGCAAACAAAAGCGGTGAAAGAGGGCACCCTTGCCTGGTACCCCTCCTCAATGTAAACTGCTCAGAGTATTCCCCATTTATTCAGATCCTTGCCCTCGGGTGCTCATATAAAGCTTTTATCCACGCAATGTACCTATCCCCAAAGTCCATCTGCTCCAGCACTTGAAACATATATGGCCATTCAAAGCAGTCATACGCCTTCTCAGTGTCAACTGTGATTAATACTGCCTGCTCTCCATTACCCTGAAGGTGCCATGCAATGTTCATCACTTTCCTGATGTTATCACACCCTTGCCTCCCCTTTACAAACCCAGTCTGATCTCTATGTACGATCTTTGGCAAAATCCTTTGAATTCTATGGGCCAATACCTTAGCAAATATTTTGGCATCCAAATTTATCAATGAAATGGGCTTGTACGAACTGCACACCCCCTTGTCTTTACCAGGTTTTGGTAACACTGTGATACCTGCTTCCTCCATCGTCTAAGGAATCCCTTCACCGTCCAGCACCTTATTAAATACCCGAGTCAATATTGGTGTAACTTACTCCCCATCTTCTTATAGAACTGTGCTGTATACCCATCCAATCCCGGTGACTTCCCTATTTTCAAGGACTTTATGGCTTCCTTCACTTCCCCCTCCTTTATTTCCTCCCCTATTCGTTCCCTGTCCTCGTGATCCACCTTCCCCAGCCCATATTCCTGCAAATAGCTTTTTATCTCCTCCTGTCCTTTTTGTAGCTCACTTGTATACAACTTCCGATAGAATTCCCTAAAAACCTAATCTCTTTCGTGTGATGTACCATCCTCCCCTGAATATCCCTAATTCCTTCTATAAATGCTGCCTGCTGTTGAGCTTGCATCCTGCTTGCCAGTATCTTCCCTGCTTTATTCCCCCCTTCAAAATATTTTTGTTTTAGTACACTTAGGGGCTTGTTTACAAAGCCGCGGTAGTGGTTCGCGATCGCGATCGCGGCCCCATTGAAATCAATGGGGCCGCGGCTCCGATTACGATCGCAAACCGCTACCGCGGCTTTGTAAACAAGCCCCTAAGTTTATACGTAATTTCTTGTCCTCTCAGCTTACTTAGCTCTGCTCTTACTTTTATCAGTTTAGCCATTATCCTTTGTCCTCTGATGTTGGACCTCCATCTGTTTTATCTGCCCCAACAAGTCCCCTTCCACTTTCTTCTTCTCCCTTTTAAGTCATGCTGCTATACTGATTAGTTTTCTTCTAATAACTGCCTTTAAACCATCCCAAACAGTTCTCAACTGAACCTCTCCTGTCTCATTGAAGGTCAGATACTCTTTAATAGCTGTTGTTACCATCTCCACTTGTTCCTCATCCTCTAACAGTGAGTCACTTAGTTTCCAAAACTTGATCCCCCTCCTCCTCCGATCCTATATCAAAAATCACACTTACTGGGGCATGATCTGATCATGTAATTTCCCCGTGATCTACCTCTTTTACTTTTGAAGACCATTTGCCACTTCCCCATATCATGTCCAATCTGCTGTACGTACCATGCACCGTTGAATAAAATGTGTACCTCCGCTTCCCGGGATGCCTAGCCCTCCATAGATCTATCACCCCTAGCTGCTCCTGCATCCTCTTCATGCTTAGTCTATTCTTCTTCCCACCACTGCCTTACCCTCCACTATTATCCAGCTTTGGGTTACTTGTTAAGTTAAAATCTCCCCCCAGTATTAACTGAGCCTCCCCCAAGCCCTCCAATTCCTTTGTTATTTTATCAAATGCTTCTCCATGACCTTCATTAGGGCCATATATACTTATCACCCACACCTCTTCCTCCCCCGCTCGCAACTTCACTCCCACCCATCTCCCATCTCTCCCCTTCTTCTCTCCTATTACGAAATGTCTAAATGCTTCCCCCACCAGAATTCCTACCCCTCCTTTCCTAGGATTCGCCCTCTGCCTCGCTAACACCACCTTTGGATATGTTTTTGTTTGTATCAAGTACTCCTGCCCCACCCTTAGATGAGTCTCTTGTATATATATAATATCTGCATTCATACGCCTACCCTCACGATCCAACATCCTTCATTTTTGCCACATCCTTAACCATTTTACATTAATGGTAGCTACCCCTAATTGCTTAGCTGCCCCTCTACTCCTATGCTCTTTTTTCTCCCCTTCTCTTCCACCCTCTTTACCCCCCCCATCACCCCCTCCTATTCCCTTAATTCTCTTCCTCTATATTTGCTGTTTCCCCCCTCCCCTCCCTCCCCCTCTCAATCCCCCCTCCCACCCCTCACCCCAATCCCTCCCTCCTTCTCCAGGAGTTTTTAGAGTAGTGCATCTCCTGCTCCCCCCACCTGCCCTACCTCCCTCCCCTTCTCCTTCCGTCCCCCTCCTTCTTCAACAACCCCCTCCCTCTACCCACACATCCCTACCTTCTACAACATCACGTAACATCAACTTTGAACAATTCAACTGTTCCCAAGTACCTAGCAGCCACTCCCCTGGGGGGGAACATCTAAAATCAACCCATACCACTGCATGATCTGAAACTTGAAAGCCTATGGTGGAGTACGTCACCTGCAGGAAGGGCCTCCCCCATCCCCCTTTATATATGCTGACTCCTTACCCTTCTAGTACCTGTAGGGTCTACCCCCCTAGGTCCCTCCCTTTTTTGAATTCCCTAGGTGTACCCCTCTCCCTCCCAAAAGGATCCATAAAACTATCAAACTAAGTCTAAATAAACCTTCCCATTGCACCTTGGATGTCCCATCCCTATCCCCTCTCTTAACCCCTATCTGCCCCTTACACCTCTCTTCTGTGGAGTCCTCCACTGAGATCCAATGAAGATGCATCGGAGCCCCACCTCTCATATTATGAAATTCACTCAGTTATCACCTCCTGCATTACACAACCACCATGCTCTCACACTTCCACTCATCCCCTTCCCAATATCTCCCTCTCTCATTTTTAGGTGTCAACCATACCCCCTTGGTCCTCCTCCCAAGTCTGACCCCCCCTCCCCATTGGGTTTCTTAGCTACTAAGACATAGAAGCAAAAGCACATTGTTCCTTTTCCCATTTTTCATCAATTGTTCATCACAGTCTCTATCTTATCCCCTCAAAGTACATGTAATTGACCTCTCTTTCCGTCTTCCCCTGGCCATATACCCCCCTTTTTCATCCCAAATTCACACTCAAAATCCAATACTCAGAGCTCTGCATTCCACTGTGTCTCTGTCTCCCACAAAGTCTGATCACATAACATATTAATTTGTCCCGTTACCTCAACCCCCAAGTAGCATAGTTTACCATAAATATCATGAAAGCAACATTCAAGGGGAAGGGGAGCGCAAATTGGGGAGTATATTAGTGCTGCCAGGACATAAGCTTCAGGACATAGGAAGGGAATATTGATTTTGATTTCACTCTTGTGTGCAACTCTATGGGTACTGAGTGCTGAGAGTGTAGTGGCCCCTGAATGGACTTAGCACCGAAGGGAGCCTTGCTGGATTGGTTCCCTTTTGTTCTGTAAGTAAGAATGGGTGGAAAGCACTGGAGGTGCCTGTGTATGAAGGAGACTGGACCTTATGCATTGATCTTCTTCTGGGTCATCCAGTGGAGAAAGAAGAACACTGGTGTGTCATGCCATACAGACTTTGTCCTATGTCCTATGTTATCTGTTTTTGTTAATTTTGCCTTGCTCCTTTAATTGAAGGTTTGTTTCCTTCTGAAAACTCTTTTACTGTCTTACTTGTTTTGGTTTTGTAGAGTTTGGGGCCTGATATTAGGGGTAGCCCTCATAGGTCTTCTTTTTCAGGTAGAAGGGCCTTTTCCCTGAAACCTTCCATTGGGAAAGGATCAGCAGTTTTCCGTGTGGTCTGGTTCTGGTGAGCAACTCAGTCTCCAACTTGGCGACCTTCTCCATCATGGGCTTGCCAAAGAGGTTGTCTCCTTGGCAGGGGACATTGACCATCTTGTCCTGATCCCATTGCTCGAAGTCCGAGGACTGTAGCCAAGCCAGGCGATGGGCACCAATGCCCACAGCAGCTACCTGAGCCACAGACTCAAAGCTGTCGTAGGCCGCACGAGTAACATACTTGGAGCACGCCTTCACCGTGGATACCAGGCTCTTGAAGTGCTGGAGAGGTTCACCAGAAAGCCCAGCTGAGAACCCAGCAAGTTCCCATGCCAGGTCTCTCAGGTACATGCCCAAGTACAGTTGGTAGGACTGTATACGGGCCACAAGCATCGAACCCTGGTAACACTTCCTACTAAAGTCATCCATGATGCGTGCCTCCCTACCCGGGAGCACTGAGGAGTATGTCTTCTGGTTCTTAAAGCAGCACATAGCTGATTCCAACACCATGGAATTGTGTGGTAGTTGTGTCTTCGCAAAGCCTGGGCTCTTGAAGATGTGATACATTGAATCAAGCTGCCGGCTCACTATGTGCATCATAACCGGGGTTTCCCACATGTGGAACAAGAGGCGCTCAAGGATAGGAGGCACTGGGATGGTAACAGCCTCCTTTGGAGGGGAGGGGTACCAGAGGATCTCGAGGTCCTCTGCCCAAGACTCCACCTCCGCCTCAATGGTGAAGGACAGAGCTTTTCCCATATCCCACACAAACGTGAGGAAACAAAGGTCTTCAGGAGGGGATTGTAGACACTCCAGCAGAGGTGAGGTGTCCAAAGGGACATCCCTGTGCTACGCTGTGTCCGGGGGACTCGTCCTCTGTCTCCCACTCTTAGGCCGATGTGGAGAGGAAAGTGAAGGACCGGCGGAAAAGAGTAGTTAATCACCTGTAACAGGTGTTCTCCAGGAGCAGCAGGAATCAGTCCTCACATATGGGTGACGTCGGCGCCGACGGAGACCTCTTGCGGAGCATTTCCCCAGCTTTCAAGGAAAGCCTTTGGGAATACAGCGCGCATGCGCGGTCCCCTTCCCGCCCAAGGGTGCCATCTTGCTCAGTCTGATGACATAGCTAAAAGACAGCAAAAAACCAAAATGAAGTATATGACTGCAACTCCAGGGGAGGAGGGAGGGTCGTGAGGACTGATTCCTGCTGCTCCTGGAGAACACCTGTTACAGGTGAGTAACTACGCTTTCTCCAGGACCAAGCAGGAAGTCAGTCCTCACATATGGGACTCCCCAGCTCTAGGCTACCGGGAACCCTAAGCTGAAAAATGGCTCCCTCTCGAGCCTCAGCATACGTGATAATATTATCATCTGAGAACGCCCCCGTACGGTAGCCCAACACAAGGGCCGGTGGGTAGGAGTTGCCTAAACCTCAAAGAGATTACAGAGTACTGCCTGTGCGAAAGCACTGTCCCTTCGGGACTCTCTCTCGAGGCAGTAATAGGCTGCAAATGTCTGGCTTGAAGACCACGTAGCGGCCCGGCAGATGTCTGCCAACGGAACAGAGCAGAGATGAGCTACTGACGCGGCTTTTGCCCTGACACGGTGGGCCGTGACTCGACCCTGCAAGGGGAGGTCAGCTGCCTTGTACGCCCAGGCGATACAATATGCTACCCAAGTGGACAACATACGCTTGGAGACAGGTAACCCCATCTTATTAGGGTCAAAGGAGACAAAGAGCTGAGCAGCCCTTCAATGCCCCCGTGTATGTTCTATGTAAAAAGACAACGCCCTCTTACAGTCCAGGGTATGCAAGACTGTTTCAGCCCGGCTGGTATGCGGCCTGGGAAAGAAGGTCAGAAGAACCACCTCCTGGCTGAGGTGGAAAGAGGAGACCACTTTTGGGAGGAACTTCGGATGGGTCCGTAGGACCACCCTGTTCCTATAGAACCGTGTGTATGGCCTATCAGAAACCAGAGCTTGTAGTTCACTCACACGTCTGGCCGAGGTAAGAGCCACCAGGAAGAGTGCCTTCCAAGAGAGGAAGCGCAAATAGCAAGTAGCCATCGGCTCAAACGTTGGGCGAGTAAGTTGATGCAAGACCACTTTCAAATCCCACTCAGTCGCCGGTGGACGAACCGGAGGCTTGAGTAGAAGCAGACCTCTGAGAAATCTGGACACCAAGGGGTGAACCGACAGAGACTGTCCTTCCACCGGTGCGTGGTGCGCTGACAGAGCACTGAGGTGGGCCCGAACAGAGTTAGACTTAAGGCATAGGTCTGACAGGTGAAGTAGATACTGCAGTACTACTGGCACAAGGCAAGAGAAAGGATCTTCATTGCACTGAGCACACCATACCGTAAACCTACGCCACTTGAGGGCATAGGACTTTCTGGTGGACTGCCTCCTAGAGGCCAAGACCACCTCCTCAACCTCCTTAGGTAGAAGTAAGGGAGCTAGCACTATCCTTTCAGCAGCCAGGCCATCAGATTGAGGGACATGAGATTGGGGTGCAGAAGGGAACCCTGATCTTGAGACAGGAGATCGTGTTGCAACCGTCAACTGCAGAACAAGTGGAAATCACGGCTGCCTCGGCCATCTGGGGGCTACCAGAATAACCGAGGCTTTGTCCCGGAGGATCTTGAACAGAGTTCGGGCCACCAGGGGCGTGGGAGGAAACGCATACAGGAGGCCCATAGACCAAGAGATCAGAAAAGCATCTGCCACAATCCTAAGGGGATGCGGCTGTCTGGAGCAAAACTTGGGCAGCTGATGGTTTTGTGGACTTGCAAAAAGATCGATGGAAGTCCCCAGCGGAGGAAGATCTGCTGGACCACCAATGGATTCAACTGCCATTCGTGAGGCTGGAGAATTCTGCTTAGCTTGTCTGTTAGGAAATTCTCCTGACCAGGTAGATAAACTGCTTTGAGAAACATGCCTTGCTTGACTGCAAAGGAGCAAAGGGCCAGTGCCTCCTGACATAGGAGCCTGGACCCCGTGCCCCCTTGTTTGTTCACGTAGAACACTGCCACCTGATTGTCTGTCTGAACTAGAACAGACTGGTGAGAGAGGGCATGAGGAAATGTTTGCAGAGCTAAGCGGCATGAATAATATCCAGAGCATCAAAACAAGACCACATCACCCCCATACTAAAAGACCTACACTGGCTCTCAATCAGCTCACATATCAAATACAAGACAATCCTAAACATATTCAGAATCAAACACAGGAACTCTGCCCTCAGCCTTCAACCCCTCATACAACCCAACGTCAGTATAAGACCAAGAAGAAAAACCACATCAGACACAATCAACATGCCAAAAGACTACACAAAGGCATGCAAGTCCACCACACGAAGAGCGCTATCAATGGCAGCACCTGGAATGTGGAACACACTCCCTGACGAGCTGCGATCCACGGAAGACACTAAGGACTTTCGGAAATAACTAAAGACTCTGCTCTTCCTGGAACACTATGGCTCAAAAACATAATGGGAGATACAGACACGGACTGACGACTTAGCTGCTCGCTCATTGTACATAACACTGTATAAAGCTCATGCTGTAAATAGCACACACTAATCAACCTACCCACACGCATACACAACCACTGTACAGTACAAGACTACAAATGCCATCTCCTTGATTGTTTGCAGTGTACACCGCCTTGATTGAAGGATAAGGCGGGATAGAAATACCCTTTAAATAAATAAATAAAAATAAATAAATAAGCGGATTGCTCGCAGCTCCAAAAGACTGATCTGCTGTGTGGACTCCCAAGGAGACCAGAGGCCTTGAGTGCATGTGCCCTGGCAATGTGCACCCCAGCCCTTCAAGGACACATCGGTCGTCAGCACCCTTGTGTGTGTGGGAACTTGAAAAGGTACCCCTGAGAAGGTTTGGGAGATGTAGCCACCACTGAAAGGAGTCCAAAATTGGTTTGGACACCTTTACTCTGTCTCGGAGGTCACCTGTGGCCTGCGCCCACTGAGCTCTGAGGCACCACTAAGCAGCCCGCATGTGCAGACGGGCATTCAGAGTCACATGCACCGTGGATGCCATGTGGCCCAGGAGCCGCAGGTAGTGCCTGGCGGAAACATGAGAATTGCTCAGAAACTGATTGGCCAAGTCCATCAGTCTGTGGGCCCTGTAATCGGGCAATAAGCCCTTGCCTGCAGGGTGTCTAATCTGGCCCCTATAAACTCTAGGTTCTGAGAGGGGAGCAAAGTGGACTTTGCATAGTTTATGACAAAGCCCAGATGCTGAAAAAGAGAGACAGTGCGAACAGTGGCTTGTCTGGCCTCCTGGAGAGACTGGCCCCTGATGAGCCAGTCGTCCAGGTATGGGAAGACAAAAATTCCCTGATTCCTGAGATAGGCCACCACCACTGCCAGGCATTTAGTGAAAGCCCTGGGGGCAGAGGTTAAGCCAAAGGAAAGTAACCTGTACTGACAATGGTTTCCTCCCACCACAAATCTGAGATATTGTCTGTGGTCTGGATGAAGGAGGATGTGAGTATAAGCATCCTTTAGGTCTAAGGAGCATAGCCAGTCTCCCTGCTGGAGGTAGGGAACAGTATCCTAAGGGTAAGCATCTTGAACGTTTCCCTCTCCAGAAACTTGTTTAGGTTTCGCAAGTCTAGGATAGGCTGGAGGCCTTCTGTCCTTTTTGGTAGCAGGAAATACCTGGAGTAGAAGCCTTGCCCTTCTAGGTGGTGAGGCACCGGTTCCACCAAGTGTTCCTTTAGAAGACTTGCCAACTCCTGAAGGAGGAGGTTTCTGTGTAGAGGGAGTCTTGGAGACTTCCCTGGAAAGTAGGAGGGGGTAGCTGGTGGAAGTGGAGCATATAGCCTTTTTCTACTATGCTGAGTACCCAGGTATCCCCTGTGATGGCTGGCCACCTGTAGGCGTACACTGTTAGCCGACCCCCTGTGCTGAGTGGAGCCAGCGGCGGAGAAGAGGCTATGCTGTGGGAGTCAAAACCCCACTCCCTGCTGTGCAGGAGCCGGAGCTGGCGGTTTGGGGGTCTTATGCCTACGGGGCCCATGCCCTTGCCCCTTGGCCTGCTGGCCCTGTTGGGGAGCTGGGAGAGGCCTGATATTGAGGGTAGGATTTGTAGGCAGCACCCTTCATTGGGAAAAAGGGCTTCTTTTCCGAGCCCTTCTTTTTTTGAGAAAGGGCAGAAGTCTTCCTGGATAGCCTTGTCCTGGTGAGAGTCTCAGTCTCGATTTCTGCAGCCTTTTCAGTCCTGGGCTTACCGAAAAGGTTTTCACCTCGGTAGGGGACATCGACCAACTTGTCCTGCACCCATGACTCCAGGTCTGATGACTGTAGCCAGCCTGACGGCATGCACCGATGACGGCCACGGCTACCAGGGCCGAAGCCTCGAAGCCATCATAGGCTGCTCAAGAGATAAACTTCGAGCACTCTCGGATCCCTGTTGACAAAGCCTTGAACCTCTGCAAAGGTTCCTCGGAGAGGCCAGCTGAGAACCCGGCAATCTCCTTTGCCAGGTCTCGTAGGTACATGCCCATGTACAGCTGGTAGGTCTGGACACGGCAAGATAGCATAGAGCCCTGGAAGTATTTTCTACGGAGGGCATCCAGGTTCCGGGCCTCCCGGTCGGGGGGCACCAAGAAGTGCATCTTCTGACTCTTCAGACGGTGCATGGCCGATTCCACAACCATGGAGTTGTGTGGTATCTGCGCCTTTTGGAACCCAGGGCTCTTACGGACACAATAAATGGAATTGACCCATTTGCTAAGAACTGGCACCGAGGCCGGTGCCTCCCACATATGGAAGAGCAGCCGTTCTGGCATCGGGGGAACCGGTACAGTAAAGGCTTCCTTCGTAGGAAAGTCATACTGGAGGGTATCGAGCTCCTCGGCTCGAGGCTCCTCCTCGGCATCCGCAGGGAAGGCCAAGGCTTTGGCTATGTCCCTCACGAAGTCCGAGAACCGGGTATCCTCCGGGGGGACCTTCTCTGAGGCTCAGACTCCGGTGAGTCTGAAGGGATGCACAGGGTCCGGAAGGTGTCCGGGGACTCCTTGTCCTCCATCTCCCATGCTGACTCCTCCGAGGAGGAATTGAGCGGCGCCGGCCGTGTGGGCCTCGGTGCCACCCGCCCTGATGCCGAGGGTATTGGCGTCGATGACCTCGGCCCCACACAGGAGGTCGAGGGGGACCTTGACCGAGGATCGACTCGAGACTTCATTGACTCGAGGATCGGCTCGGTCTCTGGGGTCGACTTGGACATGGAGTTCCCCGTGGTCAGGGCAGATGCACCGGTCAGACCGGCGTTCAGCACCCGCTGCTGTTCCATGAAGGCAGCCAAGTTGCTCTCCAAGGCTTTCAACCTGAGTCCGAGCTCAGGAGACTCAGCAGCCCCTGACTCGGGCCCCGACAGCGTCGGGCCCGACGGCGGCTCCCCTGCAGAAGAGTCCATGAGGACAATAGCACTTCTGTGACTCGGAGACTCCGGCTCCATGCGAGGTAACTTGGATGGCCTCTCCGACTCCGAGAGCCCGGGGCGGCGGTCAGGGGTACACGATCTGGCCCTCGAGGACCCAGGAGCCTCCACCGATGCCGTCCTCGCAAGCTTCTTCTTCCTTTTGTGCTCCCTGGTGGGAGACTCCCTGTCAGAGGAACCCCGACGGCGCTCGGGGTCAGACTCCCGAGATGTCGAGGTCTCTGACGAAGTCGAGGCCCGAACGGACGCGGACTCTGAGATAATTCTCTCACGTTGATGCTGATGGCTCCGAAGTGCTTTCGACAACATTTTGCTGCATGGGCCACAGGCCAGCGGGTCATGGTCAGGCCCGAGGCAATGGAGGCAGCAGTCATGTGTGTCGGTGAGAGACATAAGTTTCTTGCATCGATCACACTTTTTGAACCTGCTGGTAGCCATCGGGGGAAAAAGGGCCCCTGCAAGGTCAAAAGAACGGGCTGTCAGTGAAAACACAAAAAGAGCGCGAACGCTAGTCACGAAGAACAAAAAACGAAAATCAAAACTTCGGACTCGATACAGGTGTACCGAGCCCAGGCGGGAAGGGGAACCGGCGTCGAACCGGATCAGAAAAAGCCAAAATAGCCGAAGAAAATCTACTTTTCCCGGGTGACATGAACTCATGTCCGTTGGGCTCCACGGAAAAAGAAAGACTGAGGAAGATGGCACCCTTGGGCGGGAAGGGGACCGCGCATGCGCGCTGTATTCCCAAAGGCTTTCCTTGAAAGCTGGGGAAATGCTCCGCACGATGGTTCCGTCGGCGCCGACGTCACCCATATGTGAGGACTGACTTCCTGCTTGGTCCTGGAGAATTGCACAAATGCCCAGGTGGCAGAGTCAACAGAGTCCGGGGTTCCTGGCGCTCTGAGCCTAAAGTGCTTAGGGGAGACACCCAGTGCCCCGATGGGGACCAGGATCAACCCGGAGGGCGGGTCATTTAAGGATAGGCTGTACCTCCGAAGGCGAGGTACCTATGGTGGCTGTACCTCCGAAGGCGAGGTACCAGCGATGGCCCCAAGGAACTGGAGATACCTGGAACCCAGGGCCTTCTGTTGCATCAGGAAGGCAGCCAGGCTGCGCTCCAAGCTCGCCATTCTCTCCTCCAGGAGAGAAGGCCCTGCAGCCTCCAGGGTTGGCAGAGACTCACAGATGGTGATGGGTTCAGGAGCTCAAAACCAGCCCTCCGAGAGAGTGGAAGACTCCTACTGGGGCAGCTTCAAGGGCCGCTTCCTAGCCATCGCCCTTGGCCTTGCATCGAGGACTGCGGTGCTGATATCTGTGGGACTTGGCCCCCTGAACCGGCATTGTCCCTTGACAATGGCTGGGACAGAGTCCAGTCCTTCCAGGGATGGTCTTCAATGGAGAGTCGCTGGTCCAATCTCCACGACCCCAAGACTCCAAGAAAGCCCAGTTGTCACGAGAGGTTGAGGCATCTGTAGCGGCCTCCGAGGGCATAGATTATGATGCTGATGACGAAGTTGATGCTGAGGACTTGTGACCAAACAGCACCTCCTGCTGCCTTTCAAGGTTCTTGTGCCTCTTGCTCATCATCTGGAGGCATAGTGGGCAAGTAGAGACATTGTGGTTGGCCCCAAGGTACTGAAGGCAGCAGCTATGGTGATCCATGATGGACCTGGTCCTACCACAACTGCTGCACTTCTTAAAATCGCTGATCGTGAACATAGCTGTAAAAGCGAGTCCAGCGATATCAAACTCCAATGTTCCGATCAGAAGGGCAGAAGAAAAAAAACCCCACGCATCAAAGAAAACCAAAGAGGAAAAAGGGGACCCGAAGAAACACGACGCCAAAGCACTGACGGTTCCGGGCGTGCAGGAAGGCAAACGGTACGCGACCGAAAAAAAGGAAAATAGAAAAAGGCAAAAATACTACCAATTAGCACGATACTTTTCTCCGGGGTGCAGACGAATGCTTGAAGGGCTCCATGGAAAAATTAAAATTGAGGTAATTGGGTGGGAAGGAGATCACGTATGTGTGGTGCATCTCTTAAAGGCTTTCTTGGAAAGCTGGGGAGAGTTACCATGCAGGCTCTGTTGGTGACATCACCCATAAGTGAGGACTGACTTCCTGCTTGGTCTCAGAGAAATGGGCACTTATGTGTTTTACTTCAAGCAGTTGCTATTCTGCAAGTATGTGCACTGGGCTGATCACCATGGGCATGCAAAGAATTGGAGTTTGGGCAGAGTACAAAGTTATATGTGCAATTTATAAAATACTGTAATCTACATGCATGTTGAAAATCTAGGTGTGGGTATTTTCACCAGCCATAGGGCTGGTATATGCAATTGCACCTAGATTTAACATGCTTTTTTGGCCTCTTATGCCTATTTTTCCTTATAAATAGGCTTAAGATAAGTGTGTCCTGGGTGCCTAAGTCTAGGCACCTGGATATAAAATTACCTTCCACGTATCTCACTTCTTTGAAGCAGGTTAAACAGTTAGATGATTTTGCCACATACATTATTTTTGGTCTTTAAGCAAACCATCCACTGAACTGTAACAGTTGCTTTAGGGGTCTCAAGATATTTTAGTAGGCCAAAATCATTATATCTAGATTCTGTTTCCTGTTGAAGTGAGACAGGAACCTCCTCTGACATCTTTTGAACAAGTTTTTGGTAAAAGATGTCTTCATAATGTGATTGATTCCAGGGAAGTGAAAGAGAAGGATCAGAAGGTATGGTGGTGGAGCCCACTGCTCCCTCATCTGAGGAGAGTGTATGAGAGTCATAGGGATCCAGGAGGACCTCCATATTAGAATAGAGAGAGTCAGGAAATTAAGGAGGAAGTGAATGCACAGGCTTCTATTCACGCTCAGAAGATGATAACAGTGAGACAAGGCTCTGCACAAGTGTCTGTATAGGTGTTAGCCTATAAGAATTAAAGGATTTGTTTGGAGGCTCAAGTGCCAGTGTATCTGCCATGTTTTGAATTATCTCTTGACAAGGTCAACAAAAATCTTCAGGATGAAGAACATTCTGGAGCACCCATGGAGACTGATGAGGAAGATTCATTGGCTTCTGAAACAAACACTGGCAATGTAAGCCCAATTCATTGCATAGAGATAGGGTCGTCAGTGCTGAAGAGGGCCTTGGAAATGTTAGGCAAATCCACAGAAGATGTGCTGGCGCTGTGCAGTTATTATTATGCTGAAGACAAATCTAAGTATTTTCTCTTAAGAGGAAGCTCAGCTGTGATGATATACTTATGTTTTGTCAATGCATTCATTGGAGTAGCTAATTGGAGCTTTTCATCAAACCTTTGTAGGTGCTTAAGAAGTAGCTGCACCATTAATCTGGATATCTCAAGGGGGAGCCATCCTGATTTGATTGAATCTTGGAGGTCTCCTCGGGAGACTGAACTGTTACAGTCACTGCGCTTTGAGGTTGATGGTCTCTCCATAGAACATTCTCGATTTGCTTGAGCAGGTTGATATCTTCTGCACAGAGGAAGATTTCTTCAATGACTTTTCAAGAAGCAGCTTCTTCTCCTCCTCAAAGGCAACTAAGATGGCGACATTTGAGCACAATGTTTAGAATCCTTTGAACATGGTCGGGTCACAAACATAGGAGACACCAGGCATGTGTGTCAAAGTTTTGAATTTTATGTCTGCATTTTGGACAAGGTCTGAAACCTGACTTTGGAGACTCTGGAGCATGTTTACTGAGCCCCGCTTGTAGGCTGCATTACTAGTGTGCAGCTGTGTGCTACCTGCTGTGGAATGCATTCAATCAATGACTGCAGGAGGAACGAACACTAACCACTGAAGTGGCGTTAGTTGTACCCATGGTACTTGTGCAGAGTACAGGAAGCATGAGTTAGAAAAATGTCCCTGTGCTGCCAAGTCTCTGCCCCAACACATGCTGCAAGGACAACACAAGGTTTTTAGTATGGCACCAATACCACACGCTAACCATAGCACACTTTAGTAAACATGCCCCATTATTAATTTATATTCCTTGTCTTTCTCTAAAAAGAAATGATGAAAAACAATGTCATAAATAACAAATGAAGGGAGAGCTTTGTCTCACATCTGTTCAGCAGAGTGGAATAAACAAAGCTGAGGAGCTGAGAAGGGTCATGCATACTCATAAATTCTGCGCTGTGGAACAGCTGTTCTGTCCTGAGCCGTCAGATGATGTCACCCGTTTATGTCCCCGACGCAATCCTGCTCGTCAACGGAAAAGCACTGTTATTCGTAGAAGGTATTGGTTATATACCTCATCAAAAGAATAACATATCTAATAGTACAATTCCTGCAAGCATCAAGTCATATTAAAAATCTTCAGTTCATATGCAACTAAGTTTCAGTGAAATTTATAGTAAATAAATCAAAACAAAAAGGAGATAAGTGCATTTTTTCAATCAATCTACCTGCTAATTCAAGATGACCTAACAACCTGATGAAGGAGGGAAAATATGAACACAGCAATGCCATGTGTTTAAAGAACATATTCTGGTTCAGGAATGGGGTTTCATAAAAATTCTGGCTCCTTAAGAAAGAATGAAGAATACACTAAGGGGTATGTCTACTAAAGGGTGTTGGCTGCTACCGCGGGGCTAATGCAGATTTAAAGCCCTATGGTAGCAGATAATGTGCAAGGAGATGAGACATTGCAGGCATCTTTCTGAGGTATTAGGTTTTTGTGCAGTGCAGGGTTGCAGGGGCGAGTTTGGAGTGGATTGGGGTGAGGAGTGGGGATGGCGATGGTTGGCAGCCACCACGTGAAACATTTTCACACGGTGGCTGCCAAAATCTGGCCTGATCAAGGCAACAGATAATGTCACCTCAAGAGGTGGCATTATCTGCCTAAAGGACCAAAAAAACAGCAGTCCAGCCATTGCTGATTGGCAGCACCAGTCTGCTCTGGAAGAGATTGGGCATCCAAAGGAGCAATTGGGAACCCCCTCCACAATACTGTCAGTGCCACGGTGTTACGATCCACAGCATCGACAATATGAATTTAAAAAGAGTTCTGCTCCTCTGCAGCACCGTCCCCCTTGGACAACTCCAGATCCTCTAAATGAGTACTGGCTAGCCAGTCTTTAGCCTTCCTCCCTCTCCTTCCTTCTTCCATTGTAAAGTAAACATCCTGGCTAGCCACCTGGGAAAAGGGGGGCCCTCCACACCCCTTGAAACCCCCCAAAGTCATATCTTATTCAATCCTAGTGGTCTGGTGGAACTATGAGCAAGGAGAGATTCTTTATGCTCCTGCCCCATCATTGGGCCATTTAAAAATGGCCATGATGACAGGATGCTGCCTTCTAGCCTAATGCTAGGGGACAGCACCACAAGATTGCGGCCATCTTGGTAGAGGACCATAAGAGGCAGGTAACGTGAGTCTCCAAGGTAAATCCAGAACTGCAGTAATATCTGCAGATACCGTGGGGGGATCGATTTACCACATGGTTTTGGCAGCTACTGCACCATATTAGCTGCCAAATGCTACCATGGTTTAGTAACCAACCCACCATAAGGGATAAATACTTTGAAAACAATATATTTTGTGTGTCGGAACTTCTGCCTTGAAAACAAACAATAATGTCCTCTCGTAGCACAGTGTTCCTGTTTATTATATAAAACAGGGATGCAACCCTAAACAATACCCAAAAGAACACCAAACACCCATAGGGTATATCCGATTTAGTACGAGAAATAAATCTATAGACTGCCTGGGCTATCTTACATTAGGGCATCAATTCTTTAACGAAATAAAATCAAAGACAAGAAATAATCCACCCCCATATCCAGAGGGTAGAATCTTCAACTGTCGCTTAAAGCGTAATGAATCCAGTCTTTGAAATCCCCAAGATGTTCATAACAAAAAGAGGGGAAACACCCTTGCAGTCCAAATGATTATGAATCCACAACACTCATAAAACTTATCTGTTAACCCAACGTTGCGTTTCGGGGATGTGAACCTCCAAGCCCTTTTTCAAAACTCCGTTGCTGATCAAAGAATTTAGAAGCCCTGCCTATTTCAAGCTTCTACCCACCCCATAACTAATCGGCTAACCAATCGGATAGGCTGTTGAGGATTTAAATAACCTGACATTCACAAAATACTCCACCAATCCAAAGAGGAGTTGAGTCCCTCAGGCATTAAAGTATTCAAATGAAAGATCCAATACTGCTCACGATAAAGTAGGCGGGAGTCCCGATCTCCACCCCGAGGTTTTTCTGGGAAAAAGTCGAGAATCCGCCATCGCAGATCTTGAAAAGAATAATGACAATCCACGCAGTGTTGAACAACAGGAGCAGATAACACTCTTGTAGTAATCCTGGAACGATGTTCCTATAAACATTTTTTCATAGTTTGGGTAGTCTTCCCAATGTATAATTTATTACACGGGCACAATAACATGTAAACCACAAAGGGAGTTAAACAGGTAGTATAAAACTTACTATGATAAGCGCGATGATTCATAGGATGTATCCAATAAGGACCCTCCAATGTTATAGCGCAAAAATCACAATTCTGACATTGGTAATGGCCCTTATTCTGTGGCAAAGGTTCAATATCCGTAGTATGTACCACCCAATCTGTTACATTCCTGCCTCTTTGAAAGGCTAGCATTAAAGGTAGATCAAAACAAGGATGCAAAGAGAGCACAGACCAATGTTTTCTAAGGACAGATACAATTTCCTTAGATTGGGGCATATATGGCAAAACCCCCACAAATGAAGGATTCAATGATTTTTCTTCTCTCATAACTTCACCGTCATGCCACCACCATTCCGGGTAATTGTATCGCGCTCTCAAATACGCTCGTTTAATAAGAAAAGATGGATATCCTCTTTGACTAAGCCAAAGCTTCAAATCAAGAGCTTGTTTTTGAAATTCTTCCAGTGTGGAGCACAATCTACGCAATCTAAGAAATTGTCCAACTGGCAGTCCCCTACGCAATGAACCAGGGTGGTAGCTATGAAAATGTAGAAGAGTGTTCCGTTGAACGGATTTTCGAAACAATGTATATTTCACTAAGAACGATCTTTAAATAAATACAAATCCAAAAATTCTATAGACCAATAAATCATATTTCGGTGTAAACTGCAAATCCGCTGATATAGAATTTAGCCAGTCAAAAAAGGCTAACAGTTGATCTTCAATAGAGGTCCAAAAAAAGAAAATATAATCAAGGTATCTCAACCACATATGGATATACTTATACCAAACTGAAGGATAGACGTGCTGAATCTCAAACTGATGCATATAAAAGGTAGCTATCGACGGGGCTACCATAGCCCCCATCGCAATTCCATAAATTTGTTGATAGAAAAGATTGCCAAATTTAAAAAAATTCCTGGTACGTACCAAAGATAATAGCTGAAGAAAAAAATCTTTAGGTATACGATCTGGCAACACCACTGGGATAGACATAGCCATCTGTAAGGCAGCCGTCTGATTAATATTAGTATACAGAGCTTGTACATCCAACGTATGTATATCCGTATGTGGTTGAGATACCTTGATGATATTTTCTTTTTTTGGACCTCTACTGAAGATCAACTGTTAGCCTTTTTTGACTGGCTAAATTCTATATCAGCGGATTTGCAGTTTACACCGAAATATGATTATTGGTCTAGGTATAACCTAGGCACAGCAGTTACACCTGCCCTAACGCAGATGTAGATGGCAGCGCTTAGATAAGTGCAGGAATGTGCATATGTCATAGTATTTTATAACATGCACAACTTTTCTGATGCCATACCTATGCTCCACCCACCCCTTGCCCTGTACATACCTCTTCAGAAGACAGTAACGACGGCCGTTTCTGTGTGCACTTACGGAATAATGACCAGCCAAAGCACGCGCAAAGTGCCCATTCACACATATACGTCCTATAAAATAGGGATTTGCATTCATAACAGATGTGTATCTTTCCATGACACCCTTATAAAATCACTCCCATAATGGCACTGAATATACATATTAATTTGAATACCAGTGTTAGCATTTAAATTAACATGGTTACTACAGAAAATTAACCCTAATAATGTGAAGTCTATTTCTGAAAACCAGATCCAGCTTAATTACAGCATCAAGTTTCAGCTTTATTAAAGGATACATTCTTTCATCACAAAGTTGTTTTGCTCATGGTGCTGCCATTTCCTTTCCAAATTTGTAAGCTGAAAGCACAAAAAGCCAGTGTTAATAGAGCCAAGAAAGAAAAGACACCACACCCTTTTATAACATAAAAAAATTCAAATGTTAAGTCTTATCAATTCCTAACATTCAATCAAGCTGATAAGACTATGGTTAGCACAAAGGGAAATTAATAGTGGTAAACAATGAATAGATTTTTGTGTCATCTGGTGGTTCAGATATTTTAAATCTAACAAGACTACTGTTTAAATTTTTATGATACTAAAAATAAATGTATTTACAAAACTGAAAGTTATTTTGGCATGGCTGCCTTATTTCATCTCTGAAAGGTTACAGATTTGTATATATATTAATAGTAGGATGCTTATGTGAAATGTCCAAAAAGGTGCCTATTTTAAGTCTATATGGCTTTATAAAATAGGTTCCCAGATCTAGCTCCAAATTTACACGCTTCTAAGAAAGTGTAAAAATGTGTATACTCTTCAAATGTACTGTATATGTGTATCATGGGCTTAATTTGGGGGGGAGGAGGGGGCATTAACCCCAAACAGGTTGCCCCAATGATGGCTGAGAAGCTTTTCTGCATACAAGGATTCTATCTCCTATGGGCAGAAGAGAAGGGATGGCTGCGATCACAGCCAAGTCCCCTTCAAACTGCCCGCGGAAGATCAGATCCCCCGTGGGCATAGGGTTGCCAATTGGCCGGTTTTCAGCCGGCCTGGCCGGTTTTTCCATGGCCAGGCCGGTGCTGGCGCAGAGGTAAAACCGGCTTTTCTCCCAACCCGAAGTGAAAAAAAACCTTCCCCGGGGCAGC
This sequence comes from Ichthyophis bannanicus, assembly GCA_033557465.1. Taxonomy (NCBI): domain Eukaryota; kingdom Metazoa; phylum Chordata; class Amphibia; order Gymnophiona; family Ichthyophiidae; genus Ichthyophis; species Ichthyophis bannanicus. The sequence goes on from CM066032.1 coordinate 827,744,226, forward strand.
CCACACACCGGAGGGCTTCAAAGGGAGCCGGGGAAGCCCGCGCGAGGCCCCGGCTCCCTCTGTACAGCCGCCAGCGTGAAAAGCCTTTTCCTTCACGCTGGCGGCTGTTTCTGTGAAGCCGCGATTGCTGGGAAAGGTTAAAGGCAATGCCCTTTAACCTTTCCCAGCATTCGCGGCTTCACAGAAACAACCACCAGCGTGAAGGAAAAGGCTCTTCACGCTGGCGGCTGTACAGAGGGAGCCGGGTCCTCGCGCGGGCTTCCCCGGCTCCCTCTAAAGCCTCAGACAGCCGCGGTTTTGGGGGGGGGGGAGGCCACGGACTGCATGGGCTGTGATGGGGGGAGGGACCTGGACTGGAAAAGGGCTAGGGGGGGGGGGGGGACTTGGACTGGAAATGGGTTGTGATGAGGGGGGGGGGGGCCCTGGACCGGAAAAGGGCTATGGGGGGGAGGGGACAAGGATTGGAAATGGGTTGTGATGGGGAGGGGGACCTGGACTGGAAAAGGGCTATGGGGGGGGGGGAACGTGGAATGTAAATGGGGTATGTTGGAGGGGGGGGAACTTGGACTGGAAATAGGCTGTGATTAGGGGGACTTGGACTGGAAATAGGTTGTGAAGGGGGGGGGACCTGGACTGGAAAAGGGCTATGGGGGGGCATTGGACTGGAAAGAAATGGGCTGTGATGGGGAGGGGGACCTGGACTGTAAAAGGGCTATGTGGGGGGGGGACATGGACTGGAAATGGGTTTTGATGGGGAGGGGGACCTGGACTGGAAAAGGGCTATTGGGGGGGGGGACATGGACTGGAAATGGGTTGTGATGGGGGGGACCTGGACTGGAAAAGGGCTATGGGGGGGGGAACTTGGACTGGAAATGGGCTATGGTGGAGGGAGGGGGAACTTGGACTGGAAATAGGCTGTGATTAGGGGGGCTAGGACGGCAAATGGACTGTGATGGTGGGGGGGGCTAGGACTGCAAATGGGCTGTGATGGTGCGGGGGGACTCGGACTGCAAATGGGATGTGATGGTGGGGGGCCTAGGACTGGAAATAGGCTGTGATGGGGGACTTGGACTGGAAATGGGCTGTGATTGGGGGGGGGCTAGGACTGGAAATGGGCTGTGATGTGAGGGCTAGCACTGGAAATGGGCTGATGAAGAGCTGGAATAGGACTGGAAATGGGCTGATGTAGGGCATGGGAGAATGGGACTAGAAGGGAGTGGATGCTGGGTGGGTCTAGAACTATAGGAACTGATTTTGGGGGAGGACTAGAATGGATGGGGAATGAGAATGGAGAGGGGAAAAAATATTTTGTGTGGAAGAAAAGTCTATGATGGGCTGGGTATTGGGAGAGTAAGAGGGGCTTGAGAATGGAAGGGTGAAATTTAAATGGATGATAAAGGAATAAGGAAAGAATTGGGGGAAAGAGCAAAAGGGAAACAATCAGTATGTTAAAGCAGAAATAGAGAGAGAATGGAAAAGAGAAGGAAGGACAAATGGATAGCTCGCAGAAGACACAAAGAAACCAGAAGAAAGTGACTGGAGCAATTGCAACTGAAAAATAAAATGCCCAAACAGAAGGTAGAAAAATACTTTTTATTTTGAATTTATTAACTGGAATATGTCTGGTCTGGGAAGTGTGTATTGCTAACATCTTTGCGTTTTTCTTTAGTGCAAGAGGAAATGACTTTATAGTTTTATTTCTCCAGTGTTGTACATTTCATGTTTGGATTTTGGGGTTCCCAGTTTAATTATTATCTGACCAAGGAAGTTAGCCTACACGTATCCTCGGTAATTTTTGTGGGTGGGGCTGGGGGCGGGGCAGGGGTGGGACTAGGGGCGGAGAATGGGTGGAGCATGGCGAGCCACAGGTGTCGGGTTTTTCTCGGTGAAAAAGTTGGTAACCCTACGTGGGCAGAGGAGAAGGGGTTGCAGAGGAAAGAAGTCTGCCCATGGGGATCCAAGCCCTGCGAGCAGAAGAGAAGAGGGAGACCTGATTGCGGCCTGCAGCAATATAGGGTTTGGAGGGGAAGAAGTTCAAGTAAGGCAGAGAAGGCAGACAATTTAAAGGGACAGGGAGCCTATTTAATAAAGGAGGATGGGGAGGGGGTGGATTTTATGGCTGGGGATGGGAGTGCTAGTAGAATAGTGGTTAGAGCACTGGCTTGGTAACCAAGAGACCAGGATTTGATTCCCACTAGCACTCCCTGTGGCCTTGTGTAAGTCACTTAACCCTCCACTGCAATCTACTTTCGGTCACACTGCCAAGAAAACCCAGAAGTTGCTGGGTCGCCAAGAGTCAGCACTGACTTGAAGGCACACATTGCATTTTGCTTGGAAGAGCTAGGGGGATTGGTGAAGGGGGGAGAATCTGGAAGGGTAACAAAGCAGAAGAAGGGTTGGAAGGGAGGGAAGAATGCAACGTATTGCCAAAAGGTACAATCCCCTCTCCACAGAACACACACAAGCACCCTTGTCCCCACCCCCACACAGAAACTCCGCACTACAGACACGAGCACACACACAGGCACTCTATCTCCACACAACAGACATATGCACAAAAATACACACACACATGGGCACTTCACTTTCTCACCATACACACACAAGTACCTTACCCTCCTACCACACATACACACACACACATATATGGGCACCCCATCTTTGCACTACACACACACAAGCACCGCACCCCATCCACACAAAGGCACCAACCACTACATCTACTCCCACGCACAGACAGGCACACCACCATTGTACCATGCACACCTACAGACACTTAATACTGTATCTGAAGCTATAACTGTTGCTATCTGTATTTCTGTCTAAAGAACCCACGTGGTATAGGAACTCTGGTGCTGATCTCGTGAGACTTGAGAACATGAGACCAGTGTGAGAGCCAATGGGGGTGGGGGGGGGGGCACGCGAGGAGGTCACAAGCACTGCCTCCTAAGATTTTGTCCTGGCTCTTAAATCTACATAAATTTTGTTGAGGCCTGCAATAGAGGCACAGCATGTTTGGAATTTTGGCACCAGCTATAGGCTGCACAGCTGCACAAATAAAGTCCTATCACCATGTGTACCTCTCTACTAGCTGCTGCTTTTACGTTTCCTGAGCAGTAAGATGAGGCACAGTTCTCTCTAATCCCACATGCAGGCAACTCTGTCTCTCCCAATAGTCTGCCCCGATCCTGGGGATTCTTGTCCAGAGATGAGCTGTAGGGACAACCAGCACTGAACCTAATCAGCGACATGGTCACCACTGAGATTAACAGAGGGGGAAGACTATGAGGATAGGCTGCACCACCTGCATGTAGGATCAGAGAGGCCTGTGTCTCTCATGCAACTGCTCAGCAAAGGTGAGGTAAAGTATCCCTTGCCGCCTCTATTTCTTGTATTACACTGCATACACAGCCTGGCTTGTTGGGGTTTCAATTTAATTTTATCTACATATTTTTACTTCACGTTTATTATAATTTATTCTGTACTTGGTGAGGGTCTAACTATGTTTTGCCTGTGTGACTGAGACTGGAGTTTCTGTAGTAATTTGGCTTGTTCAGTTTTCAGAATAGGTGAAAGGATGTTCTAAGGCCTACTGCAATATTTATGGTGTTGCTATTTTCTAGGTAGGCTCCTTATTGCGATAATTTTAGAAGCTGGTGTCATTATGGTATGGCAGATTTACATTATAGGTCCTCAGTGACCTTTGTAGGGTATTGTGTTAGCTCAAAATCTGCCTGGTACTGGAGAGGCTGTTAATGAAGTGACACCTGAATCTGATTTTTTTTTCTTGTATGTTGAGTTTGATGACAAAATGTCCTGGTTCTGCTCTGCACCATTGCACAGTTTCTAAAGCCAAAATAAAGTTTGTTATAATTTATTTTGGTATTAGAAACTGCGCTGTGGTTCTTTTTCTTCTTGTTCCTTGGCGTGTGAGCACCTTACATCTCCTTTGTTTTTAGCTGAATATATATTTACAGGTCTCAGTAGTTTTTTTTAAATCTTAGAATGCCAGGCTAAATAAATACTACTACATCAAGCAGGGCGATGTTCAGGGATATACACACAATATTAACAATCTACACCCAGAACTAAAATACAGTATAAAGTAAAAAAACGTTTTTTTGTCAGACCATCAAATCCAAACCAGCAACAACAAGCAGTTTAAAATTATTCCCATTCAGTCCTTTTTAATTTTTCACTCGGTCTATACAAGTATCAACTATTCTACATCAGTTTTGGCCAATACTACAAATGCATGCATGTTTCCAACAGTGAACCATTATAGCCTACCAATGAGGCAGAAGCATAGGTGACATAGTTAGCACATCAATAACTTGGAAGATTGATCAATGGGATAATGATCGAGTGGGCATTATGCATGTGATGCCTGTGATATGTGTGACCAGATAATACAGGGAGCAGTGTGGGAGATGCCAGTAGGGAGTCACACAATTGTCAGTAAATTTTGTACCACTTGCACTTCCACTTATGTTGTGTACCTCCTTTTATGTCCATGCAATAAAACTTATATTGGCCGCACAAAACATACGACGATGATTCATTTACAGCAGCACCAGTCAAGATTATCCACTAGGACATTACCAGCACTGATTGTTCAACACTGTTTGCAATATCAACAAACTTTTGTAGATTTAAAATAGAGGGTCATAGATCACATTCCCCTTTGTCCCGTGAGGGTAATTCTGAGGCGAAGTTGAACATTAGGGAGCAATACTGGATATATAGGTCCTGATATTCATTTAGGCAGGCTATGTGCTGCTATAGCGCACAGCCATATTCGCTGGCCCTTAACCCCAGATATTCAATGCAAGAGTCATATATGGCTCGGCACTGAATATTCGGATTTGCAGCACATACCTGGAAGCCACAGTAGCTAACTGGGCAGCAGTGATATTGCATGCTGCCTGGGTAGCTCCTGCAGCTAAAAGATAGGCGAGAGTTTTCCTCACCTATCTTTAAGCTGTGGGCAGTATGCAACATCGCTGCTGCCTGGTTAGAGACTTTTATTGCCTCTGCTCCTCCCTGGAATTCCTCCGACAGGCCCAGATGCTAAGTGGTTAGCATTGGGACGCGTAAGGGAGAAGAGAGGGGATATTCAGCAGCACTAACCGTGTTAGTGTCAATGAAAGCGCAGTTACTCACCTGTAACAGGTGTTCTCCGGGGACAGCAGGCATCAGTCCTCACATATGGGTGATGTTGGCATCAATGGAGCCCGCACAAATTCATTCCCCATCTTTCAAAGAAAGTCTTTGGGAGTTAAACTGCACATGCACGGTCACCTTCCCACCTAAAGATGCCATCTTACCTCAGTATGATGACATAGCTCAATCAAGCATAAAAAACTCCCAATTCTACAGGGAGGAGGGAAGGTTGTGAGGACTGATTCCCACTTTCCCCAGAGAACACCTTTTACAGTAACTAGATTTTCTCCGGGAACAAGCTGGAAGTCAGCCCTCACATATGAGACTCCCAAGCTACAGGCTACTGAAAAAACATAGAAGCCATGGGCGACCCAAAAGGCGAACTGTGAAGGGCAGCAAGGAGCACTGAATGGCTTGAAGTCCAGTGATGCAGCCCCAACACTGACGCTGGAAACACTTCTCCAGTAGCCTGCACACAAACGACCAGAGGGAAGGAGTTGCACTATTCCTCAAAGAAGTGACTGCCTGGCCAAAGGTGCTATTGTGCCATGAGCTCTCCTCCAATCAGTAATGAGTTGCGAAGGTATGGACTGAAGCCCAGGTGGCGGCCCGGCAGATGTCCTGCAGGTGGACCGAGCACAAGTGAGCCACTGAGGCTGCCATGGTGCGCACATTGTGTAAGGTAGCATGACGCTCCAGAGAGAGTTCAGTCTGTTCATAGGCGAAAGAGATGCAGTCTGCCACCCAGATAGACAGGGTATGCTGAGAGACCGCAACCACGAGCCTGTTGATGTCATAGGAGATGAAAAGTTGTGACGAGTGGCGATGGGCCTGTGTCCTCTGGAGGTAGGACAGTGCCCTCTTGCAGTCCAGAGTATGTAGTGAGGCCTCTGTTCGGGATGTGTGAGGCCTGGGGAAGAAGGTGGGAAGGGCCACCTCCTGGTTCATGTGAAAAGCAGACACCATCTTAGGCAGGAATTTTGGGTGAGTCTGGAGAACGACTTTTTTTTTGTGGAACCTGGTGTAAGGGGCATGGCCACCAATGCCTGCAGCTCGCTAACTCTACTGGTTGAAATGAGTGCTATCAGGAACACTATTTTTCACGACAAGAACATGAGATGGCACATAGCCAGAGGCTCAAAGGGGGGAGCCATCAGCTTCCTGAGGACAACGTTCAGGTCCCATATCACCGGCAGTGGGCAGACAGGGGGCTGCGTGAGGAGAAGCCCCTTCATAAACTGGTCCACAAGGGGTGCACAGAGATGGACTGGCCATCAATGACGTGGTGATGTGCCTCTGAGGTGCACCCTGACAGAGTTGGACTTTAGACCATCCCAGGAGAGGTGCAGAAGTTATTGAATGATATCCTTCACCGAGTAAGAAAAAGGGTTGAGATTCCTGTTTGTGCACCAGACAAAGAATCTACGCCATTTGAAGGCATACATGCGCCGTGTTGTGCCCTTGCGCAATTCCAGTAGGATATCCTACACACCCTGGGAGAGATGGAGGTGTGCTATTGCTAGCCATTCAGCATCCACGCCATCAGGGTGAGGGACTGGAGATTGGGATGGAGAAGAGTCCCATCCTCCTGCGAGAGCAAATCCAGGGCCTGGCCCAGTGACACTGGAGCTGCTTGGGACAGCTGCAGGAGCAGAGAGAACCATGGCTGCTGGGGCTACCGAGGAGCAATGAGAATTACTGTGGCCCGCTCCGAATGAACCTTGAGCAAGGTCTTGGGAACCAAGGGAGTAGGCGGGTACGCATACCGCAGGCTCCCGGACAGGAGAAAAGCATCTGCTACCACCCGTTCTGGGGTCAACCTCCGGGAACAGAAGTGCGGCAGGTGTGCATTCTTGGGGCTGGCGAAGAGGTCCAATGTCAGGGTCCCTCAATGTCGAAAGATAGAAGTGGCCACCGCTGGGTTGAGGTGCTACTTGTGGGGCTGAAGGACTCTGCTGAGTCGATCTGTAAGCAGATTGTCTTGGCCAGGTAGGTAGGTAGGTAGGCCGCCCGGAGGTCATGCCCTTTTCCATGGCAAAGGTCCAGAGGCAAACCACCTCCCAGCAGAGGAGGTACAAGCCCATTCTCCCCTGCTTGTTGATATAAAACATTACTACTTGGTTGTCCATCTGAACAAGGACAACCTGGCCCACCAGGCAGGCCTGGAACACCCGAAGAGCATTTATCACAGTGCTGAGTTCCAGAAAGTTGATCTGGAGGGCACTTTCCTCCCCAGACCAGGCATCCTGTGACTGCAGACCATCACAGTGGGCTCCCCAGCTGAGCTTGGAGGTGTCTGTGGTCAGTATGTATTGGGCCGGCAAGGCCCAGAAGGGTAGGCCAGCCATGAGATTCTGTTGGCTCAGCTACCAGGCGAGAGGGGCCACCAGAGGCTAGGTGATCCGGACCCGATCCTCCAATTGGCTGGTGGCCTGAGTCCAATGAGAGCTGAGGGTCCACTGAGCCTGTCGCATCCACAGATGGGTCTGTGGGGTCACATGAATTGTTGAAGCAATATGCCCCAATAGGCACAGTAGGAGATAGGCGGACACCAATAAGCGACCCTGTACCTCCTTTGCTAGGATCGCTAGATGCTGCGCCCTGTCTAGAGGGAGGAAGGCTCTGGCCTGGATGGAGTCCAGAAGGGCTCCTATGAACTCCAGGCAGGTTGGTGGCAGATGCGACTTTGGGAAGTTGATCATGAACCCCAGATGCTGCAGCACCCTGATGGTGCGGTGGACTGCATGACGTACCTCCTCTTGTGAGCTGGTCTTTAAGAGCCAGTCATCCATATAAGGGAAGACGAAAATGCCCAGCAAGCATAGGTGAGTAGTGACTACCGCCAGGCATTTGGTGAACACTCAAGGGGCTGAGGAGAGGCCGAAGGGGAGCACCCAGTACTGGTAGTGGCAGCCTCCGATAATGAAGCAGAGGTACTGATGGTGTCAGGGGTGGATCAGGATGTGGGTACAGGCATCTTTGAGATCCAAGGAGCATAGCCACTCTCCCCGCTGGAGGTAGGGCAGCAATGTTCCAAGGGACAGCATCCTGAACTTCTCCTTGACCAGAAAGCGGTTGAGATCCTGCAGATACAAGATGGGCCAAAAGCCTCCTGTCTTTTTTGGGACAAGGAAGTACTGGGAGTAGAACCCCGTGCCCCAGAGGGGCCAAGGGACTGGCTCTACTACCCGATCCTCAAGCAAGGACTCGAGTTCCTTCTGCAGGAGCTCTCTGTGTACGGAGGTCATGGGAGGTTCCCCTAGAAAGAAGGGAGGAGGAATCTGGTCGAAGTGCAGAAGGTAACCTCACACTACCTGCATCACCCAGGCGTCAGTGGTAATGCCCGGCCAGAGGTGAGCAAAGTACACCAGACGTCCTCCCGTGTGCCTTGGGCCCTGACCCTCGGGGGGGAGATGGGCTACACCCAAGGAGCCAAAAGCCCTCCCTCCCCCTGGGTGTGGCTGGGGTGCTGTTTGGGGCATGGGGGCTTTCTGCTTCCGAGGGATGTGCCCCTGGCCCTTGGCCTGCTGACCCTGTTGGGGAGCTTGATAGGCCGGAAATTGGGGGCATTTTCCATAAGCCTTCTTCGCCTTTGGGTGGAAGAGCTTTTTCCCCAAAGCCATCAGGCAGGAAGGGTCAGCAGTCTTCCAGGACAGCCTAGTCCTGGTCATAAACTCTGACTCCAATGCGGCCGCCTTGTCGGTCATGGGTTTGCTGAAGAGGTTCTCTCCTCGGCAGGGGACATCGGCCAGTTTGTCCTATACACAATGCTCCAAGTCCGAGGACTGTAGCCAAAATAGGTGGTGGGCACTAATGCCCACCGCAGCCACACAAGCTACTGACTTGAAGCCATCACAGGCCACTCGAGTCTGAAATTTGGAGCATTCGTTGACTGAGGAGACAAGGGTCCGAAAGCGCTCGAGAGATTCACCTGCCAGCCCAGCTAAGAACCTAGCAACCCAAGTACAGCTGGTAAGCCTGGATGCGGGCTGTGAGCATCGAGCCCTGGTAGCACTTTCTGCCAAACCCATCCATGGTGCAGGCCTCCCTACTAGGGGGCACCAGGAGTGTGTCTTCTGACTCTTTATTTGATGCATGGTCGACTCCACCACCAATGGAGTTATGAGGTCAGAAAGCTGGGACTCTTGCCAACTCGATGCAGGGAACTGAGTCGCCAACTCACTATTGGCACCATCATCGGGCTCTCCCACATTTTGAACAGCAAGCACTCCAGGATGGAGGGAACCGTCACCATCAATGTCTCCCTCGGAGGGGCCTCATACTGGAGGATCTCCAAGTTCTCAGCAGGGGGCTCGTCCTCCGGTTCCGCTATGAAGACCAGAGCCTTTGACATCCCCCGGACAAAGCCGAGGAATGTGAGGTCCTCGGGCAGGGACCTCTGGCTCTCCTGAGGGGGAAACAGTTCAGAGAGGACATCCTTATGTAACATGGTGTCAGGTGACTCGACATCGGTCTCCCAGCCCAACTCGGAGCTGGACGAGACCTAAAGGCCCAGACGGTCATTGGAGCGATGAGTTGCCGGCGCCGATGGAGAGCAAGGTGCCCGACACGCCGACACTGAGGTAATCGGAGGCAAGTTGCACCTCAAATGGGAGCGAGGAATCATTCTAGCACCGGCTGGATATCCCCCGGGGAGGTCCTCACAGTGGAGGATCCCACTGTCGGTACCAACAACCCAGAGGCTCTGGGCATCAGGCCCCACTGCACCTCGAGGAAAGCAGCCAGGCTGTGTTATTTTATTTTATTTATTTATATTCTCTTATATACCGCGCTATTCTGCATCAGTGCGGTTTACATTGAACAAACTGAAATTACATTGAACAGGGCATTATAACTTGGAGATAACTATTTTTTTACAGGGAACATGGGCTATGCAGGGTTAAGTGGCTTGCCCAAGACCACAAGGAGCACCTGTGGGACTAGAAACCCCAGTCCTTCCGGCCCAAGGTTGCTGTCCTCTAGTGGGATTTGAACCCCCGACCTTCTGGCCTGAAGTAGCTTGCCCCAACCACTAGACCACTCCTCCACTCCAAGGCCACCATTCTAGCTTTGATGCCAGTAGGCTCCACAGGAACCGGTTCGGGCCTCGAGGTCATCAAGCCCGAAGCCAGCTCCCCTGAAGGGGAATCACCAATGGTGTTTGCATCGGAGGACCAAGCCCAATCCCCCGACACGGTGGGAGTCTCCTCCCACTGGGGCAACTTTAAGGGCCACTACTGGCCATCACCCTCAGCGTCGGGTCGAGGACTCTGAAGCCGGATTTCAGAGGTCTTACCCCCGGCTCTGAGATCGGACTTCGACTCCAACTTGGACGATGTCTTGGACGCATGAGAATGACCCCCGGTCTGAGGCTCTGCAACTTCAGGGCTCGTCAAATCATCAGATGCAGTCTCAGAGGGCAGCGATTCCAGACTCAATGCCGGTACCATGGCAGCAGCCTTTGAGCCAAACAGCTCCCCCTGCTGCTTTTCACAATTCCTCCACCTCTTGCTTGACATCTGCAGGCAGAGCGGGCAAGTGGAGACCTCATGATCCACACTGAGGCACTTGATACAGCAATTGTGACAGTCTGTTATGGGCATGGTATGGGGGGCATTTGCCACATTGCTTAAATCCACTGACCGAAGATATAGCAGGCATTATGGCACCCATGAGATCAAACTCAGATGTATCGGTCAGGGAGGGCGTGAGAAAAGACCCGCGCACTGAAAAAGAAAAAGGACCCAAGAAAAACGCGAGGGCGGACTTGGGTGGTGAGAAGGTGGTCGGGAACAGACTGGCAAAAAGAGAAAAAAGCACTTGGGTTAGAAAAATCAACTTTTTCTGGGGATGACAGATAGGATGTCTGCAGGGTTCCGCGGAAAAAAGAAAACTCGGGTAAGATGGTAGCCTTGGGCGGGGAGATGACCGCTGCGACGCTCCTGCCTGCGCCCTAGAGCTTACAGGCAGGAGTGGCCTTATATTGTCCCTTGAAGAATTAGCTGGCACGGTTCCCAATGAATCTTGGGAACTGTAGTGCACTTGTATATTCCTTAGGGAAGAATTGTAGTCATGACCAGATATGGTTAGGCAAGCAAGAAAATTTATTTGTCTTGGGGATAGTTTCCAGCGCATCAAAAGCTCAAAGCAACAAACGCAAAAAGTGGAACTTTTAGGATAAACAGAGGAAAACAGGAACTCAGGAAGCAGTGAAATCAAATTAGCTTTAACTCAGCTATTCATAAACTTCAGCAGCTTAACTCAGCATTGCCTCATGTGGTTGTTAGAAAATATTGCAGCTTTATATCAATAGCTGTTCTCTTCACAGCGTGACTTGGAAACAGGTGAACACAATCAGGAACTCTTACGATTAAACAAGAAAAGCCAACATTTTATATTCTCTTCATATAAAACTTATGTGCTTCTTTAAACTGTTATTCAATACAACAGAAAGAGCAATCCATGGCACAAGGCTCAGGATTCAAGGTAGGCAAAGAACTTTCTACCTGCATGTATTCTTCTGAACTAACAGAATTACTGTCCGTATCAGGTTCCTTATTTTGCCCTGACTTCAGCTCCAGGAACTTCTGAAATTCCTTCAGTAGCAATTCAGCCTGTATTTGCTTTTCATCTGGTGGATAGTTATTGGCAAGGGTTACGCCCTTCCCCCACTCACTATCTACGTTGGTAGCAAAGTTAGGTTTGCACAGTTCAGCACTATATGAAGGTTTCTTCAGCCAAGCATACAAATTAGGAAATTGTGCTTTACCTTGTTTAGAGGCATTTATAAAAGAACTTCTCTTAGGAAAATTTTCTCCCGGCTGTAGTTCTCTGTCTTTATAGCACTGCTTGTTGGCATTAGAAGTACCTTTTCTCCACGTGCTGCTTTCTCAAGACTGGCTAGGTCTAGGCTTTACCCGGCAGTAAGAGTTTCTTGCAGGGTATGTTGGACTCCCAGGCTGACTCTTCCGGGGTTCTGTCTTCTCACCAGGTCCTAGTACTCTTCTCCTTGATTCTAGGGTTCCAGCACTCTGCAATCCTCTCACAACGTTCTTTTGGACTTGGATATCCTTCCCCACGCTATCCTCTGGGATATTCTCCGTGGTCCTCTCTGCAACAACAACCTGTTCACCCTTCTCCTCCTTTCTCACCCTCTTTCAGCTCTCCCTGAGGTTTTAAAAAGGGCTTCAATTCCCAGCACTCCCTGCCGTTCCCTTGGGTGTGCCCAATCAGAGCTGAAGCCTAACTCCTCCCCTGGACTGGGGTGTGTCTTCGGCTCAGCAGAGCACTGTGTTTTTTTTCAGGTCAATTTTGGAAATCCTGTGTGAGTTAGCTCTGCGCTCAGGATTTTCCTCTACGTCCATTTCTTCTGAAGGGCCATCTTCACCACACCGTGCATGCGCGGTCTAACTCCCAAAGGCTTTCTTTGAAAGCTGGGGAGTGAATCTGCGAGGGCTCTGTCAATGCCGATGTCACCCATATGTGAGGACTCACTTCCTGCTTGTTTCCGGAGGATATTCCGTTCAGCAGCAGTTACACAATTTCCAGGTCTGTAAATCGTGTAACTGCCTTTTGAAAATTGGACCCATAGTCAGTAGTACCTGATGGTTTGCATCAATAAGTTGGTATATTCTGGCTTGAAGAATGCAGTTCCTTTAAGTAATGATGTCATTGGGAAGAGTACGCTTAAGAACACCAAGGCCATTTTGCTTAGTAAGTCACTTGAAAGTGAAGTCTGAAGGTGATATCAGAAACTCTTCACAAAGAACTGAGTTATGAAGTCGATCATTTCAGATAAGTGCCTAAATTTGAACTCTGAAACATAACTGTAAAATGTTTTTTTCAGTTTGAAACATTTCATTGTGTTAGTTGAAGGCATTTTTAAATATGTTTTGGCAAGGAGAATGAATTAGAGTGTTCAAGATTAAAAAATGAAAAAAGGACTGAATGGGAATAATTCTAAACTGGTTGCTGGTGCTTGTTTGATTTGACAGTCTGACAAAAAAACCTTTTGTTACTTCATATGTTAATGCTGGATGTAGGTTAAATAACTAAACAGCTACAATTTTTGCTGCATTTCAATTATATAGCCCGGGAATATGTTGCTTTCCCTTTTTTTTGGCAACGCCACTGAAGGGGAGCCTCTTCTCCCTCTTTGAGTACCTTGGGAGTACCAGTTCATCCCTTGCCTGTTTGATATACTTGCTTCCTATCCATCTAGTATTTTTTAAAAAAAGATAACCATAATGAATATGAATATGACCATGATGCATATTTTATAAAATTTGTGCTTACATCACAACTTTACCTCTGCTCTGCCCAAACTTCCCATTGGGAATGCCTACACACAGATCAAGTAAGAGGAGAGATATTTTTTGTGTGTATGCAGTGCAAAAATGCAATGTGTGCCTTTGAGTCAATGCTGACTTCTGGTGACCCAGCAACTCCTGGGTTTTCTTGGCAATGTGCCAGGCCTTTCTTCTGAGACAATGGAGGGTTAAGTGACTTGCCCAAGGTCATAAGAAGTGTCAGTGGGAATCAAACCCTGGTCTCTTGGTTACCAAGTCAGTGCTCTAACCACTAGGCTACTTCTCCAGTACCACAATTTTCTTAAAGCCCTTTTCTGCATGTAAAACAGGCTTCACAGGCAAAAATGCTATGAAACATTACCTCCATCGTGTTTATAATTGTTTATTCAAGTTGTCCCACACTCATTCCAAGCATAGAATTGGATCTGACATATGGAGGGTATTTCTAAAACATTACTCTTAGGCTATCAAGGCTATTTTATAAAGATAATATATGCGCCTACTTGGCTGTATAAACGTACTGCAGGGAAAGTGGGCACATGCACTTATTTATGTATTTATTTCCAGGCATTTTCTATAGTGCCAAGGGGCTCGAGAGCTATCATAGCAGTTTACAAAAATCAAAGAGACTGAGGAGAAAAAAAAAGAGAGAATGAAAGAAATAACAGAGAGAGAGAGTACAGTTCTTAATGGAAAGAAGAGGGATGGGAAAAGCAAAAAAGCAGGTCATGTTTTTGAAAGTGTGAGTGGGATGCGATTTGAAGACCAACTGGCGAGGGTTTGAAGGAAGGCACAATGGAAAAGCCATGTCTTAAGGACTTTTTTGAACATTGCGAATGAGCATTCTTGGTGAAGGGCAAAAGGAAGGGAATTCCAGAGGTGGGGGCTGAGTTAGCTAAAGAAGCAGTGCCTGGCAACTTCCTAGCAGAAGTCATGGGGAGGAAGGAAGGGCGAGTAAGGAGGCTTGGTAGGAGCATAGACTGGAGAGCATATAGGGGACCAGAGGAGGGAGGCAAGATGAAGTAGATGCAAAAAGAGCCCAGTGCATAAGGATTAGAATTTTGTATTTTAGGTGAGCAGGGATGGGGAACTAGTTAAGGGAAACAAACAAGGGAGAGGTGTTATCGTAACAGTGTGTCCCAAAGATAAATTTAACAACTGTTGATTGAATGAGTTGTAAATGTCTGAAAGAGTAAAGAGAAAGCTGTTGTACAGAGCATTACAATAGTCAAGTTTTGTGATGACCAAAGCAAGGACCAAAAGCTAAAATTGGGGTAGAGTGAGGAGTGAGCGAACAGTGCGGATACAGCTCAGAGTGAAAAAGGAACTTTTCACAACCAAACTGATCCGATCCTTGAAAAATAGGAGTCTAAGACTATACCTAGCATCTTAACTAAGATGTAATAGGTAGGGTGGGGGGGGGGGGGGGAGAAGAGCACAGGGGGAGGGAGTGGATGGTAAAGGTCAAGAAAAGGGAAGCAAATGGATTCACATTTTGTAACACTGAGAAAGAGATGATGCTCCTGAAATCAGCAGTCCACTTCTTGAAGTCAATGCTGCAAGGGGAAAATGTCAAATTGGGGGGGGGGAACGGCCAGTGAATACAATCTGGATGTCATCAGTGTATAGATAGGGCTGCAGTCCTGGGACTGAATCAGAAGGGGAAGTGGGGCTAAGAAAATGTTGAAGAGCGTCAGGGCCAACAGGAATCCTTGTGACATACCTGACAAAACTGAGAAGGAAGGGGAGAAACTGGAATCAGAATAAACTTAGAAGGAATGCTGGTGAAGTTGTGAAGAAAACCATTTGAGAACAGTACCTCAAAGCTCAGTATCATGAAGTCTATGAAAAAGGAGTTAGTTATCAACAAGATCAAAAGCTAAGGAGAGTCATGAGAATAACTAAGTGACTATGACTGAGGGCTTAATTGACTTCACTGAGGAATGCTCTAAGTAGTGATTCAGTGCTTTGGCCCAGATGGAAACCGGCCTGTAATGGGTGAAGGATCAGTGTCTTACTGACAGGACCGGCCCGTCCATTGAGCAAGAATGTTTTTTGCACAGGGCCCCGCATTTCAGGGGGTCCCACGCAAAGAACATTCTGCTTTAAAAATAAATTAAATTAAAAAAAAAAAGCTGGCTGCTGCCGCTGCCACCGCAGCAGCATCGAGTGTCCCGCGGGGCCCCCCCTGCCTGGTTGAGCCCTCCCTGCCCAGCTGAGCCTCTCTGCGATGGCTTTCAGATCCACGAAGGGAGAGTGTCTCCCTCGTGGCTCTGTTAAGCCTGCAGGGGCTGATGGGAAATTCGGCTCTGTTAAGCCTGCAGGGGCAGATGGGAAATTTCCCATCAGCCCCTGCAGGCTTAACAGAGCCGCGAGGGAGACGCTCTCCCTTCGCGGATCTGAAAGCCGTCGCAGAGAGGCTCAGCCGGGCAGGGGGGGGCCCCACGGGACACTCGATTCTGCTGCGGCAGCAGCAGCCAGCTTTTATTTTTATTTTTAATTTTCCCTGAGCCGAGGGGGGGGGGGTTAGGACGGGTAATGGGCTGTGGGCTGATGGGGGGGTTAGGACTGGTAATGGGCTATGGAGGGGGTTAGGACTTGAGGTGGGCCGATGGGGTTAGGACTGGTAATGGGCTGTGGGCTGATGGGGGGTTAGGACTGGTAAAGGGCTATGGAGGGCGGTATGGAAATGGGGTGATGGGGGGTTAGGACTGGTAATGGGCTATGGGGGGGGTTAGGACTGGTAATGGACTATTGGGGGGGCTAGGACAGGAAATGGGCTGATGGGGAGGGTTAGGACTTGAGGTGGGCTGATGGGGGGTTAGGACTGGTAATGGGCTATGGGGGGCTTAAACTGAAAATGGGGTAATGGGAGGGTTAGGACTGGAAGTGGGTTGATAGGGGGCTAGGATTGGTAATGGGTTGGGGGTTGCTAGGACTGGAAATGGGCTGAGTGGAAGGGGAGGCTTGAACTGCAAATAGCTGATGGAGACGAGGACTTGGAATGGAAATGGGCTGAGTGGAAGGGGGGGCTTGAACTGCAAATAGCTGATGGGGAGGGGGGCT
Source organism: Ichthyophis bannanicus (assembly GCA_033557465.1). Taxonomy (NCBI): domain Eukaryota; kingdom Metazoa; phylum Chordata; class Amphibia; order Gymnophiona; family Ichthyophiidae; genus Ichthyophis; species Ichthyophis bannanicus. The sequence goes on from CM066032.1 coordinate 827,760,764, forward strand.
TGGAATGGAAATGGGCTGTGAGAGGAGGGAGCTAGGACTGGAAATGGGCTGAGTGGGAGGGAGCTAGGACAGGAAATGGGCTGAGTGGGGGGGGAGCTAGGACAGGAAATGGGCTGATGGAGCAGCTAGGATAGGACTGGAAATGGGCTGTTGGGGAGAGCTAAGATTGGAAATGGGCTATGGTGGGGGCTTGGATTGAAATGGACTCATGTAGGGGCTAGAACTGGAAGTAGGCTCATGGGGGGCTTTGAGTGGAATTGGGCTGAGTGGAAGGGAGCTGGGATTTGACATGGGCTGATGGTGAGGCTAGGAAATGACTAGAAATGGGCTGATGGGGGACTGGGATTGGAAATGAGCTGATGGAGGGACTCGGATAGGACTGGAAATGGATGGGGGAACTAGGACAGGAAATGGGCTGATGGGGGACTAGGACTGGTAATGAGCTGATGCAGGGACTAGAAGGGAGCGGATGCTGGGTGAGGCTGGAACTAGAAGGGAGCTGATGTTGGAGGAGGATCAGAATGGGATGGGGCTGGGAGAGTGAAATGGAGAGGGGAAAATATTTTGTGTGGTAGGGATGAAAAATCTACAATTGGCCGGGTATTGGGAGAGTAAGTGGGGATTGAGGATGGAGGGGTAAAATTTGAGTGGATGAAATAGGAATGAGGAAAGAGCAAAAGGAGAAAGATTAGTATGTTAAAGCAGATGTAGAGCGAGAGAATGGAAAAAAACTAGAAGAGAGAAGAAAGGACAAAAGGCCAGCAGACGATGGAGAGTTAGCAGAAGACAAGAAGAAACCAGAAGAAAGTGGCTGGAGCAATTGCAACTGAAAAAAATGCACAAAAGGTAGAAAGATATCTCTTTATTTTGAATTTATTAACTGGAATATGTCAGCTCTGGGAAATGTGCATCATTAACGTCTGCGCTTTGTTTAGTACAAGAGGAAATTAATTTATAGTTTTATTTCTACAGTGTTGTTGTGCATTCCAAGTTTGGCTTTTGGGGTTCCCAGTTTAATTATTGCCTTCCTGTTTCTAAATTGTGATTCCTTGTTTGGTGATGGCCTATGTTCTGCATGTGTAACTGAGCTGAGGTATTCTGTTTATGTAATTCCTATTTGACATTGCCACTTGTTCTCTTTCCCCAGTAGGTCATGTATTGTTATTCTCTGAAATGTATTGGTTTAATATTTGCAGTGTTGCCTTTTGATAGGTAGGATTTGGTTCTTTGAGTCCTGGTAGTGCTGTTATGATACGGTGGGTTTGTTATGGGTTCTAAATGGGCAGCGTTTGTAGTAGTTCCTAATGTGCCTGGCAGTTGGCACTGGATTATAGTAATGTAGAAATATTTTAGTCTTTCTTTTTCCATACATTCATTAAGAGACATGTTTACTAAAAGTTAGTATATGGTAACATTATGCAAATGTTTATGCAAATTAGGCCCCACACCCCCCTTGGGCCGCCCCTGCTTACTGAGGAATAGGGAAAACTGCCAGAGGACAATATGTCCTAAGATTTTGGAGAGGAAGGCTAGGTCTGACTGGTCTCGAGGGACGTGCTGCCTCTGATGAGCCAATCGTCCAGGTAAGGGAAGATGTGGGCCCCTTGGAGGCACAAATGGGCGTCAATAACCTGTTATCCTGGTATCCAAGTTGATTTTCCTGTTAACTGTAATAACCAGATATTTGTATCTTGGCTGAGGTTCTTTGTTCCATGTAAACCGCGCTGATAACGAATAGTGCGGTATATAAAAAATGTTAATAAATAAATAAATAAAATAAACAACCACCAGGCATTTTGTGAAGACCTTTGGAGAGGAGGCAAGGCCGAATAGTAGCACCCTGTACTGGTAGTGCTGCCCCCCCCCACCACAAATCTCAGATAATGTCTGTGGGAGGGGTGGATCAGGATATGGGTGTAAGCATCCTTGAGATTCAAGGAGCAGAGCCAGTCACCCTGGCGGAGGTGGGGCAGCAGTGTTCCAAGGGAGAGCATCTTGAACTTCTCCCTCACCAGGTACTTGTTCAAGTTGCGCAGGTCCAGAATGGGCTAGAGGCCCCTTGATCTTTTTGGGACAAGGAGGGAGGAGTGGCCTAGTGGTTGGGGCAAGGTACTACAGGCCGGAAGGTCGGTGGTTCAAATCCCACTAGAGGACAGCAACCTTGGGCCGGAAGGACTGGGGTTTCTAGTCCCGCAGGTGCTCCTTGTGGTCTTGGGCAAGCCACTTAACCCTCCATTGCCCATGTTCCCTGTAAGTATTAGTGTATGTGTCTCATATCCCCTCGTGTTAAATGTATCCCCCAACCGCTTTGACCCAGTGAAAAGCGGGATATAAATGCAGCTAAATAAATGCAGCTAAATAAGGAAATACCTTGAGTAGAACCCCTGCCCCCAGAGGTGTTGGGGTACAGGTTCCACTGCCCTGTCCCTGAGCAAGCCTGCGAGTTCTATAGTGAGCAAGGCCTGGTGGAGGAGAGGCTGTGATGGAGGGTTTTGCTATAGATGGAGGAAGTACCCCTCCCTCACCACCTGCAGGACCCACTGGTCTGTGATGATGCTGGCCCATCTGTGGGCAAAAGAGGCCAGTCGACCCCCTGTGGGCCAAAAGCTTCCCCCCAGCTGGGCAGGAGCTGGAGACTGGGGCTCAGGAGCCTTGGACTTCCAGGGCCCATCCCTGGCTTTTCAGTTGTGAGGCCTGGTGAGGCTGCCCCGAGTAAGGCTAGTAGTGGCCGGTCTGGGAGTAGCCCTTTTTCCTCAGGAAAACGTTTTTTTGCCCGAGGATTTTTTTCTAGGGAGGATCGAGGTCTTTTTGGACAGCCTATGCTGGGTCACTACCTTGGCCTCAATTTCAGCAGCCTTATCCGACTTCGGTTTTCTGAACAGGTTCTCACCATTGCAGGGGACATCTAGGAGCTTTTCCTGTACTCACTGCTCCAGGTCCAAGGTCTGTAACCATGCCTGGCGCCGGGCACCGATGCTGGCGGCAGCTACCCTGGCTGCAGACTCTAATCTGTCATAGACGGCTCGGGAGAGGAATTTGGAACGTTTCCGGATGCCTACTGTAAAGGACTGGTACCTTTGCAGAGGTTCCCTGGTGAGGCCTGCCGAGAACCCCGCAAGCTCCTGTATTAGACGCTTAAGGTTCATCCCTATATACAACTCATATGCCTGTATTCGGCACCCAAGCATGGTGCCCTGGTAGCACTTGAGTCCCATGGCATTGAGGGCCCGAGCTTCCCTGCCAGGGGGAAACTGAGAAGTAGGTCTTTTGACGCTTCACGTTTTGCATGGAGGATTCTACCACCATTGAGATGTGGGGAAGTTGCGGCTTATGGAACCTGGGGCCCTTCCGGACACATCCAAGCACCAAATGACCACTGGCACCGAGGCCGAGAACTCCCACATCCTGAGGAGCAGCCTTTCGAGGATGGGTGGAACTGGCACCATGAGAGTCTCCTTGAGAGGACTCATATTGTAGGATCTCAAGCTCCTCAGTGCGCGGGTCCTCCTCTGACTAGATCGAGAGAGCCCGAGCCATGTCATGAACAGTCGTGAAAGGCCACGTCCTCAGGCGGGGAGTGGCATCAAGGCTCCAGGGGAGACAGCTCGGAGGGGACGTCCCGGTGTCGGGAGGTCTCCGGCGAGGCCTTGTCCTCGGTTTCCCAATCGGATTCTGAGGGCGTCGAGGAGTCAGCCCCGGAGGGCAGCTCCGACGAACCAGGCTCCCCCAGAAACTCGCTGGGGAGGACTGGATCCCCGAGAAGAATGATTGAGACCTCAATTGACGCCGAGGGCTTACCCAAGGCCGGTGGTGCTCGGTGCCAAGTTTGATGCCTGGAGGCTCCCCTGAGGTCGGGGGTCCGGTGTCAGGGCCGATGATGCCAGGGTGCCCAACATCAACGCCCGTTGCAAGGCAAAGATGGAGAAGAGGCTCTGCTCTATGGCTGCCATGGACCCAAGGACCTCGGGTCCAATGGCAGTACTCCGGAGAGTGCATCTTCGAGGAGGACTATAGGCTCACGGGATATGGTGCGGTCTCCACTGGCCGAGGACTCTGGCCTCAAGACTTTCTGAGAGCGCTGCTTGGAGTCACCTGAGTTCCGGCAAGGGACTTTGCCAGGTTTCATTGGAGGCACCTCCTTCTTCTTTTTTTAGGAGGGTCTGGGGACACGACAGAGGGACCATTGCCGCGGGACTCCGAGGACACCCAGTCCTCTTGAGAAGGGCTGGCTTCAGGGCTCGGTGATAGGGAAGCTGGGTCAGAGTCAGATCTTGGAAACAGCTTCCCCTATTTTATTTATTTATTTTATTTAGCTGTATTTATATCCCGCTTTTCACCGGGTCAAAGCGGTCAATTGGGGGATACATTTAACACGAGGGGATATGAGACACATACGCTAATACTTACAGGGAACATGGGCAATGGAGGGTTAAGTGGCTTGCCCAAGATCACAAGGAGTGCCTATAGGACTAGAAATCCCAGTCCCTCCGGCCTGAGATTGCTGTCCCCAAGTGGGACTTGAACCCCCTTGTCCTAACCATTAGACCACTCCCTCCCTACAACTCAGACCACCTCCTATTCGTTTTCGGGGTCATGGCCTGGCACCGGTCGCAGGTGGAACTGTCGTGGTCCGGGCCCAGGCAGCGAATGCAACAGTCATGAGTGCCAGTGACTGAGATAGTCTGACTGCAGCGGTCGCATTTCTTGAGTCCACCGAGGGACATGGTGGGAGAACACCCAGCCGGAGTCTATGATCCCCGGGCGAAAAATGGTGAGAAGGCCGGTCGAGGGAAAACCCTTGAGAAAAAGGAAAAAATGGGAGAGCCGAGGCCAGTGCAAAAGGCGCCATCTTGAGGTAGGAAGGAGACCGGTGCAGCACCAGAGGAAGAGAGATATTTCTGGCACTTTTTACAGGGAAGTAGAGGACTACGTCCATTGGGCTCCACGGAAAAAAGGAGACTGAGCAAGATGGCACCCTTGAGCGGGAAGGGGACCATGCATGTGTGGTAGCATTCCCAAAGGCTTTCTTTTGAAAGCTGGGGAAATGCTCCATGCGAGCTCCATCGGTGCCAACGTCACCCATATGTGAGGACTGACTTCCTGCTTGTTCCTGGGGAAAGCCTTCAAAATCTAGCTCTTTGTAAACAACTGAGGTCAGTTACTTGAAGTCAGTTTTTACAGTCAGTTACCCATCACAGTGCAAAACAAAGATAGTGAGCATCAATTTAATAAAGAGTGGGAAAACAAGTTCTTATTTATTGTGGGTCTGTCAGGAAAACTATTGTGCATTGTTTGTGAAACTACTCTCTCAGATAATAGAAGACATGATCTTAATAGACACTATAAAAAACATCACACTCATAAGGAAGAAAAACTGAAGTTAGTGCTTGGGTCTGAGTTATGGAAAGAGTATGTGATTAAGAAAAAGGGTGAAATAAATATATTTGTTAAAAGAAGTTGTGAAAGTTTGGGGATAACAGAAGCATCCTACGACAGTTCCTCTGCATTGGCTAAGAAACGGAAGCCTTTCTCTGTTGGAGAAGAAATTGTTAAGCCTTGTCTCCAAATATTTGCAAGATGTCTTGGCGATAAAAATCTTGAAAAAAAAGCAGACGAAATCAGTCTGTCAAAGCAAACAGTTACAAGACGCACTGAAGAACTTTCCCATGATGTATTTGAGCAACTGAAAGACCCTGCCCATGCTTGTACTTTCTTATCTTTAGCTTTGGACAAATCTGCTGACATATGTGATGCATCTCAATTATGCATTTTTATAAGAGGAATTGATGATAATTTTAACATTTATGAAGAAAGCACAGTTACTTACCTGTAACAGGTGATCTCTGGGAACAGCAGGAATTAGTCCTCACTTATGGGTACGTCGGAACCGACGGAGCCTGCGCGGGAAAGCTCCCCAGCTTCCCAGAAAGGAAGCTTTTGGGGCCTCCCACTGCACATGTGCGCTGCCTTCCCGCCTTCCTGACCAGCTCTCCTCAGTTCGAGTTTATAGCTGAGACAATAGAGAGAGGAAAGGAAGATAGATAGAAGATACAACTCCTAGGGGAGGTGGGTGGGTTGTGAGGACTAATTCCTGCTGTTCCCAGAGATCACCTGTTACAGGTAAGTAAACTGTGCTATCTCCAGGAACAAGCAGGAATAAGTCCTCACTTATGGGGACTCCCTAGCTAAGATGCCTGGGAGATCCCCTCCCAAGAGTTCACCATCTTCGTATGGATCTCAGGCATCCATCCAGGGAAGGTGGGGGCAGGAGTTGTTCAAGTATGGAACAGGTGTTTGAGGACAGCCTGACCAAACAAGGTATTCCGGCGGGAGTCCTTGTCCAAACAGTAATGGGCTGTGAAGGTATGAACCGAGGCCCAGGTGGCTGCTCGACAGATCTGATCTATGGATACAGAGTGAAGATGAGCCATAGAAGTGGCCATGGCTCTCACATTGTGAGCTGTGACATGGCCTTCCAGAGAAATGTTTTTACTCTGGTAAGCAAAGGAAATACACTGAGCAATCCAATTGGAAAGTGTACGTTTGGAGACTGGAAGTCCCAAATGAGAAGGATCAAAAGCCACAAAAAGTTGGGAAGACTTTCGATGTGGTTGAGTCCTGTTGAGGTAAAAGGCGAGAGCTCTTTTACAGTCTAAAGTATGAAGGTTCCTCTCTGCACTGGATGCATGAGGAGCCGGGAAAAAGAAAGGTAGATATACCTCTTGATTAAGATGAAAAGGCGAGACCACTTTGGGCATAAAGTGGGGATTCGTCCTAAGGACCACCTTATCATGATGAAACCTGGTATAAGGTGGATGAGCCACTAAGGCCTGTAGTTCACTGATGCGGCGAGCCGAAGTGACTGCAATAAGGAAAAGGACCTTCCAGGAAAGAAATTTCAAGGAGGTAGAAACCAACGGTTCAAAAGGTGGCTTCATAAGCTGACCTAGAACTAGGTTCAAATCCCATGCTACCGGAGGAGGCCGGATGGGAGGTTTAGTTAGAGTCAGGCCTCTCATGAACCTTGCAATAAGAGGATGAGAGGAGACAGGTTGTCCATTTATAGGTTTTAAAGATGCTGCAATAGCACTCAAATGGACTCGTACTGAATTCGTCTTAAGGCCTGCATTGGAAAGATGCAGGAGATAGTCTAATAGAGAATTCAAAGGAAGTGCTAGAGGGTCAAGACCCTGTTGAGCACACCAAATGGAAAAGCGTTTCCATTTGAAAGCATAGGAACGCCTCGTGGAGGGTTTCCTAGAGGCATGAAGGATATCTTTCACTGGTTGAGAAAGATTGAAGTCATGAAGGCTTAGGCCTTCAGTAACCAAGCTCTGAGGTGTAGGGACTTGGGGTTTGGGTGCCACAAAGTCCCCTCCTCCTGAGACAGAAGGTCTGGCGCAGCTCCCAGGTCCAGGGAGGGTCCCTGGGAGAGATGCAGAAGTAGAGGGAACCACACTTGGCGTGGCCAGCGTGGAGCTATGAGGATCATCGATCCGTGATCCCTCTGGAGTTTGAACAGAGTCTTGGGAATCAAAGGAATGGGTGGAAAGGCATATAGGAATTCCTGACCCCAATGTAGGAGAAAGGCGTCGTTGGCCTGAGCTCTCTGACACGGAGTCCTGGAACAGAACCGGGGAAGTTTGGCATTCCACGGACTTGCAAAGAGGTCTATGTCCGGGGTTCCCCATTCCTGAAAGATTCTGCGTATCTGGTCCATATGCAAGGACCATTCGTGTGGAAGCAGAACTCGACTGAGTCTGTCTGCCCGAGAGTTTTGAACCCCTGGAAGATACACTGCCAGAAGATGAATTTGATGCTCTCTGGCGAAGGCCCATAATCTGAGAGCTTCGTTGCAAAGCGACAGAGAGCCTGTCCCTCCTTGTTTGTTTATGTAGAACATGGCCACCTGACTGTCTGTATGGACTAGGACGGTCAGGTTGACAAGGAGGGTATGGAAGACTTTGAGGGCAAAGAAGATTGCTCGCAGTTCCAGGAGGTTGATGTGAAGGGTGGTCTCTTGTGGAGACCAAGCACCCTGAGTGGAGAGGTGTTGAAGATGGGCTCCCCACCCTGTTTGGGAGGCATCTGTTGTGAGGGTTGCTTGGGGCAACAAAGGTTGGAAGGGGACCCCCAACAACAGATTCTTGGTGGACATCCACCATTGGAGGGACCAAAACAGACGCTTTGAGGTTAGTATTTGGTCGGAGAGCGCTCCTGATGTTTGAGTCCACTGGGAGGCCAAGGTCCATTGAGCTGCTCTCATATGAAGACGAGTGTAGGGCACCACGTGTACCGTGGAGGCCATGTGGCCCAGAAGTCGAAGCATTTCTCTGGCTGTCAAGTGACTGCTGGACTGAGCTTGGGAGGCCAAGCACACCAGACGTTGGCCCCGGACTTGAGGTAGGTAGGCCCTTGCAGTGGTGGTGTACAACTGGGCCCCTATGAATTCCAGAGACTGAGTAGGGATAAGTTGAGACTTGGAAAGGTTTACCACCAGTCCCAGATACTGCAGAATGTGCCTTGTGCGGTCCAGGGAAATCTGGGCCTCTGACTGAGATGGAGCTCGGATGAGCCAGTCGTCCAGATATGGGAATACAAAAATTCCTAGACCTCTTAGAAATGCGGCAACAACTGCCATGCATTTGGTGAACACTCTTGGAGCAGAGGCTAGACCGAAGGGAAGTACTCTGTACTGGAAATGTTTTCCCTGAAACAGAAATCTTAGATATTTTCTGTGGGATGGGTGGATGAGTATATGTGTGTACGCATCCTTGAGATCTAGAGAACAAAGCCAATCCTGACTCTGAAGGTATGGAAGGAGAATGCCTAGAGAAAGCATTTTGAATTTCTCCTTGTACAGAAATTTGTTCAATTCTCTCAGATCTAGGATAGGTCTGAATCCCCTGTCTTCTTTGGTATGAGAAAATAAGGGGAGTAGAATCCTGTCCCTTGTTGAAGAAGAGGAACCTCTTCTATTGCCCCTTGGGCAAGGAGAGAAGAGACTTCCTGACCCAACAGGTCCAGGAGAGATGGGGGAGAATTGAAGTGCCTCACCATGGTATATGGAGGAAGGTTGGAAAAATGAAGTTTGTAGCCCTCTCTGATGATAGAGAGGGTCCATTGCTCTGATGTAATTTGCCCCCATCTGGGAGCAAAGTGAGCTAACCTTCCGGGAATGGTGAGGGGCTCTGGTTGTTCTAGAGCCAGAAAGGTTAAGTTCTCTAGGGGCAAGTCAAAACCCCTGAGGGGGTTGAGCCTGCTGAGGAGTGGCAGACACTGCAGGCTTTGACCTTGCCTGTTTAGGCTGCTGACGTTTAGCAGCAAAGCGAGGCTGAGAAGATTGTTGGCCAGTATTTGTGGAAAATCTGGCCTTCTTGTAGTAAGGCCTCTTGAAAGACTTTTTCTTGGCAGGAGTAGAGGTAGACTTAGAAAGTCTATCTAAGGTAGCATTTTCTGCTTCCATTTGAGTGGCTTTAATTTGCCAGTCTTTACCAAATAAGTTCTCACCTGTACAGGGCAGATTCCGTAAGCCATCTAGGACCCAGGGTTCTAGGTCAGAGGCCTGGAGCCAAGCAAGTCGTCAGGCTGCAATGGCAATGGCAATGCCCGAAGCTCTACCCGCACCCTCAAAGGAATCAAAGGCTGCTCTGTTGGAGAACTTAGAAACATCTAGAAGCTGTTTCACTAAAGAAATGAACTCCTCCTTTCTATCTTCAGGGATAAAGGGGGCAAAATGCTTTACCTTTAGGGCAAGTTCCCTTAGAAACATGCCCATATACAGACTGTATGAATTAATCCTGGCTATAAGCATACTAGCCTGGAAGATTTTCCTACCAAAAGAGTCTAGGGTCTTACATTCTCGCCCTGGAGGGGTAGAAGAGTGCCTTTTGGTACTCTTAATCTTTTTCAGCGCAGACTTCACCACAATGGAATGGTGAGGCAGCTGAGTTTTTTGAAAACCAGGAGAAGGAGGGACCCGGTACATGGTGTCCAACCTACGAGAATGAGGAGACAATGTTAGAGGAGCCTCCCATAAGTCCATCAAGTGTTCTTGAAGGATTTCATGGATAGGCAGGGTAACTGCCTCTTTAGGAACCTTAGGGTATCCTAAAATATCCAATTTCTTTGATCTAGGTTCTTTCTCAGAGGATGTAGTAATAGAAAGTCCTTTAGCTACTTCTATAACGAAGTCTTGAAAGGACAAATCCTCTGGTGGAGACATTCTCCTCTTTGGGGAAGAGGGCTCTTCAGGAAGAACAAGAGAGAGCTCATCAGAGTCATCAGAGGAGTCAAAATCCTCAGAGGAATCAGAGTATCCTCTATTCGCTTCCAACGCACGATACGCATACCGGTCGGTATCGACATCGGGCGTACCGGGCATGGGATCGATATCGGGTGAAAACCCGGATCCGGCATGCACATCTGGGAGCAGGATGGGCAGTCCGGAATGGAGTGGTCAGGCCCCAAACATTTAAGACACCAGTCATGGGTGTCTGTAACAGAAATAACAGCACTACACTTGGTACACTTCTTGAAACCAGGAGCTGGTTTCTCCATGAGGAGATTTTGTGTAGGCCTGAGGCCTAACAAAAGTCACCAAGTTGTGCTAAAAAATAAAAGCTTTTTTTTTTTTTTTTTAAGAAAGAAAAGAAAAGAGAGAACGGCGGTACCGGTTTCGGTATGGGGAAGGTAGGTACGCGGTCTAAAGAAAGAAACTAAAATAACAATTTCTTCAGCGGTGACAGGAACACGACCTGCTGGCTCTGCGGAAAAAGAGAAACTGAGGAGAGCTGGTCAGGAAGGCGGGAAGGCAGCGCGCATGTGCAGTGGGAGGCCCCAAAAGCTTCCTTTCTGGGAAGCTGGGGAGCTTTCCCGCGCAGGCTCCATCGGTTCCGACGTACCCATAAGTGAGGACTTATTCCTGCTTGTTCCTGGAGATCTTCCGTTCCCACCTTTCAAACACCACCAATGGCAAAAAGCAGCGCTGCCCTAAAATGGCAAAATTCCCATGGTTCACAGGCTGGCCCCATACTGCACCACACGGTCAGCCAGCTCACCCGGCGACTGCTGCTCTAACGCAATGTCCGGCTCCAACCATCCTTAACTCCTACTGTGCCACTTGAAATCATGCAATGCGCCACAGGTTGGCCATCCCTGCTCTTAAAAGTATACATATTAAGATCCTTAAGTCTGTCCTCATATGCTTTATAATGAAGACCACTAACCATTTTAGTAGCCACCCTCTGCACCAACTCCAACCTGTTTATATCCCTTTGAAGGTGTGGTCTCCAGAACTGCACACAATGGTTTAATTAGACTTACCTGCTAATTGTAGTTCCTGGAGGAACTCCAGGCTAATCCCGGAATCTCTGGGGTTATCAACCTCTACCAGCAGCTTTGGAGACTGAGGAACTTCAGGTCTGTGACATCACCTGTATATAGGAGCTGGATCCACCTCCTCACCTCAGTTTATCTAATGACAAAGCAGACTCACCGGAGCAACAAGTAAGCAATAAATATTAATGTAAACAACTATCATAACTTGTCAAACTCAACACGGGAAGAGATCTACACGCACTGCTTGCCCTGAAATCTCCTGCCCACATCCCTCAAGGAATGGAGCATGGTCTCCGACCCTGTGAGACCGCTCACACAGCTTTACACACTTCCGCTCTCCCAAAAACAAGGCAACGAAAACGTTACTTACCGGTAATACCGCTCCTGCTTCAGGCTACATTAGGACGAGCCAGGGTGGGGTCCGGGACTAGCCTGGAGTTCCTCCAGGAACTACAATTAGCAGGTAAGTCTAATTTAACCTTCCTGATCGTCCCTCCAGGCTAGTCCCGGAATCTCTGGGGATGTACCAGAGCAGTAAAATCAGCAACGGGAGGGACCTGGCAGCCCAGCCTGAAGCACCGCCGTTCCAAAACAGGTATCCTCGGCCGCCTGTACATCCAGGCGGTAATGCTTCACAAAGGTATGCAGTGACGACCAAGTCGCTGCCCTACAAATATCCACTGGCGGCACCAAAGCACACTCCGCCCAAGATGTTGCCTGCGCCCTAGCGGAATGAGCCCGGAGTCCGTCCGGCACCGAGCAACCTCGCAGAATGTACGCTGACGCGATCGCCTCCTTTATCCAATGCGCAATCGACCCTTTCGAGGCCGCCTCCCCTTTCCTAGGCCCTGCAAAAAGCACGAACAGCCTATCCGACCTCCGAAATTCCGCCGTTCGAGCCACATACTTTCGCAACGCCCGGCGAATGTCTAAACGATGAAGCCGCTCCATCCGTCGACCCTTAGCCTTATCGAGAAATACCAGCAACGACACTACCTGATTCACAAGAAAAGGGGAAACCACCTTTAGCAAAAATGAAGGAACCGACCGCAGCACGACTTTAGTTGCTGAAAATGATAGAAAAGGTTCCCGACAGGAAAAGGCCTGCAGCTCCGACACTCGCCTAGCCGAAGCCACGGCCACCAGAAACACCACCTTCAGCGTAAGGTCCTTTAAGGTGGCATCCTTTAGTGGCTCAAACGGCGCTTGAGCCAACGTCTCCAATACCAAGGGAAGATCCCACGATGGGACAACCCGCCTAAGCGGCGGACGAAGAAGAGCCACTGCTCTCAAAAAACGCTTAATATCCGGATGGACAGCCAATGAAACACCTTGTACCTTACCCCTATAACAGGCCAAGGCCGCCAACTGAACCTTTAACGAGGCCGCTGCTAAGCCCTTTTGAAACCCGTCCTGCAAAAAGGCCAAAACCTGCGGCACCGATGCTCGGGAGTAGATGAGGGAGGAGTAGCCTAGTGGTTGGGGCAAGGTACTTCAGGCCGGAAGGTCGGGGGTTCAAATCCCACTAGAGGACAGCAACCTTGGGCTGGAAGGACTGGGGTTTCTAGTCCCACAGATGCTCCTTGTGGTCTTGGGCAAGCCACTTAACCCTCCATTGCCCATGTTCCCTGTAAGTATTAGTGTATGTGTCTCATATCCCCGCATGTTAAATGTATCCCCCAATTGTGTTGTGACCGCTTTGATTGAAGGATAAGGCGGTATATAAAAACTGTCTAAATAAAATAAATAAAAAAGGAACAAAGTCCCGCTGTGCACACCAATCTTCAAACATGCGCCACACCCGGACATACGCTAATGAAGTAGACTGCTTCCGCGCCTTCAGCAAGGTGGATACCACCGCCGCTGAATATCCCCTCGCCCTCAACCGTGCTCGCTCAATAGCCAAGCCGTAAGCGAGAACCGATCCAGGTGGGGCATGCAAAGAGGACCCTGCGTGAGGAGATCCGGACGACTGGGCAACCTCCAGGGGTGCTCCACCAGAAGACAAACTAGGTCTGCATACCACGGCCTTCGCGGCCAATCCGGAGCTATTAGCACCACTCGACCCTGGTGCTGTTCTATCCGCTGCACCACCTGGTCGATCAACACCCACAGAGGAAACACATACAGGAGCTGGTTCTCCGGCCATTTTTGAACGAGCGCGTCCAGACCTTCCGCCAAGCGTTCCTTGCGCCTGCTGAAGAAGCGACCTACTTTTGCTGACTGAAATGTCGCCATAAGATCCATCACCGGCGCCCCCCAGCGCTCTACCAACATTGCAAACACCTCGGGATAGAGAACCCATTCTCCCGGATCCACCCTTACCCGGCTTAGAAAATTGGCCTCCACATTGTCCACCCCTGCGACATGCGCCGCCGACAGGGCCACCAGGTTCTTCTCGGCCCACTTGAACAAACCTTCTGCTTCGGTCTCCAGCGCCACACTGCTGGTGCCTCCTTGACGGTTTACATATGCCACTGCCATCGCGTTGTCGGAGAACACTCATACTGCCTTCCCCTGAAGCACGGATCCGAACCCCCGCAGAGCTAAGACCACTGCCTTCAACTCTAGACGATTGATTGACCACTGCTTCTCCAGGTCGGACCACTCCCCTTGTAGGAGACGGCCCTGACAGTGCGCTCCCTATCCAAAGAGACTGGCGTCCGTCGTCAGGCAAATCCACGCTGGGGTTTCTAACGGCATCCCCGCCTCCAGCCCTCCGGGACTTAACCACCAATCTAGAGCCCTGCGAGACCGAGGAGGACAAACCAATCTGTCCGATAGAGATCCCCTCTGATGGGACCACCTCCTCAACAGAGCCCGCTGTAACGGCCGCATGTGAGCCCTCGTCCATGGCACCACTTCCAACGTAGCCGCCATAGTCCCTAGCACCTGTAAATACTCCCAGGCTGTGGGACGGCTCTGCATGAGAAACCGACGAATCAACCGTCGGAGCTCCAGAACCCGATGCCGAGGCAGGAACACGCGACCCACGCTTGTGTCGAACCGAGCGCCTAAATATTCCAGATCTTGAGACAGCTGCAACTTGCTCTTCGCCGCATTGACCACCCAGCCAAGACTCTCCAAGAGAGCTATCACCTTGGCCATTGCGGCTACACTCTCTTCCCTGGACTTTGCCCTGATTAACCAATCGTCCAGATACGGGTGCACAAACACCCCTTCGCGTCTCAACGCCGCCGCCACTACCACCATGACCTTGGTGAACGTACGTGGCACCATCGCCAGACCGAACGGAAGCGCCTGAAACTGAAAATGTCCCATCGGCACCGCAAACCTGAGGAATTTCTGATGTTCCTGGTGAATCGGAATGTGAAGGTACGCCTCCGACAGATCCAAGAATGTCAAAAACTCCCCTTGCCTGACTGCTAGGATGACCGACCTGAGGGTCTCCATACGAAAACGAGTTACGCGCAAACAGCGATTGACTCTTTTTAGATCTAGGATGGGCTGCCACGAGCCTTCCTTTTTGGGAACCACGAAATAAATGGAGTACCAACCGCACCCTAATTGGTCGGCCGGCACTGGGACAATGGCTTTGAGCCTTAGAAGACGTGTCACTGTTTCGTGTACCACCCTGCGCTTTGCCCGAGTGCAGCACGGAGACCGGACGAAAGACTCGGTGACCGGTTGCAGAAACTCTAGCGCGTAGCCCTCGCGAACGACCTCCAACACCCATTGATCGGACGTGAGTCGGACCCAGGCAGGGTAAAAATCCCACAGCCGACCTCCCACGGGTACTAACCCCACCTGGGCCCCCCTGACTTCATTGTGACTTCTTGAAGGTATTGGAGGAGGTTGAGGCTGTGGACGCTAAACTCCTGTTGGCACCTTGAAACCCCCGAAAGCCCTGGAATCTGGCCGGAAATCGTCCCCGCTAAAACTGATTGACTCTTGGGGAGTTGAAGCGGCGAAACTCCTTCTGCTATTGCCGGGGTCCGAAGGCCAATCGGGTTTGTTTCTGCTTATCCTCAGGCAACCTACCACCCTTAGTCTCTCCCAAATCCTCTCCAAACAATAGCTTCCCACGAAAAGGAAGCTTACTTAACCGCGCCTTGGAAGAGCCATCTGCTGACCAATTTCGCAACCAGAGACACCGTCTTCCTGCCACCGCCGATGCCATACTTTTTGCAATTCCCCTGATCAAGTCATAATGTATATCGGCGAGATACGCTGCCCCCGACTCCAACCTTGCAGCGTCTTCTGCCACCTCAGACGAGGACGCGCACTGGACCTGCTGTGCCCAACGCAAACACGCCCGCGTGACCCAGGCACCACAAATGGAGGCTTGCATTGATAGGGCATTAGCCTCAAAAATTTGCTTGAGCAACGTTTCCAACTTGCGGTCCTGCGCATCCTTGAGCGCCGCCGCACCTTCCACAGGGATAGTCGTCTTCTTAGTCACTGCAGACACAGCTGCATCCACCCTGGGAGCTTTAAACAACTCTCGGTCCTCATCCAAGAGAGGGTACAGCCTTGCCATAACTCATGCCCCCTTAAGCGAGGTCTCCGGCATATCCCACTCTTCCTGAATCATCTCTTTAAACACCCTATGTACCGGAAAGGCCCTCCGCGTCTTCCGAACTGCTTGTAAGAGAGGGTCTTCCAAGGAAGCGTCCTCCCCTGGTCCGGCATCCGGCATATTAAGAGCCTTGAGGGACTTGGCAATGAATGCTGGTAGCTCTTCCCGCCGAAACACCCTAACCACCCGAGCCTGATCCTCGTGGTCTCTGATCTCTCCTTCTTCAAGGTCCTCTAGCTCACCCTGGAAATGCTCTTCGCCCGACCGCCCCTCATCAGAAGCAATGGACGGGACTAACAAATCCGACCCGGTTTTGAGCTTCTTGGCACCGATTCCAGACACCACTGCCGATCCCGGCGAACCAGGTCTCTTTTGAGCCAGTTCCATCCTGGGGCCCCCTGACGGTGACGCCACAGGCGCCCCGGACAAGGACCTCTGGAGCAGTTCTAAAAAATCTGCGGAAAAAATGGACGCCAAACTGCCCGCCCCCGCCTGCGGAAGGAAGGCGGACGCTGACGCTGCCGACACACCGTCACCTGGCTCAGGTCCTGGCTGCGCAAGGGAAGAAGAAGAAGGCCCCGCTCTGTCCTCTCCAACCTCCTTCTCTCCCGCTTCCGGAGTGACTTCCACTCCCTTGTGATCCAACTCCTCTGCGCACCCTTTGCAGACCCCCTCTTGAGAAAGGGTACTCCGCTTCGCCCCACACAGCAAGCAAAGCTGCTTGGAAGGCATTGTAAGCTGAGCCTCCTAAAGCAAAACACCAAAGTTATGCAAATTTTTTTTTTTTTTTTTACCTCTAGAGGCTTCAGTGGGACCTCCCCACCTAAACCCTGACTAAGGTTTTGAAAAACGAAGCTCCTGAGGGCCTCTAGCCAGGCCGAAAACTGCCTGAAGTAAAAACACGGCACTTTTCCCGCTCTCCACACACGCGGTCAGGCCGGCAGCCCTGAGATGGCGTTTCCCGCCGAAATCGCACTCAAACTCCGATTCTTGCTGAACTAGCATATGCAAAGCCCCCTCTTACCTCAAAGGCCGGAAAAGCAGGAAATTACCGTGTTTCCTCCCTGATGCCTTTAACGGAGCTGTGCAGGGACCATAAAAACGTGACTGTGCAGTCTTTCAATGCCAGCACTGGCAGGCAACAAACCTCTGCCGATAGCGCGCTCTCAGAGAAGCTGGGTCCGGTCCCCACACCAGCGGGACGGTACCCAGCTACAGGTCTGCTCCCCGGAGCTAATAAAGATGCTACTCCTCCATTGCTCCCTTAGAGGAGGGGAGAAACAAGGGGGAGAACAGTAGATCTCAGGGCAAACCAGCGTAAACTCAAACCTCACTACACTAATCTAACCCAAATCAAAGTAAATGTACCAAAACCCCACAAAAATTAAAGAAATCCTGTACTCTGTTACTCAATTGTTCCTCAAGTGAGCCCTGGAACCTCTGGGCTCACACCTCACTAGCTGCTTCGGAGACTGATAAACTGAGGTGAGGAGGCGGATCCAGCTCCTATATACTGGTGATGTCACAGACCTGAAGTTCCTCAGTCTCCAAAGCTGCTGGTAGAGGTTGACAACCCCAGAGATTCCGGGACTAGCCTGGAGGGACGATCAGGAAACTCCAAATGAGGTGGCACCAAAGACCTATACAGATGCACTATCACCTCCATTTTCTGCTGATCATTTCTCTTCCTATGCACCCAAACATTCTTCTAGTTTTTGCCATCTCCTTTTCTACCTGTTTAGCTACTTTAAGATCATCAGACACAATTATGCCCAGGTCCCGCTCTTCTTTTGTGGACAGAAGTACTTCTCCCCCTACACTGTACCGCTCCCTTGGATTTTTGCAGTCCAAAAGCATGACCTTGCATTTTTTGGCATTAAATCTCAGCTGCCAAATTCTAGACCATTCTTCAAACTTAGCTAGATCCCTCCTCATGTTAGATTCAATCATTTTTATTGCTATTCTTGGCATTACTATTATCATCATTTCTAACAGTTACAACCAAGACAAATTCCTCTTAGTATTACCAGGTACAATGCAAATCAAACTTACCTAATAAGAGGGACAACATTCTTATGAACAGCACACCATATGTTACACATTTCCCCAAGAAACTAGCCATAGCAGCAACTTTAATAATTATATGTTTCCAGTTACCTTACGCAGTAATCTCCACTCCCCCCCCCCCAATTAATAACTACTGTCAGACGGCTGCCTGGGTGAGAATCTTCACAGTCCTGGCAAGTGCCTATATCTATATGATTTGCAAGGGATTGTGGGCAATGCAGTTCATTCACACCAGACACAGCTGCTCACAATAATTAGTTGTGCTTTTGGGTAAAGCCAATAAGATATTTATTTATGGGGTTATTTCTCCCAACACAGATATGCTTGGTAGCACATAAATCAGGTTACTTGCTTTCAGTGTTAAACTTGAAAAAAACAAAATCAGGAAAACAACATTTTAACTTATCAGGCAATCAAAGCAAAAGAAATAAGACCTGGTTGGCAACAAACTGGTCTTTTATGTAGGCTTTAGCTAATATTCTCTTAGCAATGTATCAAACAACAAACGAAAGCCACAAAGAAAGGAAAAACTGTTCTTTTCAGGTTAACTTCTTATATCTTCCCACATAGATTCAGAAGTGATTCTCTCAGAGCTCCCAAGCAATTAGGTAAGGCTCAATTGCTAGCAGTTATCCAGCTAAAACCCCTTAGCTGGCTTGCTTTCTACTGCGTGGCTAAAAATCCTACCCAGGAGCTTTTCTGAGTAGATTAAAGAACAAGTTTGTATTTCTTTGTGATGGTTGCTGTATTTTATAACAGAAAATCACCAAAGGAGTTTAGACAGAGAGCAGTCCATGTAAACAGATTCTTCATCTGCTATCACCCCCTCTTCTTCAACAAGCATGGGTTCAATATCATGGATTGGCACAGATGAATCTCTCAATGGAGCACTTTCAGGAGAATACTTGTTTCCCTGCTGTCTTTCAAGGTTATAGCTAGGGCATAGATCAGTGTTCATACCTGAGCTCCCATTGCTGTTAGAGTTCCTCTCTATATAGCCTGGCCAGTATGTAGTCCAGTTCTTATGTCCAGCCTTCCAATCCAGATCCCTGGACACTGGATCTCTCTTCACATACCTTCTGGCACGGGTCTTAGGGTCCCTTCCACGTGCAGCCGTCTCCCTCACAGGTATCGTCTGGAGATTCCTAGCTCTGCAGCACCATTCCTCTGGCTTTCCCCAGTCCAATGGTGTATGCTGGCCCTTGGAATGCCTCCTAGTATACGTACTGCTCTGGACTCTTCTAGACCTCTCAAAGGCTTTTCTCCTCTTTCTTCCAAAGGGTTTCTTTCCCTCTCTGTCCGTCCGGTTTGGCTTCTGCTTCTGATGATCCTCCTGATGATGAAGATGATCAAGCTCAAGCTGCTTCTCTGTAGAATAAACTCTACCTTTATTCTGCTTAGATGAGTGCTCCTCCCTAACACAGCGCAGCTGTTCTGGATCAGGCCCTGCCCTTTGAGATGAGTGCTTAGGGATTACCTCATAGCCCTCCTGATTGAACACACGTTTCCCCACTTCAGCTCCTCTAAAGGCTGTTGGAAACCTGGTGCATTCTGGGACTGGTAGTCTTTTATGGGAAAATTCTGTTTTCTTATTTCTACCAGAACTGACAGGTTGCTTGTTCAGAGTAACTTCACCTTTTCTATAGCTCCTTCCTGAGCTATGATAAGCTTCCTTATCACACTACGCAATGCTTAATAACATAACCAACATAACCAACACTACCAGCAACCACCCATCCTCTACTCTACCCTACCCTCTACCCACCCCCACCCCCACCCCCACATCATTCTGGAGTCTATGATGGGACCCCCCCATCCCCCACCACTCATAAAGGTGCTTACAAGATTACTTACAAAATATTGAGGATGTGACTTCGGTCCTTGGGAGGTAGCTTATCAATATATCGGTTAAGAAAACGCATTGTAGCCTCCCATTTAATTGTGCCCCTACATGCTCTATTGTTAATAAATTCCATACTTCTTTCTCCCACTGTTCCCATTTCGGACATTGCGATAGTGCCCAATAGCGCAAGAGGAGGCATCATGCCACCAGTAGCACCCTTCCCAATTATTTCCATTGCGGAGCCCCCACCTCCTCCACCCTGGATACCAAGGGTTTGCTTTTATCTGAATTTCCAGTGTGACATTAAGGCAATGAAGTACATCTCTCCAGTATCTAACCGACCCTGGGCAACTCCAGAACATGTGTCCCAAATTTGCTCCCTCTGACCCACAGTGTGGGCACGCAAAAGAAGTCACGCAACCCGCTCAGAAAGCCCTATTTGGTGCATAATGCATTCGCCTTATTATTTTATATTGCATATCCCTATAATACAAGAACCATATGCAGGTATATACTCAAAGGCTGCCATGATATCTTGGTCATCAATCCTTTCTCCCAATTCTCGTGACCAGGCCGTAGCCAATGCTGACTCTGTCGGTACAGCGAGCATACCCAAAAACTCTGCAAAGTAGTAATACGGGCCCTCTCCTCTCCCCCAGAGTGGAGCACCTCCTCCAATATTGAACAAACTCATCCCTGCAGATCCCCCTTCGGCAAGGAGTTAATGTAACTTCTCATCTGATTGTAATAAGCGTAGTTACTCACCTGTAACAGGTGTTCTCCAGGGACAGCAGGAATCAGTCCTCACTTAAGGGTGATGTCGACACCAACGGAGCCCAGGTAGAGCAATTCCCCAGCTTTCAAAGAAAGCCTTTGGGATTGCTACCATGCATGCGTGGTCCTCTTCTCGCCCAAGGGTGCCATCTTGCTCAGTCAGGTCCCTTAGCTCAAGCCCTACCAAGCAGATGGCAAGGGAAGGACAAAAATCCAGCAACTCATCAGGGGAGGTGAGAGGGTAGTGAGGACTGATTCCTGCTGTCCCTGGAGAACACCTGTTACAGGTAACTATGCTTTTTCCAGGAACAAGCAGGAAGTCAGTTCTCATTTATGGGACTCCCCAGCTACAGGCTACCGAACCTGTAACCAAAAAATGCCCCCGCGAGGTTGTGAGCAGAAGCCGATGCCCAAGAAGCTCGAGTCCTTGGGTCTTCGAGGCAAAGTCCTTGGTAGCCATGAAGAAGAGTTGGAGGGCAGGAGTTGCTTATACCCTGAACAGATTAAGAGTACAGCCTGGCTGAAGGCGTTGTCCCGGCGGGACTCCCTCTCTAGGCAGTAGTGGGCAGCAAAGGTATTTGTGGAAGACCAGGTCACCGCTAGGCAGATGTCCATCAGAGGTACGGAGCAAAGCGAGGCCACCGAAGCCGCTTTGGCCCAAACCCCGTAAGCAGTGACTCAACGATCTAATGGAGCACCCGCCTTCGTGGAAGCGAAGGCGATGCAGTCCGCTACCCAAATAGAGAGGGTGCATTTGGTAACTGCCTGCCCCAGACGATTGGGATCGTAGGTCACAAAGAGTTGGCCAGACTTGCGATGAGTCTGGGTACGCTGCAAATAGAAGGCAAGAGCCCTTCTGCAGTCGAGGGTATGAAGAGTTGCCGACGCCTGGGCGGCATGGGTTCTCGGGAAGGAAGTTGGTAGGACTATCTCCTGGTTGAGATGGAAATCTGAGACAACTTTAGGCAGGAATTTGGGGTGGGTACGGAGAACCACCCTATTCCTATAGAACCTGGTGTAAGGGGCATCAGCCATGAGAGCTGGAGCTCACTGACTCGGTGGGCCGAGGTCAGCGCCACCAGGAAGGCCACCTTCCAGGACAGGTGCTGGAGCGATAATGTTGCCATTGGCTCGAAGGGTGGACGTGTCAGCTGCATGAGCACCACATTCAGGTCCCATTCCGCCGGGGGAGGTCGGATGGGCGACTTGTATAACAAAAGACCCCGCATAAAGCGGGAGATCAATGGCTGCCCCGAGAGGGCCTTTCCCTCAACGGGGAGATGGTTCGCCGAGATGGAGCTCAAGTGTACCCTGACGGAGTTCGACTTCAGACCTTCCCTCGAGAGATGGAGGAGGTATTGAAGGACCCATTGAATGAGACACAAGAATGGGTCGATCTGGAGCCCCAAGCACCAGACCGAGAAGCGCCGATACTTGAAGGCGTAGGCTTGTCTGGTTAAGTCCTTCCTCGATGCGAGGACCACCTCCTCAACCTTCTCCGGGAGAGCCAGCGAAGCTAGGGAGACCTGTTCAGCCGCCAGGCCGTGAGGGATAAGGAGGCTATGTTCAGATGCTGCACTCATCCCTCCTCCTGCATTAGCAGACCTGGGGCAGAGCCCAGGGGAACAGGAGGCTCCGTTGACAGCCAGAGCAGAAGCGGGAACCAGGGTTGCTGAGGCTCGAGGGGGCTATGAGAATCATCGATGCCCAGTCCCGCTGAGCCTTGAGGAGGGTTCTCACAATGAGAGGGATGGGAGGGAATGCATAGAGAAGGCTGGAGGACCAGCTCAGAAGGAATGCATCTGGACCCTCCCTGCTTGGGTGCGGTACTGGCCTGCAGAAGTGGGGAAGCTGCGCATTCCGGGGACTGGTGAATAGTCTATCGCCGGCGTCCCCCAGTGAAGAAACAGCCAGCCCGCCACTCCTGGATCCAGCCACCACTCATGGGAGCAAAGGATCCTGCTGAGCCTGTCCACCGGGTAGGCTGCCTTGAGGGACATCTTCTGTCGGACAGAAAAGGAGCAGAGGAGGACTGCTTCTTAGCAGAGGGAGCATGATCTGGTACCCCCATCCTTGTTGATGTAGAACACCGCTACGCGGTTGTCGGTCTGCACGAGCACCAATCGTGCTGTGGGGCCTGGAAAGGCAACCCCTGAAGGAGGTTGTGGGGGTTTTGCCACCAACTCAGCTACAAGTGAAGGTCAGGAGAAACCCTGATGGGGTCCCTGAGGTGACCCATGGATTGGCTCCATTGGGCGCTGAGGTACCACTGGACTGTCCGCATGTGCAGGCGGGCATGGGGACCACGTGGACAGTAAAGGCCCAGGAGGTATAGCATAGTCCGAGCTGTGACTCGAGGGGTGCTTTGGACCCGAACTGCCAGGGTTCAAAGATGGTTGGCACGATTCGCTAGCAAGAACACGGTCGCTCGCTGAGTGTCGAGGCATGCCCCGATGAACTCTAAGGCCTGCACCGGCTCAAGGTGGGACTTTGGGTAGTTGACCATGAACCCCAGGCCTTCCAACAGAAGGACTGTATGCGACATCGCTCGCCGGGTTTCCTCAACCGAGGATCCTGTAATGGGCCAGTCGTCGAGTTAGGGAAAGACCGGTATGCCGCAACACCTGAGACAGGTGGCGACTGCGGAGAGGCATTTCGTAAAGACCCATGGGGCGGACATGAGGCCAAAGGGGAGCACCCTGTACTGGAAATGCTCTCCCCACACTCTGAAGTGCAGGTTCTACCTGTGCTGGGGGTGGATTAAGATGTGGGCGTAAGCATCATTTAGATCCAAGAAGCACAGCCAATCGCCCTGCTGGAGGAAGGGCAGCAGAACGCCAAGGGATAACATCTTGAACTTCTCCCACACCTTGTTCAACTTTCGGAGGTTGAGGATGGGCCGCAGACCCCCTATCTTCTTGGGGACAAGGAAGTATCGGGAATAGAAGCCCCGACCTCAAAGGTGCGGAGGGACCTTCTCGACTGCCTGTTGGGCGAGGAAAGAGAGTAGGTCCTGCTGCAGGAAAACCTGGTGCGCGGGGAGTCAAGGAGGCTCCGCCGGGGAGAAGGGAGGTGGGGGCCTGTCAAAGCGAAGGAGAATTCAGATGTCCGAGATGATGGAAACCCACAGAGGGATGAAAGAAGACAGTCATCCCCCCACTGGGTGCTGCATCGCTGGAGGGCGAGGGGCTATGCCAATGGCGTCAAAACCCCTGTGCGGGTTGTGGGGGTGGTCGGATACGGTGGATAGCCACGGTACTGAAGACCCTTCCTCGGAAAGAAAGGCTTTTTGGCCTGTTGCTTTTTCTGGGGGAAGAGTGGAGGTCTTGCGCGAGAGACAGGTTCTGGGGACAAACTGTCACTATTCCGCGGCCTTATCCTCCATTGGCTTGCCAAACAGCTGCTCGCCAAAGCAGGGGAGGTCCAGGAGCTTTTCCTGCACCCACTGCTCCAAATCAGATGATTGGAGCCATGCCTGGTGGCAAGCTCCGATGTCCGTGGCCACCACCCGAGACGATGATTCGAATCCATCGTAAGTGGCTCGGGAGATGTATTTTGAGCAGTCTGCGACGGACTTCAGCAGAGTACTGAACCTACTGAGAGGCTCACCCTCGAGGCCCGCGGAGAAACCTCTGAGTTCCTTGGCCAAGTCGCGCCAGAACATATCCATGTAGAGTTGGTACGCTTGAATGCAACAAGAGAGTATGGGGCCTTGGTAAGCCTTGTGGCCCAGGGCATCAAGAGCTCTTGACTCTCGGCCCGGGGGGACCGACGAGTGCGACTTTGGGCTCTTCTGTTTCCTCATGGCCGACTCCACCACCATGGAGGTGTGGGGGAGTTGGGTCTTCCTGAACCCAGGGCCCCACTGTACCTTGTACATAGCATCAAGGCGCTTGCTCACAATGGGGACTGAGGCGGGTGACTCCCACATGCAGAACAGCAGCTGGGACAGAATGGGAGGAACCAGAACAGTGAGAGATTCCCTAGGCAGGGAGTCGTACTGAAGAATGCCGAGTTCTTCAGCTCGGGAGTCCTCCTCGGCCTGGGTGGCTAGGTTAAGAGCCCGTGCCATATCCCTGACCAACACCAGGAAGGAGGTGTCCTCGGGTGGTGAGTGCCGCTGGAACGCGGGCGGGGAGGGGTCCGACGCATGGTCTCGGTGGGTATGGGTTTCTGGGGAGGTGTACCCATCGGACTTCCAGTCCAAGAATTCGGAAGAGGAATCTGAACTGGGCAGGTTGCCCTGCCCAGTGGCTGGGGCCCGTTTGGAGCCGGAGGCCCTGGAAGACCTCGCCCCCGAGGAACGGGAGGGCGAGCAAGACAAACGTCAAGGACCCTTACGAGGCCTGTGGCTCTTGGGAGTTTCCTGGATGGATTTCGGTGTCCCACGCAAGGGACTCACGGTCTCTGAGAGCGAGTCAGCGAAGCTGGCTGTGAGAGCCTGCTGGGAAGCGATGAAAGCAGAAACGCTGTGTTCCAGTGCCAGCATGCGGAACTCCCACGCGGGCGTGGGGCCTTGCAACGCTGACCCCGGGGTCACTGGGTCGAGCATCGAGGAGGAGAGGGGGTCCTCACCAGACAGCCCTCTGGAGACCAGGCACCTTCGCCAGAAGATTCCGTATCTGTGCGGGGTACCTTGTAGGGCCGCTCCTTGTCCGACTCTCAGGAACGCCGAAGGCGGCTGAGCGACTGAGCGCAGGAGCACTTGCGCTTGTCGGGAGCCCCCGTCAGCAACTTCGAGGCCTTCTTCTTCTTGCGCCGCTTCACTTCAGGGGATCCCTGGTCGGAGTGCCGCTAAGAGTGTGGGGCCGAGGTGGGGGATCCCACCGGAGGAGACAACTGAGGGTGCCACCGGAGATTCTGAGGCGGCCTTTCTGAAAATGTCTTCGGACTTTTGCTTACGGCTGAGCAGGGCTTTAGAGGACATTTTCTTACAGAGCGAACAGAGCTCTGGATCATGATCAGCTCCCATGCAGCACAGACAACAGTCATGGGTGTCCGTAAGTGACATGTTCTTATAGCATCTATCGCATTTTTTTAATCCGGTGGCCATAGGGGCAAAAATGGCCCCCGTGAGGTCGAAGACCCACACGGCCAGTAGTTAGGTAAACAAAAGGGCACAAAGCAAGTTGGCAAAAAAGGCGAAGAAAACTATCCCCTAACAGCTCTAAAAAGGTAGAGCAGGGGAAGGATGGGTAGAGGACTGGTACAACCGGAAAATAGAGGGCCAGCAGGCCAAAAACGAAAAACGTTTTCTGAGGGATGAGGACGTGCATCCGAAAGGCTCCGCGGAAAAAGGGAGACTGAGTAAGATGGCACCCTTGGGTGGGAAGAGGACCAGGCATGCGTGGTAGCAATCCCAAAGGCTTTGTTTGAAAGCTGGGGAATTGCTCTGCGCGGGCTCCATTGGTGCCGACGTCACCCATAAGTGAGGACTGACTTCCTGCTTGTTCCTGGAGAACATAACATGCTTCACATAAAAAGCAAAGCGTACCTGTAACTCCGCAAATGACAGAGGAGTTCCATCCTGATCAACCGCTTGTTCTATGCTCTTTTACCCCTTCTCCTCCTACTGCTTAAAATGAATGTCCTCCATTCCAGGCTTAAAAGATCCATTACCATAAAAAGGAAGAAAGGGGGTCACCTCAGGGTTAATCCGTCCCTGCCTGCACAATGCCCTCTACGCCCGCCTCATCACTGCGACAATGGCGTGATTCCGAAGTGCCAATGCCAATGGCAACAGCCTGTTTCCCGCATGAACCGTATAACGCAGCACATAAGGTGTCACCATCCATTGTTCTAAAGCCAATGGAGTGTAATCTGCTGTAGCATTAAGCCAATCTTTAATATGCTGCAGGAGACAAGTGATATTATAACGTCTCATATCAGGTATACCCATCCCCCCTCAATCTAAAAATTATTAAGTATCTGTTCTAATGCCCGCAGGTCCCTCCGATTCAATAAAATGGTCAGTGTTTGCACTACATACAACCACTTAGGAAATATGACCATTTTAAATAAGGCTAAAAGTCTACTCAAAGATCGAGGAAGTGCCTGCCATCGGGTCAAACGTGCCTATGTTTCTTCCACCAGTGGCTTTACATTCATGCTATATAGTTGACCAGGATCCCCCGGTAACCAATATGCCCAAATACTTAAAATGATTCAACTTCCATTTAAGGGGGGAACGCCCCTCTCCACCCTGTTTTATCTTCTATACGCAGAGGCATTACTTCTGACTTATCTAAGTTAAACTTTAACCTCGAGAACATACCAAACTCTGCAAATCTTTCCAACAGGTGGGCCAACTTTTCCCTAGGATTTAACAAATATACCAGGATATCGTCTGCAAAAGCTGCGACTCAAAACTCCTCCCTCCCAAACTTGGCTCTACTGTGCAAAGGATGTGTACGTATTCTCTCCAACAGAGCGGTTCCAGAGTCAACACAAATAGAAGAGGAGACAGCGGGCATCCCTGCCATGTACCTCTACAAAGTGAGAAATCCACAGTCAACGAACCATTGACTAGTATCTCTTCCCTTAGGTCAGAGTATAAAAAAAACATATCATATCTAACCCCCCCCCCCAATTCCATATCTTTCCAAAATATTATACATATATTTCCAATTTACACGATCAAAAGCTTTCTCAGCATCAAAACTCTCTGCCTTCCAGCACCCCGGTCACCAACAAGCTCTCCCGGCGCGGATCGAGCACCCGGGGAGCAGAAGAGCCGCCTCCAACTTCCACTGCCCAATCCGGGCAGGCAGCCTGAACATTTAAAAAGCAGACCGCCGAAAGCAGCGTGCTCTCTCTGCCTTCCAGCACCCCGGTCACCAACAAGCTCTCCCGGCGCGGATCGAGCACCCGGGGAGCAGAAGAGCCGCCTCCAACTTCCACTGCCCAATCCGGGCAGGCAGCCTGAACATTTAAAAAGCAGACCGCCGAAAGCAGCGTGCTCTCTCTGCCTTCCAGCACCCCGGTCACCAACAAGCTCTCCCGGCACGGATCGAGCACCCAGGGAGCAGAAGAGCCGCCTCCAACTTCCACTGCCCAATCTGGGCAGGCAGCCTGAACATTTAAAAAGCAGACCGCCGAAAGCAGCGTGCTCTCTCTGCCTTCCAGCACCCCTGTCACCAACAAGCTCTCCCGGCGCGGATCGAGCACCCGGGGAGCAGAAGAGCCGCCTCCAACTTCCACTGCCCAATCCGGGCAGGCAGCCTGAACATTTAAAAAGCAGACCGCCGAAAGCAGCGTGCTCTCTCTGCCTTCCAGCACCCCCGGTCACCAACAAGCTCTCCCGGCGCGGATCGAGCACCCGGGGAGCAGAAGAGCCGCCTCCAACTTCCACTGCCCAATCCGGGCAGGCAGCCTGAACATTTAAAAAGTAGACCGCCGGAAAGCAGCGTGCTCTCTCTGCCTTCCAGCACCCCGTTCACCAACAAGCTCTCCCGGCGCGGATCGAGCACCCGGGGAGCAGAAGAGCCGCCTCCAACTTCCACTGCCCAATCCGGGCAGGCAGCCTGAACATTTAAAAAGCAGACCGCCGAAAGCAGCGTGCTCTCTCTGCCCTTCCAGCATCCCCGGTCACCAACAAGCTCTCCCGGCGCGGATCGAGCACCCGGGGAGCAGAAGAGCCGCCTCCAACTTCCACTGCCCAATCCGGGCAGGCAGCCTGAACATTTAAAAAGTAGACCGCCGAAAGCAGCGTGCTCTCTCTGCCTTCCAGCACCCCGGTCACCAACAAGCTCTCCCGGCGCGGATCGAGCACCCGGGGAGCAGAAGAGCCGCCTCCAACTTCCACTGCCCAATCCGGGCAGGCAGCCTGAACATTTAAAAAGCAGACCGCCGAAAGCAGCGTGCTCTCTCTGCCTTCCAGCATCCCGGTCACCAACAAGCTCTCCCGGCGCGGATCGAGCACCCGGGGAGCAGAAGAGCCGCCTCCAACTTCCACTGCCCAATCCGGGCAGGCAGCCTGAACATTTAAAAAGCAGACCGCCGAAAGCAGCGTGCTCTCTCTGCCTTCCAGCACCCCGGTCACCAACAAGCTCTCCCGGCGCGGATCGAGCACCCGGGGAGCAGAAGAGCCGCCTCCAACCTCCACTGCCCAATCCGGGCAGGCAGCCTGAACATTTAAAAAGCAGACCGCCTTCAGGCGGGCCCGCGCCTGGTGGGCCCGCGCCTGAGGGCCTCGCCAGAGGGCCCTTTGGCGTGGCCCGTAGGCGAGGCACCAAAATAGAGTCATCATCCGCCCGCTCAAACGACAGCATTGTTGAGCAAACTGATCAGCCATCCTCGACGGAACCTTTACAGCCTGCTTCTAGACGCTCCAAAAGGTACCAAGTGCACCATTTTACTTATTACCAAGAACATCATTATCCTGGGCACCACCAGTATCTCCCATACGCCCCTACTAAGTCAAGAACTTCTAGTTTAAACGCCACACCTAGTCGCAATCTTGATTTGTTTGCTGCTTGCTTGCTGTAACAATAATGTGAAACAAATTTGCTACAACAATTTGCCCCAATAATTTGAAGCTTGCTTGCTGTAACACATAATTTGCAACAAAATTGCTACTGCCTCAGCTAAGATCCTCTTTCCTAAAACCTCACTATTCTCAGCAATACCATATGCTAAACAGTGCCTGCTGTTCTCACAAATCATCACAGAGTGTTACTGTAGCACTCAATGTAACCCCACTTACTGCTACTGTTGCCTCTATTGCGATCCACCCTCTCCCACTGCATATGCTGACAAAAGCCTCCAAACACCCCACTTCCTTTATGCGCAAGCTCTACTGCATTCTATAACAAAAATCCAGCACTGACACTTAGAGTTCTGCAAGACTCCTGCATTAAGCTACCACCACACCTAAATACACATACCAACCAATACAAGCACCATGCAACTCATTACACCCTCCATTTCCATCATATTAGCCCTACTGACTTCTTGGCTCCCTACCCTGACCCATGCTTTAAACCATGGTACCAACTATATTCCTATCCTCCACTCCAATGCAAGGAGACATTTTGAAACCCCTCATCACACAATTGAAAAACCTTATACACGCCATTCACACCTCCTACACATCCCATTGCAAAGCCTCAACAAGACCCAATCCGAAAAACGCACTCAACACACCCACCTTAGATGTGCGCTTGCTAATGCCCGATCTATACGATCAAAATGGCCCATAACCATCGATCTTATATCTCTCCACAACCTCGACCTACTAATGATAACTGAAACATGGCTATCTTCATGTGACAATGTTATCATCAATCAGATGACACCCCCAGGCTACTCAGTCTTCGCTTGTCACAGAGCCAATCAAAGGGGAGGTGGCACCCTCATTATTGCTAAATCCTCGCTCCAATTTAGACTAAGTAATACCACAAGTACAACCCACCTAGACTCACTCTCCATAACAAATGATACCTGTACCATCAACCTTTTATACCGAGCTCCCACACCATCTCCAGATGACCTTCCTTCAGTAATCAACATTGCTGGCAACCCCATCAACCCA
Organism: Ichthyophis bannanicus; assembly: GCA_033557465.1. Lineage (NCBI taxonomy): Eukaryota > Metazoa > Chordata > Amphibia > Gymnophiona > Ichthyophiidae > Ichthyophis > Ichthyophis bannanicus. Next base: position 827,790,860 of record CM066032.1, read on the forward strand.
CGCACCCTAAACTGGTTAATAGGCGACTTTAACCTGCCATCCCTACATGACTCGCATTCATCAGCCTTCCTCGATGCGATGAACCAACTTGGCTACATCCAAATAGTTGATGCTCCCACCCACAACAAAGGAAATAAACTGGACTTAATTTTCGCACCCCACGCTGCTATCGATACCACCACTGAGAGCATCCTAATCTCCATAACACCTATTCCTTGGTCGGATCATAATCTACTTCTTTTTGACTTACCCAACATCCACCCCGGTAACATTGGTAAAAATGCTCAACATACCCTTAGTAACACGAGATCACGATATCAACCTTTTGATAAGGATGAAATACTTGAGAGAAATCTTGCCGCTCCTCACCAACACATCTACAGACCCTGACGTTCTAGTGTCAAACTGGAACGATGCGTTCAAGGAGGCTACACACCCACCAGCCAACACCAAGAGAAAACCAAGACGCGAACATGCACCCTGGTACTCACAAGACATACGAAAGTCTCTTATCCAGCTCCGCAAACTTGAAAGACACTGGCGCCGCTCACGGACATCTGAGGCTCTATGCGCTTACTCTGCACACCTCCAAGCTCACAGACAGATGATAATGGAAAAGAGAAAGCAACACCACTCCGAGACTCTAAAAAGATCTATCAACAGACCCTGTGACCTATTTTCTCTGGTGAAAACCCTTACAGGTGACCCTACCACCCCCAAGACCTGATGCCTCACCCACAAACCTACTCAAACTACCTTCAGTCAAAATTAATCCAAACCAACATTAACGCCTCTCCCACACCCCTCACCTCCTCAGACTTCATCCCACAACCAACAGTTCTATCACAATTCCACGAGGTCTCCACCAAACAAATCAAAGAAATCATCTCGTCCATCAACCTTACCACAGCCCCTAATGACCCCTGTCCTTCCAGATGGATAAAAGAGTTGCGATCTACCCTCAGCCCATCCATCAGTAGGATCCTCAACCAATCTTTCATAAAAGGTTCCTTCCCGCAAAGCCTGAAATTCACATCAATCCGCCCACTGCTAAAAAACTCCAAACTCGACCCATCCAAAGTAGAGTCATTCAGACCCATCTCAAGCATCCCTCTGCTGGCAAAAATTATGGAAAAAGTAGTTCAACTACAAATTCAACAGCACATCGACACTGAAGCACCACTGGACCATTCACAACATGGATTCAGAGAAGCACATGGTATAGAAACCATTCTCACTACCTTATTCAACGACCTACTCATGGGAGTTGATGACCTACACCAAGGCTTCATCCTTGTTTTTATGGATATTGCGGCTGCATTTGATTCTGTGAACCATGAGACATTATTACACCGCCTCAAGGATAAGGGTATACAAGGTCTTGCTTTAACATGGTGCAGATCATACCTGAGCGACAGGTCACAACAAGTCAGAGTAGGATCCACTACATCTGACCCATTCATACTCAAACAAGGAGTCCCCCAAGGTTCTTCCCTCTCATCTCTCATGTTTAATATATATATGCAACCAATCTGCGACCTGATTCGCTCCTTCAACATCCAGTGCTTAGCATATGCAGATGATATCCTTATGTACTCATCCTTCAAGTTTGACCAACCAGACTTCTCAGCAATAACAACATGCTTTGATGCAGTTTCCGAATGGCTTCTCTCCCAAAACTTACGCATTAATCACAGTAAGACCGATGTCCTTTTTGTCACTCGAAATCAGAAGTTCATACCACCACCTTCTCTTCGAGTCAACAACCACGATCTCACAGTCAAACCTACCATCCGGTACTTAGGCATCACCCTGGACCAAAAGCTGGATATGTCACCGCATATCAAAAACACCACCAAATCTATCTACCACAAGATACGGTCACTACGCCACCTTCGACCACTTCTTAACCCCTCTGATTTCCGCTCCATTTTCCAAGCATTGGTAACCCCCCACCTCGACTTTGCCAACATTATACTCCTTAGACTCCCACAAACAACATTGAACCCGCTTCGGCTAGCCATGAACTCTGCGGCTAGAATACTCACCGGAACTTCTAGATCAGATCACATAACTCCAGTACTGATGAGCCTACACTGGCTGCCTTTACAAGCTAGAATCATATACAAAGCCCTCATACTAACTTTCAAGGCCTTAAAAAATCAGCCCCCCACCCCGCTCTCCGAGCTCATTCAACCTATTCCACCCAACAGAAGCAGGCGCTTGGCATGTTTAAACAAACTAGAAGTGCCAAAAACAGTCACAAAATGTTCAAAAACGACGTCCAATAGAGCCTTCTCTCTATTTGCACCAGGAGCATGGAACTCTCTTCCCCCAGAAATTCGTTCAATCACCAATATCATTTCCTTCAGAAGGGCTATCAAACATCATCTGTTCATAAAATACTATTCCAATCACCTCCCCCACAGTCAATCCCAACATAATACACAGCTCCACCAAGATTCACGCTTAACATAACCTCAACTAGAAAACTTGCCAGCCTGATACTCCTCCTGTTACCTATCCACTTCCATATTACAATGCCTGATTTGATGTCAATTTATTTACATAACAATGTACATAGTGTATCCCTGTTCATCCAAGTTTGTACCCCTTGTTTATTGTAAACTCAATGTACATAGTTTATCCTTGTTCATCCAAGTTTTGTATCCCTTGTTTATTGTAAACTCAATGTAACCGGTTACATTGCTGTATATTTTGTTCAAATGTAAACCGCACTGATTGAAATAGCGCGGTATATAAAAAATGCAAATAAATAATAAATAAATAAATAAATAAAACTAATGACAAATGCAGAATCCCCTCTCACCCCCCCCCCCCCTTGTAGGGCGGCTATGATTCTCCTCATATTCTTTACCACGAATCTACCCCGGACAAATTCAACCTGATCCTCTTGAATTAAGGTTGGCAAATAAGGGGCCAGTCTTTCCGCCTTGATTTTGGCCAGCATTTTCACATTCACACACAAAAGTGATATGGGTCGATAAGAGCTGGGCAGCATCGGATCTCGCCCTGGCTTGGGGAGAACCGTTATAATTGTCCGATTCTTATCATAAGGGAATTTCTGCCCCTGCACCAATTCCAAGAAGTATGCCGCCAGATCAGGTGCAATGGGGACATACAGTAACCTTTAAAACTTCCCTCTAAACCCATCCCGCCCCGGCGCCCAATGTACTGACACCATTTTAATAATTTTTATCACTTCTGTGGCTGTTATTGGTACATTAAGTGAGTCTTTGCTGCTCATCCAAACAAGGCAGATTAACTGTCCGCAAAAATGCAGTTATCTTATCTTCCACCTCCATTTCATCCGCAACATTCAGCTGTTGATAATATTGGCGGAAGATCTCCTCAACCTGAGCCTGCGCCCAATGTATCTTTCCCCCATCATCTCGAATAGCACCTATATGCTGTTTCCCCCTACTCTCTTTTATAAGGCCCGATAACAACCTACCTGATTTATTCCCAAATCTGTGCAGTTGATATTTATAAAACAACATGGAATTCGTCGCCCGTTCCTGCAGCATCACATTGACCTCTGCCTGCAATTTAGTCATTACCATCTTATTCCTAGCTGCGGGGTTAGCAGTAAACCTACGTCTAGCTCTGCAGAGATCCCATTCTAATTGTAATAGGTATTGCCGGGCCTTTTTCCTCTTGGCAGCTACATATCCGATAATATGCCCACGCAATACCACCTTAGCCGTTTCCCAGAATAAGACGGGATTATCTCTATGCCGGTCATGGTCTTGCTCATATTCCTCTCAACGTGCTCGCAGATACATCACAAATTTATCATCAGAGGCCAGCTGCAAAGAATACCGCCATGTGAAGCCGTTTGGATTGTGCCCCCAATGTATATCTATCTATATCAAGGCATGATCCAAAAGAGCAATAGGCCCAATCTCTGCTTGAAGAATTCTATCAAACCACATAGCTGGTCCCAACAGATAATCAATCCCTATATTATGTGCCCGCGATACATGCGTATAATCACGATCTAAGAGATGAAGGGTTCTCCAATAATCTGTCAGCTCATATCCATCGCATATCCTATTTAGCCATTGCTTTCATCTATCTATAATTTGTCTTACGGGGCCCAATCTATCCACAGATTCCTCCAACATGCAGTTGAAATCACCCCCCCCTCCCCACTATTGTGGAAACAGACCCTATATCCTCCAAACATTTGGTCAATTTGTTATAGAAGTCCGCATCATACGTATTGGGTGGATGAATATTAACCAACACCACCTGTTGTTTCTCCAGCTGCCCTATTGCAACTGTATACCGACCCTCGGGGTATGAAATAGACCTCTCTATCGCAAACTCCACCTGTTTATGGATTAATATTACTACACCAGCTTTTTTCTTCCCAGAGGACGGCCCATGGATCTCACCTACCCACCACCTCTTTAACCTTTATCACCTTTATCACGCAACACACATAATAGTGGAGGAGTAGCCTAGTGGAGGAGTAGCCTAGTGGTTGGGGCAAGGTACTTCAGGCCGGAAGGTCAGGGGTTCAAATCCCACTAGAGGACAGGAAAATGGATGACCAAAAAAACTCTGAAAATTGCCCTGAAACACAGAGAAGCTAAAGCCAGAGGAAAAAGAGAGGCAATCACAGAACTCAACAGAGATTTCCAACATGCAAAAAGACGAGATAAGGAGAAGTGCTACAATGATGCATGCAAGGAAATAGAAACAGAAACTATTAGAGGAAGAAGAACTACCAAGAGGGGCTACTACTGCTGGGAAGAAATCTGCACTTGTATTTACCTGCTGGGAAATTCTCTAAATCTTGAGTAAAAGGGGATTCTTTGGGTTAAAGTGGATAAAAATCTGTATATTTTAAAATTCAGCATTTTTGTTAAGTCAATCAGGGCTTACTGTAGTACCACAGAGAGCTTTCATTTAAATTTAAAGTCAGACAGGACTTAGTACCACAAGACAGCTTTCGGTTAGTGTTTCTTTCCCTCCATCCCATCCTGGTTCCCAGCCACCCCAGGCATAATCCTTGATTTAGAGCTTCTACGAGTAGTTAAGGGGAAAGGAGTGATCTTACTCACTTTCAGGTTTAACTGATTATCTAAATTAGCAAGTTATAATATCTTAGGAGTAGATTAATTAAGTCCTGCAGTTCACCTTGGGGTGAAAATTAAAAGTCCCTTATACTTATTAGGTATAACTGTATTGGTTCAAGAATCCCTATTCCCCTACCAACTTTAAACAACTGAACAACTTTAAATTGCTAAAATAAAACCTTAATTCTAAGATGCAGACAGCAGTCCAGCAGTGAGGTGGGGGCTACCCAGTCTTCTGCACAGAGTGCTACATTTATGATTTTCTCCCAGTTGGTGAGAGATCTTATGTGTACACTAGGTGAAAGAGCTCTTTGCTCTTTTTTTTCATTTCTGAAACTTTCAAAATATAATCCAAACAAAATATAAGGAAAACCATCCAAACACCAGCAAGTAACAATACTAAACAATAACCACAATAAATCAATTTCAAAATTATGGCAAAGCCCACATCTAGGGAGTATACACCTGATACTATATAACAGAGTATAAAATTCAAAAAGAAAGGAAAACAAGCACAATTATGTACTACAATTGGATTTACTTCTTTACCTTAATATCCATTCCAAATTCCTAACCCTGCGTCTCCCTGTCATAACAAATTTCTGTAAATGAGATACATCACTAAATACAAACATATGTCCCTGCAATGCAACAAGGCATTTATAAGGGAATTTCAGAAAATAAGTAGCTCCCAGGCCTAAAACCCGTAGCTTCAGCTGGTTCTTATCAGTGAGAAGGGGAGGGGTCCTATCCAGCACCTGGGTTTCTTCCTCAAAGGCTGCCCGATGAAAGGCAGAACTAGCTCCTCATAGCAGCATAGCATCCAGCAGGGTAGGTGTTAATCCTGCAGCCAATTCTCTCCCACACTTTCAGGAGCCTCCCCTTTTTGCTCTTAGGGAACAAGTCCAATCTCTGAAAGCTAGAGTAGTAGACTTGGAGCAGCTGAGGCAGGCAGGGATGTAGTAGAGAAGTCCCACCTTTCTGCTGCCATGGAGGAGAGAGGTCATGTGAAACGACAACCAGCATGACTTAAAGATGAAGTCAAAGAGGCTGTTATAGCTAAGAGAAAATCCTTCAGAAACTGGAAAAAAAGAACCAAATGATGAAAATGGGAAACAACATAAGTACTAGCAAGTTAAATGCAAGGCATTGATAAGACAGACAAAAAGAGCATTTGAAAAAAAATTGAAGTAGAAGCAGAAACATAATAAAACCTTTTTCATGTAGATTCATAGCATAACACCTGTGTGAAAGCCAGCTGGACCATTAGATGATAAAGGGGCAAAAGAGGCTCTAAGAGAGGACAAGACCATAGCAGAGAGACTGAATGAATTCTTTGCTTTAGTCTTACTAAAGAAGATGTAGGAAACTTACCCATGCCAGAACTGATATTTAAAGGGATGTATCAGAGAAATTGAAACAAATCTCCATAAATCAGAACAATGTAATACACTTATTTGATACATTAAAGAGCAGCAAATCACCTGGACTGGATGGTATACATCCCAGGATGCTGAAAGAACTAAAATATGAGATTGCAGACCTACTTTTAGTAATCTGTGAGCTATCATTAAAATCATCTGTAGTACCTGAGGATTGGAGAATAGCCAATGTAATGCCAATTTTTAAAAAATGTTTCCAGGGGTGATTCAGGGAAACTGAAGACTGGTGAGCTTCACATCTGTATGAGGCAAAATGGTAGAAACCATTACAAAGAACAAAATTACTGAACATGTACTGTAAATAGTCATAGCTTAAAGGCTGAAAGCCAACATGGATTTAGCAAAGGAAAGTCTTGTCTCACTAATCTCTTACATGTTTTTTAGGTGTGAATAAATAGGTAGATAAAGGTGAGCCGTTTGATATAGTTTATCTGGATTTTCAGAAAGCCTTTGACAAGGTCCCTCATTAGAAATTCCTGGGGAAATTAAAAAGTTATATGATAGGGGGCAGTGCACTATAGTGGATTAGGAACGGGTTAAAAGAAAACAGAGTATGGCTAAATGGCCAAATTTCTCAATGGAGAAAGGTAAATAGTGAAGTACCCCAGGGATATATGCTGGGCCCGCTGCTTTTTAACAGAGTCATAAATGACCTGGAAATAGGAATAATGAGTGAGGTGATAAAATTTACATTTGACGCAAAATTATTCAAAGTTGTTAAAATACGAGGACTGTGAAAAATTGCAAGAGGACCTCGATAAATTTGAAAACTGGGCATTCAAATGGCAGATGAAATTTAATATGGACCAGGGAAATCCACTGCTTACCCTGGGATAAGCAGCATGGAATCTGTGTACCTGTTTGAGAACTTGACAGGTACTTGTGACCTGGACTGGCTGCTGCTGGAAACAGGATACTGGGTTTGATGGACCCTTGGTCTGACCCAGTATGGCATCTCTTAAGTTCCTAAGAACAAGATTGGCTTTCCTAAAGCTATGAGAGTTACAGAGAAAAGTCCAGCCTTTGGGAGATGCACCACACATGCATAGTCCTCTTCCTGCACAAGGGTGCTATCTTGCTTCAGTCTAATGACATAGCTAAGACGGCAAAAATAAAATGCGGTAAAGAAGTTGTGATGTATTAAATTCACAGGCAGGGAGAAACAGACTCCTACCTCCTCTGTTGGAAAGCTGTCAGAATGTGGAACTGGGCCATCTCTCATGGAATGACCATCAGGGCTACATACTTAGCAGGGAAGGACAGTGCTCTGACAGACAAATTGAGTCATTTGCTCCAGCTGCACAAGTGATTCCTGGATGTGAAAATGGCTACAGGAATCTTCTGAGAGTGGGCATGTTTTCTATAGATGTCATTGCCACTCCTCAAAAAGGAAGGCACCTCAGTATTGCTCCATGGTAGGGCAGCACAATAAACTAGCTTCAGATGCCTTCTTCTTAGATTAGGGGGAAGGCCTTCTGTAGACAAATCCTACAGTTGTTCTGATAGCAAACATTCCCTGAAATTCAGGAGAAAAAATAAAAAATAACAATATGAAAAAGGCTAGCTACCACCAAAAGCTTGGCGGAGTGGCCTTGAGGTTGGGGCAAGTTACCTCTGGCCGGATGGCCAGGGGTTTGAATCCCACTGGAGGACCGCAACCTTGGACCAGAAGGAATGGAGATGATAATGCCTCTGTATAAGTCTTTGGTGCGACCTCATTTGGAGTATTGTGTGCAATTCTGGAGACTGTACCTTCAAAAGGATATAAGCAGGATGGAGTCAGTACAGAGGGTGGCTACTAAAATGGTTAGAGATCTTCATTATGAAGCATATAAGGCTTAAAGATCTTAATATGCATACTTTAGAGGAAAGGTGGGATGGGGCAATATGACAGAGACCTTTAAATACCTCCATGGCATGAATGCACAGGAGGGTCTCTTTCAACTGAAGGCAAGCTCTTCTATGAGAATGAGAAGATGAGAGTGAAAGGAGATAGACTCAGGAGTAATATGTGGAAATATTTCTTTACGGAAAGAGTGGTAGAAGCATGGAATATCTCCTAGTGGAAGTGGTGGACACGAGGACAGTATCTGAATTCAAAAAGGCATGGGACAAACACGGAGGATCTCTAAAGGTAAAAAGGAGACTATTGTAGTTGATACAGGAGGGCAGACTAGATAGGTCATGTGGTCTTTTTCTGCCATCATGTATCTGTGTTAGCTCATAGATTACTAATAGTAGGTCTGCAATCTCATATTTCAGTTCTTTCTGCACCCTTGGATGTATACTACCCAGTCCAAGTGTTTGCTACTCTTTAGTTTATCAAATAGTTGTAATACATCTTCCCGGTTTATCAAAATTTGTTTCAATTCTTCTGATACATCACCTTTGAATACCATTTCATGCATGGATAACTAGCCCCCCTTAGTGTTCCTTTTACCCCTCTATCATTCTAATGGTCTGACACTCTCATAGGTTTGCTACAAATGTACTTGAAAAGGTTTTTATTATATGTTTTTGCTTCCACGGCAAGCTTTTTTTCCAAATTCTCTCTTTGCCTGCCTTATCAATGCCTTCTTATTGATTGAGTGTGTGTGTGTGGGGGGGGGGGGGGGGGTGTCTCACACATTCTCATCTGTACTCCCTTGAGGATTCTGTGAACAGGCATTTTTTGCTTCCTTGGGTGGGTTGAAGAACTGGAGGATGTCCAATGAAGAACTGGAGGATGTTCAATGTTCTGCCCGGGGCTCCTCCTTCATCTCTAACTTAAATAGAATAGTCAATACCATTCCCTGATAAAATCAATAAAAGAGTTCCTCGATTGGAGACTTTCTCCTTTCATAAGGTAGTAGTAATGAATCAGATGGTAAGCCAGTGAAACCCTCCCCTGCAGAGAACACCTCTGGCTCATAATCAGAATTCCAGGTGCGTCAGAGTCTGTACCTGTAAATACCCCAGTGAATGAACCTCCAGTGTTAATGAGCCTCAAGTGAGCCTGACGAGACTCCAAAGATTTCTGATGCCTCAGGAAAGCTTCCTCCCCCAATGCATTGGAAACTGATGACAGAGTGGCAAACACCACCCCCAAGGTCCTTTGAGGTCTTGGTGTCGATGTCTCTTCTACAGAGAGAGTGTGTGAGTTTCAAGAACCAGCTGGATCTCTCAAAGCACTGATGTCATTGAGGTCAAAGTCTCAGCATTGCATTAACAAAGAATTAGTCCATCTGCTCATCAAATCTCCTCATGAGCTATTCTTCAAAGGCTGCCATAGACAAAGGAGTAGGGATCACAAAAAGAGTGGCCGTATTCTTCTGAGACACAAGGAATATTGGAGATTTGGTCTCGGGCCCTTGGACGAGTCATGGCCAAGCATGATCCAGAAGAACACCAGGGATCAAGGAATTGCACCTTCAGCTATAAGAGCTTTCTTTCCCTTTGGGTTGATCCCTCTAGTACTTGGAAGCTGCCAGGACTTGAAGCACAGGCCATGGTATTCCTAGTAGAGTGGAGAAGACATGGTATGCTAGGCAAGAAAAAAAATAGGAGATGTATCAGGGCATAGAACAAAATCCAAACAGCAAACAGAAGCAGAGTCCAGGAACAGAACATACAGGCACAGCTACTCTTAAACCTCCAAGGATGAGAACCCCCATGTAGGCTGTCCCTGCACTACATTAGATGCCTGGAAGTCAGGAAATTTAACCATTCCTTAGGAAAGGGGAATTGGAAGCAGGTCCCAAGAAGGAGACTCCATTGGGAATCCTGAGTGGGAAATGAGAGCTCATCACTAGGGGAGGAAAGCTTGCAGGTCAAGGGTATGGAGCAGATAACCTAGCATTTCCCCAGGCAGATGTGCCTTCCTGGGAATATAATCGATATGTTATGGGCCCCAGAGAGAGCAGTGAACCTCTCTCCCAGTCAGACCAGCTATAGGAATTGCCTGAGGTATGAAACTAGACTTCAACGGGAAATCCTGCTCATATCCGATGAAATGGAATACCAAGAAGCAAATATGAATTTGTTTCAGTTACCTTTTCTGGGACAAGCTGGGCCATAAAGAACAGCCTGCAGGAGGTACGAGCAGAGGGCCTACCCAGCTTTGCTCAGTGAATATGAGTGTGAGAGCAGGTATTTGCCCAGGTTGAAAAGCAATAAAGCTACAGTGTAACCCAGTTAAGACTAATAAGAGAAAATATTTTTCACAGCGCGTAATCAAACTCTGGAATTCATTACCAGAGGATGAAGTAAAAGCTGTTAGTGTAGCTGGGTTTAAAAAAGGTTTGGACAAGTTCCTGGAGGAAAGGTCCATAAACCATTGTTAAAGTGGACTCAGGAAATCCACTGCTTACCCCAGGACAAGCATTGTTGAACCTATATACCTTTTTTGAAACCTGACAGGTACTTGTGACCTGGATTGGCAACTGTTGGAAACAGGATACTGGGCTTGATGGACCTTGGTCTGACCCAGGTTATGTTCTTAACAGGCATAAGTCAGGGCAGGTAGAACATATTCATTACTGGAAGCCTAGCAGAGGTCAAACACCAAGGATCAGCAAACAGCAAGGCACTCAGAGGTCCAGGGGAGACCTATCTAAGGACAAAGTGGACTGGAAGTTCCTTGGTTAAACAACTGCAGAGAGGCAATTAGCAGAGATATTCTTCCACAAACAATCAAACTCGAGTGCATCAGAAAGGACCAACTGAGGTGCACTGCAGCATGAGGTGGGGACTGATAGCAATATAAAAGGCAGGAAGAGACTTGAGCTCACTTCTTATGTAGGGCCTGGCTCCTAGGAAGTCCATGCATGACAGGAGGTGGTTGTGTCCCTTCTGATATCAAGAAGGATGAGTGGTCCACACAGTGGATGTGCTCTGAGGACACCGTTTCTCTTAGTGCCTTGATGCTCTCGATATCATACTCTGATGAAGTGCAATGTTGATGCACTCTGACCTCTGCCCAGTGTTTGACATTATGAGTGCTCGATTTTTATTTATCTATTTATTTTACCTTATGCCTTTCCAGTAGAAGTTCAAGATGAGTTACATTCAAATACAGTAGATATTTCCTTGTCCTCGGAGGGCCTACAATCTAAGAAATAAGAGATGCCATACTGGGTCAGACAGGTCCATCAAGTCCAGTATCCTGTTTTGAACAGAGACCAATCAAGGTCACAAGTAGCTGTCAGGTTCCCAAAAAGTTACAAAGATTCCATGTTCCTTATCCCAGGGTAAGCAGTGGATTTCCCTGGTCCTCTTTAATAATGGTTTATGGATTTTTCCTCCAGGAACCCAGCTACACTAACAGTTTTTACTACATCCATTAACAAATTCCAAAATTTGATTACACGTTGAGTGAAAAAATATTTTCTTCTATTAGTCCCGCATCTTTCTAGAGCCAGAGGAGGGGTGGCCCTTTTTTATAAATCTTCCATTCTGATCTCTGAGATCTCGTCCCCAACCCTGCATTACCCAGAGTCCCTTCTGGTTTCTTTAGGAAATCACCCTTCTCATTATCTTCTTCTGCTCTACAGTCCCCCTTCTATGACTGCTCTCCCTTGGGACAAAGTCAACGAAACCATATCAGACACCATCCTTCAGTTTCCCAATTTTCTTATTTTGGGTGACTTTAATATTCACTACACTTTCCCTAGCAGGCTTTGGAATAAACCTTTTGTTTCCTTTCTTAAAAACCAATTGCTGACTCAATATGTCCATTTCCCAACACATGCAACAGGCCATATGTTCGACTTAGTTATTACTTCATCTGATTTCTCGTCTTCATTATCTTCTTTCAATGCCATTAATCTTCCTTGAAAGCATAGTTACTCACCTGTAACAGGTGTTCTCCAGGAGCAGCAGGAATCAGTCCTCACATATGGGTGACGTCGGCGCCGACGGAGCCCTCGCGGAGCAATTTTCCCCAGCTTTCAAAGAAAGCCTTTGGGAATTGCAGCGCGCATGCGCGGTCGCCTTCCCGCCCAAGGGTGCCATCTTAGCCAGTCAGATGACATAGCTAAAAAAGACAGCATAAAAATTTGCAAAAAACTTAAGCAGATGATTGCAACTCCAAGGGGAGGAGGGAGGGTTGTGAGGACTGATTCCTGCTGCTCCTGGAGAACACCTGTTACAGGTGAGTAACTACGCTTTCTCCAGGACCAAGCAGGAAGTCAGTCCTCACATATGGGACTCCCAAGCTTAAGGCTACCGGAGACCCTAAGCACAAAAATGAGCTCCCTCTAGCTCAGCAGCACAGAAGGAAGGAATCTTCGCTGAATTATTACCCACCGGTAGCCCACATCCGGGATGGAGGGTAGGAGTTGCTCAAACCTCAAAGAGATTACGGAGGACTGCCTGTCCGAAAGCACTGTCCCTGCGGGACTCCCTCTCGAGACAGTAATGGACCGCAAAAGTCTGGCTCAAAGACCAAGTAGCGGCCCGGCAGATGTCTGCCAGCGGAACAGAGCGGAGGTAAGCCACTGACGTAGCCTTTGCCCGAACGCAATGAGCCGTGACTCGACCTTCCAAGGAGAGTCCGGCTGCCCCATAAGCCCAAGTGATACAGTCCGCAACCCAGATGGACAGAGTACGCTTGGAGACCGGGAGCCCCAATTTATTGGGGTCAAAAGACACAAAAAGCTGAGCAGCTTTACGGTGCTCCCGCGTACGGTCAAGGTAGAAGTTCAATGCCCTTCTACAGTCCAGGGTATGGAGGACCGTTTCAGCTCGGCTGGAGTGCGGTCTGGGAAAGAAGGTTGGAAGTACCACCTCCTGATTGATGTGAAAAGGGGAGACCACTTTTGGAAGAAATTTTGGGTGAGTCCGTAGGACTACCCTATTTTTGTAGAACCGAGTGTAAGGGGGATCAGACACGAGGGCCTGCAATTCACTTACGCGTCTAGCGGAAGTGAGGGCTATCAAGAACAATGTTTTCCAAGAAAGAAAACGGAGAGAACAGGTAGCCATAGGTTCAAAAGGCGGACAGGTGATCCGCTGTAAAACCACATTCAGATCCCAGTCAGGCGCTGGCGGGCGCAGAGGTGGTTTAAGCAGAAGGAGACCTCGGAGGAACCTCGCTACAAGAGGGTCACTGGAAAGAGGTCTGCCGCCCACCGGCACATGATGTGCTGAAAGAGCACTAAGGTGAACTTTGACGGAGTTGGACTTAAGTCCCAGATTAGAGAGGTATAGCAAGTACTGCAGGATCACCGACACCGGGCAGGAGAAGGGATCCTGAGACTGTTGGGTACACCAAACGGAAAAGCGACGCCATTTAAGGGCGTAGCATTTGCGGGTAGACGGTCGCCGAGAAGCTAGGACGACCTCTTCCACCTCTGCCGGCAGGAGAAGGGGAGCAAGGACTACCCTCTCAGCAGCCAGGCCATTAGATTGAGAGACCTGAGGTTGGGGTGTAGCAGAGACCCCTGATCCTGAGTGAGGAGATCCGGTTGTAACCCCAGAGGGAATGGATCCTCTACCGCTAATTGCAGCAGGAGTGGAAACCACGGCTGTCTGGGCCAGCGAGGGGCCACCAGGATCATGAAAGCTTTGTCTCGGAGAACCTTGAAAAGAGTCCGAGAGACTAGCGGGATGGGAGGAAAGGCATACAGAAGGCTCTCCGACCATGAGAGTAGAAAAGCGTCTGCCGCAACTCGAAGGGGATGTGGCTGACGAGAGCAGAAGCGAGGAAGTTGCCGGTTGAGAGGGCTGGCAAAGAGATCCATCGTGGTGAGGCCCCACTTTAGAAAGAGCTTCTGAACTACCAAGGGATCCAGGCGCCACTCGTGCGGCTGGAGGATCCTGCTGAGTTTGTCCGCCAGGCAATTTTCTTGGCCTGGGAGATAAACTGCCTTGAGAAGAACGCCGTGACTGACGGCCCAAGAGCAGAGCTTCTGCGCTTCCCGACAGAGAAGGAAGGAGCCCGTGCCCCCCTGCTTGTTCACGTAGAACATGGCAACTTGATTGTCCGTCTGGACAAGGACGGACTGGTGAGAGGTCAGGTGGGAGAAGGCCTTGAGAGCCAGGCGGATCGCTCTGAGCTCCAGGAAGTTGATCTGCTGAGCAGACTCCCACGTGGTCCAGAGGCCCTGAGTACGTGCCCCTTGGCAATGTGCTCCCCAGCCCAGGAGGGATGCATCTGTCGTCAGCACCCGGGCCGGCTGAGGTGACTGAAAAGGCATGCCGAGTACCAGGTTCGGCCGATGAAGCCACCAGTGGAGAGACGAGGCCAGCGGCTCGGAGACGCGCACTAGGTCTGCTAGGCCGCCTGTGGCTTGTTGCCACTGCTTGCGGAGACACCATTGAGCAGGCCGCATATTCAGGCGGGCATTGGGGGTCACATGGACGGTGGAAGCCATATGGCCGAGTAGTCTCAGGAAGCGCCTGGCGGAGACCAGGGGCTGGCTGCGAAAACGGTCGGCTAGGTCCATGAGCCGTTGAGCCCTGTCGAGCGGTAGGAACGCTCGTGCCTGAGGAGTGTGCAGCCTTGCGCCAATGAACTCGAGATCCTGTGAGGGGAGCAAAGTGGACTTTGCGAAGTTTATAACAAAGCCCAAGTACTGCAGAAGAGTCACCGTGCGGCGTGTGGCGTTGGTGACCTCCGGAGCGGACGCTGCTCTGATGAGCCAGTCGTCGAGGTACGGAAAGACATAGAGGCCGTGAAGCCGGAGATGGGCAGCCACCACCGCGAGACATTTTGTGAAGACTCGCGGTGCGGAGGACAGGCCAAAGGGCAGTACTCTGTACTGGTAATGATTTCCTGCCACCACAAACCTTAGGTATTGGCGGTGGCTTGGGTGGATGAGGATGTGCGTGTAGGCATCCTTTAGATCCAAGGAGCATAGCTAATCTCCCTGCTGGAGGTAGGGCAGAAGGATTCCAAGGGTAAGCATTTTGAACTTTTCCCGCACAAGGAACTTGTTGAGATTGCGCAAGTCCAGGATGGGTCGGAGGCCTCCCGTCCTTTTTGGTACTAGAAAATACCTGGAATAAAAGCCTTGACCTCTCAGGTGGTGGGGCACCGGTTCCACCGCCTGTTCCTGTAGAAGACCTGCTAACTCCTGAAGGAGTAATTCCCTGTGCAGAGGGAGTCGTGGAGGTTCTCCCGGAAAATAGGAGGGAGGGACCTGGTGGAAGTGGAGAAGATAGCCTTCTCTTACGACTTGAAGCACCCAGGCATCTGAAGTGATGCTGGACCACCTGTGGGCGAAGTGAACCAGCCGGCCTCCGGTGCTGGGAGGAGCCAGCGGAGGGGGAGAGGCTATGCTTAAGGAGTCAAAAGCCCCCACCCTGCTGAGCAGGGGCTGGTGGTGCAGGCTTGGGGGCTTGCTGCCTACGGGACCCGTTACCCCGTCCCTTGGCCTGCTGGCCCTGTTGGGGAGCTGCAGGGGCCTGATATTGGGGGTAGTGTTTGTAGGCAGCCGCCTTTCTCGGGTAAAAGGACTTCTTTCCCGAGCCCTTCTTTTTCTGGGAAGGGGCGGAGGTCTTCCTAGAAAGCCTAGTCCTGGTGAGAGTCTCCGTCTCGATTTGTGCAGCCTTTTCAGCCATGGGCTTGCCAAAGAGGTTTTCGCCTCGGCAGGGGACATCGACCAACTTGTCCTGCACCCAGGGCTCAAGGTCAGACGACTGAAGCCAAGCCTGTCGGCGGGCACCGATGCCGGCTGCGGCCACTCGAGCCGATGCTTCAAAGCCATCATAGGCTGCTCGGGATATGAATTTTGAGCATTCCCGAATGCCAGTGGACAAGGCCAGGAACCTCCGCAAGGGTTCCTCGGACAAACCAGCGGAGAATCCGGCTAGCTCTTTAGCCAGGTCTCGGAAATACATGCCCATGTATAGCTGGTAGGTCTGGACACGACACGCAAGCATAGAGCCCTGGAAACACTTCTTACCAAGGCCATCCAGGTTACGGGCCTCCCTGCCAGGAGGCACCGAGGAGTGCATCTTCTGGCTCTTAAGACGATGCATGGCCGATTCCACTACCATGGAATGGTGTGGTAGCTGTGCTTTTTGGAAGCCAGGGCTCTTGCGGACTCGATAGATAGAATCGACCCGCTTGCTCAGGACCGGCGAGGAGGCCGGACTCTCCCACATGCGGAAGAGTAGTCGTTCCAGCATGGGAGGAACCGGTACAGTAAAGTGTTCCCTGGCGGGAGAGTCATACTGGAGGGAGTCGAGCTCTTCGGCTCGAGGCTCCTCCTCGGGATCCGCAGGGAAGGCCAAAGCCTTGGCCATATCCCTGACGAAGTCCGATAACCGGGCATCCTCCGGGGGGGACTGCTTCCGAGGTTCGGACTCAGGTGAGTCCGAGGGGACACACCGAGTCCGAAAAGAATCAGGTGACTCTTCCTCTTCAGACCCCCAGACCGACTCCGACGAGGAATCGGTGGGGTCGGCCCGGGCAGGGCGCGGCGCCTGCCGCCCCGACGCCGAGGGAGTCGGCGTCGGCGACCTCGGTCCCGAACGGGAGGCCGAGGGTGACCTCGACCGAGGATCGACTCGAGTTCGCATGGACTCGAGGATCGGCTCGGTCTCCGGGGTCGACTTAGACGTCGACGTCCCGGCGGTCGGGGCAGCGGCGCCAGCGAGCAGTGCCCGCTGCTGGTCCATGAAGGCAGACAGTCTGCTCTCCAAGGCCGTCAACCTGAGTCCGAGCTCAGGTGACCCAGCAGCCCCCGACTCGGGCCCCGACGGCGTCGGGCCCGACGTCGGCGGTCTCGGAGGCGAGTCCAGGAGGACCACAGGACTTACCCGAGCAGGCAGCTCCGACTCCAGGCGAGGTCGCTTCGAGAGGTGCTCCTTCTCCAAGGACCCGGGACGGCTATCGGGGCTATGCGACCTGGCCCTCGCGGAGCCAGGAGCGTCCACCGACACCGCCCTCGCGGGTTTCACCTTCCGTCGATGGTCCCCGGAGGGAGAACCCCTGTCGGAGGAACTCCGGCGACGGTCCGAGCTGGAACCTCTGGACGCGGAGGCCTCCGACGAGGTCCGGGTACGGCTGGGGTCAGCGAAGATCCTATCCCGCTGATGCCGCCGACTTCTCAACGCTTTGGAGGACATTTTGCCGCAGGCCCCACAGATCATTTCTTCATGATCCGGGCCCAGGCAGCGGAGGCAATTGTCGTGTGTGTCAGTTAGTGACATATTTCGGTCACACTGACCACACCGCTTGAAACCACTGGCAGCCATCGGGGGAAAAAGGGCCCCTGCGAGGTCAAAGGACCGGGCTGCCAGGGAAAAACCGAAAACGAAACTGACTAAGTCAGAAAAACCAAAAAAGAAGAAGAGGACTCGTGACCGGCGTCGCGAGTCCGGGCGGGAAAAGGACCGGCGTCGAACCGAAGGAAAAAAGAGAAAATTATGAGTAAAATCAACTTTTTCGCGGGGACACGACGGGTACGTCTGTAGGGCTCCGCGGAAAAAAGAAGACTGGCTAAGATGGCACCCTTGGGCGGGAAGGCGACTGCGCATGCGCGCTGCAATTCCCAAAGGCTTTCTTTGAAAGCTGGGGAAAATTGCTCCGCGAGGGCTCCGTCGGCACCGACGTCACCCATATGTGAGGACTGACTTCCTGCTTGGTCCTGGAGAACAGACCATTATTCATAAGAACATAAGATATGCCATACTGGGTCAGACCAAGGTCCATCAAGCCCAGTATTCTGTTTCCAACAGTGGCCAATCTAGGTCATATGTACCTAGCAGTTTCCCCAAGGGACACAGGTTCCACAATGCTTGTATTGGTTCAAGCATTGATATCCTGGGTCCCTTCTTAATAATGGCTTATGGACCTTTCCTCCAGGAACTTGTCCAAACCTTTTTTAAACCCAGCTACACTAACAGCCTTTACTACATCCTCCGGTAACAAATTCCAGAGTTTGATTACACGTTGAGTGAAAAAATATTTTCTTTTATTAGTCTTAAATAGTTTACCCTGTAGCTTCATTGCATATCCCCTAGTCTTTCTATATTCTGATAAGGTAAACAATCGATCTACGTTTACCCGTTCCACTCTGCTCATTAATTTATAGACTTCTATCATATCTCCCCTCAGCCGTCTCTTTTCCAGGTTAAAGAGCCCTAACCTTTTTAGCCTTTCTTCATAGGAGTATCCTTCCATCCCCTTTACCATTTTGGTGGCTCTTCTCTGAACCTTTTCTAATAACTCTATATCCTTTTTAAGATACGGCGACCAGAATTGCACACAATATTCAATGTGCGGTCTCACCATGGAACGATATAGAGGCATTATAATATCCTTTGTTTTATTTTCCATTCCTTTCCTTATCATACCTAGCATTCTATTTGCTCTCTTGGCCACCGCTGCACACTGGGCCGAGGGTTTTAACATGGTATCCACAATGACGCCTAAATCTTTTTCCTGGGTGGTGGTTCCTAATGTGGAACCTTGCATCGTGTAACCATAGTTTGGGTTGTTCTTCCCTAGGTGCATAACCTTGCACTTGTCCACATTAAATTTCATCTGCCATTTTGATGCCCAGTCTTCCAATTTATCAAGATCCTCTTGCAATTTTCCACAATCCTCTTGGATTTTAACAACTTTAAATAGTTTTGTGTCATCTGCAAATTTGATAACCTCACTCGTTATTCCACTTTCCAGGTCATTTATGAATATGTCAAAAAGCAGCGGACCCAGCACAGATCCCTGGGGTACACCACTATTCACCTTTCTCCATTGGGAAAATTGGCCATTTAGCCCTACCCTCTGCTTTCTATCTTTTAACCAGTTCCTGATCCACAATAGTACACTGCCTCCTATCCCATGACTCTTTAGTTTTGCCAAAAGTCTCTCATGAGGGACCTTGTCAAAGGCTTTCTGAAAGTCCAGATACACAATATCAATCAACTCACCTTTGTCCACCTGATTATTCACTCCTTCAAAAAAACATAACAGATTAGTAAGACAAGATCTTCCTTGTCTAAAGCCATGTTGGCTGTCTCTCATTAGTTCATGACTATCTAACATGCTGAGTAATTTTATTCTTTATGATGGTTTCTATCATTTTTCCCGGTATTGACGTCTGTAGTTTCCCGGATCACCCCTGGAACCCTTTTTAAAAATTGGTGTTACATTGGCGATCCTCCAATCTTCAGGTATTAGAGATGATTTTAATGATAGTTCTCAGATTACTAATAGCAGGTCTGCAATCTCATATTTCAGTTCTTTCAATACCCTTGGATGTATACCATCCGGCCCAGGTGATTTGCTACTCTTCAGCTTATCTAATAGTTGTAATACATCTTCTCGATGTATCGATATTTCCTTCAATTCTTCTGCACCTTTAAATACCACTTCAGTCATGGGTAACATCTCTACATCTTCCTCAGTAAAGACTGAAGCAAAGAATTCGTTCAGTCTCTCCGCTATCGCCTTGTCGCCTCTTAGTGCTCCTTTAACCCCTTTATCATCTAATGGACCAACTGACTCTCACAGGTTTTTTGCTACGAATGTACTTGAAAAGGTCTTTACTTCGCATTTTTGCTTCTGCAGCAAGCTTCTTCTCAAATTCTCCCTTTGCCTGCCTTATCAATGCCTTGCATTTGACTTGCCAGTGCTTGTGCTGTTTCCAGGTTTCGTCGTTTGGCTCTTTTTTCCATTTCCTGAAAGATGCTTTTTTGGCAACAACAGCCTCTCTGACCTCAATTTTAAACCATGCTGGCAGTTTTTTGGACTTCTTTCCACTTTTCTTAAAGCGTGGAATACAGCTGGTCTATCCTTTTTGATCTTCTTCTACCTCACCGTCAGTCCTCTCTTCATCAACCTCAGCCCCATCAACATTTCAGGAGAATTACATCTGAGACACTTCATTCTTTCCCTTCCTTAGATGTTCTTTTTCGCACGGATTTTTCTCCCTATCCTGTTGAGGGACAGGTTACTATTTGGAACCAAACACTCGCCACTACTTTTAATTCCCTTGTTCTATTTCAGTCTTGCCCATTAAAACATCGGTCCCCATAGTACCATTCAGGACGTCGTCTCCTTTGCTCCTAGGTGCAACGTGCTGAACGTCAGTGGCACAAGTTATGGACTAGTACCTCCTTGGCTTCATTCAAGGCCCATGCTAATAACTATCAAGTCTCTATCAATTCAGTAAAAAAAGACTATTACACTAAATAATAATGTCTGCCTCAAATTATTCCAAACAATTGTTTGCTGTCACTTCTCGACTTCTACACCCTCTATCTGCTCAGTGCCCCGGCAACATCCCTACTCCTAGACTTTTCGCCAGTTATTTCAGTCAGAAAATCACCATCATATTTATTTATTTAGCAAGGTTTACATACAGTCTTTCACCATGGTCAAAGCAGTTTACATTGAACAAAGGTAAAAATTTTACAGTGAACAACTAAACTTATGATGTAGACAAGGTCTTAGATAATGCTGGGGAGGAGTCTGCTGTCTTGGTACATGTCAGTACCAATGACATAGGAAAGTGTGGTAGGGAGGTTCTGGAGGCTAAATTTAGGCTTTTAGGTAGAAAATTAAAATCTAGAACTTCCAGGGTAGCATTCTTCAAAATGCTTCCTGTTCCATGCGCAGGGCCCAAAAGGCAGGCAGAGCTCCAGAGTCTCAATGCGTGGATGAGACGATGGTTTTGGATTTGTTAGGAACTGGGGAACATTCTGGGGAAAGGAGGGGTTTTTCCGAAGGGTTGGGCTCCACCTTAACTGGGATGGAACAAGGCTGCTGGCATTAACTTTTAAAAAGGAAACAGCAGCTTTTAAACTATATAATAGGGGAAAGCTGACAGTCGCCCAAGAGCGCATGGTTTGGAACAATATATCCTTGAAGGATACTAGCAAAAGACTGAAGTTAGGGCATATCAACAGAGAGGTTCCAATAAAGACAAAAGTAACCCAAATGTCCTTAAATACAGAGCATACAGAACTTAAATATTGCAAATTACCCCTGCCTACAGATAGCCAGATTAATATGAATAAAATACAGCCTCTAAAATGCTTGTATGCAAATTCTAGAAGTTTAAAAAATAAGATGGGAGAGTTAGAATACATAGCACTAAATGAGGTTAGATATGATTGGTATCTCAGAGACATGGTGGAAGGAGGACAACCAGTGGGACATTGTGATACCTGGGTACAAACTATATCATAATGATAGAGCAGATCATATTGGTGGAGGGGTTGCACTCTATGTTAGAGAGGGCATTGAGTCACAAAGGATTAAAGTTTTGCAGGAAACAAAATTCACTGTAGAATCTCTATGGATTGAAATTCTATGTAAAAAGGGGAAGGCGATGGCAGTGGTATGTACTATCGACTGCCTGCCCAGAATGAACAAATGGATGATGAAATGCCCAAAAGAAATCAGGGAAGCTAACAAAAGTTACAATACAGTAATAATAATGGGTGATTTCAATTACACTGGTATCAACTGGGTCAGTGTCACGGCAGGACATGCTAGAGAGCTAAAGTTTCTAGATGAAATAAATGACTGCTTCTTGGAGCAGCTGGTTCATGAACCGACCACATGGGAAGCCATTTTGGACCTAGTCCTTAGTGGAATACAAGATCTGGTGCAAAAGATAAGGGTATTGGGGCCATTTGGCAATAGTGATCATAGTCTGATTGTGTTGGATTTAATAAATGGAAGAAGGATGGTAAGGAAATTCACAGTACTGCCTTTTAACTTTCAAAATGGAGACTATGATAAAATGAGGAAAATAGTTAAGAAAAAACTAAAAGGAGCAGTTGCAAAGGTTAAAGATTTACATCAAGCATGGGTGTGATTTAAAAATACTATCTTGGAAGCCCAAACCAGCTGTATTCCACGTTTTAAGAAAAGTGGAAGGAAGTCCAAAAAACTGCCAGTATGGTTTAAAGGCGAGGTCAGAGAGGCTGTTGTCAAAAAAGCATCTTTAAGGAAATGGAAAAAGGAGCCAAATGATGAAAAATGGAAACAACATAAGCACTGGCAAGATAGATGCAAGGCGTTGATAAGGCAGGCAAAGAGAGAATTGGAGAAGAAGCTTGATGTGCAAGCAAAAACGCATAATAAAGACTTTTTCAAGTACATTTGTAGCAAAAAACACGTGACAGAGTCAGTTGGACCATTAGATGATAGAGTATCATCTTTTGCCCCTCTGTCATATTTTCATTTTAATGTAAACCACCTTGCTGTATGAGAGCAGTATATCAAGTGACTAATAAACAATAAAGCGTAGTTACTCACCTGTAACAGGTGTTCTCCAGGAGCAGCAGGAATCAGTCTTCACATATGGGTGACGTCGGCGCCGACAGAGCCCTCGCGGAGCAATTTTCCCCAGCTTTCAAAGAAAGCCTTTGGGAATTGCAGCGCGCATGCGCGGTCCTCTTCCCGCCCAAGGGTGCCATCTTGCTCAGTCAGATGACATAGCTAAAAGACAGCAAAAAAAAAAAAAAAAAAAAATTAGCAAAAAAAGAAAGCACAGAACTGCAACTCCAAGGGGAGGAGGGAGGGTTGTGAGGACTGATTCCTGCTGCTCCTGGAGAACACCTGTTACAGGTGAGTAACTACGCTTTCTCCAGGACCAAGCAGGAAGTCAGTCCTCACATATGGGACTCCCAAGCTTAAGGCTACCGGAGACCCTAAGCACAAAAAGGAGCTCCTTCAAGCTTAGTAGCCCAGAAGGAAGGAATCTTCTCTGAATACGTCTCCAACCGGTAGCCCAACATCCGGGATGGAGGGTAGGAGTTGCCTATACCTCGAAGAGGTTACGGAGGACTGCCTGTCCGAAAGCACTGTCCCTGCGGGACTCCCTCTCCAGGCAGTAATGGGCCGCAAAAGTCTGGCTTGAAGACCAAGTAGCGGCCCGGCAGATGTCTGCCAATGGAACAGAGCGGAGGTAAGCCACTGACGTAGCCTTCGCCCGAACACGATGGGCCGTGACTCGACTTTCCAACGAGAGGCCGGCTGCCTCGTAAGCCCAAACGATACAGTCAGCAATCCAGATGGACAGAGTACGCTTGGAGACAGGGAGCCCCAACTTATTGGGGTCATAAGAGACGAAGAGCTGAACAGCCCTTCTGTGCTCCCGCGTACGGTCAAGGTAGAAGGTTAACGCCCTTCTACAGTCCAGGGTATGCAGGACCATTTCAGCTTGGCTGGAGTGTGGCCTGGGAAAGTAGGTCGGAAGCACCACCTCCTGGTTGATGTGAAAAGGGGAAACCACTTGCACGAGGTCATGTGAAGCGATGGTCTGCTTTCTGGTTACTGTGGGAGCCCTATATTCAAAAGTTGAGTTCTCGGACACGTAATGTAACCCTACAATTAGGCTGTTGATAGCCCTGGATGTATGTGGAGACCTACAGAGGTTCGGCACTGTTATATATGCTGGTCCGGGTGGGTATTGCGTCTGGGTGGAGGGGGTGGGAAGGGTTTATGGGGGGGAGGTTGGGGGGGGAGGGGGGGGAATAGGGGTATTATCTTAAAAACTATGTAACCATCTATGTATCTTGCACCTTGGGGATCAGAGCCCACCCCAGGGAGCGATTGTCTTATGCTCTGTATCTGATGTTTTGTTTGATGGTTCAAAATAAAATATTGAAAAAAAAAAAGGGGAAACCACTTTGGGAAGAAACTTAGGGTGAGTCCGTAGGACTACCCGGTTCTTGTAGAACCTAGTGTACGGAGGATCAGACACCAGGGCCTGCAGCTCACTAATGCGTCTAGCAGAAGTGAGGGCCACCAAGAACAAGGTTTTCCAAGAAAGAAAACGAAGAGGACAGGTAGCCATAGGTTCAAAAGGCGGACAGGTAATCCACTGTAAAACCACATTGAGATCCCAGTCCGGGGCTGGTGGGCGCAAAGGTGGTTTAAGGAGAAGGAGGCCTCTGAGAAAATGAGCCACCAGAGGGTGGCTAGAAAGAGGTCTGCCATCCACCGGCATGTGATGCGCAGAAAGAGCACTGAGGTGGACCTTGACCGAGTTGGACTTGAGAGGGAAAGCAAGTACTGCAAGACCACTGATGCTGAACAGGAGAAGGGATCTTGAGACTGCTGAGCACACCAGACGGAGAACCGACGCCACTTAAGAGCGTAGGACTTCCGGGTGGAGGGCCGCCTGGAGGCCAAGACGACCTCCTCCACATCTGGAGGCAGGCGGAGGGGAGCAAGGACTACCCTTTCAGCAGCCAGGCCATCAGATGAAGGGACCGGAGGTTGGGGTGCAGGAGAGTCCCCTGATCCTGTGACAGGAAGTCGGGCTGAAATCCCAGAGGAAGAGGGGTGTCCACCGCCAGCTGCATTAGAAGTGGGAACCAAGGTTGTCTCGGCCACCGGGGAGCCACTAGGATCACCGAGGCTTTGTCTCTGAGAACCTTGAAGAGTGTCGGAGACACCAGCGGCATGGGAGGAAAGGCATATAAGAGGCCTGTGGACCATGGAATTAGAAAAGCATCCACCGCTACTCTGAGAGGATGCGGTTGTCGAGAGCAGAATCTGGGAAGTTGCCGGTTCAGAGGACTGGCAAACAGATCCATGGTGGGGAGGCCCCACTTGAGAAAGATCCGCTGAACCACCATCGGATCCAGCCTCCACTCGTGTGGCTGGAGGATCCTGCTTAGCTTGTCGGCCAGGTAATTTTCTTGACCTGGGAGATAGACAGCCTTGAGGATGATGCCGTGGTGGACTGCCCAAGAGCATAGTTTTTGTGCCTCCTGACAGAGAAGGAAGGAGCCTGTTCCGCCTTGTTTGTTCACGTAGAACATTGCAACCTGATTGTCTGTCTGTATCAGCACCGACTGGCGAGAAACCAGGTGAGAGAATGCTTTGAGCGCTAGGCAGATGGCTCTGAGCTCCAGGAAGTTTATCTGCTGAGCAGACTCCCAAGGAGACCAGAGGCCTTGAGTACATGTCCCTTGGCAATGTGCTCCCCAACCCAGGAGAGAAGCATCGGTCGTCAGGACCTGAGAATGCGTAGGGGGCTGAAAAGTCACTCCTAGTACTAGGTTTGGTAGATGAAGCCACCATTGTAGAGAAGAGACCAGCTGGTCGGAGATCTGTACGGAGTCCGCTAGGCTCCCAGTGGCCTGATGCCATTGAGTGCGAAGGCACCATTGAGCAGGTCGCATGTTCAGGAGGGCATTGGGGGTCACATGGACCGTGGAAGCCATATGGCCGAGCAGTCTCAGAAATTGCCTGGCCGAGACCAGGGCATTGCTGTGAAAGTGGCTGGCGAGTTCCATGAGCCGTTTGGCCCTGTCCAGAGGGAGGAAGGCCCGCGCCTGAAGAGTGTCTAACCTGGCGCCGATGAATTCGAGATTTTGAGAGGGGAGCAAAGTGGACTTTGCGAAGTTTATGACAAATCCCAAGTGCTGGAGTAGAGTCACAGTGCGATGAGTGGCCTGAGTGGCCTCTTGTGAAGACTGGGCTCTGATGAGCCAGTCGTCCAGGTATGGGAACACAAAAAGGCCTTGAAGTCTTAGATAGGCCGCCACCACTGCCAGGCATTTGGTGAACACCCTGGGGGCGGAGGATAGGCCAAAGGGCAGTACTCTGTACTGGTAATGATTTCCTCCCACAACAAACCTGAGATATTGTCTGTGGTCTGGATGAATAAGGATATGAGTATACGCATCCTTTAGATCCAAGGAGCATAGCCAGTCGCCCTGCTGGAGGTAAGGCAGCAGGATTCCAAGGGTAAGCATCTTGAACTTTTCCTTTGCAAGGAACTTGTTTAGGTTTTGCAAGTCCAGGATGGGTCTGAGGCCTCCTGTTCTTTTTGGTATCAGAAAGTACCTGGAGTAAAACGCTTGACCCTTCAGGTGGTGGGGCACCGGTTCCACAGCCTGTTCCTGAAGGAGACTTGCTAACTCCTGAAGGAGTAAGTCCTTGTGCAGAGGGAGTCTCGGAGGCTCCCCTGGAAAGTAGGAGGGAGGTACCTGGTGAAAGTGAAGAAGATAGCCCTTCCGAACTATGTGAAGTACCCAGGTATCTGTGGTGATGTTGGACCACTTTGGGCAAAGTGGACCAGCCGGCCTCCTGTGCTGAGAGAAACCAGCTGAGGGGGAGAGGCTATGCTGATGAAGTCAAAAACCCCCACCCTGCTGAGCAGGGGCCGGTGGTGCAGGCTTGGGGGCTTGCTGCCTATGGGACCCATTACCCCATCCCTTGGCCTGCTTACCCTGTGGGGGAGCTGGTGAGGCCTGATACTGAGGGTAGTATTTATAGGCAGCCGCCTTCCTTGGGTAAAAGGGCTTTTTCCCCGAGCCCTTCTTCTTTTGAGAAGGGGCAGAGGTCTTCCTTGAGAGACGAGTCCTGGTGAGAGTCTCGGTCTCGATCTGTGCAGCCTTCTCATCCATGGGCTTGCCAAAGAGGTTTTCACCCCTGCAGGGGACATGGACCAACTTGTCCTGCACCCATGGCTCGAGGTCGGACGTCTGAAGCCAAGCCTGGCGGCGTCCACCGATGCCAGCTGTGGCTACTCGAGCCGATGCCTCAAAACCATCATAGGCTGCTCGAGAGATAAACTTTGAGCACTCCCGAATACCAGTTGACAAGGTTTGGAACCTCTGCAAAGGTTCGTCGGAGAGACCAGCAGAGAACCCGGCTATTTCCTTAGCCAGGTCCCGGAGATACATGCCCATGTAGAGCTGGTAGGTCTGGACTCGACAAGCAAGCATAGAGCCCTGGAAACACTTCCTACCGAGGGCATCCAGGCTTCGGGCCTCCCTACCGGGGGGCACCGAGGAGTGCATTTTTTGACTCTTAAGTCTATGCATGGCCGATTCCACCACCATGGAATGGTGCGGTAGTTGTGCCTTTTGGAAGCCGGGGCTCTTGCGGACTCGATAAATGGAATCGACCCGCTTGCTTAACACCGGCAGTGACGACGCCGGGCTCTCCCACATGCGGAAGAGAAGTCGTTCCAGCATCGGAGGAACCGGTACAATAAAGGCCTCCTTCGGGGGAGAGTCATATTGGAGGGCATCGAGTTCTTCAACTCGAGGCTCCTCCTCGGGATCCGCAGGGAAGGCCAAAGCCTTGGCCATATCCCGCACGAAGTCCGAGAACCGGGTATCCTCCGGGGGGGACCGTCTCCGAGGTTCGAACTCGAGGGAGTCCGATGGGACACACCGAGTCTGAAAGGAACCAGGTGACTCTTCGTCCTTGGATTCCCAGGCCGACTCCTCAGAGGAGGAGTCGAGCGGCTCCGGTCGGGCGGGCATCGATGCCACTCGCCCCGACGCCGAGGGAGTCGGCGTCGACGACCTCGGTCCCGAACGGGAGGCCGAAGGAGACCGTGACCGAGGATCGACTCGAGCTCTCATGGACTCGAGGATCGGCTCAGTCTCCGGGGTCGACTTGGAGGTCGACGTCCCGGCGGTCAGGGCAGAAGCACCGGCGAGGCCAGCGATCAATGCCCGCTGCTGGTCCATGAAGGCAGTCAGACTGCTCTCCAAGGCTGTCAACCTCAGTCCGAGCTCAGGAGACCCAGCAGCCCCCGACTCAGGCCCCGACGGCGTCGGGCCCGACGTCGGCTCCTTCGGAGGCGAGTCTACGAGGACAACAGTACTCATGTGAGCGGGCAAGTCCATCTCGAGACGTGGGATGTTTGGAAGGCCTCTCCACCTCCGAGGACCCGGGACGGGAATCGGGGCTATGCGACCTGGCCCTCGAGAAACCAGGAGCGTCCACTGATCCCGCCCTTGCGGGTTTCTTCTTCCGATGAGGTTCCCGGGTAGGAGCCCCCTTTCAGAGGAACTTCGACAATGCTCAGGACCAGAGTCCCGAGACGTCAAAGCCTCTGACGAGGTCTGAGCCCGGCCGGAGTCAGAGAAGATACGTTCCCGCTGATGCTGCCGACTCCTCAACGCTTTTGAGGACATTTTGCCACACGGACCACAGATCATCGGGTCATGATCGGGTCCGAGGCAGCGGAGGCAGAAGTCGTGTGTGTCTGTAAGAGACATGAGTTTCTTACAGAGGTCACACTTTTTAAACCCGCTGGCAGCCATCGGGGGAAAAAGGGCCCCTGCGAGGTCAAAAGACTGGGCTGCCAGTGAAAAAGTAAAAAGGCACGAAATCTGTCACGAAGGACAAAAAACCGAAAAATAAAGAACGGACTCGCAACCGGCGTCGCGGGTCCGGGCGGGAAAAGAACCGGCGTCGAAACCGAGAGAGAAAAGAGAAATAAAATCAACTTTTCTGCGGGGATTCACAAACAACGTCTGTAGGGCTCCGCGGAAAAAAGAAGACTGAGCAAGATGGCACCCTTGGGCGGGAAGAGGACCGCGCATGCGCGCTGCAATTCCCAAAGGCTTTCTTTGAAAGCTGGGGAAAATTGCTCCGCAAGGGCTCCGTCGGCGCCGACGTCACCCATATGTGAGGACTGACTTCCTGCTTGGTCCTGGAGAAACAATAG
Source organism: Ichthyophis bannanicus (assembly GCA_033557465.1). Taxonomy (NCBI): domain Eukaryota; kingdom Metazoa; phylum Chordata; class Amphibia; order Gymnophiona; family Ichthyophiidae; genus Ichthyophis; species Ichthyophis bannanicus. The sequence continues at coordinate 827,819,786 of CM066032.1, forward strand.
ATGTACACGGGCTATACTCTAGCTTCATTGCATGTCCCCTAGGTCTTTCAACTTTCTGAAGCAGTAAACAACCAATCTACGTTTATCTTTTCCACTCCATTCATTATTTTATAGACCTCTGTCGTTTCTCCCCTCAGCCATCTTATTGCCAAGGTGAAGAGCCCTAACCTTTTAGGTCTTTCCTCATAGAGGGATCCCTACATCCGTTTACCATTTTGGTGGCTCTTTTCTGCATCTCTTTTACTTCTGCTATATCATTTTTAAGATATGGGGCCTGATATTCAAAAGGCATTTGCATGTTTACAGCCCAGTAATCCATGTAAATGCCTAAGATGGGGATATTCAATGGCACCTACCCAATTAGTGCCATTGAATATCTCCATCTAAGTCCCCTACACACTCCGATGCTATCTGGATAGCATCAGGGCATGCTGGGGCATTTTGGGGCGGAGTGGAGGCAGAGAATGGTGCTAACCGGGCAGCAGGGATATTGGCTGCTGCCCAGTTAGCAATCTGCGCCTCAAGGATAGGTGATGAAAACCCTCGTTTATCATTAAGGCAGAGGAGCTAACCGGGCAGCATCCAATATCGCTGCTGCCCAGTTAGCTTCGGCGGCGATCACCGGACATTCAATGCCATCACCGTGGCACTGAATATCCAGTTTAGAGGTCGGCGGGGAGGACTATGTGCCCGTCAGTGCATAGCCCTTCGAAGATCTGGACAGTTGTATATCGGGCCAATGGTGACCAAAACTGCACACAATATTGAAGGTATGGTCGCACCATGGCACGATAAAGAGGCATTATAATATCTTTTATTTTATTCTCCATTCCTTTCCCTATGTTTCTTAGCATTCTATTTGCTTTCTTGTCTGTGGCTGCATACTGGACAGAGGGTTTCAATGTATTATCCATGATGGCACCCAAATCCTTTTCCTGGGTGGTGGTTTCTAATATGGAACCTTGCATCGTGTAACTGTAATTTGGGTTGTTCTTCCCTAGGTGCCTAACTCTGCACGTGTCTACATTAAATTTCATCTTCCCTTTGGATGCCCAGTCTTCCAATTTATCAAGGTCTTCTTGAAATTTTTCACAATCCTCTTGTGTTTTAACAATTTTGAATAATTTTGTGTCCTGCAAATTTGATCACCTCACTCATCGTATTTCCAGGTCATTTATGAATATGTTAAAAAGCAGCAGGACCAGCACAGAACCCAGGGATACTCTATTATTCACCTTTCTCCATTGAGAAAATTGGCCATTTAGCTCTACTTTCTGTTTTTATCTTTTAAACAGCTCCTAATCCACAACACTAAACTGCCTCATATCCCATAATTTTTAATTTCGACAAGAGTCTCTCATGGGGGACCTTGTCAAAGGCTTTCTGAAAATCCAAATACACTATCTCAATCGGCTTACCTTTATCTACCTGTTTATTCACACCTTCAAAAAAATGTAAATTAGTGAGACAAAACTTTATATGGTCACAATTACTGCGGGATTACACAGATTACACTAAGGGATATGTTTATCCCTGGATGAACATCAAACGCAGATTACCGAACAAAAGAAAGCAGGTTACATTTGAAAACACCTCTGAAGACACAGTTTCTACCGACTCAGAAGGGATATCCCGTCAAAAGGATTTTTCAGAAGGTTCCACCAAAGAAAAGAAAAAGAAAAACGATACTACCCGGAACAAAACTGTATCGTCAGACCGTCCTCGCCGCAAAACAGAACGTTAGTAGTGAATGTTTCTGGAGTGGAAGTTTCTAAGCAGTTATGTGAATTGTTGGAAAAAGGATTATCCTATGTCCCTCAGATCAAGTTTGATTTTTTTCGTTTTCGAGTGGATCTGGAGAAATTTATTAGGAAAGTGAGTTTAAAGTTATTTTTTACTCAGAATGTTAGTTCACAAAAAGAAATGGATATAGAAAATTCTAACACTTCCTTAACTAGAACGAAGTTACCGTTGAAATCCAAATGGACCCCTCCGGGCCCTTTACACTCTTCATTAGTCTTATATAGAGATTTAATTATTAGAGATATGGTTCAAGCAATGGAATCACAGCGAACTATATATACCACCCCGACATTCCAGGAACGACAGATTCTGAAGGAATTACAATTTCGTACAGATATTGTCATTAAAAGGGCCGATAAAGGGGGAGCAGTGGTGATTTGGAGTAGACAACAATATCTGGAAGAAGCTAATCGGCAATTGCAGGATGAGACGGTTTATACCATGTTAGCAGAAGATCCTACGAATAGGCTTCGCGGTGAAATCGGTTGTTTGACCAAGCAAGCTTTGAATGATAGTATAATTTCAAAAAAGGAATTTCTATTTCTGAACGTGGCTGAACCAACTTTTTCCAAGTTCTACCGTGTGCCCAAAATTCACAAGGATTTACAACGGCCTCCGGGCCGTCCGATAGTATCTACACGCGGATCGTTATTAGAACCTCTGTCAGTCTTCTTGGATTCGTACCTCAGACCATTGATGTCCACAATTTCATCATATATTAAAGATTCCACACATTTTCTTAACATTCTACATGAATATGATTGGCTAGCTTCCTTAGAGGGAGTAATATTAGTAACGTTTGACGTTGCCTCTCTCTATACAGTGATCCCACAGGTACAGGCTCATGAAGTAGTTATGGGGGCGCTCAGACAACATAATGATTTGTCGCCAGCAACACTTACCTTTCTATCTACATTAACAGAATTAGCATTGTTCAATAATTATTTTGTATTTGAACAAGTTATTTACCATCAGATTGCTGGAGTAGCGATGGGCGCCACCTGTGCTCCATCTGTGGCTAACCTGTATATGCAACAATTTGAACATCAATGGTTGCCTCAATGTCCTTTTCAAGCCTCATTGAAAATGTGGAAACGATACATTGATGACATATTTGTTTTGTGGCAGGGGGATCAAGCCTCTTTACAAGATTTTGCCATTTGGCTAAATGCATGTGAATCCAACTTGCAATTTTCTATGGTCTGGCACGAATCTCAGATTTCATTTTTGGATATTCAGATCCAGAAGACAACGTTGGGATGGATGACATCGGTTTTTCGCAAGAGCACTGATAGAAACACTCTGCTCCACTATTCTAGTGCACATCCACAGCGGTTGCGTAACAGCCTTCCCTTTTCACAGTTTGTTCGATACCGCCGAAATTGTAGCACCATTCAGGAATATCAGAAACAAACGGTCCAGTTAAAGCAGAATTTCACACAACGGGGTTACCCACGGCATATCATTAAGGAAGCCTACACTAGAGCACGTTTTCTCAATAGAGATTTATTATTGCAACCTAAATGTCAAGGTCAAACATCAGAAGATCATATCAATTTTATAACGTTATACTCTCCATTGAGCAAACAGTTGCAAGCCAGTCTGCATAGGCATCAGAATATCTTATCAGCCATACCAGGCTTACAGCAGTATCGGACCAGGTGCGTATGGCAAAGACAAAAGAATTTTAAAGACCTGTTAAGTCCGGCGGTCCTCCGATCCCCCCATTTAGATGTTGTGCATGTGGGTGGGCATAGAGCTTGTGGGAATTGCTCCATTTGTTGTGTGACTCAGGACTGTGACAGATTTACACATAATGGACGAGAATATAAGTTAAGGACCAACACCTCATGTGGGTCTACACATGTAGTGTATTGTATTAAATGCCCTTGTTCCTTGCTGTACATTGGCAAAACCAATCGCGCTTTTCGCCTGCGGATTAATGAACATAAAAGCAAGTTGAAATGTGGTCGAATTGAGGCACCTATTGTAGAGCACTGCCTAGCTCAACAACACAGTTTTGAGGATCTACGGTGTTTCTGTATACTACAAATACAACGTGCACATTTTGGTAGTACAAAAGATGAGACTCTGTTATATGTAGAACAAAAATGGATTCATCTATTAAATACTGTGATGCCTCTAGGCTTGAATGCCCGGATAGAATGGGAAGCATGCCTATGACGTGAAGGTCAGCTGAGCTCATTCAAAGTTAATCCATGACTATTTAACGACAACGCATGCGTGGCGTCCCTCACTCTTGTTTAGCAGTTCAGCAGTTTTGTGTGATGGGAACGCTAGCAGGACAATGAAAAAGTGAGTAAATGAAGTTTCCTGTGTTTTGTATTGAAACGTCCTGCATATTTGAGAAAGTGGTATTAAATTGAACTACATTTTACGTTTTAGAAGCTTAGCAATTCCCCTGAGGAACCCTGAGTGGCGAAACGCCTAGCGCTGGTTAGCGTCATTCCCCTGAGGAACCCTGAGTGGCGAAACGCCTAGCGCTGGTTAGCGTCGGGAACAACAAATGGCGAGAGTCTTTGGGAAGAAATGATAACACCAGTGGCAGTAGATCGAAGTTGAAGCTCGATCACTATAAGCTAAGCAAATTCTTTGGATTATCTTACGTTGATGGAGAGAGGTTTTAAGAAATATATTTGAAAATTGGTTGCTATGAAAGTGTGGTCGTTGATGTGAAGTCCGTGACAGTGAACTAGAAGTATTTCTTTCCTGTCTACAATATACTGAGACCACGTTAGCTTCCGATTCAGAATGGTGCTTTATGAACACTCAACCCATTAAGTTTTCTAGTCTATAAGTGAACATACCAGTCTTTCTAACTACAATACAGAGTTGAGGTGCTTTAATTAGTGAGACAAGACTTTATTTTGTTAAATCCATGTTGGCTTTCTGCCATTAAGCCATGACTAGTTATATGTTCAGTAATTTTGTTTTTTATAATGTTTTCTACTATTTTGTGTGGCATAGATGTCAAGCTCACCGGTGTGTAGTTTCCCAGATCATCCCTGGAACCCTTTTTAAAAATTGGTATACAATGGCCATTCTCCAGTCGTCAGGTACAACAGATGATTTTAATGATAGTTCACAGATGACTAAAAGTAGGTTTGCAATCTTATATTTAAGTTCTTTTAGCACCCTGGGATGTATGTTATCCAGTCCAGGTGATTTGCTGCTCTTTAGTTTATCAAAAGCGTAGTTACTCACCTGTAACAGGTATTCTTCGGGGACAGAAGGAATCAGTCCTCACTTAAGGGGAGATGCCGGTACTGACGGAGCCCACACAGAGCAATTCTCCAGCTTTCAAAGAAAGCCTTTGAGATTGCTACCACACATGCGTGGTCCTCTTCCCGCCCAAGGGTGCCCTCTTGCTCAGTCAGGTCCCCTTAGCTTGAGCCCTACCAAGCAGATGGCAAAGGAAGGACAAAAATTCAGCAACTCATCAGGGGAGGCGGGAGGGTAGTGAGAACTGATTCCTGCTGTCCCTGGAAAACACCTGTTACAGGTGAGTAAAGCGTAGAGGCTCTGTACTGTCTTGGTTTTCCTATTATCTTTCCCATCGCTCTTTTAGTGTGTATTCTGGTGGCTCCTCCTCCTCTGCCACCCCACTCCCAGTTGGTGTTCCCCAGGGTTCTGTCCTGGGACCACTCCTCTTCTCTCTCTATACCCAATCTCTTGGTGCTCTTATCTCTTCCCATGGCTTTCATTACCATCTCTATGCTGATGACTCTCAAATCTACCTCTCTTCGCCTGAAATCTCTCCAGCAATCCATGACAAGATTACTGTTTGCCTTTCAGACATTGCTACTTGGATGTCCCGCCGCCGCTTGAAATTAAATATGGCTAAGACTGAACTCCTTATCTTTCCCTCCAATGCCTCCCCTCCTCTACCCCCTTTCTCAGTCTCTGTGGGTAACTTTTTAATCCTTCCTGTCTCTTCGGCTCGTAACCTGGGTGTTATCTTTGACTCCTCTCTCTCTTTCTCCACTCATATCCAACTCGTAGCTACGACTTGCTGTTGCTTCCTTTATAACACTAACAAAATCCGCCCCATCCTTTCTGATGACGCTACTAAAACGATTGTCTACTCCTTGATTACCTCCCGTCTTGATTACTGCAATATTCTCCTTGCTGGCCTTCCCGCAAACAATCTCTTTCCCCTTCAATCTATTCAACATTCTGCTACTCGACTAATTTTCCGTCAGCATCGCTTTTCCCATTTCACTCCTATTCTCAAGTCCCTTCATTGGTTTCCCATCCGCTTCCGGATCCAATTCAAACTCCTCCTCTTGACCTATAAATGCATTCACTCTTCAGCCCCCCACTACCTATCATCTCTTATCTCTCCTTACATCCCCTCTCACGTTCTTCGCTCCTTTCTTATGGCTGCACCCTTTGCCTGGAACAATCTACCTCTATCTGTGCGCAATGTGCCCTCTCTGGACCTCTTCAAGTCCAGATTGAAAACCCACCTCTTCTCTATTGCTTTCTGTTCTTGATTCTTGTTTTTGTTCTTCTTGTTTATTGCATACTTTGTCTTACTTGATTGTATTTGTAATCTTCTTGAATAGATTGTGAGCTTTGATAAGCAGGGACTGTCTTTTCTTCATGTATGTACAGCGCTTCATACGTTTGAAGCGCTTTATAAATGTTAAATAGATAGATAGAGATAGATAGTTACTCACCTGTAACAGGTGATCTCTGGGAACAGCAGGAATTTAGTCTTCACATATGGGTATCGTCGGTACCGATGGAGCCTGCGCAGGAACGCTCCCCAGCGTCCAATAGGAAAGCCTTTGGGAGCATCCCACAGCGCCTGCGTGCTGCCTTCCCGCCATTCCAACTCTCCCTCTTCAGTTGAGTTTATAGCTGAGACAAAGGAGAGAAGGAGCGAGAGAGGGAGAGGAGAGAGAGAGACAACTCCTAGGGGAGGTGGGTGGGTTGTGAAGACTAAATTCCTGCTGTTCCCGGAGATCACCTGTTACAGGTGAGTAGCTACGCTATCTTTAGAAACAAGCAGGAATGTAGTCTTCATATATGGTATGGGGATGGTATGGTGCCTCTGTGCAATTCCATGGTGCGATTGCACTTTTAATGTTGTGTGCAGTTGTGGTTGCCGTGGCTTAAAAGGGATATAGCAGAATTATAGGGTGGTGGATGCTTGGAGAGCCCTCCCGATGTAAGTGGTGGGGGCAAATACGGTGGCGGAATTCGGGATGGCATGGGACAGACACAGTGGATCCCTTTATAGCAACAGGATAAAATCAAAATAAACTTAACTAACTAATTTCTCAACATACAGGGGTGTCCTGCACGGAGCGGTGGGTTCACCCCTAAAACAGGGGCATGGAATCGCTGTGGCGGGTGTACCTACTCTTGCCATCTTGCTGGGCAGACTGGATGGACCATACTGGTCTTTATCTGCCGTCATTTACTATGTTACTATGTTACTATATATGGGGACTCCCCAGCTGAAAGATGCCAGGGAGATGGCCCCAGGAAGCTGCAAACCCATGGTCATCCTTCCTCCCATGGATCTCTGGCATCCCTCCTGGGAAGGTGGGTAGGAGTTGTACTAAGTCTGAAAGAGATGCTGAAGAACAGCCTGGACAAACAAGGCATCCCGAAGGGATTCCTTGTCTAAGCAGTAGTGGGCTGTAAAAGTGTGTACTGAAGCCCAAGTGGCTGCTCTATAGATGTTGTCGATAGACAAAGAATGAAGGTTAGCCATAGAGGCTGTCATGGTTCTCACATTGTGAGCTGTGACATGGCCCTCGAGAGGAAGTCCTCTACTCTTGTAAGCGAAGGATAGGCACTGTGCAATCCATCTAGAGAGAGTTCTTTTGGAGACTGGAAGTCTCAAATGACTAGAATCAAAAGCAACAAAAAGCTGAGAAGATTTCCTGTGCTGCTGTGTTCTTTGTAGGTAAAAAGCTAAGGTTTTTTACAGTCTAAGGTATGAAGGTTCCTTTCTGCATTAGAGGCATGAGGCCTCGGAAAGAATACAGGAAGGTAAATCGCTTGGTTTAAATGAAAAGGCGAGACCACTTTAGGCATAAAGTGAGGATGAGTCCTCAGTACAACCTTATCATGATGAAATCTTGTATAAGGAGGATAGGCCACTAAGGCTTGTAATTCACTAATGCATTGTGCAGAAGTGATTGCAACTAGGAAGATGATCTTCCAAGAAAGAAACTTTAGAGTTGTAGTGGCTAAAGGTTCAAAGGGAGCTGCCCGAGAACAAGGTTCAAATCCCATGCCACCTGTGCTGGTCTAATGGGAGGCTTTGTTAATAGGAGACCTCTCATAAATCTTGCTATGAGTGGATGAGAGGAAATAGGTTGTTCATTTAAAGGCTTGTAAGAAGCTGCAAAAGCACTAAGATGGACTCTTACTGAATTGGTCTTAAAAACAGAATTTGACAAATGGAGAAGATACTCCAGTAGTGATTCCAAAGGTATCGAAAGAGAGTTAAGTCCCCTTTGAGAACACCATATAGTGAAACGTTTCCACCTGAAGGCATACGACCGCCTTGTGGAGGGTTTTCTGGAAGCCTGAAGGATATCCTTTACCTGCTAAAAAAGGTTGAGATCCTGAAGTTCTAGGCTTTCAGCAACCAGGCCCTGAGATGCAGGGACTGGGGATTCGGGTGCCATAGCATCCTGTTCTCCTGGGAGAGAAGATCTGGAGCATATCCAAACTACAGAGGTGTGGCTTGAGAGAGATGTAGAAGCAGAGGATACCACGTTTGCCGTGGTCAACGTGGAGCGATGAGTATCATAAGACCTCTGTCTCTCTGAAGCTTGAACAGTGTTTTGGGAATGAGGGGAATGGGTGGGAAGGCATAGAGGAAGTCTTGACCCCAGTGAAGAAGGAAAGCATCCCTTGTCTGACAGTTTTGAGCCAGAATTCTGGAACAGAACCGGGGACGTTTGGCATTCTGTGGACTTGCAAACAGGTCTATGACTGGGATTCCCCAGATTTGGAATAATTGGGCAATCTGGTCTGAGTGGAGAGACCATTCGTGTGGCAGCAGTACTTGGCTGAGTTTGTCTGCCCAAAGGTTTTGAATGCCTGGAAGATATACCACTAGGAGGTGGACAGAGTAGTTACTCACCTTTAACAGGTGTTCTCCAGGAGCAGCAGGAATCAGTCCTCACATATGGGTGACATCAGCGCCAACGGAGCCCTCATGCGGAGCATTTCCCCAGCTTTCAAAGAAAGCCTTTGGGAATGCAGCGCGCATGCGCGGTCCCCTTCCCGCCCAAGGGTGCCATCTTGCTCAGTCAGATGACATAGCTAAAAGACAACAAAAATCAAAATGAAGGATAGGACTGCAACTCCAGGGGAGGAGGGAGGGTCGTGAGGACTGATTCCTGCTGCTCCTGGAGAACACCTGTTACAGGTGAGTAACTACGCTTTTTCCAGAACCATGCAGGAAGTCAGTCCTCACATATGGAACTCCCCAGCTCTAGGCTACCATGAACCCAGAGCTGAAAAAATGGCTCCCTCTCAAGAGCCTCAGCATCCGTGATAAGAAATTTCTCTGAGAACGAACCCCGTACGGTAGCCCAACACAAAGGGCCGGAGGGTAGGAGTTGCCTAAACCTCAAAGAGATTACGGAGTACCGCCTGGCCAAATACACTGTCCTGCCGGGACTCTCTCCAGGCAGCAATGGGCTGCAAAAGTCTGGCTTGAAGACCAAGTTGCGGCCCGGCAGATGTCTATCAACAGAACAGAGCGGAGATGAGCTACTGACGCGGATTTCGCCCTGACACAGTGGGCCGTGACCCGACCCTGCAAGGGGAGGTCGAATGCTCTGTATGCCCAGGCGATGCAGTCTGCTAAGCAAGTGGACAACGTATGCTTGGAGACAGGTAACCCCATCCTATTAGGGTCAAATGAGACGAAGAGCTGAGTAGCCTCTCGATGCTCCCGCGTACGTTCTATGTAAAAGGACAACACCCTTTTACAGTCCAGGGTATGCAAGACTGTTTCAGCCCAGCTGGCATGCGGCCTGGGAAAAAAGGTTTGAATAACCACCTCCTGATTGAGGTGGAAAGAGGAGACCACTTTTGGGAGGAACTTGGGATGGGTCCGTAGGACCACCCTGTTCCTATAGAACCGTATGCACGGTCTATCAGAAACCAAAGCTTGTAATTCACTCACACGTCTGGCCGAGGAAAAAGCCACCAGGAAGAGCACTTTCCAAGAGAGGAAGCGCAAATAGCAAGTAGCCATCGGCTCAAACGGTGGGCGAGTAAGTTGCTGCAAGACCACGTTCAAATCCCACTCAGTCGCCAGTGGACGAACCGGAGGCTTCAGAAGAAGCAGACCTCTGAGAAATCTGGACACCAAGGGGTGAACCGACAGAGACTGCCCTTCCACAGGTGAGTGGTGTGCTGACAAAGCACTGAGGTGGACCCGAACAGAGTTAGACTTAAGGCCTAGGTCTGAAAGGTGAAGTAGATACTGCAGTACTACTGGCACAAGGCACGAGAAAGGATCTTTATTGCGCTGAGCACACCATACCATAAAACTACGCCACTTGAGGGCATAGGACTATCTGGTGGACTGCCTCCTAGAGGCCAAGACCACCTCCTCAACCTCCTTAGGTAGAAGTAAGGGAGCTAGCACTATCCTTTCAGCAGCCAGGCCTTCAGATTGAGGGACCTGAGGTTGGGGTGCAGAAGGGAACCCTGCTCTTGAGACAGGAGATCGTGTTGTAGCCCCAGAGGGAACGGAGCTTCCACTGCCAACTGTAGAAGTGGAAACCACGGCTGCTTCGGCCATCTGGGGGCTACCAGAATCACCGAGGCCTTGTCCCAGAGGATCTTGAACAGAGCTCAGGCCACTAGGGGCGTGGGAGGAAACGCATACAGGAGGCCTGTAGACCAAGAGATTAGAAAAGCATCTGCTGCCATCCTCAGGGGATGCGGCTGTCTGAAGCAAAACCTGGGCAGCTGACGGTTTAGTGGACTTGCAAAGAGATCGATGGATGGAAGTCCCCAGCGGAGGAAGATCTGCTGGACCACCAATGGATTCAACTGCCATTCGTGAGGCAGGAGAATCCTGCTTAGCTTGTCTGCTAGAAAGTTCTCCTGACAGGTAACCCTGCTTTGAGAAACATGCGCTGTCGGACTGCAAAGGAGCAAAGGTCCAGTGCATCCTGACATAGGGGCCTGGACTTGTGCCTCCTTGTTTGTTCACGTAGAACACTGCCACCTGATTGTCCGTCTGAACTAGGACAGACTGGTGAGAGAGAGCATGGCAGGTTAGCAGAAAAAAGCAGATCGCTCGCAGCTCTAAAAGGTTGATATGCTGTGTGGCCTCTCGAGGGGACCACAGGCCTTGAGTGCATGTGCCCTGGCAATGTGCACCCCAGCCCTTTAAGGAAGCACCTATCGTCAGCACCCTTGTGTGTGCTGGAGCCTGAAAAGGTACACCCCTGAGAAGATTTGGCAGAGGTAGCCACCACTGTAAGGAGTTCAAAAGTCATCTGGACACCTTTAATCTGTCTCGGAGGTTGCCTGTGGCCTGTGTCCACTGATCTCTGAGGCACCATTGAGCAGCCCGCATATGCAGACGGGCATTCGGTGTCACAAGCATAGTGGATGCCATGTGGCCCAGGAGCCGCAGGTAGTGCCTGGCGTAAACATGAGAATTTCTTTGGAACTGGTTGGCCAAGTCCATCAGTCTGTGGCCCTGTCCTCGGGCAAGTAAGCTCTTGCCTGAAGGGTGTCTAATCTTGCCCCTATAAACTCTAGGTGCTGAGAGGGGAGCAAAGTGGACTTTCCGTAGTTTATGACAAAGCCCAGATGCTGAAGAAGAGAGACAGTGTGAAGAGTGGCCTGTCGGGCCTCCTGGAGAGACTGGCCCCTGATTAGCCAGTCGTCCAGGTATGGGAAGACAAAAATCCCCTGATTCCTGAGAAAAGCCACCACCACCGCCAGGCATTTGGTGAAAACTCTGGGAGCAGAGGTTAGACCAAAGGGAAGTACCCTATACTGAAAATGGTTTCCTCCCACCACAAATCTGAGGTACTGTCTGTGGTCTGGATGAATAAGGATGTGAGTATAAGCATCCTTTAGGTCTAAGGAGCATAGCCAATCTCCCTGCTGGAGGTAGGGCAGCAGTATCCCAAGGGTAAGCATCTTGAACTTTTCTCTCCAGAAACTTGTTCAGATTTCGCAAGTCTAGGATAGGCCTGAGGCCTCCTGTTCTCTTTGGTGCTAGGAAGTACCTGGAGTAGAAGCCTTGCCCTTTCAGGTGGTGGGGCACCGGTTCCACTGCCTTTTCCTTTAGAAGACTTGCCAACTCCTGAAGGAGGAAGTTCCTGTGTAGAGGGAGTCTTGGAGGCTCCCCTGGATAGTAGGAAGGGGGTAGCTGGTGGAAATGGAGCATATAGCCTTTTTGGACTATGCTCAGTACCCAGGTATCACCTGTGATGGCTGGCCACCTGTATGCGTACAGGGTCAGCCGACCTCCTGTGCTGAGTGGAGTCACCGGCGGAGGAGAGGCTATGCTGTGGGAGTCAAAAAACCCCTCCCTGCTGAGCAGGAGCTGGCGCTGGAGGCTTAAACATAGAAACATAGAAATATGACGACAGAAAAAGACCACATGGCCTATCTAGTCTGTCCTTCCATAACAACTACAACAGTCCACTTTTTGCCTTTAGAGATCCTCTGTGTTGGTCCCATGCTTTCTTGAATTCAGTTACTGTCCTCATCTCTACCACCTCCACTGGGAGACTATTCCACGGATCCACTACTCTTTCCGTAAAGAAATATTTCCGCATATCACTCCTGAATCTATCTCCCTTCACCCTCATCCCATGTCCCCTCGTAGCAGAACTTGCTTTCAATTGAAAGAGGCTCTCTCCCTGAACATTTATGCCACGGAGGTATTTAAACATCTCAATCATATCACCTCTATCCCGCCTTTCCTCTAAGGTGTACATATTAAGATCCTTAAGTCTGTCCTCATATGCTTTATAATGAAGCCCATTAATCATTTTGGTAGCAACCCTCTGCACCGACTCCATCCTGTTCACATCCTTTTGAAGGTGCGGTCTCCAGAATTGCACACCATACTCCAAATGAGGTCGCACCAAAGACTTATACAGAGGCATTATCACCTCCTTTTTTCTGCTAGCCATTCCTCTCCGTATGCACCCAAGCATCCTTCTAGCTTTTGCTGTCGCCTTTTCCACCTGTTTAGCTACTTTAAGATCATCAGACACAACCACGCCTAGGTCCCGCTCTTCTTTAGTGGACAAAAGTACTTCACCTCCTATACTGTATTGCTCCCTTGGATTGCTGCAGCCCAAATGCATGACCTTACATTTTTTAACATTAAATCCCAGCTGCCAAATTCTAGACCATTCTTCAAGCTTAGCTAGATCCCTCCTCATGTTATCTACCCCTTCCTGGGTGTCTACTCTATTGCAGATTTTGGTATCATCCGCAAAGAGGCAAACCTTACCCGACAGCCCTTCCGCTATATCACTAACAAAGATGTTAAAAAGAATTGGACCAAGGACAGATCCCTGGGGCACACCACTGGTAACATCCTTCTCCTCAGAGTGAGCTCCATTTACTTGTACTCTTTGTCGCCTCCCACCCAACCAATTTCTAACCCAAGCAGTAACTTTAGGGTCCATCCCTAGGGTGCTCAGTTTGTTTATAAGTCGCCTGTGAGGAACAGTGTCAAAGGCTTTACGGAAATCCAAATACATCACATCTAGAGCTCTCCCTCGGTCCAACTCCCTGGTCACCCAGTCAAAAAAATCAATCAGATTTGTCTGACAAGACCTGCCTCTGGTGAATCCATGCTGCCTCGGATCCTGTAATCCGCTGGACTCCAGAAACCTCACTATTTTCTCTTTCAGCAGCGTTTCCAATAATTTACTCACCACCGAAGTTAAACTAACCGGCCTGTAGTTTTCAACCACATCCTTACTTCCGCTTTTGTGTAAAGGCACCACATGAGCCTCTCTCCAGTCCTTTGGCACCACTCCTGACTCCAACGAGGCATTGAAAAGGTCAGTCAGTGGAGCTGCTAGAACGTCCCCAAGTTCCCTCAGTATTCTAGGGTGTATCCCATCCGGTCCCATCGCTTTGTCTACTTTAAGTTGAGCTAGTTTCTCACGAACACAGTCTTCTGAAAATAGTTCAAGATGTCCCTCGCTTCTGTTCTTATTTGTGGGTGTTTTCTGAGGTCCTGCTCCTGGTTCTTCATCTGTGAACACAGAACAAAAATATTTGTTAAGCAATTCCGCTTTATCCTTATCAGCTTCTACATATTCCCCCCCTGCACCCTTGAGTCTGGCTTGGGGGTTTTCTGCCTACGGGGCCCATGCCCCTGCCCTTTGCCCTGCTGGCCCTGTTGGGGAGCTGGAGAGGCCTGATATTGAGGGTAGGTTTTGTAGGCAGTACCCTTCCTCGGAAAAAGGGCTTCTTTCCCGAGCCCTTCTTTTTTTGAGAAGGGGCAGAAGTCTTTCTGGATAGTCTTGTCCTGGTGAGAGTCTCTGTCTTGATTTCTGCAGCCTTTTCAGTCATGGGCTTGCTGAATCGGTTGTCACCTCGGCACAGGACATCGACCAACTTATCCTGTACCCATGACTACAGGTCCGACGACTGTAGCCAGGCCTGACGGCGTGCACCGATGCCGGCCGCTGCTACCCGGGCCGAAGCCTCAAAGCCGTCATAGGCTGCTCGAGATATAAACTTCGAGCACTCTTGGATCCCTGAAGACAAGGCTTTGAATCTCTGCAAGGGTTCCTTGGAGAGGCCAGCCGAGAACCCGGCAATCTCCTTTGCCAGGTCCCATAAGTACATGCCCATGTACAGCTGGTAAGTCTGGACACGGCAAGCCAGCATAGAGCACCGGAAGCACTTTCTATAGAGGGCATCCAGCTTCCGGACGTCCCGGTTGGGAGGCACCGAGGAGTGCATCTTTTGACTTTTCAGCCTGTGCATGGCTGATTCCACAACCATGGAGTTGTGCGGTAGCTGCGCCTTTTGGAACCCAGGGCTCTTACGGACTCAATAAATGGAATCGACCCGCTTGCTAAGAACCGGCACCGAGGCCGGTGCCTCCCACATACGGAAGGGCAGCCGTTCCAGCATCGGAGGAACCGGTACAGTAAAGGCTTCCTTCGGAGGAAAATCATACTGGAGGGCATCGAGCTCCTCGGCTCGAGGCTCCTTCTCGGCGTCAGCAGGGAATGCCAAAGCCTTGGCCATGTCCCTGATGAAATCCGAAAACCGGATATCCTCAGGGGGGGACAGTCTCCGAGGCTCGGACTCCGGGGAGTCCGATGGGAGCACTGGGTCCGGAAGGTGTCCCTCCGAGGAGTCAAGCGGCTCTGGCCGTGTGGGCCTCGATGCCACTCGCCCCGACGCCGAGGGCACCGGCGTCGACAATCTCGGCCCTGCACGGGAGGTCGAGGGAGACCTTGGCCAAGGATTGACTTGAGACTTGATGGACTCGAGGATCGGCTCGGCCTCCGGGGTCGACTTGGACGTCGAGGTGCCGGTGGTCAGGGCAGATGCACCGGTCAGACTGGCGATCAGTACCCGCTGCTGCTCCATGAAGGCAGCCAGGCTGTTCTCCAGGGCCATCAGCCTGAGTCCGAGCTCAGGAGACTCAGCAGCCCCCGACTCGGGCCCCAACAGCGTTAGGCCCGACGTCTGTTCTCCCGGAGGAAAGTCAACGAGGACAACAGAACTTATATGACTCGGGGACTCCGGCTCCAGGCGAGGTAGTTTGGATGGCTTCTCCAAATCCGAGAGCCTGGGACGGCGGACAGGGCTATGCGACCTGGCCCTTGAGGACCCAGGTGCCTCCACTCATGCCGCCTCCCGAGCTTCTTCTTCCTTTTGTGCTCCCGGGTGGGAGACCCCCTTCTCAGAGGATCCATGACGGCGCTTGGGGTCAGACTCCCGAGATGTCAAGGCCTCTGATGAAGTCCGGGCCCGGCCGGACGCAGAGTCTGAAAAAAATTCTTTCACGTTGATGCTGACGGCTCCGAAGCGCCTTCGACGACATTTTGCTGCACGGGCCACAGACCAGCGGGTCATGGTCAGGCCCGAGGCATTGGAGGTAGCAGTCATGTGTATCGGTGAGAGACATACGTTTCTTATACCCATCACATTTTTTGAACCCGCTGGCAGCCATCGGGGGAAAAATGGCCCCTGCAAGGTCAAAAGACTGGGCTGCCAGTGAAAATGACAGAAAAAGCATGAACGCTAGTCACAAAGGACAAAAGCCAAAAAAGAAGTTCCGGACTCGATACCGGTGTACCAAGCCGAGGTGGGATGGGAAACCGGCGTCGAACTGGACAAAAAGACATGAAAAATCGCAGAAAAAAATCAACTTTTACTGGGTGACACGAACTACATCCGTTGGGCTCCGTGGAAAAAGAAAGACTGGGCAAGATGGCACCCTTGGGCGGGAAGGGGACCGCGCATGCGCGCTGCATTCCCAAAGGCTTTCTTTGAAAGCTGGGGAAATGCACCGCACGAGGGCTCCGTCGGTGCCGACGTCACCCATATGTGAGGACTGACTTCCTGCTTGGTCCTGGAGAATTGATGCTCTCTGGCAAGGGCCCACAGTCGTAAAGCTTCGCTGCATAATGACAGAGAGCCCATTCCGCGTAGAACATGGCTACTTGATTGTCGGTCTGGACTAGGACTGTCTTGTAGCTAGGCTGGGCTTGGAATACTCGAAGAGCAAGGAAGATTGCTCTGAGTTCTAGGAGGTTTATGTGAAGACAAGCCTCCTGTGGGGTCCAGAGACTCTGGGTGGAGAGATCGTGCAAGTGGGCCCCCCATCCCAACTGGGACGCATCTGTTGTTAGAGTGGTCTGGAATAGAGAGCCTATGAGTAGGTTTTCCAGTGACTGCCACCATTGGAGGGACAAAATAAGACGTTTGGAATTTATGATTTTGTCTGAAAGGTGACCTGAGGCCTGTGTGTCCACTGAGAGGATAGAGTCCACTGGGCTGCTCACATGTGAAGGCGAGCATAGGACAGTGGATGCCATATGTCCCAGAAGCTGAAGATTTCCGAAGAAGTTAGGGAGGCCTTTACCGCTGCTTGGGAAGCCAGCTGCACTATACAAAGACAGCGGGGCTGTGGAAGGAAAGCCCTTGACTGTCTGATATCTAGGCGAGCTCCTATGAATTCTAGGGACTGAGAAGGAGTGAGATGAGATTTTGGGAGGTTTATGACCAATCCCAAGTAGCGAAGGATTCTCATTGTGCAAGAGCGAGCGAAGGTGGCTTCTGGAGCAGTGGGTGCTCGAATGAGCCAGTCGTCCAAGTAAGGGAAGACGAATATCCTCAGAGTTCGCAAGAATGCAGCTACTACTGCCATGCATTTTGTGAAAACTCTTGGGGCAGAAGCCAGACCGAAGGGAAGAAGCCTGTATTGGAAGTGTCTTCCCTGGAAAAGGAATCAAAGGAATTTCCTGTGATCTGGATGGATGAGAATATGCGTATATGCATCCTTTAGATCTAGAGAACATAGCGAATCCTGACTCTGAAGGTATGGCAGAAGTGTTCCGAGAGAGATCATCTTGAATTTTTCTCAGAACAGATATTTGTTCAATTCTCTGAGGTCCAGTATGTGTCTGTGTCCTCCTGTTTTCTTTGGGATGAGAAAATACCCTGTTGAGGTATGGATAATTCTTCTATTGCTCCTTGAGCAAGAAGTGCTGTGACCTCCTGACCCAAAAGATTGGCAACAGGGGTTTGAGAATTGAACTGTCTTATGATTGTAGGCGGGGGCAAGCTGTGAAAATGAAGTCTGTACCCCTCTTGTACAATGGACAGAGTCCAATTTTCTGATGTTATTTGGTGTCATCAGCTAGAAAAATGGCATAATCTACCGGGGATAGTAGAGGGTTCTGGACCCTGTAGGGGCAGGAAGACTAAGTTCTCTAGGAAAGAGTCAGATCCCCTGAGGAGTCTGAGCCTGCTGAGCTTACTGAGCTCTTGGAACGTTTGGTTTCTTCTGTTGTCTAGTTTGTTGTTGTTGTCCCTTTTGGGAAACATGAACTGGACAGTGACCTTGATGGGTATAAGAAGGATAAAACTTATTTTTCTTGTTGAAAAGGGTTTTTTTATTTGATCTTTTCTTTGCTGGGTTGGCTGTAGACTGACCGTCTGTCCAAGGTGATATTGTCAGAGGCAATTTCATTAGCCTTTTCTTGCCAATTCTTGCCAAAGAGATTTTCTCCTGTGCAAGGAATGTTTCCCAGTTTATCCTGTACCCATATCTCCAAGCCTGATGCCTGAAGCCAAGCAATACGATGTGCACCGATGGAGATAGCAGAAGCTCTGCTGATGCATTCAAAGCAATCAAACAAACTTGGAAACATCCTGGGCATGTCTGACCAGAATAAGAAAATCCTCTCTTTTATCGTCAGGAAGAAGAGGGCCCATAATTCCAAGTCTCCTGTAACCTCTTTGAAGAACATCCCCATGTATAGGATGTATGGGCTGATTCTAGCTGACAGCATGGAAGCTTGGAAGAATCGACGCCCAAATGCATCGAGAGTCCTCGATTCACGGCCTGAAGGATTGGAAGAATGCCTTTTTGCACTCTTTATCCTACGAATCGCCGATTCCACTACCATTGAATGGTGTGGTAACTGAGTCTTTTGAAAGCCAGGACAGGGTGGAACTCGATACATGGTATCGAGTCTCCGAGAGTGTGGAGATGTGGTTAAGGGAGTTTACCACATTCTCAGCATAAGATCATGAAGGATCTTTTGAAGAATTTCTAATTCTTCTGCTCTAGGTTCCTTTTCAGGAGTCACCATGATTGCAAGGCCTCGAGCTATATCACGTATGAAATCCTGGAGAAGACATTCTTCGTTGAGGAGAGGGAGATGGATCCTCCGGAAGGACTGCTCTAGTACCGGCAGAGTCATCAGAGTCATCGGAATCGTAGGATTCAAAATATCTCTGTTCTCGATGTTCGTGCAATGCACGGTACCGGTATCGATCAAACTCGGTATCGAGGTGTCTCGGTAACGATCTCTCGATACCCGAGATTGACTCTAGACTCAGCATGGGGGCTATACCGGCCGAGGCCAGTGCAGTCGGTACTGGTACCAGTGTCGGTACCAGTACCTGTGGAATGGTCTGAAGAGGTTTCAGTGGTACCGAAGCTGTTAAAAGAGCCGCTAGACTGCATTCGATAGCGAGAAATCTTTGATCTATCACTCCTGCCAATGCTTGTGTGTCGGTACCGATAGAAGCGTCCAGAACCCCAGAACATGGCACCAGTAGTTCTGCAGAGGTGGAAGCCTCGAGAACATCCCGGAGCCCCGTTAGTGCTTTGGAAGCCGAAGCCTCCCGCAGGAGCTGTTTTGCCGGTGAACCTTCCTCGAGGGCAACGCCGATGGTATCTCAAAACCTGGAAGGAGATCTACCCTTCGAGGACCGGCTAGTCTTAGGAGACTTATGTTTAGTTACCTGAGATCCATGGGAGGAAGATGAAGCCCTAGAAGACGTCGATAAAATGGACATCACATCTGTGGCAAAAAGGGTACCGAGTTTTGCAGCTCTATTCTGCAGGCCCCTCTTGGTCATCTTTCTATAGGAGAGACAGTCCAATGAAGAATGGTCAGGTCCTAAACATTTAAGACAACAGTCATGGGTGTCGGAACATTTTTTAAAACCACTAGCTGGTTTTTCCATGTTTAAAAGCAAAATGGGCCTAGTGCCCAAAATGGCACCTAGCACCGAGAGGGGAAAAGGCCTCTGAAGAGAAACTACTTCAGGAAAGAATTTTTTTTTTTTTTTTTTAAGAAAAGAGAACCGGCAGTACTGGTAGGCGTCGAATGAAGGCAGACGCAACCACAAAAAACAAAGAAGTAACAAATAATTTTCTGCAGTGACAAGGTATGCGACGTGTTGGCTCTGCGGAAAATGAAGAACTGAAGAGGGAGAGTTGGAATGGCGGGAAGGCAGCACGCAGGCGCTGTGGGATGCTCCCAAAGGCTTTCCTATTGGACGCTGGGGAGCGTTCCCGCACAGGCTCCGTCGGTACCGACAATACCCATATGTGAAGACTACATTCCTGCTTGTTCCTGGAGATCTATGCTTTCTCCAGGAACAAGCAGGAAGTCAGTCCTCACTTATGGGGATCCCTAACTACAGGCTACCAAACCTGTAACCACAAAATGCCTCCGTGAGGCTGTAAGCAGAAGCCGAAGCCCGAAGGAGCCCGAGTCCTTGAGGCAAAAACCCTAGGTAGCCGTGAAGAAGGGTTGGAGGGCAGGAGTTGCTTATAGCCCGAACAGATTACGGAGTACAGCCTGGCCGAAGGCACTGTCCCGGCGGGACTCCCTCTCCAGGAAGTAGTGGACGGCGAAGGTATTCGTAGAAGACCAGGTCGCCGCCCAGCAGATGTCCATCATGGGCATAGAGCGTAGCGAGACTACCGAGGCTGCTTTGGCTCGGACCCCATGTGCAATGACTTGACAATCCAGAGGGATTCCCGCCTTCGCATGAGCGAACACGATGCAGTCCGCCACCCAAACAAAGAGGGTGCGCTTGGTGACTGCTTATCCCTGCCTATTGGGATCGTAGGTCACGAAGAGCCGGTCAGACTTGCGATGAGTATGGGTACACTGCAAGTAGAAGGCGAGGGCCCACCTGCAGTCGAGGATGTGGAGAGTTACCAACACCTGATCGGTATGGGGCCTCAGGAAGAAGGTCGGGAGCACTATCGCTTGGTTGAGATGAAAGGCCAACATGACTTTGGGTAAGAACTTAGGATGCATCCGGAGGACCACTCTGTTCCGATAAAACCTGGTGTAACGGGCACCAGCCATGAGCGCCTGAAGCTCATTGACTCGGTGAGCAGAGGTCAGTGCCACAAGGAAGGCCACCTTCCAGGTCAAATGCCGGAGCAAACATGTTGCCATCGGCTCGAAGGGTGGATGAGTGAGCTGCGTGAGACCCACGTACAAGTCCCATTCCGCCGGAGGGGGATGGATGGGCGGCTTGAATAACAGAAGGCCCCGCATGAAGCGGGAGACTAGTGGTTGCCCCGAGAGAGGCTTTCCCTTGATAGAGAGATGATTAGCCGATATGGCACTCAAGTGAACTCTAACAGAGTTTGACTTCAGCCCTTCCCTCGAGAGGTGGAGAAGATACTGGAGAACCCACCAAACCGGGCATGACAAGGGGTCAATCTGGTGCTCCAAGCAGCAGACGGAGAAGTGTTTCCACTGAAAGGCATAAGCTTGCCTAGTGGAGTCCTTCCTCGAGGCAAGGAGGATTTCCTCGACCTCCTCCGGAAGGGCCAGAATGGCTAGAGAGACCCGTTCGGCCGCCAGGCTGTGAGGGATAGGGAGGGTAGATTCGGGTGTAGCACCTGACCCTCCTCCCATGTCAGCAAGTCCCTGGCAGAGCCCAGGGGGATCGGAGGCTCCGACGACAGCTGGAGCAGGAGTGGGAACCAAGGCTGCCGAGGCCACAAGAATCAGCGATGCCTCATCCTGTTGAGCCTTAAACAGAGTCCTCGCAATGAGGGGGAAAGGAGGGAATGCATACAGCAGACTGGAGGACCAGTCCAGGAGAAATGCATCAGGGACCTCCCTGCCCAGGTGCGGCACCGGGCCGCAGAAGCGAGGGAGTTGTGTGTTCTGAGGGCCGGTGAAGAGGTCCATCGCTGGAGTGCCCCAGCGTAGAAACAGCCAGCCTGCCACTCTGGGATCGAGGCACCACTCGTGGGGGCGAAGGATTCTGCTGAGCCTGTCCGCCAGGCCATTATCCTGACCCGGGAGGTACGTCGTCTTGAGGGACATCTTCCGCTAGGCAGCAAAATAGCAGATGAGGACTGCTTCCTTACAGAGGGAGTGTGACCCCGTGGCCCCCTCTTTGTTGATATAGAACAGGCATGTCCAACATGTAGATCGCGATCTACCTGTAGATCGCAGAGGGGTCAGAGGTATATTGCCAGCCCCACTTGGCTCCATCTCTCCAGCAGCTCACCCCGTCTCTAGGAAAGAGCTCGTGCCGGCAGGTCGTCTGCTGAGGGCTTGCCGCCGCTGCTGATCCTTTGCCTGTCTTTTTTCCCTGCCTGCGGGAATCTTGCCTCCGGGGGTATTGGGGGCGTTTGTTTTCATGCCAATAGTTTGTGGGTACCCCAGGGGGCCACCGCCCGCGCCCCACAATGAGACACCACAGGCCTGGTGTCATATCTGGTCTCCTGCCTCTCAGAATCATCCATTCCTGCCCCCACCCCGACACCCCTTAGAAGTGTGTTATATACCGGGCGATATCCATTCGCCCGGGCTTTACCTGAATACACTTACCGTATTAGTTGTGTCGTGTGCTGGTCGTTGGTCGCTTTATAGTTCGCTTTCATTAAACGTTTTCGGGCAGACACAACAAAGTGTCAAGAATTTGGTGATTTTGGCGGGCTTTTCCAATTTTGTTCTAACTTGCCTATGCCTTGCCTTCAAATTCATTCAAACCACTATGACTTTTGCTTGCCTCTGCAATTTTATTTTGCTTAGCCTTTGCATTGATTCTACACTGCAATTTTATTTCGCCTTGCCTTTGCGGTGATTCTACACTGTGTGCAGAATTTATTAAATCGCGTGTGGTGGTATTTGAACTTGTTTGGCAGTATTTGATTTTATCTGGTTTGCTGGACAGGTGTTTGAGTTGTTTTGATGATTGTTTGGTGGTATTTGATTATTGGTGCCAGTATGATGAATTCTTATTTTTACTTTTAGAACTGCATGTGTGGTTTTGGCATCTCCAGTCCTTGGATTGCACATCACCCAGAGGTCTTCAGTTCCTGTTGATCTTTAATACTTTGCGACAGTGACAGTTTTGGACCAGATTCAGCCAGTATTTATACTAACTTAGCAGATTTGGCTTTCTTACATCCAGCCACCCCAGTATAACGAAGATGAGTGTTCCAAAGAAGAGCAAAACCTACCACTTTCATGATGAATGGGAAATGGACTACTTCTTCATCATGGTGAAAGACAAGTGGTGTTGTCTAATTTGTAACGCCCCAGTATCCTTGCCTAAAAAGGGTAATCTGGAACGTCATTATAAGGCTCTGCATAGCAATAGGTTTGATGCTGATTTTCCACCCATAAGTGAAATTCGTAAACTGAAGCTCAAAGAACTTAAATCGAAATTGGCTACTCAGCAACAGTTGATGGCGAATTTAAGGTCACATTCGGTCAATGCAACCATAGCATCCTTCAAGGTCAGCAACCTGATCGCAAAGAAATGCAAACCTTTCACTGAAGGGGAATTTGGAAAAGATTGTTTTCTTGAAGCAGCTGACAATCTTTTTGAAGGATTTAAAAATAAGAAAGAGATCATAGCTGCTATTCAAGATGTACAATTGTCAAGAAACACCGTCGTGCGGCAAATAGAAAAGATGTGTGGAGACACAACTGAACAATTGTTGGAGGATGTTTCAAATTGTGTTGCTTTCTCACTCTAACTGGATGAATCTATAGACATAAAAGACATAGCCCAGATACTAGTCTTTATCCGGATGGTTTTTGAAGACTTCAGTCTTAAAGAAGAACTACTTGGAATGATTTCTTTAAAAGGGAGAACTACCGGTCAGGAAATATTCAGTTCTTTCCATTCTTTTCTAACAAAGTGTAATCTTCCATTGCATAGACTTGTTTCCATCACTACTGATGGAGCAAGAGCAATGACAGGTGAGGTTAACGGTTTCATAGCCCTCTGTAGACAGCATGACGGCTTCCCAGATTTCCTTTCTTACCACTGCATCATTCACCAGCAAGTTTTGGCAAGCAAGAGACTCAATACAAAGACTGTCATGGACATCACTTTCAAAATTGTAAATGCAGTTCGTGGAAGATCACTTCAAAGACGGATTTTCAATCTTACTCTTGATGAAGGAGCAGTGGAAATCATTTTGCACATAGATGTAAGGTGGCTAAGTAGGCACAAATTTCTGCAAAGATTTCATGATTTGCTGAATGAAATAAGAAGTTTTTTGAAGGAGAGGGGAGATGACCAAGCAGAGTTGGAAGATGAGGAGTGGTTATGTTATCTGGCATTTCTCGCCTGCTTTACAGGCGAACTAAGTGATATGAACCTTGAACTACAAGGTAAAAACAAATGCATTGGCGAGATGATGAGTACAGTTTCATCCTACAAGAGCAAATTTGAGCTAATGATGACTGACCTTGCAAACAACACTTTTGATCATTTTCCTAATACGCAGGACAATCTGGGACAATATCCAAATTTTGTTTTTCAGAACGAGAAGTATGTGACAGAAATCTGTTCTGTTATCCAGGAATTCAAAAATAGATTCTGTGACTTCCAAAAAATTGGAACAGTTGTGGAGTACTTGTCATACCCATTTAAAGTAGATGTGGACATTAAAGAAACTGCAGCTGCTATCAGTAAAAATTACTCATTGAACAAGCCATCTCTTGAAAACAAAATATTAACCCTTAAAAATGACATTTTTCTCAAGACCCGTGCTGAGCAAGAATCGTTTTGGAAGCTAGTGCATAGAGACAAATTTCCCAACTTGACAAGATGCAGTGAAGCTGTACACTCCTGTTTCGGTTCAACTTATTTGTGTGATTCTGTGTTTTCCCATCTGAAAATGACAAAGAGTACACAACATTCCAACATGACAGATGAACATCTCCAGGATTCCCCGAGACTGGCCCTCACGCAATATTCACCCATCTTCAAAAAGCTGGTGGATGAAATGCAGGCTCAGACGTCTCACTAATGAGCAAGAGCGAAATATTAAAGATTGTGCAAGATCAGCCTGGATCAATACTCAACCTAAATTTAACACAAATTACTCAATAAAAGTTAAAGAAAGTTATTAAGACAGTTAAAGAAAATTATTACACAATAAAACTTTAAGAAAAAATGTACTTTCCATTTCCCCTCACAGTTCTTACTGGATTTTCGTCTCTGTTTTGTTTTTTCTTAATTTGCTTAACAGCTGATCACATCCAAGTAAATGACAGAAGGTTCATTGAAAATGGTGGGGGGGGGGGATCCTCCAACTTTATTGGGTTAAAATTTAATTTGAAACTAATTTGAAACTTAATTTTCATGGTGGTAGATCACCGGCACTTTTGGCCAGAAAAAGTAGATCACGACCTGTTCGAAGTTGGACATGCCTGATACAGAACATCGCTACCCAGTTGTCGGTCTATACCAGAACCAACTTCTCGCTGAGGACATTCTCGAAGGCCCTCAGGGCCCACCGGATGGCCTGGAGCTCGAGCAGGTTTATCTGCTGTTGAGCCTCCACTGGCGACTACTGCCCCTGTGTGCAGAGAGCCCCGCAATGGGCTCCTCACACTAACAGGGAAGCATCTGTGGTCAGTACCACATTGTGCTGTGGGGCCTGGAAGGGTGATCCCCACAGGAGATTGCGGGTGTTTTGCCACCAGTTCAGGGAAAAACGAAGGTCGGGAAGAACCCTGACGGGGTCCCTGAGGTGTCCAAGGAATTGACTCCATTGGGAGCTAAGACACCACTGGGTTGTCCGCATGTGCAAGTGGGAGTGAGGAACCACCTGCACGGTCAAGGCCATGTGGCCCAAGAGACGTAGCATGGGCTTCTTGGCAGACTGCTTCTTCCGAGGCAGCGTCAAGGTCTTGCGGGAGAGACGGGTCCTAGTGATGTACTCTGTCTTAATCTCTGCAGCCTTCTCCTCCAACGGCTTACCAAAAAGTTGTTCGCCGAGGCAGGGTACATCCAGGAGCTTCTCCTGCATCCACTGCTCCAAATCCGAAGATTGGAGCCAAGCCTGGCAGCAGGTTCCAATGCCTGCGGCCGCCACCCGAGCCGATGTCTCAAAGCCGTTACAGGAGGCTCGAGAAATATACTTGGAGCAATCCGCCACTGATTTCAACAGGATGCGGAACCTGTTGAGGGGCTCGCCCTCGAGGCCCGCGGAGAAGCCTCCAACTTCTTTTGCCAAGTCGCAGAGAAACATACCCATATATAATTGGTATGCCTGGATGCGACAGGAGAGCATGGAACCTTGATAGGCCTTGCAGCCCAGGGCATCAAGGGCTCTGGACTCTCAGTCCGGCGGAACCGAGGAGTGGGACTTCGGGCTTTTCTGCTTCCTCGTGGCTGATTCCACCACCATCGAGGTGTGTGGAAGTTGAGTCTTACGGAAGCCTGACCCTCGCTGCATCTTGTACATTGTGTCAAGGCGCTTGCTCACAATGGGGACCGAGGCCGGGGCCTACTACATGTGGAGCAATAGCCGGGAGAGGATTGGCGGCACCGGCACAGTGAGGGATTCCCTGGGCAGGGCCTCGTACTGAAGAATATCAAATTCCTCAGCACGAGGGTCTTCCTTGGTCCTCACCGGGACGGCCCTCAGGAGACTGGGCGCCTTCGCCGGAGGCCTCCATTTCACTGCGAGGTACCTTGCAGGGCCGCTCCTTGTCCGACTCTCGGGAACGCCGAATGGGGCTAAGCGACTGGGCGCAGGAGCGCTCACGCTTGTCGGGGGACCCAGACAGCAACTTTGAGGCCTTCTTCTTTTTGCACCATTCCACCTTGGGGGACCCCTGGTCCTAATGCCGCCTGGAACGTGGTGCCGCAGGGGAAGAACCCACTGGAGGGGAGACGACCGAGGGTGCCACTGGGGACTCTGAGGCAGCCTTTCGAAAAATGTCTTCAGACTTCTGCTTATGGCTGAGCAGGGCCTTAGAGGACATTTTCTTACAGAGTGAACAGAGCTCTGGGTCATGGTTGGCTCCCAGACACCTTAGACAGCAGTCATGAGTGTCCGTAAGCGACATATTCCTAGAGCATCTATCGCATTTTTTAAACCCAGTGGCCATGGGGGCAAAGACCCACATGGCCAGCGGAGAGAAAAAAGGGCGCGAAGCCCAGGAAGAAAAAATTTAGAAAAATTTAGAAAAGCTCCAAAAGAGAGCAAGGGAAGGACGGGTAGAGGATCGGTGCAACCAGAAAAAAGAGATATAGCCTGTTAAGGCGAGAAAAACAAAAACGTTTTCCGAGGGACGAGGACGTGCATCCGAAGGGCTCCACAGAAAAAGGGAGACTGAGCAAGATGGCACCCTTGGGCGGGAAGAGGACCACGCATGCATGGTAGCAATCCCAAAGGCTTTCTTTGAAAGCTGGGGAATTGCTCCGCGCGGGCTCCGTCGGTGCTGACGTCACCCATAAGTGAGGACCGACTTCCTGCTTGTTCCTGGAGAATATCTATTACATTTTCCCGATTTATAGAGATTTGTTTTAATTTGGCATAGGTAAATATTCTACATCTTCTTTAGTTAAGATTGAAGCAAATAATTCATTCAGTCTACATTTGTACCTGAGGTAATGAAAGGTTTATTGACTTGCTCAAAGCCACAAGTGTCTCCATGGGATTTGAACCCTGGCTTCACTGTTTCCAGTCTACTTCTCTAACTGCTAGACTAATCCTCCACTCCTAGAGGAGGCTGTTGATAAAGAATGTTGATGAAAATGAGGTCAAATCCTTCTTCTTCTTTGGGTGGGATATGGAGGATATCCAATCCCAATGGCTTCTATAGATGTTCAATGTCTGTGTTAATGCATCCCCAGTAATGGACTAGACTAATTGGCATCAAAAATTCATTCATGCTGATTTTCTCCTCTTAAGCCCTGTCTCTAACAGCTGTGAACACAAATTACATCAAAAGGAATCACAGTTGGGCCCTAGACACTGTAAGCACTAATTGTGAGTATCTGTTATGGTCTTGCTGCATTGGGTGCCCCTTTCAAAGCCACTAGGAAGTTATTTCTCGGATATATCACCCAAAGAGACAGCTGCAGAGAACTCAAATCTCTCCATTTTGAAAAATGTATTTGATTGGAGCACCCAAAGCCTACACTGAGAAGTGTATTGGGTGAACATGAATAATGGAAGGAAACTTAAAAACTGGCCAAAAATCTAAGATACTAATAGGAATTGAGAACCACATGACAGCAACAGTCTCAAGGAAAACTATGCTATAAATCACGGAAATCATGAAAAACGATTGCAAAATCCAAAGCCTTGACACAAGTTGTGGTGACACAACCTCATGCTCTTTGGGAAAGGGAAGACGAAGACTGAGGTGGTCCTGTGCAACAGTGGCAGGCAAGAAATGATGTGCATGCATGGTGAACCTAACAAAAACTTTGAGAGAGATCTTAAGCTGGAGAGCTGTTACCCATGGCAGGCTTCATTGGTGACATCACCTATGTTTGTGAGGACTTGCTATCCTGCTTATCCTTGGAGAAAGAGATGATAATGGGCATCATCAAGAGAAGACAGTAGCTGTAGCCTTTGACAGTAGCTATAGACTTAGCTATAGTGTCAACCTATAGTTGGATAAAATGTAGTTACTCACCTGTAACAGGTGATCTCTGGGAACAGCAGGAATTTAGTCTTCACATATGGGTATCATCGGTACTGACGGAACCTGCGCGGGAACGCTCCCCAGCGTCCAATAGGAAAGCTTTTTGGAGCATCCCACAGCACCTGCGGACTGCTTTCTCGCCTTTCCAACTATCCCTCTCCAGCTGAGTTTATAGCTGAGACAAAAGAGAGAGAGAGAGAGAGAGAGAGAGAAAGATGCAACTCCTAGAGGATGTGGGTGGGTTGTGAAGACTAAATTCCTGCTGTTCCCGGAGATCACCTGTTACAGGTGAGTAACTACGCTATCTCCAGGAACAAGCAGGAATGTAGTCTTCACTTATGGGGAATCCCTAGCTGCAGATGCCATGGAGATGGCCCCAGGAATTTGTTAGGCCTTGTGAAAGGGCCATACTTCCCCCCATGGATCTCTGGCATCCTATCAGGGACGGTGGGTAGGAGTTGATTAAGTCTGAAAAAGGTGTTGAAGAACAGCCTGGCCAAACAAGGCATCCCGGTGCGAGTCCTTGTCTAAGCAGTAGTGGGCTGTGAAGGTATGTACCAAAGCCCAAGTAGCTGCTCAACAGATGTCGTTGATAGACACAGAGTGAAGATGAGCCATTGAGGCTGCCATGGCTCTCACATTATGAGCTGTGACATGGCCTTCAATAAGAAGGTTCCTACTCTCAGAGGCAAAGGATATGCACTGAGCAATCCAGTTAGATAGAGTTCTTTTGGAAACTGGAAGTCTCAAATGACTAGGATCAAAAGCAACAAAGAGTTGAGAAGATTTTCTATGTTGCTGTGTCCTTTGCAAGTAAAAGGCCAAACCTCTTTCACAGTCCAAGGTATGAAGGTTCCTTTCTGCACTGAAGGCATGAGGCCTCGGAAAGAATACAGGAAGATAAACTGCTTGTTTTAAATGGAAAGGCGAAACCACCTCTGGCATAAAGAGTGGATGAGTCCTAAGAACTACCTTATCATGGTGGAACCTTGTATAAGGAGGATCAGCCACTAACGCTTGCAATTCACTGATGTGACGTGCTGATGTGATCGCAATGAGGAAGATGACTTTCCAAGAAAGGAATTTCAAAGATGTAGTGGCTAATGGTTCAAAGGGCGGTTTCATGAGCTGCCCGAGTACCAGATTTAAGTCCCATGCCACCGGTGGTGGCTTAATGGGAGGCTTTGTTAAAAGAAGGCCTCTTATAAATCTCGCTATGAGAGGATGAGAGGAAATAGGTTGTCCACTTAGAGGCTTGTAAGAAGCTGCAATAGCACTAAGATGGACTCTTACTGAATTTGTCTTGTGACTCGCATTTGACAAATGAAGGAGATACTCCAGTATCGATTCCAGAGGTATCGCAAGAGGGTTAAGACCCTTCTACGAGCACCATATGGTAAACCTTTTCCACTTAAAGGCATACGAGCGTCTTGTGGAGAGTTTCCTAGAAGCATGACGGATATCCTTTACCTGTTGGGAAAGGTTAAGATCCTGAAGTTCTAGGCTTTCAGCAACCAGGCCCTGAGATGCAGAGACTGGGGATTCGGATGCCAGAGCATCTCGTCCTCTTGGGAGAGAAGATCTGGAGCAGATCCCAACTCCAGAGGCGGAGCTTGAGAGAGATGTAGGAGCAGAGGGTACCACGTTTGCCGTGGCCAACGTGGAGCTATGAGGATCATATGACCTCTGTCTCTTTGAAGCTTGAATAGGATTTTGGGGATGAGGGGAATGGGTGGGAAGGCATATAGGAAGTCCTGACCCCAGTGAAGGAGGAAGGCATCCCTTGCCTGACAACATCGAGCCGGAATTCTGGAACAGAAACCGGGGAAGTTTGGCATTCAGCAGACTTGTAAAGAGGTCCAGGGTTCCCCAAATCTGAAATATTTGGGAAACCTGGTCTGCATGGAGAGACCATTCGTGTGGAAGCAGAACTCAACTGAGTTTGTCTGCCCAAGAGTTTTGAATGCCTGGAAGATACACCACAAGGAGATGAATCTTATGCTCTCTGGCGAGTGCCCATAGTCGCAAAGCTTCGTTGCATAGCGACAGAGAGCCTGTTCCGCCCTGCTTGTTCACATAGAACATGGCTACCTGATTGTCCGTTTGAACTAGGACTGTCTTGTAGCTGAGCTGGGCGTGAAATAATCAAAGAGCAAAGAAGATTGCTCTGAGCTCCAGGAGGCTGATGTGAAGACAGGCCTCCTGTGGAGTCCAGGAACCCTGGGTAGAGAGACTGTGCAGGTGGGTGCCCCATCCCACCTGTGATGCATCTGTTGTTAGGGTGGCTTGGGATAGGGGATGCTGGGAAGGAGACCCCACCAGAAGGTTTCTGGGTGATTGCCACCATTGGAGGGACAATATAAGACGGTTTGAGTTTGTTATTTTGTCCGACAGGCAGCCTGAGGCATGTGTCCACTGAGTGGATAAAGTCCACTGGGCTGCTCGCATATGGAGGCAAGCATAAGGAATCACATGCACAGTGGATGCCATGTGGCCTAGCAGTTGTAGCATTTCCCGAGCAGTGAGACAAGGTTTGAGCACTGCTTGGGAAGCTAGTTGTACTACGCGAAGACAGCGGGGCTGCGGAAGGAAAGCCCTTGCCTGTCTGGTATCCAGGTGAGCTCCTATGAACTCTAGGGACTGAGTGGAAGCAAGATTGAATTTTGGGAGGTTTATGACCAGTCCCAAATACTGAAGGATTCGCATTGTGCGAAACAGAGCAGAGCTGGCTTCTGGCACTGTAGGGGCTCGAATGAGCCAGTTGTCTAAGTAAGGGAAGATGAATAGTCCCAGAGTGCACAGAAATGCTGCTACCATAGCCATGCATTTTGTGAACACTCTTGGCGCAGAAGCCAGACCAAAGGGAAGAATCTTGTATTGGTAGTGCTTTCCTTGAAACAGGAATCGGAGGAATCTCCTGTGATTTGGATGGATGAGAACATGAGTATACGCATCCTTGACATCTAAAGAACAGAGCCAATCCTGACTTTGAAGGTATGGTAGCAGAGTTCCAAGAGAGACCTTTTTGAATTTCTCTCGGAACAAATATTTGTTCAATTCTCTGAGGTCTAAAATGGGTCTGTGCCCTCCTGTTTTCTTTGGAATAAGGAAATACGGGGAGTAGAACCCTGTACCCTGATAGGGAATGGGTACTTCCTCTATTGCTCCTTGAGCAAGGAGCATTGTGACTTCTTGACCTAAGAGACTGTTGAGAGAGGTCTGAGAATTGAACTGTTTTACAATTGTAGGAGGGGGCATGCTGTGAAAATGAAGCTTGTACCCCTCTCGTACAATGGATAGAGTCCATTTTTCTGCTGTTATTTGATACCATCTGTGGGCAAAATGACATAACCTGCCTGGGATGGTCGAGGGTTCTGGACCGGTCAGGGGCAGGAAGGCAAAGTTCTCTAGGAAGGAGTCAAAGCCCCTGAGGAGGCTGAGCCTGCTGAGCTTTTGCAGCTTTTGGCTTCTTTTGTTGTCTAGGTTGTTACTGTTGTCCCCTTTGGGCAGTCTGACCTGGACGGTGTCCCTGCTGGGTATAGGAAGGATAAAACTTCTTTTTCTTATTGAAAATGGTTTCTTAGAGGATTTTTTCCTTGCAGGATTGGCTGTAGATTTGGACAATCTATCCAGAGTGATATTGTCAGCATCTATCTCATTAGCCTTCTCCTGCCAATTCTTGCTAAAGAGATTTTCTCCTGTGCAAGGAATGTTTCCTAATTTATCCTGTACCCAAATTTCCAAGTCAGATGCCTGAAGCCAGGCAATCTGACGTGCACCAATGGCAAAAGCAGAGGTTCTGCTTATGCACTCAAAACAGTCAAAGGCTGCACGATTTACAAACTTGGAAACATCCTGAGCATGTCTGACTAGAGTAAGATCGTCTTGCCTTTTGTCATCAGGAAGGAAGGGGCTCAAAAGCTCCAATTCTCCTGTGACCTCTTTAAGGAACATTCCCATATACAAGATACAGGAACTGATCCTAGCTGAGAGCATGGAAGCATGGACGCCCAAAGGCATCGAGAGTCCTACATTCACGATCTGGAGGATTGGATGCATGTCTCTTTGCACTTTTCATCCTTCTCATGGCTGATTCCACTACCACTGAATGGTGTGGTAATTGAGTTTTTTGAAAGCCAGGACAAGGTGGAACTCGATACATGGTATCGAGTCTTCGAGAATGAGGAGATGTGGTTAAAGGTGTTTCCCACATCCTTAGCATAAGATCATGTAAGATCTCATGAATAGGCAGAGTAGCTGCCTCTTTGGAAGCCTTAGGGTATTAGAGAATTTCCAACTCTTTTGCCCTAGGCTCTTTTTCAGGAGCTACTGTGATGGAAAGGCCTCGGGCCACATCACGGATAAAGTCCTGAAAGGACATATCCTCTGGCGGAGACATTCTGCGCTGAGGAGAAGAGGAATCCTCGGGGAGAAGTACTGGCAGAGTCTTGGCAGAGTCTTCGGAGTCTTCAGACGCAGAGGATTCAAAATACCTCCGATCCCGGTGATCGTGCAAAGCACGGTACCGGTATCGATCAAAGTCGGCATCGGTTTGTTCCGGTACTGATCTGTCGATGCCGGAGACAGACGCATGACTCGGTATGGGTGGCGTACCCGCCGATGTTAATGCAGTCGGTACCGATATTGGTGTCTGAAGCGGTTTCGATGGTACCAAAGCCGTGAGAAGAGCCACTAGGCTGCGTTCGATAGCAAGAAATCTCTGGTCTATCAACGCTGCCGATGCTTAGGTGTCAGTACCAGTAGAAGCGGTCACAATCCCAGAGCATGGCACCAGTAGTTCTGCCGAGGTTGAGGCCTTGAGAACATCCTGGAACCCCGTTAGTGCTTTGGAAACCGAAGTCTCCCGCCGGGACAGTTTTGCCGGTGAAAATTCCTCAAGGGCAACGCCAGGGGCATCTCGATACTTAGAAGGAGATCTACCCTTTGAGGACTGGCTAGATTTATGTTTAGTTACCTGAGATGGGAGGAAGATGAGGCCCTGGAGGACGCCGATGCAACAGACATCGCGTCTAAGGGAAAAAGGGTGCTAAGTTTAGCAGCTAGGTTTTGCCGGCCCCTTTTTGACATCATTCCACAGGAGAGGCACTGAAATAGAGTGGTCAGGACCTAAACATTTGAGACACCAATCATGGGTGTCGGTGACGGAAATTGTACCGCCACATTTAGAACATTTCTTAAAACCTGAGGCAGGTTTTTCCATTTTTAAGGAAAAAATTTTGGCTTAGTGCCCAAAATGGCGCCTAGCACCAAAGGCAAAAGTTTTTAAAGTAAAACACCTCAGAAACTATAATTTTTTTTTTAAGAGTAAGAAGAAAGAACCGGCGGTACCGGTATGGCGTCGAAGGAAGGCAGATGCGACCACAAAAAGGTGAAATTAGACTTACCTGCTAATTGTTGTTCCTGGAGTAGATCCTGTCTAGTCCCTCTGGGTTGTCTACCTTAATCAGCAGCTTGGAGACTGAAGAACTTCCTTCTTTTGTGATGTTACCGGTATATCTTCCCAGGAGCCGCCTCCATTCACCAGTTCCCTATTGACAAAGCAGACTCACCGGAGAAACAAGTAAGTATCAACTGACATTACCTACTGAAATTACCCACTGTAAAACTTGCCACTAACTTAACCAATAACTTTTAAAACAGGGAAGGGACTCCTTTCCCGCAACTGATCTTTAAACATGCTGAGGCCGCTCCCTCACCTGATTGGAAGGAGAACGCCCCCAACTTACTTGACACCTCACAAAAACACCTTCCACCCCAGGGCATCAAGAACCCAAATTGAAATATCTTCTTACCTGTTTCAACTTCAGGACCTTCAGGCTTCTGTCCGTATGAACACAATACTGGGGAGGGATATGGGACTAGACTGGATCTACTCCAGGAACAACAATTAGCAGGTAAGTCTAATTTCACCTTCCTGATCGTCTCTCCAGTCTAGTCCCGGACCTCTGGGTATGTACCAGAGCAGTAAATCAACGGGATGGACCCGCTATACCAGTCTGAAGTACCGCCGATCCAAAACACGTGTCCACTTCCGACTGAACATCCAGACGGTAATGTTTAACAAAAGAATTCAATGATGACTACGTCGCCGCCTTACAAATTTCTACCGGCGGCACTAAACGCACTTCCGCCCAGGATGCCGCTTGAGCTCTAGTGGAATGGGTCTGTAGGCCCTCAGGCACCGGCCTACATTTCAACACGTACGCTGACGCAATCGCCTCCCTGATCCATCTTGCGATGGAGGTTTTTGACGCTGCTTCTCCTTTCCTTGGACCTGCGAAGAGAACAAAGAGTCTCTCAGATTTGCGAAAGCCCGCTGTCCGACGCAGATACTTCTTTAACGCCCGTCGGACATCAAAGAGATTCAGTTTCCTCGTGGCTGGACCGCTAGAGTTCACACTAAACACCGGTGAGGAGATTTCCTGATTCAAGTGAAACGCCGACACCACCTTCGGCAAAAACGCAGGCACTGGCCTCAAAACTACCTTTGACTCAAAAAATGAGAGATAAGGTTCCTTAAAGGATAAGGCTTGCAATTCCGAGACTCTTCTTGCTGAACAGATCGCCACAAAAACACTACCTTCAAGGTGAGATCCTTCACCGTTGCTCGAGACAAGGGTTCAAACGGCTCCCATTCCAACGCCTCTAGCATGAATGGCAAGTGCCATTTAGGTACTGTCTGTCTACCCGGCGGCCTCAAGAGAGAAACCGCTCGTAAGAAACGCTTAATATCCAAATGCCCCCCGAGCGCTTGTCCACCTATCTTACCTCTGTAACACGATAACGCTGCTACCTGCACCCTCAGCGATGCGGCAGCTAAACCCTTGTCAAACCCATCCTGCAGAAACTCTAAGATCTGGGGAATGGTCGCTCTTAACGCCTAGTACGCCCTGTCACCACACCACGCTTCAAAAACTCTCCAGATTCGAACATATGCTAAGGACATAGAGCTTTCCCTGGCCTTCAATAACGTGGTAATTACCGCCATGGAATAACCTCTCACCTTCAACCGAGCCCTCTCAATAGCCAAGCCGTAAGTGAGAACCGATCCCGTGAGGCGTGATCAGAGGTCCCTGTGATAACAGGTCCACCTGAGACAGAAGATGCCACGGCCAACCTTAAAACATGCAGAGAGGAGAGGGGTTCCAAGATGGCGCACTGAAGGGAGCGTTGTGCGGCGGCGCTACACTTAATGGGGAAAAGGAAAGCCAAAGGGGCTAAGAAGCCCTCCTCTGCCCCGGCAACCTCGACCCCTTTACCTTCCAAGGCGGTCGGTCCGCTAGATCCTTTTCTAGTGCCATGGCAGCATTTGGGGCAACCGGCGAGTAGTGGCCCTAGGAACCTCTCGGCTGCACTGAGTTCGTCGGCAGGAGGATCCGGGCCCGACATCTCGTCGCCGGAGCAGTGGCGACCCCCTAAAGAGCCTTCGCTGGTGAGGCGCTCGGTGCCGATGACGATATCTCCCCCTGCTACTGGTGGGGGAGTGGAAAGTGGAGGGACGCCAGCATCGGGGAGCAGCAGAAGTGCCGCGGTAATTTCTCCCACCGCTGTGGCGTCATCTTTGTTGGCCTTGGGGTCTCCTGTTGCGTCGGAGGTGGAGCGACGATCTATGGAGGCTGGAGCAGCTGCTATGCAAGCCCCGATGTCCTTCTCTTTTGAGAAGCCCGAGGAATTTACTTTGGAGACAATTTGGTCTGCTATAGTCAAGTTGGGTGAATTTCTGGCTCCTCAGGTCTCTATTTTGTCTTCCCAGTTACAGTCCCACACGGGTCTTCTTCAGCAACATACTGTGGAGATTTCAGTGATGCAGAGCTCTGTTTCTGAACTCCAACAGAAAATAACTCAGGTTGATAACTTGTGCTCTGGCTACCAGAAAGATGTTATGGCGTTACGGTCTCGAGTTGAAATCCTGGAAAATTTATCTCGATACTCCAATCTTCGTTTGGTTAATTTTCCTAAGGTTCAGTCTATTGGGTCGAAAGAAATGTTTAAGAAATATATGATTGAGGTGTTGGGGGTACCGGTTGAGTTACATCCGCCCTTAGTTAAGGCATATTACCTATCTACTAGGAAAAAAGAGGAGGGTGGTGGTATTATACCCGGCGTAGGTTTGGCTGATTCTTTGAATGCATCTGCTATGTTAGAAACATCTTTAACTGATACAGCCACTCCTGCTACATTAATTATAACTTTTGCATTGAATTCTGATAGAGATTGGTTCCTCAAAATGTTTTTTCATAAACGGGATGTGTTATTTCTTGGTTTAACTGTTCGGGTATTCCCTGATTTTTCTCGGGAAACCCAGAAACGTAGGCGAGAGTTTTTGTTATTACGTCCAGGTATATTGTCTTTGGGGGGGTCAGTTTTTTCTTAAGTTTCCCTCTAAATGTATGATCAAATTGAATTCTGCAACATATGTTTTTTATGATCCATCCCAGTTGTCAGCCTTCATAAATGCTCGTCACCCTCTGATGCAGTATAGGTTCTACTGCATAGTTTATTCCTAACTGTCTCCCTCCAGTTGGATTTCCTTCATTATTGTAATTATTATTGTTTCGGATCTCCTCCTCCTTATTGTGGGCTGTAGAAGGAACAGAAATGTTATTTTGCCTGTGTTGTTTTCCTATATTGGGGTTGATGTATTTCTGACCTTTGTTTTCTGTATCCTTATTTCCATTCAAGTTCTATTTTGCTTGGATTTATTGTAAAATTTATAAATAGATAATAAAAAAAAAAAAAAAAGAAGAAGATGCCACGGCCTCCCTACCAGGAGCCTTATCAGGTCCGCGTACCAAGGACGGCGCGGCCAATCTGGAGCTAGCAGAATTACCTGCCCTCTGTGCCGCACTATCCGCTGAACCACTCTGCCTATCAAAGCCCACGGGAGAAAAACGTACAGAAGCTGCTCCTCTGGCCAGCTCTGAATGAGAGCATCCAGCCCCTCCGACATTCTCTCTCTTCATCTGCTGAAGAAGCGACTGACCTTTGCCGAATGAAACGTTGCCATGAGATCCATGACCGGCGTGCCCCATCGGCGCACGAGCATTTCGAACACTTCCGGATGAAGGACCTACTCTCCTGGATTCACCTTCACCCGACTTAAATAGTCGGCCTCCACATTGTCCACTCCTGCTACATGCGCTGCCGACAAGGCCCGGAGGTTCTCCTTGGCCCATCCACACAGGACCTCAGTCTTGGATTCCAGCACCACACTGCTGGTCCCTCCTTGCCGACTGACATAAGCCACTGCGGTTGCATTGTCGGAAAACACCCGAACCGCCGCCCCTCCGAGAAAATCCTGAAAACTCCGTAAGGCCAGCACCACCGCCCGCAACTCTAACCTGTTGATCGACCAAGTCTTCTCTTGGGCGTTCCACTGCCCCTGCGTGAACCTCCCCTGGAAGTGCGCTCCCCAGCCCAGGAGACTGGTGTCCATTGTTAAAGTCAACCAGTCGGGCGATTCCAATGGTTTCCCGCTTTCCAGCGATTTGGGAATCAGCCACCAATGAAGGGCCACACACGTCTCCGCCCGACAAGGGAGTCTCCGAGACAGTGGATCCCACTGATGCGACCAGTGCCTGAGTAGCGCCCTCTGCAATGGTCTCATGTGCGCTCTCGCCCAAGGTACCAGTTCTATCGTTGCCGCCATAGTACCCAACAGTTGGAGGTACTGCCATGCTGTGGGCGCCGAGTTGCTTAAAAATCTTCTGACAAGCTTCCGTAGACCCTGCGCCCTGTGTTGAGGCAGAAACACCTGTCCTACACTCATGTCGAACCGAGCCCCCAAATATTCTAGGCTTTGTGAGGGGACCAACTGGCTCTTTGTCATACTGACTACCCAACCAAGACTTTCTAGGAAGGCCACTACCCTGGCCGTAGCCCTCTCGCTCTCGGTCTTTGACTTTGCCCGGATCAACCAATCGTCTAGATACGGGTGTACCAGAATCCCTTCTTTTCGCAACGCAGCCACAACCACTACCATTACCATGACCTTGGTGAATGTGCGCGGAGCCGTCGCTAGGCCAAAGGGCAACGATTGGAACTGAAACTGTCTGAACGGAACCGCAAAGCGGAGATACTTTTGATGATCCGGCCATATGGGGAAGTGAAGGTATGCTTCTGACAGATCCAGGGACGTGAAGAATTCTCCTCTCCAAACCGCTGTTATTACTGATCGCAGAGTCTCCATGTGAAAGTGAGACACCCGAAGACAACGATTCACTCCCTTGAGATCCAAGATTGGACGAAACCCCCCATCCTTCTTTGGTAACCACGAAGTAAATAGAGTATTGACCGCATCCGTATTGGTCTAGAGGTACCAGTACTATTGCCCTGAGGCCTAGGAGCCTTTGTACGGTCCCCCTTACCACCTCGCACTTGATTGGCGATTTGCAGGGGGACCTTACGAAGGCATCTCGCACTGGACACTGTAACTCCAATGCATAGCCCTCTCAGATGACCTCCAGCACCCACTGATCTGACGTGACTCGGACCCAGGCAGCATAGAACTCTTGCAATCGCCCCCCTACGGGAACTAGGGGCACCTGGGTCCCCCTGACTTCATTGAGACTTCTTAAAGGTGGAGGAAGAGGCCCCAAACCCTCTTCCTGCACCTCGAAAACCTTGAAACCCCTGATTTTTATTGGGGTATCTGCCTCTTTGACTGGAATTAAACCTTTGGAAATGGAACCGACGAAAATCCCGCTGCTGCCCCTTGCCTGCGGGAGTCGCCCGCCCTTGCTTAGGTTTATCCTCTGGTAATCTACCGCCCTTAGATTCCCCGAGATCCTTGACCAATTTCTCCAACTCTTCTCCAAACAAGAACCACCCTTTAAAAGGAAGCTTACTTAACCTCGCTTTCGACGAGTTATCTGCAGCCCAATTACGGAGCCACAGATAACGTCTCGCCGCTACCGCCAAGGCCATGCTCTTTGACAAACCTCACATAAGATCATAATAAATATCCACAAGGTAGGCCGCTCCAGACTCCAGCCTGGACACCTCACCGACCATCTCATTCTCCTGTGTACTTTGTACCCGCTGTGACCACCGCAGACAGATTCTGGCCACCCAAACTCCACAGATAGCCGCCTGGAGCGACAGGGCATTCACATCAAAGACCTGTTTTAGCAAAGCATCCAGCTTTCTGTCCTGAGTATCCTTGAGGGTTGCACTGCCCTCCACCGGGATAGTTGTTTTCTTTGTCAATGCCGCCACGGCTGTGTCCACCTTGGGAGACTTAAATATCTCCCTATCCTGGTCCACCAACGGGTAAAGACGGCTCATCACTCTGGATCTCTTCAGAGATGCCTCTGGTACATTCCACTCTTCCCGAATCATTTCCTGAGTCTTTCTAAAGACCTGCAACAACGGATCCTCCAGGGTCTCCTCCCCTGCCGACCCCGGAACCGGCATGTTCAGTGTTCGGAGCGTCTCTACAATGAGCGCCGGCAGTTCCTCCCTGCGAAACACACGCACCACTCTCGCTTGATCTTCCTTATCTGCGAGCTCACCTTCCCCTAACTCCTCCTCGAGGCCTTCCTCATCCGACAGATGCCCCTCTGAGACTACCGACTGGTCTTTAGGCTCTCCGTCTAGCCGCGGCCTCTTGACCACGTCTAGCAATTCTTCTGTATTCAGAGAGATCGCGAGTCTCTTCACTCCACGACCCTCGGTGGAAAACTTTGCTTGCCTCTGCGGGGTGCCTACAACTGCTTGCTGCAGGAGAGCCACAAACTCCTGTGAGAAAATGGACGTGAGCCCCTTAGGCCAGGTCACAGGCGAGGGAGGGATGTCCGGGGCGGAAGACGGCCCAGCCATCAGCTCCCCAAGAGGCACGTCTGAATGAGTGACCAAAAGGCCCGCTTCGGCCCCCAGATGCTCCTCCTTTTCCTCCCCAGCCTGCTCCACGGCAGAAGTCTCCTTTGTGCAGCTCTTACATACCCCCTAGTCAGACACTGATCCTCTTCTAGCCCCACAGACAAAACATTGGGGTCTAGAAGGCATCCCGGCCCTGAGAAGAGCTTTCAGGCACCCTTAGCTGCCCCCTGCAGACCACAGTGCCCGAAGCAGCCAGGAACCGCAAAACTCAAGGGAAACTTTTTTTTAAATCAATACAATGCCACAGCTAGCTACTCTAACGTAGAAAAAAACATCCGTTAAAGCGTTAAACGAGGCTCCCCTCCACAGAGAAAAGCCCCTCTGCCATGCCCGACGCTGCTTCTGTGCTTCCCGTGCCGCCGCCACGCAGCCGGGCCTACTCCTCGTTTTGCGCCCAAACACGCTGACAAAGAAAGCTTCTGCAATCTGGCCTCCTTACCTTTGTCGGCCTCCCCCCAACGCAGCAGCGTTGTCTCTATCCACTGAGCTGGCCTCAGACTCCGGAGAGCATTCGTGGCTTGGGGGGGCTGAAGAGCCATTCACCGCGCAAACATCCGCCGCCGGATATTCGCCGCGATCAGCCAAAACGTGCTGACAGGCAGACCTTCTGTGAAGCGCCGGCTGTGCACCGCTCCAGTTCTTCACCCCCCTGGACGGCTTCTGAACCGGAGCGACTCCTGCTTCCTCAGTGGCAACCGACTAACTACCCACAGGTAGCAAGGGAACCAAAAGGTTGGGGGAAAAGCCTCCTGCACATTTAAAGGTACAGACCTTGCAATGCTAAGGGAATATAACCCTTTCCTTCCTTTTTTTTTAACCCAAATAAATCCTAGCAAACTATTCTAAAATCTATCCTCAATTGTTCCTCCAGTGAGCCCTGACCTTCAGGCTCACCGTCCCTTCAGCTGCTTGGAGACTGAGGTAACTGGTGAATGGAGGCAGCTCCTGGGAGGATATACCGGTGACATCACAAAAGAAGGAAGTTCCTCAGTCTCCAAGCTGCTGATTAAGGTAGACAACCCAGAGGTCCGGGACTAGACTGGAGAGACGATCAGGAACAAAGATTAAAGACGAAAATTTTCTGCGGTGACAGGGTATGTGACCTGTTAGCTCCGCTGAAAATGAAGAACTGGAGAGGGACAGTTGGAAAGGGGGAAGAAAGCACGCAGGCGCTGTGGGATGCTCCCAAAAGCTTTCCTATTGGACGCTGGGGAGCGTTCCCGCGCAGGCTCCGTCGGTACCGAAGATACCCATATGTGAAGACTACATTCCTGCTTGTTCCTGGAGATTCAGGTGGCCACTGGATCAAGACACTTATTCGAGGGTACAAGAGAAGATGAATTGGTAGCATCAAGAGAGAAAAGAAGTTGAACACCATTTGAATATCATCTGTATACATAAACACAGTAACACCAAGAGATTGAATTAAAGTCGCTACTGGAGCAAGAAAGATTGAAAAGCATGGGTGAGAGAATAGAGCCTTGTGGTACCCGAGCAAGAGCATAATACGATACCATCACATAAAGCCACTGGACCCAAAACAACCTATGTGAAACATATGAAGAGAACCACTGAAGGCCAGTCTCCCAAACCCATTTCTTTCAGTCAGGATAGCAGTAATGAATGATCAACCAAGTTGAAAGTAGCACTCACATTAAGGGAGATCATATAAATATCTTTGCCGCAATCGTGACTGGTGTAGATGAAGTTCAGTCTGCCAGGCAGAACTCTCAGTACTTGAATCAGTCTGAAATCCTTTGTTTGAAAGCATGGGACAAACACAGAGGATCCTTAAAAGATACAAAAGGGACTGCAAAGTTTAGTAGTTGATACGGAAGGGCAGACTGGAAATGCTGTATGGTTTTTGCCATCGTTTTTCTATATTCAAGGTGCATTTGTTTTTGTAATGAACACTACTAATTGGGTGTGAACAACACGCTCTGTGAATTTTGAGATGAAGGGCAAATAGGACACTGGGCAATAATTATCCAGAAATATAGGGTCAAAAAATGATAGTAAGCAGGGATGGAACAACTGCTTAGAAGATCAGGTGAGGAAGAGGTTGAATCAACCTCCCTAAAAGGACTTATCAGAGCAGAACATATTTATTCACTGTGCCTCTCTGATGCAGAGTTCTACCGTCTCAATATCCAGGAATAGGTAATATATTTGTGGCAATTCAATTTTCTAGAAAGAGACACTGAACTATCCTGAAGATTCACACTTTCTCTTCTTTTACTCTTGCAGAATGATTTGCTGATAAATTCATGAAGGCCATATATATCACATGACATATCTGGACATCAGAGACCCTTAGCAATGCAGACAAAACTTCCTTACTTCCACAGCTGAATTTCCTGCGGGGTGTAAAAATCTGTGATAAGAGCAGAGCTGCAGTGTGAAGATTACAAAAGTGCAGGTTAAATGCTGGCTGTGCTTCAATACTTCTATCATCAACAGGAAGTTAGTGCACATTATTTTGGTAGTAGTTTCCTCAAAAGATCAGTTTATTTTTATATTATGCATTTTCTTTAAATCTTGATCAATATTTTACTTTACAGTATGAAAACTACAAGTTAGATATAATAAAGGGTTTCTTTTGTCATTCTGCCTGTTGGAAAAATGCCTAGCACATCTGGCCATATAGTTGAGGAAAAAAGCAATAACACTTAAAACAATCAAAAAGAACTTTTTTGTTTCATGTATTTTATTGTGTTCTCACAAATAATTATATACAAGTTCCATTTAGTGAATATAACACTATATAGAAAATATATCTATGACAACAAAACATGCTGCGGTTACATGACCAGAGATGTACAATGATCTGTAGGTCTCCAGATATCTTGAAATTTTCTATTATATTTTTTGGTCATAAGAACATAAGAAATACCATACTGGATCAGACTATCAAGCCCAGGATCCTGTTTTCAACAGTGGCCACTCCAGGTCATAAGTACCTGGCAGGTTCCCAAAAAGGCACACAGGTTCTATAATGCTTGTCCCGGGGCAAGCAGTGGATTTCCCGGGTCCTCTTTAATAATGGTTTATGTATCTTTTTCCTCCAGGAACTTGTCCAAACCTTTTTTAAATAGCTTTTACTGTATCCTCCGGTAATGAATCCCAGAATTTGATTACGTGTCGAGTAAAAAATATTTTCTCTATTAGTCTTAAATGGGTTAGACAATAGCTTCATTGCATGTGCCCTAGTCTTTCTACTTTTTGATGGCATAAACAATTGATCTAGGTTTACCTTTTCCACTCCATTCATTAATTTATAGACCTCTATCATATCTCCCCTCAGCCATCTCTTTTACAAGTTGAAGAGCCCTAATTTTTTAAGCCTTTCCTCAAAGGGGTATGCTTCCATCCTCTTTACCATTTTGGTGCCTATATTTTTTCTAATTCCGCTATATCCT
Organism: Ichthyophis bannanicus; assembly: GCA_033557465.1. NCBI lineage: Eukaryota > Metazoa > Chordata > Amphibia > Gymnophiona > Ichthyophiidae > Ichthyophis > Ichthyophis bannanicus. Next base: position 827,863,350 of record CM066032.1, read on the forward strand.
TTTTAAGATACAGAGACCAGAATTGCACACAATATTCAAGGTGCGGTCGCACCACGGAATGATACAGAGACATTATAATATCCTTTGTTTTATTTTCCATTCCTTTCCTTATGATTCCTAGCATTCTATTTACTTTCTTGGCCACTGGGTGGAGGGTTTCAATGTGTTATCCATGATGACGTATAAATCTGTTTTCTGGGTGGCGGGTCCTAGTGTGGAACCTTGCAACGTATAACCATAGTTTGGGTTGTTCTTTCCTAGTGCAGAACTGCACTTGTCCTCATTAAATTTCATCTGCCATTTGGACGTCCCGTCTTCCAATATAAGAAGGTCTCCTTGCAATGTTTTGCAATCCTCTTGTGATTTAATAACTTTGAATAATTTTGTGTCATCTGCAAATTTGATCACCTCACTCGTTATTCCCATTTCCAGGTAATTTATGAATATGTTAAAAACCAGTGGGTCCAGCAAAGATCCTTGGGGTTCTCTACTCTTCACCTTTCTCCATTGAGAAAACTGGCCATTTAACTCTACTTTCTGTTTTTATCTTTTAATCAGCTTTTAATCCACAATAGTACACTGCCTCCTATCCCATAATTTTTAATTTCACCAAGAGTCTCTCATGGGGGACCTTGTCAAAGGCTTTCTGAAAATCCAGATACAGTATATCAACTGCTCACCATTGTCTATCTGTTTATTCACATTGTCAAAAAATATAACAGATTAGTAAAACAAGACTTTCCTTCGCTAAATCCATGTTGGCTTTCTCCCATTAAACTATGACTATCTACATATTCAGTAATTTTGTTTTTTATAATCATTTTTATCATTTTTGCCAGGTACCAATGTCAGGCTCACTCATCTGTAGTTTCCCGGATCACCCCTTGAGCCTTTTTGAGAAATTGGAGATACATTGGCCATTCTCCAATCTTCAGGGGTTACAGATGATTTTAATGATAGTTCACAGTTTACTAATCTTATCTTTCAGTTCTTTTTACACCCTCGGATGTATACCACTTGGTCCAGGGGATTTACTACTCTTTAGTTTATCAAATACTTGTAATACATCTTACTGGTTTATCAATATTTCTTTCAATTCTTCTGATATATCACCATTAAATACCATTTCAGGCATGGGTAACTTCCCTACATCTTCTTCCGTAACGACTGAAGCAAAGAAATCATTCAATCTCTCTGCTATGGCCTTGTCTTACCTTAGCACTCCTTTTACCCCTCTATCATCCAATGGTCCAAATGATTCTTTCACAGGTTTTTTGCTACAAATATATTTGAAAAAGTTTTAATTACACGATTTTGCTTCCAAGGCAAGCTTTCTTTCAAATTCTCTCTTTGCTTGCCTTATCAATACCTTGCATCTAACTTGCCAGTGCTTATGTTGTTTCCAGTTTTCTTCATTTGGCTCCTTTTCCATTTCCTGAAAGATGCTTTTTTGGCTACAACAGCATCTCTGACTTTGCCATTAAACCATGTGGGCAGTTTTTGCCTTCCTTCCACTTTTCTTAAAGTGTGGAATACATCTGGTCTGGGCTTCCAAGATAGTATTTTTAAAAAATGCCCATGTTTGATGTAAATCTTTAACTTTTGTAGCTGCTTCTCTTAGTTTTTCATCATTTTATCATACTCTCCTTTTTGAAAGTTAAAAGGTAGTACTGTGGCTTTCTTTGCCGTCCTCCTTCCATTTATTAAATCAAATGCGATCATGCTATGATCACTATTGCCAAATGGCCCCAACACCCTTATCTCTTGCACCAGATCCTGTGTTCCACAAAGGACTAGGTCCAGAATAGCTTCCCCTCTTGTCAGTTCATGAACCAGCTGCTCCAAGAAAGCACTGTTATAAACCTGTAACAGGTCATCTTCGGGAACAGCTGGAATCAGTCTTCACATATGGGTATCATCGGTACTGACGGAGCCTGTGCAGGAATGCTCCCCAGCATCCAATTGTATGGCTTTTGGGAGCAATCTACTGTGGCTGTGCAACTGCCTTCCCCCCTTCCCCAGTCCTCTCCTCAGTTGAGTTTGTACCCGAGAGATATAGGAAAAGGAGAATACTCTACAACTCCTAGGGGAGGAGGGTGGGTTGTGAAGACTGATTCCTGTTGTTCCCAGAGATCACCTATTACAGGTGATAACAACACTATCTCCAGGAACAAGCAGGAATGCAGTCTTCACATATGGGACTCACTAGCTCCCGGTATCAGACTTGAAGTGGTCGCAGTGGTATCCCGGAGGTTAAAGAATAGAGCTGAGAAGGTGTGGATACAAAGTGGACCCATTGGACTCTATTGCAGTCGGCAAGACCATTGCCAAGGAAATCTGGTGCCAGGAGAAGTCCGGGACAGAGGGTAGAAGTTGCAGTTAAATTTCCAAAATTTATTTCAAAATGAAACAAAAATTACAAAGAAAACATTACATAAACTGTAATATCCAGTCCACATCAAGGAGCAGCTTCACACATTTGCAGTCAAATTTAAAAGGAAACCTGAGAAAACCAATAAGCTCAATATATTTTTGTTCCATGTAAACCGCGCTGATGCTGAATAGTGCGGTATATAAGAGACTGTAAATAAATAAATAAATAAATACTAAATCAAGTGATACACTATATTCCCCCTATAATTACACCAAGTTATACCAGTTCCCTCTCACTCAACAATTGATCAGGTTCAGAAAATACAGTCAAACCTCGGTTTTCATTTGCCCCGGTTTTCATACGCTTCGGTTTTCAACGTCTTTTTTGACTGAGATTTTGTCCCGGTTTTCATACATCGCTTCGGTTTTCAACGTCTTTTTTGACTGAGATTTTGTCCCGGTTCTCGTACATCGCCTCGGTTTTCGTAAAGTACAGTACTGTAAATACATACACCCTCGCGCTGCACACCGGTCTGCATACACTGCCAGAACGCCCACCCGGTCCCGGCAGCACTGCCCCCCGGACTCACCGATCGCCAGCGTGATGAGAAGCGAAAGCCAGCTGAGCACGTAAATGAAACACATTCTCGAGCCTGGTCAGAGTTAGAGAGGCAAGGATTGCGCAGAGAGGAAGGCCCCGATCTCGTCCACCGCCTGCCCGTTCTCTGGAGCGCTCCCTCAGGTTCGGAGGTAGCAGGGAAGAAAAGCTGTCAACGTAAGCAGGAGATGTTGCATGAATGTGGGAGGCAGTTCTTTCTCTTGCAGGGTACGTCTGAAGCTATATCATTAAGATTTTCTGCCATTCTGAAGCATTGAGCAGATAATGTAAAGGTATTTTAATGGGCTGAATCCAATGTGATTCCGAAGAGAGCTGGGCACAGCAGCTTGTCAGGGGTGGCTAAGGTCAGATGTTAACATGCTGTACTGTACAGTACTGTACTTAGCTTGCTTTCAGTGATGTTAAATGTTCATTTATCCATTTCATTAGTCATTTATATTTATTTCTCATTGTTTTCTGTATGTAAAAATATAGTTATTCTCTATAAAATGTATTTTTTGTGAATATTTTTGGGTGTCTGGAACGGATTAATTGGATTTACATTATTTCTTATGGTAAATATTGCTTCAGTGTTCATACGTTTCGGTTTTAGTCAGACTCTTTCGAACGGATTAATCATGAAAACCGAGGTTTGACTGTATATATCGCTTACCTTGAAAGGTAATCTGACATTTACAGGGAAATTTAAGATAAAATAAACCCCCCAAAGCAAGAACACGTGGACGGAGAGCTAAGAAAGCCTTACGGCGTTCTTGTGTGATTTTAGCCACATCTGGAAATATCTGAATAACTTGACCACAGAACTGTTCGGTTTTCTTCTGAAAGTAAACCGTCAAAACCCTATCCGTATCCATCTCCCGAACAAAGGAAACTAATAAGGTATCTCTTGTAGGAATATCATCTGTGGAAGATTCAAGAAAGCTAGATAGATCCAGAGTGGAAGAAGCCAGCTTTTCACTTTGGATATTCCCTGACATGTTACCATCCAAATCTTTTTTAACTCTAGGTATATAATACAATTTCGAAATTAAAATATCCGAAGCATCTTTAAACATCAGAATTTCCTTAAAGTATTTTTACAACAACAACAAAGGGGATAAGTAATGTGTCCTAGGAAAATTTAGAAAACGTAAATTTTTTGACCGATATACATTTTCTCAAAATTCATCCTGTCGTTGCAAAGAACTAAAACCCTGGGAAAATTTCAAATTAACTTCACTTTGAGAGGAAACAAATTGCTCAGTAGAATTAACAAGCCTTTCCACAGATGTCAGCCGAGCTTCATGATCAGTTAGTTTACCAACCGTCTCTTTCGAGAAAACAGATATCTTCTGCAATGAAGCACTTAACGCTGTTTCCATCCGTGAAACAACAAGCCAGACATCTTTCAAAGAAACATGTTCAGGAGGGGAACATCGTTTAGCAAAACCCGGAAAGGAAACCACCGATGGTAACGGTAATGACAATGGTAGATTAGAAGAAGTTACTTGCAAAAACGAATCTGGAAGTAAAGCTGGAGAAACATCCAAGCCCTTCGTATCCACAGGAGAAGAAACGGCACAACTATCAAGAACAGTTATCTCTTGATCGGGCTGAACTAAACCCATAACGGAAGCAGAGGTGGATGAGGAGGCGGTACTCACAGTTGATGAGCCCAGCGAATCCGATAGGAAGGAACCCAACAGTGCCAGAGAGTTCTCCACACGTACGTGGGCATCCATGGGGCCAATAATCTTAACTGCCTTCGATTGCGCTGGCTGAGAGTGCTGTTTCCTCCGCTTCCCCATAACTTGAATACCACCAATGCACCTTGGGCACCAAAGGGGCGTGTCCTGCCCCTTTGGTCACGCCCCTTCGGTCACGGAACTGCGGGAACGCACCCGCTTAACGCGTCCCGCGTAGAGGCCGGTCCTTAATGGCCCTCCTCCAGTCCAGCGGCCCAATGAGGAGCTAGGCAGGCAGGAACCTCAGGTAAGCAATCAGGAAATCAAAAGAAGCAGCTCACTGTTCCTCCAGTCCAGCGGCCCAATGAGGAGCTAGGCAGGCAGGAACCTCAGGTAAGCAATCAGGAAATCAAAAGAAGCAGCTCACTGTTCCACCTGAGAGCTGGTCTTTAATGGCCCTCCTCCAGTCCAGCGGCCCAATGAGGAGCTAGGCAGGCAGGAACCTCAGGTAAGCAATCAGGAAATCAAAAGAAGCAGCTCACTGTTCCACCTGAGAGCTGGTCTTTAATGGCCCTCCTCCAGTCCAGCGGCCCAATGAGGAGCTAGGCAGGCAGGAACCTCAGGTAAGCAATCAGAAAATCAAAAGAAGCAGCTCCAGAAGTTGCAGTTAATTCCCAAAATGGTGCTGGAGGACAGCCTGGCCAAAGACAGCATCCCGATAGGAGTTCCTGTCTAGGCAGTAGTGTACAGTGAAGGTATGAATGGAGGACCAGGTAGCGGCTCAACAGATTTCTTCAATGGAGACAGGTTGGCAACTAAGGTTGCCATGGCTTGCACGCTGTGAGCGGTAACGTGACCCTCAAGGGAGAGTACCGCTAGAGCACAGGCAAAAGAAAAGCAATCCGCAATCCAGCTGGATTAGGTGCACGTCATTACTGGCAGTCCAAGATGACTTGGATCAAAGGAAATGACAGGGGCTCTGCATTTCAAGCAAAGGTAAGAGTGTGTGGCTTTTAATTACTAGCTCTCTGAGAGCTCTTAAAAGGGTTTTGATACATTTTTAAAACAAAGTTACATTCTTTTTGGTGCTTTAGTTCAAAAACGGAAATATTTTCTTTAGTGGTGTAGGTTTAAAAATCTGCTTTTAGTATCCTTCTCAGCTCTTTGAAGCTACTGACACCTCATCAGGTGTTAGTTTCCGCCTTACCCTTCCCAACTCCCTCCCACCCACCCCATGTGAGCAATCTTGCTTTATAGGGCATCTCCCTAATTAGCTACACACAGGGACTTGGAAAAGCATATTCAGAACACACGTAAAAGAGGTTAATTACTTTTTCTCTGAAAGGACTACTGGGAAACCGGCAGGTACTTTGGTAGGTCTCTCTCTCTTTTACTTCAACAGGTACCTAAGCTCCACCAACTGAATAATGGCTGGAAAAAATTATTATCACCAAAGCTGTTGCCCCCATTACAGCTTCCGCCTCTGTCCAGACAGAGATCCCAATGCCAGTTGAAAGACCAGTTCCATGTGTAGGATGCCTACATGCTGAAGCTCTCAGGAAACAAGTGGATGAGCTCAGAGAAGAGATGGCAAGGCTGAGGAGCATTGAAGACAGTGACAGGTACATTGATGAGATGCTTCTTGAAACATCCAAGTTCTCCAGCAGAGGAGAAGATGAGAGTCTACAGAATGACAAAGGTTGGATACGAGTCATCAGGGCCTGCGGAATCACCAATCCAACTCCTCCAGCCCTTGAACTGAAGAACCATTATGCAGCCTTGGAAGTGGAGGAGGTGGAAAGCATCCCTAGAAAGGGAAGAACCAGAGCTTGAGCACCCCAAAGTTGCAGAATCAGTGATCACAAGGAAGCAAAGGGAAGTGGTGGTTGGTGACGCTCTTCTGATGGGTACTATGGCATCCAACTGCAGACCAGACTTGATGTCCAGAGAAGTAGGCTGTCTACCAGGTGCCAAAATCCAAGATGTTATGGAGCGTTTGCTGAGACTCATCAAGCCCACTGATTATTACCCGATGTTGCTCATCCATGTTGGCACAAATGAGTATATCAAAAGACATGGCTCTGGGACAGAGGGTGAAGCAGATAGGGGTGTAGGTGGTGTTCTCTTTAATCCTCCCTGTTGAGGATAAAGGCCAAGGCAGAGAAGCTCGCATCCTGGAGATAAATGCATGCCTGTGTGGATGGTGTCATCGTTTTGGTTTCCTGGACCATGGGATGCTGTTCCAAAGGTTGCAGAGCAGAGATGGCGTCCATCTGCTCAAGAAGGGTCGACGTGTCTTCAGTAGCAGACTGGCAAACCTACTGAAAAGGGCTTTAAACTAGATTTGCTGGGGATGGGTGAAGAAAGCCTCCAAGTAAGTGAAACATTAAATACCTTTATGGAAACAAGTAAAAAGGGCAACATATAGAAAGCAGTGTGTATAAATGCCTTGTGGTAAGGAAGCCTATCCTGAGTTAGGGGAAAGGGAAAAAGGCAAAGAGTTCACCCTAGTAAAAGGGCCCCTTTTGCAAGGTCAGGGTAACAAAACCACAACCTCACCTAGGAACCAGAAAACCCCCAGCTGGAACAGGTTTCATGTTTCCCCTAGTGAAATAAGGGAGAGTGAATACAGACCTAAGGACCAAGACCCTTACGTCAGTAAGCTCCCTGATTATTCAGGTGCCAGAAGGCAGAGTGATCTCCGTCGCCTGGGAAGAGAGGAGGTGGGGCTAGAACCCTGGAGATATAAGGCTATGCTAGATTATAGTAGGAGAGTAGGAGAAAGAGGAGAAGGAGAAAGAGGGTGGAAGAAACGCCAGAAGCAAGGGCTGAGGCAAAGACAAGAAGAAGAGAAAGAGAGAGAGAAGCTGATACAAGCCGAGACACAGGTACGAGCCTAAGAAGCCTGATTAATGCTGAACAGAGCAGGAGAAGCCTGACTAATGCTGGGCAGTGCAGAGGTGCAGGAGATACTCCCAGCTCTAACGAGAGGCTGTCAGCTGAGCCAGTGAGCCAGAAGGAGAGTCAGAGTCTATGCAGCTAGGAGAGCCTGATGCTGAGCTGAATGAGGAAGACACCCTCATGGATTGCTCTTTGTGCCAAGCCTTAGCCACGAGGGGTTGAAGGGAAGCCAGCCCTGAGAGAAAACCCTCCAGAGAAAGGTAACCATAAGAAGCAGGTAGATGGACTGTAAATTCCCACGTGGTAAAGAGGGGAAGTTTTACTAAGACGTAAGAACAAGCTGGAGTTGTGAATTGTGCTTGTTAACCACCTGCTACCTGTGAAGTGAGACGGCAAGAAGCCAAATTAACTGTGAAGAAAAAGCTTTCTTTTTGCTCTTGAATTTTCCTGAGAAACCTGAATAGAACTTTGCTTGCACGTTGAAAGTTTGTTCCTGTTTGGAGTTTTTTTGTTTTTGGCTTGTAAATTGGAAAACAGCCTGGAAAGGTTTGAGACTGGAAAAGAAGGCAAACTGCCACAGAAGAAAGCCTGTTTTTGTGTTTTATGCTATAACCAGCAAGGCTATAGGAAGTTGGTAGCCTTGCTGTTAAAAGGCTATGTTTTTCTGAGCTGAAGAATACTTTAAGCTGTCACTTTGGTTTTGGGTTTTGTTTTGCTTATAACCTGTTGTACTTTGAAGAAGCCTGGAGAAGTATGCCTGAATGTGGTATTCATGAACCGTTTTTGTGCTCAATAAATTTCTGTCATTGCCTTACACAAGGAACCTGACTACAGCTTTCTACCTGAAGCCCATATATATCGCAATTAAACTACATTTCCCAGAAAGCATTGCGGGGAACTAGTCAGTTAAGGCTGAAAGGGGAAATTCCTTATACAACCACGCCCCTCTAAGCTGGAGGCGATTGGTGAGGGCGTGACAGCCTGTAGCATGGAAAATAAGATCCCAGATTTTGAGGCTTTAATGGTTTGCAGCTTGTCGTGCTGTGAGGGCTTGCGTGCATCAGTGATGCTGAGAGCTAAACTATCGGTAGTTTAACTACTGGCAGGGTCTCCCAAGATGGACGGGTCCCAGCTGAGGTGCCAGACCAAGACAAACCACCCATCTGGGCAGCAGCAGAATGGGATAGTGTTGACGATGGAGGATCACATTTTTGTGACAACAGCAACAACACCAAACTTAAACTGCGCGGAAGAAAGGCCCGGCAATCTACTTCTGTATCTTGCCATGAAAACCCAATGAATAGTTACAACAAAACAAATGGTGCTTGGTGCTGGAAGATGAGACCCCCAGGTCGGAAGGCACTCAACTAGCTACTGGGGAAGAGCTGAAGACTTTTCAGAGTAAAGCCAGCATTTATGATGTGGTTGGATCAAAGCCCTTGGGAAGTCTGACTGCTGATGTAGCTGCACATGAAATGAGAGTCAGAAGCTGTAAAGATGTCTTACACATTGGAACATGGAACGTACAAAGCATGAACCAAGGGAAGTTGGAGGTGGTCAAGAATGAAATGGAATGTGTACAACTTGATCTGTTGGGTGTCAGCGAACTGAAATGGACTGGCATCGGGCACTTTGCATCAGATGATCACATGGTCTACTATGCTGGAAATGAAAGACAAAGAAGAAATGGTTTTGCATTTATAATAAAGAAGAAACGCAAGAACTGTAATGAAATACAATGCAGTCAGCGAACGCTTAATCTCTATTCGTCTACAAGGATTGCCTATCAACACAACTATAATTCTAGTATATGCCCCAACAACAGCTGCAGAAGAGAATGAAATTGAAGAGTTCTATGAACAAGTACAAGCTGAAATTGACAGAACATGCAAACAGGATATCCTGATAGTCATGGGTGACTGGAACGCAAAGGTTGGCAACAAAGAAGAAGGCAAAGTAGTTGAAAAATATGGACTTGGCAACAGAAATGAAGCTGAAGAAAGACTGATAGAATTCTGCAAGACCAATGATCTATTCATCTCAAACACCTTCTTCCAGCAACACAAGCGGTGACTGTACACATGGACTTCACCCAATGGATTGTATAAAAATCAAATTGTATAAAAATCAAATCTGTAGAAGTCAACGATGGAAAAGCTCTGTAACATCAACAAAGACAAAACCTGGAGCTGACTGTGGTACAAGATCATCAACTACTAGTATGAAAACTCAAGCTAAAGTTGAAAAAGAGCAAACTACTCATGAATGCAGCAAAATATGACCTTGAGAATATACCACTGGAATTTAAAGACTGCCTGCAAAATCGATTTGCTGCTTTAGATACAAATGACAGAGCTCCGGAAGAGTTATGGAATGACATCAAGAAGGTTGTGTTGGAAGAAAGCGAGAAATCTCTACAAAAGGTTAAAAAGCAAAAACGGCCAAAATGGATGACGGAAGAAACTCTGAAAATTGCCCAGAAACGCAGGGAAGCTAAAGCCAGAGGAGAAAGAAAGACAATCACAGAACTCAACAGAGATATTTCCAACGTGCAGCAAGACAGGACAAGGAAAAGTACTACAATGACACTTGCAAGGAAATAGAAGCAGAAACTATTAGAGGAAGAACAAGATCGGCTTTCCTAAAGCTACGAGAGTTAAAGAAAAAGTTCCAACCTCGAACTGGAATGTTACAAGATGCTCAAGGTTCTATGGTGAATGATGCTGAGAAGATCAAGAAAAGGTGGAAGGAATATACAGAGTTTTTATATGATAAAGATCAAGTGGACCAAGAGCCGTTTCAACCTGTACCTTATGATCGGGAACCATTGGTGATGAAAGAAGAAGTTGAAGCAGCATTGAAAGTCTTATCAAAGAACAAAGCACCAGGCATTGATAGCATTCCCATAGAAGTATTGCAGCAATCTGATGCAGCTGTTACCATACTTACAAGGCTCTGCTAAGAAATATGGAAGACAACATCATGGCCAACTAACTGGAAAAGATCTGTGTTTATACCAATACTAAAGAAAGGTGATCCAACTGACTGTGGAAATTATCGCACAATCGCTCTGATCCCACATGCCAGCAAGATTCTACTGAAGATTATTCAAAAGAGACTACAACCATACCTGGAACAAGAACTACCTGAAGCGCAAGCAGGGTTCAGGAAAGGGTGAGGAACGAGAGACATCATTGCGGATGTGAGATGGATCCTTGAAAAGACTAAAGAATACCAAAAGGATATCTATTTGTGCTTTATCGACTATAGCAAGGCTTTTGACTGTGTAAACCATGAGAAACTCTGGGCCACATTAAGAAGCATGGGTATACCAGAACACCTGATCGTTCTCTTGTGCAATCTGTACATTGATCAAGAAGCAACAGTTCGAACGGAACAAGGAGAAACAGAATGGTTTAAAATAAGCAAAGGTGTAAGACAAGGCTGCAAACTTACCCCCTACCTGTTTAATTTATATGCAGAACAAATCATCAGAGAAGCAGGATTGTATGAAGACAACAGAGGTGTGAAGATTGGTGGAAGACTCATCAACAACCTTCGCTATGCTGATGATACTACATTACTGGCTGAAAGTGAAGATGATCTGAAACATTTACTTCTCACAATCAAAGAACATAGTCTCAAAATGGGCCTGCACCTTAATGTAAAGAAGACAAAGATCATGACAACTGGCATAATCAACAGGTTCATCGTTGAAGGAGAAGAAATTGAAATTGTGAACAACTTTAACCTACTTGGATCAACTATCAATAAAGAAGCAACAAGCAGTCAAGAAATCAGACGACGCATTGCTCTTGGCAGAATGGCTATGAAAGACCTAGATAAGATTCTCAAGAGCAGAGATGTCTCTCTCCATACAAAGATTCAACTTGTTCAAGCCATGGTATTTTCAATAACATCATATGGATGTGAAAGCTGGACAGTGAAAAAGACAGACAGGAAGAAAACTGATGCCTTTGAATTATGGTGCTGGTGGCGAATACTGTGTATACCATGGACTGCCCGAAGAACAAACCAGTCAGTACTAGAGGAGATCAAACCTAAGTAGAAGCTCAGATGACAAGACTTCGATTTTCATACTTTGGACACATCATGCGAAGAGAGAGATCATTAGAGAAAGACATCATGCTTGGCAACATAGAAGGTCAACGCAAAAGAGGAAGGCCAGCAATGAGGTGGATCGATACAATAACAGCAGCTACGGGTACCAGTCTGTCAACAATGAGCCGTCTGACTGAAGACCGAACACAATTTAGGATAGCTATCCAGAGGATCGCCATGAGTCGACTCAGACTCGACGGCACTTAACAACAACAACAATGGGAGAGGCTGACTTGGATTTAGTGGCAGCAACAGAGACATGGTTCACGGACAACCATGACTGGGATGTAACTATACCAGGCTATATTTTATCCAGAAAGGACAGGGTAGGAGAAAGCACAGTTACTTACCTGTAACAGGTGATCTCTGGGAACAGCAGGAATTAGTCTTCACATATGGGTACGTCGGTACCGACGGAGCCTGCACGGGAATGCTGCCCAGCTTTCAATTAGAAAGCTTTTGGCAGCATCCCTCGCGCCTGCGCAGTGACTTCCCGCCTTCTCCACAGCCTCTCTTCAGTTGAGTTTCAGAGCTGAGACAAAGGCAAGGAGAGAAAGGGAAAAAATAAAAAAGATGCAACTCCTAGGGGAGGTGGGAGGGTTGTGAAAACTAATTCCTGCTGTTCCCAGAGATCACCTGTTACAGGTAAGTAACTGTGCTATCTCCAGGAACAAGCAGGAATGAGTCTTCACATATGGGGACTCCCTAGCTGGAGATGCCAGGGGGAGATCCCATAAAAATGCAAGTGCCCGGTCAGGGGTGCATTTTGTCTCCAGGAATCCCCGGCATCCACTGTGGGATGGAGGGTAGGAGTTGACAATAAAGGAGCTGTGAGGAAAGAAACAGCATAGCCAAGGACTAGGTGTTCTACAGACTACAGGAGTCCTTGGTGGATATGATGAGTAGCATTAAAACACATTTAATGTACACTTAGAATATGCAGCTTACCTACTGTATTGTAGGAAGTAGAAAGCATGATGGAGTCTACTGGATAAGCAGTGGCGGAATCTTCAAGGTGACCTCTCAGTAATGAGGAGGAAGGTCCAGACTTGGAGGTAGTAGATGAGCCAGGTGTCAACTGGGTAGGAGTAGACGTCTGGTCTTCAATGGAAAGCTTTATGGGAAAAGCTGAAAAGTCCTTTAGGCATCATGAACATTGAGGACTAAAGGAAGAAGACTGACGGAGTTGAAGAACTAGCCCAGTCCTGGCAGGAAAGGGGGAATGGAAAACCCCTATTCCTACGGAAAACAGTTGTGTACTTGCAAATAAAGATGTACACTGTTTTTGCTAGCTGGCAAGAGATAGGAAAAATATTGGAGCTGGATGCTTCAAGGACATAAAGAAATATGGAAGATGTCAGCATCATAGTGGTTGTTGGTGCTGAACAGGTCGTGTATCATAATTTGGTATGGGACATAGGGCAATAATCTGTCTAAAACCTCGAAGAGGTAAATCATGTAGTATAGACAGTAAGGGTGATAGTGAATAAGATTGACCAACCCTTAAGAAGCCCTCCATCAAACACAGACATATGTGGCTGGAATAGATATGTATATATTCATATATAATATATAGATATAGAAATATGGATATGTCCAGATTTGTATATTAGGATATGGGTGGTGAAATATATTAAATATATAGATGGAAATTTGTGGGGCATGGTTTAGCACCACCAGAGTAATGATATAAGTATGTAGAGATATATGCTACATACAAGTCAACAGATTGAGATACATGTCTACCACCCAGCCCCATAACTGTACATGGGGAATATAAAAGAAAAAGATTCTGCGTTCTACAAGAGGGCGAGCCCACTTGGGATATGCATAGAGAATCTATTTTCGTGGGTTGAGGGATGCAGGAAAGCAATCCAGTGAGAAGACCGTGATGTTCGCGTGAGAACAGATGAAGATATGAATCTGTAGGAAACAAGGCAGGGAGTTCTACAGAACACTGACATGGTAGATGCCTTGGATTTTCATGCAGAAGAACTGCTATCTCGTGTTAACACCCCAGGCTAGAGGGGGTGTGGAGAACCCTTACAGGTATAGGAAGGGTTGATAAGTTTATCTCTAATAATAGAGGAACTTCAGAGACAAGGACAATGCTCTATAGCAAAGCCCTCATAGTAGAAAGCTTCTCTGAAAACTGCAGAGAGCATTGTGCAGGAGAGCTATGAGAGAAAGTGACTGAAAGTCAGTTATGTTGCCATATCCTAGAAAAGGAGATGGGTAGAGTAATGTGAGAAAGCCTAACGAGTAGGAGGAACCAAGATAGTTTGGAATCACTACTGAGGCTATTCAAAAATTTTTAACAAGGGACTGGAACTTGGAAAGTCCCAGTAATACAATTACTATAACTCCTGCAGGCAGAGCTGCTGAGAGAAACAGCAGAGAGATTGTCCTGTGCGAAAGGGGATATCTCTTCTCAATGTCTGGGGAACGACCAGAGACGTAGTTCCGTATGGTAGCCCTCAAGTAGTTGGAGGGTGACGTACCCATGGGGTAAGTCAACTGAAGGAAAATGTTCAGTTGGGAAAGAAACTATCAGGTGATAGTTGCAACTGCTCTTCTGGAGAGTAAGAAGAGGAGAAGTGTGTAGTACCTGAACAAAATAATTTTTTTTTTTTTGACAGGTCAGTACACTGAAAAAGAAAAGCACAGTGAATAATCTTTTAATATGTAAGTTACAATTCCCGGCTCCTATGGTTGCTGGGAATGTTGAGACTGGCCAGAACTGGGGGACTTCAGACTAGGCTGAGGCGTCTCTTGTTTAGGTACAGCCGAATGATGGGCAGGGGAGGAATGAAACTTTCTTTTCTTAGGAAAAGAAGGTTTGGTAGGACATTTCCTACTATTTGAAGAAGGAAGTGGCTTAGAATGGTTTCTAGTGTAAGAAGAGTCAGGGGAGCATTGAGCAACCTGACGTAAAGCCTCCTTATTAAAAAGACCTTCCCCTGTACAAGGAGAATGAGCTAGTATAGTTTGTGCCCATTTGCTCAAGTCTGAAGCCTCAAGCCAGGCTCTGCGACGTGCTGCAATGGCAATAGCAGAGGATCTGCTAATGGACTCAAAAGAATCTATAGAAGCACGAGACAGAAACCAGGATATATTCCGGCTGTGATTGATGAGCAAGGAATAATCAGTAGCCCTGGGCTCTGGTAAAAAAGGGGTCAAAAGAGACAATTTCTCTGTGACTTCCTGGAGGGTTAGACTCATGTGAAAAATATATGAGAGAACTCTGGAAGCCAGCATAGAATTTTGGAAGGCTTGACGGCCAAAAGCATCAAGTGTTCTTGAAGAACGACCTGGCGGAAAAGAAGAATGCTTCTTCTTGCTCTTAACCTTTCTCATTGCTGATTCCACTACAAGGGAACGATGAGAAAGTTGAGGTTTTTGGAACCCTGGAGAGGGTGGCACACGGTACCTAACCTCAATGTCAGTAGAAACTTGAGGAAGTCGTAAGGGTGATTTCCATACCCTAAGAAGGAGATCCTGCAGAGCAGGATGTAAAGGAAACTGTATATGTTGCATTTGTGCCGGTGAGCCATGGGTAGGATCACAACCAGGGATAGAAATATTAAGAAAGGTTGCCATATCTAGGAGAAAAGTCTGAAAAGACTGATCTCCTATGGGAACTATTCCTGGTGAGGCTAAAGAAAGAGCCTGAGTATCAGAGGATGTACAAGGTACTGCACCAATGCCAGGTATCGGTTCTAAACTAGGCAGCGGTGCATCAACCTCGCTACTGATAAGGGACTAGCAGGTGAAGTAGTCATCGGGAACTGCTGTAGTGGTACCGAGATCATGAGGGAGCTATGCTCTTCGGAACTACCTATTGGGAAACGACAAGAGTCGGTTCCGGGACGCGTCGGTAAGCAGTCTTCGAGACTCGATATCGACTCAAGACTCGGCATCGAAGAGAGCGAGACTAGCGATGCATGTCTCGACAGTTCCGACGCCAGTGGTAGTGTTGGCGATGCCGATACCACTAAGGCAGCCTGGGTGACATCGATCGATACCGACGGTACCGAGGCCCGATGAGCACCCATCCACGATGCTGATGCTAGGGTATCGGAACCGATCGACGCCGGTACCGTCCCAGAGCATGGCTGAGATTGAGGGAAGTCAATGCGGTGCGTATCGATCGGTCCCGAAGGTACCGAGGATGCCCGATGACGATCCCTGGTGAAGAGTGGAGTACTCGACACCGGTGCCGATGCCGGAGGCTCGGTACCGCTCGAAGCGGATACCACCCCCGCGCATGGCTCAGGTATGTTCTGTGAGGGGTGAGCCCCAGGAACATCCTGAAACCCCTTTAACGCTTTGGAGCCTGAAGACTCCCGCAGGGGTAATGCCAATGGATTCTTGAGGGTAAGGCCGGAGCCGTCACCATGCTGGGCATGGGACATACCACTCAAGCATTGACTAGTCTTAACAGACTGTTTTTGGGTTACCTGATCTTGTGAAGTAGAGAAACCGGGTACCCTCACTGCCGAAGAAAAAACGGTATCGAGGGAAACTCTAAATACTGACGGTTGTCTCACAAAATTATCTCCTGACAAGTCAGGGGAAAAAGGGTCAGGACCCACACAGTTGAGACACCAACTATGGGTGTCTAAAAAGAAACAGGTGTTTCCACAGCGGATGCACTTCTTAGGAAAAGAAGGCTCCATAATGAAAAAGGCCTAGTAGGCCTAAGAAGTTAAGGCAAAAAAACTGAAGAAAAGTTGTACAGACTTTAGCCTAAAAACCACCGGCGGTACCGGTGGTAGCGGGAAAAACAGCCGCGATCCACAACAAAAAAATTTAAAAAATTAAAGCAATTAGAAGGAAAAATTTCTGCGGTGACAGGAGGACGTCCTGCCGGCTCCGCGGAAAAACGAAAACTGAAGAGAGGCTGTGGAGAAGGCGGGAAGTCACTGCGCAGGCGCGAGGGATGCTGCCAAAAGCTTTCTAATTGAAAGCTGGGCAGCATTCCCGTGCAGGCTCCGTCGGTACCGACGTACCCATATGTGACGACTCATTCCTGCTTGTTCCTGGAGATAGGGAAGGACAAGTGACACTATATGTAAAAAATAATATTAAAGCTATGGAAATACAGGGCTTAAAAGGGAGAGAGGAGGCACTATGGGTTAAACTAGAAAGAGAGAAAGAGAAATCTATTTGCATTGGCATGATATACAGACCTCCCTCACAGGGAGAAGAGGTGGACAGAGAGTTAATTGAAGACATACGCAGCATTGCCAGGAAAGGGGAAGTGCTACTGATAGGGGTTCAATATGCCAGATGTTGACTGGCACATCCCTGCTGCAGCATCAACTAGAAAGCGTAGTTACTCACCTGTAACAGGTGTTTTCCCAAGGATAGCAGGAATCAGTTCTCACATAGGGGTGACATTGGCACCAACGGCGCCCTCGCAGAAGCATCCCCCCCAGCTTTCAAAGAAAGCCTTTGGGAGATGCTACCACCCATGCATGTTCCCCTTCCCACCCGAGGGTGCCATACTGTTCAGTCAGATGACATAGCTAAAAGACGGCAAAAATAAAATAAAAGATGGTAAAGGGTCAACTCCAAGGGGAGGAGGGAGGGTTGTGAGGACTGATTCCTTCTGTCCCTGGAGAACACCTATTACAGATGAGTAACTATGCTTTCTACAGGAACAAGCAGGGAGTCAGTCCTCACATTTGGGATTCCCCAGCTACAGGATACTGAAAGCCCCTAGCGAAAACCACAGTCGCCTCAAGGGGAGCCATGAGCAGAAGCAATTGAGTCCGTAGCTACAGACTACAGTAGGACCCCTGTGTCTGATGGGCCCAGCAGTCCGGTAGCCTGAACACAGAAGGGTTGGAGGGTAGGAGCTGCCTAAACCCTGAAAAGATTACGGAGCATAGCCTGGCTGAAGGCACTGCCCCATCGAGGTTCCCTTTCCATGCAGTAATGGGCTGCGAAGGTATGTACTGAAGACCGTGGCAGCCTGGCAGATGTCCACCATCGGGATGGAGCACAGGTATGCCACTGAGGCCGCCATGGCCCTGACATGGTGTGCCATGACTCGGACTTCCAGCAGGAACCCCACCTGCTTATTGGCAAGGGCAATACAGTCCTTCACCCAGGTAGACAGTGTATGTTTGGTCACCGCCTCCCCCAGTCTGCTACGGCCATATGAGACGAAAAGCTGAGCAGCTTTGTGGTGGCCCTGAGTAGGTTGGATGTAGAAGGACAAGGCCATCTTACAGTCCAGGGTGTGAAGGACCGTCTCCGCTCTACTGGTTTGAGGTCTTGGGAAGAAGGTGGGAAGTACCACCTCCTGGTTGAGGTGGAAGGACGATACCACCTTCGGAAGGAATTTAGGGTGTGTGCGGAGCACTACCCTGTTCTTGCAGAACCTGGTAGACAATGCCTCCACTCCTAAGGCCTGAAGTCCGCTAACCCTGCGAGCGGAGGTGAGTGTGACCAGGAACGCCACCTTCCACGAGAAGTATCACAGGTGGCAGGTAGCCAGAGGCTCAAAAGGGGGTGAGTGAGCTGCCACAACACCACATTGAGGTCCCATTCATGCACCAGAGGGCTTCGGTAAGAGCAGACCCTTTGGAAAGTGGGTCACCAATGGCTGGACCGAGAGGAGTTTCTCATCCACTGGGTGGTGGGTGTGCCGCCAGGGCACTGAGGTGCATCCTGACGGAATTCATTTTAAGTTCAGATTGCAAGAGGTGGAGAAGGTACTGTAGCACCAGTCCCACTGGGCAGAACAAGTCGGTCCTGTGCTCTGCACACAAATTTGAAAACCTGCGCCATTTGAGGTCATACGCTTTCCTAATGGAAGCCTTACAAAAGGCCAGCAGGATCTCCTCTACCTCACCCGAGAGGTTGAAAGGGGCTAGGGTCACCCTTTCATCAGCCTAGCTGTCAACGATAGGGACCCCGAGTTAGAGTGCAGAAGAGAGCCCCCCCTGCTGGGGACAGGAGCCCTAGACAGATCCCCAATGGGATGGGAGTCTCCACCAATAGCTGGAGGAGTAGCAGAAATAATGGTTGCCTGGGCCATCGAGGGCTATCAGGATAAGCGAGGCCTTGTCACGGAGGGTCCTGAACAATGTCTTGGCAATTAGTGGTGTGGGTGGGAAGGCATACATGAGGCCTTCTGACCACGAGATGAGGAATGTGTCTGCCACCACCCTGGAGGGGTGGGCCTGCCTGAAACAGAAGCAGGGCAACTGGTAGTTGTCCGGACTGGCAAGAGGTCTATCTCAGGGTCCCCCCAGAGCTGAAAGAGCCGGTGAGCCACACTGGGGTCCAGCTGTCACAGTTGTTTTGGCCTGGCAGGTATACTGCCCGCAGGAGTATACCCTGCTGGACTGCGTAGGAGCAGAGGACCACTGTCTCTCGGCAGAGGGCACAAGATCCCGTGCCCCCCTGTTTGTTCACATAGAACATTGTCACCTGGTTGTCCATCTGGACTAACACCAACTGGTGATGTAGGCGGTGGCAAAAGATTCGGAAGGCTAAGTATATCGCCCGTAACTCTAGGAGGTTGATCTGCTGGTTGCTCTGTTCCTGCAACCAGCTACCCTGGGTGTGGAGCTTCTTGCAGTGGGCTCCCCAGCCGAGCAGGGCGGCATCCATGGTGAGGACCCTTAAGGGGCTCAGGACTTAAAAGGGCATCCCCGCCTCGAGATATTAGGGAGTCTGCCAACTGGCGGGTCACTGAGACTGTCGCGGAGGCATCCCGTGGCCTGTGTCCACTGGTCCCGGAGGCAACATTGCATCTGAGGTGATGTGGACTGTTAAGGACATGTGCCCGAGTAGGCGCAGGAGGAGCCAAGAAAGTACTGAGGGGCGGTGCTGTATGTCCAGGGCCAGGGTCCTGAGATGGTCGGCTCAGTCTCTGGACAGGAAGGCTTTTGCCTGGAGGGTTTCCAGTCTTGCCCCTATGAACTCCAGACACTGTGTCGGGAGGAAGTGGGACTTGGGGTAGTTTATCAGAAGCCCCAAGTGTTGCAGGACCTGGATGGTGCGTGCAGTTGCCTGCTGCACCTCTGAGGCTGTATCTCCTTTTATGAGCCAGTCGTCCAGGTAGGAGAAGACAAAGACCCCCTGGAGGCGGAGGAAGGCAGCTACGACTGCCAGGCATTTTGTGAAGACCTTGCGGGGAGGCCATCTGTCCAAGAAGGGTCGACGTGTCTTCAGTAGCAGACTGGCAACATACTGAAGAGGGCTTTAAACTATATTTGTTGGGGATGGATGAAGAAAGCCCTCAGGTGAGTAAAAGCCCCCACGTAAGTGAAACATTAAATACCTTTATAGAAATAGGTAAAAGGGGTAACATCTGGAAGGCAGTGTCTATAAATACTCATAGCATGGGAAATAAAATCCCAGGACAGGGTAGGACAAAGGGAAGGAGAAGTGGCACTTTATATAAAAAATAGTATTAAAGCTATGGAAATACAGAGCTTAAAAGGGAGAGAACAGGCACAGTGGGTTAAACTAGAAAGAGGGAAAGAGAAATCTATTTGCATTGGTGTGATATACAGACCTCCCTCACAGGTTGAAGTGGTGGACGGAGAGTTAATTGAAGACATACTCAGCATTGTCAGGAAAGGGGATGTGCTACTGATAGGGGATTTCAGTATGCCAGATGTTGATTGGCACATTCCTGCTGCAGTATCATCCTGATGTGACACTGACCCAGTTGATAACAGAGTAATTGAAATCACATATTATTATTGTGTTGTAACTTTTGTTAGCTTCCCTGATTTCTTTTAGCATTTTGTCATCCATCTGTTTATTCTGGCCAGGCAGTTGGTAGTACACCCCCACTGCCATCAACTTCCCCTTTTTACATGGATTTCTGTCCATAGAGATTCTACAGTGTATTTTGTTTCATTCTTTTTTTTTTTTTTATAATTTTGATTTTTATTTAGTACATTGCAAAAGTACACATCATTTTTCAACTGCTTTACAAAACCCTGGTTTAACCTACATCCAACAATATCCATCATCACAACATACACCTGCTTACCTTTCTAGCCTTACTATACAATACTTAACAGTCTAGGTTCCTCTCCAATTTACCTGTACAATTTTTTTTTTAATTTTACTATTCCCTTCTACTCCCCTCCACCCCCTGGATCCTGCGGTGTTCTCTTCCTCCTTATTAACAATTTTCTTTTATACTCTTAATTAGTATCATGCAACCACTCCATGTACTTTCACCATCTCCTTTGAAAGCTCTCAATCCTGTGCACTATATATGCATTAATCTCATTCCTCTTATAAATATATGCTATTCTACTTAATATTTTTTCAGGTGCTGGTGCGCTCACGGACAGACAGCCCTTCGCTGTTTCCATCCATACCCCAATTGCAAGCATCTTCAACTTATACACCATATCGCTCTTCGGATCCCCCCCATTCATTCATTAATATTCCGGCTGGTGTAATATCTCCTACCCAGCCCACCATCTCCCACATGAGATTTTTCAACCACTGCCACATTTGTTGTAGGACTGGGCAGCTCCACCACATATGCATATACTCCCCCCGTTCTCTGCACCCCCTCCAACACATCGCATCATTATATCTTCCCATCTTACACAACCTTACTGGGGTTAGATACATTCGGAACATCATCTTATAACAATGTTCTTGGATTGCTGCCGAAACCACTGGTATTTTAACCCCATCATATACTTTTTCCCCATCTCTGTACATCCCAGTGACCCCCCAAGTCTGCTTCCCAGGCCCTCATAAGCGTTCCTTGGTCCATGGGGCTACTCAAGGCCTTATAAAGCCTAGAAATCACCCCTCTTGATAAGTCCCCCACCCTAAACATCTTCTCAGACAATGTCTCTGTGCTTTTCAGGCTTTCTTTTACCTCTTTTCTCCTTAAAAAATGTGCCAGTTGGAAATAGCCCAACTAATCACTCTGTGCAATTTGGAACTCTTGCTGGAGCTCAGCAAACGGCCTTAGTTGACCAGCCTCAGTTAATACCTGCCCCATACACTGTAACCCTTTCTCCTGCCATCTTTGGAATATCCCAGAACTTTCTCCCACCAAAAACCCCTCACAATGTGTAATCCACTGTGCCCTAATATTTCCTCCCATATGTGTTAGCACCTTATGTTTCCTATCCCAGGCTCTAAATGTATTTATCATGTATGGGTTCTTGAGCATCAGGATAAAATGACTCCATTTAGATGTTTTATATATGTATATATTTATGTTTTGTGTTTTTTGATTCATGGTTAAAGATTTTTAAATGGTTTGTTTGTATTATGCTTTGTTTCAAATGATGGATGTATAATTTATATATATGGATGCTTTTATATTTGTAGTTGTTTATTTAATTCTCCGATTCTTATTTATATATGTGGTCTGTATTTATTTATTTATTTATCCACATACTTTTACCAGTAACTAATTTATTTAATTGGCATGGTTTTAGGTTTCATTCTTATTCCCATTTTTGTTTTTAATTGTTTTTAACGTTGTTCAATATTTATTATGTATGTGTTTTTATTTATTTGTTTAGCCATTTTAGCCCCTGAAGAAGGCTTCACGAAACACGGCCTGTGTCGGGCCTATGGCTGATATAGTTTAATTCAATAAACATCTTCCGTTGCTATCCACGTTTTTGTTCTGGGTTGGGTTCTTGACTAGGCCTCGTTCTCTCTCTGCCCTATTCTTCCACAACAGATCCATAATATAGTTGGGTCTTACCATCACCTGTTCTATTCTACTCCATTGAGGCCCATTCTTCTCCAGCCTCCACCCCATTATCGCTCGCAACTGAGCCGCCTCCTAATATCTTCCAATCTCAGGGACCGCCAGACCACCCTCCTTTTTACTCGGTACATTATTTTCCTTTGCACCCTAGGGGGCCGGCGTCTCCAAATAAAGGTGAATATTCTTCTCTGCACCAAATTTATCATGGTAAGGTCATAAACAGAAAAAGTAGTCTAGGCAGTATATTCATCTTCACTATGGCTATCCTTCCCATACATAAGAAGATGAGTTTATCCCATCTTACTAAATCCGTTAGCACATTCTTTACAGTTGGCTCATAGTTCAACTGATATAATTCAGACCCCTCCGCACTAATCTGGATCCCCAGATATTTCACACTTTTACTAGCCCATTTAAATGGAAATGTTTTCCGTATCCTACTCTCTTCCTGTGAATTCAACCTTAATTTAAGCACTTCTGTTTTTCCCATATAGCGTAGTTACTCACCTGTAACAGGTGTTCTCCAGGGACAGCAGGAATCAGCCCTCACATACGGGTGATGTCGACGGAGCCCCCATGCGGAGCAAATCCCCAGCTTTCGAAGAAAGCCTTTGGGACATGCTACCAGGCATGCGCGGTCCCCTTCCCGCCCAAGGGTGCCATCTTGCTCAGTCTCCTTTTTTCCGCGGAGCCCAACGGACGTCGTCCCAGTTTCCCCATGGAAAAAAAAAGTAAAAATTAGAAATCAGTCAAATAACATAGCTAAAAAGACGGCAAAAGGAAAAAAATTAATCAAAGGACTGCAACTCCAGGGGAGGAGGGAGGGTCGTGAAGACTGATTCCTGCTGTCCCTGGAGAACACCTGTTACAGGTGAGTAACTACGCTTTCTCCAGGAACAAGCAGGAAGTCAGTCCTCACATATGGGACTCCCTAGCTATAGGCCACCGAGAACCCATAACTGAAAAATAGGCTTCCTCTAGAAGAGCTGCAGCAGCCATGATAGGAGTTCAACCGAGAACGTCAATGCTTGACCCAGTACAAGCATTGTGGAACTTGTGTCTCTTGGGGAAACTGCTAGGTACATATGACCTAGATTGGCCACTGTTGGAAACAGAATACTGGGCTTGATGGACCTTGGTCTGACCCAGTATGGCATATCTTATGTTCTTATGTTCTTAACGTAACACTCTGGTAGCCTGACACCAAGGGTCGGAGGGTAGGAGTTGCCTAAACCTTGAACAGATTACGGAGTACAGCCTGGTCGAAAGCACTGTCCCGTTGGGACTCCCTATCCAGGCAGTAATGGGCTGCAAAAGTCTGGCTTGAAGACCAGGTTGTGGTCCGGCAGATGTCTGCCAGCGGAACAGAGCGGAAGTGAGCCACTGATGAGGCCTTAGCCCTGACCCGGTGGGCTGTGACTCGACCCTGCAACAGGAGATCGGCCGCCCTCTATGCCCAGGCGATGCAATCTGCCACCCAGGTAGACAACGTATGCTTGGAGACAGGCATCCCCAGCTTACCAGGGTCGTAAGAGACGAAGAGCTGAGGAGCTCTTCGATGTCCCCGCATATGCTCCAGATAAAAGGCCAACGCCCTCTTAGGGTAGTCCAGGGTATGCAGAACTGCTTCTGCCCGGCTAGCATGGGGCCTGGGAAAGAAGGTCGGAAGCATCACCTGCTGGTTGAGGTGGAATGAGGAGACCACTTTCGGCAGGAACTTGGGGTGCGTGCAAAGCACCACCCTGTTCCTATAGAACCGTGTGTACGGTCTATCGGACACCAGAGCTTGCAGCTCACTCACTCATCTAGCTGATGAGAGTGCTACCAAGAAAAGTGCCTTCCAAGAAAGGAAACGAAGATGGCAGGTAGCCATTGGCTCGAAAGGTGGGCGAGTAAGCTGCTGAAAGACCACATTCAAATCCCATTCAGTCGCAGGGGGGCGGCCTGGGGGTTTCAGCAGAAGCAGGACTCTCAGGAACTTGGACACCAAGGGGTGCACAGAGAGAGGTTGTACATCCACTGAAAAGTGGTGTGCTGATAGAGCACTAAAGGTGAACTCGGACCGAGTTCGACTTGAGGCCTAAATCTGAAAAGTGAATAGGTACTGCAACACCACAGCCACTTGGCAGGACTGGGTTCTCACTCTGCTGAGCACATCATACCTCAAACCTACACCACTTAAATGCGTAGGTTTTCTAGTTGATTGCCTCCGTGAGGCTAGCAACACATTCTCTATCTTTTTAGGGAGGAGAAGTGGTGCAAGGACTACCCTTTCAGCAGCCATGCCATCAGGTTGAGGGACCTGAGGTTGGGATGCAGAAGAGAGCCCCTCTCCTGCAACAGGAGGTTGGGTTGCAATCCCAGAGGAATTGGAGCCTCTGTTGCCAGTTGTAGGAGTAGCGGAAACCATGGCTGTCTCGGCCACCTGGGAGCTACCAGGATGACCGAGGCCTTGTCTTGAAGGATCCTGAATAAGGTCCGAGCTACCAGGGGTGTGGGAGGAAACGCATATAGGAGGCCCACAGACCATGATATTAGAAAAGCATCTGCAGCCACCCTGTGATGGTGTGGCTATCTGGAGCAGAAGCAGGGCAACTGGTAATTTTGTGGGCTCGCAAACAAATCCATGGATGGTCGTCCCCAGCACCAAAAGAGGTGCTGGGCTATGTCGGGATTCAGTTGCACTCGTGCGGCTGGAGAATTCTGCTGAGCTTGTCGGCTAAGAAGTTCTACTGACTTGGCAAGTAAACAGCCTTGAGGGACATACCCTGGCTGACTGCGAAGGAGCATAGGATCAGGGTCCCTTGACATAGGATGCGAGAGCCTGTGCCCCCTTGCTTGTTCACACAGAACATGGTCACTTGGTTGTCCGTCTGAATTAAGACAGGTTGATGAGCCAGGGTTTGGCAGAAGGCCCGCAGAGCTAGGTGGATCACTCGAAGCTCTAGGAAATTGATCTGTTGTGTGCTCTCCTATGGAGACCACACACCCTGAGTGCAGACCTGTTGGCAATGGGCACCCCAGCCCAGCAGGGATGCATCGGTAGTCAGCATCCTCGAGTGCGTGGGAGGCTGGAAAGGCACTCCCTCCAGAAGGTTGTGGGGCTGAAGCCACCACTTCAATGACTGCACCAGTCGTTGGGAGACCCTGATGCTGTCTCTGAGTCTGCCTGTGGCTTGCGTCCACTGGTCTCTGAGGCACCACTGAGCTGTTCTCATGTGAAGCCGAGCATTGGGTGTCACATGCACTGTGGAGGCCATGTGACCAAGGAGGCGCAGAAAGTGTCTTGCTGAGATCCGGGATCTGTGATTCACCTGCTGTACGAGGGCCACAAGCCTTTGTGCCCTGTCTTCTGGCAGGTAAGCCCTTGCCTGAAGTGTGTCTAACCTTGTTCCTATGAACTCCAGTCCTTGAGTGGGAACTAGAGTGGATTTTGTGTAGTTGATCACAAAGCCCAACTGCTGGAGCAACTGAATAGTGCGAGACGTGGCCTGTTGGGCCTCCTGAGCTGACTGGGCTCTGATGAGCCAGTCGTCCAAGTAGGGGAAGACAAACACCCCTTGAGTTCTTAGGAAGGTCACCACTACTGCAAGGCACTTTGTGAACACCCTGGGTGCCAAGGCTAGGCCGAAAGGAAGTACCTTGTACTGAAAATGGTTTCCTCCCACTACAAATCTGAGATATTGTCTGTGGTCTGGATGAATCAAGATGTGCGTATACGCATCTTTGAGATCTAAGGAGCATAGCCAGTCTCCCTGGTGGAGGTAAGGCAGCAATATTCCAAGGGAAAGCATCTTGAACTTTTCCCTCACCAGGAACTTGTTTAAGTTTCACAGGTCGAGGATGGGTCTTAGGCCTCCAGTTCTCTTTGGTATCAGAAAGTACCTGGAATAGAAGCCTTTTCCCTGTAGGTGGTGGCACCGGTTCCACCGCCTGATCCTTGAGAAGACCTGCTAAGTCCTTCAAGAGGAGGTCCCTGTGAAGAGGGGGTCTGAGAGGCTCCTCTAGAGAGTAAGAGGGAGGCGCCTGGGTGAGATGTAGCCGATAGCCCATCTGGACTATCTGGAGAACCCAGGTGTCTGTTGTGATGGCTGGCCATCTGTAGGCATACAGGGTCAGCCTTCCTCCTGTGCAGGGCCTTGCCTCCTTGGAGAGAGGGACTATGCTATGGGAGTCAAAAACCCCCTCCAGGGAGAGCGGGAGAGCAGTCTGCCTGGTGCCCCGAGCAGCGGAGGAGGAGGAGCGTTGTTACCCCGCCCCCCCCCGGGACTTTTAAAACTTCTTGGTCCACCGCGCTGTTTTGGAGAGCGGGAGAGGAGTCTGCCTGGTGTTCCGAGCAGCGGAGGAGGAGGAGCGTCGTTACCCCGCCCCCCCCGGGACCTTTAAAACTTCTTGGTCCACCGCGCTGTTTTGGAGAGCGGGAGAGCAGTCTGCCTGGTGCCCCGAGCAGCGGAGGAGGAGGAGCGTCGTTACCCTGCCCCCCCCAGGACCTTTAAAACTTCTTGGTCCACCGCGCTGTTTTGGAGAGCGGGAGAGCAGTCTGCCTGGTGCCCCGAGCAGCGGAGGAGAAGGAGCGTCGTTACCCCGCCCCCCCGGGACCTTTAAAACTTCTTGGTCCACCGCGCTGTTTTGGAGAGCGGGAGAGCAGTCTGCCTGGTGCCCCGAGCAGCGGAGGAGGAGGAGCGTTGTTACCCCGCCCCCCCCCGGGACCTTTAAAACTTCTTGGTCCACCGCGCTGTTTTGGAGAGCGGGAGAGCAGTCTGCCTGGTGCCCTGAGCAGCGGAGGAGGAGGAGCGTCGTTACCCCGCCCCCCCCGGGACCTTTAAAACTTCTTGGTCTACCGCGCTGTTTGGAGAGCGGGAGAGCAGTCTGCCTGGTGCCCTGAGCAGCGGAGGAGGAGGAGCGTCGTTACCCCACCCCCCCCGGGACCTTTAAAACTTCTTGGTCCACCGCGGACGCGTGCCCGAAGGGGCGTGACCAAAGGGGCAGGACACGCCCCTTTGGAGCCCCTTCGGAGCAACAAGGAGGAATAGAAGGAGGCCTTGACACATGGGTAAGCGACGGAAGAAGGTTTTTACATCAACGAGTACTCAAAAGGCCCCTAAGATCGTGGGCCCGATGGATGTCCATTTGCAGAAAGCTTCTGTAGACTGTGAGCTGCCGGACTCGACCCATGGGTCTGTAAGTACTGCCTCTGACTTATCTCCTATTGCGCAGGGTTTTACCCTACCCAGTCAGGAAGTTGTGACTGAGGGGGTGGCCTCTCCCAGGAGTGAAGCCTCGGGAGTAGGCCCCTCGGTAGTGGGTTTGGATGTTTCTTTACTTGGGAAAAAGCGTAGTTACTCACCTGTAACAGGTGTTCTCCAGGAGCAGCAGGAATCAGTCCTCACATATGGGTGACGTCGGCGCCGACGGAGCCCTCGCGGAGCAATTTTCCCCAGCTTTCAAAGAAAGCCTTTGGGAATTGCAGCGCGCATGCGCGGTCCCCTTCCCGCCCAAGGGTGCCATCTTAGCCAGTCAGATGACATAGCTAAAAGACAGCATAAAAATTTGCAAAAAAACTAAAGCAGATGATTGCAACTCCAAGGGGAGGAGGGAGGGTTGTGAGGACTGATTCCTGCTGCTCCTGGAGAACACCTGTTACAGGTGAGTAACTACGCTTTCTCCAGGACCAAGCAGGAAGTCAGTCCTCACATATGGGACTCCCAAGCTTAAGGCTACCGGAGACCCTAAGCACAAAAATGAGCTCCCTCTAGCTCAGCAGTACAGAAGGAAGGAATCTTCACTGAATTATTACCCACCGGTAGCCCCCATCCGGGATGGAGGGTAGGAGTTGCTCAAACCTCGAAGAGATTTCGGAGGACTGCCTGTCCGAAAGCACTGTCCCTGCGGGACTCCCTCTCGAGGCAGTAATGGACCGCAAAAGTCTGGCTCGAAGACCAAGTAGCGGCCCGGCAGATGTCTGCCAATGGAACACAGCAGAGGTAAGCCACTGACGTAGCCTTCGCCCGAACACAATGAGCCGTGACTCGACTTTCTAACGAGAGTCCGGCTGCCCCATAAGCCCAAGCGATACAGTCAGCAACCCAGATGGACAGAGTACGCTTGGAGACAGGGAGCCCCAATTTATTGGGGTCAAAAGACACAAAAAGCTGAGCAGCTTTACGGTGCTCCCGCGTACGGTCAAGGTAGAAGTTCAATGCCCTTCTACAGTCCAGGGTATGCAGGACCATTTCAGCTCGGCTGGAGTGTGGCCTGGGAAAGAAGGTCGGAAGTACCACCTCCTGATTGATGTGAAAAGGGGAGACCACTTTTGGAAGAAATTTAGGGTGAGTCCGTAGGACTACCCTATTTTTGTAGAATCGAGTGTAAGGGGGATCAGACACGAGGGCCTGCAATTCACTTACGCGTCTAGCGGAAGTGAGGGCTATCAGGAACAAGGTTTTCCAAGAAAGAAAACGGAGAGAACAGGTAGCCATAGGTTCAAAAGGCGGACAGGTGATCCGCTGCAAAACCACATTCAGATCCCAGTCAGGTGCTGGCGGGCGCAGAGGTGGTTTAAGTAGAAGGAGACCTCGGAGAAACCTTGCCACGAGAGGGTCGCTGGAAAGAGGTCTGCCTTCCACTGGCACATGATGTGCTGAAAGAGCACTGAGGTGAACTTTGATGGAGTTGGACTTAAGTCCCAGATTAGAGAGGTAGAGCAAGTACTGCAAGATCACCGACACCGAGCAGGAGAAGGGATCCTGAGACTGCTGGGCACACCAAGCGGAAAAAGCGACGCCATTTAAGGGCGTAGCATTTGCGGGTAGAAGGTCGCCGGGAAGCTAGGACGACCTCTTCTACCTCTGCCGGTAGTAGAAGGGGAGCAAGGACTACCCTTTCAGCAGCCAGGCCATCAGATGTAGAGATCTGAGGTTGGGGTGTAGAAGGGACCCCTGATCCTGTGTTAGGAGATCCGGTTGAAACCCCAGAGGGAACGGATCCTCTACCGCTAATTGCAGCAGGAGTGGAAACCACGGCTGTCTGGGCCAGCGAGGAGCTATCAGGATCATGGAAGCTTTGTCTCGGAGAACCTTGAAAAGAGTTCGAGAGACTAGCGGTATGGGAGGAAAGGCATACAGAAGGCTTTTCGACCATGAGAGCAGAAAAGCATCCGCCGCTACTCGTAGGGGATGCGGCTGCCGAGAGCAGAAGCGAGGAAGTTGCCGGTTGAGAGGACTGGCAAAGAGATCCATTGTGGGGAGGCCCCACTTCAGAAAAAGTTTCTGAACCACCAAGGGATCCAGGCGCCACTCGTGCGGCTGGAGGATCCTGCTGAGTTTGTCCGCCAGGCAATTTTCTTGGCCTGGGAGATAGACTGCCTTGAGAAGAATGCCGTGGCTGACGGCCCAAGAGCAGAGCCTCTGTGCTTCCCGACAGAGAAGGAAGGAGCCCGTGCCTCCCTGTTTGTTCACGTAGAACATGGCAACTTGATTGTCCGTCTGGACAAGGATGGACTGGTGAGAAGTCAGGTGGGAGAAAGCCTTGAGAGCCAGACGGATTGCTCTGAGCTCCAGGAAGTTGATCTGCTGCGCAGACTCCCACGTGGTCCAGAGACCTTGAGTACATGCCCCTTGGCAATGCGCTCCCCATCCTAGGAGAGAAGCATCGGTCGTCAGCACTTGAGCCGGCGGAGGAGACTGAAAAGACATTCCGAGCACCAGGTTCGGCCGATGAAGCCACCACTGTAGAGAGGAGGCCAGCGGGCCGGAGATGCGCACTAAGTTGGCTAGGCCGCCCGTGGCTTGTTGCCACTGCTTGCGAAGGCACCAATGAGCAGGCCGCATATTCAGGCGGGCATTGGGGGTCACATGGACGGTGGAAGCCATATGGCCGAGTAGTCTCAGGAAGCGCCTGGCGGAGACAAGGGATTGGCTGCGAAAATGGCCGGCTAGGTCCATTAGCCGTTGAGCCCTGTCGAGAGGCAGGAAAGCTCGTGCCTGAAGAGTGTGCAGTCTTGCGCCGATGAATTCGAGATCCTGCGAGGGGAGCAAAGTGGACTTTGCGAAGTTTATGACAAAGCCCAAGTACTGCAGAAGAGTCACAGTGCGGTGCGTGGCCTTTGTGACTTCTGGAGAGGACGATGCTCTGATGAGCCAGTCGTCTAGGTACGGAAAGACATAGAGGCCGTGAAGCCGGAGATAAGCCGCCACTACTGTGAGACATTTTGTGAAGACTCGTGGTGCGGAGGATAGGCCAAAGGGCAGTACTCTGTACTGGTAGTGATTTCCCGCCACCACAAACCTTAGGTATTGGCGGTGGCTTGGGTGAATGAGGATGTGTGTGTAGGCATCCTTTAGATCCAAGGAGCATAGCCAATCTCCCTGCTGGAGGTAGGGCAGAAGGATTCCAAGGGTAAGCATCTTGAACTTCTCTCTGACGAGGAACTTGTTGAGGTTGCGCAAGTCCAGGATGGGTCTGAGGCCTCCCGTTCTTTTTGGTATTAGGAAATACCTGGAATAGAAGCCTTGACCCCTCAGGTGGTGGGGCACCGGTTCCACAGCCTGTTCCTGAAGAAGACTTGCTAACTCCTGAAGGAGTAAGTCCCTGTGCAGAGGGAGTCGCGGAGGCTCTCCCGGGAAATAGGAGGGAGGGACCTCGTGGAAGTGAAGAAGATAGCCTTCTCTCACAACCTGAAGCACCCATGTGATGTTGGACCACCTGTGGGCAAAGTGAACCAGCCGGCCTCCTGTGCTGGGAGGAACCAGCTGAGGGGGAGAGGCTATGCTGATGAAGTCAAAAACCCCCACCCTGCTGAGCAGGGGCCGGTGATGCAGGCTTGGGGGCTTGCTGCCTACGGGACCCGTTACCCCGTCCCTTGGCCTGCTGACCCTGTTGGGGAGCTGCGGAGGCCTGATATTGAGGGTAGTGTTTATAGGCAGCCGCCTTTCTCGGGTAAAAGGACTTCTTTCCCGAGCCCTTCTTCTTCTGGGAAGGGGCGGAGGTCTTCCTAGAAAGCCTAGTTCTGGTGAGAGTCTCCGTCTCGATTTGTGCAGCCTTTTCAGCCATGGGCTTGCCAAAGAGGTTCTCACCTCGGCAGGGGACATCGACCAACTTGTCCTGCACCCAGGGTTCAAGGTCAGACGACTGAAGCCAAGCCTGTCGTTGGGCACCGATGCCGGCTGCGGCCACTCGTGCCGATGCTTCAAAGCCATCATAGGCTGCTTGAGACATGAATTTGGAGCATTCCCGAATACCAGTTGTCAAGGCTAGGAACCTCCGCAAAGGTTCCTCGGACAGGCCAGCGGAGAATCCGGCTATCTCTTTAGCCAGGTCTCTGAGATACATGCCCATGTAGAGCTGGTAGGTCTGGACCCGACAAGCAAGCATAGAGCCCTGGAAACACTTCTTACCAAGGCCATCCAGGTTGCGGGCCTCCCTGCCAGGAGGCACCGAGGAGTGCATCTTCTGGCTCTTAAGCCTATGCATGGCCGATTCCACCACCATGGAATGGTGCGGTAGCTGTGCTTTTTGGAAGCCAGGGCTCTTGCGGACTCGATAGATGGAATCGACCTGCTTGCTTAATACCGGCGACGATGCCGGACTCTCCCACATGCGGAAGAGTAGTCGTTCCAGCATGGGAGGAACCGGTACAGTAAAGTGCTCCCTGGCGGGCGAGTCATACTGAAGGGCCTTGGCCATATCCCTGACGAAGTCCGAGAACCGGGCGTCCTCCGGAGGGGACTGTTTCTGAGGTTCGGACTCAGGCGAGTCCGAGGGGACACACCGAGTCCGAAACGAATCAGGTGACTCTTCCTCTTCAGACTCCCAGGCTGACTCCGAGGAGGAATCGGTGGGGTTGGTCCGGGCGGGCGGAGGCGTCGGCCACCCCGACGCCGAGGGAGTCGGCGTCGACGACCTCGGTCCCGAACGGGAGGCCGAGGGTGACCGCGACCGAGGATCAACTCGAGCCCGCATGGACTCGAGGATCGGCTCGGTCTCCGGGGTCGACTTAGTCGACGTCCCGGCGGTTGGGGCAGAGGCGCCAGCGAGGCTAGCGATCAGTGCCCGCTGCTGGTCCATGAAGGCAGATAGTCTGCTCTCCAAGGCCATCAACCTGACCCAGCAGCCCCCGACTCGGGCCCCGACGGCGTCGGGCCCGACGTCGGACCTCTCGGAGGCGAGTCCAGGAGGACTACAGGACTTACCCGAGCAGGCAACTCCGACTCCAGACGAGGTCGCTTCGGGAGATGTTCCTTCTCCAAAGACCCGGGACGGCTATCGGGGCTATGCGACCTGGCCCTCGCGGAACCAGGAGCATCCACCGACGCCGCCCTCGCGGGTTTCACCTTCCGATGATGGTCCCCGGAGGGAGAACCCCTGTCGGAGGAACTCTGGCGATGGTCAGAGCTGGAACCTCTGGACGCCGAGGCCTCCGACGAGGTCCGGGTACGGGTGGGATCAGCGAAGATTCGTTCCCGCTGATGCCGCCGACTCCTTAACGCTTTGGAGGACATTTTGCTGCAGGCCCCACAGATCAGTTCCTCGTGATCCGGGCCAAGGCAGCGGAGGCAATTATCATGTGTGTCAGTGAGTGACATATTTCTGTCACACTGAACACACCGCTTGAAACCACTGGCAGCCATCGGGGGAAAAAGGGCCCCTGCAAGGTCAAAGGACCGGGCTGCCAGCGAAAAACCGAAAACGAAACTGACAGAAAATCAGAAAAACCGAAAAATAACAGAAGGACTCGCAACGGCGTTGTGAGTCCGGGCAGGAAAGAGACCGGCGTCGAACCGAAGAAAAAAGAGAAATAAAACACGAAAAATCAACTTTTTCAGCGGGGACAAGACGGGCACGTCTGTAGGGCTCCGCGGAAAAAAGAAGACTGGCTAAGATGGCACCCTTGGGCGGGAAGGGGACCGCGCATGCGCGCTGCAATTCCCAAATGCTTTCTTTGAAAGCTGTGGAAAATTGCTCCGCGAGGGCTCCGTCGGCGCCGACGTCACCCATATGTGAGGACTGACTTCCTGCTTGGTCCTGGAGAAATGATAATTCTGAAAATTTTCTTCCAACTGTATTGGATTTTCCTGTTCTGTTCCATCGGTTGTTCCTCCTAATGAGGTGTCTTTGAGAGATGTTTGGGAGATGGTGGCCCGCATGGAAGTTTCCCTGCATGCTTCTCTCTCCCAAGTCTCGAAGATTTCTAAAGATGTTGTACAGAGGCTGGGTGTCCATCAGGAAGCTATAGTTAGGCACAACACTGCCTTGAATAAAGTGACGGGTCAGGTTTCTGTTATGCAAGCTGCTATTTCTTCTTCGATTAGAGATAATCTTACTATTCATCATCAAATGGAGTCCCTTGAAAATGCTGTGCGTGCAAAAAATTTGAGATTTTTAAATTTTCCGCAAACACGTTATTTGTCTCCTTCTATTTTGTTGTACAAGTATTTCAAGGAGGTTCTCCTAATTGATGATGAGCATTCTATAAAATTTTCCTCTGTGTATTATGTTCCTATACTTGCTTCTGCAGGGACCTCCTCTCCCATTGCCAAGGGTGTTGAGAAAGGTTTGGTGGCTCAGTCGTTAGATGTTTCTGCTTTCTTGGAATCCTCTACCGATGAGATCACTAAACGTGCCACTTTAGTTGTTTCCTTTATTTCTATAGCTGATAAGAACTTGGTCCTGCGTTCATATTTTCCAAAAGAGGATCAGTTGTTTTGTGGCTCTACAGTTCAGGTATTTCCTGATGTTTCTAGACTTACTCAAGTTAGGCGTAAAGGTTTTTTGGCATTAAAGTCTCGCACCCTGGCAATTGGGGCTTCTTTTTTGTTAAAGTATCCCTCTAAATGTATAGTGTTGTATGAACAGGTTAAGTATGTTTTTATGGAAGCCGATCAACTGAATTTATTTTTGCTTGGTAAAGAAAGTGTTTAGATAACTTTGTTTTTACTTCCTGCCTATGTATTAGGGTTATATGTATTGATTCGGAGCCCAGTATTTCTTCTGTAATAATGTTGTTGGTTTTTGTTTGTCTTATTTGCTTACCGCTCTCCCTTAATGTGGACTTGATTGTAATTCTTTTTCATTTTTGAAATAAAGTAGTTGAAACTTAAAAAAAAACAAAACCCTCCAGGCTGGGCCGGAGCCGGTGGCTGGGGCTTGGGGGTCTTGTGCTTACGCGGGCCCTGCCCCTGTCCCTTGGCCTCCTGCCCCCGTCCCTTGGCCTCCTGCCCCTGCTGGAGAGCTGGGGAGGCCTGATACGTGAGGTAGTTTCAGTAAGCTGATTCTTTCCTTGGGAAAAAGGGCTTCTTACCCGAGCCCTTCTTTTTAGAAGGGGCAGATGTCTTCTTATCGAGTCTTTTCCGGGTCAGGTACTCGGACTCGATCTCAGCAGCCTTCTCAGATATGGGCTTGCCAAAGAGGTTTTCACCCCAGCAAGGGACATTGACCAACTTGTCCTGAACCCATGACTCCAGGTCAGACGACTGCAGCCAAGCCTGGCGTCGTGCACCGATGTCGGCCCCCGCTGCCCAGGCCGAAGCCTCGAAGCCGTCATAGACTGCTCAAGTCATAAACTTCGAGCACTCTCGGATCCCAGTGGACAAAACTTGGAAGCGCTGCAAAGGTTCCTCGGAGAGACCATCTGAGAACCCGGCAATCTCCTTTGCCAGGTCTCACAGGTATATGCCCATGTAAAGTTGGTACGTCTGGATTCGGCATGACAGCATGGAACCCTGGTAGCACTTTCTGCCGAGAGCATCCAGGCTGCAGGCCTCCTGACCAGGAGGTACTGAGAAGTACATCTTCTGGCTCTTGAGCCGGCGCATGGCTGATTCCACAACCATGGAGTTGTGCGGCAGCTGTGCTTTTGGGAACCCGGGGCTCTTATGAACTCGATAGATGGAATCAATTCGCCTGCTGAGGACCAGCATCGAGGCCGGTGTTTCCCACATGCAGAGCATCAGCCGTTCCAGAATGGGGGGCACCGGTACAGTAAGGGCTTCCTTTGGAGGAAAGTCATACTGAAGGACCTCGAGCACCTCAGCTCGAGGCTCCTTCTCAGGATCCGCCGGGAATGACAAAGCCTTTGCCATGTCCCGAACGAAGTCCAAGAACCGGGTGTCCTCCGGGGGTGACCTTCTCCTAGGTTCAGATCCTGGGGAGTCTGATGGGACATACTTGGTACGGTGGGTGTCCGGGGACTCCTCATCCTCCGTCTCCCAACTGGACCCCTCCGAAGAGTCGTTGAGGGCTTCGGTCTCGACTGCCCCGATGCCGAGGGAATCGGCGTCGATGACCTCGGTCCCGAATGGGAGGTCAAGGGGGACCTCGGCCGAGGATCGACTCGAGACCTCAGTGTCTCTAGGATCGGCTCGGCCTCTGGAGTCAAAGTCCCGGTAGTCGGGGCGGACGGACGTGCAAGACTGGCCATCAGCGCCCGCTGCTGGTCCATGAAGGCAGACACGCTGTGCTCCAAGGCCGCCAAACTGAAACCAAGCTCGGGAGGCTCCGCAGCCCCCGGGTTGGGTCCCAATGCCGGCTCGCCCGGAGGAGAGTCAATCACGAGGACAGCGCTTACCTTCCTCGGCATCTCCGGGTCCTTTCGAGGTAGTTTGTCAGGCCTCTCTGACTCCGAGGATCTGGGGCTGTGGGCCGGGCTCTGCGACCGATCCCGCGAGGGACCAGGCCACTTGGCGCTCTCAGAGCACACCACCCTCACGGATTTTTTCTTCCTCCGGTGTTCCCGTGAGGGAGACCCCCTTTCAGAGGACACTAGACACTGCTCGGGATCAGGGCTCGGACGGGTGCGGACTCGGGAAAAATCCTGTCATGTTTCTGCTGCTTGCTCCTCAATGCTTTGGAAGACATTTTTTTGCACGGGTCACAGACCACGGGATCACGGTCGGGCCCGAAGGATTGGAGGCAGCAGTCATGTGTGTCAATGAGCGACATTAGTTTTGTGCACCGATCACACTTTTTAAACCTGCTGGAAGCCATCTGGGGAAAAAGAGCCCCTGCGAGGTCAAAGGACTGGACTGCCAGCTAAACAGAAAAAAGAGCGCGAACGCTAGTCACGAAGGACTAAAACGACGAAAAAAAAGACCAGACGATACCGGTGTACTGAGCCCGAGGCGGGAAGGGGAACAGGC
This sequence comes from Ichthyophis bannanicus, assembly GCA_033557465.1. Classification (NCBI taxonomy): domain Eukaryota; kingdom Metazoa; phylum Chordata; class Amphibia; order Gymnophiona; family Ichthyophiidae; genus Ichthyophis; species Ichthyophis bannanicus. The sequence continues at coordinate 827,899,896 of CM066032.1, forward strand.
GTCGAACTGGCAAAGCAGAAAAACTAATTTCTAACCTTTACTTCTTTTTCCACGGGGAAACTGGGATGACGTCCGTTGGGCTCAGCGGAAAAAAGGAGACTGAGCAAGATGGCATCCTTGGGTGGGAAGGGGACCGCGCATGCGTGGTAGCATGTCCCAAAGGCTTTCTTTGAAAGCTGGGGATTTGCTCCGCATGGGGGCTCCGTCGATGTCACCCATATGTGAAGACTGACTTCCTGCTTGTTCCTGGAGAATCATTTTATAGCCTGATACCGCACTGCATTTCAGAATCACCTGTACTACTGCTGGTATCAATTTCTCAGGGTGTCCTAGTGTATACATCACATCATCCAGAAATAATGAAATTTTATATTCCTCCTCACCCACCTTTATTCCATGTATTTCCTTATTCTGCCTAACACTTTCAGCCGGTGGTTCTATTACCATTGCAAACAGCAAAGGAGAAAGCGGACAGCCCTGCCTTATACCCCTGTCTAACTTAAACTGCTCTGAATAAGCCCCATTTATGCGTATACATGCCTTAGGCTCTTTGTAGAGTGCCTTTATCCATTTCTGAAAGTTCTCTACCAATCCCATCTTCTTCATAACTGCAAACATAAGTGCCCATTCTACTCTATCAAAGGCTTTCTCCGCATCCACTGCAATCATTATAGATTCTGCCTGCTCACTTCACACTTGCCATATTAAATTCAACAATTTACGCACATTGTCACTCCCTTGCCTACTCAGAATAAACCCAGCTTAGTCCTCCTTTATTAGCCCTGGAATATATTTCTGCAATCTAGCCGCCAATATTTTAGCTAATATCGTAGCATCCAAATTTATAAGTGAGAAAGGTCTATATGACTCACACTTCTCATGGTCCTTCCTGGGTTTAGGTATGACTACCACTCCAGCTGTTTCCATAGAGCTTGGTAACTTCTCCCCTTTCAATACTTCAATGCTGTATCTCTTATGTGGGTGAGAGTAGTGTGTATACTCCCTCTTATTCCCATATATGTGCCTCCAAACATCCACTGAACCCATTTTATGCAGCAGCTTTCCCAGCTTCTTACTTACCCCCTTTGGCCCACACTTGCTGTCCCCCGTAGTGTCTATTCTGGGGTTCAGTGTTGCATTAAAATCCCCTCCTAATATTACTGGAGTTTGCAAATAGGGTTCCACCACCTCATACAACTTCCCATAGAACCACCCTTGCTGTGTATTTGGCGCATATATACTCCCCACTACTACGGACCTTTCTTCTATTTTCCCTTTCCACAAAATGTAGCGCCCTTCCGGGTCTCTCTCCACTTGCTCTTCTTCCACATTTAATCCTTTTGCAATTATTATGCCCACTCCTCCCCTTTTTGGCGATTCCCGATTATGAGCCAGATACACTTTATCATATTCTTTACTCATCAACCATCTTTCTTGTACTTTTTAAAAATGCATTTCTTGTATAAACAGAATATCAGCTCTAACTCTGCTGCCCTCTTTCAATAGAGCCTGTCTTTTAAACCAGGAGTTAAGTCCTTTCACATTTATGGTTACAATCTTACATTCATCCATTTGTTTTTGATTACTACCCATAACTGCCAACCTCTGCACTTCCTCTTCTTACACACACAGGATCCGGGTACCCTCCCTCCCCTCCCTTAGTTTCCTTCCTCTCAGCCTCCCCCTTCCCCTCATTCTTACTACTATTTAGTAGCTTCCGCTTCCTCCCAGACATCATCCTCCCCCCCCCACTCATGTTACACATTTCACATTATACTCTCTTATCTTAATCCCCCCACTTTCTTAACACTTCACATTTAGCTTTACACCCCTCTCCCCCCTCACATCACAAACTCAGTCCAGCTTTGCGGCTTCTTCATCCTTGCTGTTGTTTCTATATTTTTTTCATCTCTCTTTCCTCTGCTTATTTACTCAGTCCCATGTTCTTTCTTTTTTGCATCACACGTTTACTCTTTCTCTCTTTGCTCTCCACTCTTTGCCATCTTGTTGTCTGTCCATTCACTGGCTTTCTCACTTCTCCCACCTCTGTTAAGTGTGTCACTCCTGCCTCCTTCATCTCTGCCGCCAATTGCATTGCTGTTAATGCCCGCCTTGTGATGTCTTGACTGGTGAAAGCAATTCCCACAGGGTATAGCCATTTATATTTAATGTTCTCTTCTCTTAACCTCATTGTAAATCCTCTCCATTCTCTTCTGCGTTGTAGCGTGGCCACAGCTAAGTCCGCAAAAATTGCAACCTTATTGCCTCTCCACTCTAGAGGGCCTGCTCCTCTCACCTTATTTATTATTTTTTCCTTAATTTTAAAGTCCTAGAGGCAAATAATAATGTCCCATGGTGCCTCCCCTCTCTTTGGACCCAGCGTGCGGTACGCTCTGTCTATTTTAACTTCCAATGTCTGACCTCCTTCCTCGGACTCCTCCAGCACCGCCATACATATGTCTCGTGCAGTCTGCTCACAGTCTCTGTAATCCTTATGTTCCAGCACCCCTTTTATTCTGAGATTTTGTCTTCTCGCATGATTTTCCAAATTTTCCAGCTTTAGCTCTATCTATTCCTTTGCTGCTTCTAAACTGTTCACTGCTTTAATTATTGCACTCACATTGCTTCACACCTCTTCCACTTGCCCTTCCGCTTCCTCCACTCTTTTCCCCAGCTCCTGCACATCAGCACGAAACTCCATTATGGCCGCCTCCATATCATTTCTGAATCCCACCCATTTCCGACCTCAGCTCACCAAACCATGACTGGAGTTCTTCCTTTGAAATCTGCACCACGGCACTTCTGCTCTGCACTTCTTCCAAGGTATTCAACTGCTCTTCAGCCTCAGCCTCAGTGTACGCTTCACCTCCCATTTTTCCTCCTCTCTGCTCGCCTCTGACCGCCGCGCACATATATTCTCTAATATCTGCCGTCTTTTTCCTCGCTGTCGTCATACCTCCAGCCTCCACTCCCAGTAATCATTCCTCTCCTCTTGGGGTGCTTATAAAACTGTATTATTGGGGAGCTTAATCACTTTAGCGGGGGTGAACGGTGAAGCTAGTTTTCAGTCGTCCATGCGGTTCGGTGACGTCACCGGAAGCCATTTTGTTTCATTTTTAACTTTCATCCTATGTGACTCAATACCCTCTCTAACATACAGTGTAACCCCTCCACCAATTTGATCTACCCTATCATTGCGATATAGTTTCTACCCAGATATCACAGTGCTCCACTGGTTGTCCTCCTTCCACCAGGTCTCTGAGATGCCAATCATATCTAACCTTTAATTTAGTGCTATATATTCTAGTTCTCCCATCTTATTTTTTAGACTTCTAGCATTTGCATACAGGCATTTTAGAGGTTGTATTTTATTCATATTAATCTGGTTATCAGTTGATAGGAGTAATTTGGAATCTTTCATTTCTGCACTTAAGCGCATCTGGGTTACTTTTATCTTTATTGGAATCTCTTTGTCGGGATGCCCTAAATGCCCACTTTTGCTAGTATCCTTCAAGAATACATCCTTCTGAACCATGCGCTCTTGGGCAACTGACGGCTTTCCCCTATTATCTAGTTTAAAAGCTGCTCTATCTCCTTTTTAAAGGGTAATGCCAGCAGCCTGGTACCATCCTGGTTAAGATGGAGCCTACTTCTTTGGAAAAGCCCCTCATTCCCCAGAATGCTGACTAGTTTCTAATGAATACAAAACCCTCTTCTTTGCACCATCGTTTCATGGAGCTCTGCCTGCATTTTGGATCCTGCACGTGGAACGGGAAGCATTTCTGAGAATGCCACCCTGGTAGTTCTGGATTTCAACTTCCTACCTAAAAGCCTAGATTTGGCCTCCAGAACCTCCCTACCACACTTTCCTATGTCACTGATACTAACATGTATAAAGACAGCAGACTCCTCCCCAGCACTACCCAAAAGCTTGTCTAGGTGGCGTGTGAGATCCACTACCTTCGCACCAGACAGGCATGTTACCAAGTGATCCTCATGTTTACCAGCTACACAGCTATCTACATGCCTAATAATCAAATCACCAACAATAATGGCTATCCTAACCCTTCTCTCATGGTTATATGGACCTGGAGAAACATCCTCAGTGCGAGAGGGTTTTATATCACCGGGGGGACAGGTCCTAGCTACAGGATCACTTCCTGCTACCACACCAAGGTGATGCTCTCCTTTCACAAGACCTCTCTCCTCCATGTCAATTGAGAGGCTGCCAGACTAGAGGTGGGACTTCAGCATTACATCCTTGTAGGTCTCATCTACATACCCCTCGTCTTCCTTATGCCCTCCAAGTCTGCCACTCTAGCCTCCAGAGATCAGACTCGTTCCCTAAGAGCAAAGAGTTCCTTGCACCTAGTGCACATGTAAGACCCCTCAGCAACTGGGAGAAAAGCGTACATGCAACACTCAGTGCAAAAGACTGGATAGCCCCCATCTTGTTGCTGGACTGCCGTCTGCATCTTAGTTTTAAGGTTTTGTTTAGTTATTTAAGGTGTCTACTTACGCAAAGTAGCTAGGAATACTTGTACTGATAAAACTGTACCTAATAAGTTTAAGGGGCTTAGTTCACCTCAAGATTAATCAATCTATTCCTGGTGAGGTTAATCAGCTGAATCTGAAGTGAATTTGGCAACTTCTTCCCCTTTAATAGGTTTAAGAGCCTATAAAGCTAAGATTATGCCTGGAGTATGTGGGAGTTGGGTGGGCAGGAGGGAAAATGGTAATTACACTTACCTGGTAATTGTTCTTCCTTGAGGGACGACAGTTTAGTCCTCCACCTCTGGGTTGTGCACCTCTTCCTGCAGCTTGGAGACTGGCATGTCACAAAAAAGTGACATCACTGGATATGACCTGCTGATCTCTCTCCCACTATCCTCAGTGAACTATTGACAAAGCACACTTAAAGGAACAACAAATAAGTAGTGTCATGCCCTTAGCCCCTTACAGACAGTATGGAGGGGCGTGCTTGTCATGGGAGAGATTCACCATTTAGCCTTTACCTGACTGGCTGCCTTGTAATGCCTCATGGGAAATGTAGTCCAGTCAGAAGGTACTTGGCTTCAGGTAAAAAAACACATTTGTAGTTGGCTTGAGTGGTAAGGCTTTGACAGATATTTATTTATGGGGTAACGCAAAGTTCACAAAATAACACCTTTGGATTGCTTCTCCAGGATTCTTTCAGAAATACATCAGGATATAACTGAACTCAAAACAAAACAGCTTATAATGTTCTTCAGCATAAAGAAAAGTCCTTTCAACAGCCAATGCTATCAGATATGGCTAGCAGTGCTGTTTTAAAACAAACAGAAACAGCTTTTCCTAAAGCAGGTTTCTTTTCTCTCAGTCCAGAACACTTCCCGGCTGTTTGTCTCCTTAAGCACAGTAAAAACTTTCAACAAAAAGTTAAACTCTTCATAGGCAAACAATTCTCTATGCAAGGTTTTTAGGAATAGTGAAAACAAAATCAAAGCTTTTCTTACTCTCACTGTCAGCACGGCTTCAGGATGTGCACTGCACTGGCTAGCAGCTGTTTAACAAGTTGTAATTAGACAGCTGCAGTTTGCTCAGCAAAGGTATTTCTCCTTTAATACAGGACTTTCACAAGTTATCTGTAGGCTCTCAGGGTTACCAGACTCTGGAGGTTTTCCTTACGGTTGACTCCCTTCCAAACCCTCTGTATTTGAAGATTGGCATAAAGAGCAATCCATGTATGAGTGTTCTTCTTCTACAGCTAGGTCTTGTTCACCCAGTTGCATGGGCTCTATCTTAGTCTCTGGCTCAGAGGGCTTAGCTGACTGTCTTCCGTTAGGGAAAAAGCTGTCTCTTGCAACTCTGTAGTGCTCCAAATTAGACAAGCTCCCAATGCTCCTACCTGAGTCAAGGCTTGTACCAGCTTCTCCTCGCTCATGCTCTGGCCACCATTCACCTGAGCTTCCTTGTCCTGTCCTCCAACTTGTGTTCCTTGTTCCTGCTGTTCTTACTGTTCAAGCTCCATTCCTCTTCCAGTAAGCATTCCTACTCCTCTCTCTCTCTGGATAATCTGACCTAGACTTAAACCTCTCAGGCTCCAGCCCCACCCCTTCTCCACTCAGGTGTTGGAGATCAAACTGCCTCGTGGCAGCTGAGCAATTGGGGAATTCAGTGACATAAGGGTTCCTTACCATGGACCTGCATTCCCTCTCCCCTTCTCCACTAGGGGCATTCTGCAACCTATTGCAGCTTGTGATAAGGAAGCTTATCATAGTTCAGGAAGGAGCTATAATAGAGGTGAAGTGACTCTGAACAAGCAACCTGTCTGTTCTGGTAGAAATAATAAAACAGAATGTTTCCATAAAAGACTGCCAGTCCCAGAATGAACCAGATTTCCAACAGCCATTAGAAGAGCTGAAGTGGGGAAATGTGTGTTCAATCAGGAGGGCTATGAGGTAATCCCCAAGCACTCATCTCCAAGGGCAGGGCTTGATTCAGCACAGCTGCGCTGTGCTAGGGTGGAGCATTCATCTAAGCAGGATAAAAGAAAAGCTTATTCTACAGAGAATCATTTTCTTGATCATCAGAAGCACCTTGATCATCCTGACCATCATCATCAGCAGAAGCCAGAGCTGACGGACAGAGAGAGAAAGAAACACTTTGGAAGAAAGAAGAGAAAAGCATTTGGGAGGTCTGAAGGAGTCCATAGCAGTACGTATACTGGGAGGCATTCCAGAGGCAAGCATATACCATTGGACTGGGGAAAGCCAGAGGAGTGGGTTTGCAGAGCCAGGAATCCCCGGACGGCACCTGTGAGGGAGACGGCTGCACTTGGAAGGGACCCTAAGACCAGTGCAAGAAGGTATGTGAAGAGAGATCCAGTGTCCAGGGATCTTGATTGGAAGGCTGGACATAAGAACTGGACTACATACTGGCCAGGATATTTAGAGGGGAACTCTAACAGCAATCGAAGCTCAGGTATGAACACTGATCTATGCCCTAGCTCTTCACTGGGAAGACGGCAGGGAAACAAGTATTGTCCTGAGAGTGTTCCATTGAGAAATTCCTCTGTGCCAATCCATGATAGCGAACCTATGATAATTGAAGAAAGGGAAGATGTTATAACTGGGGATTTTGAATACATGGATTGCTCTCTGTCTAAACCTCTGTGGTAATATGCTGTCACAAAATACAACAACCATCACAAAGAAATATAAACTTGTTCTTTAATCTACTCAGAAAAGTTTCTGTGTAGGATTTGAGCCACGTAATAGAAAATAAACCAGCCAAGAGGTTTTCAGCTGGTAATTGTTAGCAATTGTGCCTTGCCTAATTGCCTTTGAGCTCTGAAGGGACACTTCTGAGTGTGTGTGAAGATACAAGAAGTTATCCCTGAAAAAGAACAGTTTTTTTCTACTTTGTGGGGTTTTGTTTGTTCTTTGAAGCACTGCTAAGGAGAGATTAGCAGGAGCCTACAGAAAAGACCTTTCTGTTCCCATCAAGGTCTTTATGCTTTGATTTGATTGCTTAACAAGTTCAGCTGTTGTTTTTTCCTTATTTGTTTTTCTAAGCATAATACTGAAAGCAAGTATTCCTTTTTATGTGCTACCAAGTATATCTGTGTTGGGAGAAATAACCCCATAAATAAAATATCTTCTTTGCTTTACATTCGAGCAAGCACAACTAATTTATTGTGAGTCTGGTATGAATGGACTACATTTCCCACAATCCTTTGCAAGTCATATTAATATTTGCCTTTGCCAAGACTGTGGACATTTTCACCCAGCGCCCCCGTTTACAAGCTAGGAAATACCTGCTTTCTAGGTGTAAATGGAGTTTTGTGTCTCTGACCTTGTAAAATAGGTCCTTTGATAAGAGTGAATTCCTTCTCTTTATCCCTGTCTCCTGGGTCATGATAAGCTTCCTTATCACAGTAGCTAACAATATAACATTCTCAGAACCCATATAACAACCACATTATATAAGAAAACATTGTCATCTTGGAAGGTAGGCTTTTCTTCTTGTGCCCTCGCCTTCCACCTGCGCCAAAAGATAGAACAGAAAGAATCAGAAAAGACGAAGAATCTGAAGCAAAGACCCAGCTACTTACTGGTAATCTCATCCTTCGGCCGGCTGAACCTGCACTTCTTAGCTCCATTTACTATCCCGGGTGGGAATGAGGACTAAACTGTCGTTCCTCAAGGAAGAACAATTACCAGTTAAGTGTAATTACGATTTCCTTATCGGCCCTCCAGTTTAGTCCTCCACCTCTGGGATGTAACAGAGAAGTACTCATCGGGAGGAACCCTTCTAGCCGGCCTGCAACACTGCCGCCCTAAATACAGCATCCTTTGCTGCCAAGACATCTAGGCGGTAGTGTTTACTGAAAGTGTGAAGAGAGGCCCAAGTAGCTGCCCTACAAATTTCCACAGGTGACACCAGACTGTGCTCAGCCCACGACATTACTTGCGCCCTGGTAGAATGAGCTCGCAAACCCGTTGGTACCTGTCGTCCCGACAACAGATAAGCCAAAGCAATCGCCTCTCTAATCCAACGAAAAATGGAGGCCTTCGCCGCCGCCTCCTCTTTACGGACTCCACCAAACAAAACAAACAAGCGGTCGGATTTGCGAAATGCCTCCGAGACTTTCAAATACCAACGCAGTACTCTCTTTAAGTACAACCGACGCAATCCCCGATCCGACGCGATGTCCTCTAATGATCCCAGCACCGGAAGGGAAACCGTCTGGTTCATATGAAATGGAGAAACCTCTTTGGACAAAAAGGAGGGAAGTGTATGGAGCACCACCTTCTCCTTAGAAAACGAGAGAAACGGTTCCCTACACGACAACGCCTGTAACTCAGAAATTTGCCTCGCTGAGCAAATGGCCACCAAAACACCGTCTTCAAGGTTAAATCCTTTACGGACGCTTTTATTTTATTTATTTATTTAGACAGTTTTGTATACCGCCTTATCCTTCAATCAAAGCGGTCACAACACAATTGGGGGATACATTTAACACGTGGGGATATGAGACACATACACTAATACTTACAGGGAACATGGGCAATGGAGGGTTAAGTGGCTTGCTGCAAGGGCTCAAAAGGCTCCCTAGCCAGAGCTGCCAAACCAAGTTGAGATTCCACGGCGGAACCACAATCCTCCGTGCAGGATGTAACCTCGACACTGCCCTGAGAAAACGCAACACATCCGCATGCGCCCCTAAGGCTATTCCCTGCACCTTGCCTCTATAGCAAGCCAGCACTGCTAACTGAATCTTCAAGGAACTGGCCGCCAGGCCCTTTTCTAAACCATCCTGCAAGAAACTCAAAATCACTGCAACGGACGTGGTTGCTGCGCACACTTGCCTCATGGAACACTAATCCTCAAAGATGCTCCAAATGCGAACATATGTCAGAGACGTAGACGATGTCCGAGCCTTAAGCAAAGTCGCAATGACCGCCCCTGAATAACCTCATTTCTTCAATCGCGCCCTTTCAATGGCCAAACCGTAAGCGAGAACCGATCCACTTGAGGCATTCGCAGCGGCCCTTGAAGTAGCAGACTCTCTGATGCCGGCAATCTCCACGGATCCCCGTCAAGAAGTCGCATGAGATCGGCATACCATGGACACCGTGGCCAGTCCGGAGCCACCAACAACACTCTTCCCGGATGGGTCTCGATCCGCTGTACCACCCGACCTATGAGGACCCATGGAGGAAATACATAGAGGAGACCCGACACCGGCCAGCGTTGTAGCAGGGCGTCGATCCCTTCTGGCATCCTTTCTCGATGCCTGCTGAAGAACAGACTGGCCTTTGCCGAGTGGAAGGTCGCCATGAGATCCATGATCGGTGGCCCCCACCTGCACACCAGTTTCGCAAAGACTTCTGGATTCAATTCCCATTCGCCGGCATCCACCTGGACTCTGCTGAGAAAATCCACCGTCACATTGTCCTTCCCAGCAATGTGTGCCGCCGAAATCGCCAGCAGCTGAAGCTCGACCCAAACAAAGAGCTCCTCTGCTTCTCTTTCCATGGCCATACTCCGTGTACCACCTTGCCGATTGATATAGGCTACCGTTGCGGAGTTGTCCGATAGCGCCCTTACCGTTCGACCCCGCACCGCCTCCTCGAATGCTTGCAATGCTAACGCTACCGCTCTGAGTTCCAATCTATTGATTGACCAAGTGCTCTCCCGAGCTGACCACAGACCCTGCGTGAAGAGCTCCCCGCAATGTGCTCCCCATCCCGCGAGGCTTGCATCTGTTAACAGTGGAATCCACTCTGGCTGCTCCAGGGGCATCCCAGCCTTTAACGACTCCGGACGTAGCCACCACTTTAATGCTCGTCGCACTCCGAGAGGACAGATCAGGCATCTGCTCAGTGGGTCGGTTTGATGAGACCAGTGGTGAAGCAATGACCGTTGCAATTGCCTCATATAAGCTCTGGCCCAGGGCACCACCTCCAAGGATGCCGCCATCATACCCAACACCCGGAGATAATTCCAGGCCGAAGGAGCTGGAGTAGACCTGAACTGGTGAACCACCTGCTGCAAGGCTTGTACCCACCATTCGGGCAGAAACACCAGCCCCCTCTGAGTGTTCAAATGTACCCCAAGGTACTCGAGGCTCTGCGAGGGGGTAAGATGACTTTTGCCAGTATTGACCACCCAGCCGAGCCTCTCCAAGAATTTCACCACTTCTTCTGTAACTTCCACGCTCTCGGCTCTGGACTTCGCCCGAATTAAACAATCGCCAGTGTGTGCTCCTGATGAAACTCAGTTATGTGAATGAGGGCACACACTGAGTTTCATCAGGAGCACTTGATACAGGGGCTGTGACCTCGAAACGTGCATGTCGTGCGGTGGATCAGCTAAGTGTGGTCTTATCTTTATTTTTGGTCTTTGAAGAATGTATCATGAGAACATTTGGATGAATAAAAGGGGCATGTACTATATGTGAGGAAAAGAGTGGTTCTCTTCCTCTTTTGGTCTATGCCCGACAAAAATAATTAGTGGATGGTGGAGGGGATCTCCGGTATTCTGTTTATTCTGAATGGGCTTATCCTCAGGCAACCGACTCCCTTTAGACTCTCCTAAATCCTTTACCAACTTATCAAGATCCTCTCCGAACAACAATTTTCCTCTAAAAGGGAGCTTACTGAGACGCGCCTTGGATGAACCGTCTGCCGCCCAATTCCGCAACCACAGGGATCTACGAGCGGCCATCAGTGATGCCATACTATTTGCTAGGGCTCTAATTAAGTCATAATGAACATCTGACAGATAAGCCGACCCCGACTCCAGGCGGTCCAGCTCTCTCAGCCCCTCTTGCTCCAACCGAGAAGACTGTCTTAAATGCTGCGACCATCGGAGACAAGCCCTTGCCACCCATGCCCCACAAATAGAGGCTTGTAATGACACTGCGTTGGCCTCAAATGATTGTTTCAGCAGAATGTCCAACTTTCTCTCCTGCGCATCCTTTAAGGCCGAACTGCCTTCCACCGGAATCGTTGTCTTCTTGGTCACTGCCGACACCGCCGCATTGACCTGCGGGGATCGAAACCTCTCCTTATCTTTATCTGCTAATGGGTACAGCCTATTCATAATGCGAACACCGCAGAGCCAGGCCTCCGGCTGATCCCACTCGTCCTGTATCATCCTGTTAACTACCTTGTGGACGGGAAACACCACCTGAGTTTGTCTCACTGCCTGAATAATCGGATCTTCGCCACTGTTGTCCTCTACCGGTTGATCCGTGGCGAGCTTAAGCGTCTGAAGGGACTCGGTGATAAGCGCAATCAATTCATCCCTTCGGAACACCCGAATGATCTTAGCCTGATCCTCTGGCTCAGGAATCTCACCTTCCTCCAACTCTTCATCTCCACCTTCCAGGTCGACTTCGTTCTCCTCGGACTCCTGCTCCTCTAACTCAGAAACTGAGGGCTCCTGAGTCCTCACTCGTTTAGGCGGACGCAAAAAACTAGTACTCAGCTCAGTCGGGCCTGACTGTTGCGGCCCCACCGAAAGCGACAGGCTCTCCGGCATCTTTCCTTGCCTACGCATACAGAACGCCTGGTGCATGATTTACATGAAGTCCGGAGAAAAATCTCTGGTCTGCGGCTCCACAGGCAGAGAACCCCCCGTCGACCCGGAGGCCGCCTCAAACCCTGCCGCAGGCATGAGCGACCGCAGCTCCTCCCCGTCCAAAGAAGCCGAGGCCCCTTGACTCTCTTGGCCTACCTTCACCTCCATTTGTTGCTCCACGCTGGTAGACACCTGCCAGAGTCAGCAATAGCCCCTCTACGGGTACCGCACATGACACATTTATTTAACTTTCTTATATACCGTGCTCTTCTATATCAGTGCAGTTTACATCAAAACACAACTGTCCAGCACAGAAAGGTCTGCACTGGATTTACAATATAACGTGGGTATATGTACAGGTAATAACAGGGTAACTATATACAAATATATACAGGTAATTTACAGGATATGTTTGGAAATGGCTTAAACATTGTGGGTGCTAGGCCATTGCACAATGATTCTTTTGTCTTCTTCTTCGTTCTTATCTATTTATTTATTTATTTTTTAAACAAAGTATGCTCCAAAAAAAACCCTGCTTATCTTCTCTCTTCTCTATTCTTCTTATTCCATCTTATTTTCTTTTTTTTTTTTCAATATCCAAGTCAGTCAGCCAAGGCCCATGACCCTAAACAGAAATGCTGAGGATTTGCTCCCTGAGCGAGGCAGCTAAAAATAGCAGCGTTTGAGTCACATTTGCCCCACAAGAAAGCACAGTTACTTACCTGTAACAGGTGATCTCCGGAACAGCAGGAATTAGTCTTCACATATGGGGTTCGTCAGCGCCGACGGAGCCCGCACGGGAATGCTCCCCAGCATCCAATCAGAAGGCTTTTGGGAACATCCCTCGCGCCTGCGCGGTAGCTTCCCGCCCTTCCCACTGCCTCTCCCCAGTTGCGTTTCATAGCTGAGACAGAAGGAGAGGAGAGGAAGGAAGAGAGAGAGAGTTACAACTCCTAGGGGAGGCGGGTGGGTTGTGAAGACTAATTCCTGCTGTTCCGGAGATCACCTGTTACAGGTAAGTAACTGTGCTATCTCCAGGAACAAGCAGGAATAAGTCTTCACATATGGGGACTCCCTAGCTGAGGGTGCCAGAGAAGATCCCAGAATGCGCGCCCCTGGACAGGGCGGCATCGCCCAACCTGGATCCCCGGCATCCCCTGAGGGATGGAGGGTAGGAGTTGAGAAGAGTCACCAAAGGCACAGCAACCTAAGACTACAGGTGGAGTCTTCAAAACCACTTTGACATCATTAAACCGTTAATGATCTAGCACAATCTAGAGCTTACCTACTGGATTGTAGAAGGTAGAGCTGCGACGGGTACTGTAGGTGCAGTAGCGCAGTCTTCAAGGGAACTTCATCGCAGAGAGGACGAAGTTCCCCAGTCCGGGCGGGCTGGAGACGCAGGTGTCAACCGGCACCGGAAAGACGGCAGGTCTTCACGAGGAGCTCTAAGAGAAGCTGAGAACTCCCGTAGGAGCAGAGTCCCCAATCTGGAGGACTAAGCAGAAGACTGACCAATCTGGGAGAACCCAGCCCGGAGAAGAACAAGAGTGTACCCCGGGATATCGAGGGGTACACTGCCTACCCTAGCCGGCCAGGGATAGGAAGACATTGGGTTCGAAAACCTCCAGACAAGGAGGCGTAAACCAAGGGGCTGTTGACTTCACAGCAAGTTTAAGCATAACCGGTCTGAGCACCCGAGCCGCAGGATGCAGGCAAGCGGGCCGGCCGGAACTCTTAAGAAAAAACAGAATGTCATTACCGACAATTGGGAGAAAGTCGGTAAGACACAGGGCGCTATAATATTTCCCAAAAGCGCCCACCTGTACCGATATATATCCATTGACAGGTATAGATGTATATCGGGCTATAGGTGGGCCTGGGAACGCCGACCCAGGTTACCAACCCAGTATGCACACGGGAGAACGATACTGCCAACTCGGACCGGCCCTTGATCCACAGGAGGGAGCCCACCAGGAAGGTGGCAAGGGAAAGGACCATCCAAGTGATGGGCCGATGTGCGTGGGGCAGACCGATCGGCGAGAGTCTTGAAGGACTAGAAAGGGGGGCTGTTACTTCTGGAGAGAAATCTGAAATTGTGAATATATACTTCTGGGAATTTTTCTGAAAGGAATTTTTTTTCTTTTAAAGCTAATTAATCTGTGAACCCACTATTTTTTTGTTAAATCAGTCAGGGCCTAGTAGCAACAATTTAAGATTCAATTTAAAACACAGAAGAGAACTTTCTGGTTACCTTTCATACCCAGTAGACAGCTGTAGTTTAAATTTCATAGTCACTCAGGGCCTAGCATCAGCAAAGTACTTTTAGTTTCAAATTAAAACACAGAAGAAAGCTTTCTGGTTAAATTTAGAATCCAGCAGAGAGCTTGTAGTTTAAATTTCTTAATAGGTTAGAGCCTAGTAGCAGCAAAGAGCTATAATTTAAATCAAATCAGAGTATAGCTTAGCACAAAAGGCAAAACAAGGTCAATTCTCCTTGAGCAGCATATAAAGTCTTCTAGAGACCTTTACAAAGAGGCCTTCTACCTAGTGGGCAAGCAACCTGTGAAGCTTTTTCAATAGGTGTTAACACCAGCTGGCAGTTCAAAAGGCCATTTTGAAAGACTCCTTCTATCCAAGCAAGGACTGTTAATTACCCAGGAAGTAGGTCACTGCTTACATCAGCAGCACAAGCATAAATAGCTCAACCAGAGCTCTGTGACCTTCAGTCTTGAAGGACTAGAAAGGGGGGCTGTTACCTCTGGAGAGAAATCTGAAATTGTGAGTATATACTTCTGGGAATTTTTCTGAAAGGAATTTTTTTTCTTTTAAAGCTAATTAATCTGTGAACCCACTATTTTTTTTGTTAAATCAGTCAGGGCCTAGTAGCAACAGTTTAAGATTCAATTTAAAACACAGAAGAGAACTTTCTGGTTACCTTTCATACCCAGTAGACAGCTGTAGTTTAAATTTCATAGTCACTCAGGGCCTAGCATCAGCAAAGTACTTTTAGTTTCAAATTAAAACAAAGAAGAAAGCTTTCTGGTTAAATTTAGAATCCAGCAGAGAGCTTGTAGTTTAAATTTCTTAATAGGCTAGAGCCTAGTAGCAGCAAAGAGCTATAATTTAAATCAAATCAGAATATAGCTTACCTCAGCGGCACAGGACAAGGTACTGTGTAGCAGCCCTTTTTTAAACATAAGACAGACAGAGAGGTACATAGACGAGACCTACAGGGATATAGTCCTGAAGTCCCACCTCCAGTCTGGCAGCATCCCTGTTGCCAGGGAGGAGAGAGGTCACGTGACAGGAGAGCATCACCCTGGTGTGGCAGGAAGTGATCCTGTAACTAGGACCTGTCCTCCAGGTGATGTAAACCCCTCTCGCACCGAGGAGGTTTCTCCAGGGCCAAGTGCCCATGAGGGAAGGGTTAGGACAGCAGTTATAGTTGGTGATTCGATCATTAGGCATGTAGATAGCTGGGTGGCTGGTGGACGTGAGGATCGCCTGGTAACATGCCTGCCTGGTGCGAAGGTAGCGGACCTCACACGCCACCTAGATAAAGTCTTAGATAGTGCTGGGGAGGAGTCTGCTGTCTTGGTATATGTCGGTACCAATGACATAGGAAAATGTGGTAGGGAGGTTCTGGAAGCTAAATTTAGGCTTTTAGGTAGGAAGTTGAAATCCAGAACTTCCAGGGTAGCGTTCTCCGAAATGCTTCCCGTTCCACGCGCAGGACCCAAAAGGCAGGCAGAGCTCCGGAGTCTCAATGCGTGGATGAGACAATGGTGCAGAGATGAGGGGTTCGGATTTGTTAGGAACTGGGGAACATTCTGGGGAAAGGAGGGGCTCTTCCGAAGGGATGGGCTTCACCTTAACCGGGATGGAACCAGGCTGCTGGCATTAACCTTTAAAAAGGAGATAGAGCAGCTTTTAAACTAGATAATAGGGGAAAGCCGACAGTCGCCCAAGAGCGCATGGTTCGGAAGAATGTATCCTTGAAGGATACTACAAAAAGCAGAGAGGTTCCAAAAAAGAGTAAAGTAGCCCAAATGCCCTCGAGTATGGAGCAGACAGAACTTAAAGATCCCAAATTACCCATGTCTACCAATAGCCAAATTAATATGAATAAAATACAGTCTCTAAAATGCTTGTATGCAAATGCTAGAAGTCTACAAAACAAGATGGGAGAGTTAGAATATATAGCACTAAACGAGAGGTTAGATATGATTGGAATATCAGAGACATGGTGGAAGGAGGACAACCAGTGGGACACTGTGATACCTGGGTACAAACTATATCGTAATGATAGAGCTGACCAAATTGGTGGAGGGGTTGCGCTCTATGTTAGAGAGGGCATTGAGTAAGAAAGGATTAAAGTTTTGCAAGAAACAAAATTTGCTGTAGAATCTCTATGGATTGAAATTCCATGTAAAAAGGGGAAGGCGATGGCAGTGGGGGTGTACTATCGTCCGCCTGGCCAGAATGAACAAATGGATGATGAAATGCTCAAAGAAATCAAGGAAGCTAGCAAAAGTTACAGTGCAGTAATAATAATGGGTGATTTCAATTACCCCGGCATCGACTGGGTCAGTGTCACAACAGGACATGCTAGGGAGATAAAGTTCCTAGATGAAATAAATGACTGCTTCTTGGAGCAGCTGGTTCATGAACCAACCAGAGGGGAAGCAATATTAGACCTAGTCCTTAGTGGAACACCAGATGTAGTGCAAGAGATAAGGGTGTTGGGGCCACTTGGCAATAGTGATCATAGCATGATCACCTTTGATTTAATTAGTGGAGGAGGGATAGTAAGGAAATCCACAGTACTACCCTTTAACTTTTGAAAGGGAGACTATGATAAAATGAGGAAAACAGTTAAGAAAAAACTAAAAGGAGCAGTTGCAAAGGTTAAAGACGTACATCAAGCTTGGGTGTTGTTGAAAAATACTATCTTGGAAGCCCAGACCAGCTGTATTCCACGCTTTAAGAAAAGTGGAAGGAAGTCCAAAAAACTGCCAGCATGGTTTAAAGGTGAGGTCAGAGAGGCTGTTGTTGCCAAAAAAGCATCTTTCAGGAAATGGAAAAAAGAGCCAAACGATGAAACCTGGAAACAGCACAAGCACTGGCAAGTCAAATGCAAGGCATTGATAAGGCAGGCAAAGAGAGAATTTGAGAAGAAGCTTGCTGCGGAAGCAAAAACGCGAAATAAAGACCTTTTCAAGTACATTCGTAGCAAAAAAACCGGTAAGAGAGTCAGTTGGTCCATTAGATGATAAAGGGGTTAAAGGAGCACTAAGAGGCGACAAGGCGATAGCGGAGAGACTGAATGAATTCTTTGCTTCAGTCTTTACTGAGGAAGATGTAGGGATGTTACCCATGACTGAAGTGGTATTTAAAGGTGTGGAAGAATTGAAGGAAATATCGATACATCGGGAAGATGTCTTACAACTATTAGATAAACTGAAGAGTAGCAAATCACCTGGGCCGGATGGTATACATCCAAGGGTGTTGAAAGAACTGAAATTTGAGATTGCAGACCTGCTATCAGTAATCTGTGAACTATCATTAAAATCATCTCTAATACCTGAGGATTGGAGGATCGCCAATGTAACACCAATTTTTAAAAAGGGTTCGAGGGGTGATCCGGGAAACTACAGACCAGTGAGCCTGACATCAGTACCGGGAAAAATGGTAGAAACCATCATAAAGAATAAAATTACTCAGCATGTAGATAGTCATGACCTAATAGGAGACAGCCAACATGGCTTTAGACAAGGAAGATCTTGTCTTACTAATCTGTTATGTTTTTTTGAAGGAGTGAATAAACAGGTGGACAAAGGTGAGTCGGTTGATATTGTGTATCTGGACTTTCAGAAAGCCTTTGACAAAGTCCCTCATGAGAGACTTTTGGCAAAACTAAAGAGTCATGGGATAGGAGGCAGTGTACTACTGTGGATCAGGAACTGGTTAAAAGATAGAAAGCAGAGGGTAGGGCTAAATGGCCAATTTTCCCAATGGAGAAAGGTGAATAGTGGTGTACCCCAGGGATCTGTGCTGGGTCCGCTGCTTTTTGACATATTCATAAATGACCTGGAAAGTGGAATAACAAGTGAGGTTATCAAATTTGCAGATGACACAAAACTATTTAAAGTTGTTAAAACCCAGGAGGATTGTGGAAAATTGCAAGAGGATCTTGATAAATTGGACGACTGGGCATCAAAATGGCAGATGAAATTTAATGTGGAGAAGTGCAAGGTTATGCACCTAGGGAAGAACAACCCAAACTATGGTTACACGATGCAAGGTTCCACATTAGGAACCACCACCCAGGAAAAAGATTTAGGCGTCATTGTGGATACCTTGTTAAAACCCTCGGCCCAGTGTGCAGCGGCGGCCAAGAGAGCAAATAGAATGCTAGGTATGATAAGGAAAGGAATGGAAAATAAAACAAAAGATATTATAATGCCTCTATATCGTTCCATGGTGAGACCGCACCTTGAATATTGTGTGCAATTCTGGTCGCCGTATCTTAAAAAAGATATAGCGATTTTAGAAAAGGTTCAGAGAAGAGCCACCAAAATGGTAAAGGGGATGGAAGGCTACTCCTATGAAGAAAGGCTAAAAAGGTTGGGGCTCTTTAGCCTGGAGAAGAGACGGCTGAGGGGAGATATGATAGAAGTCTATAAATTAATGAACGGAGTGGAACGGGTAAACGTAGATCGATTGTTTACCTTATCAGAATATGGAAAGACTAGGGGACATGCAATGAAGCTACAGGGTAAACTATTTAAGACTAATAAAAGAAAATATTTTTTCACTGAACGTGTAATCAAACTCTGGAATTTGTTACCGGAGGATGTAGTAAAGGCTGTTAGTGTAGCTGGGTTTAAAAAAGGTTTGGACAAGTTCCTGGAGGAAAGGTCCATAAACCATTATTAAGAAGGGACCCAGGATATCAATGCTTGAACCAGTACAAGCATTGTGGAACCTGTGTCCCTTGGGGAAACTGCTAGGTACGTATGACCTAGATTGGCCACTGTTGGAAACAGAATGCTGGGCTTGATGGACCTTGGTCTGACCCAGTATGGCATATCTTATGTTCTTATGAGAGTAGCAGTATGGTTGCGTGACCGTCAGATCAGTTGGGAAGGAGCACATCAGGAGTACGTAGGCCCCTGAGGCGTCCGCCTGACAGCCACACCGAAAACGTGTCCTCCGTACCATAGGGGAGGCAGGAGGATAGAAAAACCTACAGCCACGGTGTGACCATGGGGGTCATCTCCGGCATATATAAAAACACCCCTCGGGGGTAGGGTCAATGCCCTCCGCCGCTCCGAAGAATGCATGGAGCGGAGCCGGGGATTGACCTGGGTCAGTGGAACTCCTGTCCACCGTAACCTGACAGACCCAGGGGTTTCATTGCAAGAGCGGAGGCACCGACCCGAGGGCGGGGGTGGTACGGCCCTGTCGAGGATTAGTGAGGCCCATGCTCGGAGAGTAGCGGCCAAGGCCTACACTGGGAGAAGGAGATTCGGTGCGCGATCCCCTCAATCCGGGAGAACCCAGCAGAGGGGAGTCGAGGGACGTACCCGAGGGTAAGTCCGAAGAAGACTAGCATGGCCCTGAGGAGCCAGGCTAACCTAGTGTGGGAAGGGTCCCCCCCCCGGGGGAGGGGGCCCCAACCTCCAATCAAGCGGCCGAGCCACTTGTCAGAATGAAAAGAACCGCAGTGTAGAACTGGACAATAACTTCCGGTAAGAGGAGTTAAGCGCAAACTGCCGCATACCGGAGCCTAAGGCTGCTTGGCAAGGGCAGCCTGGTGCGAGCTCAGGCACCACCGACCGGCGTGAGATGTCCCTGGCAGGTGGGCAGAGGAATGACACCTCCTTTTCTTCGGAAAGGAGGGTCGGGAAGGACATCTCCTACCCCTGGGAGAGGGGGAGGGCCGCGGGCGGCCAGCGCCAAACAGGTCGGCGGCGCACTGAGCAACCTGACGCAAGGCCTCGCCATTGAAAAGGTTCTCCCCGGTGCACGGGGAATTACCCAGATTATGTTGCGCCCAGCTGCACAAGTCGGAAGCCTGCAACCAGGCTGTACGACGCGCCCCTATGGCGACAGCAGAGGACCTGCTAACTGACTCGAAAGAGTCCACGGCAGCGCGAGAAAGAAACCAAGAGATATTCCTGCAATGGTAAAGAAGCAAGGAATAGTCAGGGGCCCGAGGGGCCGACACAAAGGGAGACAAGAGGGATAACCTCTCGGTGACCTCCCGAAGCGCCAGGCTCATATAGAAAATATATGAGAGAATCCTGGAGGCCAACATGGACGTTTGGAAGGTTCGCCGCCCAAAGTTGTCCAGAGCTTTAGCCGCACGATTCAGGGGGCAGGAAGAGTGCTTCTTCTTGCTACCGACCTTCCTCAGGGCCGATTCCACCACAATGGAATGATGGGGAAGCTGGTGCGTCTGGAAACCCGGAGAGGGGGGCACCCGATACAGGGCATGCAGGGCCGTAGGCGGCGCCGGTACCTGTAAGGGCGAGCGCCAAATCCCGAGCAGGAGATCCCGCAGGGAGGGATGTAAAGGAAGCATTATGGCTGCCTGTTCCGCAGGACCCGGACTTAGCGAAGGGCCCGGGATAGGAATGGCGAGCAAGTCCGCCATGTCAAGGAGGAAATCCTGAAAAGACGGCTCTCCCAGAGGGGCTATCCTGGGGGATGCCGAGGCGTAGGGGCCCGCTGGAACACCAGGGGACCCCCCGTGCTGGTGCACGGAAGGAATCGCTCTAAGCAGAGGAGGGTACTGACAGTCCAAATTCGAGGCAGTTGGTACTGCATCGTCAGAGCCCGAGATCGATTCCAAGCGGGGCATCGAAGGGAGCGATGTCCCCGACGGGCCTGCGGGACTTGGCCTCGGTCCCGACTCTGGGGGCGGGGCCGCCCCCGGGGCAATCCGCAAGGGCGGCTAAAGTGGCGCCGAGGCCGCTGGAGAGCCGGCGAGCGCAGCACTGCGCCGTCGGAAGAGACCAGGGTCGGATCCGAAACGCGTCGGGGCCACGCTTTCCAGACTGGAGATCGATTCGAGGCTGGGCATCGAACCGAGTGACGCCTCCTTAGGGGGCCCCGGAGTTGGCGGCCGCGCCGGTGCTGCCACTCCCGAGAGTGGAGTCGGGGCCGCGACGATCGGTGCCGAGGGCAACGAGGGCTTCCCAGGCCGAAACTTGGCGAAGAGGGAAACACCCGGATTCGGCTCCGATGTCGGGAGAGAGGCCCTTCTAGACGCCTGGGCTCTTCCCGCCCCCGTTTTATTGAGTGGGAAACCCTTACAGGGCGCACTACGTGGCCTCGAGGGTACCCGGGGGCGAGTCGATCGGCCTTGGCGGAGCCGAGGGCACCCGGTGCCAATCCCCAGCGGGGAGTGGGGCCACCGACTCCAACGCCCATGCCGAGGACTTGGTCCCGCTCGAAGCGGTCACCACCTCCGCGCATGGCAGGGGTGTGGGCACGCCATACCGGGTCAGGTTGGTCCGACGATCCCCGGTGACGAGTGGAACGCTCGACACCGACGCCGATGCCGGGGAATCGGCACCGCCGAAAGCGGGTACCGGCACCGCCGAAAGCGGGTACTGCCCCCGCGCAGGGCCGGGATGCTGTAGAGCCAGACTGGGTCGGGTCGATCGGCCCCGAAGCCACCGAGGACACCAGTCGACAGTCCCTGGCGAAGAGTGGAACACTCGACGCCGGCGCCGATGCCGAGGGATCTGCACCGCTCGAAGCGGGTGCCACCCTCGGGCATTGCTCGAGAATGTTCTGTGAGGAGCGAACCTCAGGAACAATCCGAAACCCCGTGGAGGCTCTGGAGCCCGAAGACTCCCTCCGGGGTGTAAGGGACTGGAGGGGAAGGCCGGAGCCGTCGTCATGTGGCGCATGAGACTCACCCCTCAAGGCTCGGTTAGTCTTAACAGACTGTTGTTGGGTTACCTGATCCTGGCGAGGAGAGAACGCCGACGACCGCTCCTCAGAGGGAAAGACGTCATCGAGGGACACTCGAAACAGGGAGGGTCTTCTCCCGACGCTGAAGCCCGGGGAACCGGGGGAGAAGGGGTCAGGGCCCCAACAGGAGAGACACCAGGCGTTGGAGTCGGAGCAGAAGACAACGTCTCCACAGTGGGGGCACTTCTTAGGGGAAGAAGGCTCCATACTGGAAAGCCTCAGAATAACACGAGGAGGAAGCTCCTCGAAGGAAATAAAGGAAAACAAAAAATAAGGAAAAAAAGGGGGCACCAGAGGTGCCAGAGTCAGCGGGGGAAAAACCGCGACCACAGGAACAAACAATGGAGAAAAGAAGAAAAAAGTTTCTGCGGTGACAGGAGTTACGTCCTGTCGGCTCCGCGGAAAAACGAAAACTGGGGAGAGGCAGTGGGAAGGGCGGGAAGCTACCATGCAGGCGCGAGGGATGTTCCCAAAAGCCTTCTGATTGGATGCTGGGGAGCATTCCCGTGCGGGCTCCGTCGGCGCCGACGAACCCCATATGTGAAGACTCATTCCTGCTTGTTCCTGGAGATACTCTGCTATAAAATCACCCCAACAAAGGCACCACGGAAATAAAACAATAAAGCAATAAAATCATTAAACAAAGGAAAAACCTTCTATACTTAATGATCACCAGCAGCGCGGCAGCAGCAGCCTGCCTGAAAACAGACACGTTGCTAAAATGGCGGCCGCTGCCTAATCGAAGCAGGAAAAAAGGTGGCAAAACGACGAGGCCTGCACGGCGCGGCTGCGTTGATCCCCCTGCACCCAAAATGAACTTCTATTACCGCTACTCACAGGGCGATGTGAAGATGATGCTCCCGGCACCACAGCACTTCAACCCCTGCGGCTCCGCTCCGCTTGAAAGCGGGGAGCCAAAGGGCAGACTGCCGCTCCAAAAACTGAAGCCGAGCAGAAGAATCGCGGCAAACCCAAGCCGCAGAATGCAAGCTGTCTTTGCACGCTGCTGAGCTCTCCCCCGGGCAGATCAAGGAGGAGAGATCGCTGCCGGTATAGAGGTGAATAACATTAAAATAAAGCAGAGGGAAGCAGACCAGGCACAAAAGGCAGCACTCTTTTCCAAAGACGGTCTTCCTCTTTTTTTTTTTAAAGACACAGACCTTCTAAAAATGAAAGGGACAAAATAGAAAAACACCAGCAAACTAAACCCCTAATCTAGCTGCTCCTTATCCGCTCTCAAGTGAGCCTAGCACCTAGGCTCACTACATCCTCCTGCTGCATGGAGACTGGACACACTGGGGATAGTGAGAGAGAGAGCAGCAGGTCAAATCCAGTGATGTCACTTTTTTGTGACATGTCAGTTTCCAAGCTGCAGGTGCACAACCCAGAGGTGGAGGACTAAACTGGAGGACCAATAAGGAAAAACACCTAGTAAAAGCTGGATTGCTACACAGTGCCCTGACCTTTGCTTCTAAGGTAATCTATTAACAATTTCCTGGGAGATTCACACAGCCCTTGGTTTGATAGAGGAAACCTTTCAAATTTCCCCTTTTATCTGTCGCTTGGCTTTACACCTATTTAAAACAGTTTCACAGGTCTTCTGTCCCCTAACTGGAAGGCCTCTCTGTAAAGGTCTCTAGAAACAATTTATTTCTTTATCCTATTCTTCCTTCTATGCTAAACTATACTCTAGTTGATTTAAATTAAAAGCTCTATGGAGCTACTGACTGAGGTTTGAATTTAAACCAAAAGGTTTCTGGGGCTACTGACTGAGGTTAAATTTAAATTAAAGGCTCTTTGGGGCTACTGACTGAAGTTCAAATTTAAATTAAAAGTTCACTGGGGCTACTGACTGGATTTAAATTTAAATTAAGTGCTCTTTGGAGCTACTGAGCCTTGAGTTGAGTTAGCAAATACACTGATACATAGATTTATCAACTTTAACCCAAAGAATTCTCTTTTGCCCAAGATTTAAAGAATTTCCCAGAAGTAAAGAAATATTCACAAGTGCAGATTTCTTTCCAGCAGTAGCAGTCCCTTTTGGTAGTCCTTCAAGACTGAGGCCCAAATGATTAATACTTTTATGTCAAGTTACTTATTAAGAAAGGGCTTATAGTGAATTAGGAATATTTTCACTCTTACAACTGATTACAATTAGGGCTTCTAATTTTAGGTTTTAACCGATAAACACTCTCAGAGCAAAAAAAAAAAGATATCTACTGTATAAATATTTGCAAAGTCCATGTCCCCTAGTAATCTTGCATCCCTCCCCTTGCATGCCTTGGATCTTCCATTCTATTTTTGTGCTTTTTCCATGCTGACGTCTCTTCAGCTACATAAATGTATGTATTTGATTTGAACCAAAACACTCATTTTTTAATACTCCTAAACCCACACTCCATCATCTAAAAAATAAACACTTAAATTTACAAGTTATAAGCAGCTAGGAATAGAAATCCTAATTATAATACTAAGATTTTAGGTAGCCTCTCTAATCTGTATGTGCGTGGGGGGGGGGGGGGGTGGCTTATTTTAAGGGAGGAATAGCCTAGTGATTGGGGCTGCTTGGATGTCTCACTGCCAATTGAAATTGAACATGACCAAGACTGAGCTTTTTATTTTTCCCCCTAAAGCCTCCTCTCCTCTTCCTCCTTTCTCAGTCTCTGTGGATAACCCTCTACTCCTCTCTGTTTCCTCAGCTTGCAACCCTGGGGTTGTCTTTGACACGTCTCTCTCCTTCTCCACACACATCTGATAGCTAAGATCTGCTGTTTCTTTCTCTATAACATCAAGAAAATCCACCCATTCCTTTCTGAACACACTACTAAGACACTTATCCACTTCTTAATCGCCTCCTGTCTTGAATACTATAACCCATTCTTGCTGGTCTCCCTTTGAATCATCTCTCTCCCTTCAATCTGTTCAACACTCTGCTGCACGGCTAATCTTCCGCCAGCCTCATCATATTCATATTACCCCTCTTCTCAAGTCACTTCATTGGCTCCTTATCCCTTTCCTCATCCATTTCAAATTTCTCCTGCTGACCTATAAGTACATTCACTCTGCAGCGCCTCACTACCTTTCTTCTCTTATCTCTCCTTACACCCCCCTCGAGAACTCCACTCTTCTGGCAAATTGCTTCTATCTGTGCCCTTCTCTTCTACTGCTAAGTCCAGACCGCTCCTTTCACCTTGCTGCACCATACGCCTGGAACAAAGTACCTGAGTCTGTACGGCAGGCACCTTCTCTGACCCTTTTCAAATACAGGCTGAAAACTCATCTCTTCGCTGCTGCTTTTGGATTTTGATTCACCTGATCTCCTTGTTTCTTTACCATTCCTCCTTGTTTTATCCCTGTTTACATTTTCTGTGTTGTCTGTCTTGACTAGATTGTAAGCTTTGATGAGCAGGGACTGTCTCTTACATGTCTGTGCAGTGCTTGTACGTCTTGTAGTGCTATACAAATGCTAAGTAGTAGTAGTAGCGGCAGCAAGTTGACTCAATTCCCATTGGAGGACAGCAACCTCAGGCCGGAGGGACTAGGATTTCTAGTCCCACAGATGCTCCTTGTGACCTTGGGCAAGCCACTTAACCCTCCATTGCCTTGGGTACAAAACACAGATTATGAGCACTTCGGGGACAAGGAAAATATATACTGTACCTGAATGTACACCGCTTTGACCCAGTGAAAAGCGGTATATAAGAATTGCTAAATAAATATTTGTATTCATTTATTTAGCGTATGGTTCCCACCAATACTAGGACCTTGGCTGATTACAATTAACATACACAAAATTCATGAACAAAACTTAAGACCTAACCAGCTAAAAATACAAATCAACCTGCACCATGTACTCAGTTTAGATCTTTTGGCTTGGTCTTCTCTTTTATCATTAGGGGTTTTTTTGCTGCAAATATAATAATTTATTGTTTTCTATCTATTTCCTAGAGGACAGAGCAGCTTTTAAATTAGAACCCTGGGGAACACTAAGAATCGCTCAGAAGTGTACAGTTCAGCATAAGAGAGATTTGAAAGATACTATCAAAAGAGGAAAATTAGGGCATCCTAATAGCGAGATTGCAATAAAGGCAAAAGTAGTCCAGGTGCCTTTAAGTAAAAAGCAGACAAAGTTGAAAGATTGCAAATTACACCTGTCAACTACAAAGCAGGTTGAAAGTACAAAGAATATATTTTGGAATGTTATGTACACACATACTATAAGTCTAAAAAAGAAGATCGAAAAGTTAGAATAAGTAAATATAATAGGCATCTCAGAGACCTGGTGGAAGGATGTTAACCAATGGGACACTGACACCAGGATACAAATGATATGCCAAAGAGGGCATGGACTCAAACAGGATAAAAGTTCTGTAGGAAACAGAATGCACTGTAGAATCTTGATGGATAGAAATTCTATGTGTTAAGAAGAGAACGGAGGTTGGGTTGGGTTGGGGGTGTTATACTACCATCCACCTGGCCAGAATTAATAGAAATTAACAGAAATTAGGGAAGCTAATAAATCTGACAACACAATAATAATGGGCAATTTCAATTACCTCAATAATGACTGGACAAATGTCACATCAAGGCATGCTAGAGAGATAAAAGTTCCTTGATGAAATAAATGATTTCTTAATGGAGCAGCTGATTCAGGAACCTACAAGATGGGGAGCTATTTTAGATCTACTGATTTATGGAACACAAGATTTGGTGTGAGAGATAATGATGTTGGGGCACTAAGCAATATTGATCATAATGGGGGTTATTGCAAGAGATGGACATGGTTTGGACATCCAAAAAGAGCTAGATGGACATGTTCCCAGCCAGGACATAGAATATGAGATTTCAGAAGCGGGCAAATCCAGACTGCCCCATGGTCGGCATGTACAAATGCCGGCATGCCAAAATGGGCATGTCTGAGGGCATTCCAGGGCACGGCCAAGGTGGAATCAGGACGCAGACGCTTAAAGCATATTTTGCATAGTGTCCTGGTCGTGTTATGCGTGTCAGCCAGACATCCCGGCCTGGATCTGCTATAAAGCAAGCACAGGTAAGGAACTTTGCTGTCCATGCTGACTGCGGATGCAATTGTTCTAGGAGGGCAAAGGAGCGCGTGAAAGAGAGAGAGAGTGAGAGGAGCCTGCTTGTTGGTGCTGTCTGCTGCATGCTGTGCCCAGTGAACCTCTGTGTCACAAACCTGTAACTCGTTTATCCCCCCTTGTTGACCCAGCCTTGATATGCATCCCTCTACCCCAGCAAATAGGCACCCGTCCCTCTCCCACCTGCCACCCCCGATCCCAGTGTCTGCACAAGGTAAAGCCATCAGTGAAAGTGCATGTGGATTGGTAGTGGGCATTTGTGTGCATGCGTAAGAGCATAGGAGGCCGTGTGAGTATCTGTTTGCTGTGCGTCCCTGTACATGTGTTCATAGTTGTCCATGTTATCATGAACACAACACAGCACACATCACTGCATGTTGGTGGTGGTAGCATAGGATAAGCAGCGGTGAGTGAGAGGAACTAGCAGCGGCAAGTCCCTATGGGTGTAGGTGGAGGAAGCAGACATGCAGCAAATGAACTGGTGGTTCACAGAAGCCACTGAGGAAAGGCTGCAGAGGGAGAGCAGGAGGGAGTGCAAAGGGCACCCATATTGAAGAATATATTGGCCACGGCGTTGTGTTGTGGTTACCAGCTAGCATTTTTGCTTTGTTGCCTTGGATTAAGCATGTTTCTTGGAAATGAAATTGATACAAGTTATATGGAAATATGTTTGGGACTTTAGCAGAAAGGAGAACATAAATTTATCCCGTGATAACATTTTCCAGAGAAACACTGAGACATGCTTCCAGCGCTGTTTCAAATTCTGCCTTCAGCAAGAAGAGGTCTCGAGGAAGTACTTTAAATCACGACGGCAACTGGAAAGAAAACACCTAAGCTAAGTATATCTGGGAGCAATGTTCCCTCTAATTTTTTGTAGGCTGTGTGCGCATAAAATATCAGCTGTGCAGCTTTTGAAGGAAGGTTAAATTTTTGTGCGCCACATAACGACACTCGGAGTTATATACTTTAAAATTTGACTACCCGTCAGAATACAGGATGTACACCACATTGATTGCACTAGAAAATATTGTAGAACTTGTGAAAACCGTAAATACACAACAACTTTTAAATTTGAAGACGTCTGTGTTGTTTTCTATCAGAATCAGAACTGTAATTTTTGTGCGCTCTGTTATAAAGTATGTGCATTCGCTCGGCGAGGTGTGCGCGCACACACACGCGCACAGCTTAGAGGGAACAGTGTCTGGGAGGGCTTTACATTTTGTGCTGTCCCGCTGGTTACGTTTTAGGCTAAGTTGCCTGTATTATAAGATTAAAAGGAGAGCTTGCTACAAGAGAGGATTCCTCCCCAGGCAAGCAATCCAACAAAAATTAGAATGGTTTAGAATCTATTAGCTCAGTTTATTGGAGTACTAATGTTTTGGAAAGGGTTTCACTTCATGTTTTTGAATAATCATGTCCTGGCAATGTCCCAGTTTTTATACTACAGTCAAACTTCGGTTTTCATGATTAATCCGTTCGAAAAAGTCTGACTAAAACTGAAACGTATGAAAACTGAAGCAATATTTACCATAAGAAATAATGTAAATCCAATTAATCCGTTCCAGACACCCAAAAATATTCACAAAAAATACATTTTATAGAGAATAACTATATTTTTACATACAGAAAACAATGAGAAATATAAATGACTAATGAAATGGATAAATGAACATTTAACATCACTGAAAGCAAGCTAAGTACAGTACTGTACAGTACAGTATGTTAGCATCTGGCCTTAGCCACCCCTGACAAGCTGCTGTGCCAAGCTCTCTTCGGAATCGCATTGGATTCAGTCCATTAAAATACCTTTACTTTATCTGCTCAATGCTTCAGAATGGCAGAAAATCTTAATGATATGTTTATGTTTATTTGATAAAAACCGCCTTTCTAAAATAACCAAGGCGGTGTACAATTAAAACAAATTCAGTAAAAGAAGGCCAAAGGCCAACGAAAAGGAAAAGAAATGTACAATCTCATAAAAGGACAGCAGGAAAAAGGAGGCAGGACAAGACATGACAACATAGGGAAACATCAGAAGAAGAAAAGGATAGAGGATAGTGAAGTCACACAAAAGGAGAGGGAAGATTAAACGCTAGGGAAAACAGGTGGGTCTTGAGGTTTTGTTTAAAAACATTGTATTGGGGTTCTAAACGGAGGGAGGAGGGGAGAGCATTCCAAAGGGCGGGGCCAGTAAAGAAAAAAGCAGAGGAACGGGTGGATTGCAAATGAGCGCGGGAGGGGGAAGGCAATGTGAGACGGTTAAGGTGAAAAGAGCGAGGGGTATATTTGGGAGAGTGGAAGTAGAGAAGATCTGATAGGTACTGGGGGGTGCTGTCATGGAAGGCTTTATGAACTAGAGTTAATAATTTGAAGGTGGTGCGGAAGGGGACAGGCAACCAGTGAAGATGAAATAGTTGAGGAGTGATATGGTCAAGGAGGGAGGTATGTGTAAGGAGGCGTGCTGCAGTATTTTGGATTCGTTGAAGACGAGTCAGTTGGATTTTGGGAAGACCGATGAAAAGTGAATTGGGAAAATCCACACGGGACATAACGAGGGAAAGCACCAGGGTGGTGAGGGCAGAAGGAGAAAGAAAAGGACGAACGGAGCGGAGTTGACGAAGAAAAAAAAAGATGTTTTGGTGATATGAGAAATGTGCGTATGAAAGGATAGATCAGAATCAAAGTGTACACCAAGATATCGGAAAGTAGAGACCAAAGGTACAGGGGAGCCAGAGAAAGAGGGGGCTATTGAAGGGGAAGGATCACCGTGAGAGAACCAAATAGCAATAGTCTTGGTCAGATTTAGATGAAGGCAGTTGAGTGTTAACCAGTTTGCCACGTCTGAGAGGCAAGAATCCAATGCAGTAAGATCAGGGCAGGAGGGTGAAGTGTGATGGAGTAACAGGATGTCATCAGCACAGAAGAAAGAAGAAAGGCCAAATTGTTGTATTAAGGAGGCAAGAGGGGCTAGGAAGAGGTTGAAAAGAAGCGGTGCAAGGACAGAACCTTGAGGGACCCCACAAAGAAGACGGTGGGGGTCGGAAGGGGGAGTAGAGGATGAGGAAGGGAGAACCGAGCAAGACCGAGAAGAAAGAAAAGAGTGGAACCAATGGTGAACTGTGCTACAGAGACCCGCGTCCCGTAGACGTTGAAGAAGAAGGGAGTGATCGACCAAGTCAAAAGCTGCAGAGAGATCCAGAGCAACCGCCACCGAGATGTCACCACGATCATGTGCTACATGTAAAGCATTCGTGAAAGCCAAAAGGACAGTTTCGACGCTGTGACC
This sequence comes from Ichthyophis bannanicus, assembly GCA_033557465.1. NCBI lineage: Eukaryota > Metazoa > Chordata > Amphibia > Gymnophiona > Ichthyophiidae > Ichthyophis > Ichthyophis bannanicus. The sequence continues at coordinate 827,930,346 of CM066032.1, forward strand.
CTGACGGAACCCAGACTGACGAGGGTGAAGAAAATTAATGGATGCAAGGTGATGGGAGAGTTGAGCAAAGACGTATTTCTCCAATAGTTTAGAGAGAAAAGGGAGATTAGAGACGGGACGATAGTGAGCAGGAAGTAGAGGATCCAATGAGGGGTTTTTCAGAATGGGGCGTATTAGAGCGTGCTTCCAGGGTGTAGGAAAGGTCCCGGTGGTCAAACTAGAGTTAAACATGGTGAGAATATAGGGAAGGAGCCCAAGGGAAGGGGTAAGAAGCCACGAGGAAGGAATAGGATTGAGTACACAGGTGGTCTTCTTAGATGAGGAAATAAGACGATGGAGTTCGGGTGCTGTGATTGGTCAAAAGACGCCCAAAAGTGAGAAAGCTGCGAAATAGGTGGGGGAGAGGGAATGGGAGGGGGGGAGGAAATCGGAGCAGGGCAAGAGGGCAGAGACGCTCTCAGAGATGCTACCTTATCACTAAAAAATGAAGCTAACTGTGCAGGAGGGGGGGCAGGCTGAGATGAAGAATCAGACGATGGGGCATGTAGGGAGATAAGGGATTGGAAAGTAGAATAGAGGTGTCGAGTCTGGTTTGGAGCGTTAGAAATGGCATTAGAGAAATAAGTGCGTTTAGCATTGTGAACCTGAGACCGATAGTAGGAGTAATGAGAGTTGAAAGTCGCTAGGGTAACCTGGGAGGGGGCCTTACGCCACAGCCGCTCTGCTCTGATATAGCTTCAGACGTACCCTGCAAGAGAAAGAACTGCCTCCCACATTCATGCAACATCTCCTGCTTACGTTGAGAGCTTTTCTTCCCTGCTACCTCCGAGCCTGAGGGGCGCTCCAGAGAACGGGCAGGCGGTGGACGAGATCGGGGCCTTCCTCTCTGCGCAATCCTTGCCTCTCTAACTCTGACCAGGCTCGAGGATGTGTTTCATTTATGTGCTCAGCTGGCTTTCGCTTCTCATCACGCTGGCGATCGGTGAGTCCGGGGGGCAGTGCTGCCGGGACCGGGCGGGCGTTCTGGCAGTGTATACAGACCGGTGTGCAGCGCGAGGGTGTATGTATTTACAGTACTGTACTTTACGAAAACCGAGGCGATGTACGAGAACCGGGACAAAATCTCAGTCAAAAAAGACGTTGAAAACCGAAGCGATGTATGAGAACCGGGACAAAATCTCAGTCAAAAAAGACGTTGAAAACCGAAGCGTATGAAAACCGGGGCAAATGAAAACCGAGGTTTGACTGTATTTCCTTTTTTAATTGGTCTTGTTTTATTTGATTCTTTTATTCCAAAGCCATTTCACCAGGGCCGGCCCGTCCATTGAGCAAGAATGTTTTTTGCACAGGGCCCCGCGTTTCAGGGGGCCCCGCGCAAAAAACATCTTGCATCCCAGCAAACTTTAAAAAAATCAGAAACCGGCTGCGGCAGAATCGAGAATCAGCCCATTTACAGTCCTTACCACCCCCCCCCCCCCATCAGCCCAGCTAAGTTTAAAAAAAAAAAAACCCAGAAACCGGCTGCTGCTGCCGCTGCCGCCGTGGCAGCGGCAGAATCGAGAATCCCGCGGGGCCCCCCTGTCCTGCAGTCTTCTATGTGGCCTCAGCGTCGGCTGTCAGAGCTGCGCGAAGAGAGAGAGCTTCTCCTCTCGCAGCTCTGTTAATCACGCCGCGGGGCTGATGGGAAATCCCATCAGCCCCGCGGCGGGATTAACAGAGCCGCGAGAAAGGGAAACTCTCCCTTCGCGCGGCTCTGAAAAGCCCGCGCTGAGGCCGCATAGAAGACTGCAGGACAGGGGGGCCCCGCAGGATTCTCGATTCTGCCGCTGCCACGGCAGCAGCGGCAGCAGCAGCCGGTTTCTGGTTTTTTTTTTAAAAACTTAGCTGGGCTGATGGGGGGGGGGGGTAAGGACTGTAAATGGGCTGATGGGGAGGGAGGGGGGGTTCGGACTGGAACTGGGCTGATGGGGGGGGGTTAGGACTGGTAATGGGCTATAGGGGGTTCGGACTGGAACTGGGCTGATGGGGGGGGTTAAGACTGGGAATGGGCTATGGGGGGTTAGGACAGGTAATAGACTATGGAGGGGCTAAGACTGGAAATGGGCTGATGGGGGAAGTTATGACAGGTAATGGGCTATGGGGGGCTACGACTACAAGTGGGCTGATGGGGGGATTAGGACTGGAAACGGGCTATGGGGCAGTGGGCTAAGACTAGAAATGGGCTGAAGGGGGGTGTTAGGACTGGTAATGGGCTGTGGGGGGCATTAGGACTGGTAATGGGCTATGGGGGGATTACAACAGGTAATGGGCTATGGGGAGCTACGACTACAAGTGGGCTGATGGGGGGATTAGGACTGGAAATGGGCTATGGGGGGGTGAGGACAGGTACTGGGCTGTTGGGGGGTTACAACAGGTAGTGGGCTCTGGGGGGGGGGCTAAGACTACAAGTAGGCTGATAGGGGGTTAGGACTGGTAATGGGCGGTGGGGGCGTTAGGACTGGTAATGGGCTGGGGGGGTTAGGACTGGTACTGGGCTATGGGGGGGTTACAACAGGTAATGGGCTATGGGGAGCTACGACTACAAGTGGGCTGATGGGGGGATTAGGACTGGAAATGGGCTATGGGGGGGTTTAGGACAGGTAATGGGCTGATGGGGGTTACAACAGGTAATGGGCTATGGGGGGCTAAGACTACAAGTAGGCTGATAGGGGGTTAGGACTGGTAATGGACTGTGGGGGGCGTTAGGACTGGTAATGGGCTGGGGGGGGTTAGGACTGGTACTGGGCTATGGGGGGGGGGGTTTACAACAGGTAATGGGCTATGGGGAGCTACGACTACAAGTGGGCTGATGGGGGGATTAGGACTGGAAATGGGCTATGGGGGGGTTAGGACAGGAAATGGGCTGATGGGGGGTTACAACAGGTAATGGGCTATGGGGGGGCTAAGACTACAAGTGGACTGATGGGGGGTTAGGACTGGTAATGGGCTGATGGGGGGTTAGGACTGGTAATGGGTTGATGGGGGGTAAGACTGAAAATGGGCTGATGGGAGGGTAAGGACTGGAAGTGGGCTGATGGGGGGGTTAGGACTGGTAATGGGCTATAGGGGGTTCGGACTGGAAGTGGGCTGATGGGGGGGTTACGACTGGTAATGGGCTATAGGGGGTTCGGACTGGAAGTGGGCTGATGGGGGAGCTAGGACTGGAAGTGGGCTGATGGGGGAGCTAGGACTGGTAATGGGATGGGGGGTTGCTAGGACTGGAAATGGGCTGAGTGGAAGGGGGGCTTGAACGGCAAATAGCTGATGGGGACAGGGGCTTGGAATGGAAATGGGCTGAGTGGAAAGGGGGCTTGAACTGCAAATAGCTGATGGGGAGGGGGGCTTGGAATGGAAATGGGCTGTGAGGAGAGGGAGCTAGGACTGGAAATGGGCTGAGTGGGGGGGGGGCTAGGAAGGAAATGGGCTGATGGAGGGGCCAGGATAGGACTGGAAATGAGCTGTTGGGGGTGCTAAGGTTGGAAATGGGCTGTGGTGGGGGCTTGAATTGAAATGGACTCATGGAGGGGCTAGAACTGGAAGTAGGCTCATGGGGGGCTTGGATTGGAAATGGGCTGAGTGGAGGGGAGCTAGGATTTGACATGGGCTGATGGTGGGGCTAGGAAAGGAATAGAAATGAGCTGATGGGGGGCTGGGATTGGAAATGAGCTGATGGAGGAACTGATAGGACTGGAAATGGATGGGGGAGCTAGGACTGGAAATGGGCTGATGGTGGGGCTAGGATAGGATTGGAAATGGGCTGATGGGGGACTAGGACTGGAAATGGGCTGATGCAGGTACAAGAAGGGAGCAGATGCTGGGTGGGGCTGGAACTAGAAAGGAGCTGATGTTGGGGAGGATTAGAATGGGATGGAGCTGGGAGAGTGAAATGGAGAGGGAAAAATATTTTGCGTGGGAGGGAAGACAAATCTACAATTGGCCGGATATTGGGAGAGTAAGTGGGAATTGAGGATGGAGGGGTAAAATTTGAGTGGATGAAATAGGAATGAGGAAAGAGCAAAAGGAGAAAGATTAGTATGTTAAAGCAGATGTAGAGAGAGAATGGAAAAAAAAACCCAAGAAGACAGAAGAAAGGACAAATGGACAGCAGATGGAGAGTTAGCAGAAGACACGAAGAAACCAGAAGAAAGTGGCTGGAACAATTGCAACTGAAAAAAAATGCACAAAAGGTAGAAAAATATCTCTTTATTTTGAATTTATTAACTGGAATATGTCAGCTCTGGGAAATGTGCATCATTAATTTTTGCGCTTTGTTTAGTACAAGAGGAAATTAATTTATAGTTTTATTTCTACAGTGTTGTTGTATATTCCAAGTTTGGCTTTTGGGGTTCCCAGTTTAATTATTGTCTTCCTGTTTCTAAATTATGATTCCTTGTTTGGTGATGGTCTATGTTCTGCATGTGTAACTGAGCTGAGGTATTCTGTTTATATAATTCCTATTTGACATTGCCACTTGTTCTTTCCCCAGTAGGTCATGTATTGTTGTTCTCTGAAATGTATTGGTTTAATATTTGCAGTGTTGCCTTTTTTTTTTTTTTAAATCTTTTTATTGATTTTCACTCAGTCATGGAGAGCATACAAAAACACAACATAATCCAACACCGGATTCTTGCAAACCTTGACTGAGGCTACCTAAACATTGAAGTTCCTATCTAACCCTTAATGCCCCCTGCCCTCCCACCCCCCCACCCCATCCTCCCCGTCCTCTGGGTGCCTTATATTACTACTACGTCTGAGCCGCATCCTAATTGAACACGCCCCTAGTTGGGCTTAGGTAGCTACACTTGGGAAAGACAGACGTAATCATTGAGCGCTTTCCATTTGGTTAGCCCGGATGTCCCCCTTGCCACCCCCCTTCTGGGCATTTGCTCAAATTTACTATATTTGCACAAGTGATTCCACCAACTCTGCCAGGACAAATCGTAGGTGTGATTCCAATGAAGAACTATCAGGTAAAGGGCAACCCTGATCATGAAATCTAATAGGAAGCAGTGTTTCTTCTGCAGAGAGGGGATGTAGGAGGCCGATCGTAGACCTATGATACCCCAGGTGAGAAGTTCCCGAAAATCTAAGATCCTTTGAATCCGCTCCCACACTTGCCCCCAGAAATGTTGCACACAGGAACAATGGTATACAATATGGGAAAGTATACCCCGTTGCTTATGACATGACCAACACTGGTCAGTTACTCCCTGCCCCCACTTGGCAACTTTGACCGGGGTGAGGTAAGCTCTATGAGCCATGAAAAATAAAGCCTGGGTGATAGAGGCCGATTTGGAAACCCTCACTTGCTTTACCCAGAACTGCTCCCACTGCTGCTGCGACAACGTCACTCCTGTGTCATGCTCCCACACTTTTTGAAGACCAACCCCATCATAATGTTGAGGAGCCAGCAGCTTGTAAAAATATGAGGCCCTGCTGGAAACGGCTGTGATATCACTTAGAAGCTCATCTTCCCCTAGGGCACGGAGGTCTGACAGAGCTTTAGTTATACAATGCCGAACTTGCAACCATTGAAAGTAGGAGGAGTCTGGCAGGTTATATTCCTGTTGCAATTGAGAAAAACTCTTCCATGTCCCTCTCACGAGCAGTTGACCAACTGTCCAGATAGCTTTGGAGTACCATTGCTTCCAAGGGAAAGATTTCCGCTGTATCTTAAGGAGAGAATTGTGCCATAGAGGCCACTGACTTGTTAAGATGTTCGCATTATCCACCGAGCCCCGTAGGGCCGCAAATGCTTTTTGAGTGTCCGTGATTATTACGGAGAAGTCTCTGCCTCCCGGCAGTGTCATATAGGGCAGGAGCTTTAGGGGAAAGGGAGCCATAAGCGCCTTTTCTATTTCCAGCCACACCGGCAATTGCTGTCCAGAATCCAGCAGCAGCCATTGCGCACCTTGTTTCAACAAAAAAGCTGTGTGATACTGCTTGAAATCTGGAAATTTTACTCCCCCCTGCTCTCTACCGAGTTTTAGTTTTTTGAGAGCAATTCTGGGGGTCTTGCCATTCCACAAGAAAGTCACTAGCAGCCTTTCCAACTGCTGATAGACTTGCGGCTGCATAATGCATGGTGTCATTTCAAGCGTATAATTGATCTTTGGGGCTATCATCATTTTAATTGTTTCCACCCTCCCCCACCATGACAAATTCAAGGGAGACCATTTAGTAGTCAGAAGGCGGGTTTTCTCTATAAGGTCCTTTGCGTTATATTGCACCGCTTCTTCTAGCGGGTATCCATAATATGCCCCTAAATATTTAAACATCTTTGGTTCCCATATAAATGGGAACTGCTCCATGTCCGTTTTATGAGTTGCCGCATTCAAGGGAAAGGCAATCGACTTTCCCCAATTAATTTTGTATCCGGACAACTGCGAGTACTGCCCAATTTGCTCCAGAATCACTGCAACCGACTCCGGGGTGGTGAAAAGAAGAAGGTCGTCAGCGTACGCCGACAGCTTCACTGGCCGGCCCGCGATCGTTACTCCTGCAATCTGCGAGTGCTGTCGGAGAAGAAGCAAAAGGGGCTCAAGAGCTAGGTTAAATAGTAACGGTGAAAGGGGACAGCCTTGACGAGTGCCCTGGCTCAACAGGATTCCCTTGGATTGTGTTGCATTCACCTTAATATGAGCCAAAGGTCGGGAGTACATGACCTCCAGCAATCTGACAAAACCTTCGCCCACTCCAAACCATCGAAGAGCAGCGAAAATAAAGGACCATTCCAGCCTATCAAAGGCCTTTTCCGCATCCAGAGATATCCCCACAAGGGGTCCAGCGGTCTTCTCCCCATTTGCCAGGACATGACATAGGAGACGAGCGTTGTCCGCTGTGGACCTGCCACCTGTAAAGCCACATTGATCAGGGTGTATCAAACTAGGAATTGTCGCCGATAACCGGCTGGCCAGGATCGTGGCAAAGATCTTGTAGTCAACATTCAATAGGGAAATCGGACGATAATTGCTGACCAGCTGGGGATCTCTACCTTTCTTTTCCAGCACGATCACACTTGCAGCAGCAAAATTCCCCACCCGAGGAGCATCTTTTAATAGCGCCAAGAAGTATTCTTGCAAATGTGGGGCAAGCTCTTTAGCGAAGGCTTTATAAAATTCTGCAGGAAGGCCATCTGGACCAGCCGCCTTGCCTACAGCCAGCACCTGGATAGCTTTATGGATTTCCATCTGAGAGATTGGGGCGTCCAGTAGCTCTGCCGCCCCCCTATCCAGCACCGGCCTTTGCACTCCGTCCACGAGTTTACCAAAAGCTGTCGCAGAGGTCTGACCCTCTGTTGAATACAGCTGCGCATAGTAGGAGCTGAAGGCGTCCGCAATCTCCTCATCCTTAGTCAACAGCTCCTGGCTGGAAACATCCCGCAGTGCCGCTACTCGACCCGCTTCCTTCTGTTCCTTCAAAGCATTGGCTAATATGCGGCCCGCCTTGTTACCTTCCCAGTAATAAACTCCTTTCTGAGCTTGGACATTCCTTGATACTTCATCCGTGATCGTCTGGTTATAACAGAACCGCAATCTCTGAAGACGTAACAATATACTTGGGTCTGAACGTTGTGTTCTGAGATGCTCGCCAGCTTTAATCTGCCGCTCCAAATCCACTAAACGTTGCTTTCGTTGTCTAGCCAGATGGATCGCATAGCTCGTGATGGTGGCTCTGATGGAGGCTTTGCAGCCTTCCCACCAGGCCCAACCTGCTGTATCTTGAGAGGCGTTAAATCGGAAATACTCTTCTAGGGCACCTTGGATACTAGATCGGAATTCCTCGACCCCCAAGAGGGATCTATCGAAGGACCACTGCAAGGATTTGTCACTAGGCTTGGCGTCTTGCAGATCTAGATAGATAGCAGCATGGTCCGAAATGTGCATTGCCTGAATGCCAGTCTCTATACTATTCGGTACCAGTGCTTTGGAGATAAGGAAAAAATCTATACGTGATGATGACCGGTGGGGGTTGGAGAAGAAGGTAAACTCCTGGTCTTTCGGATGTTGTAACCTCCAGGTGTCCACCAGCCCCCTTTCTTCCATCAGCATGTGAACCACCAATTGCGAACGGGAGGGCTTCCCGCCCTTAGGGGGAGACTTATCAACCAGGGGGTCCAAAGCCAGATTAAAGTCACCTCCAAGGATGATCGGTTCTCCGTTTCCACCAAGCGATTCTTGAGCCAGGGCACGAAAGAATTCAGGGTGCTCAGCATTGGGTGCATATACGTTAATCACGATAAACTCCAGCTTCCCCACCTTAAAGGCGGCTCTAGTCCACCTACCCTGTTTGTCCGAAGTAGTCAGCGAAATGGTTGGCTGGAGAGACGTTTTGACCAGAATGGCTACTCCATTCCGTTTGTTAACAGCAGCGGAGAATGCCACCAGTGTGAACGGCTTAATATTTAGCTTAAGCGATTCAGACTGGCACAGATGTGTTTCCTGCAGAAGCAGTATGTCGGCCTTTTCTTGCTTCGCATAGTGAATAATTTTCTTTCTTTTAATGGGGCTGTTTATTCCCTTGACATTCAAGGAAAGTAATCTAACCGCGCCCCGTACTAGTTATTACATATAAGACCACTGGGGTCGACCAGAATCTCACAGCTCTTCTTAAACACCCGTTACCCTCCGTCCCCCCAAGATAGGCACCTTGTATCCACCACCCTTCCGGCTCAGACAGTATATAGCTTACTTTCCCCGTAGGCCCCAGAGGACAGAAAACCCTCCCCCATATAACTGGTGAGCCCAGTGGGAGCAGTGACGGCACAGGGGGACCCACCAATATGAAGATCATATTCCAGTTCCTAAGAAGCCGCTATGCAGGCCTCCGGAGCTCTTACAGTTATGGCACACATCCTGCTTCCCAACACAATTTTAGCCGCTTAGGCAATGTGCTAGCCACATGGTTCTAGGACACATATCCCAACGGCTAGTACCCACAGCAAATACTAGTAAACTTAAACAGTACACACAGTATCAACAATCAACTACTGAATCAGATAATCAACAGCTGCATTCAGACCGGCATGGCCTGTATCCTCTCAACAGCACCTTAGCATACCAGTCCTGGTATCAAGCAAGTACTGTTTCAGCGCATATGCAGGCTCTCGTGTTCTTCCAAAAACTGCCTGAGTGCCTCCGGTTCTTCAAAAGTTTTAGTCTGATTATGAAGCGTCACCCTCATACGTGCTGGATAGAGTAGACCAAATCTTGCTTGGAGGTGTTGCAGGCGCGGTCTCAAGGAAAGAAAACTCCGTCTCCTATCTGCGGTTACCTTTGCAAAGTCCGGAAAAAAATATATTTTGCAGGTGTCTAATGCCACGTTGGGACGCGAGCGTGCTGCCTCAACAATCTGAGCAACTTGTTGAAAACGAAGGGCTCTCAGGATGATGGGCCGCGGCCTTTTGTTACCAGGCTGTATTTGGGAGGGCACGCGGTGAGCTCGATCGATCTCAAAGGGGTATTCAAATGTAAGGTGCAGGATCTCCGGAATCATTTTACTCAGAAATCCAACCAGATCTCTACCCTCGGCGCCCTCAGGAACTCCAACAATTCTCAGGTTATTGCGCCTCGCTCTATTGTTCCCCTCTTCCACCTCCTTCTGTAGGGCCCGGATCCGTCTGGCCTGTATGTCTAATTCTTTTAGTCTCTCGTCGTGTACTGCCAGCGCCTGCTCCACTTTGTCCTGTCTCAAAGATAAGGCATCCAAGCTGGTCCGTAATGCCGCGGTATCCTCTATCACCAATGCTAGTGCTTCACCATTGGCCCTGACTTGTTCCCCAATCCCACGCACTTCGATCAGAAGCTCGTGCAGAGCCTCTGGGTGTTCTAAGCGCGCCGCCATCTTTTGCGGTGATGGGGGTTCAGTTTTGGAGCGCTTAACGCCAGGATTCTGCCCCGTATTAAAGTCAATTTTAGTTGGCTTTGCAGCAGACATCTCCGAGCAGCTTCCGACACTGTATGCAATTTCCAAAATTTCCCTTGGCCAAAATTAAACCGGATTACTAGGCAGGTCCCTCCGGAGCTCTCACTCTAGCCGTCTCTCCTGCTCAGCATCAGGCTCCGCCCCCTGCAGTGTTGCCTTTTGATAGTTAAGGTATGGTGCTTTGTGAGTCCTGGTAGTGCTGTTAGGATACGGCTGGTTTGCTATGGGTTCTAAATGCCATAAATATTTGATTCCCCAAACTACCTATTAAAGAACTACTCCCACCCCCCAAAAAAGAAAATTGTATTTTTTTGTCGGATCACTCACCCTGACAGGAAACATTTCATGTCTCGTAGTGAGTCCTCCTTTTTAATCAATGTAAAAGACCGACTATCTCGGTCCTGATTAGACAGGACAACACCCGTTGCCGTCAACTGTCACTACTTGTAGCAACAGAAAAGTTAATCCCTTAGCTGGTTTAGTGTAGGCTAAAATAGACGAAGTAATCCACAGCGTCAAAGGATGCCCAGCCTCAAACAACAGCAAGGAATCAAAAGTACTTAGCTGAATCTCCCCATAGAGTAACTTTCACAGTCCAACCTTCAGGGGGTCAGCTCACAGAATACATCCCCGGTAGGATTCTCGCAACACTGCCAGTGTTTCAAGCCGCTTCACAGCTCTTACAGCTCTTCTTCAGGCGAATAAATCCTCCAGCAACGTAGTTCGATTTAAGTAGAGCAAGAGATGACGTCAGGACCAGCAGCAATAGGTGAAACTCCAACTCCTCCTCTGAACGTCACAAGTGCAGGCTCCACCAATCAATGTCCACATTCATACCTGCAGGTGCTACAGACCCCAGCCGATAAATCCAGTATTGTTCGGCATGTTGTAAACGTGCCTGGCGATCTCCCCCCCGAGACATCAATGGGATGACTTCCAGAATCCGTCACCATAAATCTTCAAAATAATGGCCAGCCTGTTGGCAATGTGGTACTAAGGGGGCAAAATCCTGGTGAGCATTTATCCTCGAGCGATGTTCCATTAATCGTTTCCTTACAGGGCGGATAGTTCGTCCCACATACAACTGGGGACACTGACAAAGTAACAGGTAAACCACAAAAGAAGTCTGACAGTCCGAATAAGACTTAGAGATATAATGAATGCCAGTAATCGGATCTTCCCAGCTGGCTCCTTCTAACGATGTGGCACAAAAATCACATTTACCACACACAAAATGTCCAGTCTGCGAAACTTGAACACTCGAGTCAGACACCTCAGTGTGTATTAACCAATTAGCTATTGTTCGAGTCCTCCGATAAGCAACCATCAAAGGTTGTTGAAAACAAGGGTGCCATGATAACATCCCCCAATGATTTTTGAGTATGCGCACCACCTGAGCTGCTCTGGGGACAAAAGGAACCACTCCAATAACCCTGCGTTCGTGTTTTGGGGCCTCGGAATCTGTCTCCCACCAATCTGGATGATTGTTTAAAGCCCGTTTAAAAGCTTTACGCAACAAAACCTCAGGGTATCCTCTAGCTAACAATCTTTGGGTTAGATCTCTAGCATGTAATCGATACTGTGCTCTTGAGGAACATAACCGGCGAATACGGAGGAACTGTCCGAAAGGAAGCCCCCGTCGAAGGGCCGGAGGATGAAAGCTAGTGTACTTCAAAAGATTCGGGAGCTTACCGTAGAAGCAATGGAGCGCTGTTGGATTACCCGCAAGGAATTTGAGTTTCTGAATTCCGCCCATCCTGTTATACCTGTCATGTATATGGTCCCTAAGGTCCATAAGTCGCTAGTGGACCCTCCAGGAAGACCCATTGTGTCTTGCAGAAATTCAGTACTAGAACCTCTGTCTAAGATTTGCGACTATTTTTTTCAACCTTTGGTGAAGTCCATAAAGTCATATGTACGAGATTCCTTTCATTTTTTATCGGTGGTTTCTCAATTGCATATTCCCCAGGGATCTATTTTAGTGACCCTAGACGTGGTCTCCTTATATACCAACATCCCTCAGGAGCAGGCTTATAACATATTAGCACGTTTGGATTGGAGTCCCCCAGCTCGTATCCCTCGAAATTTCATATTGGCTTTATTAAACTTGGTGTTACATCATAATTATTTTTTGTACAACGGCCACTTTTTATTTATTTATTTTATTTATTTATTTATTTACATTCTCTTATATACCGCGCTATTCTGCATCAGTGCGGTTTACATTGAACAAACTGAAATTACATTGAACAGGGTATTATAACTTGGAGATAACTATTTTACAGGGAACATGGGCTATGGAGGGTTAAGTGGCTTGCCCAAGACCACAAGGAGCACCTGTGGGACTAGAAACCCCAGTCCTTCCAGCCCAAGGTTGCTGTCCTCTAGTGGGATTTGAACCCCCGACCTTCCGGCCTGAAGTACCTTGCCCCAACCACTAGGCTACTCCTCCACTTTTACCATCAAATATACGGAGTTGCGATGGGTGCCACTGTGGCCCCATCGGTAGCCTCATTATATGTTGCTGATTTTGAGGAGAAATTCATTTATGGGTCGGAAGGGTTCAGCCATGTTTTAGCCTGGAGCCGGTTTTTAGATGACATCTTTTTTGTTTGGACTGGATCGGAGGTTTCCCTTCAACAATTTTGCAGCTGGATGAATTCCTTGGATACCAATCTTCAGTTTACTCCCAAGTATGATTGTCATCAAATTGAATATCTAGATCTACTGTTATCTATACAGGGGTTTTCGTTACAGAGTACTCTCTATAGGAAACCAGTTCAGCGGAACGTACTTTTGAAGTACACTAGCTTTCATCCTCCGGCCCTTCGACGGGGGCTTCCTTTCGGACAGTTCCTCCGTATTCGCCGGTTATGTTCCTCAAGAGCACAGTATCGATTACATGCTAGAGATCTAACCCAAAGATTGTTAGCTAGAGGATACCCTGAGGTTTTGTTGCGTAAAGCTTTTAAACGGGCTTTAAACAATCATCCAGATTGGTGGGAGACAGATTCCGAGGCCCCAAAACACGAACGCAGGGTTATTGGAGTGGTTCCTTTTGTCCCCAGAGCAGCTCAGGTGGTGCGCATACTCAAAAATCATTGGGGGATGTTATCATGGCACCCTTGTTTTCAACAACCTTTGATGGTTGCTTATCGGAGGACTCGAACAATAGCTAATTGGTTAATACACACTGAGGTGTCTGACTCGAGTGTTCAAGTTTCGCAGACTGGACATTTTGTGTGTGGTAAATGTGATTTTTATGCCACATCGTTAGAAGGAGCCAGCTGGGAAGATCCAATTACTGGCATTCATTATACCTCTAAGTCTTATTCGGACTGTCAGACTTCTTTTGTGGTTTACCTGATACTTTGTCAGTGTCCCCAGTTGTATGTGGGACGAACTATCCGCCCTGTAAGGAAACGATTAATGGAACATCGCTCGAGGATAAATGCTCGCCAGGATTTTGCCCCCTTAGTACCACATTGCCAACAGGCTGGCCATTATTTTGAAGATTTACGGTGGCGGATTCTGGAAGTCATCCCATTGATGTCTCAGGGGGGAGATCGCCAGGCACGTTTACAACATGCCGAACAATACTGGATTTATCGGCTGGGGTCTGTAGCACCTGCAGGTATGAATGTGGACATTGATTGGTGGAGCCTGCACTTGTGACGTTCAGAGGAGGAGTTGGAGTTTCACCTATTGCTGCTGGTCCTGACGTCATCTCTTGCTCTACTTAAATCGAACTACGTTGCTGGAGGATTTATTCGCCTGAAGAAGAGCTGTAAGAGCTGTGAAGCGGCTTGAAACACTGGCAGTGTTGCGAGAATCCTACCGGGGATGTATTCTGTGAGCTGACCCCCTGAAGGTTGGACTGTGAAAGTTACTCTATGGGGAGATTCAGCTAAGTACTTTTGATTCCTTGCTGTTGTTTGAGGCTGGGCATCCTTTGACGCTGTGGATTACTTCGTCTATTTTAGCCTACACTAAACCAGCTAAGGGATTAACTTTTCTGTTGCTACAAGTAGTGACAGTTGACGGCAACGGGTGTTGTCCTGTCTAATCAGGACCGAGATAGTCGGTCTTTTACATTGATTAAAAAGGAGGACTCACTACGAGACATGAAATGTTTCCTGTCAGGGTGAGTGATCCGACAAAAAAATACAATTTTCTTTTTTGGGGGTGGGAGTAATTCTTTAATAGGTAGTTTGGGGAATCAAATATTTATGGGATTTATGGGGTTGATTCCCAGGGGTGTTTTTCTTTAAGATGGGTTCTAAATGGGCAGTGTTTGTAGTAGTTCCTAATGTGCCTGGCGGTTGGTACTGGATTATAGTAATGTAGAAACCTTTTAGTCTTTCTTTATCCATATACTCATTAAGAGGCATGTTTACTAAAAGTTAGTGTATGGTAACATTATGCAAATATTTATGCAAATGAGGCACCTTATGCAAATGAGGCCCCACACCGAGTCTCCGCACATGGCCCCGCACCCCCCTTGGGCCGCCCCTGCATTTCACTGGCCACTTTTGTTTTTGGAGATATTGGACATTAAGATGGTTGAACTGCAAGAAGGCCAATAATATTGACCACAACTGTAGTTCATGAGTGAATACAATCCTTTCTTCTCAATTCTTCAGATTTTCTTCAAAGAGGAAAAAATTCATCCACCATCTGCTGGAGACAAAATAATACTGAAGAGCCCTCTGGTGGCAGAGGTGGATAGAGGCATGGGAATAAGTCATTAAAATCCGGGCTTTGCATTGGTTTTTTGTCTCCACCAATCTGCTCGTAGGGGAACACAACCAACTTGTCTGGACTGATCTAGCAGGATGATATAGAAATAAAATTTGCTTGACTGCAGTTTAGTGATGAGTTTGATAATTGATAATCTGATTGTCCAGCTGGGCCACAGTATGATCCAGCCTCAAAGGGTTTACAACAGGGATGCAAAGGATCAGTCCTATAGAGCCGCAAACAGGCTAGGTTTTCAGGATAGCCCTAATAAATATGCATGAGATAGATTTGCATACAATGGAGAGATAGTATGTATGCAGATCTCTCTCATGGATATTCATTAAGGATACTCTAACGGACTGAGTGGAGGAATAGCCTAGTGGTTAGAGCAACTGCCTGGTACCCAGATGATCAAGGGTTCCATTCCCACTGGCACTCTTTGTGACCTTCGGCAAGTCACTTTACCCTCCACTGCCTCAGAAGAAAAAATCTGGCAATCTGCTTCCGGTGATACACTGCCAAGAAAACCAAGAGTCAGCTGGGTCGCCAGGAGTCAGCACTGGCTTGATGGCACTCAAAAAAAAAAGGACCCAACTTGTGTACCTCTGGTTCTACAATAAAAAGGATATAGATTTTGGCCTTATAGTACCTGGGTATGAGTTTCATTCTCTTGCAACTGTGTCTTCAGTGCCTCATACTCCGCATTTAGCTTGTCCATTACTTTCTTGAAGGTGTCTCTACGTTTGGAGAGCATTACTTTATCATCTTGGAGTTTCTGCAAGATTGGGGTGGGGGGGGGAAGAAACAGTTTTTTTATTTATTTAAGTCTTTTGTAAATGGTATACTTTTTAGGTATAACTTTCTGTTCAATTTAAACTCATTCAGTAATATTTGTAATCTAACCAATTTATTGAGGCATTAGCTTTAGAGGACAAGAGTCCTCTTTATCAGTTGTGGACTCTTGCCCTTGAAAGTTCATGCCTCGATAAAATAGCTAGTCTATAAAGTACCAACTGACTCTCATTTTAGGAAATCATGCAAATCCAAGCCATACAGATAAGGAATCCTTAAAGTTTTCAAAAGCAATCATAATTCCACTAATACATTTGGCTAAGGAATAAAACCACAAAACATATATAATACCGTATAAAGAGTTATGAATTCACAAAATTCAAAATAACAAACATAATTTATTTATATTATATAACATATTTCAATATATTTATTCAGAACATGTAACACAAAAACTGATATCCATATGTATATATTATATAATTTGCAAAGCATTCAAAAGTCACAACAATCAGGTTGCCAGAATCAACTAGTTAGCTCTATTGTGTCTGGAAGAGGCAAGCATCTTCTGACTTCATCTAAAAAATTATGACAAACCCTTATAAAAAAGTAATAAATACAAAATGGATGTATTATAAAAAAAACAGTGGCACTTCAGAAAATAAATGCCCCTTTTGGTCATGTTTAGCACACAAAATGCTAATATCAGTTAGTGTGTGCTAAGCGTTAGTAAAAGGGCCCCTAAAGGTTCATGCAGACAGATGAACAGACAGACGGATAGACAGACTGTTACATGGACAGACCCCCCCCCCCCCCAAAAGAGATGCTATCACAGAGCAAAAAGCACCTAAAAAAATGGGAAACCCTTCTTTTTAAATGTTTTTATTTGTACATTGAACATTTTCATGTTATGTGTTACAACAAAACAGTATTGTTTATTACAGTGCAGACCCATTCAGAAGGTGCACGTCTGGCCAGTCCGGATGTCCAGAAATCTGGACGGCCCGGAGCTGCACCCTGTTCTGCTCCCAAGGGGGCTAGATGTGCCCACGGGAGCAGAATCGCAACATAGGAATTGGATGTCCAGGATGTGCCCTGATTCAGACACCCTGGATGTCCAATCCAATGCCCGGGTAGCCCAGCCTGGCTGCTCTATGGAGCCACGATGCCACAGCGTCATGTTGCCATGGCACTGCAGCTCCATGCAGGAGCCACAATCCCCGGCGGCAACGGAGAATCCTTCGTTTCCCGCAGCCCGACCCCCAATCGGGCCTTCCATGAACAGGGTCGGGCTGTGGGGAACCCCCTGCACCCCCTCACCTATATTGCAGGCCCCAGCGCTGGCATCCCCTGACATCCAGGGGGACTTATTCCACCTCGGAGGTGGAATAAGTCCTCTGTTTAAATGGCTGACCTTGGGCATACAGGGCCGACCTCGGAATCGGTCCTGTACATCCGTGGACATGGTGCTACCCACTGCTCACCCTCGCTCCTCCCTCAGCCTGCCCCGTCCATAGCTCCCCGCACATCTCCCCTATACATGTGGGGAGCTTTAGAGTGGGAATACGGTCCTGGGCGTTTTGCGAGTCTGACTCCCTTAGTGAACAATATTTACTTTAAACTTGCACTTCCATATACATTTGTTTTACATTTTATTTAATACCCCCCCCAGCTTCCATTTTTGCAAACCAATAGTAGCTATAAGAATGATACTGCACTCAAAAGCTCAGCTTCTATTACGATTATTTTTCTTTCCCTTCTCCCCACCCAAAATAGTTCTGGATTGCGAACAAAGTTAAAAATCAGGTAATGTTTAACATAAAACCAGGGTTTTGCTTTTTACAAGAACCTTTACAATAAGTAGTTTGCTTTTCTCTGATCAGAGAAGGGCTGTACTTTTACAGAGCTCTGCTAGTGAGTGGATATTTGCCTCCTGGGACATCTTACTGTGAGTTCTAGCTGTTTATTTAATTATTTACTGTTTGTTTAATTATTTATTGTTTGTCTTAGTGGTGTGCTAGTTCAGCCTTCTCAGCTGTACTTACCTTGCCTCTCTCAACTAACTGGGCTTTGTGTGGTAGCCATTTTGAATTAAATCTCTCTCCCCAGAACCTGCTGTTTGTTAAGCTTTTTTCCTGTCCTTGCCTGCCTGAGTGAATCCTCCCCCTCCCCCCCTCCCCCTGAGGTATTGTGTAGCCTTCTTCCTGTTTTCTCCACGTGTGCATAGTCTGTTTTAGTTTGCTTTTCTCTGATCAGAGAAGGGCTGTACTTTTACAGAGCTCTGCTAGTGAGTGGATATTTGCCTACTGGGACATCTTACTGTGAGTTCTAGCTGTTTATTTAATTATTTACTGTTTGTCTAACTGTTTGTTTAATTATTTATTGTTTGTCTTAGTGGTGTGCTAGTTCAGACTTCTCAGCTGTACTTACCTTGCCTCTCTCAACTAACTGGGCTTTGTGTGGTACCCCCATCCCCCTGCTGAGGGTTCAGGACAGGGTACCTTGTAACTGCCCTCTTTAATAGGACTTATCTCCCTCCCTCCCTCCCCAGCACCCACCCACCCCTGGGGTAATTGTAGTTTTATAGGTACTTGCACATCTTAGAGGAAAGGGGCTGCTCTCAGGTGCAGCTCTTAATCCAAATCAGTCATACACAGAGGACCTGAGATTAATTAAGCTTCAGGTACACAGGGTGTATTAGGGGTATTAGATACACTTTTATTAGTATAAGCATCTACACCAATCCTTATTATATACCGAATTTAAAAGACCTAAACACAAGCTTTAAACTAAGATGCAGACAGAGGTCCAGCAACGAGATGGGGGTTCTCCAGTCTTTTGCATTGAGTGTCACATGTATGATTTTCTCCCAGTTGGTGAGAGGTCCTACATATGCACTAAGTGCAGGGAGCTCTTTGCTCTCAGGGAACGAGTCTGTTCTCTAGAGGCTAGAGTAGCAGACCTGGAAGACATAAGAAAGACAGAGAAGTACATGGACGAGACCTACAGGGATATAGTCCTGAAGTCCCACCTCCAGTCTGGCAGCATCCCTGTTGCCATGGAGGAGAGAGGTCACGTGACAGGAGAGCATCACCCTGGTGTGGCAGGAAGTGATCCTGTAACTAGGACCTGTCCTCCAGGTGATGTAAAACCCTCTCGCACCGAGGACGTTTCTCCAGGGCCATGTCCCCATGAGGGGAGGGTCAGGACAGCTGTTATAGTTGGTGATTCAATCATTAGGAATGTAGATAGCTGGGTGGCTGGTGGACGTGAGGATCGCCTGGTAACATGCCTGCCTGGTGCGAAGGTAGCAGATCTCACGCACCGCCTAGATAGGATCATAGATAGTGCTGGGGGGGAGTCTGCTGTCTTGGTACATGTTGGTACCAATGACATAGGAAAATGTGGTAGGGAAGTTCTGGAGGCTAAATTTAAGCTTTTAGGTAGGAAGTTGAAATCCAGAACTTCCAGGATAGCGTTCTCCGAAATGCTTCCTGTTCCACGTGCAGGACCCAAAAGACAGGCAGAGCTCCGGAGTCTCAATGCGTGGATGAGACAATGGTGCAAGGATGAGGGTTTTGGATTTGTTAGGAACTGGGGAACATTCTGGGGAAAGGGGGGGCTCTTCCGAAGGGATGGGCTTCACCTTAATCAGGATGGGACCAGACTGCTGGCATTAACCTTTAAAAAAGAGATAGAGAAGCTTTTAAACTAGAAAATAGGGGAAAGCCGACAGTCACCCAGGAGCGCATGGTTCGGACAAAGGTATCCTTGAAGGATACTACCAAAAGCAGTGAGGTTCCAAAAGGGAGTATAGTAGCCCAAATGCCCTTGAGTAAGGAGCAGACAGAGCATAAAGATTCCCAATTACCCATGCCTACCAATAGCCAGATTAATATTAATAAAATACAGTCTCTAAAATGCTTGTATGCCAATGCTAGAAGCCTAAACAATAAGATGGGAGAATTAGAATATATAGCACTAAATGAGAGGTTAGATATGATTGCACTCTCAGAGACATGGTGGAAGGAGGATAACCAGTGGGACACTGTGATACCTGGATACAAACTATATCGTAATGATAGAGCTGAACAAATTGGTGGAGGGGTTGCGCTCTATGTTAGAGAGGGCATTGAGTCAGAAAGGATTAAAGTTTTGCAGGGAACAAAATTTGCTGTAGAATCTCTATGGATTGAAATTCCATTTATGAAGGGGAAGGTGATGGCAGTGGGAGTATACTATCGACCACCTGGCCAGAATGAACAAATGGATGATGAAATGCTCAAAGAAATCAAGGAAGCTAACAAAAGCCACAACAGAGTAGTAATAATGGGTGATTTCAATTACCCCGGTATCGACTGGGACAGTGTCACAGCAGGACAAGCTAAAGAGATAAAGTTTCTAGATGAAATAAATGACTGCTTCTTGGAGCAGCTGATTCATGAACCAACCAGAGGGGAAGCCATACTGGACCTAGTCCTTAGTGGAACGCCAGATCTGGTGCAAGAAATAAGGGTGTTGGGACCACTTGGCAATAGTGATCATAGTATGATCATGTTTGATTTAATCAGTGGAGGACAGATAGTAAAGGAATCCACAGTACTACCTTTTAACTTTCAAAAGGGAGACTATGATAGAATGAGGAATATAGTTCGGAAAAAACTAAAAGGAGCGGTTCCAAAGGTTAAAGACTTACAGCAAGCTTGGGTGTTATTTAAAAATACTATCCTCGAAGCCCAGACCAGCTGTATTCCACGCATTAAGAAAAGTGGAAGAAAGTCCAAAAAACTGCCAGCATGGTTTAAAGGTGAGGTCAGAGAGGCTGTTGCTGCCAAAAGAGCAACCTTCAGGAAATGGAAAAAAGAGCCAAATGATGAAAACTGGAAACAGCACAAGCACTGGCAAGTTAAATGCAAAGCATTGATAAGGCAGGCAAAGCGGGAATTTGAGAAGAAACTTGCTACAGAAGCAAAACACGAAATAAAGACTTTTTCAAGTACATTCGTAGCAAAAGGCCTGTGAGAGAGTCAATTGGACCGTTAGATGATAGAGGGGTAAAAGGGGCAGTAAGAGGAGACAAGGCTATAGCAGAGAGACTGAATGAATTCTTTGCTTCGGTCTTTACTGAGGAAGATGTAGGGATGTTACCCAAGACTGAAGTGGTATTTAAAGGTGATACTGCAGAGGAATTGAGAGAAATATTGCTACACCGGGAAGATATATTACAACTATTTGATAAACTGAATAGTAGCAAATCACCTGGACGGATGGTATACATCCCAGAGTGTTGAAAGAACTGAAATATGAGATTGCAGACCTGTTATTGGTAATCTGTGAACTTTCATTAAAATCATCTGTAATACCTGAAGATTGGAGGGTCGCCAACGTAACACCAATTTTTAAAAAGGGTTCCAGGGGTGACCCGGGAAATTACAGACCGGTGAGCCTGACGTCAGTACCAGGGAAAATGGTAGAAACCATCATAAAGAACAAAATTACACAGCATGTAGATAGTCATGGCCTAATGGGAGACAGCCAACATGG
Source organism: Ichthyophis bannanicus (assembly GCA_033557465.1). NCBI lineage: Eukaryota > Metazoa > Chordata > Amphibia > Gymnophiona > Ichthyophiidae > Ichthyophis > Ichthyophis bannanicus. Next base: position 827,951,385 of record CM066032.1, read on the forward strand.
CTTTAGACAAGGAAGATCTTGTCTTACTAATCTGATCTGTTTTTTTGAAGGTGTGCATAAACAGGTAGACAAAGGTGAGTCGGTTGATATAGTGTATCTGGACTTTCAGAAAGCTTTTGACAAGGTCCCCCATCAGAGACTTTTGGCAAAGCTAAAAAGTCATGGGATAGGAGGCAGTGTACTATTGTGGATCGGGAACTGGTTAAAAGATAGAAAGCAGAGGGTAGGGCTAAATGGCCAATATTCCCAATGGAAAAAGGTGAATAGTGGAGTACCCCAGGGATCTGTACTGGGTCCGCTACTTTTTGACATATTCATAAATGACCTGGAAAAGGGAATAACTAGTGAGGTTATCAAATTTGCAGATGACACAAAACTGTTTAAAGTTGTTAAAACCCAAGAGGATTGTGGAAAACTGCAGGAGGATCTGGATAAATTGGAAGACTGGGCATCCAAATGGCAGATGAAATTTAATGTGGACAAGTGCAAAGTTATGCACCTAGGAAAGAACAACCCACACTATAGTTACACGATGCAAGGCTCCACATTAGAAACCACCACCCAGGAAAAAGATTTAGGAGTCATCGTGGATAACATGTTAAAACCCTCCACCCAGTGTGCAGCGGCGGCCAAGAAAGCAAATAGAATGCTAGGTATCATAAGGAAAGGGATGGAGAATAAAACAAAGGATATTATAATGCCTCTGTATCGCTCCATGGTACGACCGCACCTTGAATATTGTGTGCAATTCTGGTCACCGTATCTTAAAAAGGACATAGAGTTATTAGAAAAAGTACAGAGAAGAGCCACCAAATTGGTGAAGGGGATGGAAGGCTACTCCTATGAAGAGAGGCTAAAAAGGTTAGGGCTCTTTAACCTGGAAAAGAGACGGCTGAGGGGAGATATGATAGAGGTGTATAAATTAATGAATGGAGTGGAACGGATAAACGTGGATCAATTGTTTACGCTATCAGAATATAGAAGGACTAGGGGACATGTAATGAAGCTATAGGGTAAACTATTTAGAAAATAAGAGAAAATATTTCTTCACTCAACGTGTAATCAAACTCTGGAATCTGTTACCGGAGGATGTAGTAAGGGCTGTTAGTATAGCTGGGTTTAAAAAAGGTTTGGACAAGTTCCTGGAGGAAAGGTCCATAAACCACTATTAAAAAGGGACCCAGGATATCAATGCTTGACCTAGTACAAGCACTGCAGAACCTGTGTCTTTTGGGGAAACTGCTAGGTACGTATGACCTAGATTGGCCACTGTTGGAAACAGGATACTGGGCTTGATGGACCTCGGTCTGACCCAGTATGGCATTTCTTATGTTCTTATTTAAAGTAGTACTTGATGTTCTCCTCATAAGCTAACTGAATAGTATTAAAGTACTGCATACTGTCTTAAGAACTGAACACCAAGATTCTTACTCTAGACGAAAGAGCTTTAAGATATGGGGCACAAATATCTATAATCTGCTAAAATATTTGAGCTATGTTCTTTTCCAACAGATCCTTAAATATCAGTAAATGGAACTTCAATCTCCACTGTTGAATTGTCAGATACTTTGACTTTATCCTGCAGACTTAGGGGCGTGTTTACTAAGTCCTGCACTGGTAACATGAGTAGTTGCATGGTTACTAAGCCCTGCGCTACTAACACGGATATGGGCCACATTACTAGTGCAAGGCTTCTTCGCGCTAACTGCAGGGAGGAGGCTACAGCCATCCCCTCTGCATTTATCGTGGTACATCTGCCGTTGAAGCAACTAACACTACCCGCTGAGGTGTGTTACTTGTACCTGCACTGAGCACAGGTAGCATGAACTTCAAACTCCTGCGCTAGCAGTGCTGGGGTGAGAATGCACATCCATCCCAGACATGCTCTACCTGGGTAGTCTGAAGCTTTTAGCATGGTAATGGTATTGGGCGCTAATCCTACGCTACCTGGGTAGTGCATGTTAATAGACATGTCCCTTAATATCCCTTTTTAGTCACTAATAAAACAAATATTCTTTTAAGACAGTTTTCATTTTACTTATTTAATTATTAGGCTCTATTAACTGTCTTTATGAAGAGATTCACCCAAGGCGGTGTACAAAAGGTCTCCCTGATATAGACAAATTACATCATTGTAGCAGCATAACAATAGCAAAATGACTCTGTGTCAGCATAATGGACACTTAGAACAGAGATAGAGTAGTTACTCACCTGTAACAGGTGTTCTCCAGGAGCAGCAGGAATCAGTCCTCACATATGGGTGACGTCGGCGCCGACGGAGCCCTCGCAGAGCAATTTCCCCAGCTTTCAAAGAAAACCTTTGGGAATTGCAGCGCGCATGCGCGGTCCCCTTCCCGCCCAAGGGTGCCATCTTGCTCAGTCTGATGACATAGCTAAAAGACAGCAAAAAATTAGCAAAATAAATCATATGACTGCAACTCCAAGGGGAGGAGGGAGGGTTGTGAGGACTGATTCCTGCTGCTCCTGGAGAACACCTGTTACAGGTGAGTAACTACTCTTTCTCCAGGACCAAGCAGGAAGTCAGTCCTCACATATGGGACTCCCTAGCTTAAGGCTACCGGAGACCTCAAGCGGAAAAATGAGCTCCCTCTAGCTCAGTAGCACAGAAGGAAGGAATCTTCTCTGAAAACGCCCCCGACCGGTAGCCCAGCACCAGAGCCGGAGGGTAGGAGTTGCCTAAACCTCGAAGAGATTATGGAGGACTGCCTGACCGAAAGCACTGTCCCTGCGGGACTCCCTCTCCAGGCAGTAATGGGTCACAAAAGTCTGGCTTGAAGACCAAGTAGCGGCCCGGCAGATGTCTGCCAACGGAACAGAGTGGAGATGAGCCACTGACGCAGCCTTCGCCCTAACACGATGAGCCGTGACACGACCCTCCAACGAGAGGCCGGCTGCCCCATAAGCCCAAGCGATACAGTCAGCAACCCATATGGACAAAGTACGCTTGGAGACAGGTAGCCCCAACTTATTGGGGTCAAAAGAAACGAAGAGCTGAACAGCCCTCCTATGCTCCCGCGTACGGTCAAGGTAGAAGGACAAGGCCCTCCTACAGTCCAGGGTATGCAGGACCATTTCAGCCCGGCTGGTGTGCGGCCTGGGAAAGAAGGTCGGAAGAACCACCTCCTGGTTGAGATGAAAAGGAGAAACCACTTTTGGAAGAAACTTAGGGTGAGTCCGTAAGACTACCCTATTCCTGTAGATCCTAGTGTAAGGAGGATCAGACACTAGGGCCTGCAGTTCACTAACGCGCCTAGCAGAGGTAAGGGCTACCAAAAACAAGGTTTTCCAGGAAAGAAAACGAAGAGGGCAGGTAGCCATAGGTTCAAAGGGCGGACAGGTAATCCGCTGCAAGACCACATTCAGATCCCATTCAGGGGCTGGTGGGCGCAAAGGAGGCTTAAGGAGAAGGAGGCCTCGGAGAAAACGAGCCACCAAAGGGTGGTTGGAAAAAGGCCTGCCATCCACCGGTGCGTGATGCACAGAGAGAGCACTGAGGTGGACCCTGACAGAGTTGGACTTAAGGCCCAAATTGGAGAGGTAAAGCAAATATTGCAAAACCACTGCCACCAAGCAGGAGAAGGGATTCTCAGACTGCTGAGCGCACCACACGGAGAACCGACGCCACTTAAGAGCGTAGGACTTCCGGGTGGAGGGCCGCCTGGAGGCCAAGATGACCTCTTCCACCTCCCGAGGCAGCAGGAGGGGAGCAAGGACTACCCTTTCAGCAGCCAGGCCATCAGATGAAGGGACCGGAGGTTGGGGTGTAGGAGAGTCCCCTGATCCTGTGACAGGAGATCGGGTTGAAACCCCAGAGAAAGAGGAGTGTCCACCGCCAGCTGCATCAGAAGCGGGAACCAGGGCTGTCTCGGCCACCGGGGAGCCACTAGGATCATCGAGGCTCTGTCTCTGAGAACCTTGAAGAGCGTCCGAGACACCAGTGGCATGGGAGGAAAGGCATACAAGAGGCCTGTGGACCATGGAATCAGAAAAGCATCCACCGCTACTCTGAGAGGATGCGGTTGTCGAGAGCAGAATCTGGGAAGTTGCCGGTTCAGAGGACTGGCAAAGAGATCCATGGTGGGGAGGCCCCACTTGAGAAAGATCCATTGAACCACCAACGGATCCAATCTCCACTCGTGTGGTTGGAGGATCCTGCTCAGCTTGTCTGCCAGGTAATTTTCCTGACCTGGGAGATAGACAGCTTTGAGGAGGATGCCGTGGCTGACGGCCCAAGAGCACAGTTTTTGTGCCTCCTGACAGAGAAGGAAGGAGCCTCTGCCTCCTTGTTTGTTCACGTAGAACATTGCAACTTGATTGTCCGTCTGGACCAGCACAGACTGGTGAGAAGTGAGGTGGGAGAAGGCTCTCAGAGCTAGGCGGATGGCTCTGAGCTCCAGGAAGTTTATCTGCTGAGCAGACTCCCAAGGAGTCCATAGGCCTTGAGTACATGACCCTTGGCAATGTGCTCCCCAACCGAGGAGAGAAGCATCGGATGTCAGCACCTGAGAAGGCGGAGGAGATTGAAAATCCACTCCTAGCACTAGGTTTGGCAGATGAAGCCACCACCGCAGAGAAGAGATGAGCAGGTCGGATATCTGTACTGAGTCTGCCAGGCTCCCCGTGGCCTGATGCCATTGAGTGCGAAGGCACCACTGAGCAGGTCGCATGTTCAGGCGGGCATTGGGGGTCACATGGACCGTGGAAGCCATATGGCCGAGCAGTCTCAGAAATTGCCTGGCCAAGACCAGGGAATTGCCGTGAAAGTGGCTGGCGAGATCCATGAGCCTTTGGGCCCTGTCCAGAGGCAGGAAGGCCCGCGCCTGAAGAGTGTCCAACCTGGCGCCTATGAATTCGAGATTGTGAGATGGGAGCAAAGTGGACTTTGCGAAGTTTATGACAAATCCCAAGTGCTGGAGTAGAGTCACAGTGCGATGAGTGGCCTGAGTGCCTCTTGGGAAGACTGGGCTCTGATGAGCCAGTCGTCCAGGTATGGAAACACAAAAAGGCCTTGAAGTCTCAGATAGGCCGCCACCACTGCTAGGCATTTGGTGAACACCCTGGGGGCGGAGGATAGGCCAAAGGGCAGTACCCTGTACTGCTAATGATTTCCTCCCACAACAAACCTGAGATATTGTCTGTGGTCTGGATGAATAAGGATGTGAGTATACGCATCCTTTAGATCCAAGGAGCATAGCCAGTCTCCCTGCTGGAGGTAGGGCAGCAGGATTCCAAGGGTAAGCATCTTGAACTTTTCCCTTGCCAGGAACTTGTTGAGGTTTCGCAAGTCCAGGATGGGTCTGAGACCTCCTGTTCTTTTTGGTATCAGAAAATACTTGGAATAAAAGCCGTGACCTCTGAGGTGGTGGGGCACCAGTTCCACAGCCTGCTCCTGAAGAAGACTTGCCAACTCCTGAAGGAGTAAGTCCCTGTGCAGAGGGAGTCGTGGAGGCTCCCCTGGAAAGTAGGAGGGAGGTACCTGGTGAAAGTGTAGAAGATAGCCTTTTTGAACTATATGAAGCACCCAGGTATCTGATGTGATGGCTGACCACCTGTGGGCAAAGTGGACCAGCCGGCCTCCTGTGCTGAGAGAAACCAGCGGAGGGGAAGAGGCTATGCTGACGGAGTCAAAAACCCCAACCCTGCTGAGCAGGGGCCGGTGTTGTGGGCTTGGGGGCCTGCTGCCTACGGGACCCATTACCCCGTCCCTTGGCCTGCTGACCCTGTTGGGGAGCTGCTGAGGCCTGATAATGAGGGTAGTGTTTATAGGCAGCCGCCTTCCTCGGTAACAGGGCTTTTTCCCCGAGCCCTTCTTCTTCTGAGAAGGGGCAGAGGTCTTTCTGGACAGCCGAGTCCTGGTCAGAGTCTCGGTCTCAATCTGTGCAGCCTTTTCAGCCATGGGCTTGCCAAAGAGGTTTTCACCTCTGCAGGGGACATCGACCAACTTGTCCTGTACCCATGGCTCGAGGTCAGATGACTGAAGCCAAGCCTGTCGGCGGGCACCGATGCCGGCTCCGGCTACCCGAGCCGATGCTTCGAAGCCATCGTAGGCTGCTCGAGAGATAAACTTTGAGCACTCCCGAATACCAGTGGACAAGGCCTGGAACCTCTGCAAAGGTTCCTCGGAGAGACCAGCAGAGAACCCGGCAATCTCCTTTGCCAAGTCCCAGAGATACATGCCCATGTAGAGCTGGTAGGTCTGGACTCGACAAGCAAGCATAGAGCCCTGGAAGCACTTCCTACCGAGGGCATCCAGGTTCTGGGCCTCCCGGCCGGGAGGCACCGAGGAGTGCATCTTCTGACTCTTGAGTCGATGCATGGCCGATTCCACCACCATGGAATGGTGCGGCAGTTGTGCCTTTTGGAACCCGGGGCTCTTGCGGACTCGATAAATGGAATCGACCCGCTTGCTTGACGCCGGGTTCTCCCACATGCGGAAGAGAAGTCGCTCCAGCATCGGAGGAACCGGTACAGTAAAGGCCTCCTTCGGGGGATAGTCATACTGGAGGGCATCGAGCTCTTCGGCTCGAGGCTCCTCCTCGGGATCCGTGGGGAATGCCAAGGCCTTGGCCATATCCCGCACGAAGTCCGAGAACCGGGTGTCCTCCGGGGGGGACCGTCTCTGAGGTTCGGACTCGGGCGAATCCGATGGGACGCACCGAGTCCGAAAAGTACCTGGTGACTCTTCGTCCTCCGTCTCCCAGCCCGACTCCTCGGAGGAGGAATCGAGCGGTTCCGGTCAGGCGGGCACCGATGCCCTCCGCCCCGACGCCGAGGCCGGCGTCGATGACCTCGGTCCCGAACGGGAGGCCGAGGGAGACCGTGACCGAGGATCGACTCGAGCTCGCATGGACTCGAGGATCGGCTCTGTCTCCGAGGTCGACTTGGACGTCGACGTCCCTGTGGTCGGGGCAGATGCACCGGCGAGGCCAGCGATCAATGCCCGCTGCTGGTCCATGAAGGCAGCGAAACTGCTCTCCAAGGCCGTCAACCTGAGTCCGAGCTCAGGAGACCCAGCAGCCCCCGACTCGGGCCCCGACAGCGTCGGGCCCAACGTCGGCTCCTTCGGAGGCGAGTCCATGAGGACTACAGTACTCACGTGTCCATGAGACTCCATCTCGAGATGAGGATGTTTCGAAGGCCTTTCCGACTCCGAGGACCCGGGACGGCTATCGGGGCTATGTGACCTGGCCCTCGAGGAACCAGGAGCGTCCACCAACGCCGCCCTCGCGGGTTTCTTCTTCCTATGATGTTCCCGGGCAGGAGACCCCCGCTCAGAGGAACTCCGACGATGCTCAGGACCGGAGTCCCGGGACGTCAAAGCCTCTGACGAGGTCCGGGCCCGGCCGGACGCAGAGTCAGAGAAGATTCGTTCTTTTTGATGTTGCCGACTCCTCAACGCTTTTGAGGACATTTTGCCACACGGACCACAGATCATCGGGTCATGATCGGGTCCGAGGCAGCAGTCGTGTGTGTCGGTAAGAGACATAAGTGCCCACAAATAACTATCTGATCCTTAAAGAACTCATGATCAAAACTGTACTACCTCGTCTATGTCTATGTCCATCCACTCCAAGATCGTCAATGTTGCCCTCCTGGTGATGGCCCGGCCCTACCCTATGTATGATTACCCCCCCCCCCCTTTTATTCGTTTGTTGCGCTGCTTTGACCCGGTGAAAAGCAGGATATAAATAAATAAAAATAAATAAGTTTCTTACACCGATCACACTTTTTAAACCCGCTGGCAGCCATCGGGGGAAAAAGGGCCCCTGCGAGGTCAAAAGACAGGGCTGCCAGTGAAAAAAGAAAAATGGCGCGAACGCTAGTCACGAAGGACAAAAACCGAAAAAATAAAGAACGGGCTCGATACCAGCGTATCGGGTCCGGGCGGGAAAAGGATCCGGCGTCGAACCAAGAATAGTAAATAAAATCAACTTTTTCAGCGGCGATCACAAACAGCGTCTGTAGGGCTCCGCGGAAAAAAGAAGACTGAGCAAGATGGCACCCTTGGGCGGGAAGGGGACCGCGCATGCGCGCTGCAATTCCCAAAGGCTTTCTTTGAAAGCTGGGGAAATTGCTCCGCGAGGGCTCCGTCGGCGCCGACGTCACCCATATGTGAGGACTGACTTCCTGCTTGGTCCTGGAGAAAAACAGAGATAGGCAATAATAGATAGCAATTAATATGATACAATGTCAATAATGTACACTTTAAAACAGTATAGTAGAAACATTCAAACAGAAATATGATACAATGTCAGTGGAATACATATGATGTACCTTAATATGCAACATGGTAGAACATTCAGATAACAGACAGATTACTCACAATGTCTGCACTATACAGTACAATGAAATATCCTAATAGGCAGCAGAAAGTGGAGGAATAGCCTAGGGTTAGAGCAACTGCCTAGTACCCAGAAGATAAAGGGTTCAATTCTCACTGGCACTCCTTGTGACCCTGAGCAAGTCACTTTACCCTCCATTGCCTCGGAAGAAAAGACCTGGCAATCTACTTACGGTGATACATTGCCAATAAAACCCAGAGACAGCTGGGTCATTAGGAGTCAGCACTGACTCGATGGCACTAAAAAAATAGGCAGGGGACATACAGACCGAGAAGACGAGTAGGACAAAGGCATAGGGATACATAAAAATGGGTAACTAGACAAAGTGTAAATTTATACATGTGAATCTGGTCTCAGTTTCCGGGTATGCAGTATGAATGAATGGAAGTTGAGTTACCACAGCTATTAAAAGCTTGGGAGAAAATCAAGGCTTTCATATATTTCCTGAAATAGAGTCTTAAATTAGACGTAACCCCTCTGGAAGAGAGTTACAGAGTGTTGGGGCTACTCTTGAAAAGGCTTGTTGACGAGTGTCACAACACGTAATTTCCAAAGGTACAGTTAGGGATGCTCCTTGAGAGGTCTCAAAGGTATGTAGAGGGCTAATTTATTCTTTAGGTATCTAGCACATTTCATCTCAGGGCCTTGAAAATCAGAGAAAGTTTTAAATTTGGCCCTGCAAACGATTGGTAGCCAGTGCAGCTTTTGCAGGAAGGGTGTGATGTGGTTATCAAACTTGCGTCCTTCTTATCGATTATTTTATTTATTTAACATTATTTTTGTTTTTCAGGTTATGCTTTAGAGCTGAGACTCAATGGTGGTAACACCTCAACCCGGCAACCCTGGCTGTTTTACAACAATGCCATTCTGTTTATCATGCCAAGATCATGACTGCCAAAAGAGACTTCCTTACTAAACTTAATGAGTCATCTTCCAACTGTTCTAGACAATTATACTCCGTGGTCTCTTCTCTTCTTCATCCCCACATTTTTGTTAATTACACCAATACTCCCAACAACTGACTGATAACCTCCTTCAGCAAAATATCTGACATACATTCTGAATTCCTTCACCAGGAAGTTTCTGTCCATTTCCACATCGCCCCTCCTTTCCTTTCCTCGCCACTACCCAGTTGCCTCAACATATCTTAATCCCCTCCACCTTCCACTATTTCTTTGACTCGTTCAATGCTGTTACAATGTGTTCTCTCTCCAAGCTTATTGTCTCCTCAAGGAAAATTACTTGTCCACTTGACCTAATACCTTCCTCCTGCTTTGTCACTGACTTCCTTTTTTTATTTCCATAGCTGTAATTGTCATCAATACCAGCCTGTCTCTCCACTGTAGTAGCCCCTTGTACATTTCCTGCATTGAATCCTATAAGGAAAAGCATGTGCGGAATCCCTTCATGTTGAATGTTTTTCCCATGTCGGTAACTGCAGGGTTCTATGATATGCGTTTGCATAATTTGCAGTTGGTATTGCATATTATATTGCAACGACTTGTGCCATTCTCAGCTTTTTGGATTCCTACTAGGAGTCTGCTTCTCACTAATTTTTCTTTCAGATTTGAAAGTTCCCTAAAGGCCAATATTGGTGCAGCAGGTAAAGCAGTTACTCACCTGTAGCAGATTTTCTCTGGGAATGGCAGGAATAAGTCCTCACATATAGGTGACATCACAAATGGAGCCCAAGCGGGAATGCTCCCCAGCTTCTATAGGAGGCATTTGGGAGCTCCATCGCGTATGTGCGCCTGCCGTCCCACCTGCCATTGTGCCATCTTATCCTCAGTAAAATCCAAAGCTAGTAGGCAAAACAACTCCACAGGGAGGTGAGAGGGTTATTCCTGCTGTTCCCAGAGAACATTTGGGAAAGCCTATGGGAGATGCCACCAAACATGCATGGTCTCCTTCCTGCCCAAGGGTGCCATCTTGCTCAGTCAGATGACATAGCTAGAGCCAAAAAAGAAGATGGCAAAAATACAGCAACTCGATGGAGAGGAGGGAGGGTAGTGAGGACCGATTCCTGCTGTCTCCAGAGAACACCTCTTACGGTGAGTAACGATGCTTTCTCCGGGAACAAGCAGGAAGTCAGTCCTCACATATGGGACTCCCTAGCTACAGGCTACCGAGAACCTGTATAAAAACACGGTCAAGCAGTGAGCAGCAGCACATGAGTCCAAAGGCAGATTCTGAAAAGACCCCAGTGTTCAGGGAGAACCATCACTCTGGTAGCCTGAACAAGAAGGGTCGGAGGGTAGAAGATGCCTAGATCCCAAAGAGATTATGGATTATGGCCTGGCTGAAGGCACTGTCCCATTGGGACTCCCTCTCCAGGCAGTAGTGACCTGCGAAGGTGTGGAATGAGGACTAGGTGGTGGCCCAGAAGATGTCTGTCATGGGGACAAAGCACAAGTTTGCAACAAAGGTCGCCATAGCCCTGACACTGTGTGCCATAACCCGGCGCTCCAGTGGGAGCCCTGCTGCTCATAGACGAGGGTAATGCAGTCCCGCCACCCAGGTGGACAGGGTCCTTTGGGTACTGCCTCCCCCAGCCGACTGGGGTCATAGGAGATGAAAAGCTGTGAGGTTTTGCGGTGGTCCTGGGTATGCTGCAAGTAGAAGGATAGGGCCCTCTTACAATTCAAGGTATGGAGGATGGCCTCCACCTTGTCAGCGTGAGGCTGTGGAAAGAAGGTGGGGAGCACCACCTCCTGATTGAGATGGAACGAGGACACCACATTCGGAAGGAATTTAGGGTGTGTGCGAAGCAAGACCCTGTTCTTATAGAACCTGGTGTAGGGTGGCTCTGCCACCAAGGCTTGAAGCTTATTGACCCTGTGAGCAGATGTGAGTGCCACCAGGAAGACAACCTTCCAGGAGAGGTACTGTAGGTGGCAAGAAGCCAGGAGCTCGAATGGCGGCCCAGTGAGTTGTGACTACCACATTAAGGTTCCATTCTGCTGGAGGTGGGCGGATGGGGGCTTCAAGAGCAGGAGACCCCATAAACCGGGTAATGATGGGTTGTGCAGAGAAGGGTTTGCCCTTGATAAGGTGGTGGTGTGCCGAAAGAGCACTCAGGTACACCCTGATGGAGATGGCCTGCGAGAGATGAAGCAGGTACTGCAGCACCATCTGCAGCAGGCAGGTGAAAGGGTTGACCCACTGCTCTGTGCACCATACCGAGAATCTGCACTATTTCAAGGCATAGGCCCATGAGAAGCTAGGACTTCCTCCACATCCCTCGGGAGGCTGAAGGGAGCCAAGGCTATGCGTTCAGCAGCCATGCTGTTAGCACCAAAGACCCCGGGTTGGTGTGAAGGAGGGAGCAATCCTCCTGCGTCAGTAATCCCGGGGCATTCCCCAAAGGGACTGGGGGCTCCGTTGATAGGCAGAGCAACAGCGGAAACCAAGGCTGCCTGGGCCACCTTGGGGCCACCAGGATCAGCGATGCCTTGTCCTGGAGGACCTTGAAAGGGGTCTAGGCAACCAGTGGCATGGTCGTAAAGGCATACAGGAGGTCCCCCGACCACAGGATGAGGAAGGCATCTGCTGTCACTCTGGACGGGTGAGGCTGGCGAGAGAAGAAGTGGGGAAGCTGAGCATTGGCCAGGCTGGCAAAGAGGTCCATTAATGGGGTGCCCCAGAGGCAGAAGAGCCATTGGGCTGCTCTGGGGTCTAGCTGCAATTCATGTGGCTCTAGGACCCTGCTCAGTCTGTCCACCAGGGCATTGTCCTGGCCTGGCAGGTACACCGCCCTCAGGAGCATTCCTTGACTGACCGCATATGAGCAGAGGGCTATTGCTTCCTGGCAGAGGGTGTAAGACCCTGTGCCTCCCTGCTTGTTCAGGTAGAACATCGCGACATCATTGTCCATCTGGACCAGCGATGACTGGTGCTGTAGGCAGTGGCAGAAAGCTTTGAGTGCTAAGAATATGGCCCTGAGCTCCAGCAGGTTGATCTGCTGTTGGCTCTCTGCCCTGGACCAGTTGTCCTGCATGCAGAGGCTCCCGCAATAGGTCCCACATACCAACAAGGGGGAGTCTGTACTGAGGACTCACTGGGGCAATGGGTTCTGGAAAGGCATGCCTGTCTGTAGGTGCAGGGTGGCTTTCCACCACCTCAGCGACTCCACCAGCGGGCGGGTCACGCACACTCTGTCCCGAAGTCGGCGCATGGCCTGTGTTCACTACTTGGAGCGGAAGCCCCACTGAGCTACCCTCATATGAAGGTGGGCGTTGACGACATCATGGACTGTCAAATGCCATGTGGCCGAGTAGACAGAGCAGGGAGCGAGCTGACACAGAGCGGCAGCATTGTACGTCTGTGGCCAAAGCTATGAGGTGATCTGCTCTGCCTAGGGGAAGGAAGACCTTGGCCTAGAGAGTGTCCAGTCAAGCCCTATGAACTCCTGATCCTGTGTAGGGGTCAGGTGGGGCGGTTTATCACAAACCCCAGGTGTTGCAGGACACTCTGTTGGTGCAGCCCATGGCCTGCTGCACCTCTGCAGCCTTGTCCCCTTTTATGAGCCAGTCGCCAGATAGGGGAAGACAAAGGTGCCCTGGAGACGGAGGAAGGCCACCACCGCTGCTAGGCATTTGGTGAAGACTCTGGGTGCGGAGGCTAGACCGAAAGGTAGCATCCTGTACTGGTAGTGGTCACCCCAACCATGTATCTGAGGTACTGCCTGAGGCTGGGATGAATGAGGATGTGGGTATACACATCTTTTAGATCCAAGGAGCATAGCCAGTCTCCCTGCTGAAAGTATGGCAGCAATGTTCAAAGAGAGAGCATCTTTAAATTCTTCCACACCAGGAATTTGTTTGTTTCACAGGTCTAGGATGGGTCTTAGGACCCAGTTAATTTTGGGACTAGGAAGTACCGTGAGTAGACCCCCTTGCCCCTTAGGTGAAGGGGTACTGGTTCTATGGCTTTGTCTATGAGAAGACTTGCAAGTTCCTGCGGTAACAGGGCCTGGTGCAGGGGAGTCTGAGACAGCTCTCCTGGGAAGAATGGGAGAAGCGTCTGGTCCAGGTTGAGAAGGTAGCTTTCTCTGACTACCTGGAGTGCCCAAGCGTTGGTGATGATAGCAGGCCACCAGTGGGCAAAGTGGACTAGACGTCCCCCTGTGGGCAGCTGACCTCCTGAGGGTGGCGAGGCTATGTCCCGGGAGTCAAAAGTTCCTCCTCAGGCTGTGCTGGAGCTGGTGCTGGGGGCCTTCTGCTTGCAGTGGCCCTGACCTGTTCCTCTGGCATGGTGGCCATGCTGAGGAGCTTGAGGAGCCTGATACTGCGTGTATCCTCAAAAAGCCTGACCCTTCACTGGGTACGGAGGCTTTTTTCCAGGGGTTTTCCTCCTGGGGAGGGTAGGAGTCTTCTTGGAGAGCCGAATCCTCGTAAGGAACTCAGACTTGATCTCCGCCACTCTCTCTGCCATAGTTTTGCCAAAGAGATTCTCTCCTTGGCATGGGACATCGAAGAGCTTGTCCTGCACCCATTGCTCCAGATCCGACTGCAGCCACACCAAGCATCGGGCACAGATGCTTGTTGCAGCTATCCTCGCAGTTGATTCCAAGCCATCATAAGCCGCCGGAGTCAGATACTTTGAGTGCTCCCTGATGTTCTTGGTCAGGTTCCGGAATCACTGGAGGTGGTCATCCCCGAGGCCAGCAGAGAACCCAGTAAGCTCCTTCGTCAAGTCCCGAAGGTACATGCCGATATAGAGTTGGTACACTTGGATCCGGCAGGCAAGCACTGAGCCCTGGTAGCACTTCCTACCAAGGGTGTTGAGGGAACGGGCCTCCCTGCATGAGGTCACCGAACAATGCGTCTTCTGGCTCTTGAGCTGATGAATGGCCGACTCCACTATGATGGAGTTATGGGGCAAATGTGGCTTCCTGAATCCAGGACCTTGCCAGACTCGGTACATCACATCGAGCCAATGGCTGACTATGGGCACCAATGCCGGCATCTCCCACATGTGGAGAAGTCTCTTGAGAATGGCGGGGATGGGAATCTTCAGTGTCTCCTTCAGAGAGGAATCATACTGGAGAATCTCCAGCTTCTGTGTGTAAGGATCTTCCGCCAACTCCGTGGAGATGGCCAGTACCCTGGACATGTCCCGCACAAAGTCGAGGAATGAGGTGTCCTCGGGCGGTGACTGACGCTAGGTCACCTGAGGGGATGGGTCCAACGGGACACCATGGTGTTTGCGAGTTTCCAGAGATGTCTCATCCTCAGACTCCAAGTCAGAGAGGTAGGTAGAGGATTCAGAATCAGGTTGGCCTGTGGGGCAGGACCTGGGTCGGGGGGCCGATGGATCATGGCGGCTTCATGGCCAGAGCCATGAGCACTCGCCAGTGAGGATCTCATTCCTGAGGACCCAGACCATAATTGAGACTTCTGCCAAGGACTGACTCGAGGTGGTGGGCTCACGAGGATCTGCTCGGCGACTGGGAAAGTCCTCGATGTTGAGGCCTCAGTGGTCTAGACGGATGCACCAGCAGAGCCAGGCATCAGCGCATGCTGTGTGGTGAGGAAGGCAGACAAACTGCGCTCCAAGGCCACCATCCTCGTTTCCCACTCAGGAGGTGTTGCAGCCTTCAAACTGCATGCCGGGGTTATAGGGTCCAGTTTTGGCGAGGAGAGGGAGTCCTCGATGAGGATGGCCATGAGTGTCCGATGCCGATCGCCGGAGGCCTCCGAATCCATCCAGGGGACCTTGGCCAGCTGCTTCCACTCCAACTCCTCGGGTTCTCTGTGCGGGCTGCGGGACCTAGCATGGGGCTTGCCTGACTTGTCTGAGTCCCAAGAGGAGTTCCTCAAGGATTTTTTTCTTCTTCTTCCATTCACACTCTGGGGAACCCCTGTTGGAGGCCCCACGGCCCCAATCTGTAGCCGAGGGATCACTGTACGACTCCCTGGATTCAGATGGGGCCCTGGAGCATGGAGACACCGGGGACTCCAGGGCAGACTCACTGTGCTTCTGCTGACGGAGTTTGATGGCCTTAGTGGACATCTTTCTGGAAAAGCTTGCAGGCCTCCGGGTCATGGTCAGCCCCTAGACATCGGAGGCAGTAATCATGTATGTTGGTGAGGGACATATTTTTTGTGCATCGATCATACTTTTTAAAGCTGCTGGCCATCGGGGAAAAAAGTACCGCGGCGTGGTCGAAGACCCAAGGAGCGGACAGCAGTGGAAAAAAGGCGCAAATCTACGCAGAGGGAAAAACTACAAAAATGGGTCCGAGCTGCAATGCCAGGGCAAGCGAGTTCAGATGCAGGAAAGGAACCAGTTGCAACCGTGAAAAAAAGGAAACACTTCACTGAGAATTTAATCAACTTTTTCCAGGGAAACCAGACATACATCTGGTGGGCTCCGGAAACAAAAGGAGACTGAGCAAATGGCACTCTTGGGCAGGAAGGGGACCACACATGCATGGTGGCATCTCCCAAAGGCTTTCTTTAAAAGCTGGGGAAATGCTTCCATGAGGGCTTTGTTGGCACCGACATCACCCATATGTGAGAACTGACTTCCTGCTTGTTCCCAGAGAAACTACGAGAACAAGCAGGAAGTAAGTCCTCACATATGGGACTCCCCAACTAAAGGCTGGAAAAACATGCACAACGGGGCAACCGAACAGGAGAACTAGAAGAAACAGCATGAGTAGTCCTTCCAAGGGACTCGCCGAGTCAGTGTCCACAGTGGACATTAACATCAGGAAGATGCTCCACAGTAGCCTGGACAGACAGAAGGGCTAGTGAGAAACAGGTGAAACTAAGTCTCAAACAGATGCCAGAGTATGGCTTGACCAAAGTTACTGTTGCACCGAGAATCCCCATCCAGACAGTAGTGGGTAGTGAAGGTGTGGACTGAGGACCACATACTGCAGCAGCCCTGTATATTTCCATAGTGAAGACTGAGTGCAGGTTTGCCACAGAAGCAGCCATAGCTCGGGCGTTATGGGCTGTGACGTGACATGACATTCAAGGCTCAGACCAGCCTGCTGATAAGTGAAGGAAATGCAGTCCACCACCCAAAGGGACAACATATGCTTGGAGATAGCCACGTCCAGCCTGTGAGGATCAAAGGTGACAAACAGCAGAGTAGAATGCCGATGGGCTTCCATCCGTCTAGGTAGAAAGCCAAGGCTCATTACAATCTAATATGTGCTGCATGGCCTCAGCCATGTTGGCACGAAGCTGGGAAAAGAATTGGGCAGTATCACCAATGGTTGAGGTGGAACGAAGAGACCACCATGGGCAGGAACCTTGGGTGCATCTGAAGGACCATTCTGTTTTGATGAAAACTAATGTAGGGTGCATGGCCACTAAAGCTTGCAGCTCACTAACCCGGTGGGCAGATATGGACACCACCAGAAAAACCACCATTCAAATGAGGAACTTCAGTGGACAGGAGGACAATGGCTCAAAAGGGGCAGAGAAGAGTTGCCCCAGTACTATGTTAAGATCCCAAACCACCAGTGGGGGCTTGACCCGAGGCTTAGAGAGGAGGCCCCACATGAAGCGGGCCACCAGCGGGTGTGCGGAAATGGTCTTGCCACCTGACCCACGATGGTACACCCCAATAGACCTTAAGTGAACTCAGACGGAGTTGAACTTGAGGCCTGAGTCAGAGAAGTGTAGGAGATACATCAACAAGACCTCTACAAAGCAAGAGAAGGGGTCTGAGGCCTTGTCAGCACACCAGACCAAGAACCATTGCCATTTGAAGGTGTAGGACTGCCGTGTGGAGTGTCTGTGAGATGTCAGAAGGACATTCTCCACTCCCATGGGAAGATTAAACTCCAAGAGGACTACCTGCTCAGCATCCATGCTGGGCCAGGAGCCAGGGACCAGACTTTGGGGTGAAATAGGGTCCCGTCGTCCTCAGAGATGAGGTCCGGGGTGCAGCTTAACCCAGAGAGGCTTCTATTGAGAGAGCCAAAGTAGTAGGGGAAACCACTATTGCCTGGGCCAAACGGGACAATGAGTATCATAGTGCCCCTGTCGGCCTGGAGCTTGAACAAGATCTTCACAACCAGCGGAAATAGCGGGGGTCTGTATAAAGTAGCCCCATGCCCCAGTCCAGGAGGAAGGCATAAGAAGCCAGCCAGTTGCTGGATGCTATCCTGGAGCAGAAGCAATTCACCTGAGCATTGTGTGGGGTGGCAAACAGGTCAATTTCCGGGCTGCCCTACCTCTAAAAATGTGGTCCACCATCACCCTGTTGAAAGTCCATTCGTGAGGCTGAAGGACTGCTGCAACGGTCTATGAGTGTATTAAGCTCACCCAACAGGTATGTTACCCTGGGTGGCAGCAGTGGGTGCCAGTGAACCGCCATAGCTGATTCTCAACAGAGCAGGTATGACCCTGTGTTGCCCTCCTTGTTGACATAGAGCATCATTACCTGATTCTCCATCTGAATGAGGACTATCTGACCGATCAACTGTGGTTGAAAAGCCTGGAGGGCATTGGCAATGGCTCAGAGTTCCCAAAAGTTGATCTGGTGCAGGCTTTCCTGCTCTGACCAGAGGCCCTGCATGCACAGGCCATTGAGAAGCGCCCCCCCCCCCCAGCCTAGTTTGGATGTGTCTGTAGTCAGCGCCCAATCAGGTGGAAGGGACTGGAAGGGACTGAAAGAGAAGTCCTTTCAGCAGGTTCTGTGGCTGGAACCACCAGTGCAGAGAGAGGATAAGAGGCATAGTGAGCACCACCCTGTCCCTGAGGCAGCCTGTGACTTGATGCCATTAGGTGCACAAAGTCCACCGTGCCTGGCGCATATGAAGATGGGCCAATGGAGGGACGTTTACTGCGGAGGCCATGTGGCCCAGCATCCACAGCATTCCCCGAGCCATGGTAAAACAACTGTACTGGATGATCTGAACCATCTCGATGAGCCACTGCAAGTAGTCCTCTGGCACAAAGGCCTGAGCCTGAGTGGTATCGAGAAGGGCTCCAATGAATTCCAGCTTTTACGGGCTGGAGATGAGACTTTGGGTAGTTTATGATGAAGCCCAGATGCTCAGGCACCTGGATGGTCGAGCGGGCCGACTGGTGGACATGGTACCAGTTATGAGCCAGTCATCCAAGTAAGGGAAGATGAAGACTCCCAGGGTCTGGAGGAAGGTGGCAACCACCAGCAGGCACTTTGTGAAGACCCTTGAGGCCGACGCCAACCCAAAGGGCAGCACCCGATACTGGAAGTGCTGTCCATTGAGCATGAAGCAGAAATATTGTCTGTAGAGCGGTTGAATCGGGATGTGTGTGTATGTATGCTTCAGATCCAGGGAGCAGAGCCAATCATCTTTCTGGAGGTATGGAAGTAGCATCCCCACGGAAACCATTTTGAGCTTTTCCCTTACCAAGAAGTGATTGAAGTTCCGGAGAGCCAAGATGGGCCAAAAACCCTGGTCTTGGGGACAAGGAAGTAATATGAGTAGAACTCTTTTGACTCCTATTCTGGTGGTACCAGCTCTATGGTAAGATCGGCCAGCTGGACATTGATCTCCTGCTGGAGAAGCTCCCACTGTAGTGGATCGAGAGGGTACTCCATGGGAAAGAAAGGGGGAGGTAGCTAGGCAAAATGCAACCGGTAGCCGCTCTGAATGATCTTCAAGGCCCAGATGTCTGTTGTCACCATGGGCCACCTGTGGCCAAAATGAACCAATCCCCTCCACACCTGTTGAGGCACTTCGCTGGACAGTGGGAGATTGGCAATGCTCCTTAAGAAACAGTAACAAACATGCCCCTGGCTGTGGCTGCGGGGCTGGCTGAGTCTTCTGGGGCTTAGGGTGGCGCTACTGCTGGAGGCCTTGAGCCTTTTGCTGGGAAAGCTGAGAGTCTTAATAGGCTGGGTAGAGCTGAGTAGGGCAGATAGCCAGAGTATACTGGCACTTACATGAGTAAAAAGCTTTCTTCCCTGCAGCCTTTTTCTTAGAAGGGTCTTCAGTCTTTCTGGAGAGGCGGATCAAGTTGAATTGCTTCCTCTCCACTTCTCCAGCCTTGTCCTCCATGGACTTGCTGAATAGGTAGACAGAGATGAACTGGTTGATATAGTGTGCCTGTAATTTCAGAAAGCCTTTGACAAGGTCCCTCATGAGAGACTCTTGGCCAAATTAAAAAGTCATGGGATTGGAGGCAGTGTACTATTATAGATCAGGAACTGGTTAAAAGATACAAAACAGAGAATAGGGCTAAATGGCCAATTTTCTCAATGGAGAAAGGTGAATAATGGAGTACCCGAGGGATCTGTGCTTTTTAACACATTCGTATATATTCTGGAAATAGGAATAATGAGAGAAAATATTTTTTCACTCAACACGTAATCAAACTCTGGAATTCGTTACCGGAGAATGCCGTATGAATAAAAGCTGTTAGTGTAACTGGGTTTAAAAAAGGTTTGGACAAGTTACTGGAGGAAAGGTCCATCATCCATTTTTAAAGAGGACCTGGGAAATCCATTGCTTGCCCCAGGACAATCACTGTGGAAACTGTGTGCCTTTTTGGGAGTCTGCCAGGTACTTGTGACCTGGATTGGAAACAGGATACTGGGCTTGATGGACCTTGTTCTGACCCAGTATGGCATTTTTATGTTCTTATCCCCACAGGCATCGGGGCCATCGCAGTCTGCACAGTCAGGAATGCCACCATGCTCTTCTTGAGGGCCAGCAGGTACTCAGCCAGCACCGCTGTCTCTGAGTTAATGGGGCTGGGGCAGTCACCTTGGGGACTCCTCAATGCTGTGAGAATCAGAAGACTGCTGATGGCCCTCTGGGGCCTTGGGAGTCGATTAATCCCACTGGGGCAGCTTAACTGGCTGCTCCCGGCCATCGACCTCGGAATCACATTGAGAGGGCTTCGATGCTGATGCCCATGGGGCTTCACCTGGCTCTCAGCATCGACCCTAGATGTTGATGGGGCAGAAGATCAGTCCTTCTGGGGGTTGGTCCCCAAGTCAAAAGATAACCTCCGGCTAATTGCACCATGGCCACTCAGCTCGGAGTTATCTCAGGTGCCGCACGATGCCAAAGTCTTAGCAGAGTCCCTGAGGGTGTCAACGCCAATGTTGATGCTGGTGCCGAGGACGTTCAGACGACCCGAAAAGAGACTCAAAGTATTTCTCGTTGTTCTTAAGGCCCTTTCTCATCATCTGCAAACACAGTACAAGAAGAGTGCTCATGGTTGTGCTCGAGGCATTGAATGCAACGATTATGGAGGTCCACTGGCCAGTTTGAACATCTTGGGAAAAAGCCTCTGCTAAATTGAAGGGCTCTAAAGTCCCGGATGGCCAGGGAACTCGCATGAACTGGGACCCGCACTGAAAAAAATACGTGAAAAATAAAAAGAAAAGAATAAAGCGGCGTTGAACACCTCAACGCCCCTAATGACAGGCGGGAAGGCAATGAAAAGACCAGCTTGAATCGAGACGAAAAAAATACCACAGTGGGGCAAAATAGAAGCATGCTTTTCCAAGGCGAAGGATAAACATCCACTGGGCTCCGCGGAAAAGAGGACTGAGGATAAGATGGTGCTGCGCGACTGGGTTCCCAAAAGCTTCCTATGGAAGCTGGGAAGCGTTCCCGCGTGGCCTCCATCAGTGATGTCACCCATATGTGAGGACTTACTTCCTGCTTATTTCCGGAGAATCTCTCTCTCTCAGTAATTCGTCTTCCTGGAGTGGCAATTGTAAGTCCTTTATGATTTTTCTCAGTTTTTCCAGCTCTGGATTGTATGTCACTATAAAGGGAACTCTATTTGAGGTTGTCTTTTCTCTGTATTGTAGTAAGTTTTTTCTGGATGTTTAAATGAAGTTGTAGAGATGATTTTGGGTCTGTAGCCTTTTTGTTTGAAGGATTCTGCCAGGATTCAGAGGTGTTTATCCCTGTCTTTTGGGTTAGAGCAAAATATGGTGATATCATGTTGCTTGGCTGTGTATCATAGCCTTTTTTGTACGTGAGGAGTGAAAACTAGAGTTGTGAAAGTAGCAGTATCTGTCAGTTTCTTGTAAATGAATGTCTGTATATTGTCAATTATGAAGGAAAATGTAGTGTCCAGGTGATTAACTTTGTCTGTGGCATGGTCAATTTTGAATCTGATTGAGGCATGGGATGTATTTAAAGAATTGTGAAATTGTTTAAGAGATTCCTCTCCCTTAGTCCAAATCATAAAAACTTTGAGGTACTGGTAATTTAAAGGGCTTTTCAGATATATATTTTTTAATATCTCTTCCAGTTCTGCCGTGAAGAAGTTAGCATATTGGGGGGTGATCCTAGTACCCATAACCGTGCCCATGATTTGCAGATAGATGTCATTATTGAAGCTGAAGCAGTTGTCAGAATGAATTATATCAATTTTGTAACAGCTTCTGGTGCATATTGCTGGTCCAGAATGGATGTATTACGAAACCCATCACATGCATTTATTCCATCTGAATGGGGAATGTTGCTGTATAGTGATTCCACATCCATTATAACAAGGGGAGATCTAGGCAGTAGCTGTTCAATGTTTTTTAGCTTCTTCAAGAAGTCTGTGGTGTCTTGTATAAAAGTGCTTTGTTCTATGTACTAGAGGTTTGAGAATTCCCTCCATAAATCCAGATATTTCCTCTGTGAGTGTGTCAATACCAGATATGATTGGGTGACCAGAGAACCAGATCAAGGGCATGCGATGGATATGATCTACCTAGATTTCAGCAAAGCCTTTGATACTTTTCCTCATAGGAGGATTATCAACTGTTTAACTGAACAGCCTGGGGATGGGTCCCAAGGTGGTGAAAGAGATCAGAAATTGGTTGACTGACAGATGACAGAAGGTGATGGTAAATGGAACTCTCGGATGAAAGGAAGGTGATTAGTGGTGTGGCCCAGGGATCGGTCCTGGGACCGGTACTGTTCAATGTATTTGTGAGTGATAAGGACTGAATGGAAAGGTCTGTCTTTTTGTAGATGACACGAAAATTTACAACAGAGTGGACTCCCCTGAGGGAGTGGATAATATGAGGAAAGATATAAAAACGCTGAAAGAATGGTCAAATGCTTGGCAGTTAAGATTTAATATGAAGAAGTGCAGTGTCATGCACTTGGGATGCAGAAATCCAAGGGAATTGTATGCGATAGGGGGCGAGAGGTTCATGTGCATGGACCAAAAGGAGGACCTTGGAGTGATTGTTTCTGAGCATCTCAAGGTGGCAAAACAGTGTGACAAGGCGGTGGCCAAAGCCAGAAGGATGCTGGGTTTCATACAGAGAGGAATTACCAGCAGAAAGGAGGAGATACTAATGCCACTGTACAAGTCGCTGGTGAGGCCTCACTTGGAATATTGTGTTCAGTTTTGGAGACCATATCACGCAAAGGATATAAAAAGACTGAAAATGGGTCAAAGGAAGGCAACCAAAATGATTTGGAGACTGCGCCAGTAGACATTTGAGAAGAGACTTGAAGACCAAAATAGGTATACTCTAGAGAAGAGGAAGGACAGAGGAGATATGATAAGAGACCTTTAAATACTTAAAAAGTATTAATGAACAAATAAACCTTTTTCAAAGATGGGGAAGCTGCAAAATTAGAGGGCATAAAATGAAGCTGCAAGGGGATAAACTCAAAGGCAATGTCAAGAAATACTTTTTCACTGAAAGGGTAGTGGATGCTTGGAATGCCCTCCCGATGGAAGTGGTGGGGGAAAATACATTGACAGGATTCAAAATGGCATGAGACAGACACAGTGGGTTCCTTTATAGCAACAGGATAAAATCAAAATAACTAACTGTCTCTAATATCTCAACAAATAGGGCTGACCTACACGGAGCGGTGGGTATACCCCTAAACAAAGCCATGGGGAGGGGTGACCTGCATGAAGCGGCAGGTGCACCTACTCTTGCCGCCTTGCTAGGCAGACTAGATGGGCCATGATGGTCTTTATCTGCCATCATATATTATGTTACATTGATTGGTCTGTGAGGGTTTTCAGGTTTGTGGATTTTGGGTAACATGTAGAAAGTGCCCACAGCAGGACGGCTTGGTATAAATTTTTTCAGATGTGACTGTACTGGTTTAGAGAATGTTTTGATAAGATTTTTTAACTGCTTAATATACTTCTGTGTGGGTTCCTCAGTTAGTTTCTTGTAGTATGAACTGTTTCAGAGCTGTCTTTGTCTTTCTTCTATGTACTTTTGTGAATTCATGATTACTACAGTGCCTCCTTTATCTACAGGCTTCATTACAATGTTGTGGTTATTTTGTATGTTTCTAATGGCAGCTCATTCTAGTGGAGAGAAGTTGTACAGAAATTTTGTTTGTTGGAGAGATGTGATCTTACCCTGTATCTGAAACTCTATGTAGTTGCTTAATTTACTGTTCTGTCCATTTTGTGGGGTGAAAACATAGTTACTTGCCTGTAGCAGGTGTTCTCTGTGAACAGCAGGAATAAGTCCTCACATATGGGTGACATCACTGATGGAGACCCGCATGGAATGCTCCCCAGCTTCCAAAAGGAAGCCTTTGGGAAGTACACCATGCATGCACACCTGCCTTCCCACCCGCTCAACACAGCGCCATACTCTCCAGTACAATTGCATAGCAGGAACCAAGAAAAGGCAAATTCCTGGGGACATGGGAGTCTTGGGAGGACTTATTCCTGCTGTTCACGGAGACCACCTGCTATAGGTGAGTAACTGTGCTTTCTCTGTGAACAAGCAGGAAATAAGGCCTCACGTATGGGACTCCCAAACTACAGGCTACTGGAACCCGTGGAGATAAGCAGCCCAACTGGGCAACAAGAACTAGAGAAGCCAGGAAGACCAGCGAGGTAGTCACAACAAAGGAACTCATCTGATTCAGTATCCTCAGCAGGAACTGAGGGCATTTTGAGCAGGTAGCCTGGACAGACAGAAGGGCCGGTGGGCAGGAGTTGATTTTAAGACCCAAAGAGATGCCAGAGTATAGCCTGGACAAACTTGCTGTCCTGTCGGGAATCCCCATCCAGACAGTAGTGGGCTTCAAAGGTATGGACTGAGGACCACGTTGCAGTCCTGCAGATTTCCTCTGCAAAAACAAAATGGAAGTTGGCCACCGTTGTAACCATCGCCCGGACATTATGAGCCGTGACATCACCCTCAAGGCTCAACCCAGCCAGTGAATATGCCGAGCGATGCAATCTGTTAGCCAGAGAGATAGTGTACGCTTTGAGACAGTGCTCCCCAACCTTTTGGGGTCTAATGAGATGAATAGCTGGGTAGACTGATGGTGCGCCTTCATGTGCTCCATATAGAAGACCAATATATGCTTACATTCTAGCATGTGCAGGGCCGCCTCACCTCCGTTCATGTGAGGCTGAGGAAAAAATGTTGGTAGGAAAATGAATTGATTGCGGTGGAAAGCCGAGACCACTTCCGGCAGAAAACAGGGATATGTGCGGAGCACCAACCCATTCTAGTGAAATCTGGTGTATGGAGGGTGATCGACCAGAGCTTGCAGCTCACTGATGCGTTGCACCAATGTGACGGCCACTAGGACGAGGTCTGCCTGGGATACCGATGGTGATGCCCCTGGGCCTCGGATTATGATACACTGGAGACAGATATAGCTTGTGACCCAGTAGCTCCTCAGGAACCTATGGACACAAGTGAGCATCCGGTGGTGGAAGCCGGTAATGCTAGAGAGAGCACAGATTTCTTTAGAGAAAGAAAAAACCACACTTCCAATCAAGCTAAACAGCACTCCTCGGGGGAAGGGAGTGAGGAAGCCTGTGATTGGGCACGCCCCAAAGGAAGGCGGGCAATGCAGGCCAGAGCCAGCTGCTTAAATATACAGAAACCAGGAAGTCAGAGGGTACTAGTGAAGGACTCGAGAAAAGTTCTAAAGGAAGGACTAGAAAGGAGAATAACAGGACAACTGGTTCCAGACAAGCTGAGAACACGAGGGAAGCTATCTGAGTTCCCAGAGGGAGATACAAGGATTGCAGAAGGCAAGTCTGTATGGGATTATCCTTGCTATAGAGATTCCTGTGACAAGCTGCACCTGGAAGGTACCGTGGGAGAGGATTCAGTAGAGAGAGAACTGCTGCAGGCAGAGGTCTTTTAACTACGCTGAAAACCCAAGGCTACAGAACCAGGCAGAGCTGTGGAAGAAGGACAGAAGGATAAGGTATTCCCCAGATGAAAAGCTTCTGTATCAGGTACCCAAGAAAAGAAGTGTTTATGCTTTTAAACCAGGCAGTCTCTGTTCCACTTTTAAAAGCACAGCTAAACAAGATGGTGGCGTCTGTTATCAGCCAAGGGAAGCTTTAAGTAATCCTGAATATTCTTTTAAGCTAGCTGATATACCTAACCTGGAGAAGGCTGAATGTAATGCTTTTGATTATTCTCCTGACATTGCAAAGTTTAAATACCAAGCACCCACGGCTAGAGAACGTTTAGGAGATAAACGTAGCCCAGCACATGTGTTTGTTCCCAGTACAAACAAACTTAAGTGGCAGCCTGAGATTGATAAGCTCAGTAAACAGTTACTCATTGAAGGGACGGGAGATCAGACATACTTGGGGAAGTTACCGGCTGAGTCACTTCTAAAGGACTTCCAAGACTTCTTAAAGCAGAAGAGAAGTTTTAATCCGGTTGTGCCAGACATTGAATGTATGGAAGAAACTTCTACCCCTGATTCTTTATTGCTCCCTGATAATGATGACATGTTAATGGACTGCTCAATCTGTTTAATTGACAGAGACAATTAAACAGCTAAGTTTTTGTACTGTTCTATGAGGTAATAGGACATTGACAATTAACCTCATTTATACAAGAAAACTTGAGTGAAGAGACTTTTTCTGTTTCCTTCCTGTATGATGAAGCACATGATAGGAATGTGTAATAATACAGCGCAACAAGCAAGTAGATAAGATTCAGTTGTTTCCTGTATACTTTTGGATTTAATTTCTTCTGCACCGTCTGTACTTTGCACATTGAACTGCGCACTGGCAAACTAAGCCACGAGCAAATAAACCAGTTAAAATAAATAATCCTTTGCCAAGCCTTATCACTCGTCGCACCACAACACAACTACAACAATTGCCCACGGGCGTCGCAAGTCAACCCCTCTTTAACCCTCAAGGTTAAGGAGCGGGTGGGGCTGGCTGACAAGCTTCGGCAACTGGAGCTGATACCAACCTCCCACCCGATGTCCCAACCTCAGCAGGCAAGGCAAGGGTCTCCAGTATAGGCTGTAAAGAGTGCAGTGATGATGCATTCCACAAGGTTTCCAGCAATGCCAAGTGAACTACTAGGGCTTGAAGGCATTCCTCCAGAACCACCACCTGTGAGGGAGCTGATGTCACAGCCACAGACATCGGTGTCAACATCTCGGGTGGGGACTCCATGATAATAGGTACATTGGGAGTGGACTCCACCATTCGGGTCAGGTCCTCCCACCAGGGAAGCTTGGTAGGTTGCTCCCAGCCATCGCTCTCCATATCGCGTTGAGCAGGGCTGCGATGACGCTGCACCCAGAACCTCTCCCGGTGCTCATCCTTCTCCATGTCCCAGATGAACTCATGAAATGAGATGTCCTCGGTGGAGATTTCTGGCACTCATAGGGTGGCAAGGGATTGGATGGAATATTTCAGTGATGCTTGAAGACCGGGGACTCCTCCGTGGTCTCCCATCCCTGGGACTTTGAGTCAGTGAGGATGTCGAAGAATCAATGTGCCTCCTCCCAATGCTGACAGCGTTTGGGGGGTGGGAAGAGTCTGAGGCTCCCTAAGCCCCAGTGGTGACCCTCTGAACCGGAGGCACTCATGGGGAAGACCCTAAGTGCTGACAGTGAGACAAGTGCCTTCCCAAGCTCTCTCCCCTGCTGGAGAGGGCATGGATTTCCAGGACAGGCACATTTATCAGCAGGGCCACCGCTGTTTCCAGGGCTGCCACCGGCATCGAGGTACCCAAAGCATCAGGCCCCTTGCAGCCTGTGAAGTGAGGACCAAACTGCTTGCATGCGCTCAGCTAGGAATGCTGTCTCCAATGCGGCCGGAGCCGGAGCAGCAGTCACAGCTTTTGATGCTGGCTCCTTCAATGGGAACTCCATGATGGTCACCGCCTTGGGCAACCCCCAATGATCCTGCGGGCTCTTGGGAGGCAACTGATCCTACCAGGGCAGCTTCAAAGACTCCGGTTTCACAGGATGTCAACCGCGATAGCTAGTGAACACCGGGATCAACAAATATTGCTAAAAAACAAACCCTATAAAGCATTCCCAGGTAGAATGGGCAGGGGGGAAGAGGTGATGGGGGCAGCAAAGGAGGGATAGTGTGTGTGTGAATGTGAGAACCTGAGGGTAGCCCACCGAACAACCCAGCATGCAGAAGTAAATATTGCTTGCGGTATATATTTGTTTCATTCCAAAATTTTAAGTAAATGAAAAACCAACAAGAAAGTCACACAATGCCACTGAACAAGGCAATTGTCTCATATTGATTTGTACCGAAATACAAAAAGAATGCCTGAGAACCAACATTGAAACAAGAAATCATCAACGCTAGTGCCGTTCCTGAAAGTGAGTGTTTTCGGCATACAGTATATGGTTCCGTAGTGGCACTCTTGGTTTGTTTTTATTGGGTGCTACAATGGACCGTTTATCTTTGAACAACAATAAAACAGTACCGCACTGATAACTACCTACAGGAAAACCATTAAATCAGTATTGCCATGTTGGAAAGTAAATATTACCTGTGTGACTGCAGACGCTAATAGATCATCTACAATGGCATTTTTCCTAAGGCAAGACAGAAGCCAGTAGAAGCTGCAGGGGGCCATATTTAAACCACAAAGGGCATGAATTTTGTGATGGACAGTTGTCATAGTAACCCCCCACTGTATGAAAATGAAAAAAGTAGCAGATGGAATTGTGAAAAGATAAAAGTGTGCATTGCACATTCAAAAGAATATGTGCATCTAAAAAAACATAAAAATGAAACAAGTCATCTAAAACACCAATAATGCAAATTCATAAAACTAGCAGCACATTAAAATACATAGCGCTTCTTATTGCAAATACAAACTGCCACGGAAACAAAAGGGGGGGGGGTTATAAATTGAGATCAATGCACCATGTAAAAACATAAAATAGGCTGAAAAAATATAAAAATAAAAAATGAAGGTTATTGTATTCCTATGATATAGAGATCACAAGATGGGTGGGGGGGGGGAGGGATCAGTCGATACAAACATCAAATACATACATATGGATAGAGGATACACATAGTAAGATCTCAAACGGTATTTTCCAGCGGAATGGTGGAAGAATTACACCATGCTTATATGATTGCAATTACATAAAAGATGTGATATGGGCAGGCAGACTGAATGCCATTAAAAAAAAGGGGGAGGAAGAAATAAAAAGACAAAAACACTAAAACGACTAAAACACAACACTATTCTCTCAGCATCCATGCCATCAAAGTCAACAACTTGAGGTTGGGATGCAGGGGAGCAAGCCCTCTAGAGACAATTCAGGAACTGCTATGCAGGAAGAGCAGAGTCCAGAAGCTGGAGATGAGGCAGCTCGCTTGCCACAGGGTCAAACAACATTTCCTGGAAGAAGACATAGAGAGTTAAGGCAAGTATTACAGCAGCGCGCACATTAAGGTCATGGTGGTCCAGAAGTTGTGCATTAACAGTGTCATTACAGCAACATGCGTTACAGGTGTTAGGGTAGGAACATGAGTTGGAGCTGCTTGGGCGGAATGCACATAGGACTGCATGACCACCAGGTGCACAACAGTAAAAAGGCCCGCTACTAACGTGTGTAGAAAATGTCAGGAAACCCCCACACCACGCCAACAGTCACCAGCAATCTACCCCAAATTGCATTCCAGATGGACAGAATTGGAAGCCCCCAATAAGGGCAATGACAAGGTCAAGTCTTGGTACTCACCCCCTGAGAGTCTCAAGCAGAGAATCAGTGCTGGGCTCAGCTCTACTCCACTGAAATTGTTTTCCCTGGCTTTGCAGGCACTGCATTTAAAGTAGCTGGCAGGCAGATCCCTCTGAGAGCCTTCTGCAATCTTCGGGGAGAGAGCAGAGGGGACAGAGGAGGAGGGAGGGGCACTGAGGTTGTGTGAGACTGCTGAACTCTTCCAATCCTTTCAATTTTTCTGGCTGCTGAACAGGTTCTTATCAGGGAAGACTGTGGAGCTGACCATAGTAAAATAGTAACATAGTAAATGACGGCAGATAAAGACCAGTATGGTCCATCTAGTCTGCCCAGTACGATGCCAAGATAAGGTACACCTGCCGCTCCGTACAGGCCCCCCCTCCCCATGTCTTTGTCCAGGGGTGATCCCGCCACTTCATGTAGGATACCCCTATTTGTTAAGTAATTAGATGGTTCAGATTATTTTGATATTTTCTTGTTGCTGTAAAGAGATCCACTGTGTCTGTCCCATGCCCTTTTGAACTCTGTCACCGTATTTGCCCCCACCACTTCCATCGGGAGCGCATTCCAAGCATCCATCATCCTTTCAGTGAAAAAGTATTTCCTGACATTGCCTTTCAATTTACCACCTTGTAGCTTCATGTTATCCCTCTAGTTTTGCAGCTTCTCCGTCTTTGGAAGAGGTTTGTTTGTTCATTATTTCTCTTTAAGTATTTAAAGGTCTGAATCATATCTCCCCTGACCCTCCTCTCCTCCAAAGTGTACATGTTTAGGTCTTCAAGTCTCTTCTCATAAGGCTTCTGATGCAGGCTCCAAATCATTTTGGTCGCCTTCCTCTGAACCGTTTCCAGTCTTTTTACATCCTTTGCAAGATAACAAATTACCCCATTACTAACCTACACCTTGTGTACGTCTCCGGAGGCTGCAAAACAACAAACTACACACATCACAGACTATACAACTAGAGTAGAACTAAGTAAGAAGAGGAGAGAAACTACACCGAAAGAACAGGTAAATACCACAAGAAAAGGATCAAACACCTACCATCACTGGAATACAACTCAAGTCAACCCCAGGTCAGTAAAGAGCAAAATGCAATCCTCTCAACACTACCTCATTGCATACCTTACACTCCTACACACTTTTGTACCATACACACAGGGCATAAGACCAAATGAACAAATCCCCTTAATACACCTACATTCCACCCAACCTGATTGGATACCAAACACACCCCTCTCTAAAGAACACCAAGATTATAAGCCTTCAGTCCACAAAGCACATAATACCACACGTACTACCTGGGTGAGAATCTTCACACTCTTGGCAAGTGCATATTTCTATATGATTTGCAAGGTATTGTGGGCAATGTAGTTCATTCACACCAGACACAGCTGCTGACAATAGTTGTGCTCTTGGGTAAAGCCAATAAGATATTTATTTATGGGGTTATTTCTCCCAACACAGATTTGCTTGGTAGCACATAAATTAGGTAACTTGCTTTCAGTGTTAACTTGGAAAAACAAAGTCAAAATCAGGAAAACAACAAATGAAAAGCCACAAAGCAAGAAACAAACTGTTCTTTTTAGATTAACTTCTGATTACTTCCCACACAGATTCAGAAATGATTCTCTCCTAGCTCACAAGCAATTAGGTAAGGCTTAATTGCTAGCAGTCACCAGCTGAAACCCCTTAGCTGGCTTGCCTTCCACTGTGTGGGTCAAATCCTGCTTCAGGAGCTTTTCTGAGTAGATTAAAGAACAAATTTGTATTTCTTTGTGATGGTTGCTGTACTTTATAACAGAAAGTTACCAACGGAGTTTAGATAGAGAGCAGTCCATATAAACAGGATCCTCATCTGCTATTATTCCCCCTTGTTCAACAAGCATGGGGTTTTTTTTCAATATCATGGATTGGCACAGATGAATCTCTCAATGGAGTATTTTCAGGAGAATACTTGTTTCCCTGCTGTCTTTCAAGGTTATAGCTAGGGCATAGATCAGTGTTCATACCTGAGCTTCCATTGCTGCTAGAGTTCCTCTCTATATAGCCTGGCCAGTATGTAGTCCAGTTCTTATGTCCAGCCTTCCAATCTAGATCCCTGGACACTGGATCTCTCTTCACATACCTTCTGGCATAGGTCTTAGGGTCCCTTCCACGTGCAGCCGTCTCCCTCACAGGTAGCCTCTGGTGATTCCTAGCTCTGCAGCACCATTCCTCGGGCTTTCCCCAGTCCAATGGTGTATGCTGGCCCTTGGAATACTTCCCAATATACGTACTGCCTTGGACTCTTCTAGACCTCTCAAAGGCTTTTCTCCTCTTTCTTCCAGAGGGTCTCTTTCCTTCTCTGTCCGTCCGGTTTGGCTTCTGATGATCCTTCAGATGAAACTGATGATCAAACTCAAGCTGATTCTCAGGATACTGAGGACAATTCTCTGGATATCCAAGGTGATCATGAAGATGGTCATCTGTAGAATAAACTCTACTCTTATTCTGCCTGGATGAGTGCTCCTCCCTAACACAGCGCAGCTGTGCTGAATCAGGCCCTGCCCTTTGAGATGAGTGCTTAGGGATTACCTCATAACCCTCCTGATTGAACACACGTTTCCCCACTTCAGCTCCTCTAATGGCTGTTGGAAACCTGGTGCATTCTGGGACTGGTAGTCTTTTATGGCAAAATTCTGTTTTCTCATTTCTATCAGCACTGACAGGTTGTCTGTTCAGAGACTCCTGAGCTATGATAAGCTTCCTTATCACAGGACCCAAAAGAGAGGTGGAGGAGTGCTAACTCTTAACACCTAATCAGGAGTTAGTGGGCCTGTTTCCTGAGTGCAGTTGAAGCCTGCATAAAAGGCTCCTGTGCCCTGCCCTTTTGAGGCTTTCTTAACCAGGGCTCCACACATCAAACAGTAAGTAAGGATTTGAGGGTTTCTTTGTTTGGTTTTTTTATTACATTGCTAGCTCTCTGACTGGGAGCTCTTAAAAGGGTTTTGTGTATATTTTTTAAAGCAAGGTTACTTTCATTTTTGCTGTTTTAGGGGAACTTTACTTGAGCACAGTAGGTTGCTGACTCCAGTAACCTCCTCAGGTTTAGAAACTCTTAACACCTAATCAGGGCAGAGGAGAGAAGAAAAAGTAAAATGAAACCATTGCAGTTGTAGGTGCACTACTCACTAACTATGCACCGAAGTACCGTTGGACCCATTAATCATCAATGGCGTGAGTATCTTGTCACTACAAAGATGGAGAATAGTGAGTTAATCTGTGTTGTGTTTAAGGAGAATATAAATAAAAAGGAACTTTGCCAAAATAGCACTGCTGAAATAGAAAGTATAGTACTATAAAAACTTGTAATATAAATTTGTATTGGTGCAAATGTATCAAAAAACAAATCGAACTTGAATACCTGAAAGAAGGAGCACGATGTAAAACATATGTTTTTGAAGAGACTTCAAACAATAGTAAGAATCTGCAAAAGCAACGTTATAAATTGAGTGGAATAGTCTTTTAAAATGTGACGTATGGACAATGTAATTAAGTATAAATATGCCGCGAATGATCCTGGAATTGGATGAAAAGTACTTACTACGAAATGCAAAACTCCAAAAATACATTCACCTGAACGGGTCAGCGCTGTGTTAAGATTGATGTTTTAAAGAGAGAAGAACGCCGATTTACGCGCCAAAAGGGGCGTGGTTAACAGCATCCAATCAGATAAGGATTCTGGTACTGCTTTAAAAAATGTGTATGTACAAAAAAAGGGGGGTAATACTAAAATAAATAAATATTAAAACCATCATTAACATATTGCAAGATTTCTCAGGATATCAAGAAAATTTGTTATTGGTTACTTTAGATACACGAATATCCCTCAAACAGCTGCCTTAGAAATACTAACCAATACTCTAATACAGAGAGAAAAACCCACACGTATTCCTACTTTCTACCTTATTCAACTTGCATCTATAGCAATGACTGAAAACTACTTTTCTTTTAAAGGGTTTTTTATAAACAGGTGAAAGGGGTCGCCATGGGTTCCTCCATGGCACCAGACGTCGCTAATTTATATGTAGCTAATTTTGAGAAAGAATTTTTAGGTTTTAGTCCATATAAAACGCATATACGACTTTGGAAGCGATACATAGATGATGTGTTGATGATTTGGGATGGGACAGAAACATAGAAACATAGAAACATGATGACAGAAAAAGACCACAAGGCCCATCTAGTCTGTCCTTCCATAACAACAACTACAACAGTCCACTTTTTACCTTTAGAGATCCTCTGTGTTGGTCCCATGCTTTTTTGAATTCAGTTACTGTCCTCATCTCTACCACCTCCACTGGGAGACTATTCCACGGATCCACTACTCTTTCCGTAAAGAAATATTTCCGCATATCACTCCTGAATCTATCTCCCTTCACCCTCATCCCATGTCCCCTCGTCGCAGAACTTGCTTTCAATTGAAAGAGGCTCTCTCCCTGAACATTTATGCCACGGAGGTATTTAAACATCTCAATCATATCACCTCTATCCCGCCTTTCCTCTAAGGTGTACATATTAAGATCCTTAAGTCTGTCCTCATATGCTTTATAATGAAGACCACTAATCATCTTAGTAGCAACCCTCTGCACCGACTCCATCCTGTTCACATCCTTTTGAAGGTGCGGTCTCCAGAATTGCACACCATACTCCAAATGAGGTCGCACCAAAGACTTATACAGAGGCATTATCACCTCCTTTTTTCTGCTAGCCATTCCTCTCCGTATGCACCCAAGCATCCTTCTAGCTTTTGCCGTCGCCTTTTCTACCTGTTTAGCTACTTTAAGATCATCGGACACAACTACGCCTAGGTCCCGCTCTTCTTTAGTGGACAAAAGTACTTCACCTCCTATGCTGTATTGCTCCCTTGGATTGCTGCAGCCCAAATGCATGACCTTACATTTTTTAACATTAAATCCCAGCTGCCAAATTCTAGACCATTCTTCAAGCTTAGCTAGATCCCTCCTCATGTTATCTACACCTTCCTGGGTGTCTACTTTATTGCAGATTTTGGTATCATCTGCAAAGAGGCAAACCTTACCCGACAGCCCTTCCGCTATATCACTAACAAAGATGTTAAAAAGAATCGGACCAAGGACAGATCCCTGGGGCACACCACTGGTAACATCCTTCTCCTCAGAGTGAGCTCCATTTACTTGTACTCTTTGTCGCCTCCCACCCAACCAATTTCTAACCCAAGCAGTAACTTTAGGGTCCATCCCTAGGGTGCTCAGTTTGTTTATAAGTCGCCTGTGAGGGACAGTGTCAAAGGCTTTACTGAAATCTAAATACACCACATCTAGAGCTCTCCCTCGGTCCAACTCCCTGGTCACCCAGTCAAAGAAATCAATCAGGTTTGTCTGACAAGACCTGCCTCTGGTGAATCCATGCTGCCTCGGATCCTGTAATCCGCTGGACTCCAGAAACCTCACTATTTTCTCTTTCAACAGCGTTTCCATTAATTTACTCACCACTGAAGTTAAACTAACCGGCCTGTAGTTTTCAACCACATCCTTACTTCCGCTTTTGTGTAAAGGCACCACATGAGCCTCTCTCCAGTCCTTTGGCACCACTCCCGACTCCAACGAGGCATTGAAAAGGTCAGTCAGTGGAGTTGCTAGAACGTCCCCAAGTTCCCTCAGTATTCTAGGGTGTATCCCATCCGGTCCCATCGCTTTGTCTACTTTGAGTTGAGCTAGTTTCTCACGAACACAGTCTTCTGAAAATTGTTCAAGATGTCCCTCGCTTCTGTTCTTATTTGTGGGTGTTTTCTGAGGTCCTGCTCCTGGTTCTTCATCTGTGAACACAGAACAAAAATATTTGTTATGCAATTCCGCTTTATCCTTATCAGCTTCTACATATTCCCCCCCTGTACCCTTGAGTCTGACAATACCACCTTTGCCCATTCCTCTTCTCACTAATATATCTGAAAAATGTCTTATCCCCCCATTTTATTGCATTGGCTATTTCCTCCTCCTTTTGAATCTTTGCCTTCTTGACTACTTTGCTAGCTTCTCTAAGTTTTTCCAAATACAGATGCCTGTCTTCCTCTCTCTGTGATCTCTTGTATTTCATGAAGGCCTCCCTCTTTTTCTTCACTTTTTCAGCTACTTCCTTCGAAAACCATAGCGGTCTCCTGTTCCTTTTGCCTTTGTTTACCATTTTAACAAAAAGGTTGGTTGCCTTTAAAATACCCCCTTTCAGTTTTGCCCACTGTTGTTCTACATCCCTCAGCTGTTCCCATCCCACTAACGACTCCCTGAGGCATTGGCCCATCTTCGCAAAGTTAGTGTTCCTAAAGTCTAAGATCTTCACCTTGGAATGGATTCTAACAGCCCTAGTCCTAATACTGAACCACACCATCTGGTGATCACTGGATGCAAAATGATCTCCCACTACAACATCAGAAACACTTTCACCATTGGTAAGCACCAAGTCCAGTATGGTCCCTTCACGTGTGGGGTCTGTTACCAATTGCCTGAATAGTTCTCCCTGTAGAGAATCCAGGATCTCCTTACTCCTAGATGATACTGCAGTAGGAATGTGCCAATCAACATCTGGCATATTGAAATCTCCTAGCAGTAGCACTTCCCCTTTCCTAGCAATGCTGCGTATGTCTTCAATTAACTCTCTGTCCACCTCTTCCTCTTGTGAGGGAGGTCTGTATATCACACCAATGCAAATAGATTTCTCTTTCCCTCTTTCTAGTTTAACCCACAATGCCTCCTCTCTCCCTTTTAAGCTCTGTAATTCCAAAGCTTTAATAGTAGTTTTTACATATAGTGCTACTCCTCCTCCCCTTCTTCCTACCCTGTCCTTTCTGAATAAAGTATAGCCAGGTATAGTTACATCCCAGTCATGGTTTTCTGTGAACCATGTTTCTGTAACTGCCACTAAATCTAAGTCAGCCACTCCCACCAAAGCTTCAACTTCAGAGATCTTATTTCCCATGCTACGGGCATTAATACACACTGCTTTCCATATGTTACCCCTGTTACCCATTTCCATAAAGGTATTTGATGTATCACTTACCTGGGGGCTTTCACTTACCTGGGGGCTTTCTTCACCCATCCCCAACGAATCTAGTTTAAAGCCCTCTTCAGTAGATTAGCCAGTCTACTACCAAAGATGTGTTGACCTTTCTTGGACAGATGGATGCCATCTCTGCTCTGCAACCCTTGGAAACTGCTTTACAACTCTTTTTTCAATGGCTCAATGGCCTAGATCCCAATTTACAATTTGAAGGTCAATACAGCATGGAACAGATAGCATACTTGGATATTTTAATAAAAAAAGGCCATAATTGCTTTGTTACTGACTTATATCGCAAACCTACTGATCGGAACACTTTATTACAATATGATAGTTTTCACAATACAGCCACTCCTCGCTTAACGACCGCGTTCCGTTACAACGACCTGGTCGTTAAGCGAATTGGTCGTTAAGCGAGGAACTGCATGTACATAGTAAATATATGGTATATGACAATATAGACGATACAGACAATACAGACAATACAGTATTCTTACCAGGAAACCAGCAGTACCGGACCTCAGAATAGTGTACAATTTCAGCCATGAATGATGTATGACTTTGAGACGCAGCGCAACCACGTTTTAGCACGTACTGTCGGTGAGATGGTCGTAAGTGTGAGCGGTCGTAACGGTGAAGAGATGGTCGTAAGTGCGAGCGGTCGCTAAACAGGTAGGTCGTTAAGCGAGGAGTGGCTGTACATCTGTAAAGTATAATCTACCAACCAGTCAATTCAGGTGAATGTATTTTTGGAGTTTTGCATTTCGCAGTAAGTATTTTTCATCCAATTCCAGGATCATTCGCGGCATATTTATACTTAATTACATTGTCCATACGTCACATTTTAAAAGACTATTCCACTCAATTTATAACGTTGCTTTTGCAGATTCTTACTATTGTTTGAAGTCTCTTCAAAAACATATGTTTTACATCGTGCTCCTTCTTTCAGGTATTCAAGTTCGATTTCTTTTTTGATACATTTGCACCAATACAAATTTATATTACAAGTTTTTATAGTACTATACTTTCTATTTCAACAGTGCTATTTTGGCAAGGTTCCTTTTTATTTATATTCTCCTTAAACACAACACAGATTAACTCACTATTCTCCATCTTTGTAGTGACAAGATACTCACACCATTGATGATTAATGGGTCCAACGGTACTTCGGTGCATAGTTAGTGAGTAGTGTACCTACAACTGCAATGGTTTCATTTTACTTTTTCTTCTCTCTCTGCCCTGCGTCTATATTTTGTGGTGTCTTTTAATTGTATTTAAATGGTTTTTAATCATATTTCGATTGTAACTTATGGTTCATATAATTTAATATGGTTCTTTTACATTAAGTTTTTTAAGTTTCATATGTACATGTATTAAATTATGTGTTTTAATTTTATTTTGCATTGTATTTTCATGTATTTATTTAATATTGCTCTGGTTGTTTTTTGGAGTTTTTGATATATGATGTTTTTAATATATTTTCCGATTTTTTATTTATGTAAGTACCCCTCCCCCCGAAGAAGGCGTCAGCCGAAACACGTTGGGGACTTGAATAAAGCACCCTTTTAAGCAACTGTGGTCATCTCTTGCTTCTGCTTGTTGTGCACCAAAGCACTAAACCTGAAATCCCACATCACAAAAACTGCAAACAAGGCCTATCAACGCTTAAGGATCATCAGAAAACTCAAGCCATTACTCCGCCAGGATCACTTCCGCACAGTATGCCAAGCACTCATTACACCTCTGCTTGACTACAGAAACTCGTTATGTCAAGGCCTCCCTCAAGAAACCCTACACCCACTCCAAATGGTGCAAAACACTGCGGCACGCATCATTACAGACACTCCAAGATCTGAGCACATCACCCCAGTCTTACAGCAACTACACTGGCTACCCATGATGGCCAGAGCAAAATACAAAATAATCCTAATCATCTTTAAAATCATCCACCAGCTCTCAGCAGAGGCACTCCAATACATCATAACGAAAGACCGAGAAGAACCAATAAAGATAACATGATCGGCACACCTGCAGGATTCCACAAGACTAAACAAACAACTTCAAAAAGAGCTCCCTCTTTACAAGCGCCCACACTCTGGAATTCCCTCCCAATAAGCCTGAGAGCATTAGATGACCTAATGGAATTCCAAAAGGATCTCAAAACTTATCTCTTTATTGAAACTTATCAGCAGACGGAAAACACACCTCACCCAAACAGTAATACATCTACTGCCAATAATTCAATATTCACTCATCCCGAATAGGCATATAAGTTAATGCCATAACATCAACTCAGTACCCACTCACCCCAAACACTCAGCCTAAACAAACATAACATTGTTAATTACCTTGTACTGTCTATATGTTACCCCTATGATAAATGCAACCTTCCAATTGTACTGTCTACATGGTGTTAAGTACCTCTATGTTGTTATGTACCCCTATGTTAAATGTAACACTCCTATTGTGATGTGACCACTTTGATTGAAGGATAAGGTGGTATACAAATCTGTTTAAATAAATAAATCAATAAAATGGTCTCCAAAACCGAACACAGTATTCCAAGTGAGGCCTCACCAGTGACTTGTACAGTGGCATAAGTACCTCTTCCTTTCTGCTGGTAATACCTCTTCGTATGCAGCCCAACATCCTCCTGGCTTTTGCCACCTCCTTGTCGCACTGTTTTGCCACCTTGAGATCTTCAGAAATAATCACTCCAAGGTCTTTCTCCTGATCTGTACACAACAATCTCTCGCCCCCTATCGCGTACATTTCCCTTGGATTTCTGCTTCCCAAGTGCATGACTCTGCACTTCTTTGCATTAAATCTTAATTGCCAAGCATTAGACCATTCTTCCAGCTTTTGTAGATCATTCCTCATGTTAACCACTCCCTCGGGGGAGTCTACTCTGTTGCAAATTTTCATGTCATCTGCAAAAAGACAGACTTTTCCATGCAGTCCTTCAGCAATATCACTCACAAATACATTGAACAGTGCCGGGCCCAGGACCGACCCCTGGGGCACCCCGCTAATCACCTTCCTTTCATCCGAGTGAGCTCCTTGTACCATCACCTTCTGTTGTCTGTCAGTCAACCAATTTCTGATCCAATTTACTATCTTGGGATCTATCCCCAAGCTACCGTATTTTCGCGCATAAACCGCGCGCACTATACACTTTTTTACCTACCGCGCAACCCTCTCGCGCGGTATTTGCGAGGGCGCACTATACCGAAACTTTATTACAAGGAACCGATTCCATAAAAGAGTCCTTACAAGAATATAATGGTTTCAAAATATATTTAATTCATTTTCATCATCCGATTCCATAAAACCTTCGAAATCACTCCCCTCATCAACATCATCATTGAAATAATTTAAAACCGTCTGGAGACGCTCTTCCATAACATATGCACTTTCATCGTCACTCCTTTCGACATTTTCATCATCATCTTCGTCATCACTACGCACCCGATCCTCGTTCTTATAAACAATCCCGGCTTTTCGGAATCCATTTCTTATGGTTTCCGGGGATATTTTGTCCCAAGCAGAACACAACCAATTGCAGATTTCTGTTAATGTAGCCCTCTTTAATCATCCCGATGGTGTGAATTCATGAATTCCCCGCTGCATCCAATTATCCCACTCTCGTCTGATGAACGTTTTGAACGGGTGATTAACTGCTATATCTAGCGGCTGCAGCTTGCAAGTATGACCACCCGGTATCACTGCGATATGGGCACCAGTCGAATTAATATAATTTTGCACATTTGTTTCTTTATGGGCAGCCATGGAATCGAAGATCAACAAAGACCTTTTAGAAAAGAAACCACCAGGCCTGGCCCTATAACATTTATCAATCCATATTTTCATGACCTCAGAGTCCATCCATCCCTTTTTGTTACAGTGAACAACAATACCTTGTGGAAATTTTTCGCGGGGCATGGTTACTCGCTTGAAAATAGCCATCGGCTTCAATTTAAGCCCACTCGCTGTGCAACCCAGGACTACAGTGAAGCAAGCCCTCTCGTGTCCAGTTGTTGTTACTGCGACAGTTTTTGAACCCAAAGCAGCTACAGTCCTGGTTGGTGGAATGTCAAAAGACACAGGAACCTCATCCATGTTAATAACATCCATTGCCGAAATGCCGAACTCCAAAATTTCTTTGCTGAAAAATGTGCTGAAATCCGCCATCTTTTGTTCCCAGTCATCCAGAATCCTCTGGCCTACAGTTGTTCTTATTCGCACGAAAAGACCATTCCTCTTCATAAATTTGCAAATCCAGTTGAAACTAGCCTGGAAATATGAAATTCCTCTTTCATTGGCCAGCAGTTTTGCTTTGAATTGAATTGCGATAGTTGAGACAGCTTGATTTTGCTCCCTTCTAGATAGAATCCACTTTTTTAAGTCACTCTCTAGCTCTGGCCACTTTTCTTTGGGACCCCGACGCGCACGTTTTCGCGGGTTCATCTCCTCTAGCGCCGTTTTCTCCTTTCTCCAGTCGCGAACAGATGACTCACCAACATCAAATTCTCTTGCTGCTGCTCTGTTGCTTGTTTCTTCAGCTTTTGCCACAACTTTCAGCTTGAAGTCCGCAGTATAAGACTTGCGTTTAATTCCGGGCATGATGACTGGATTATAATAGAAGAGATCGCAAAGTTTAAATGTAAGGTATAATAGAACTGAGGGACTTTTATATACCTCACAGTGCACTCGACACATGCGCGATATACGCGCGTGCGCATAATGCGAGAAATTCTCTGCAGAACAGGCCGAAAATTGCGCTTTATATGTGGGTGCGTGTTTTATGTGGGTGCACGTTACATGCGCTAAAATACGGTACTGAGTTTATTGATAAGCCTCCTATGAGGGACAGTATCAAAGGCTTTGCTGAAATCCAGGTAGATGACATCCATCGCATGCCCCTGATCTAGTTCCCTGGTTACCCAGTCAAAGAACTCAATCAGATTTGTTTGGCAAGATCGTCCTTCGGTAAAACCATGTTGCCTCGGATCATGCAACCTGTTGGCTTTGAGAAAGTTCACAATTCGCTCTTTCAGAAGCGCCTCCATTACATTTCCCGCCACTGAGGTAAGGCTCACAGGCCTGTAGTTTGACACTTCTTCCCTGTCACCACTTTTGTGTAGAGGTACGACATCAGCCATTCTCCAGTCCTGAGGAATCTCTCCTGTTTCCAAGGATCTATTGAAAACATCCTTTAATGGCCCGGCAAGAACCTCTCTGAGCTCTTTCAGTATCCTGGGATGTATCTCATCCGGTTCCATGGCCTTGTCCACTTTCAGTTTTGCAAGTTGTTCTAACACATCATCTTCTGTGAATGGTGTGGTATCTACTTCACTCCCAGTTTTATATTTGGGAGTCACAGGTGGTCCTTCTCCAGGACCTTTCTTAGTAAAAACAGAACAGAAGTATTCGTTTAGCAATTTCGCTTTTTCAATGTCACTTTCCACGAGTGCATTCCCAGCACTTCTGAGTCCTGCAATTCCACCTCTGATCTTCTTACTTTCCCCAATATACCTGAAGAAAGTTTTGTCACCACACTTCACATCTTTAGCCATCTTTTCCTCTGCCTTTGATTTTGCTATCCTTATTTCTCTCTTTGTCTCTTTGAATTTGATCCTGTATTCATTTCTGTGTTCCTCTGTTTGCAGGCTTTTGAATTTTGCGAAAGCTGTGTTTTTTGCCTTTATTTGAGCAGCCACTTCTTTGGAAAACCAAATAGGTTTTCTTCTCTTCTTGTTTTTGTTTACTTTTCTTACATATTTATCTGTTGCCCCTTTTATTGCCACCTTTAGTTTAGCCCATTGCAATTCCACTTCCCTTATCTCCTTCCACCTGTCAGCGCCTCCTTTAGGTACTCGGCCATTTTATTGAAGTCTGTGTTTTTGACGTTTAGGACCTTGAGCTTGCTATGACTGGCCTGTACCATGACTTTTATCTCAAACCACACCGTGTGATGATCGCTGCTGCTCACAGGGGCACCCACGCCGACATTCGACACGCTATCACTGTTGGTGAGCACTAAATCCAGCGTTGAGCTTTCCCTAGTTGATTCCATCACCACTTGTCTAAGTAATGCGTCTTGGAGAGCACCCACAATTTTTTTGCTTCTTTCCAGATTTGCAGAAGGAGTAATCCAATCTACATCAGGTAGATTAAAGTCACCCAATATGATGCTTCTCCCTTTGTGGCTATCTTGGCAATATCTATAATCAATTCGTTATCTATCTCTTCAGTTTGTGTCGGAGGTCTGTATACTACAGCAGTATGGATGACAGTGCCATCTCCTCTTTCCAACATAATCCAGAGCACTTCTTCTTTTCCCCATGCCCCCTGCATTTCAGTAGCTTTAATATTGCCCTTGACATACAAGGCTACTCCTCCTCCTCTTCCATTTTCTCTGTCTCTTCTGAATAGATTATAGCCAGCTATGCCTATATCCCAATCATGCGATTCATTTAGCCAGGTTTCTGTAATGGCCACAATGTCCAAATCCATTTCCACCATTAGGGCTTCCAGGTCCGAAACTTTGTTGGCTAAGCTTCGAGCATTAGTGCTCATTGCTTTCCAGGATTTAACTGGCTTGTGTGTATTTTGCATTGTTTTTGTTCTGACCACATCTTCCCGCTTGTTTTTGATGTGTGGTTTAAAAGTGTGGATGTTTCTGATGTTATTCTGCTTTTGCAGGGGGTGACGTCCAGAGCTTGACCTTCCACATCTGTGTTCACTTTCTGCTCTAAGTACTTCAACAACTTGGTTTGTATTCCTGCTGGCTGAAGAGTCTGGGAGGCACTTGACTATCTTCTCTCCAATGAACTGTGTTCCCAAATTGGTGCCTATGATGATGGAATCCCCAAGTATTAGTAGTTTGCTGTTTGGTGAGGTTTTCTTTATATTTGGTCCTCTAGCAGGAGATTGGGCATTGTCTGTCTCATTTAAGGGCCCTTCAGTTTCTTTGGATTGGGCATCCTCATTAGCCAAGGCAGAGAAGGCATTGTGCAGGGATGTTTCCTGATGCATAGGATGCCTTTGTGTCACAGGTCGCAATCTACCAGAACCCACTGTGATCCATTTATTCCTGGGGTATTTGATTCTCTCCTCCTAAGGCTACTAAAAAGACCGCAGTCTAGTGGAGCCTTCCACGTCGCGCTCCAGTGAGAGAGTCACCCTCATGCTGGTTGTTCATGAACATTTAATTCAATCTTTTTCTCTCAGTTCTTCAGATTTTCTTCAAAGAGGAGAAAATCTATCCACCATCTGCTGGACAGGGCTGGCTTAAGATGTGAGCCAATGAGGCACTGGCTCAGGGCACACCAGAATAGGGGCGCAGGAGGCCTGCCTGAATGGTTCACTAATGAAGACCACTAAGCATTTGTTTTTGCTTCCACAGATATATTGATCCTTAATACAGCTGTGGGAGCATCTGTTTTTGCTCCAAAGGCTGTATTGAGCATTAATACAGC
Organism: Ichthyophis bannanicus; assembly: GCA_033557465.1. Lineage (NCBI taxonomy): Eukaryota > Metazoa > Chordata > Amphibia > Gymnophiona > Ichthyophiidae > Ichthyophis > Ichthyophis bannanicus. The sequence goes on from CM066032.1 coordinate 827,995,214, forward strand.
CATGGAAGCAAAAGCAAATGCTCCCATGGCTGTGTTAATGGTTAACACATCCATGGCTCTGGAGGCAGGGGGCAGGCTGGGAACTGTGTTGTTGGGGGGGGGGGGGGTGAGTGGCCAGGACTGGAAATCAGCTGATATTTGGGCTGTTTGGGAGCTGGCCAGGATTGAAAATGGGCTGATACTGGGCCTGGGGGAGGGGGCTGGGACTGACGGGGCTGATACTGGGGCTGAGGGGGCCTGTGACTGGAAATGGGATGATGAGGGGTAAGACTGGCAATAGGTTGATACTGGGGCTGGGGTGACTAGAAATGGGCTTTATACTGAGGCTGGGGAAATGGGACTGGTGGTGGGGAGCTGGGACTGGAAGGGACCTAATTCTAGAGCTGAGGACCTGGGATTGAAAGGGGGATGATGCTGGTGAATGCTAGAGTTGGGGTGGGAAAAGGAACAAGAAGCTGGAGGAGTGAGAAGGAAGACAGATATTGTGGGGAGTGGGGAAGAAGCAAAGTCATAACTAGAAGAAAGTTGAGAGGGAGGTGTATAAGAACACATGCTAGGGTAATGAGGAGGAAAGACAGTTAATGAATTGGAGAAGGAAGTAAATGGGTGAGTGCTGGGGAAGGGGAGTAGGAGGCAGGAGGGCAGGTACTAGAGACATGGCATTTGGGAAAGCTGATGGGTGAAGAATCTAAGATTGGGTGAGAAAACAGAAGAAAGACTCTCAGGCTGGGTATTAGGAATGTAAGTGAGGACTCAGGGCTGCTTGGGTGGGATTCTGAGTGAGGACTTGGAGTTGCTTGGGGGGAGGGGGACAGTGAGCACTAAGAAATGGACCAGAGATTAGGAAGACAGTAGGGACAAGGTGAATGGGTGAGGGGCATGAGTAGGGCTGTGAGACCAAGTACAGAAATACGGGGGGAAAAGATGGTTTGAAGGACCTGGAGGGTTTGGGGAGGGGTTGCAGGGCACTTGAAAAGGACAGAGTACTATGGAATGGATGAGGGTCATAGGGAGAGGTCCTTCTTGAAAGAGGTGAGAGAGGGCAGCAATGAGGGAAGTGAAAGGGGAAATGAAAGCCTGGATAGGGGTAAGTCATATGAAAGAGCCTGGAGGTGGAGAGAGGATGAGTGCTAGGGAATAAGCTGGAGATGATTAAGGGATGAGAGGCAGGTGGTGGTAGATGAGGCTGGGGAGGGGATGAGTAGAGAGGGAGACAATGTGGGACTAGAAAGTGGATGAAAGAGTGCTAGGATGCTGGTGAGGGAATGAGACAGATGTGAAATGGAAGGATTAGGGAAGTAAGGTTAGGAAATGGAATGCTCGTAAGTAGGTGAACAGTGTAAAGAGGAAGACTGAAGAATAAAGGAGGAATGGAATGAAGCTATAGTTTGGTAAAAGGCAAATGAGAGAAACAGAAGAACCAATGTCAGAGAGAGATATAGGGAAGGAAATGACAAAGACAGGGGATGTGAAGAAACAGAAAATTGAAATGGGATCCAGGAAAAGGACTTAGAAGAAAGGACAAGAGGAAGTGGAAAAGACAGCCAGAGACCAACCCAACTGGAAAAATTAAAATGATTAAAGATACAAAAGAATGTCAATTTGTAGAGAATAGAAACAGAGAAACATGACGGCAGAAAATGACAATATGGCCTATCTAGTCTGCCCTTCCATATCAACTACACTAGTCCCCTTTTTTCCTTTAGAGATCTTCTGTGTTTGTCCAATGTTTTCTTGAATTCAGATATTGATCTTGTCTCTACTACCTCGACTGGGAGACTATTCTACGCATCTACCACTCTTTCCGTAAAGAAATATTTCTGCATACTACTTCTGAGTCTATCTCCTTTTACCCTCATCCTATGTCCCCTAGTAGCAGAGCTTGCTTTCAATCGAAAGAGGCTCTCCTCTTGTGCATTTATGCCACGGAGGTATTTAAATGTCTCTATCATGTCTCCTCTATTCTGCCTTTCTTCCAACGTGCACATATTAAGATCTTTAAGTCTGTACCCATATGTTTTATAATGAAGACCACTAACCATTTTAGTAGCCACCCTCTGCACCGACTTCATCCTATTTATATATTTTAGGTGTGGTCGCCAGAACTGCACACAATACTCCAAATGAGGTTGCACTAGAGACTTATACAGAAGCACTATCACCTCTTTTTTTCCGCTGCCCATTCCTCTCCTATGCACCCAAGCATCCTTCTGGCTTTTGTACGGTTGTGCTAATGGATGGCGCTGCATCAGTGTGATGTGGGTGTGCTAGTGGTGTTATTCTGTTTTTTGGTTATGCCTGGTTGAGAGTTGTCACTAGTGTGGGAGTAGTACTGAAGGAAAAGATGGTGCTTCAGTGCCTTCCCAAATTTGGATGAGGTCAGTGATGGACCGGATGGTGGATGGGAGTGCGTTCCAGCATGTGGGTGCATAGAACCCAAAGGCTCTGTTCATGTACCTTTTGTCACCTCCCATTCAACTAATTTCTAGCCCAGTCAGTCACTTTATGGTCCATCCCTAGGGTGTTCAATTTTTTTATAAGTCGCCTGTGCAGAACGGTGTAAAAGGCATTACTGAAATATAAGTACACCACATCTAGAGCTCTCCCTCGGTCCAACTCCCTGGTCACCCTGTCAAAGAAATCTATCAGATTTGTCTGAGAAGACCTGCCTCTGGTAAACCCATGCTGCCTCGGATCCTGCAATCTACTGGACTCCAGAAACCTTACCATTCTCTGTTTTAGTGTTTCAAATAATGGAAAGAATGAAAAATGTCAGCTTTGAAAATGTTCATATCTTATAGTTCATTATAGGAGGAAATTCATTTCTCTTTCTCTTTCTTCAGTGTTTAACAGCTCAATGTGTGTTTTGGGAGTTTTCCATTTACATTTGTGTCTGCATATTTGTTTCAAAACTTGAAGTTTCTTATTCTTTACTAGGTAATGGTCTGTTTATGTTTATTAGAAAACTTGATATACCATGCCTTATTGGTCGAGGGCGGTTTACAATTAGTAACAAACACAATGGCCATAGGCTGTGGAAAAGGAAAAGAACTCCATTAAATGACAGGAGAGAGAACGTGGAAGGCAGAACAAAAGAGAAGAGAAAAGGTACTTTTCAGAGTCTGGAGGGAAGAGGTTACGTAACAGTTGATTGCAAATCAAAAGTGGTTTCAAAAAGATGGGTTTTTCCACGTGCAGCTGAGATAAGGGATTCTGTTAACATGTAGGTTCTCTCTAGAAATCTATAGTAGGTCAGCTTGTTCTTTTTTTCCAACTGGAGGTTACTAGGGTTCTAGAATACTTGCAATGCAATTTGAGTTCTTGATACTGGTGTTGGATGTCCATTTGCAGGTTTTTGCGTTATGATGTACAATGTCTAGCAGTAGAGGGGCATAGTGGTGTTGTCACGGATGTGAAACTACAATTTCAACAGAATTTTTTTCTATGTTGAGTTGTAAAGTGAAACACTCTACTTCTGTTCTGCGTCTGTTTTTGGGAGAGTTTTTTTTTTTTATTTAAACCAATTTCCAATTTTACAAAACAAAAAGTAATACACCAAGCTACACATAGCAATAACCAAACAGCATATCAAAAATAAACCCACTCAATATAGATAGCTAAACTCCATTACAACATAGTCCTCAATAATAACACCTCTATATGGTTCCAAACAAGTAATATACAACAAGGAAAAGAAAAATACATCAATTGAGCAAAGATGTCCCTCATGGCAGCCAGTACAGGAATTACTCCATCCCCCCCGCTTCCCTCACCTGAAGAAATTTTACCAGTTGCAACGGTTCAAAAAACAAGAAATGCTTAGTCTGATATAATACTACACACTTATAAGGAAACCTCAATTTAAATTGGGCACCCAGGGCAGTAGCTCTCTGGCGTAAAGCCAGAAACTCTTTCCGCCTTTTCTGGAAGATGTGGTGGGCCACCTGCTGGTTTAGGGTCCACTCGTGTGGTAGAAGAACTCTCCTGAGTCAATCACCAAAAGAGTGAGCTCTCCTGGCAGGTACATGGCCCTCAGGAGCATGCCATGTGCGCAGGCACACTTCCAGGGCCAGACTGTCTCCCAACAGAGGAGGTATGAGCCTATGCCGCCCTGTTTGTTGATATAAAACATGATCACCTAGTTGTCCATTTGTAGGACGACTATCTGGTTAGAGAGGTGTTGTCGAAATACTTGAAGGGCATTGGTCACTGTTTGGAGTTCCAGGAAGTTGAAATGATGGAGGATCTCCTGAGCCATCCAGAGGCAGTGTGTGCTCTGGCCATCTAGATGAGCTCCCCGGCCCATCTTGGAGGCATCCGCCGTCAGCACTCATTGGTGCAGCGGGGTCTGGAAGGGTAGTCCCACAAGTAGGTTGGTAGCTATTGCCACCAGGAAAGGACTCCTTCAGTGGCGGAGTGACCGTGACATTGTCAGAGAGGCAACTGGAAACCTGGCACCATTGTGTGCAAAGCGTCCTCTGCATCTGCTGCATCTGAAGCCATGCTGAGGGAGTAACATGGACTGTAGAGGCCATGTGACCCAGGAGGTGCAGCATCTGTCGAGCTGTTACAAGCGGGCAAAGCTGGATGTCCTGCACAAGGGTGATTAGGCATTGGGCCCGTTCGGATGGGAGGAAGGCTCTTGCTCGAGTGGTATTGAGGAGAGCCCCAATGAACTCGAGGCGTTGAGAGGGCTGCAGGTGAGACTTGGGATAGTTATGACAAAGCCCAGCTACTCCAGTACCTGAATCGTACGATGAACGGACTGCCGCACCTCATCTGGCATCTCGCCCCTAATAAGCCAATCGTCCAGGTAGGGGAAGACAAAGATTCCCTGGATCCAGAGAAAGGCAGTGACGCCCGCCAAGCATTTTGTGAAGATCCTTGGGGCGGATGTAAGGCCGAAGGATAGCACATGCAGGGGATGAATGAGGATGTGCGTGTAAGCATCTTTGAGATCTAAAGAGTACAGCCAATTTTCCTGTTGAAGATAGGGTAACAATGTTCCCAGGGATACCATCTTGAATTTTACTTTTACCAGGAACCAGTTGAGGTTCTAAAGATCTAGGATGGGTCAGAACCCACCTGTTTTCTTGGACACTAGGAATTAGCAGGAGTAGGACCCAACTCTCTTTTGAGATGAAGAGACCAGCTCCACGGCCCAGTCGGCTAAGAGGGCCTATACCTCCTGTTGGAGGAGACGATGGAGAGGCTCGAGGGGGTACTCCCCTGGAAAGAAGGAGGGGGAAGCTGATCGAAGCATAGCAGGTACCCGTCCTGGACCATTTGAAGCGCCCAGGAATCTGTTGTGATGCTGGGCCACCTGTGTGCAAAGTAGATCAGTCTTCTCCCGACCTGGGATGGAACAGTCCGGAATGGGAAGGAGGGCTATGTTCCAGAAGTAGGAGCCAACCCCCTCCCCCCCAGGTTGTGGCTGTGGTGCTGGTTAGGTCTTCTGGGGTTCTGGCTTGTACTGCTGATGCTGGCCCAGACCTTTTGACTGCTGTCCCTGTTGGGGTAGCTGGTTAGGAAAGGTACGGGGTATAAGTACCATAAGTTTTCTTCTTCTTAGGGTAGAAGGACTTCTTCCCCAAAGACTTCTGTCTGCAAGAGTCAGAAGTCTTCCGAGAGAGCATGTTCATGGTGAGTTGCTCATGCTCCCACTCTCCAGCTTTCTCTTTCATGGGTTTGCCGAAGAGATTTTCTCTCTGGCATGGGACATCGGCCAACTTGTCCTGAACCCATTGTTCTAAGTCTGAGGACTGTAACCACCCTAGGCAGAGGGCACCGATGCCCACCGTGGCCACCCTAGCCATGGACTCAAACCTGTCACAGACTGCTCTGGTGATGAACTTGGAGCATTCTTGGTTTTGGCAACAAGGTTCTGGAAGCACTCGAGAGCCTCCCCCGACAGTCCAGTCAAGAACCTGGCGAGATCCCCTGAGAGGTCTTGGAGGTACATCCCCATATCTAACTGGTATGCCTGTATTTGAACCACTAGTATCGAGCCCTAGTAGCACTTTCTACCAAACCCATCCAGGGTCCATGCCTCCAGGCCGGAGGGGCACAGAGAACATCTTCACGCTCTTACTATGACACATGGCCAATTCCACAACCATGGAGTAGTGAGGTAGTTGTGCTTTTTTGAAGCCAGGGCTCTTATGCACTTGATACATCGAGATGCCAGCCAACCGAGAGCACCATCAGGGGTGTTTCCCACATGTGAAAGAATAGTCTCTCCAGGATCGGGCATACTGGCACCATGATGGCCTCTTTAGGGGAAGTGGGGTATTAGAGTTTCTCCAATTTACTACACCCTGGGTTCCTCCTCCACCTTGATGGTAACGGGCAAGGCCTTCCCCATATCCCGTATAAACTCATGAAATTGTCCTCCAGGAGGGGACTTCCATCATTCGTACAGGGGTGAGGGATCGGAAGGGCAGTCCCAGTGATGAATGGTCTCTGGAGATTCCTCCTCAGTCTCCCAGTCAGAGTTGGAGTCTGAGAGGAACTCAAAGTCTCGCCAGGAATTCAAAGGTGCTGACGGCGCTCAGGCAGGGTTGAAGGAGTCATCGGTTGCCGGTGGTCTGATTTCCAGGCACTCAGGGAGAAACTAGATGCACCTAGAGGGACCTCAAGCATCCCCTGGAATTGCTGTCAGCTTTGGGAAGAGCATGAACTTCTAAGACAGGCTGCACCTCTGATGGTGAGGCTCCTGCCTTGGACAGAGCTGTCACCAGTGCCGAGGAACCCAAGGTGACTGGGTCTTGGGCAGCCTGCTGGGTCAGGAACGCAGCAAAGCTACACTCAAGGGCTTGCATTCACTAAGCAAGGAGCAAGTCCGGTGCTGCCGGAGCCAGTGCCGCATCCTTCGGGGCAGATTCTGATTCCCTCGGTGGGGATTCCTCAATGGTTACCGCCTCAGGAGTCCCATGCCGGCTCTCTAGAGCCTTGGGAGGCAGCTCCTCCCACCAGGGCAGCTTGAGGGGCTGCTCCTGGCTCTCGCCCTCGGAGCTGCATCGAGGGCTATGATGCCGATGGTCATGGGACTTAACCCTTGCTCCAGCATCACACTTCGATGTTGGCGGGGCAGGAAGTGAGGTTCTTCAGGGGGTGCTCTTTGTCGAAGGAGAGCAGCCGGTCTGATGGTCCACAACCCCTCAGCTCCAAAAGGGCCCAGCCCCTGTGCAAGCCGAAGCCTCATTGGAGGCCTTCGAGGGCATCAATGCTGAGGTTGATGCCAGGGCCTATGTTGATGACTCCGAAGACCAGACCAGCGCTTCCCACTGTTTCTCTTGATTCCTAAGCCCCTTAGGTATAATCTGTAGGCAGAGGATACAGGTCAAGGGCTTGTGGTGCAGCCTGAGACACTGAAGGTACCAGTTGTGGCAGTCTGTGATGAAAATAGTCTGGTCGGCGCATAGCCTGCCTGCTGACCCCCTTAACCCGGATTTTCTTTCTGCGGTGACAGAAATGAAAATCCGGGTTATGCCAGCAGCCACCGAGGCCAAGCGGGTAGCAGCGATTTTCGATGCTGCCTGTTTAGCCCCAGCGCCTTAAAGACAGGCGATGGTTCTTCTTGCCTATCTTTAAGGCGCAGAGTGCTAAGCGGGCAGCATAGAAAATCGCTGTTACCCGCTTAGTGCCATTCCCCACCTCTACTCCGCCCCAGAATGTCCCAAACATGTCCTGAATAAGCAGATAGCATATGGGCACGTTAGAGACAACTGGGATTTTCCAAAGGCCCTACCCGTGTAGGTGCTTTTGGAAAATCCCGGTTAAAGCATTTACACGGGTAACGTGTAACTGTCTTCTAAAATCGGGCCTGAGATTTTTAAAATTTGGAAAAAATGCTCACACCTCTATTTGATCATCTTTGCTATATACAAAGATAAGTAAATTCTCAATATGTTGCGGATCCCAGAAATGGATGTGTGATGTACACCTCATTTTCCATAAGCAGTCCAGCAGTTTCACGCAAAAAGAAATGGTTCACATCAATCACAAACTGGCTCGCACAATACAACATCACCATAAACCACAAGAAAACAGAAGTGCTACAGTATATATCACCAAAGACAATAACTTTACCCCACCTCCAACTATAACCATCAACGGAACACAGCTCGAAGTAAAACCTGAAGTCTGCTACCTAAGAGTAACATTACATAAAAGCCTAACCTTCTCCTCTCACATCAGTAAAATCACAAAAGCCATATATCACAAGATAAAGATGGTACAACACCTCAAGCCACTTCTGAACGCCCACAACTTTTGAACAGTTGTTCAAGCACTCATTTTCCCCCACTTGGACTACGGTAAGCTCATCTTCCAAGGCCTGCCTAAATGTGCAATAACTCCACTACAATTAGCCCAAAATACAGTAGCAAGGATCTTCTGCAATGCCTCCAGAAAGCGTAGTTACTCACCTGTAACAGGTGTTCTCCAGGAGCAGCAGGAATCAGTCCTCACATATGGGTGACGTCGGCGCCGACGGAGCCCTCGCGGAGCAATTTTCCCCAGCTTTCAAAGAAAGCCTTTGGGAATTGCAGCGCGCATGCGCGGTCTGCTTCCCGCCCAAGGGTGCCATCTTAGCCAGTCAGATGACATAGCTAAAAAGACAGCGTAAAATATGCAAAACAACTAAAGCAGATAATCGCAACTCCAAGGGGAGGAGGGAGGGTTGTGAGGACTGATTCCTGCTGCTCCTGGAGAACACCTGTTACAGGTGAGTAACTACGCTTTCTCCAGGACCAAGCAGGAAGTCAGTCCTCACATATGGGACTCCCAAGCTTAAGGCTACCGGAGAGCCTAAGCACAAAAATGAGCTCCCTCTAGCTCAGCGGCACAGAAGGAAGGAATCTTCACTGAATTATTCCCCACCGGTAGCCCTCATCCGGGATGGAGGGTAGGAGTTGCTCAAACCTCGAAGAGATTTCGGAGGACTGCCTGTCCAAAAGCACTGTCCCTGCGGGACTCTCTCTCGAGACAGTAATGGACCGCAAACGTCTGGCTCGAAGACCAAGTAGCGGCCCGGCAGATGTCTGCCAGCGGAACAGAGCGGAGGTAAGCCACTGACGTAGCCTTTGCCCGAACACAATGAGCCGTGACTCGACTTTCTAACGAGAGTCCGGCTGCCCCATAAGCCCAAGCGATACAGTCAGCAACCCAGATGGACAGAGTACGCTTGGAGACAGGGAGCCCCAATTTGTTGGGGTCAAAAGACACAAAGAGCTGAGCAGCTTTGCGGTGCTCCCGCGTACGGTCAAGGTAGAAGTTCAACGCCCTTCTACAGTCCAGGGTATGCAGGACCATTTCAGCTCGGTTGGAGTGTGGCCTGGGAAAGAAGGTCGGAAGTACCACCTCCTGATTGATGTGAAAAGGGGAGACCACTTTTGGAAGAAATTTTGGGTGAGTCCGTAAGACTACCCTATTCTTGTAGATCCGAGTGTAAGGGGGATCAGACACGAGGGCCTGCAATTCACTTACGCGTCTAGCGGAAGTGAGGGCTATCAGGAATAAGGTTTTCCAAGACAGAAAACGGAGAGAACAGGTAGCCATTGGTTCAAAAGGCGGACAGGTGATCCGCTGTAAAACCACATTCAGATCCCAGTCAGGTGCTGGCGGGCGCAGAGGTGGTTTAAGTAGAAGGAGACCTCGGAGAAACCTTGCCACGAGAGTGTCGCTGGAAAGAGGTCTGCCGTTCACTGGCACATGATGTGCTGAAAGAGCACTGAGGTGAACTTTGACGGAATTGGACTTAAGTCCCATGTTAGAGAGGTAGAGCAAGTACTGCAAGATCACTGACACCGAGCAGGAGAAGGGATCCTGAGACTGCTGGGCACACCAAACGGAAAAGCGACGCCATTTAAGGGCGTAGCATTTGCGGGTAGAAGGTCGCCGAGAAGCTAGGACGACCTCTTCCACCTCTGCCGGCAGGAGAAGGGGAGCAAGGACTACCCTTTCAGCCGCCAGGCCATTAGATTGAGAGATCTGAGATTGGGGTGTAGCAGGGACCCCTGATCCTGTGTTAGGAGATCCGGTTGAAACCCCAGAGGGAACAGATCCTCTACCGCTAGTTGCAACAGGAGTGGAAACCACGGCTGCCTGGGCCAGCGAGGAGCCACCAGGATCATGGAAGCTTTGTCTCGGAGAACCTTGAAAAGAGTTCGAGAGACTAGCGGGATGGGAGGAAAAGCATAGAGAAGGCTCTCCGACCATGAGAGTAGAAAAGCATCTGCCGCTACTCGAAGGGGATGTGGCTGACGAGAGCAGAAGCGAGGAAGTTGCCGGTTGAGAGGACTGGCAAAGAGATCCATCGTGGGGAGGCCCCACTTCAGAAAAAGTTTCTGAACTACCAAGGGATCCAGACGCCACTCGTGCGGCTGGAGTATCCTGCTGAGTTTGTCCGCCAGGCAATTTTCTTGGCCTGGGAGATAAACTGCCTTGAGAAGAATGCCGTGACTGACGGCCCAAGAGCAGAGCCTCTGAGCTTCTCGGCAGAGAAGTAAGGAGCCCGTGCCCCCCTGTTTGTTCACGTAGAACATGGCAACTTGATTGTCCGTCTGGACAAGGACGGACTGGTGAGAAGTCAGGTGGGAGAAAGCCTTGAGCGCCAGACGGATTGCTCTGAGCTCCAGGAAGTTGATCTGCTGAGCAGACTCCCACGCGGTCCAGAGACCTTGAGTACACGCCCCTTGGCAATGTGCTCCCCAACCTAGGAGGGAAGCATCGGTCGTCAGCACTTGAGCCGGCTGAGGCGACTGAAAAGGCATTCCGAGCACCAGGTTCGGCCGATGAAGCCACCACTGTAGAGAAGAGGCCAGCGGCCCGGAGATGCGCACTAAGTCGGCTAGTCCGCCGGTGGCTTGTTGCCACTGCTTGCGAAGGCACCATTGAGCAGGCCGCATATTCAGGCGGGCATTGGGGGTCACGTGGACGGTGGAAGCCATATGGCCGAGTAGTCTCAGGAAGCGCCTGGCGGAGACCAGGGACTGGCTGCGAAAACGGCCGGCTAGGTCCATGAGCCGTTGAGCCCTGTCGAGAGGCAGGAAAGCTCGTGCCTGAGGAGTGTGCAGTCTTGCGCCGATGAACTCGAGATCCTGTGAAGGGAGCAAAGTGGACTTTGCGAAGTTTATGACAAAGCCCAAGTACTGCAGAAGAGTCACCGTGCGGTGTGTGGCATTGGTGACTGCCGGAGAGGACGATGCTCTGATGAGCCAGTCGTCGAGGTACGGAAAGACATAGAGGCCGTGAAGCCGGAGATAGGCCGCCACCACCGCGAGACATTTTGTGAAGACTCGCGGTGCGGAGGATAGGCCAAAGGGCAGCACTCTGTACTGGTAATGATTTCCTGCCACCACAAACCGTAGGTATTGGCGGTGGCTTGGGTGGATGAGGATGTGCGTGTAGGCATCCTTTAGATCCAAGGAGCATAGCCAATCTCCCTGCTGGAGGTAGGGAAGAAGGATTCCAAGGGTAAGCATCTTGAACTTTTCCCTCACGAGGAACTTGTTGAGGTTGCGCAAGTCCAGGATGGGTCTGAGGCCTCCTATCCTTTTTGGTATCAGGAAATACCTGGAATAAAAGTCTTGACCTCTCAGGTGGTGGGGCACCGGTTCCACAGCCTGTTCCTGAAGAAGACTTGCTAACTCCTGAAGGAGTAAGTCCCTGTGCAGAGGGAGTCGTGGAGGTTCTCCCGGGAAATAAGAGGGAGGGACCTGATGGAAGTGGAGAAGATATCCTTCTCTTACGACTTGAAGCACCCAGGCATCTGAAGTGATGTTGGACCACCTGTGTGCGAAGTGAACCAGCCGGCCTCCGGTGCTGGGAGGAGCCAGCGGAGGGGGAGAGGCTATGCTGAGGAAGTCAAAAGCCCCCACCCTGCTGAGCAGGGGCTGGTGGTGCAGGCTTGGGGGCTTGCTGCCTACGGGACCCGTTACCCCGTCCCTTGGCCTGCTGGCCCTGTGGGGGAGCTGCGGAGGCCTGATATTGTGGGTAGTGTTTATAGGCAGCCGCCTTTCTCGGGTAAAAGGACTTCTTTCCCGAGCCCTTCTTTTTCTGGGAAGGGGCGGAGGTCTTCCTAGAAAGCCTAGTCCTGGTGAGAGTCTCCGTCTCGATTTGTGCAGCCTTTTCAGCCATGGGCTTGCCAAAGAGGTTCTCACCTCGGCAGGGGACATCGACCAACTTGTCCTGCACCCAGGGTTCCAGGTCAGACGACTGAAGCCAAGCTTGTCGGCGGGCACCGATGCCAGCTGCGGCCACGCGAGCCGATGCTTCAAAGCCATCATAGGCTGCTCGGGACATGAATTTGGAGCATTCCCGAATACCAGTTGTCAAGGCCAGGAACCTCCGCAAAGGTTCCTCGGACAGTCCAGCGGAGAATCCGGCTATCTCTTTAGCCAGGTCTCGGAGATACATGCCCATGTATATCTGGTAGGTCTGGACACGACAAGCAAGCATAGAGCCCTGGAAACACTTCTTACCAAGGCCATCCAGGTTACGGGCCTCCCTGCCAGGAGGCACCGAGGAGTGCATCTTTTGGCTCTTAAGCCTATGCATGGCCGATTCCACTACCATGGAATGGTGTGGCAGCTGTGCTTTTTGGAAGCCAGGACTCTTGCGGACTCGATAGATGGAATCGACCCGCTTGCTTAATACCGGCGACGAGGCCGGACTCTCCCACATGCGGAAGAGTAGTCGTTCCAGCATGGGAGGAACCGGTACAGTAAAGTGCTCCCTGGCAGGAGAGTCGTACTGAAGGGCGTCGAGCTCTTCGGCTCGAGGCTCCTCCTCGGGATCCGCAGGGAAGGCCAAAGCCTTGGCCATATCCCTGACAAAGTCCGAGAACCGGGCATCCTCCGGAGGGGACTGCTTCCGAGGTTCGGACTCAGGTGAGTCCGAGGGGACACACCGAGTCCGAAACGAATCAGGTGACTCCTCCTCTTCAGACTCCCAGGCCGACTCCGAGGAGGAATCGGTGGGGTCGGCTCGGGCAGGCGGAGGCGTCGGCCGCCCCGACACCGAGGGAGTCGGCGTCGACGACCTCGGTCCCAAACGGGAGGCCGAGGGTGACCTCGACCGAGGATCGACTCGAGTTCGCATGGACTCGAGGATCGGCTCGGTCTCCGGGGTCGACTTAGACGTCGACGTCCCGGCGGTCGGGGCAGTGGCGCCAGCGAGGCTAGCGATCAGTGCCCGCTGCTGGTCCATGAAGGCAGATAGTCTGCTCTCCAAGGCCGTCAACCTGAGTCCGACCTCAGGCGACCCAGCAGCCCCCGACTCGGGCCCCGACGGCGTCGGGCCCGACGTCGGAACTCTCGGAGGCGAGTCCAGGAGGACTACAGGACTTACCCGAGCAGGCAACTCCGACTCCAGGCGAGGTCGCTTCGGGAGGTGCTCCTTCTCCAAAGACCCGGGACGGCTATCGGGGCTATGCGACCTGGCCCTCGCGGAGCCAGGAGCGTCCACCGACGCCGCCCTCGCGGGTTTTACCTTCCGTCGATGGTTCCCGGAGGGAGAACCCCCGTCAGAGGAGCTTCGGCGGTGGTCAGAGCTGGAACCTCTGGATGCCGAGGCCTCCGACGAGGTCCGGGTACGGCCGGGGTCAGCGAAGATTCTTTCCCGCTGGTGCCGCCGACTCCTTAACGCTTTGGAGGACATTTTGCCACAGGCCCCACAGATCAGTTCTTCGTGATCCGGGCCCAGGCAGCGGAGGCAATTATCGTGTGTGTCAGTGAGTGACATATTTCTGTCACACTGAACACACTGCTTGAAACCACTGGCAGCCATCGGGGGAAAAAGGGCCCCTGCAAGGTCAAAGGACCGGGCTGCCAGCGAAAAACCGAAAACGAAACTGACCAAAATCAGAAAAACCGAAAAATAAGGGAAGGACTCGCAACGGCGTCGCGAGTCCGGGCAGGAAAAAGACCGGCGTCGAACCGAAGGAAAAAAGAGAAATAAATCACGAAAATCAACTTTTTCAGCGGGGACACGACGGGTACGTCTGTAGGGCTCCGCGGAAAAAAAAAAGACTGGCTAAGATGGCACCCTTGGGCGGGAAGCAGACCGCGCATGCGCGCTGCAATTCCCAAAGGCTTTCTTTGAAAGCTGGGGAAAATTGCTCCGCGAGGGCTCCGTCGGCGCCGACGTCACCCATATGTGAGGACTGACTTCCTGCTTGGTCCTGGAGAACTGAACACATCACCACAATCCTCAAACAACTACATTGGCTACCTATCATGCAGCAAATAAAATACAAATCCTTACTCACAGTCTTCAAAACCATAAACGACCTATCAGCAATTTACCTACAATCACTCATACAGAAAACACCCAGCAACAGATCCAGAAGAAAACATGCCATTAACAAGCTACATACTCCCCCCAATAATTACCAAGACAAATCTCACAATGTCTAAGAGGGCCTTCTCCCTATTTGCCCCAACTCTCTGGAATACACTACCGGATGATATTCGTGCCATGGATGACTTAGCATGCTTCAGGAAAAACCTGAAAACACACCTCTTTCTTGAGTACTTCGCGGATTCGACATAATAGACCTCATGCAAAGGACAACTGCACCACCCAGCTACTCCCCACCCTCCTCCTGCTCACCCAGCCCCCCCCCTCCTAATGCCTGATGCTTAAAACAGCAAACATATTAAGTTACCTTCATTAACCAGTTCTATGTTAGTGTTACAACAGCAGTTATAATATTGTTATAAGATGATAAAGTTATAATGTTCTATGGAAAGCCATGTTGGCGATCTGGTTATTATGTAAACTGCTTAGACTTATAAATTTAGCAGTATATAAAAATAGCTAAATAAATTAAAATAAATAAATAATATGTGAATATACTGATATGCAATTTAAAAGGCCTTTCCATGTGTAAAGCAGGTTTTATTGTTATTTTGTTTAAGCCTTTTTCATTTCTTCTTCAATAATCTTCAAAGTCTCCATCTTCTCATAAGAGCATAGGAAATCTCCTTTTCCATCATCTGGTACAGTGGTTAGCATGGGCGAAGTTTGACAGTTTCATTTGGGGGGGCAACGGGTGGGTGACATATTTGCATGTCATTTGCATATTCATTATGGCTATCTTAAACTACTAGATGGATAGGAAACCAGCATATCAAACAGGTGAGGGATGAGCTGGCCCACCCAAGATACTCAAAGAGGACGCAGAGGCTCTCATTTAGTGGCTTTGCACAAAACTGGAAAGGAACATATTCCTGGGCTATATAATTAAAATGCAGCAAAACGTGTAGCTGTTTAATTATTTAGCCTTGCACCCTAAGATTTGAAAAGAAATACTGACACCTGTAAATATTTTTTCTCCAAAAAACAGAGGAGATGTAAGGTGCTCACATGCCAAGGGACAAAAAAAAATAGAAAACCACAGCACAGTTTCTAGCACCAAAATAAAGCAGTTACTCACCTGTAGCAGATGTTCTCGAGAACAGCAGGAATCAGTCTTCACATATGGGTAACATCACAGACTGAGCCCATGTGGGAAATGCTCCCCAGCTTTCAGAGAAAGCATTTGGGAGGTCAACCACACATGTGTGCCCGTCTTCCCAAAGTAGCCATTTTACCATAGTATGATGACACAGCTTAATAAAGCTTAAAAAAGAAAACAACTCCATGGAGAGGAGGGAGGGTAGTGAGGGCTAATTCCTGCTGTTCCCGGAGAACACCTGCTACAGGTGAGTAACTACACTTTCTACAGGACCAAGCAGGAAGTAAGTCCTCACATATCGGACTCATAAATTACAGGCTACCAAGAAAATTTTTAAACAGCCAACAGAGCAACCAGAAAAACCAAACCAGGAAGAACAAATGAAAAAATGCTGAATGGTTTCAAGAGCCAGCATCAAGCAGAGGCATCAGCATCAATTCAACTCTACTTTAGCATGGACGAAGAGAAGGGCCGGTGGGAAGGAGTTGCATCAATTCCCAAAGCAGTGCCAGAATATGGCTTGATTGAAGTTGCTGACATGCCGGGAATCCACATCTAGGCAGTAGTGTGCTGTGAAAATGTGGACAGATGACCATGTAGCAGTACTAAAAATCTCTATTGCGGATACTGTGGAGGTACTGGCGGTGGTTAGCTACAGAAGCTGTCATAGCTCGGGCATTGTGCAACGTGACACGGTAGTCCAAGTTGAGCTCAGCCTGGTCCTAAGCAAAGGAAATGCAGTCCACCACTTAAATGGAGAGGGTGTGTTTGGAGATGGTGACACCCAGTCGGTTGGGTCAAAAGAGACGAAGAGCTGGGGGGAGCGGCGGTGGGCTTTAGTGCATTCCAGATACAAAGTCAGCGCTCTCCTAGAATCCAAAGTGTGTAAGGAGGCTTCTTCAGTCCTGTTGGCATGAGGCTTGGGAAAAAAGGTGGGCAAGACCACCGACTGGGTTGAGGTGAAAAGTGGAAACCACCTTAGGAAGGAACATGGGATGAGTGCAGAGAACCACTCTATTCTTGAAAACCTGGTATACGGTGGATGTGCTACCAGGGCTTGTAACTCACTGATTCTGAGCGCCAAAGTGAGCGCTACTCAAAAGATAACCTTCCAGATAAGAAATATGAGAGGACAGGAGGCGAGTGGTTCAAAGGGTGGAGCGAGCAGCTGGCCAAAGACAAAATTCAGATCCCTCGTAACTGGCCAGGTCGGAGGACTGTCCGAAGAGAGGATGGATACAAAGAGGTTTATCAGCTACTGGATGGTGGTAAGCTGCCAGGGTACTAAGGTGCACTCTGACAGAGTTAGATTTCAATCCAGAGTTAGAGAGATGGAGCAAGTAAGAGAGTACCATCTCCACAGAGCAAAACAAGGGGTCTATAGCCCTGTCCACACACCAGAGTGAAAATCTGCGCCACTTAAACGCAGAGGTGTCTCTGGTGGAGTCCTTACAGGATGCAAGAAGAATATCTTCGACATCTGTCGGTAAGCTGAAGTTTGTAAGAGCTATCCACGCAGTATCCAAGCCATGGGCGATAGGGATTTGAGGTTGGGATGGAGAAGGGTCCCTTCCTCCTGAGTTAGCAGATTCGGGGCACAGATGAGAGGAATCGGCGGCCTCCAGAAGAGCTGAAGCAGCAGGGGAAACCAAGGCTGTCTGAGTCAACACGGCACTATGAGTATCATGCTGGCTCTATCCGCCTACAGTTTGAAGAGGGTCTTGGCCACTAATGGAGTCTGCGGGTAGGCCATAGAGGAGGCTGTCGCTCCAATCCAGAAGGAAGGCATCAGAGGTATCTGATTGTTGCAGGGGACCCTAAGGCAAAACCGTGGCAGCTTGGCATTGAGAAGAGTGGCAAAAACGTCCATGGATGGGGTGCCCCACATCCGAAAGATGCAGTCAGCTACCCGGGAGTTGAGAGACCACGTGTGCAGTTGGAGATCTCTGATGAGTTGATCTGCCAGCGCACTGAGCTCCCCCAGTTCATAAATCACCTGGAGGAGCATGTTGTGCATGGAGGCAAACTTCCAGAGATGGACTGCTTTCCAGCAGAGGAGATACGAGCCCGTGCCACCTTGTTTGCTAATGTAGAACATGGCCACCTGGTTGTCCGTTTGTATAAGGACACCTTGATTGGAGAGCTATTGCTGGAATACTCGTAGGGCATTGGCAATAGCCCGGAGCTCGAGGAAATTGATTTGATGGAGGCTCCCCGCCATCATCCACAGACCCTGTATATGTGCAGGCCATCCAAGTATGCGCCTCAGCCCAGCTTGGAGACATCCACTGTCAGCATTCTCTGATGCGAGAGGGCCTGGAAGGGAAGGCCTGCAAGCAGGTGCTGTTGGGCCTGCCAACAGAAGAAGGATTCCTTGAGTGGCAGAGTTACTGTGATGATGTATGAGATGCATATGAAAGTAGGCCAAGGGGGTGACATGGACAGTGGAGGCCATGTGACCCAGGAGACAAAGCATTTGTTGCACTGTGACCAATGAACAACGTTGGAGCTCATGCACCAGTGCTGCTCCTAGGCTGCAGGGAGAAAGAGTAGTTACTCACCTGTAACAGGTGTTCTCCAGGAGCAGCAGGAATCAGTCCTCACATATGGGTGACGTCGGCGCCGACGGAGCCCTCACGGAGCAATTTCCCCAGCTTTCAAAGAAAGCCTTTGGGAATTGCAGCGCGCATGCGCAGTCCCCTTCCCGCCCAAGGGTGCCATCTTGCTCAGTCTGATGACATAGCTAAAAGACAGCAAAAAATTAGCAAAAATGAAATGATAGGACTGCAACTCCAAGGGGAGGAGGGAGGGTTGTGAGGACTGATTCCTGCTGCTCCTGGAGAACACCTGTTACAGGTGAGTAACTACTCTTTCTCCAGGACCAAGCAGGAAGTCAGTCCTCACATATGGGACTCCCTAGCTTAAGGCTACCGGAGACCTCAAGCAGAAAAATGAGCTCCCTCTAGCTCAATAGCACAGAAAGAAGGAATCTTCTCTGAAAACGCCCCCGACCGGTAGCCCAACACCAGGGCCGGAGGGTAGGAGTTGCCTAAACCTCAAAGAGATTATGGAGGACTGCCTGACCGAAAGCACTGTCCCTGCGGGACTCCCTCTCCAGGCAGTAATGGGCCGCAAAAGTCTGGCTTGAAGACCAAGTAGTGGCCCGGCAGATGTCTGCCAACGGAACAGAGCGGAGATGAGCCACTGACGCAGCCTTCGACCTAACACGATGAGCCGTGACTCGACCCTCCAATGAGAGGCCGGCCGCCCCATAAGCCCAAGCGATACAGTCAGCAACCCATATGGACAAAGTGCGCTTGGAGACAGGTAGCCCCAACTTATTGGGGTCAAAAGAAACGAAGAGCTGAACAGCCCTTCTATGCTCCCGCGTACGGTCAAGGTAGAAGGATAAGGCCCTCCTACAGTCCAGGGTATGCAGGACCATTTCAGCCTGGCAGGTGTGCGGCCTGGGAAAGAAGGTCGGAAGAACTACCTCCTGGTTGAGATGAAAAGGAGAAACCACTTTTGGAAGAAACTTAGGGTGAGTCCGTAAGACGACCCTATTCCTGTAGAACCTAGTGTAAGGAGGATCAGACACTAGGGCTTGCAGTTCACTAACGCGCCTAGCAGAGGTAAAGGCTACCAAGAACAAGGTTTTCCAGGAAAGAAAACGAAGAGGGCAGGTAGCCATAGGTTCAAAGGGCAGACAGGTAATCCGCTGCAAGACCACATTCAGATCCCATTCAGGGGCTGGTGGGTGTAAAGGAGGCTTAAGGAGAAGGAGGCCTCGGAGAAAACGAGCCACCAAAGGGTGGTGGGAAAGAGGCCTGCCATTCACCGGTGCGTGATGCGCAGAGAGAGCACTGAGGTGGACCCTGACAGAGTTGGACTTAAGGCCCAGATTGGAGAGGTAAAGCAAATATCGCAAGACCACTGCTATCAAGCAGGAGAAGGGATTCTCAGACTGCTGAGCACACCAAATGGAGAACCGACGCCACTTAAGAGCGTAGGACTTCCGGGTGGAAGGCCTCCTCGAGGCCAAGACAACCTCTTCCACCTCCCGAGGCAGCTGGAGGGGAGCAAGGACTACCCTTTCAGCAGCCAGGCCATCAGATGAAGGGACCGGAGGTTGGGGTGTAGGAGAGACCCCTGATCCTGTGTCAGGAGATCGGGCTGAAACCCCAGAGGAAGAGGAGTGTCCACCGCCAGCTGCATTAGAAGCGGGAACCAAGGTTGTCTTGGCCACCGGGAAGCCACTAGGATCATCGAGGCTTTGTCTCTGAGAACTTTGAAGAGTGTTCAAGACACCAGTGGCATGGGAGGAAAGGCATACAAGAGGCCTGTGGACCATGGAATCAGAAAAGCATCCGCCGCTACTCGGAGAGGATGCGGTTGTCGAGAGCAGAATCTGGGAAGTTGCCGGTTCAGAGGACTGGCAAACAGATCCATGGTGGGGAGGCCCCACTTGAGAAAAATCCACTGAACCACCAATGGATCCAACCTCCACTCGTGTGGTTGGAGGATCCTGCTTAGCTTGTCTGCCAGGTAATTTTCCTGACCTGGGGGATAGACCGCTTTGAGGAGGATGCCGTGGTGGACGGCCCAAGAGCACAGTTTTCGTGCCTCCTGACAGAGAAGGAAGGAGCCTGTTCCTCCTTGTTTGTTCACGTAGAACATTGCAACTTGATTGTCCGTCTGGACCAGCACAGACTGGTGAGAAGTGAGGTGGGAGAAGGCTCTCAGAGCTAGGCGGATGGCTCTGAGCTCCAGGAAGTTTATCTGCTGAGCAGACTCCCAAGGAGAAAAAGAAAAAAGAAAAAAAGGAAAAAAGGAAAGAACTCTGAGAAAAATGTGACGCCGAGGCATTGATGTTCCTGGAGATGGCAGGAAGATGCTGTACAGCATGTGATACCGACAAATAGCAAAAAAACTGGAAAAAAAAGGTAAACTAAATTCTGGGACATAGATGACGTCTGGAGTGGAAAAAGAAGTCTCTGTTGGTGACATTATCCTTCTCTTCTGCCCACAGGAGATCAGATCCCCATGGGCAGACAAAGAGTTGCGGCCATTGGAGCAACTCATTTGGCGGGGGGTGGGGGGGAGCAATGCCTCCCTCCCCCTCCCCCAAATTAAATCCACAGTGAGTAGATATAGCCAGGTCTACCCAGATCACAGAAAGATCTGGGATATCCATAAGGTCATTCTCTGTTTTTACGGTTGTGGTCAAAATTATTGACACCCTTGTATAATAGGTATGTTGTGCCCGATATTCAAAAGGCAGTTACATGGTTTACAGACCTGTAAATTGTGTAACTGTCGCTGAACAGGATATTCAACGGCTCTAATAAGGTTAGTGTCACAGAATATACCCTCTCTTCTCCCTTACGCGCCCCGATGCTAACCGTTTAGTATCAGGGCATGTCGGGGGCATTCTAGGAAGGAGCAGAGGAAGCGACAGTCCCTAACTGGCAGCAGTGATATTGCATGCTGCCCGGTTAGGGACTTGCAGCTAAAAGAAAGGTAAGGAAAACCCTCACCTATTTTTAAGTCTCAGGAGCTAACTGGGCAGCATGCAATATCATTGCTGCCCAGTTAGCTACTGCGGCTTCCGGTCATGTGCGGCAAACCTGGATATTCAATGCCGAGGCCGCATATGATCCTGGCAATGAATATCCAGGGTTAAAGGTCGGTGGATATGGCTATGTGCTGCAGAGCCGCATAGCCTGCCCAAAAGTATATCGGGCCCGTTGTGTACAATATCTTGAGAAATAATTAGAAATATCCCAACTATATATTAGCATAATATTTTAATAGTATATTCAAAAGATATACAACAAGAAACAGATGTCTGTGCAATTTAGATGTAGTAATTTATGAGAAAAAAAGCTAATGTGAACTGGACAGGAATAATGACGCCTTTCACTAAATATTTGGTTGCACAGGGATGACAGCTTCCACAAGTTTCTTGTAGCCATCTATACGTTTTGTACATCTGTCTGCTGGTAGCTTCTCCCACTCTTCAACTGTGATTTGTTCCAGCTCATGAATGTTTCCAGGATTCCTTTTACCAATGGCAGATTTCAGCTCTTTCCAAAGGTTCTCAAATGGATTGAGCTCAGGACTCATTGTTGGCTAGTTTAAAACAGTCCTTTTTAACCATTCTTTTCTATTTTTGGATGTATGTTTTGGGTCATTGTCCTGTTGGAGGACCCATGACCTTCAACCTAGACCTAGCTTTCTGACACTAGGAAGCACATTTCACTCCAAAATGCCTCGGTAGTCCTCTGGTTCCATGATTCTTTTAGCGTAGTTACTCACCTGTAACAGGTGATCTCTGGGAGCAGCTGGAATTTAGTCCTCACATATGGGTATCGTCGGTACCGATGGAGCCTGCGCGGGAACGCTCGCCAGCGTCCAACAGGAACGCTTTTGGGAGCATCCCTCAGCACATGTGCGTTGCCTTCCCGCCTTTCCAACTGTCCCTCTTCAGTTAAGTTTGTAGCTGAGTGAAAGGATAGAGGGAGAGAGGAAAGAGACAAAGAGAGAGAGACAACTCCTAGGGAAGGTGGGTGGGTTTTGAGGACTAAATTCCTGCTGTTCCTAGAGATCACCTGTTACAGGTGAGTAACTACGCTATCTCCAGGAACAAGCAGGAATGTAGTCCTCACATATGGACTCCCTAGCTGAAGATGCCAAGGAGATAGCCCCAGGAAGGTGCCACCGTCGAAGGTGAGAATCCTTCCTCCCATGGATCTCTGGCATCCCACCAGGGTTGGTGGGTAGAAGTTGGTTTAGGTTTGAAAGAGATTTTGAAGAACAGCTTGGCCAAAGAAGGCATCCCGACGGGAGGCTTTATCCAGGCAGTAGTGGGCTGTGAAGGTGTGTACCGAAGCCCAGGTGGCTGCTCGACAAATGTCATCGATAGACACAGAGTGGAGATTAGCCATAGAAGCTGCCATGGCTCTCACATTATGAGCTGTGACATGGTCCTGAAGAGGAAGAACCTTACTCTCATAAGTAAAGGATATGCATTGGGCAATCCATTTAGATAAAGTTCTTTTGGAGACTGGAAGTCCCAAATGACTAGGGTCAAAAGCTATAAAAAGTTGGGAAGACTTTCTATGTTGCTGTGTTCTTTCTGCATTAGAGGCGTGAGGCCTCGGAAAAAATACAGGAAGATAAATTGAAACCACCTTTGGCATAAAATGTGGGTGAGTTCGAAGAACAACCTTATCATGATGAAACCTAGTATAAGGAGGATCAGCCACTAAAGCTTGCAATTCACTGATGTGACGGGAAGAGGTGATTGCAACTAGAAAGATGACCTTCCAGGTCAAAAACCTAAGGGCTGCAGTGGCTAAAGGCTCAAAGGGCGACTTCATGAGCTGCCCGAGAACTAGATTTAGATCCCATGCCACCGGTGGTGGCTTGATGGGAGGTTTAGTTAATAAAAGGCCTCTCATAAATCTTGATAGGAGTGGATGAGAGGAAATTGGTTGTCCATTCAGAGGCTTATAAGAAGCTGCAATTGCACTAAGATGGACTCTTACCGAATTGGTCTTTAACCCTGAATTCGATAAGTGAAGGAGATACTCTAGTATCGATTCTAAAGGTATGACCAGGGGGTTTAATCCCCTCTTGGAGCACCATATAGTAAAACGTTTCCACTTGAAGGCATAAGATCTTCTTGTGGAAAGTTTTCTAGAAGCCTGAAGGATATCTTTTACCTGCTGGGACAAGTTGAAATCCTGGAGGTCTAAGCCTTCAGCAACCAGGCCGTGAGGTGCAGGGACTGGGGATTCGGGTGCCATAGCATCCCGTTCTCCTGGGAAAGGAGATCTGGAGCATATCCTAACTCCAGAGGTGCCGCTTGAGAGAGATGCAGAAGCAGGGAATACCACGTTTGGCGTGGCCATCGTGTTGCTACGAGAATCATGCGACCCCTGTCTCTGAAGCTTGAAGAGTGTTTTGGGGATGAGGGGAATGGGTGGGAAGACATAAAGGAAGTCCTGACCCCAGTGAAGGGGGAAGGCATCCCTTGCCTGACAGTTGTGTGCCAGAATCCTGGAACAGAATTGGGGAAGTTTGGCATTCACTGGACTTGCAAAGAGGTCTATGTCTGGAGTGCCCCAGAGATGAAATATCTTTGCCACCTGGTCTAGGTGGAGTGACCACTCGTGAGGTAGCAGTACTCGACTGAGTTTGTCTGCCCAAAGGTTTTGAATGCCTGGAAGATATACCACTAGAAGGTGAATTTGATGCTCTCTGGCAAGGGCCCATAGTCGTAAAGCTTCGTTGCATAACGACAGAGAGCCCGTTTCGCCCTGCTTGTTCACACAGAACATGGCTACCTGATTGTCCGTCTGGACTAGAACTGTCTTGTAGCTGAGCTGGGCGTGGAACACGCGAAGAGCTAAATAAATTGCTCTTAATTCCAGGAGGTTTATGTGTAAACCTACCTCCAGTGGAGTCCAGGTGCCCTGGGTAGAGAGATGATTCAGGTGTGCTCCCCAACCCACCTGTAATGCATCTGTTGTTAGGGTGGCCTGAAAGAAGGTCTCCCCACTGTCAGATTTTCTAGTGATTGCCACCATTGGAGGGACAAAATTAGTCGTTGAGAGATTGTTATTTTGTCCAACAAATGACCCATGGCCTGTGTCCACTGTGTGGAGAGGGTCCACTGAGCTGCTTGCATGTGGAGGCGAGCATATGGGACTACATGAACTGTGGATGCCATGTGGCCCAGTAACTGCAGTAGTTCCCGAGCCGTGAGGGAGGATTTGCCTGCTGCTTGGGAAGCTAGCTTGTTAAGTTGGATCCTTAATAAAGATTATTTATTATCATCTGGTAGGCTGTGGTCATACTTCCGCTGTCTAAGTAAGGGAAGACAAAAATCCCCAGGGTTCGTAGAAATGCGGCTACTACTGCCATGCATTTCGTGAACACTCTTGGTGCTGAAGCCAGACCAAAAGGAAGAACCCTGTACTGGAAATGTCTTCCCCTGAAAAGGAAATGTAAAAATTTCCTGTGATTTGGATGGATGAGAATGTGAGTGTATGCATCCTTTAAGTCTAGAGAGCAAAGCCAGTCCTGGCTTTGAAGGTATGGCAGAAGAGTTCCTAGAGAAATCATTTTGAATTTCTCTCGAAACAGATATTTGTTCAATTCTCTGAGGTCTAGAATGGGTCTGTGTCCCCCTGTTTTCTTTGGAATAAGAAAATAGGGGGAGTAGAACCCTGTCCCTTATTGAAAAATGGGTACTTCCTCTATTGCCCCTTGGGCAAGAAGTGTGGAGACCTCGTGATCTAGCAGATTGTCTGCAGAGGCTTGTGAATTGAATTGCTTTAGAATTGTAGGAGGGGGTATGCTGTGAAAATGAAGTTTGTACCCCTCTCCTACAATAGACAAAGTCCAATCTTCTGTTGTTATCTGATGCCATCTGTTGACAAAGTGACATAACCTTCCCGAAATATTGGGGGGTTGGGGACCCCTCAGAGGCAGGAAGGCAAAGCTCTCTAGGAAGGAGACAAAGCCCTTGAGGGGGCTGAACTTGGAGAGCTGGTTGGGCTCTCGGGTCTTTTGGTTTCTTCTGCTATCTAATTTGTCCTTTTTGGGCAACCTGACCTGGAGTCTGACTCTGCTGGGTATAGGAAGGATAAAGCTTCCTCTTTTTGCTAAAAGAGGGTTTTTTATAAGGCTTCCTTTTGGCTGGAGTGGCTGTAAACTTTGACAATCTACCTAAGGTAGAATTGTCAGCATCTAACTCGCTAGCCTTTTCCTGCCAGTTCTTGCCGAAGAGATTCTCCCCCATGCAAGGAATGTTGCCTAACTTGTCCTGTACCCAAGTCTCCAAGTCTGATGCCTGCAGCCAGGCAATCCGTCGTGCACCAATGTCAATAGCAGAAGTTCTGCTGATGCATTCGAAGCAGTCAAAAGCTGCACAATTGACAAACTTGGAGACATCTTGAGCATGCTTAACTAGAGCAAGAAAATCTTTTGTCTCTTATCATCTGGGAGAAATGGGCTCATAAGTTCCAAGTCTCCTGTGACTTCCTTGAGGAACATTCCCATATATAGGATGTATGAACTGATCCTAGCTGAAAGCATGGAAGCTTGAAAAGTTCTGCATCCAAAAACATCCAGAGTCCTGCATTCACGACCTGGAGGATTGGATGCATACCTCTTTGCACTTTTCATCCTACGCATGGCCGATTCCACTACCGTGGAATGGTGTGGCAGCTGAGTTTTCTGAAATCCAGGACATGGTGGAACTCGATACATAGTATCAAGCCTCCTAGAGTGAGGAGAAGTAGTCAGAGGTGTCTCCCACATTCTGAGCATCAAGCTATGCAGAATTTCATGGATAGGCAGAGTAGCTGCCTCCTTAGGAGCTTTAGGATATTGAAGGATTTCCAATTCCTTTGCTCTGGGTTCCTCTTCAGGAGCTACTGTGATTGAAAGACCTTTGGCCATATCACGGATGAAATCCTGAAATGACATGTCCTCTGGAGGTGACATTCTGCGTTGGGGAGAAGAGGGATCTTCTAGGAGAAAACCTCTAGTGCCAGCAGAATTGTCAGAGTCTTCGGAATCAGAGGAATCAAAGTATTCCTGACCCCGATGCTCTTGCAAAGCACAATTCCGGTACCGATCGAAGTCAGTACTGAGGTGACCCGGTACCACTTTGTCCATTCCAGCCAAAGATGGCATGGGAAGAGTTCCCACTGGGGACGGTACCGTCGATGCCGGCATCGGTAACGGTGTCTGTACCGGTGTCGGTACCGGCATCAGTGTCGATGTCGGCAACGGTGCCCTTGGGACCACCGGTACTGCAGCCGAGAGAAGAGCTGCGATACTGCGCTCGATAGCGAGGAACCTCTGGTCTATCGACGCTGCTGATGCCTGGGTGTCGGTACCGGTACGGACGGCCGGAACCCCTGAGCATGGCATAGGTAGTTCTTGCGAGGTTGAGGCCTCGAGAACATCCTGAAGCCCCATCGATGCTTTGGAAGCCGAAGCCTCCCGCCGGGGCTGTTTTGCCGGTGTGGTTCCCTCAAGGGCAATGCCAATGGCCTCTCGATGCTTAGCAGGAGAGCTACCCTTTGAGGACTGGCTTTTATGTTTAGTTACCTGAGATCCATGGGAGGAAGAAGAGGCCCTTGACGATGTCGATGCAATGGATCTGGCATCTGAAGAAAAGAGGGTACCGAGCTTTGCAGCCCGGTTCTGTCTTCCTCTTTTAGTCATCCCCATGCAGGAGAGACATTCAGTTGGAGAATGTTCAGGCCCTAAACATTTCAGACACCAATCATGGGTGTCAGTGACGGAAATGTTACTGCCACATTTAGTACATTTTTTAAAACCACTAGTTGGCTTTTCCATGATTTAGGAAAATGGGGCCTAATGCCCAAAATGGCGCCTAGCACCAAAGAGGAAAGTTTCTGAAAAGAAACAGTGGAAGTTTTTTTTTTTTTTTTTTAAAGAAAAGAAAAGAACTGGCAGTACCGGTAGGCGTCGTGCGGTAGGCAAACACGACCACAAGAAAGAAATTTAAAGATGGAATTTTCTGCGGTGACAGGGAATGGGTCCTGTCGGCTCCGTGGAAAACGAAAAACTGAAGAGGGATAGTTGGAAAGGCAGGAAGGCTCCCAAAAGCGTTCCTATTGGACGCTGGGGAGTGTTCCTGTGCAGGCTCCATCGGTACTGACGATACCCATATGTGAGGACTACATTCCTGCTTGTTCCTGGAGATAATATGTTCCAGGCCTCCAGTTCCTGAGGCAGCAAACAGCCCCACAACACTATGGAACCTCCACCATATTTAATTGTAGGAAGGTTGTTTTTTTTCCTTATAAGTTTCATTTCTTTGCCTGTAAATTTATTGCTGGTCTGCATTGCCAAAGAGCTCAAGTTTGGTATCATCTGCCCTCAGAAAATTTCCCCAGAAAGATTGTGGTTTTTCAAGATGGGTTTGGGCAAAGATCAGGCATGCCTTTTTATGCCTGTCTTTGAGCAGTGGAGTCCTGCTTGGCCTTCGCCCATGAAGTCCTTCTTTGTTTAGTGCGCAGCATATGGTGCGGGTTGAAACCACCACTCCAGATTGCTCCAAGTCAGCATTAAGGTCTTTGGCTGCTACTACTACTGAACATTTCATTTGTATAGTACTACAAGGCGTATGCAGTGCTGTACAGACACATGTAAAAGATGGTCCCTGCTCATTGGAGTTTACAATCTAATAGAGACAGACAACTCAGTAGCTGTAGACATGTGACTGAGCTAGGGGGAATATTAAGGAAACATTAAAGACATTAAGTGAGTCAAGATCCAAATGTGGCAGCGAAAAGGTGAGCTTTCAGCTTGGATTTGAAAAGGCTCAGAGAGGGCACCTGACGTACAGACTCAGGTAGTCTGTTCCAGGCATAAAGAGCAGCAAGGTGAAAGTTGCAAAGTCTGGAGTTGGCAATAGAAGAGAGGGGCAGAGATAAAAGTGATTTGCCACAAGAGTGGAGTTCCCGAGGAGGGGTGGGAGAGAGAAGAGAGGAAAGGAAGTGAGGAGCTGCAGAGTGAATGCACTTATACCTCAGAAGGACAAGTTTGAACTGGATTCGGAAACGGATAGGAAGCCAATGAAGAAACTTGAGAAGAGGGGTAAAATGAGCATGAGGATGACTTGTGAAAGATTAGCCACACAGCAGAGTGCTGAACAGATTGAAGGGGAGAGAGATGACTCGGAGGGAGACCAGCAAGGAGCAGGTTACAACAATCTAGACGGGAGGGGTCTAAGGAGTGGATAAGTGTCTTAGTAGTGTGTTTAGAAAGGAATGAGCGAATTTTGTTGATGTTATGGAGAAAGAAATGGCAGGTTTTAGCTATCAGTTGGATGTGTGTGGAGAAAGAAAGAGGGGAGTCAAAGACAACCCCAAGGTTGCGAGCTGAGGAGACAGGGAGGAGAAGTAGAGAGTTATCCACAGAGACAGAGAAAGGATGAAGGGAAGAGGAGGGTTTAGGAGGAAAAATAAGCAGCTCAGTTTTGGCCAAGTTCAATTTCAAGCGACGGTGAGACATCCAAGCAGCAATGTCA
The DNA here is from genome assembly GCA_033557465.1 of Ichthyophis bannanicus. Taxonomy (NCBI): domain Eukaryota; kingdom Metazoa; phylum Chordata; class Amphibia; order Gymnophiona; family Ichthyophiidae; genus Ichthyophis; species Ichthyophis bannanicus. The sequence goes on from CM066032.1 coordinate 828,023,758, forward strand.
GAAAAGCAGGCAGAGATCCGAGCCTGGATTGCTGGAGAAATTTCAGGTGTAGAGAGGTAGATCTGGGAGTCATCAGCTTAAAAGCTGGTACTGAAAGTCATGGGAAGAGATGAGTGCACCAAGCGACTGGATATAGAGAGAGAAAAAGAATGGGCCCAAGATTGATCCTTGGGGTACACCAACCAAGAGCGGGATAGCAGTAGAGGAGGATCCATCAGAACAAACACTGAAAGAGTGATGGGAGAGATAGTGTAGTTACTCACCTGTAACAGGGTGAGTTGTGAAGACTAAATTCCTGCTGTTCCCGGAGATCACCTGTTACAGGTAAGTAACTATGCTATCTCCAGGAACAAGCAGGAATGTAGTCTTCACATATGGGACTCCCTAGCTCCCAGATGCCAGAGAAAATGACCTCAGAACCGGTAGGTTTGCCTCAGGGTAGGCTTCAGGAGGTCATGAATCCCCTGTGGATGTCTGGTATCATTCCGGGACGGAGGGTAAGAGTTGCCCTTAAGTCTGAAAAAGATGCTGGAGAACAGCTTGACCAAACATGGCATCCCAGCAGGAGTCCTTGTCTAAACAGTAATGAGCTGCAAAGGTATGGACCGAAGACCAATTTGCTGCTTTGCAGATTTCGTCAATGGCTACAGAGTGTAGGTTTGCCATCGAGGCAACCATGGCACGAACATTATGAGCAGTGACATGACCTTCAAAGGATAGTCCTGCTTTGTCAGAAGCAAATGAGATGCAATCTGCTATCCATTTAGAGAGAGTACGTTTGGATACTGGCAGCCCCAAGTGACTGGGATCAAAGGAGAGGAATAACTGAGAGCCTTTACGGTGCACAGCTGTCCTTTGAAGATAGAATGCAAGGCACATTTTCAGTCAAGAGTATGGAGGGTTGCCTCTGCCCTAGACAGATCTGGTCTAGGAAAAAAGACAGGAAGGTAGACTGACTGATTCAAATCAAAAGGAGACACCACCTTTGGCATGAAATGAGGGGGGGGGGGGGTGAATCCTTAGGACAACCTTGTCATGGTGAAACTGTGGTAAGGTGGGTCTGCCACCAAAGCCTGTAGCTCACTAATGCGCCTAGCCGAAGTGAGCGCAATGAGGAAGATGTCCTTCCATGTCAAAACCTTTAGCGAGGTAGTGGCTAAGGGTTCAAAGGGCGGCTTAAGAAGTTGCTCTAGAATGACACTGAGATCTCAGGCCACTGACGGTGGTCTAATGGGAGGTTTGGTGTGCAAGAGACCTCTCATGAAGAGCGCCACAAACGGCTGTGAGGAAATTGTTTGTCCATCCAGGAGATGATGAGAGGCTACGATGGCACTCAGGTGAACTCTTACCAAATTGGTTTTGAGACCGGAAGAGATGGAGGAGATACCGGAGGAGCGCCTCCACTGGAGCCGAGAAGAGATTAAGGTCCTTCTAGGAACATCAGATGGAGAATCTACACCACTTGAAAGTGTAAGAACATCTGGTGGATGGCTTTCTAGAGACTAAGAGCATCTCCTTTACTTCCTGAGTAAGGTTAAGATGCTGTAATACTATGCTTTCAGCAGCCATGCCATGACGTGGAGAGACTGCAGACTGAGATGTAGCAGCGTCCCTTCCTCTTGAGAGAGGAGATCTGGAGCAGATCCGAGATCTAGGTGTTGAGTCTGAGACAGATGTTGTAGGAGAGGAAACCACAGTTGACATGGCCAACGTTGGGCTACGAATAACATGAGGCCCTGTCTGCCTGGAGCTTGAAAAGTGTCTTGGGAATCAGGGGAATGGGAGGAGAAGCATATAGGAGCTCTCGACTCCAGTGGAGGTGAAAGGCATCCAACTCCTGGTTGTCCGACATAGGAGTCCTGGTGCAGAAGTGGGGAAGTTTGGCATTCTGCGGAGTGGCAAACAGGTCTATCTCTGGGGTCCCCCAGGTCTGAAAAATGAAGGATGCTGTCTCCGTGTGGAGAGATCATTCATGGGGAAGGAGGATCTGACTCAATCTGTCCACCAAGACATTTTGCTCCCCTGGAAGATATACCGCTTGGAGGTGTATCTGATGGGTAATGGCAAAGGACCAGAGATGGAGAGCCTCTCTGCAGAGGGGCAAAGATCCTGTTCCCCCTTGTTTGTTCACACAGAATATGGCTACCTGATTGTCCGTTTGGACCAGGACCTCTGAGAACTTAGATGTACCTGAAAGACTTTGAGGGCGTTGTATATTGCCCTTAGTTCCAGTAGATTTATCTGGAGCTTGGACTCCTCCTCCGTCCAGAGGCCCTGAGTAGAGAGGGACCCTAGATAGGCCCCCACCCCTGTTTGAAGACATCCGTTGTCGGGTTACATTGATGTGGAGGCATCTGAAAAGGTGACCCGACAAGGAGATTCTCTGGTGAACACCATCATAGGAGTGATGTGGCCAGAGGGGCAGACACTGATATTTTGTCTGAGAGACAGTCTGAGGCCTGGAACCACTGGGAAGCCAGAGCCCACTGGGCTGTGCACATATGCAGGCATGCATGTGGTACTACATGTACTGTTGAAGTCATATGACCTAGAAGCTGTAGAATCTCTCGGGCAGTGAGATGATCTTTGACATGGGCCAGAGATACTAGCTGGATGAGAGAAGAACAGCGGGGCTGAGGTAGAAACACCCTTGACTGTTGAGTATTTAAGAGAGTTCTTATGAACTCTAGTGTTTGAGTAGGAGCAAGGTGGGGCTTTGGAAGATTTATCACAAATCCCAAGTGTTGAAGTACCTGCATGGTACAAGAGAGACAGATGAACCTCTTGGGAGGTTCCTGGCTTATGAGCCAGTCGTCTAAGCAAGGGAAGACAAATATCCCTAGAGATCGAGTCGTCGAGTATTGGGAGAGATGGTAAGGGGCATCTCCCACATCCGGAGCATGAGGTCCTGAAGGATGTAGTGAACCGGAAGGGCGGCAGCCTCTTTAGGAGCCATAGGGTATTGGAGGATTTCTAATTCCTCAACCCTAGGTTCTTTTTCAGATGTTACTGTAATTGGCAGGCCCTGGCCAGGTCCCAAATAAATTCTTGAAAAGACATGTCCTTAGGAGGGGACATGCGGCATTCTGGAGAGGAAGAAGGATCCTCCGGTATACTCTGAATCGCTTGAGTATTGCTCGATTCTTCATCGGATGAATCGGAATCGGAAGATTCAAAGTATCAACGAGAGCGATGTAAGTGCTCCGCTAAGGCCCGGTACTGATTGAAAATGGTATCTGATCGGGGAGGTTGCCTGGAAGTGCCCCCAGTACCAGGGAGGGACTCAAGGGCAGGCAGGGGTGGTAATGGTTCGATAGGTACAAACCCCGATGCAGACTGCATCGATACCATGGACAGTGCCGGGGTCGGCGGTACCATCGGTAAGGGTTTGATTGGATCCAACACCGCTAGTAGGGCCACCAAGCTACGTTCGATGGCAATGATATGTTGATCCATAGAGCCCGCCGATGCTTGGGTATCCGTACCGGACATGTGGGCTACCTTCCCAGGGCATGGCACCAGGAGCACTCCAGAGGTGGAGGCCTTGGGAGCATCCTGGGACCCCTCGATGGCTTTGGAGGAAGTATCCTCCCGCCAGGGTAATTTGGCTGGCCAATCCACCTCTAGGACAATGCACACAGCATCAAGATTCTTAGAAAGCAATCTATCTGCCATCATTTACTATGTTACCCTTGGGGGATCAGTGTGTCTTCAAAGGCTTATGTTTTGATACCTGAAATCCATGTGAGGAAGACTATGCCCTCAAAGTCGTTGATGCTAAAGACACTGCGTCTGAGGCAAAGAGTGTGCTTAACTTTGCAGCTCGATTCTGCAGGCCTCTCTTTGTCATCCTCCTACATAAAGGACATTCTGAAGGCTGGTGGTCGGGCCCAAGGCATTTAAGACAGCAGTCGTGTGAGTCGGTAGCAGAGATGGTGCCGCCACACTTAGAACATTTCTTAAAACCACTAGCTGGTTTTCCCATTATGCTGAAGCAAATGGTAGTCTTAAGGTCTAACATGGCTTTGATGTACTCAAGAAAGTCCTAATATACTTTTTAGAAAAAAGAAAAAGAAGAGAATAGAAAAGAACCGACAGTAGTCGGTCCCGGCATCGACAGGAAGGCAGACGCGACCACAAAAAAGAAAAGAAATAAAATTAACAAATTTTATGCGGTGACAGGATTTGCTTCCTGCTGGCTCCGCGGAAAATGAAGAACTGAGAAGGGAGATTTGGGAATGCGGGAAGGCAGTGACGTAGGCACAGTGGGATGCTCCCAAAAGCTTTCCTATTGAACGCTGGGGAGAGTTCCCGTGCGGGCTCTGTCAGTACCGATGTCACTCATATGTGAAGACTACATTCCTGCTTGTTCCTGGAGATAAAAAGAGAACCAGGATAGCACAGAGCCCTTAAAACCAAGCGAGGACAAGGTATCAAGGAGAAGGTTGTGGTCAACAGTATCAAAAGCAGCAGAAAGGTCAAGAAAGATGAGGATCGAGTAAAGGCCCTTGGTTTTGCCAGGAACAGGTCACTGGAGACTTTGGCAAGAGCTGTTTTGGTAGAATGTAAAGGACGAAAGCCAGATTGTAGAGGATCCTAGAAGGGCTTTAGGGGAGAGAAAGTCAAGGCAAAGGCGGTGAACTACATGTTCAAGTAGTTTAGAAATGAAGGAGAGGAGGGAGATGGGTCAATAGTGAAAAGGACAGGTAAGGTCTAGTGAGGGTTTCTTGAGGACAGGAGTGACCACAGCATGTTTGAAGGCTGCAGGGACAGTTTCAGTGGAGAGCGATAAGTTGAGAATATGAGAGATGGAAGGGACTACAGTGGAGGATATGGAGCTAATGAGACAGGTGGGAATAGGATCAGAGGAGCAGGTAGTGAGTTTGGATGAGGAAAGAAGGTGAATGGTTTCCTCCTCACAGATCATAGAAAAGGAAGAAAGGGTAGCAGAGGCAGGGGGGAAGGTTGGAAGTGAAGAGGGGGAGTAGCTGGCCTCATAGGGAATTGAAGTATGATCATGTGGATTTTGTCATGGAAGTAGTCAGCCAGGGTGGAGTCAGAGGCGGAGGCACCTTGAGTAGAGAGTTGAGAGTTGTAAAAAGGTGGCAAGGGTTAGAGGCAAGAGAATTAGTCAGATGGACATAATAGTTTTGTTTGGCCAGTGCTATGGCTGACTGGAAAGAGACAAGCATGAATTTGAAGTGTAGAAAGTCTGCAAGGGTGCAGGATTTGAACCAGGCATGCTCAGCTGAACGAGCACAGGAACATAGATAGCGGGTAGTGGAAGACAGTCAGGGTTGAGGTACAGTACGCCTCACAGGACATGGCATAGGTGAAAAGTGTAGTTACTCACCTGTAACAGGTATTCTCCAGGGACAGCAGGAATCAGTCCTCACTTATGGGTGACGTTGGCACTGACGGAGCCCACGCGGAGCAATTCCCCAGCTTTCAAAGAAAGCCTTTGGGATTGCTGCCACGCATGCGTGGTCCTCTTCCCGTCCAAAGGTGCCATCTTGCTCAGTCAGGTCCCCTAGTTAAAGCCCTATTAAGCAGATGGCAAGGGAAGGACAAAAATAGCAACTCTTCAGAGGAGGTGGGAGGGTAGTGAGGACTGATTCCTGCTGTCCCTGGAGAACACCTTTTACAGGTGAGTAACTACGCTTTCTCCAGGAACAAGCAGGAAGTCAGTCTTCACTTATGGGACTCCCCAGCTAGAGGCTACCGAGCCTGTAACCCAAAAACGCCTTTGCGAGGCCGTGAGCAGAAGTCGATGCACAAAGGAGCCTGAGTCCTCGGGGTGAAGCTCTCAGTAGCTGTCGAAGAAGGGTCGGAGGGCAGGAGTTGCTTATACCCCGAACAGATTACAGAGTACAGCCTGGCCGAAGGCGTTGCCCAGCGGGACTCCCTCTCCAGGCAGTAGTGCGAAACGAAAGTGTTCGCTGAAGACCAGGTCACAGCCTGGCAGATGTCCGTTAGAGGCACAGAGCGCAGCGAAGCCACCGAAGCCGCCTTGGCCCGGACGCCGTGCGCGGTGACCAGTCGATGCAGTGAGGCGCCAACCTTGTTTGGGTGAAGCGATACAGTCTGCCACCCAGACGGAGATGGTGCATTTGATGACTGCCTGCCACAAGCGATTGGGATCATAGGCGACAAAGACCCGGTCGGACTTGCGATGAGCTTGGGTATGCTGCAGATAGAAGGCGAGAGCCCTCTTGCAGTCGAGTGTATGTAATATCGCCAATGCCTGGTCAGCATGCAGTCTTGAGAAGAAGGTCGGTAGGACTATCTCCTGATTGAGATAAAAGTCTGAGACCACCTTCGGTAGGAACTTGGGATGGGTGAGGAGGACCACCTTGTTCCTGTAAAACCTGGTGTATGGAGCCTCAGCCATGAAGGCCTGGAGTTTGCTGACTCGGCAAGCCGAAGTCAAAGCCACCAGGAAGACCACCTTCCAGGAGAGATGCCAAAGCGAGCACGTCGCCATCGGCTTAAAGGGTGATCGTGTAAGCTGCATAAGCACATTGCCAGAGGAGGCCGGATGGGAGGCTTGGAAAGCAAGAGACCTCGCATGACGTGGGAGACCAAGGGCTGCCCCGAGAGGGGTTTCCATTCGACGGAGAGGTAGTTCGCCGAAATGGCGCTCAGGTGTACCCTGATCTAATTGGATTTCAACCCTGCCTTCGAGAGATGGAGGAGGTACTGAAGAATCCACTGGGTAGAGCAGGAGAACGGGTCGATCTGGAGCTCGGAGCACCAGACCGAGATGCGTCGCCACTTAAAGGCATATGCCCGTCTCATCGAGTCTTTCTTTGACGCGAGAAGAACCTCCTTGACCTCCTCCGGGAGGAGCAGCGGCACTAAGGCAACCTGTTCAGCTGCCAGGCTATAAGGGACAGCGAGGCCAGGTTCGGGTGGAGCACCCGACCCTCCTCTTGCGTTAGCAGGCCCAGGGCACAGCCCAGGGGGACTGGAGGCTTGGACAAGAGCCGGAGCAGAAGAGGGAACCAAGGCTGTCGAGGCCACTAGGGAGCCACTAGGACAGTGGTTCTCAACCTTTTTTGTACCGTGACCCCTTTTACCGTTGGTCAACTTGTGATGACCCCCAATGATAAAATCAAATGCGTCTCTCTTCCTTTACTGTTAACGCATTGTCGCTGTAATCATTTGTTGAATTATTAATATATTATAGGCCTTTGCAATATGTTTTTTAATTATAAAACACTTATTTAAACCACAATAATTAATCACAAGTAACAATATTTGATTTCAAAATTATGATGATTTTGTAGTCAAATCACTAATATGAAATAAAATTATTTTTTCTACCTTTGTTGTCTGACCAATTTATTCTCTGATCATGCTGGTCCCGATCTGAGGCTTCTGCTTTCCTGTCTTCTCTTAGCTCTCTTTCTGTGGTCTATGGTCCATCTGCCATTTCTTTCTTATCTCTTCTTTCGTTTTCTTCACTTCTTTCCATCAGCCTATTTCCAGTCCCAGTAACCCTCCCCAGTATCAGCCCCTTTCCAGTCCTCACTCCCAGTACCTTCCAATGTCAACTTGCATTCCCATGACTGCCACTGGTGTCCATTCCCTTCCAGTCCCCCTCCTTCCCCACTGACCAGTCCCTTCTAGTACAAATACCATGGCAGCCCCTCTCAGATCCACTCCCTTCCAGTTCCATTCTCCCATCCCCTTGTATCAGCCCACTTGTAGCCTTAGCCCCCAGTTTTCTTCCAGGGCCAGCAGCTCTATCCTCCCCTCCCCACAATCAGCCCATTCCCAGTCAAAGCCCCCCAATCAGCTCACTTCTAGTGCTAATCCCCCCTCAACCCCATTACCAGTGCTAGCCTCCCCTAATCAGCCCAATACCAATCCTACCCCCCCATCAGCTCATTACCAGTCCTAGCCTCCCCTAATCAGCTCATTTCCAGTGCTGGTCCCCCCCTCAACCCCATTACCAGTGCCAGGCTCCCATAATCAGCCCATTTCCAGTCCTAACCTCACCGATCAGTTCATTTCCAATGCTAGACCCCCATCAGTCCATTACCAGTCCTACCCCCCCCCCTTGATAAGTCCATTCCCAGTCCTAGCCTTCCCTAATCAACCCATTACCAGTCCTAGCCCCCCCCCCATCTGCCCATTACCAGTGCTAGCTCCCTCATCAGCCCATTATAATCCTAACCTGCACTGTCTCTCGCCTCTGTCCAGCATTTATCCCGTCTGTCCAGTATGTCCCCCTGTCTCTCCCCTTTGTCCATTCCAGCCCCCTCCCTCCATGTCAGCCCCATCCTTCCATCTGTCCATGTCAGCCCCCCTCCCTCCATCCATGTCAGCCCCCATCCTTCCATCTGTCCATGTCAGCCCTCCTCCCTCCATCCATCCATCCATATCAGCCCCCTTCCTCCCTCCCTCCCTCCATCCATATCAGCCCCCTTCCTCCCTCCCTCCCTCCATCCATGTCAGCCCCCATCCTTCCATCTGTCCATGTCAGCCCTCCTCCCTCCATCCATCCATCCATATCAGCCCCCTTCCTCCCTCCCCTCCCTCCATCCATATCAGCCCCCTTCCTCCCTCCCTCCCTCCCTCCATCCATGTCAGCCCCCATCCTTCCATCTGTCCATGTCAGCCCTCCTCCCTCCATCCATCCATCCATATCAGCCTCCTTCCACCCTCCCTCCATCCATGTCAGCCCCCATCCTTCCATCTGTCCATGTCAGCCGCCCTCCCTCCAACCATGTCAGCCCCCATCCTTCCATCTGTCCATGTCAGCCCTCGTCCCTCCATCCATCCATCCATATCAGCCCCCTTCCTCCCTCCCTCCCTCCATCCATATCATACCCCTTCCTCCCTCCCTCCCTCCATCCATGTCAGCCCCCATCCTTCCATCTGTCCATGTCAGCCCTCCTCCCTCCATCCCTCCATGTCAGCGCCCAGCTTTCCATGTCCATGTCAGCCCCCCCCATCCCTCCATGTCAGCCCCCCCCATCCCTCCATGTCAGCCCCCCTCTGCCCATGTCAGCCGTTTGGCAGGCTCCCTGCCCCCTCATCCCCTCTCCTCATGTCGGCCTCTCGTTTACGGCAGCCGCGGCGCCCTGCCTCTGCGGGCACCGCGGCGGTACCGGTATCATCGTTGCGGAGCCCTGCCTTTCTCGATGGGCGCCGTGCAGCATTGTCCCGCCTCCCAAGGAAGTTGTTTGCCACGTGCGTTGGAGGCGGGACAATGCTGCACGGGGCCCGTCGGGACAGGAAGGGCGCCGCCACGATTTTACAGGTACAGCCGCGGGTCCCGATGAGGGCGGGAGCCGCGGCTGCAGAAGAAGGCAGTGAGTTTAAAGGAGTTTGCCGCTGCCGAGAAGCGGACTCGGCAGCGGCAGCAACTTGTGCGCGTTTTTTTAAAACTTGGTGGAGGCTAAGCGACCCCCGCCAAATCCTGTGGCGACCCCCGTGGGGGTCGCGACCCACAGGTTGAGAACCGCTGCACTAGGATCACTGAACCTTGGTCCCGCTGAACCTAGGGGAGGGTCCTCGCAATGAGAGGAGTGGGAGGGATGCGTAAAGAAGGCTGGAGGTCCAGCTCAAGAGGAACACATCCGGGGCCACCCTGCTCTGGTGCGGAACCAGGCTGCAGAAGCGGGGAAGCTGTGCATTCACTTGGCTGGCAAACAGGTCCATGGATGGGGTCCCCCACCAACGGAACAAAAGTTCGGTGACCTCCAGATCCAGGCACCACTTGTGTGGGCAAAGGATCATTCTTCTGGCCTGGGAGGTAGGTTGCTCGTAAGGTCATCCCCTGGTGAAATGGAAAGGAGCAAAGGAGGATCGCCTCTCGGCAGAGGGGGCAAGATCCTGTTCCCCCCTCGTTTATGTAAAACATGGCTACCCTGTTGTTGGTCTGCACGAGCACTGACTTTCCCCACAGATAGCCCTCAAAGGCCCTCATGGCCCTTCGGACCGCCCGAAGCTTGAGCAGGTTGATCTGCTGTTGAGACTCCTCAGGCAACCACTGCCCTGTGTACACAATGTGCCGCAGTGGGTTCCCCACCCCAACAGGGAAGTATCCATTGTTAGGATGAGCTCGTGCTGTGGGATCTGGAAGGGCATTCCCCGAAGGAGACTTCGGGGGTCTCGCCACCAACTCAGGGAGTTGTGGAGACTGCAGGAGACCCAGATAGGGTCTCTGAGGTGGCCGAAGGCCTGGTTCCATTGTGCCCTGAGGCACCACTGGGCTGTCTGCATGTGCATGCGGGCGTGGGGGACCACATGAACGGTGGAGGCCATGTGTCCGAGGAGGCGCAGCAAGGCCCGTGACGTAACCCAAGCCCTGTTCTGGACCTGGGTTGCCACGGCCCGGAGGCGGTCTGCCCATTCCACAGGTAGGAAGGCAGTCGCTCGCACCATGTCGAGGCGTGCATTGATGAACTCCAGAGCCTGCACCGGCTCGAGGTGGGACTTGGAGTTGTTGACTAAGAAGCCGAGGTGTTTGAGGAGAAGGATCGTGCACGAAGCAGCCAGGCGGGCTTCGCTGATCGAGGACCCCGCGTGGGGCCAAAGTGGGAGATCCCATCAGTGGAGGGACGACCGAGGGTGCCGCTGGGGATTCCGGGGTCACCTTCCGGAAAATGTCATTGGACTTCTGCTTATGAGTTAGCAGGGCTTTGTAGGACATTTTCTTGCAAAGAGAGAAGAGTTCCGGATCATGGTCGGCCCCAAGACACCGAAGACAGCAGTCATGGGTGTCCGTGATCGACATGTTTTTGGAGCATCTGTTGCATTTTTTAAAACTGGTGGCCATTGGGGCAAAAAGGGCCCTCACTAGGTCAAAGACCTTTGCAGCCAGCCCTTGAGGAAAAAAAAAGGGTGCAAAGCCCGCAAAAAGGAAAACATTTACAGAAAGGATTCCCCTCGCTCAAGGAAAAAAGAGAGCAGGGGAGGATGGAAGAGGACCGGTGCTAACGGAAAAAAACACAGGCCAGAGGCCGAAAACGAAACATTTTTCCGAAGGACGAGGATGTGTGTCCGAAGGGCTCCGCGGAAAAAGGGAGACTTGAGCAAGATGGCACCTTTGGGCGGGAAGAGGACCACGCATGCGTGGCAGCAATCCCAAAGGCTTTTTTTGAAAGCTGGAGAATTGCTCCGCACGGGCTCCGTCAGTGCCGATGTCACCCATAAGAACAAGAGCATCCAGAGCAGAGGAGAGTGCAGCATTATAGGAAGCTACTGTCTCATCAAGAGATTCAGATGACATAGTGGAGGAAAGAGGTGATGAGACAGTGGAGGAGAGAGTCAACGGGTCAATAGCATGAAGATTTCTAAAGAGGTTGGAGGAGACAGGGTGATGCTGAGGTGGTGAGTGATGAAGAGTGAAGCTTAGCAGGTGATGGTCCGATAAGGGGAGAAGTGAGGTATAGAAGTTTTAGGGCAGGTAATTAGAGAAGAATACAAGGTCAAGGCAGTGGCCTTACTGTTGAGTGGGGGCAGTAGAGCAAAGATGGAGTTTGAATGTTGAGGTAAGGGAGAGGAGCTTTAAAGCGTAAGGGTCAGAGGGGTTATCAATATGAATGTTAAAATCCCCAAGGAAAAAGGAGGGGGAGGATGAATCAGAAAGAAGGAAAGCCATGAGTCAAAGTCAGAGAGAAAGGTAGAGGTGGACTTGTCAGAGAGTCGATAAATAACAGTCGGAGAAGTAGTGGGGTAAAAAGCCAGATGGAATGGACTTCAAAGGAGGAAAAGGAATGTGAATGAGGCAGAAGGAGGGGTTGAAACTGACAGGAAGGAGAAAGTAGAAGCCCAACACCTCCACCAAGGCCAGTGGGACGAGGCGTGTGGCCATGACAGAGAAAAGCGACTGAAGCTGAGTCCTCAGGGAGGAGCCAGGTCTCAGTTAGAGCAAGGAGAAGGAGAGCATTAGAGATAAAGAGATCATGAGTAAAGAAAAGTTTATTTGAGGTGGAGTCTGCATTCTACAAGGCACATGAGAAAGGGAGACAGGAGAGGGATATGAATACGATTTAAACTGTTGCATAAGGATTTATTCTGGGAGTGTGACAGAAGTCTAGGGGGGGGGGGGGGCAGGGTTGGGATTGATATCTCCGGAAGACAGAAGGAGGAATAGAAGGGTGTGAGGCAGAGAGGAGACAGCACAGTGGTAACGAGGGTGAGGTTGTTTCAGAGAGAGAGGAGATAGCTGAATGAGAGGGAGAAAGTGGTGAAGTTCAAGAGCTGATGATAGAGTAGATGACAAGATAGTGGGGGAAGAGAGGATGGTAAAGGGGAAATAAGGGGGAGGGGCTTAAAGATCCTTGCCCTCTCAAGAGCCAAGCCGTAAGCAAAAATTGAGCCACCTGAGGCATGAGCAAGGGGTCCTGAAACATCAGATCCTTCTGCAGGGGAAGCTGCCACGGGTCCGCGACCAAAAGCCTCATGAGGTCTGCATACCATGGTCTCCTCGGCCAATCTGGCGCGATTAAGACTACCTGTCCTTTGTGCCTTTCTATGCGCTGCAGCACTCGACCGATTAACACCCACAGAGGGAACACGTATAGGAGGAGCCCCTCCGGCCAGGTTTGAATGAGCGCATCCAGGCCTTCCAACATCCGCTCTTTCCTTCTTCTGAAGAAACGATCTACTTGAGCCGACTGAAAGGTCGCCATAAGATCCATGACTGGCATCCCCTAGCGCCTCACCAGTATTGCAAAGACCTCCGGGTGAAGAACCCACTCCCCAGGGTCTACCTTTACCCGGCTCAAGAAGTCGGCCTGTACATTGTCTATCCCCGCTACATGCGCCGCCGACAACGCTTCCAGGTTTTCTTCGGCCCATTTGAACAAACTCTGGGCCTCCGTCTCGAGCGCTACACTGCTGGTCCTTCCTTGACGGTTGATGTAAGCCACTGCGGTTCTGTTGTCGGAAAATACCCAAATGGTTTTCTCGTGAAGATAAGGATGAAAAGCATGAAGCGCTAGAGCTACCGCCCTCAACTCTAACCTGTTAATCGACCAACCCCTTTCCAGCTCGGTCCATTGCCCTTGAGCGAACCTTCCTTGAAAGTGAGCCCCCCAGCCGTAGAGACTTGCGTCCGTCGTCAGCGATAGCCACACTAGCGCCTCTAATGGCATTCCTTTCTCGAGACACCTGGGACGGAACCACCATTGAAGGGCCCTGCACATTTCCAGGGGGCAAGGAAGGCGCTTTGACAAGAGATCGTTCTGATGTGACTACTTTCTCAACAACGCTCTTTGCAACGGTCTCATGTGGGCCCGCGCCCATGGGACCAACTCGAGAGTCGCCGCCATCGGCCCGAGTAACTGCAGGTAATGCCACACTGTGGGACGCTGCCTGTGGAGAAACTCGTGGACCAACCGCCACAGCGCTAGTGCCCTCTTCCGCGGAAGAAGGACTCTTCCCGCACTGGTATCAAAATGCGTTCCCAGATGCTCCAGACTCTGAGATGGCGTCAGCTTGCTCTTCACCATGTTGACTACCCAACCGAGACTTTGTAGGAACGCCAACACCTTGGCTGTAGCCGACTCGCTCTCCTCCCTGGACTTTGCTCAGATTAACCAATCGTCTAGATAAGGGTGTACCAATATGCCCTCCTTTAGCAAGGCCGCCGCCACGACGACCATAACCTTCGTAAATACCTGTGGCGCCGTAGCTAGACCGAAAGGCAATGCTTGGAATTGAAAGTGCCCCATAGGAACTGCAAATCTGAGGAATTTCTGATGCTGCTGCCGAATCGGAATGTGAAGATACGCCTCCGCCAGGTCCAGGGATGTAAGAAACTCCCCCTTCTGGACCGCCACGATGACGGACCGCAGGGTTTCCATTCGAAAATGAGACACGTGGAGACAGCGATTTACTCTTTTGAAATCCAAAATTGGTCGGTATGTCCCTTCCTTCTTTGGAACTATGAAGTAAATGGAGTTTCGACCGTAGCCTATTTGGTCGGGAGGTACCGGCACTATTGCCTTGAGAGACAACAACCTTTGTACGGTCTCCCGCACCGCCTGGCGCTTAATGCTGGCCTTGCATGGAGACTGCACGAAGGAATCCGACACTGGGCATTGAAACTCCAAGGCATAACCTTCTCGAATAACCTCCAGCACCCAATGATCTGATGTAACTCGGACCCAGGCAGGGTAAAATTCCTGCAAACGACCTCCTACGGGAACGGTCTCCACCCGGGTCCCCCTGGCTTCATTGTGACTTACGGGGATTGGAGGAGAAGGAAGAGGAAGAGGGTGCAGCAAACCCTCTCCCCGCTCCTCAGAAGCCTCGAAACCCCTGGTTTCTATAGGGAAAGCGCGCTCTCTGACTTTGCCCAAACCTCGGGGAGCGAAAACGTCGAAACTCCCTCTGCTGCCCTTTTGGCAGAGAAGACGTTCACCCCTGTTTCTGACTGTCCTCCGGCAGCCTATTGCCTTTGGATTCTCCCAAATCCTTTATGATCTTATCCAAATCTTCTCCAAACAGTAGCTTCCCCCCGAAAGGGAGCTTACTAAGCCTAGCCTTAGACAAGCTGTCTGCCGCCCAATTGCGCAGCCAAAGATAGCGTCTTGCTGCAACCGCCGAAGACATACTCTTCGACAAACTGCTGATAAGGTCATAATGAATATCAGCCAAATAGGCCACTCCGGATTCCAATCTCGCCACTTCCTCCGTTGTATCTTCCGCCTGGTCACCTTGAATACGCTGCACCCAGTGAAGACACGCTCTCGCCATCCACGCCCCACAAATGGACGCTTGCAAGGAAAGCGCATTTACCTAGAAGACCTGCTTCAACAAGGCCTCAAGCTTCCGGTCCTGGGCATCCTTGAGGGCAGCACTACCCTCTACCGGAATGGTAGTCTTCTTGGTGACCGCTGATACAGCTGCATCCACTTTGGGAGACTTAAACAACTCCCGATCCTGGTCCCTGAGAGGGTACAGCCACGCCATCACTCTAGACCCTTTGAGAGCTGTTTCGGGTAGGTTCCATTCCTCCTGAATCATTTCTCAAATCACCCTGTGCACCGGGAAAGCCCTCTGAGTCTTTCTAAAGGCCTGCAGTAACGGGTCCTCCAGGGCTGTCTCCTCCGCCTGAACTCCGGAGGGCATATTAAGAGCCTTGAGAGTCTCTGAAATGAGTGCGGGCAACTCCTCTCGCCGAAACACACGAACCACTCTCGCTTGATCTTCCTTCTCTGTAATCTCGCCCTCCTCCAACTCTTCGTCCAGATCCAGGTCAGGGTCCTCCGAACGGTCTCCCTCAGAGACGACTGACTCCTTCTCACCTCTGGGCCTCTTCGCCGCTGAACCTGAAACTCCTGCAGGCAGAGGAGTTCCCGGTCTCTTTAACCCCCGCAGAGAGTCCGTGACCCCTGACGGAGAAGCTCCTCGAGCAGAGCCGAATGCCTGCTGGATTACCGCCACAAACTCTGGCGAAAAAATCGCTGCCAGCCCTCCAGCTAACAGGGGCTGCGAGCCTTGTACATCCGGCGTAGAGGAGGTTCCAGGCACCGGCTCTGGGGATGGAAGGAGAGGGGACCCTGGCTCTATCAGGACCGGTAGGCACTCCTCTTTGAGCTTCCGCTACCACCTCCGAGCCCTGCCCCCTAGCTGCCATCTCCAGACTGCAGCTCCTACACACCCCTGCTTCGGACACCGCGTTCCTCTTTGCCCCGCAAAGCAAACAGAGTGTCTTGGAAGGCATCCTGTCCTAGAGGCTGCTCCACTAACCTCCAGAGGGCTCACAGAACACAAAACGCCTGTAATCCAGTAAGCTGCCTCAGCACAGCTAAACAGAACCCCCCGAATGCAATAAAACTTCTTTTCCTTTTTTTTTTTTTACAGCATTGCACTCAAAGGAAGTCCCCCAGCCAACGCCTGGGGAACAGGAGTGAAAACGAGGCCTCCCCCTCCGTATACAGCAATGACCTGTAGCCGCTGACTGAACACGGCGCTTTCCCGTGCAGCTGACATGCGTCCCGGCCTGCTCCCCCCCCCCCCCCCGGCCACAAGCTATTCAGAAGAGACAGAGAAAATGGAAAAGGAGGAGGAGTAGCCTTGTATGTCAAAAGCAGTATTAAAGCTACTGAAATGCAGGGAACATGGGGAAAAGAAGAAGCGCTCTGGATTGCGTTGGAAAGAGGAGATGGCACTGTCATCCATATTGCTGTAGTCTACAGACCTCCGACTCAAATTGAAGAGAGAGATAACGAATTGATGATAGATATTGCCAAGATAGCAACAAAGGGGGAAGCGATCATATTAGGTGACTTTAATCTACCTGATGTGGATTGGATTACTCCTTCTGCACATCTGGAAAGAAGCAAAAAAATTGTGGATGCTCTCCAAGATGCATTACTTAAACAAATGGTGATGGAACCAACCAGGGAAAGCTCAACACTGGATGTAGTGCTTACCAACAGTGATAACGTGTCGAATGTCTGCGTGAGTGCCCCTGTGAGCAACAGCGACCATCACACAGTGTGGTTTGAGATAAAAGCCATGGTACAGGCCAATCATAGCAAGCTCAAAGTCCTAAACTTCAAAAACACTGACTTCAATAAAATGGCCGAGTACTTAAAGGAGGAGATGACGGGGTGGAAGGAGATAAGGGAAGTGGAATTGCAATGGACTAAACTAAATGCGGCAATAAAAGGGGCAACAGATAAATATGTAAGAAAAATAAATAAAAACAAGAGGAGAAGGAAACCTATTTGGTTTTCCAAAGAGGT
Organism: Ichthyophis bannanicus; assembly: GCA_033557465.1. Lineage (NCBI taxonomy): Eukaryota > Metazoa > Chordata > Amphibia > Gymnophiona > Ichthyophiidae > Ichthyophis > Ichthyophis bannanicus. Next base: position 828,040,476 of record CM066032.1, read on the forward strand.
GGCTGCGCAAATAAAGGCAAAAAACACAGCTTTCGCAAAATTCAAAAGCTTGCAAACAGAAGAACACAGAAATGAATACAGGATCCAACTCAAAGAGTCTAAAAGAGTAATAAGGATAGCAAAATCAAAGGCAGAAGAAAAGATGGCTAAAGATGTTAAGGGTGGCAACAAAACTTTCTTCAGGTATATTCAGGAAAGGAAGAAGATCAGAGTTGGAATTGCAGGACTCAGAAGTGCTGGGAAAGGACTCGTGGAAAGTGACACTGAAAAAGCGAAATTGCTAAACAAATACTTCTGCTCTGTTTTTACTAAAGAAGATCCTGGAGATGGACCAGCTGTGACTCCCAAATATAAAAATAGGACTGAAGTAGATACCACACCATTCACAGAAGATGAGGTGTTAGAACAACTTGCTAAACTGAAAGTGGACAAAGCCATGGGGCCAGATGGGATACATCCCAGGATACTGAAAGAGCTCAGAGAGGTTCTTGCAGGACCATTAAAGGATGTTTTCAACAGATCCTTGGAAACAGGAGTGGTTCCTCAGGACTGGAGAATGGCTAATGTTGTACCTCTACACAAAAGTGGTGACAGGGAAGAAGTGTCAAATTACAGGCCCGTGAGCCTTACCTCGGTGGCAGGAAAAGTAATGGAGGCGCTCCTGAAAGAGCGAATAGTGAACTTTCTCAATACCAACAGGTTGCAAGATCCAAGGCAACATGGTTTTACCGAAGGACGGTCTTGCCAAACAAATCTGATTGAGTTCTTTGATTGGGTGACCAAGGAACTAGATCTGGGGCATGCAATGGATGTCATCTATCTGGATTTCAGCAAAGCCTTTGATACTGTTCCTCATAGGAGGCTTGTCAATAAACTCAGTAGCTTGGGGATGGGTCCCAAAATAGTAAACTGGATTAGAAATTGGTTGACTGACAGACAACAGAGGGTGATGGTACATGGAGCTCACTCGGATGAGAGGAAGGTGATTAGCGGGGTGCCTCAGGGTTCGGTCCTGGGCCCGGCACTGTTCAATATATTTGTGAGTGATATTGCTGAAGGACTGAATGGAAAAGTCTGTCTTTTTGCAGATGACACAAAAATTTGCAACAGAGTGGACTCCCCCGAGGGAGTGGATAACATGAGGAAAGATCTACAAAAGCTGGAAGACTGGTCTAATGCTTGGCAATTATGATTTAATGTGAAAAAGTGCAGTGTCATGCACTTGGGTAGCAGAAATCCAAGGGAAAAGTACACAATAGGGGGTGAGAGGTTGGTATGCACGGTTCAGGAGAAAGACCTTGGTGTGATTATCTCTGATGATCTCAAGGTGGCAAAACAGTGCGACAAGGCGGTGGCAAAAGCCAGGAGGATGTTGGGCTGCATACAAAGAGGGATTACCAGCAGAAAGGAAGAGGTACTTATGCCACTGTACAAGTCACTGGTAAGGCCTCACTTGGAATAACTGTGTTCAGGCCATATCTTGCAAAAGATGTAAAAAGACTGGAAACTGTTCAGAGAAAGGCGTCCAAAATGATTTGGAGCCTGCGTCAGAAGCCTTATGAGAAGAGACTTGAAGACCTAAATATGTACACTTTGGAGGAGAGGAGGGACAGGGGAGATATGATTCAGACCTTTAAATACTTAAAGAGAAATGATGAACAAACAAATCTCTTCCAAAGACGGGGAAGCTGTAAAACTAGAGGGCATAAACATGAAGCTGCAAGGTGGTAAATTGAAAGGCAATGTCAGGAAATATTTCTTCACTGAAAGGGTGGTGGATGCTTGGAATGCCCTCCCGATGGAAGTGGTGAGGGCAAACACGGTGATGGAATTCAAAACGGCATGGGACAAACACAGTGGATCCCTTTACAGCAACAGGATAAAAGCAAAATAAACGGTACCATCTAACTTCTGAACTATCTAGCGTCTGAACAAATAAGGGTGTCCTACATGGAGTGGTGGGTTCACCCCTAAACAGAAACAAAAACATGGGGAGGGGTGGCCTGCACAGAGCGACAGGTGCACCTACTCTTGCCATCTTGCTGGGCAGACTAGATGGACCATGCTGGTCTTTATCTGCCGTCACTTACTATGTTACTATCTCAGTGCGCTGTCGGCTCCCGCCCTGCTTCAGGATCAACAAAGATAGCCTCGTACCTGAACCCCAGAGGTCCTGCGAAGCGAAGCCCTACTCCTGCGTCGCTCAATCGACAAGCGAGAGCTGCCGCCTCGGGCGAATCGGGAGCCGATGCTGCCGAGATCCCCCTCTGAGCAGTGCCGTCGAAAACTGAAAGGCCCACTGACGCCCGTGACCCAATAGCTCTGGCAGGCAGACTCTTCTGCGCTGGCTATGGGCCACACTCACTGCCGGATCTTCAGTCACCACGAAGACTCCTGCCCCGGAGGTGACTGCTCACAAATTAAGCTGCCCCGTGTTCCCCTTCGAAATCAGAAGGGGGGGGGGGGATGGAGGGGGAGCTCAACTTCAACTAGCACTAAAGTACCAAAAACCAAAGAAATAAAGGAAGAGTTAGCTTTCTTTTTTCTCAACCAATATAAACTAAACTACACCCTAACTTTCCTTAATTGCTCCTCCAGTGAGCCCTGAACCACCAGGCTCACTGATCCTCCAGCTGCTTGGAGACTGAGAGAACTGGAGTGTGAAGGAGGTGTCTCTACTTATGTACCCGTGACATCACAGAAATGACGTTTCTCAGTCTCCAAGCTGCTGGAAGAGGAACATAAACTCCAGAGTTCAGGACTAGACTGGAGGGACGATAAGGAATATGGCATCCCTTTATGATTTCATAGTTCAGTCCATATAGACACTGAGGATTGATACAATCTATTATCACCTACACTGTTGAAATTTCTAATCAACACTAAACATCTGTCCATGACAAGAGAAATTTTGGTACCAACGTGGAAAAAAACCCATGATTATAGTCATTAGGCTCATAGACATTACATAGAGTTAATTTTTTTCCTCCCATACAATTCTGCCCATTCTTAACAGTATCTTATTCCTGCTATGCTAGGAACAGGACCATTTTATTCACTAAAATCGCCATCACTGTCTTCCTGGAGTTAGTATAAGCATAGTAACATTCTAGTTAATTTTTGGTGTTATGTGTCTGTAAGATGGGTCTCTTGAAGGAAAGCACCATGAATAAAACATATCACAATTTTTCTTGTGCTTAAGAGGGAAACCGACAACAAATACATTACAGAAAATAATTTAACTGAGGTAGTCCTGTATGTATATATGAGCCAATATTAAGCCCACGGTGGTTAGCAATTTTTTAAAATGCCAGCTGCTACAGGTAAAAATATCTGGATATTTAGCGCTAGACACTATCTAGATGGTGGTAATATTCATCCGCTATCCAGACAGAACATCAAAAACATTTTTTCTAAGTGCTAAGATACGCGGATAGTGTTGCTGAAAATTGCCGCTATCTGGATAATTCATCTCTCTGTCCCAAGTCCACCACAGTACTATCTGTATAGTTCAAAGGGTAGCACAGATATTCAGCAGCACTATCTAGATAGTGCCCGCTGAATCTGTCTCTCAGCAGGACTTATTTGTTTCTACCTGAATAACTCTCTGCCTTGAATCGTTCAAATTAGTTTGCATTAAACAGTAGTCATTGGTCGCTCAATCCTTTTCATAAACATCATCATTATCCTTGGGCACCCATAAATATATACAGCTTGTGGTATTATATCTGGCAAAACAGCCAAGTTTTGCACCATGCCCAAATAAAGCGTAGTTACTCACCTGTAACAGGTGATCTCCAGGAACAGCAGGAATTAAGTCTTCACATATGGGTATCGTCGGTACCGACGGAGCTTGCGCGGGAACGCTCCCTAGCGTCCAATAGGAAAGCTTTTGGGAGCATCCCACAGCGCCTGCATGCTGCCTTCCCACCTTTCCAACTCTCCCCCTTCAGTTGAGTTTATAGCTGAGACAAAAGGAGAGAAGTAGAAAAAGAGAGAGATAGATACAGACAACTCCCAGGGAAGGTGGGTGGGTTGTGAAGACTTAATTCCTGCTGTTCCTGGAGATCACCTGTTACAGGTGAGTAACTACACTATCTCCAGGAACAAGTAGGAATGTAGTCTTCACATACAGGGACTCCCCAGCTGAGAGATGCCAGGGGGATGAACCCAGCAAGCTGTGAACCCAGGGTGAGATGGGTCATGCTTCCTCCCATGGATCTCTGGCATCAAAAACCCGGGATAGAGGGTAGGAGCTTGTACTAAGTCTAAAAGAGATGCTGGAGAACAGCCTGGCCAAACGAGGCATCCCGACGGGAGTCCTTGTCTAAGAAATAGTGGGCTATAAAGGTGTGTACCGAAGCCCAAGTGGCCACTCTACAGATGTTGTCAATGGACACAAAACAAAGGTTAGCCATAGAGGCTGCCATTGCTCTCACATTGTAAGCTGTGACATAGCCTTCGAGAGAAAGTCCCTTACTCTCAAATGCAAAGGATATGCAATCTGCAATCCACCTAGAGAGAGTTCTTTTGGAAACTGGAAGTCCCAAATGACTAGAATCAAAAGCAACAAAAAGCTTAGAAGATTTCCTATGTTGCTTAGTTCTTTGAAGGTAAAAAGACAAGGCTCTTTTACAATCTAAAGTATGAAGGTTCCTTTCTGCATTAGAGGCATGATGCCTAGGGAAGAATACAAGAAGGTAAACCGCTTGGCTCAAATGAAAAGGCGAAACCACCTTTGACATAAATTGAGGATAAGTCCTAAGAACTATTTTATCATGGTGAAATCTTGTATAAGGAGGATCCACCACTAAGGCCTGTAGCTCACTGATGCGTCTTGCAAAAGTGAGGGCAACTAGGAAGATGAACTTCCACGAAAGAAACTTTAGAGCTGTAGTGGCTAAAGGCTCAAAGGGCGGTTTCATGAGCTGCCCGAGAACAAGATTCAGATCTCATGCCACCGGAGGTGGCTTAATCGGAGGTTTTGTTAAGAGTAGACCTCTCATAAATCTTGCTACGAGTGGATGAGAGGAAATAGGTTGTCCATCCAGAGGTTTGCAAAAAGCTGCAATGGCACTAAGATGGACCCTGTGATAAGGAAGCTTATCATAGCTCAGGAAGGAGCTATAGAAAAGGTGAAGTGACTCTGAACAAGCAACCTGTCAGTTCTGGTAGAAATAAGAAAACAGAATTTTCCCATAAAAGACTACCAGTCCCAGAATGCACCAGGTTTCCAACAGCCATTAGAGGAGCTGAAGTGAGGAAACGTGTGTTCAATCAGGAGGGCTATGAGGTAATCCCCAAGCACTCATCTCAAAGGGCAGGGCCTGATTCAGCACAGCTGCGCTGTGCTAGGGTGGAGCACTCATCTAAGCAGAATAAAGCTAGAGTTTATTCTACAGAGAATTATCCTCATCCTCAGTTTCATCTGGGAGATCCTCATCCTCAGGATCAGCTTGGAGATCCTCATCTTGGACATCTTCATCATCGGGAGGATCATCAGAAGCAGAAGCCAAACCGGACGGACAGAGAGGGCAAGAAACCCTTTGGAAGAAAGAAGAGAAAAGCCTTTGGGAGGTCTAAAGGAGTCCAGAGCAGTACGTATACTGGAAGGCATTCCAAGGGCCAGCATACACCATTGGATTGGGGAAAGCCAGAGGAATGGTGCTGCAGGGCTAGGAATCTCCAGACGGTACCTGTGAGGGAGACGGCTGCACGTGGAAGGGACCCTAAGACCCGTGCCAGAAGGTATGTGAAGAGAGATCCAGTGTCCAGGGATCTGGATTGGAAGGCTGGACATAAGAACTGGACTACATACTGGCCAGGCTATTTAGAGAGGAACTCTAACAGCAATGGAAGCTCAGGTATGAACACTGATCTATGCCCTAGCTATAACCTTGAAAGACAGCAGGGAAACAAGTATTCTCCTGAAAGTGCTCCATTGAGAAATTCCTCTGTGCCAATCCCTGATATTAAACCCATGATTGTTGAAGAAGGGGAAGGAGCGGTCTTAGATACAGGCTGTGAATATATGGATTGCTCTCTGTCTAAACTCCTTTGGTAATTTTCTGTTACAAAGTACAGCAACCATCACAAAGAAATACAAACTTGTTCTTTAATCTACTCAGAAAAGCTCCTGAAGTAGGATTTGAGCCACGCAGTAGAAAGCAAGCCAGCTAAGGGGTTTCAGCTGGGTAACTGCTAGCAATTGAGCCTTACCTAATTGCTTGTGAGCTCTGAGGGAATCACTTCTGAGTCTATGTGGGAAGATATAAAAAGTTAACCTGAAAAGAACAGTTTTTCCCTTCTTTGTGGATTTTGTTTGTTGTTTGATACACTGCTAAGAAAATATTAGCTAAAGCCTACAGAAAAGACCAGTTTGTTACCAACCACGTCTTTATTCTTTTGCTTTGATTGCCTGACAAGTTCAGCTGTTGTCTTCCTGATTTTGTTTTTCTAAGTTAAACACTGAAAGCAAGTATCCTGTTTTATGTGCTACCAAGCATATCTGTGTTGGGAGAAATAACCCCATAAATAAATATCTTATTGGCTTTACACTCAAGCACAACTAATTATTGTGAGCAGCTGTGTCTGGTGTGAATGGACTGCATTTCCCACAATCCCTTGCAAATCATATTGATATATGCACTTGCCAAGACTGTGAACCTTTTCACCCAGGCAGCCGTCTGACAACCCTTACTGAATTGGTTTTAAGACCAGAATTTGATAAATGGAGGAGATACTCCAGTAGCGATTCCACAGGCACCGAAAGGGGGTTAAGTCCCCTTTGAGAACACCATACAGAGAATCTCTTCCACTTAAAGGTGTAGGAGCGCCTTGTGGAAGGCTTTCTGGAAGCCACAAGGGTATCTTTTATCTGTTGAGAAAGGTTGATATCCAAGAATCCTAGGCTTTCAGTAACCAGGCCCTGAGGTGCAGGGACTGGGGATTCGGGTGCAATAGAGTCCCGTTCTCTTGGGAAAGAAGATCTAGAGCATAACCCAACTCCAGAGGTGTGGCTTGAGAGAGACGCAGAAGCAAAGGATACCACAGTTGTCGTGGCCAATGTGGAGCTATGAGTATAATATGACCTCTGTCTCTCTGAAGCTTGAACAAAGTTTTGGGAATGAGGGGAATGGGTGGGAAGGCATAGAGGAAGTCCTGACCACAGTGGAGGAGGAAAGCATCCCTTGCCTGACAGTTTTGACCTGGAATTCTGGAACAGAATCGGGGAAGTTTGGCATTCTGAGGACTTTTAAAGAGGTCTATATCTGGCGTTCCCCAGATTCAAAACACTCGAGCAAGCTGGTCTGACTGAAGAGACCACTCATGTGGCAGCAGTATTCGACTGAGTTTGTCTGCCCATAGATTTTGAATTCCTGGAAGATATACCACTAGGAGGTGGATTTGAAGCTCTCTGGCGAGGACCCACAGTCGCAAAGCTTTGTTGCATAACGACAGAGAGCCCGTTCCGCCCTGCTTGTTCACATAGAACAAGGTTACTTGATTGTCGGTCTGTACCAGAACTGTCTTGTAGCTGAGATGGGAAGAAATTCAGGTTAAAAATCCCTTTTATTGATGACCCCTATGCGTTTCGACCAACGGCCTTCTTCAGGGGGATAACATATGAGAGGACAAATCTCAGAAAGATAAAATTAAAACAAATCAATGAAAAATAAAAGTAATAAACATTAAAACTGAAACATATCAATATTATACCGTCAAAAGATCAAAACATAAATAAATAAATAATATAATAAAAACTGAACAAAGTGTATCACACACCAATGTGTAAATTAATATCATAAGATAACCATAATAATGTTAGTACTAATATGATAAAAGGACAACCAAAAAACAATTGTCGATAATCAATAAAAGGGGTTTTTAACCTGAACTACTGCCAGTCTTCGTATCTGTTCCCTTGTTCTCGTGGTTTCTACAGATACTTTGTTGCTTTTGTCTGTCTACTTGTAGCTGAGATGGGCCTGAAATACTCGAATAGCATGGAAAATGGCTCTGAGCTCGAGGAGGTTTATGTGAAGACAAGCCTCCTGTGGGGTCCAGAGACCCTGAGTTAAGAGATCGTGCAAGTGAGCCCCCCAACCGAAATTTGTCGCATCTGTTGTTAGGGTGGCTTGGCATAGAGGCTGCTGGAAAGGAGAGCCTATGAGAAGGTTTTCCAGTGATTGCCACTATTGCAGGGACGAAATGAGACGTGTGGAGTTTATGATTTTGTCCGTTAGCCGACCCGAGGCCTGTGTTCACTGAGAGGATAGGGTCCACTGGGCTGCTCGCATATGAAGGCAAGCATAGGGAACCACATGGACAGTGGATGTCAAATGCCCCAGAAGCTGAAGCATTTCCCGAGCAGTTAGGAAAGCTTTCATAGCTGCTTGGGAGGCCAGCTGTACTATACGAAGACAACATGGCTGTGGCAGGAAAGTCCTTGACTGCCTTGTGTCTAGACGAGCCCCTATGAATTCTGAGAAGGGGTGAGATGAGATTTTGGGAGGTTTATGACCAATCCCAAGTACCAAAGGATTTACATAGTGCGTGAAAGAGCGAAGCTGGCTTCTGGAGCTGTTGATGCTCGGATGAGCCAGTCGTCTAAGTAGGGGAAGACGAATATTCCTAGAGTTCTCAGGAATGCTGCCACTACTGCTATGCATTTTGTGAAGACTCTTGGGGCAGAAGCCAGACCGAAGGGAAGAACCCTGTATTGGAAGTGTCTTCCCTGGAAAAGGAATCAAAGGAATTTCCCGTGATGTGCCTGGATGAGAATATGCGTATATGCATCCTTTAGACCTAGAGAACATAGCCAGTCCTGACACTGAAGGTATGGCAGGAGTGTTCCGAGGGAAATCATCTTGAATTTTTCTCGGAACAGATACCTGTTTAATTCTCTGAGGTCCAGTATAGGCCTATGTCCCCCTGTTTTCTTTGGGATGAGAAAATAGGGGGAGTAGAACCCCGTACCCTGTTGGGATATGGGTACCTCTTCTATTGCTCCCTGAGCAAGAAGTGATGCGACCTCCTGACACAAGAGATCGGCGACAGGGACCTGAGAATTGAACTGTCTTATGATTGTAAGAGGGGGCATACTGTGAAACCCTCCAGGACAATGGACAAAGTCCAGTTTTCTGATGTTATTTGTTGCCATCTTCTGGTAAAATGGCATAACCTGCCCAGGATGGTAAGGGGTTCTGGACCTTTCAGGGGCAGAATGACCAAGTTCTCTAGGAAGGAGTCAAAGCCCTTGAGAAGGCTGAGTCTGCTGAGCCGGTTGAGCTCTTGGAACTTGTGGCTTCCTCTGCTGTCTGGTTTGTTGCTGCCCCTTTTGGGGAGCATGACCTGGACAGTGGCCTGGATGGGTGTAAGATGAGTAAAATCTCTTTTTCTTGTTGAAAAAGGGTTTCTTGACTGACTTTTTCTTTGCTGGGTTGGCTGTAGACTTTGATAGTCTGTTCAAGGTAGTATTTTCAGATTCAATCTGATTGGCCTTGTCTTGCCAATCCTTGCCAAAGAGATTTTCTCCTGTGCAAGGAATGTTTCCTAGTTTATCTTGCACTCATTGTTCTAAGTCTGATGCCTGAAGCCAGGCAATACAACGTGCACCGATGGAAATAGCAGAGGTTCTGCTAATGCATTCAAAGCAATCAAAGGTTGCATGGTTCATGAACTTAGAAACATTCTGGGCCTGTTTGACCAGAGTAAGGAATTCCCCCCTTTTTTCCTCAGGGAGAAGAGGGCTCATGAATTCCAAGTCTCTTGCAAACTCCTTGAGGAACATTCCCATATAGAGAATGTAGGAGTTGATCCTGGCTGATAACATGGAGGATTGGAAGCATCGACACCCAAAGGCATCGAGTGTCCTCGATTCACGGCTTGGAGGCTTGGAAGAATGAATTTTAGCACTCTTAATCCTATACATCACTGATTCCACTACCATTGAATGGTGTGGTAACTGAGTCTTTTGAAAACCAGGACAGCTTGGAACTCGGTACATGGTACTGAGTCGTTGAGAGAGTGTGGAGACACCATTAAAGGAGCTTCCCACATTCTTAGCACAACATCATGCAAGATTCTGTGAATAGGAAGGGTAGCTGCTTCCTTAGGAGCCACAGGGTAAGCGTAGTTACTCACCTGTAACACGTGTTCTCCATGAGCAGCAGGAATCAGTCCTCACATATGGGTGACGTCGGCGCCGACGGAGCCCTCGTACGGAGCATTTCCCAAGCTTTCAAAGAAAGCCTTTGGGAATGCAGCGCGCATGCGCAGTCCCCTTCCCGCCCAAGGGTGCCATCTTGCTCAGTCTGATGACATAGTTAAAAGACAGCAAAAATCAAAATGAAATATATATATATATATATGACTACAACTCTAGGGGAGGAGGGAGGGTCGTGAGGACGGATTCCTGCTGCTCCTGGAGAACACCTGTTACAGGTGAGCAACTACGCTTTCTCCAGGACCAAGCAGGAAGTCAGTCCTCACATATGGGACTCCCCAGCTCTAGGCTACCAGGAACCCAGAGCTGAAAAAATGGCTCCCTCTCAAGAGCCTCAGCATCCGTGATAAGAATTTTCTCTGAGAACACACCCCGTACGGTAGCCCAACACAAGGGCCAAATGGTAGGAGTTGCCTAAACCTCAAAGAGATTATGTAGTACTGCCTGGCCAAAAACACTGTCCTGTCGGGACTCTCTCTCCAGGCAGTAATGGGCTGCAAAGGTCTGGCTTGAAGACCAAGTTGTGGCCCGACAGATGTTTGCCAACGGAACAGAGCGGAGATGAGCTACTGACGCGGCCTTCACCCTGACATGGTGGGCCGTGACCCAACCCTGCAAGGGGAGGTCGGCTGCCTTGTACGCCCAGGCGATGCAATCTGCTACCCAAGTGGACAACGTATGCTTGGAGACAGGTAACCCCATCCTATTAGGGTCAAAGGAGACGAAGAGCTGAGTAGCCCTTTGATGCTCCCGCATACGTTCTATGTAAAAGGACATGCTCCCGCGTACGTTCTATGTAAAAGGACAACGCCCTCTTACAGTCCAGGGTATGCAAGACTGTCTGAGCCTGGCTGGAATGTGGCCTGGAAAAAAAGGTCGGAAGGACCACCTCCTGGCTGAGGTGGAAAGAGGAGACCACTTTTGGGAGGAACTTGGGATGGGTCCGTAGGACCACCCTGTTCCTATAGAACCGTGTGTACGGTCTATCAGAAACCAGAGCTTGTAGCTCACTCACATGTCTGGCCGATGTAAGAGCCACCAGGAAGAGCGCTTTCCAAGAGAGGAAGCGTAAATGGCAAGTAGTGTCAGACGGCTGCCTAGGGTGAGAACTTACACAATCTTGACGATGCATATATTCATATGATTCTTGCAAGGTATTGTGGGTAATGTAGTTCATTCACTCCCAAACACAGCTGAAGACAATAATTGAGTTGTGAAACCAGTGGTAAGGCCAATAAAATACTTCTTTTATTGATGGGGTTTAATTCACCCAGCACAAATATGCTTGGTAGCAATATAAATGAGGTTACTTGCTTGCAGTGTTTAAATGGATAACATAAAGTCACAAAGCAAAACAGAAAACAACCTTCAGCTTGTCAGGCAATTAGCTAATGTTTTCTTAGCAAATAATTACCAAATAAAAAGGCACAAAGAAATGAATAAACTTTGCTGGTTAGGTTAACTTCTGCTTATTTTCCACTCAGATCCAGCAGTGATTCTCCCTTGCTCACACACACAATCAAGTGCAGCTTTAATTACTATCAATTGTCCAGCTGAAACCCTTTAGCTGGCTGGCTGCTACTGTGTGAACCCAAAATCCTGCTTTAAGAGCTGTTTGCAGTGAAAATAAGAACAAAGTTAGGTTTCTTTGTGATGGCTGATGTGTTTGCTCACAGAAAGCTAGCAATAGCATTTAGACAGAGAACAGTCCATGTAATTAATAGTTTCATCTGCTGTATCTCCCCCTTCATCAATCAGCATAGGGTCACTATCATACATTGGCACAGACGAGTCTTTCATTAAGGCACTATCATGAGAATGCTTATTCCCTTGCTGCCATTCACTATTATAGATAGGGTCTGGATCAGTGTTCATACCTGAGCCTCTCCTGCTATCATAATTCCTCTCTGTATAGCCTGGCCAGTATGTAATCCAGTTCTGATGTCCAGCCTTCCAATCTTGATCCCTGGACACTGGATCTTTCCTCACATACCTTCTGGCATAGGTCTGAAAGTCCTTTCCACGTGCAGTCTTCTCTCTTCCAGGTAGCCACTGGTGATTCCTATCTCTGCCAATCAATTCCTCTGGCTGACTCCAGTCCAATGGACTCTGCTGGCATTTGGAATACCTCCCAGTATAGGTACTGCCTTGGACTCTCCCAGACCATCCAATGGGCTTTCTTCTCTTCCTTCCAGAGAGTTTCCTTCTTTCTCTATCCGCTTGGCTTGGCTTCTGTTTCTCCAGGTGATACTGGTGCTTGAGCTTGAAGCTGTTGCTGTCTCCTTTCCTGAAGCTCTTTCTGTAGCTGTTATCTGTAGAATAAACTCTATTCTTATTCTGTTCTAATGTGTGCTCCTCCCTAACAGAGCGCAACTGTGTTGAATCAGGTCCTGCCCTTTGAGTTGAGTGCTTAGGGATTACCTCATAGCTCTCTTGATTGCACACACACGTTTTCTCACTTCAGCCCCTCTCATGGCTGCTGGAAACCTGGTGCATTCTGGGACTGGTAGTCTTTTATGTGAAAACTCTGTTTTCTTGCTTCTACCAGAACTGACAGGTTGCTTGTTCAGAGTCACATCATCTTTTCTATAGCTCCTACCTGAGCTATGATAAGCTTCCTTATCACAGTAGCCATCGGCTCAAACGGTGGGCGAGTAAGTTGTTGCAAGACCACGTTCAAATCCCACTCAGTCGCTGGTGGACGAACCGGAGGCTTGAGTAGAAGCAGACCTCTGAGAAATCTGGACACCAAGGGGTGAACCAACAGACTGTCCCTCCACCAGTGAGTGGAGCGCTGACAAAGCACTGAGGTGGACCCGAACAGAGTTAGACTTAAGGCCTAGGTCTGAAAGGTGAGGTAGATACTGCAGTACTACTGGCAAAAGGCAAAAGAAAGGATCTTCATTGCGCTGAGCACACCATACCGTAAACATACGCCACTTGAGGGCATAGAACTTCCTGGTGGACTTCCTCCTAGAGGCCAAGACCACCTCCTCCACCTCCTTAGGAAGAAGTAAGGTAGCTAGAACTATCCTTTCAGCAGCCAGGCCATCAGATTGAGGGACCTGAGATTGGGGTGCAGAAGGGAACCCTGCTCTTGAGACAGAGATCGTGTTGCAGCCCCAGAGGGAACGGAGCTTCCACCACCAACTGCAGAAGAAGTGGAAACCACGGCTGCCTCGGCCATCTTGGGGCTACCAGAATTACCGAAGCCTTGTCCCGGAGGATCTTGAACAGAGTTCGGGCCACCAGGCGTGGGAGGAAATGCATACAGGAGGCCCATAGACCAAGAGATTAGAAAAGCATCTGCTGCCATCCTCAGGGGATGTGGTTGTCTGGAGCAAAACCTGGGCAGCTGACAGTTTAGTGGATTTGCAAAGAGATCGATGGATGGAAGTCCCCATTGGATGAAGATCTGCTGGACCACCAATGGATTCAATTGCCATTCGTGGGGCTGGAGAATCCTGCTTAGCTTGTCTGCTAGGAAGTTTTCCTGACCAGGCAGATAACCATGCTTTGAGAAACATGCCTTGTTTGACTGCAAAGGAGCAAAGGTCCCGTGCCTCCTGACATAGGAGCCTGGACCCTGTGCCTCCTTGTTTGTTCATGTAGAACACTGCTACCTGATTGTCCGTCTGAACTAAGACAGACTTTTGAGAGCGAGCATGGCAGAAGGTTTGCAGAGCTAAGCAAATTGCTCGCAGCTCTAAAAGTTTGATCTGTTGTGTGGCCTCCCGAGGGGACCACAGGTCTTGAGTGCAGGTGTCCTGGCAATGTGCACTCCAGCCCTTTAAGGATGCATCTGTCGTCAGCAGCCTGGTGTGTGCTGGAGCCTCAAATGGTACACCTTTGAAAAGGTTTGGTAGCTGTAGCCACCACTGTAAGGAGTTCAGAAGCCGCCTGGACACCTTTACTCTGTCTCAAAGGTCACTGGTGGCTTGTGTCCACTGATCTCTGAGGCACCATTGAGCAGCCCACATTGGAAGACGGGCATTCAGGGTCACATGTACAGTGGATGCCATGTGGCCCAGAAGCCGCAGGTAGTGCCTGGCAGAAACCTGAAAATTGCCTTGGAACTGGTTTGCCAACTCCATCAATCTGTGGGCCCTGTCCTCGGGCGAGTCTAGTCTCGCCCCTATAAACTCTAGGTTCTGAGAGGGGAGTAAAGTGGACTTTGCATAGTTTATGACAAAGCCCAGATGCTGAAGAAGAGAGACAGTGCGAAGAGTGGCCTGTCGGGCCTCCTGGAATGACTGGCCCCTGATTAGCCAGTCGTCCAGGTAGGGGAAGACAAAAAACCTGTGATTTCTGAGAAAAGACGCCACCATCGCCAGGCATTTGGTGAAAACCCTGGGGGCAGCGGTCAGGCCAAAGGGAAGTACCCTGTACTGAAATGGTTTCCTCCCACCACAAATCTGAGATATTGTCTGTGGTCTGGATGGATGAGGATGTGAGTATAAGCATCCTTTAGGTCTAAGGAGCATAGCCAGTCTCCCCTGCTGGAGGTAGGACAGCAGTATCCGAAGGGTAAGCATCTTGAACTTTTCCCTCTCCAGAAACTTGTTCAGATTTCGCAAGTCTAGGATAGGTCTGAGGCCTCCTGTTCTCTTTTGTACCAGGAAGTACCTGGAGTAGAAGACTTGCCCTTTCAGGTGGTATGGCACCGGTTCCACCGTCTGTTCCTTCAAAAGACTTGCCAACTCCTGAAGGAGGAGGCTCCTGTGTAGAGGGAGTCTTAAGAGGCTCCCCTGGATAGTAGGAAGGGGTAGTTGGTGGAAATGGAGCATGTAGCCCTTCTGGACTATGCTCAGTATCTAGGTGTCCCCTGTGATGGCTGGCCACCTGTAGGCGTACATGGTCAGCCGACACCCTGTGCTGAGTGGAGCAACCGGCGGAGGAGAGGCTATGCTGTGGAAGTCAAAACCCCGCTCCCTGCTGTGCAGGAGCCGGAGCTGGTGGCTTGGGGGTTTTCTGCCTACGGGGCCCATGCCCCTGCCCCTTGGTCTGCTGGCCCTGTTGGGGAGCTGGAGAGGCTTGATACTGAGGGTAGGTTTTGTAGGCAGTAACCTTCCTCGGGAAAAAGGGCTTCTTTCCCGAGCCCTTCTTTTTATGAGAAGGGGCAGAAGTCTTTCTGGACAGTCTTGTCCTGGTGAGAGTCTCGGTCTCAATTTCTGCAGCCTTCTCAGTCATGGGTTTGCCAAATAGGTTGTCACCTCGGCAGAGGACATCGACTAACTTGTCCTGTACCCATGACTCCAGGTCCGATGACTGTAGCCAGGCCTGACAGCATGCACCAATGCCGGCCGCGGCTACCCAGGCCGAAGCCTCGAAGCTATCATAGGCAGCTCAAGATATAAACTTCGAGCACTCCCGGATCCCTGAAGACAAGGCCTTGAACCTCTGCAAGGGTTCCTCGGAGAGGCCAGCCAAGAACCCGGCAATCTCCTTTGCCAGGTCCCGCAAGTACATGCCCATGTACAGCTGGTAAGTCTGGACACAGCAAGAGAGCATAGAGCCCTGGAAGCACTTTCTACCAAGGGCATTCAGGTTCCGGGCCTTCCGGCCAGGAGGCACCGAGGAGTGCATCTTCTGACTTTTCAGCCTGTGCATGGCCGATTCCACAACCATGGACTTGTGCGGTAGCTGCGCCTTTTGGCACCCAGGGCTCTTGGCACCCAGGACTTTTGGCACCCAGGACTCAATAAATGGAATCGAACCGCTTGCTAAGAACCGGCGCCGAGGCTGGTGCCTCCCACATACGGAAGAGCAGCCGTTCCAGAATCGGAGGAACCGGAACAGTAAAGGCTTCCTTCGGAGGAAAATCATACTGGAGGGCATCGCGCTCGAGGCTTGAGGCTCCTCCTCAGCGTCCGCCGGGAATGCCAAAGCCTTGGCCATGTCCCTGACGAAATCTGAGAACTGGGTATCCTCCGGGGGGGACCTTCTCCGAGGCTCGGACTCTGGGGAGTCTGACGGGACGCACCGGGTCCGGAAGGTGTCAGAAGACTCCACATCCTCCGTCTCCCATGTCGACTTCTCAAAGGAGGAGTCGTGCGGCTCTGGCCATGTGGGCCTCGATGCTACCCGCCCCGATGCAGAGGGCACCGGTGTCGACAATCTCGACCCCGAATGGGAGGTCGAGGGAGACCGTGGCCGAGGATCAACTCGAGACTTGATCAACTCGAGGATCGGCTCGGCCTCCGGGGTCGACTTAAGACGTCGAGGTCCCGGTGGTCAGGGCAGATGCACCAGTCAGACTGGCGATCCGTACCCGCTGCTGCTCCATGAAGGCAGCCAGGCTGCTCTCCAGGGCCGTCAGCCTGAGTCCGAGCTCAGGAGACTCGGCAGCCCCCGAATCGGGCCCCGATGGCATCGGGCCCGACGTCGGTTCTCCCAGGGGAGAGTCCACGAGGAAAACAGAAGTTACCTGACTCGGGGACTTCGGCTCCAGATGAGGTTGCTTGGTCAGCCACTCCGACTCCGAGAGCCTGGGACGGCGGTGAGGGCTGCGCGACCTGGCCCTCGAAGATCCAGGTGGCTCCACTGATGCCGCCCTCACGAGCTTCTTCTTCCTTTTGTGCTCCCGGGTGGGAAACCCCCTCTCAGAGGACCCACGACACCGCTCGGGGTCAGATTCCCGAGATGTCGAGGCCTCTGATGAAGTCCGGGCCCGGCCAGATGCAGACTCCGAAAAGATTCTTTCACGTTGGTGCTGACGGCTCTGAAGCGCCTTCGATGACATCTTGCCACACGGGCCACAGGCTAGCGGGTTATGTTCGGGCCCGAGGCATCGGAGGCAGCCGTCGTGTGTGTCAGTGAGAGACATATGTTTCTTACACCGATCACATTTTTTGAACCCAGTGGCAGCCATCGGGGGAAAAGGGCCCCTGCAAGGTCAAAAGACTGGTCTGCCAGTGAAAATAACAGAAAAAAGCATGAAGCCTAGTCACAAAGGACAAAAGCTGAAAAAAGAAGTTCCGGACTCGATACTGGTGTACCAAGCCCAGGAGGGAAGGGGAACCAGCGTCAAACCGGATAAAGAGAAGTGAAAATCGTAGAAAAAAATTAACTTTTTCCTGGGTGACATGAACTACGTCCGTTGGGCTCCACGGAAAAAGAAAGACTGAGCAAGATGGCACCCTTGGGCGGGAAGGGGACCGCGCATGCGCGCTGCATTCCCAAAGGCTTTCTTTGAAAGCTGGGGAAATGCTCCACACGAGGGCTCCGTCAGCGTTGACATCACCCATATGTGAGGACTGACTTCCTGCTTGGTCCTGGAGAATTGAAGAATTTCTAATTCTTCTGCTCTGGGTTCCTTCTCCGGAGTCACCGTGATTGAAAGACCTCAAGCTAAATTACGTATAAAATCCTGGAAGGACATGTCTTCTGGAGGAGACATTCTGCATTGAGGAGAAGGAGATGGATCCTCCGGAAGGATTGCTCTGGTACCGGCAGAGTCATCGGAATCGGAGGATTCGAAGTATCTCTGCGCCAGGTGTTCCTGCAACACACGGTACCGGTACCGCTCAAAGTCGGTGTCGGGGTGTCTCGGTACCGGCCCTTCGATGCCTGAAATAGACTCAAGGCTCGGCATGGGGGGAAGCATACCGGCCAAGGCAGGTGTGCTCGGTACAGGTACCGATGTCGGTACCAATACCTGTGGAACCGTCTGTAGCGGTCTTAGCGGTACCGAAGCTGCTAAGAGGGCCGCTAGACTGCGTTTGATAGCGAGGATTCTCTGATCCATCGTTCCTGCCGATGCCTGGGTGTCAGTACCGGTGGAAACAGGTACGACCCCAGAACTTGGCACCATTAGTTCTGCCGAGGTGGAAGCTTCTGGAACATTCTGGAGCCCCATTAATGCTTTGGAGACTGAGGCCTCCCGCCGGGGCTGTTTTGCCGGTGAACTTTCCTCGAGAGCAACACCAGTGGCATCTCGATACCTGGAAGGAGATCTACCCTTTTGAGGACCGGCCAGTCTTAGGTTTAGTTACCTGAGATTCATGGAAGGAAGATGAAGCCCTGGAAGACGTCGATGCAACTGACATCATATCTGCGGCAAAAAGGGTACCGGGTTTTGCAGCTCTATTCTGCAGGCCCCTCTTAGTCATCTTTCTGCAGGAGAGACACTCCAATGGACAATGGTCAGGACCTAAACACTTGAGACAATAGTCATGGGTATCGGTGACGGATATGCTACCGCCACACTTGGAACATTTCTTGAAACCACTAGCTGGTTTCTCCATGTTTGAAGAAAAGTGGGCCTAGTGCCCAAAATGGCGCCTAGCACCGAGAGGGGAAATGCCCCTGAAAGAAAAAATCTTTTAGAAAGCTAGTTTGTTTGTTTTTTGAAAAAGAAGAAAAGAGAGCCAGCAGTACCGGTAGGCATCAAATGACGGCAGACGTGACCACAAAAAACAAAGAAGAAGAAGAATAAATTTTCTGCAGTGACAGGGTATGTGTCCTGTTAGCTCCGCGGAAAACGAAGAACTGAAGAAGGAGAGTTGGAAAAGCGGGAAGGCAGCACGCAGGCGCTGTGGGATGCTCCCAAAAGCTTTCCTATTGGACGCTGGGGAGCATTCCCACGCAGGCTCCGTCGGTACCGATGATACCCATACGTGAAGACTACATTCCTGCTTGTTCCTGGAGATTGCCATTATCCATTTTACATTTGCAATATCCTGCAGGAGAAAAGGCTTTTGTAGAATATATCTTCTTAGGGAAAACAACACAATGGTTTCTGATTTATCCAATCCCCCATACGCTCTTTGGCATTTCAGTTTCTATAGGTTCAACAGTCCAATTAAATCTTAATTGTAAATATCTTATCTGCTTTTTCCTGACCAACTTTATAATAAGAATTTTCTCCCCAACCCACTCTATGAAATCCATCCATTCACCCGCTGACTTCCTGCCCCACCTCCTTGTTGCCCTCCCAAAACCGATCCATACCCCAACCATCTAAAACCAAAGGCCTCATATACTAAAGTACAAATTTTCAAAAAATGAACTTTAAACTCCAAACTATGCAAAAATACATCAACCACACAAAAGTGCCTAAAATGTCAGTGTTTTTTTGGTGTTTAGTGTGGGAAAGCCCTTTTATGAAACATTGTGCAAAAGGGGAACAGTTTTAAAAATAATCATTTGTGCAAAGTGAGATTTGTGCAAATGTTTATTTATATTTCTCATTAATGAGCTGCTGCTGTAATGCAAAATCATGTAAAGCAGCTCATTAATGAAATATTTTGCAAGAACAAGTGATGGTCATCTCCAGGGCCACTCCGGCATTCTTGTATCCCCCTTGCCCAGTTAGCATACGCCACCACTGTAGCATTGTCTGAGAATACCCAGACCGCTCTACCCTGGACTAAGGACCGAAAGTGCAAAGGGCCAAACAAAAGGCACTTGCCTTGAGGTGGTTTAAGGGCCATGCTGACTCCTGGCTGTTCCAATGGCCCTGAACTGTTCGCCTCTTGCAATGGGTTCCTCAGCCAAATAGGCTGGCATCCATCAATAGGAGGAGCCAAAAATGATCGTCCAATGGCATGTCCCTCCTCAGATGCTGGGGCTGCCTCCACCAATGCAGGCTGGATACCACCACCAGCTGGAGGGGAAGCCTGGTCTCAAAATCCTGAAAGCTTAAAGACTTAGGAGACAGCAAAGACCTCTACAGCAGTCTCATATAAGCTCATGCCCAAGGTACCATTTTGATCGATGTTGCGCATCAAGCCAAGAAGATGCAAATAATCCCAAACTCTGCTGAGTCCGGAAGACTGCTAGTTGAGACAACAACCTTTTCACCCTCTCCATGGGTAGGAAGACCCTGACTTTGTGTGTGTCAAACCACACTCCCAGGTATTACAGCAATTAAGAAGGCTCCAAGTGACTCTTCCCACAATTGATCACCCAGCCAAGACTCTACAGGAACTGCACCACATGGGTCAACACGCAAGACGTTTCTGACAGTGACCTGGCTCAAATTAGCCAATCATTCAGACAGAGGTGAACACAGATTCCTTGGCGCTGTGGCTGCCACCACCATGACCTTTGAGAACATCCTTGGGGCAGCAAATTGAAAATGAGTGCCAAGCATGGTGAAACAGAGTAAGTTCTGTTGATCCTCATGGATAGGAACGTGGAAGTAGGTCCCAGCTAAATCTAGAGAAATAAGGAATCTCAGCACTGCACTGCCTGGATCAATGACAGCAGAGTCTCAATATGGAAATATAGAGTTCGCAGGTGGGCGTTGACCCCCTTGAGGTTGGGGATTTGTTGAAAAGAACTGTCCTCCTTTGGCACCATGAAGTAGATGGAGTACTGGTCCTTGCCTCACTCAGCATGGGGGATGGGGACAACCGCCCTCAGACAGAGCAATCTTTCTAGCATGACTTGAATTACGGCTATCTTCTCTTTTGGTTGCAGAAGCACATAGAGAGAACAATGAAGACTCACTGTATTTCAGAACATAGCTGTACTGAATGGTGCCTAGCACCCAGCGATCCTCAGTGACCCAGGCCCATGTCTGGTAGAAAAGACATGGCCTGCTGTCCACTCTAGGCATCCTGGAATAGACCCCCAACCAGTCATTATGCCGGATGGGAGGTGGCACTTCTGGAGGCAGTAGGTTCCTGGAATTTGCAAGCCCCTCGAAAAGACCAAGCCTGGGACTGAAAACCAAAAGAGGATGAGAAGGTGGGATTTCTGGAGCGATACCTACGGGGACAGGAACTCCGGGATTCCAGATACTGGGAATGAGGAAAACAGGCAGATGTGAAGAAAGATGTTATACCTGTTCACTTTCCAGGCTCCTTTGGCTTATCCTTCGGAAGGCGATGAGGTTTGGAGTTATCCAAATCCTTAACCAGCTTTTCCAAATCCTCTCCAAACAAAAGTTTCCCTTTAAAGGCAAGTTGGGATAACTGGGAGACCATGCTTGCTACTCAGTGGTGAAGCCACAGTCAACATTAGCAGAGCAATGTCTTTAGCCACCAAGCTGATGAGATCATACATAGCATTCAACAGAAAAGCTGTTGCCCACTCTTGGAAGATGGTGGTATCCTCCAGAACGAGTGACTGAATGCATTGAAGAAGCGCTTGAGTCATCAAACCTACACACACAGCCAACTGAAGGATAAAAGGGGAAGTCAAGAACTGACTCTTCAGTAGAGATTCCATCTTACAATCCAGGTGGCCTTTTAAGGTTACAGCACCCTCCACCTAGATGGTGGTCCACTTTGTGACTGCACGGACAAGCACATCCACCTGAGGTATGCTGAACTATGCGGTGTAGTCCTCCTGTGGCAGGGCGTAAAGCTTCTTAAGGACCCTCAGCCCCTTCACTAGGGAGTCAGCAAGTCCCACTCCAGGCAGACCATGCTCTTGATAACCTCCAGAAAAAGAAAGGACCTCATAGATGTCTGGACCTCCTGCAGGAGGGGGATGTACCTGCAGCACCTATTTTGTCAACGGAGGGTCAGCCAAATGCAGAATGTAAAACACCCGAGCAATTAGAGTCACTAGTTACTCCTAACTCAACAGGCGGATAATACCAGAATGTCATGATCCTCCGAAAAAGAGATTTCGTCCTCATGTTTAGAATCATTGCCCAAGGCGATGGAACTGGACTCCGGGCCTCAGCTAAAGGAAAGGCAATCCAAATCTCCAGACTCCAATCTCCGTTGAGATAACTTAAGAGACAGCGCCTGGGCTGGGCTTTGACTTGCCATCAGCCATACTTCTGAGCAAGTGGAAAGAGAGTGAGAAGATTCGGAGGCCCCAGGGTCTGAGTTGTCACGCAAGAAAACGTAGTTACTCACCTGTAACAGGTGTTCTCCGTGGACAGCAAGAATCAGTCCTCACATATGGGTGATGTCGGCACCGATGGGAGTCCTCGTGGAAGCATCCCCCCAGCTTTCAAAGAAAGCCTTTGGGAGATGCTACCAAGCATACATGGTCCTCTTCCCGCCCAAGGGTACCATCTTGCTCAGTCAGATGACATAGCTAAAAGACAGCAAAAATAAAATATGGTAAAGGAGCAACTCCAAGGGGTAGAGGGAGGGTTGTGAGAATTGATACCTGCTGTCCCCGGAGAACACCTGCTACAGGTGAATAACTATGCTTTCTCTGGGAACAAGCAGGAAGTCAGTCCTCACATATGGGACTCCCTCGGCTACAGGCTACAGAAAGCTCATAGCAAAAATAGGGTCTCCCTCATGGGGAGCCGCAAGCAGCAGCAATTTAGTCCGTGTCCACAGACCACAGAAGGACTCCTGTGTCCAATGAAACCAGCACACCGGTAGCCTGAACACAAAAGGATCGGAGGGTAGGAGTTGCCTAAACCCTTAAAACATTATGGAGCACAGCCTGGCTGAAGCACTGTCCCATCGGGACTCTCTTTCCAAGCAGTAATGGGCTGTGAAGGTATGGACTGAAGACCAGGTGGCGGCCTGGCAGATGTCCACCATCGGGACAGAGCGCAAGTTTGCCACGGAGGTCGCCATGGCCCTGACAAGGTGCGCCATGATGCAGCCTTCTAGCGGGAGCCTAACCTGCTCATAAGCGAGGGTGATACAGTCTGTCACCCATGTGGACAGCGTACTCTTGGTCACCATTCCCCCAGCTTACTGGGGTCATAGGAGATGAAAGGCTGAGCTTTGCGGTGGCCTTGAGTGCATTGGATTTAGAAGAACAAAGCCCTCTTACAGTCCAGGGTGTGAAGGACTGTCTCTGCCCGACTGGAGTGAGGTCTTGGAAAGAAGGTAGGGAGCACCACTTCCTGGTTGAGATGGAAGGGCAATACTCACTTCGGCAGGAATTTGGGGTGTGTGCAAAGCACCACTCTGTTCTTGTAGAACCTGGTATAAGGTGCCTCCGCCACAAGAGCTTGAAGCTTGCTAACTCTGCGAGCGGAGGTGAGTGCAACCAGGAAAACCACCTTCCAAGAGAGGTTGCAAAGGTGGCAAGTAGCCAGAGGCTCGAAGGGTGGGTGAGTGAGCTGCCCCAACACTACGTTGAGTTCCCATTCGGTTGCCAGAGGGCGAACCAGGGGCTTCGATAAGAGCAGGCCCCGAAGAAAGCGCTTCACCAAAGGTTGGATCGAGAGGGGCTTGCCATCCATCAGGTGGTGGTGTGCCGCCAGGGCTTTAAGGTGCACTCGGACGGAGTTAGACTTGAGCCCAGATTGAGAGAGGTGGAGAAGGTACTGTTAACACTAGTGCCACCGGGCAGGAAAAAGGGTCAGCCCCATGCTCGGTGCACCAAACCGAGAACCTGTGCCATTTGAGGGTGTAAGAATTCCTAGTAGAGGCCACCTCAACCGAAATGTTGAAAGGGGCCAGAGTAACCCTCTCAGCAGCCATGCTGTCAGCGACATGGACCCCAGGTTGGGGTGAAGAGAGCCCCCCTCCTGAGACAGGAGTCCCGGGGCGGTTCCCTAGAGAAAGGGGGTCTCCACTGTCAACTGGAGGAGCAGCAGGAACCATGGTTGCCTGGGCCACTGAAGAGCTATCAGGAAGAGCGAGACCCTGTCATGGAGGGTCCTGAACAAGCTCCTGGCGATCAGCGGCGTAGGAAGGAAGGCGTACATGAGGCCTTCCGACCATGAGACAAGGAATGCATCTGCTGCCACCCTGGAGGGGTGGGCCTGCCGGGAACAGAAGCTGGGCAACTGGAAGTTATCTGGGCTGGCAAACAGATCCATCACAGGCTCCCCCCAGAGCTGGAAAAGCCGACTGGCTATGCTGGGGTCCAGCTGCCACTCATGCGGCTGGAGGACTCTGTTCAGCCTGTCGGCCAGAAGGTTGTGCTGGCCTGGCAGGTACACCACCCGCAGGAGGATACCCTGTTGGATTGCGTATGAGCAGAGGACCATTGCTTTTTGACAAAGGGTACAAAACCCCAGGCCCCCCTGTTTGTTCACGTAGAACATTGCCACCTGGTTGTCTGTCTGGACCAGCACCGGCTGGTGATGCAGGTGGTGACAGAAAACTTGCCGGGCTAAGTGTATGGCTCGGAGCTCTAGGAGGTTAATCTGCTGGGTGCTCTCGTCTGGTAACCAGTTGCCCTAGGTGCAGAGCTCTCTGCAGTGGGCTCCCCAGCCGAGCAGGGAGGCGTCCGTGCTGAGGACCCTTGAGGGGCTTGGGGCCTGAAAAGGCATGCCCATCTCGAGATGCTGGAGAGATTGCCACCAGACCAGGGAGTTCGCCAGTTGGCGGGTTACAGAGACTCTGTCCCGGAGGTGGCCCGTGGCCTGAGACCACTGGTCCCGGACACACCACTGTGCCGCCCTCATGTGGAGGCGAGTGTCTGGGGTAACATGGACCGTGGAGGCCATGTGCCCAAGGAGGCGCAGAAGCTGAGCGGGCACCGAGGGATGGCACTGTACGGCCTGTGCCAGAGTCCTGAGACAGTTGGCAAAGTTTCTGGGCAAGAAGGCCTTCAACTAGAGAGTGTCGAGCATTGTGCCGGGAGGAGGTGAGACTTGGGGTAGTTTATGACAAACCCCAAGTGTTGCAGGACCTGGATGGTGCATACAGTGGCCTGCTCCACCTTTGAAGCCTTGCATCCCTTTATGAGCCAGTCGTTCAAGTAGGGGAAGACAAAGATCCCCTGGAGGTGGAGGAAGGCGGCCACGACTATCAGGCATTTTGTGAAGACTCTTGGAGCGGAAGCCAAGTCAAAGGGGAGCACCCTGTACTGAAAATGTCTACCCCCCACCATAAACTGCAGGTACTGCCTGTGATGGGGGTGGATGAGGATGTGAGTATAAGCATCCTTGAGGTCTAAGGAGCACAGCCAATCTCCCCGCTGGAGGTATGGCAGAAATCTTCCAAGGGAGAGCATCTTGAACTCTTCCCTCACCAGGAATTTGTTGAGGTTGCAGAGGTCAAAGATGGGTCTTAGGTCACGTCCTTTTTGGCACGAGGACGTACCTGGAGTAGAATCCCTTGCCCTTGAGATGGTGGGGCACCGGTTCCACCACTTTGTCCTCGAGAAGACCTGACAACTCCTTCAGTAGAACGTCCCGGTGAAGGGAGACCTGAGGGGCTCTTCCAGAAAGTAAGGGGGAGGGGTCTGAGTCAGGTAGAGGAGGTAACCCTCCCTGACTACCCAAAGAGCCCAGGAGTCGGTGGTGATGGTCAACCACCTCTGGGCATAGAGGGCCAGACTTCCCCCTGTGGACTGCTGATCTCCTTGGGGTAGCTAGGTTATGCTCAAGGAGTCAAAAACTCCTCCCTGGCTGGGTTAGAGCCAGTGCCTGGGGTTTGGGAGCCTTCTGCTTATGAGGGCCATACACGTGTCCCTTGGCCTGCTGACCCTGTTGGGGAGCTGGGGAGGCCTGAAAAGGTGGGTAGTTTCTGTAAGCAGCTCCTTTCCTTGGGTAAAAGGACTTTTTACCAGAACCCTTCCGTCGGGGAGGGGCAACGGTCTTTTTGGAGAGCCTGGTCCTCGTCATGAACTCGGTCTTCAGCTCGGCAGCCTTGTTGGTCATGGGTTTGCCAAAGAGGTTCTCTCCTTGGCAGGGGACATCAACCAATTTGTCCTGAACCCACTGCTCAAGGTGGGACAACTGCAGCCATGCTTGGCAGCATGCACCGATGGCCACTGCCGCTACTCGAGTCGCCAACTTGAACCCATCATAGGCCATGGCAGCTGTGCCTTCTGAAAACCAGGGCTCTTACGGAGCCGATAGATCGAATCGACTCGCTTGCTAAGAACCGGCGCCGAGGCCGGTGCCTCCCACATACGGAAGAGGAGCCGTTCCAGCATCAGAGGAACCGGGACACTAAAGGCCTCCTTCGGAGGAGAGTCATACTGCAGCACCTCGAGCTCTTCAGCTCGAGGCTCTTCCTCGGGATCCGCCAGAATAGCCAAGGCAGTGGCCATACCCCGGACGAACTCCGAGAACCGGGTGTTCTCCGGGGGGGACCTATTCGGGGCTCAGACTGCGGTGAGTCCGAAGGG
Source organism: Ichthyophis bannanicus (assembly GCA_033557465.1). Classification (NCBI taxonomy): domain Eukaryota; kingdom Metazoa; phylum Chordata; class Amphibia; order Gymnophiona; family Ichthyophiidae; genus Ichthyophis; species Ichthyophis bannanicus. Next base: position 828,066,670 of record CM066032.1, read on the forward strand.
ACGAACCGAGTCTTAAAGGTGTCAGGAGACTCCTCGTCCTCCGTCTCCCAAGCCGACTCATCCGAGGAAGAGTCAGGGTCCGACCCCGCGGGGCCATGGAGCACCCGCCACGACGCCGGAAGCACCGGCGTTGACGCCCTCGGTCCCGAACGGGAGGTCGAGGGGGACCGCGACCGAGGTCGACTCCGAGCCACGATGGACTCGAGCATCGGCTCGGTCTCCGGGGTCGACTTCGACGTCGATGTCCCAGTGGTCGGGGCAGATGCGCCAGACAGGCTTGCCATCAGTGCCCGCTGCTGCTCCATGAAGGCAGACATTCTGCTCTCCAAGGCTGTCATCCTGAGACTCAGCTCGGGAGATGCAGCAGCCACCGACTCGGGCCCTGGCGGCGGCGCCGGGCCCGACGTCGGCTCCCTGGGAGGAGAGTCCACGAGGACTACGGGGCTTACATGTCCAGCAGACTCCGGCTCCACACGAGGAACTCTGGCAGGTTTCCCCGGTTCCACAGGCCCGGGGCGACGGTCGGGGGTCTTAGACCTGGCCCTCGAGGAGCCAGGGACCTCTTCCGACGACGCACTCACGAGCTGTTTCTTCATCTTGCATTCCCGGTCGGGGGACCCCCTGTCCGAGGAGCTTCGACGGCGCTCGGGATCGGAATCCCGAGATGTCGAGGCCTCAGACGAGGTCCTGGCCCGGCCGGAGGCTGAGTCCAAGAAAAGCCTTTCCTTTTGCTGCTGGCGACTTCGTAGTGCCTTGGAAGACATTTTTCCACAGGCCCCGCACGACTTAGGATCGTGGTCGGTGCCCAGGCACCGAAGGCAGCAGTCGTGTGTGTCGGTGAGAGACATTAGTTTCTTACACCGATCACACTTCTTAAAACCACTGGAAGCCATCGGGGAAAAAAGAGTCCCCGTGAGGTCAAAAGACCGGCCTTCCAGGGAAAAAGAGAAAAAAGGGCGCGAACACCAGCCATGAAGGGCAAAAACCGAAAAAGAGGAATCGGGCTCGATACCGGTGTACCGAACCCGGCGGGAGGGGAACCGGCGTCAAACCGGTAGAAAAACAGCAAAAAATCGCTGAAAAATCTAATTTTAACCGGGAAAACTGGACACACATCCGGTGGGCTTCACGGAAAAAAAGAGACTGAGGTAAGGTGTGTCAGACGGCTGCCTGGGTGAGAATCTTCACAGTCTTGGCAAGTGCATATATCTATATGATTTGCAAGGGATTGTGGGCAATACAGTTCATTCACACCAGACACAGCTGCTGACAATAATTTAGTTGTGCTCAAGTGATAAAGCCAATATTTATTTATGGGGTTATTTCTCCCAACACAGATATGCTTGGTAGCACATAAATCAGGTTACTTGCTTTCAGTGTTAAACTTGAAAAAACAAAACCAGGAAAACAACATTTTAACTTATCAGGCAATCAAAGCAAAAGAAATAAGACCTGGTTGGCAACAAACTGGTCTTTTCTGTAGGCTTTAGCTAATATTCTCTTAGCAATATCAAACAACAAACCAAAAGCCACAAAGAAAGGAAAAAAACTGTTCTTTTCAGGTAAACTTCTTATATCTTCCCACATAGATTCAGAAGTGATTCTCTCCTAGCTCACAAGCAATTAGGTAAGGCTCAATTGCTAGCAGTTATCCAGCTGAAACCCCTTAGCTGGCTTGCTTTCTACTGCGTGGCTAAAAATCCTACACAGGAGCTTTTCTGAGTAGATTAAAGAACAAGTTTGTATTTCTTTGTGATGGTTGCTGTACTTTATAACAGAAAATCACCAAAGGAGTTTAGACGGAGAGCAGTCCATGTAAACAGATTCTTCATCTGCTATCACCCCCTCTTCTTCAACAAGCATGGGTTCAATATCATGGATTGGCACAGATGAATCTCCCAATGGAGCACTTTCAGGAGAATACTTGTTTCCCTGCTGTCTTTCAAGGTTATAGCTAGGGCATAGATCAGTGTTCATACCTGAGCTTCCATTGCTGTTAGAGTTCCTCTCTATATAGCCTGGCCAGTATGTAGTCCGGTTCTTATGTCCAGCCTTCCAATCCAGATCCCTGGACACTGGATCTCTCTTCACATACCTTCTGGCACGGGTCTTAGGGTCCCTTCCACGTGCAGCCGTCTCCCTCACAGGTACCGTCTGGAGATTCCTAGCTCTGCAGCACCATTCCTCTGGCTTTCCCCAGTCCAATGGTGTATGCTGGCCCTTGGAATGCCTCCCAGTATACGTACTGCTCTGGACTCTTCTAGACCTCTCAAAGGCTTTTTCTTCCAAAGGGTTTCTTTCCCTCTCTGTCCATCCGGTCTGGCTTCTGCTTCTGATGATCCTTCAGATGAAACTGAGGATATCTAAGCTGATCATGAAGATGATGATGATCCTGAGGATAATTCTCTGTAGAATAAACTCTACCCTTATTCTGCCTAGATGAGTGCTCCTCCCCAACACAGCGCAGCTGTGCTGAATCAGGCCCTGCCCTTTGAGATGAGTGCTTAGGGATTACCTCATAGCCCTCCTGATTGAACACACGTTTCCCCACTTCAGCTCCTCTAATGGCTGTTGGAAACCTGGTGCATTCTGGGACTGGTAGTCTTTTATGGGAAAATTCTGTTTTCTTATTTCTACCAGAACTGACAGGTTGCTTGTTCAGAGTCACTTCACCTTTTCTATAGCTCCTTCCTGAGCTATGATAAGCTTCCTTATCACAGGTGGCACCTTTAGGCGGGAAGGGAACCGCGCATGCGTGCCTGCATTCCCAAAGGCTTTCATAGAAAGCTGGGGAAATGCTCCGCTGGGGCTTCATCGGCGCCGATGACACCCATATGTGAGGACTGACTTCCTGCTTGGTCCTGGAGAATAGCATGATTAGGTCATTAGAAGCCTCTTGCATGTTTCTCTGACTCCACATCTGCTGGTATGGGGACACAATCCACTTGTCTGGACTGGTCTAGCAGGGCCATATGGAAATGAGAAATTTATAATTCTAAAATCTAAAGCATGAGAAACAGGTGAGAGAACCACTAACATGTCCAGTCAGCAGACTGAAAAAATAAAAACAGGCACTAGCAAGGGGGCCCCAATGGTGAGAAATGGCTAAGCATGCTCAGAAACATTTCCTAGTTAATTCTGAGCTCTGAGAGAACTACTCTGTCTTGGTGCAATCAGATGGCAGCACCCACCTGTGTGGCTGATTCTTTATGCTTGTCGATGGAGAAAGAGAACAACTCACCACAACCAAATTTCCTAGGCCCTATACAGACACTCAAAAGCCTCAGAATGAAATCTTATTTAAGTTGGTTATATAAACTACTTGAAGCACATCACATCCATCTTCATGCTAAGTTCTAGGATCACAGTTAATTACCTTTTTCTTTTCTTCTCCTGATGCTTTCAGTGCATCCAGGTTACTGTATGTCACCAAGCCTTCTGTCATTTGCTGAATTCTATCCTTCAGAGAATTTAGTTCAGTGTTAATCTTACTCTCCAGATGTTCCACTTTCTGTAAGTCTTGTTGAAGGCGATGACTTTCTAGAACACAGAAAATCTCATTAAACAAAGCAATCAATATGTTTTCTGACATCAGCAAAAACGGAATTAAAATGGAGATTTTAGCCATCTATTAAACAGTACTTAAAATGTTTTGCTTTTATATTATGAATGTAATCACTGGCTCAAATGCTATCTTGCATGTGCATTGCCAACGTCCCATAAAAAAAGCACATTAAAATTAAGCAAAGTAATTTACTTGTATTTATTTATTTATAAGATACATATATACCATCTTCCTGAACACAGTCATTCAAAGTGGTTCACAAAAAAATTAAAAAATCTAAATTACATTCATCAAAATCTAATAATAATAATAACACAGGTACACTAAAATTTTTTTTTTTTAACTGCCTCTAATGTTTCGATTGATTTTTACGTTTTTTGGTGCGCTGAATCCAAATCTGGTAACCAATTTGCTCCATCACGTACAGATTTTTTGCTACATTGGGTTAGCAGTTTGAGGTGAACGTTTCAGATTGAGTGCGATCGAGATAAAAGTTTCTTGGATGAATTATTTATACTAATTGTTTAGTAGTTATTCAAATAAGAATAAAGAAAATTGTAACAAGGCAGCACATAAGAATAGAGTAATGTCAACAAAACACACTGTGATGGTAGCAAAATTGTCTGCACTTAAAACAGCCACATACATGTGCACAAACATTGAGCATATAAGAGCGAGGTTAGACACAAAGCAAAGCAAAGAAATGTGCAAAAAATGTTGTACAGGTATGTATGTAAGAATAGAAAACGCAAACCGCACCATTGCAATACAGGAAGACAAACACCCGATGGTGGGAAAATAAAATTCTAATAAATGAGATCCGACACTGTGGTAATAACTAGCAAATTTTTATTTCAAAGTTTAGTAAAAACACGATATTTGTCAACACAGTTTAGATTTTAAAGTCATTCTTGGGTCAATCAATCTCCTGGTGGGCCCGTTTCTTCTTCCCCCGAATGCTTCTCTTGGTGCGCTGCTTGGCGTCTTTTTCATCTGGGGTTTCCCGCAGCAGCAACCAGCAGAAATCAGCCATCATAGTGGTGTTCCATCTTCCTTGGTACCTTCTCTCTGCGCCCTTGATGTCCTGGTGAAACCTTTCACCTTGTTCTTCACTGTACGCCCCCAAGTTTTCGGGAAAGTAGTTCACATGGGAGTGCAAGAAATGGACTTTCAGGCTCATGTTACAGCCTTGTTCTTTGAAGGCATTGAGCATCCTGGCAACAATATCCTTATAGTTCTCATCCCGCCTGTTCCCCAAGAATTTGAGAACATCATCCTTGAAGGAATCCCAGGCTTCTTTTTCCTTCTCAGACATCGTTTCAGCGAATGCTCCATCTGAAATGAGTTTCCTTATATCAGGGCCAACAAACACTCCTTCCTTTAGCTTTGCTTCAGAAAGTCGGGGGAACTTTGAGCAAAGGTACCGAAAGCACTCACCATCTTTTGGAAGGGACTTGATGAATTGCTTAATGAGACCCAACTTAATGTGGAGAGGTGGTAATAGAATTTTATCACGAGGTACCAAGCTCTCATGAAGAACATTTTTCTCACCGGGTCTCAAATACTCCCGAATTGGCCAGTCTTTTTTCCCCCAGTGTAGGTCGTGGGCCCGGCTATCCCACAAGCAAAGGAAGCAGGGATATTTGGTGAAACCGGATTGCTGCCCTAATAGCATGGATAGAATTTTAAAGTCTCCACAAATCATCCACTTATGCTCATCATAACGAATCTTCTGAAGAATCAGGGCCAAATTCTCGTATTTTTCTTGGAGAATAACAGAGTGAGCAATAGGAACTGAAGCGAATGTGTTGCCATTATGAAGAAGAACACCTTTTATGCTGTCTTTTGACGAATCAATGAACAGCCGCCATTCAGCAGGATCATACTTGAGTTTAAACTTTTCCATCACTCCGTATATATCGTTGCAAAATACCAAATCTTCCTCTTTGCTGAAATACTTCAAAAATTGTGTCTCGCGGTTGCGGTACCAATAAAAAGTTGTTCCTGGTGACAATAGATTTTTCTGTTTAAGCAGAGAACCTAGCAGTTGGGCAGCATCTTTTGGGAGTCCTAAATCCCGGACTAAATCATTCAATTCAGCTTGAGAGAAAAGTTCAGGTTTCGGATCTGGTTCAGTTTCAAACTCGGAAGTACTGGACTCATCGGGAAAAGCCATCTGATGAGTCTCATCATGATCAGAACCGTCCACACAAATATGATCCAAAGATTTTGGTGGTTCAGGCACAGGTACTTCGTTGCTATGAGGCATAGGCCTAATTGCTGAGGGAAGGTTGGGGTAACTTATTACGTTCTTATTTTTTAAGTTGTATCCCTTCACAATGCAAGAGCAAAAATAGCAGTCACTGCTGTGGTCTCTTTGTTCACGCCACATCATAGGTATTCCGAAACGAAATGCTTGTTTTTTACCTTTCATCCATAAGCGTAGATCTTCCTCACATGTCTTGCACACTTTGTGAGGAGCCCACGGTTTGTCTTGATCGCCTTACTTCAAACCGAAATAGGCGAAATATACTTTTTTAATAAATGCAGAAATGTTCCTCTGCCGCTTTTTCACGGTATATTCCCCACAAATAAAACAAAAACTGTCCGGAGAGTTGACGCAACCTCTGGCTCTGTGAGCCATCACAAATACACAGCACTGCAAACTACAACTGTAGTGAACCACTTCGGAATAAAGCTGGATTACGACTGAGCAAACAAAAGGTAATAATGAACTTGCAAGAAACTGAAATTTGACAGGAACGTTCATGTCGCAACCACTGTGTTTGAGCGAGCGAACGAGGCGAGGCGAACAGGAAAGAACATGCGCCAGCGCGAGTACTGGATTTAGCCCCCCGTCTCCCAATTGTCCTGTTAATGTATAAAATGAATACAAAACACTCTAAAATATCATGAGGGAGTGTTTCTAGTTAGTTAACCATTACAACCTCTATTTTGGGCCAAGAAAATAAACTGCAGTCGGCTAAAAAGAAATTATGTGAACATTCCTTATATGGGTAAAAAATCTAATTTTGCAAGAAAACGTGACGTGATGGAACATTTTGGCTATTTTTCCTGGATTCAGCACCCCAAAATCTATAGGAATCAGTTGCAAAACTGGAGGCAGTTTTTTGGTAGTGTACCTGTGTAATAATAAAAACAAACTCGGAAAATACATCTGTAACATCCCCCCCCCCCCCACACACACACACATACATGGATACTTACCACCCCGGGTACAGTCACCCCCCTACTACCTATCTCGAAGGTTAGATTTTCGTATCCGTTTGATAGAGGGTGTGGCCAAAAGCCTACTCTCACCTAAATTCAGGTATGTGTTAGGCACATACAGTACCACTCAAACATTTCCAACAGAAATGACAGTCGTTTGTTATTTAGAATCCTAAATTCAATTTACATCAACTTGAAATAAATGCACTCTCTTATCAGTAACCAATGGAAATAGTATAGAGCTGGATGAGCACTCTCTTGCAAGGTATATTTATCAAAATTTTGCCACCATATTCTGGATGACCTGCAACCTCTGTATTATCTTAGTTTGGCCCCTTAAAATTACTGGATATAATAAACCCAGCTCCTAGTCTTCTTTCATGGACAGAAGTATTTCACCTCTTATACTGTACTGCTCTACTGAGTTTGTGCAGCACAAATGCATGACCATGAATTTTTTAGGATTAAATCTCAACTGCCAAATTCTCGACCACTCTTCAAGCTTCCCTAGATCCCTCCTCATGTTACTGACATCTTCCAAGATGTCTACTCTGTTGCATTTTCTGGTATTATCTACAAAGAGGCAAACATTACTTGACAACCTTTCTGCAATATAACTTACAAAAATGTTAAAAAGGATCTGACTAAAGACCAATCCTTGCAGCACATCACTGGTAATGTCCTTATACTCAGAGTGAAATCCATTTATCACTCTCCTTTGTTGCCTCCCACCCAACCAGTTTTCTTTTATGCTTAATTTTTATCTTTATTGAAATTCAAATATATTTCAAAAAAGAATACAGCCAGGAAATTACTCATATTAATCCAACTACAAGAATATACAACAAATGAAAATAGGTAAAAAAAACATTCATATTTTCAAGCCCAAATTACAGAGGAGAGAGAGGCCCAAACATTTGGACCCAATTAAATCATAATAAATTAGTCGTTAATTAAAAAAATTCAAATTAACAAGCAAACAAGTCAAGAAAAGAAGAAAGCAACTAGGGGATTAGGCAGAGGGCACAACATTAATTCTCAGATATCTAGAAAGGCTTCTAATTTAGAAGGATCTATGTCTTTTGACCCTTCAAGGTAAGCACTATCAAAAGACACAAATAAAAAGTAGCTCCCTTGGACAGAACTTTAGGTTTAAGCGCTAGAAACAGCTTACGTTGAGTTTGCGTTAATCGGGAAACATCCGGAAAAATAGTAATCTATTGACCACAAAAGGATACCTGGTCGGGATCCAACATTAGTCAGTAATTATCAATCTGTCTTTTAATCATTGATTATAAAATCCTGGCAAAAATACTCGCTATGAGACTTGCCAAGTGATGGACTTGTTAGTTGTCGTTGAACAAACTGGATTCATAATAGGAAGATACGCTGGAGATAATGCAAGGATATTTAATGATATCTTGGGTTTTGGCAACTAAAGAAAATTCTCCTGTGGTGGCATTATCTCTTGATGCAGAGAAGGCATTTGATAGGATAGAGTGGATTTATTTATTCAGAGTTCTGAAATGATATGGCTGTGGTTTGACTTTTGTCAAATGGGTCAAAGTTCTCTACATCTCTCCTTTCTCTCGATTCCTGGTAAATGGTTCCTTATCTGAATCAGTGTCCCTGTGCAGAGGGACTTGACAGGGTTGTCCTTTCTACCATTTTTATTCAATTTAGCATTGAAACCGCTCCTATATTGGATTAAGAAAGACCATAGCATTGTTGGTATTGCAGCTAATGCTGGAATACGAAAGCATGCAGCTTATGCTGATGACTTTCTAATATTCTTGATGAAACCTACTGCATCTGTGCGTAAGTTGCTTAAAATGCTATAACATTTTTCTCTGTTTTCGGGATTTAAGGTCAACTAGGCCAAAAGTGAATGATTTCCTTTGAATGGTCTTGTCTCGTGGGATGACTTGAAGGCCTTTCCATTTCATTGGAAATCAAATACCATTAAGTATCTTGGAGTTCACTTCTGTGCGCTTTCTGCAGATACTATCAGATATAATTGTGAGGTCATGCTCAAAGAATTAAAAGAGAAAATATTACGCTGGTCCCCACCGCATCTTTCCTGGTGGGGAAGACTTGAGTCTATTAAAATGATGATTTCACCAAGCATGGTGTACAAGTTGGGAAAGCTCCCAAGTTATTGCCAATCCTCTTTTTATGCGCAATTGGACAAAATCCTTTCAAGGTTTTTATGGAAGAATAAGAGACCTCATATTGCTTTGGCTACTTGAAAAATGTCTAGAAATAATGGGGAGATTAACTTCCCAGATTTCAAAACCTACCATATTGCAGTGCTTTTGCGATATGGTACTGAATGGTTACTTGATGATTCTCAAGCACCATGGTTGACGATGGAGAAAGTTCTAGTGAGTTCTTTTTTTCTTTCTACTTTGTCCACTATGGAGGCTCCTCGCTCAAAAGTAATCTCTCCGGTATTGGACAGTACAAGCAGGGTACTTAAAGAATTGGATGCATGTTGTATATCTCTATACTCAATTTCTGACAGTGCTTCTCTGTGGTACGATACCTGGATATGGATTAAAGGTAGAAAGATTTTCTGGAAAGGGTGGTTTAACGAAGGTATATATAAAATTAGACAATTATTTGTAGATGGTACTATGGTGAACCAAGGATATTTGATAATAAACTTTGGGTAGTCTCCTTCTCAAGCCCAGTCTGGAGGCACTTGCCCAGTGTCTCTGATCTGCCTAGCTTATGTGAGATGATCAAAGTAGAGGACAAATTAACTTCACGTTTCTATGCTAAGTTGCAGAATGTCTAGTGTATCCCTTTAATGGGATTGCAATGAGCCTTACACAATCATTATATTTCCCAGCTCACCATGCCTATTGGATCCAGCATAGATTGTTCAGAACGGGTCTCTTGAATACAAATAAATGCTGGCACTGTTCTGTAGGTATAGGAACACTAGTACATATGTTTTATGACTGCCTTTCCATTCTAATTTTTTTGGAATGGAGTGTGAAAATACATTTGTGAAATATTTGGTACACATACAAGATGGCAAGACATTACACAGTATACAATAGATAGTTAAATGTCATTTGCATTGGCCAGAACTTCCTTAAAATATTTCCTTAACAAAGTAATACCCGATAAATAATGGGTTTGGGGAAAATTAAGTAAGTGAAGGTTTTGAGAACACACATAGGGGCTTGTTTACAAAGCCGCGGTAGCGGTTTGCGATCGTAATCGGAGCCGCGGCCCCATTGATTTCAATGGGGCCGCGGTTGCGATCGCGATCGCGAACCACTACCGCGGCTTTGTAAACAAGCCCCATAGTCTCCATAGATTCAGCCTGCCGCCGTAAGCGTTAAATCCTTAACCATGGCTGAACTAGTTTTTTGAAGCACCCGAAACATCACGACCATTGAACCATTTTCAATTGCAACCCACCCACAGCACTATCCCATTGTTGAAATTTCTGAACAGACTCCAGGGAAAAGGTTTGCAGTTGAGTCATAACCCCTTTCATCATATTATTAGTAATACTACACCTCAGATATCTGCCAGAGATACATCACAAGGAAGAGGAGGATTCAAAACCTCAGCTGAGTCTGCAAAACACAACGGTTTAGGCATTACAACCACAGCATTGGTATCAGTATCTGCGTGATCTGGCACTAACCTCACCCACATCTTCTCCTGTGGTAGCAGCTGGCGACATTTATTTATTTATTTAGCTGTATTTATATCCCGCTTTTCACCGGGTCAAAGCAGTCAATTGGGGGATACATTCCCCAGGTTGCAACGGTGGAGTCCTTTCAATGGAGCTTAAACTGGCCCCAGATGATAAAGAGGCTTTCTCAGGGGTCAAAATCCCCGGACTTGAGTCAACAGCACTGGGTACCAAAAGGTGCTTGTCCATTGAACCTGATGGTACAGTCTTAGGCGTAGATGTCAAAGCTTCTTTTTTTAGAACTTTTGTCCCACCATTTTACTGCACTGATATTTTTTCTTCCATTTGCATCTTTTCTTTCCTGATTACTTTCCCCTGATTACTCTTAGTTTTTCCAAATATTGTTGCTTTTCTTCTTTTTGCAATCTCTTATACTTATGAAGGCGATTCTCTTTTTCCTTACATTTTCAGCTACTTCTTTCAAGAACCAAAGCAGCCTCTTTTTCCTTTTATTTACTTTCCTAACAAAAAGGTTTGTTGCCCATAAAATATACCCTTTCAGTTTTGCCCACTGCTTTTCTACATCCCCAGCTGTTCCTATCCATTCAAAGACTCCTTGAGGTATTCCCCCATGTTGACGTTAGTTTTTCTAAAATTTAGACCTTTCACTTTTGAATGAACCATCTCTGCCCTTGTCCTAATACTGAACCACACCATCCATTGATCACTGAATGTGCGAAATGATCATCCACTATAACATCAGAAACATTCGCCCCATTTGCAAGCATCAAGACCAGTATGGACCCCTCCCATGTGGTTTCTGTTATTAGCTATCTGAATCATTCTTCCTGTAGAAAATCCAGCAGGGATATCTCAATCAACATCTGGCATACTGAAATCACCTATCAGCAGCATGTCTCCTTTTACAGCAATATTGTGAATGTCTTCCATTAAATCTCTGTCCACTTTTTCTGCCCTGTGAAGGAGATCTATATATCACAACATTGTAAACAGATGTTCCATTCCCTGTTTTCAGAATAACCCACAGTGCCTCCTCCTTATCTCTTATTGCTTTAGCATTATTTTTTACATATTGTACCACTCCTCCTCCCTTTCTTCCAAGCCTGTCTTTCCTGAATAAATAGCCTGGTATAATTACATCCCAATCATGATAGCGTAGTTACTCACCTGTAGCAGATGTTCTCTGGGAATCAATCCTCACATATGGATGACATCATTGACGCAGTCTACACAGGAACACTCCCCAGCTTCCACAGGAAGATTTTGGGAAGACCATCACGCACATTCGGGCTCTTCTTCCCGTCCAAAAGGAGCCATCTTACCTCAGTATGATGGCATAACTTAATCAAGCAAAAAAGAATCAATGCTATGGGGAGATGGGAGGGTAGTGAGGACTGATTCCTGCTATTCCTGGAGAACACAGGCTACAGGAGAGTAACTATGCTTTCTCTGGGACCAAGCAGGAAGTCAGTCCTCACATATGGGACTCCCGAGCTAAGGGCTACGGAAAAAAACCTGTAAAAAAAACCAATGGGGCAACCAGAAAAATGAACTGAGAAAAACACCATGAGAAATTGCTGAAAGGTTCCAAGAGTTAGGATCCAGCAGGATATCAACAGCAGATCGACACTTTGGTAGCCTGGATGGACAGAGGGGCTGGTGGGAAGGAGTTGCTCTAGTTCCCAAAGAGGTGCCGGAGTACGGCTTGGCCAAAATTGCTGTCACGCTGGGAATTTCCATCCAGACAGTAATGGGCTGTAAAGATGTGTACGGAAGACCATGTGGCAGCCCTACAGATCTCCACCACGGAGACAGAGTGCAGGTTGGCCATCGAAGCTGACTGGAGTAAAGAGGGGTGAATCCCACTTTAGGCCACATTCCCCATTAGGCCGCACTTCTTGATGACCAAACAAATGCTATGCTTAAAAGTAGTCTTGAAGTGGATCTGTAGCAGAATCCCTTATAAGGAATGGAAAAGAACTACATAAGAAGTGTGAAGAAAGCATACAGCAGATGTTTTCCACTTACCCAACAAGTAGAAAGGGCAATCAGATACCATCAGCAGGGAGGGGTGGGGTGACATAATTACCGATACCAAAAAGTCTCTGACAAGGGTAATTTCAGACCTCTTGAGCAAGAATCAGGGACCACATTTCCAACAGTAACAAGCCACAGCATCTTCAGAGGTGTATGGAGACAGGAGCACAGGGGAAAATGTAAAAGGTCAGAAGAATATGAGAATACATGTGTGACAAGAAAGCGAGAAATGTCAGAAAAGCACACAAACAAAAACTTGGTGAAGAGTTAGAGAAAACTGCTATATAAGGAAAATCAGTGAACCAAGTCAGTGTGCAGACTCTGGCTGACCCTCTTATATACAAGCGATGCTAGACACTGTTCCCCAGGACCTGAACAGAGAAGTCAGGTGCTTTGCTAGCTTGCAGATTGACAAATTGTATTCTCATGTACCTCGCTATTTGGCAGATTGACAAATTGTATACACATGTATATTATTAATGTAGTTGCTGAAACTTTATTTTCCCAGTGCAATGCTTGTGCTTTTGCAGACCTGACAATAAAACTTACTACCTCACTTCAGTGGCTTGAGAATTCTATGGAAATTGGGTCCTGTGCTTATTATATATGTTGGGGTGAATCCTGCAGTCATGATAATTAAAGTAAAGAAGGACAAAAACCCCAACAAAGCCATAGCGCAAACCTTGTGTGCTGTGACATGGCATTCCAAAGTGAGCTCAGCCTGAGCATAAGCAAAGGAGATGCAGTCCGCCACCCAAATTGAAAGGGTGCGTTTCGATACTGCCATGCCTAGATAGTTGGTGTCAAATGAGACAAAGAGTTGGGAGGAAAGGCAGTGGGCTTTCATCCTCTCCAGGTAGAAAGCGAGCGCTCTCCTACAATCCAAGGTGTGTAGCGAAGCCTCAGCTCTGTTGGCATGAGACTTTGGAGAAAAGGTGGACAAAACCACCGACTGATTTATGTGAAAAGCAGAAACTACTTTAGGTAGGAACTTGGGATGAGTTTAAAGAATCACCCTATTCTTATGAAATCTGGTGTAGGGTGGGTACGCCACCAAAGCCTGGAGTTCACTGACCCTGTGGTGCAGAAGTGAGAGCCACCAGAAAGATGACCTTCCAAGTGAGATATTTGAACAGACAGAAGCTGAGGGCCTCAAATGGGGGAGAGAGAAGCTGCCCTAGTACAACATTAAGGTCCCAGGCCACCAGAGGTGGTCTAATGGGTTGACGAGACAGCACGAGGCCCCTTACAAAGTGACCAATCAACGGGTGAACAGAGATGGGCTTATCAGCCATGGTGTGGTGGTAAGCAGCAACCACACTGAGATACACCTGGACCAAAATGGACTTCAGGCCAGAGTTGGAGAGATGTAAGAGGTAAGACAGTATGGACTCCACTGAGCAGTATAAAGGGTCTAAAGCCTTGCCCGTATACCAAATGGAAAATAAGTGCCATTTGAAAACGTTGGTGTGTGGTATAAAGTCCTTACGTGAGGCCAGAAGCACATTCTCCACTGCCTCTGGCAGGTGGAAGGGGGCAAGGGTTATGCGCTCAGCATCCATGCCATGAGCACTAGGGACATTACACTGGGATGCAGTAGGGTCCCAGTGTCCTGAGAAACCAGGACTGGAATGCAGCAGAGCCTGAGCGGCTGTTGCTGGGACAGTCAGAGCAACAAGGGAAACCAGGGTTGCTTGGGTCAATGCGATAATATGAGAATCATGGTGGCGCCATCCACTTGTAATTTGAAGAGGGTCTTGGCCACCAGAGAAGTCGGGAGAAAAGCATCGGGTGCTACCCGATATTTGCATGGCAGTCTGTAGCAAAACCGCAGTAGCTGGGAGTGGCAAAGAGGTCTATCAACAGTGTGTGCAACATCTCAGATATGGTTTGCTACTTGCCCACTGAGAGCCCATTTGTGTGGTTGAAGAACCCTACTGAGGTGATCCGCTAGGACATTGAATTCTCCTGTCAGGTACACTTCTCTTAGGAGCATGTCATGCAAGATGGCAAACTTCCAGAGGCAGACTGCTTCCCAACAGAGGAGGTATGACCTCATCACACCCTGCTTGTTAATATAAAACATGACCACCTGGTTGTCCATCTGAATGAGGACTACCTGGTTGGACAACTGTTGTAGAAAAACCTTCAGGGGATTGGTGACAGCTTGGAGTTCCAGGAAGTTGATTTAGTGGAGGCCCAGAGACCCAGTGTGCATAGACCATTCAGGTGAGCTCCCCAGCCCACCTTAGAGGCATCCATCATTAGCAAACACTGATGTGAGGGGCCTGGAAAGGCAGCCCCTGTGAGAAGGTTGGAGGGCTGTTGCCACCAGTTGAGAGACTCCCTGAGCGGGTAAAGCATAGCTACTCACCTGTAACAGGTGATCTCCGGGAACAGCAGGAATTTAGTCTTCACATATGGGTATCGTCGGTACTGACGGAACCTGCACGGGAACGCTCCCCAGCATCCAATAGGAAAGCTTTTGGGAGCATCCCACAGCGCCGGCATACTGCCTTCCCGCCTTTCCCAACTGTCCCTCTCCAGTTGAGTTTCAAGCTGAGACAAAGAGAGAGAGGGAAAGAGAGAGAGATAGAGATATACAACTCCTAGGGGAGGTGGGTGGGCTGTGAAGACTAAATTCCTGCTGTTCTCGGAGATCACCTGTTACAGGTGAGTAACTATGCTATCTCAAGGAACAAGCAGGAATGTAGTCTTCACATATGAGGATTCCCTAGCTGCAGATGCCAGGGAGAAAGTCCCAGAAGTTGTGTGCCCTTGTTAAAAGGCTCCAATTCCCCCCATGGATCTCTAGCATCCTACCAGGGATGGTGGGTAGGATTTGATTAAGTATGGAACAGGTATTGAAGAACAGCCTGACCAAACAAAGCATCCCGGCGGGAGTCCTTGTCTAAGCAGTAATGGGCTGTGAAGGTATTTATTTATTTAACAATTTTATTTAACAACTTTTATATATCGCACTATTTGTTATCAGTGCGGTTTACATACAACAAGGGTGCACAGTCAGGAGCCTGTTCTGTGCTTACATTGTAACAGGAGTTTAAACTTGGATCTTACATTGTAACAGGAGTTTAAACTTGGAGCAAAAGGGAAACTATAAACATATGTACAAAATACAATTAGATTTGGTTTGTATATACAAGGAGGGATAAGGCAAGCTCAAAATACTTGAGACAGGGTAAGGTTTGTAGACATTGGTGAGTGGGTGAGCAAAGGTGGGGTGGATGCTTGAGCAAAGTGAAGTAGGAAAATGTGGTGTTTGATTGCCTTACGGAACTGAATAAGGCCTTTGATGGATCTAATTTCTGGTGGAAGTTTGTTCCAGCATTTTGGGGCATAGAAGGCGAATGTTCTTTTCTTGGTCGTCTGGGTGCACTTGATGGACTCTTTGGGGATGATCAAGGTGTTGTCGGTTACTGATCTTCTGAGTCTGCTTTTCGGGGTGAGGGTGATAAGGTCACTGAGTGTTGTGGGGGCTAGGTTATTGATGATCTTGAAGATGATGAGAAGGATTTTGTATGTTAACCTGCAGTGAATTGGAAGCCAATGGAGTTCCTTGAGTATCGGGGTAATATGGTCTGATCTTGCTAAACCACAGAGAACTCGCGCAGCTGCATTCATGGCGAGTTGCAGCGGATTAAGGGTGTTCTTGGGGAGTCCATACAGGGCCACATTTGCGTAATCAAAATGTGGAAGAATGAGGGCCTGGAAAATGGTCCTGAAGTCATTATGAGGTAACATGGGCCTGAGGTGCCTTAGCGTTCTAATTTTATTGTAGACATATCTGGTGGTGTTTCGGATGTGCTCCTTAAAGTCGAAATGATGGTCCAGAGTAATCCCTAGGTAGCGAATGGAAGGTTTACTAGGGAGATCCGCATCTCTTACTTTTAGGGAGGATGGAGGGGAGAAATCTTTGTTCCTTGATATGAAGAGAACTTCCGTCTTCTTGAAGTTTATGCGGAGATTTTGAGATAGTAACCAGTCAGTGATGGCGTTGAAACAATTGATAAGGCTGGAGAAGTCTGGTTGTTTGATTTTGAATGGTGTAAACAGCAGGACGTCATCTGCATAGATTAGAGTGGAGATATTGAAGGAGCGAATGATGTCACATATCGGCTGCATGTAGACATGGAACAGCAGCGCGGATAAGGAGGAGCCCTGCGGAACACCTTGGTGTTGGCGGAAAGGCACGGATGTGGTGGAACCAACTCTGACATGCTGCCAACGATCTGATAGATAAGACCTACACCATTCCCAGGCGAGGCCACAGATGCCCTTCTCCTGTAGACGAGTGAGAAGTTGATTGTGATTAACGGAGTCAAAGGCAGCGGAGATATCTAGGAAAATGAGACCGAAGACCAAGTAGCTGCTCGACAGATGTCGTCAATAGACACAGAGTGAAGATGAGCCATAGAAGCTGCCATGGCTCTCACATTGTGAGCTGTGACATGGCCTTCAAGAGGAAGGTTTTTACTCTCATAGGCAAAAGATATACACTGTGCAATCCAGCTGGACAGTGTTCTTTTGGAGACTGGCAGTCCCAAATGACTAGGATCAAAAGCAACAAAGAGTTGAGAGGACTTTCTATGTTGCTGTGTCCTTTGCAATAAAAGGCCAAAGCCCTTTTGTAGTCCAAAGTATGAAGATTCCTTTCTGCATTTGAGGCGTGAGGCCTTGGGAAGAATACAGGAAGGTAAACCGCTTGGTTTAAATGAAAAGGTGACACGACCTTTGGCATAAAGTGTGGATGAGTCCTAAGGACTACCTTATCATGATGGAACCTTGTATAAGGAGGATCAGCCACCAATGCTTGCAATTCACTGATGCGATGTGCTGATGTGATTGCAATAAGAAAGATGACCTTCCAGGAAAGGAATTTCAAAGAGGTAGTGGCTAATGGTCCAAAAGGCGGTTTCATGAGCTGCCCAAGAACCAGATTTAAGTCCCATGCCATCGGTGGTGGCTTAATAGGAGGCTTAGTTAAAAGAAGGCCTCTCATAAATCTCGCTATGAGAGGATGAGAGGAAATAGGCTGTCCATTTAGAGGTTTGAAAGAAGCTGCAATAGCACTCAAATGAACTCTCACTGAATTGGTCTTAAGCCCTGCATTTGATAAGTGAAGGAGATACTCCAGTAATGATTCCAGAGGTATCGCAAGAGGGTTAAGACCCTTCTGCGAGCACCATATGGTAAACCTTTTCCACTTAAATGCATAAGAGCATCTTGTGGAAGGCTTCTTGGAAGCATAAAGGATATCCTTTACCTGCTGAGAAAGGTTAAGACAGTGGAGTTCTAGGCTTTCAGCAACCAGGCCCTGAGAAGCAGAGACTCGGGATTGGGATGCCACAGAGGCGGAGCTTGAGAGAGATGTTGGAGCAGAGGGTACCACATTTGCCGCGGCCAACGTGGAGTTATGAGAATCATATGACCTCTGTCTCTCTGAAGCTTGAACAGGGTTTTGGGAAATAGGGGAATGGGTGGAAAGGCATACAGGAAGTCCTGACCCCAATGGAGGAGGAAAGCATCCCTGGACTGACAAACCCTGAGCCGGAATTCTGGAACAGAACCGGGGAAGTTTGGCATTCAGCGGACTTGCAAAAAGGTCTATGTCCGGGGTTCCCCAAATTTGAAATATTTTTGCCACCTGGTCTGCATGGAGAGACCATTCGTGTGGAAGCAGAACTCGACTGAGTCTGTCTGCCCAAGAGTTTTGAATGCCTGGAAGATACACAGCAAGGAGATGAATCTGATGCTCTCTGGCGAGGGCCCATGGTCGCAAAGCTTCGTTGCAGAGCGACAGAGAGCCTGTTCTGCCCTGCTTGTTCACATAGAACATAGCTACTTGATTGTCCGTTTGAATTAGGACTGTCTTGTAGCTGAGCTGGGTGTGGAATACTCGAAGAGCAAGGAAAATTGCTCTGAGTTCTTGATGTGTAGATAGGCCTCCTGTGGAGTCCAGGTACCCTGGGTAGAGAGGCCTTGCAGGTGGGCTCCCCAACCCACCTGTGAAGTATCTGTTGTTAGAGTGGCCTGGGGTGGGGGTTTCTGAAAAGGAGACCCCACCAAAAGGTTTTGGGGTGATTGCCACCATTGGAGGGACAAAATAAGGTGATCTGAGTTTGCTATTTTGTCTGACAGGCAACCTGACGCCTGAGTCCACTGAGTGGATAAAGTCCACTGGGCTGCCCTCATATGGAGGCGAGCATAAGGAACCACATGCACTGTGGATGCCATGTGGCCTAGCAACTGTAACATTTCCCAAGCAGTGAGGTGAGGTTTTAGCACTGCTTGGAAAGCTAACTGCACAATGCGAAGGCAGCGGGGCTGTGGAAGGTAGGCCCTTGTCTGTCTGGTATCCAGCAGAGCTCCTATAAACTCTAGGGACAGAGTGGGAGCCAGGTTGGATTTTGGGAAATTTATGACAAGTCCCAAATACTGAAGGATGCACATTGTGCGAGAGAGGGCGACTCTGGCCTCTGGCTCTGAAGGGGCTCGAATGAGCCAATCGTCTAAGTAAGGTAAGACGAATATTCCCAGGGTGCGGAGAAATGCTGCCACCACAGCCATGCATTTTGTGAACACCCTTGGTGCAGAGGCCAGGCCAAAGGGAAGAACCCTGTATTGGTAGTGCTTCCCTTGAAACAGAAAGCGAAGGAACTTTCGGTGAGTTGGATGGATGAGAACATGAGTGTACGCATCCTTGAGATCTAGAGAACAAAGCCAATCCTGACTCTGAAGGTATGGCAGCAGAGTTCCTAGAGAAATCATTTTGAACTTCTCTTTGAACAAAAATTTGTTCAATTCTCTGAGGTCTAAAATGGGTCTGTGTCCTCCTGTTTTCTTTGGAATAAGGAAATAGGGGGAGTAAAACCCTGTACCCCGTTGGGGAATGGGTACCTCTTCTATTGCCCCTTGAGCAAGGAGCACAGTGACGTCTTGACCTAACTGGTCGTTGAGAGAGGTCTGAGAATTGAACTGTCTTACCATTGTAGGAGGGGGCATGTTGAAGAAATGAAGCTTGTACCCCTCTTTTACCTCAGTTTTGCCGGCCCCTTTTCGACATCATCCCACAGGCAACACACTCAGAGATAGAGTGGTCAGGACCTAAACATTTGAGGCATCACTCATGGGTGTCGGTGACGGAGATGGTACCGCCACACTTAGAACGCTTTTTAAAACCCGAAGCGGGTTTTTCCATTTTGAAGGAAAAAGTTGGGCCTAGTGCCCAAAATGGCGTGTGGCACCTGAAAAGAAAATTATTGGAAAGACTCCAGAAGAAAGGTTTTTTTGGGGTTTTTTAAGAAGAAAAGAAAGAAGAACTGGCAGTACCGGTGTAGCGTTGAGGGAAGGCAGACGCGACCACAAAAAAAAAAGAATAGAAGGGATTTTTTTCTGCGGTGACAGGATGTGCGACCTGTCGGCTCCGCTGAAAACGAAGAACTGGAGAGGGACAGTTGGGAAAGGCGGGAAGGCAACACGCAGGCACTGTGGGATGCTCCCAAAAGCTTTCCTATTGGACACTGGGGAGCGTTCCCACGCAGGCTCCGTCGGTACCGACAATACCCATATGTGAAGACTACATTCCTGCTTGTTTCTGGAGATATCACTCTGACCCTGTCCCTGAGGTGGCTGGTCACCTGGCACCACTGCGTACAGAGTCCACTGCACCTGACATATGCAGAGTCATGCCGCTGGTATGACATGGACTGTAGAGGCCATGTGGCTGAGAAGGCATAGCATTTGTTGAGCTGTCACAAGGGGGCAGCACTGAACATTGTGAGCCAGGGCAACCAGATGCCGGGCCCTGTCCTTCGGCAGGTATGCTCATGCCAGAATAGTATCAAGTAGAGCCACAATGAACTCGAGCCTTTGAGAGGGCTGATGATGAAACTTGAGGTAGTTGATGACGAAGCCCAAGTGCTCCAGGACCTGTATGGTCGGCTGTGCCGAATGTCGAACATCCTCCTGTGACTCGCCCTTGATCAACCAGTCGTCCATGTACAGGAAGACAAAGATCCCCTGGGTGTGCAGAAAAGCAGCTACGATCGCTAGACACTTGGTGAAGACCCTGGGGGAAGACACAAGGCCGAAGGATAGTACCCGGTACTGATAGTACTGTTTGCTGCGTATGAAGCGAAGATACTGCCGATGAAGGGGTGAATGAGGATCTGCAAGGAGCATAGCCAATCTTCTTGATGGAGGTAGGGCAATAAGGTTCCCAGGATTGCCATCTTGAGCTATTCCTTCACCAGGAACCAGTTGAGGTTCCGCAGGTCCAGAATAGGCCGAAAGCCTCTGGTCTTTTTTGGAACCAGAAAGTAGTGGGAGTTGAATCCCCACCCCATTCGAGACTAAGAAACCAACTCCACAGGCTGGTCAGACAGGAGGGACTGAACCTCCAAGAGGTGGTGGTGAGGGTCGAGGGGGTACTCCCCTGGGAAGAAGGTGGGAGGAATCTCATCAAAGTGTAACCAATACTCCTCTCTGATGATTTGGAAGGTAGGCGGAACTGTGTCTGAAATGGGAAGAAAGGCCATGATCTGGAGGAAGGAGGCAAAAACCCCACCAGGCAGGTTGTGATATTGGTTGAGGATTCTGAGGCTTCGGCCAGCATTGGCCTTGGCCCTTTTGCTGCTGCTGTCCCTGTTGGGGTGTCTGGTAGGAATGGTACGGAGTGTACGTACCATAGTACTTCTTCTTGGGGAAGAAAGCGTAGTTACTCCGGGAACAGCAGGAATTAAGTCTTCACATATGGGTATCGTTGGTACCGACGGAGCCTGCGCGGGAATGCTCCCCAGCGTCCAATAGGAAAGCTTTTGGGAGCATCCCACAGCGCCTGCGTGCTGCCTTCCCGCCTTTCCAACTCTCCTTCTTCAGTTGAGTTTATAGCTGAGACAAAAGGAGAGAAGGAGAGAGAGAGAGAAAGAGAGAGATAACTCCTAGGAGAGGTGGGTGGGTTGTGAAGACTTAATTCCTGCTGTTCCCGGAGATCACCTGTTACAGGTGAGTAACTACGCTATCTCAAGGAACAAGCAGGAATGTAGTCTTCACATATGGGGACTCCCCAGCTGAGAGATGCCAGGGGGATGACCCCAGGAAGCTGAAATCCCATGGTGAGATGGTTCATGGTTCCTCCCATGGATCTCTGGCATCCAAACCCGGGACGGCGGGTACGAGTTGTATTAAGTCTGAAAGAGATGCTGGAGAACAGCCTGGCCAAACGAGGCATCCCGATGGGAGTCCCTGTGTAAGCAATAGTGGGCTGTAAAGGTGTGTACCGAAGCCCAAGTGGCTGCTCTACAGATGTCGTCAATGGACACAGAACAAATATTAGCCATAGAGGCTGCCATTGCTCTCACATTGTGAGCTGTGACATGGCCTTCGAGAGAAAGTCCCTTAGTCTCATAAACAATGGATATGCAATTTGCAATCCACCTAGAGAGAGTTCTTTTGGAAACTGGAAGCCCCAAATGACTAGAATCAAAAGCAACAGATTTTCTGTGTTGCGTAGTTCTTTGAAGGTAACAAGCCAAGGCTCTTTTACAATCTGAAGTATGAAGGTTCCTTTCTGCATTAGAGGCATGAGGCCTAGGAAAGAATACAGGAAGGTAAACTGCTTGGTTTAAATGAAAAGATGAAACCACCTTTGGCATAAAGTGAGGATGAGTCCTAAGAACTACCTTATCATGATAAAATCTTGTATAAGGAGGATCTGCCACTAAGGCCTGTAACTCACTGATGCGTCTTTCAGAAGTAAGGGCAACTAGGAAGATGACCTTCCAGGAAAAAACTTTAGAGCTGTAGTGGCTAAAGGCTCAAATGGCAGTTTCATAAGCTGCCCGAGAACAAGATTCAGATCCCATGCCACCAGCAGTGGCTTAATGGGAGGTTTTGTTAAGAGTAGACCTCTCATAAAACTTGCTACGAGTGGATGAGAGGAAGTAGGTTGTCCATCCAGAGGCATGCAAGAAGCTGCAATGGCACTAAGGTGGACCCTTACTGAATTGGTTTTAGGACCAGAATTTGATAAATGGAGGAGATACTCTAGTAGCGATTCCACAGGCACCGAAAGGGGGTTAAGTCCCCTTTGAGAACACCATACAGAGAACCTTTTCCACTTAAAGGCATAGGATCGCCTTGTGGAGTGCTTTCTGGAAGCCACAAGGATATCCTTTACCTGTTGAGAAAGGTTGATATCCAGAAGTTCTAGCCTTTCAGCAACCAGGCCCTGAGATGCAGGGACTGGGGATTCGGGTGCAATAGCGTCCCATTCTCCTGGAAGAGAAGATCTGGAGCATATCCCAACTCCAGAGGCATGGCTTGAGAGAGAGACGTAGAAGCAGAGGATACCATGTTTGCCATGGCCAACATGAAGCTATGAGTATCATACGACCTCTGTCTCTCTGAACCTTGAACAACGTTTTGGGAATGAGGGGAATGGGTGGGAAGGCATAGAGGAAGTCCTGATCCCAGTGGAGGAGGAAAGCATCCCTTGCCTGACAGTTCTGAGCCGGAATTCTGGAACAGAATCGGGGAAATTTGGCATTCTGTGGACTTGCAAAGAGGTCTATATCTGGGGTTCCCCAGATTCGAAACACTCAAGTAAGCTGGTCTGAGTGAAGAGGCCATTCGTTGGCAGCAGTATTTGACTGAGTTTGTCTGCCCAAAGATTTGAATGCCTGAAAGATATACCACTAGGAGGTGGATTTGACACTCTCTGGTGAGGGCCCACAGTCGCAAAGCTTCGTTGTATAACGACAGATAGCCCATTCCGCCCTGCTTGTTCACAGAGAACATGGCTACCTGATTGTCAGTCTGGACCAGGACTGTCTTGTAGCTGAGCTGGGCCTGGAATACTCGAAGAGTATGGAAAATGGCTCTGAGTTCTAGGAGGTTTATGTGAAGACAAGCCTCCTGTGGGGTCCAGAGACCCTGAGTTGAGAGATCGTGCAAGTGAGCCCCCCAACCCAATTTGGACGCATCTGTTGTTAGGGTGGCTTGGAATAGAGGCTGCTGGAAAGGAGAGCCTATGAGAAGGTTTTCCAGTGATTGCCACCATTGAAGGGACGAAATGAGACGTGTGGAGTTTCTGATTTTGTCCAATAGGTGACCCAAGGCCTGGGTCCACTGGGCTGCTCGCATGTGAAGGTGAGCATAGGGAACCACATGGACCATGGCGGCCATATGCCCCAGAAACTGAAGCATTTCCCGAGCAGTCAGGAAGACTTTCATAGGTGCTTGGGATGCGAGCTGTACTATACGAAGCCCTTGACTGTCTTGTATCTAGACGAGACCCTATGAATTCCAGGGACTGAGAAGGGGTGAGATGAGATTTTGGGAGGTTTATGACTAATCCCAAATAGCGAAGAATTTGCATCCTGCGAAAAAGAGCGAAGCTGGCTTCTGGAGCTGTCGATGCTCTAATGAGCCAGTCGTCTATGTAGGGGAAGACGAATATTCCGAGAGTTCTCAAGAATGTTGCTACTACTGTCATACATTTTGTGAAGACTCTTGGGGTAGAAGGCAGAACGAAGGGAAGAACCTTGTATTGGAAGTGTCTTCCCTGGAAAAGGAATCAAAGGAATTTTCTGTGATCTGAATGGATGAGAATATGCGTATATGCATCCGTTAGATCTAGAGAACATAGCCAATCCTGACTCTGAAGGTATGGCAGGAGTGTTCCGAGGGAGATCATCTTGAATTTTTCTAGTAACAGATATTAGTTTAATTCTCTGAGGTCTAGTACAGGTCTGTGTCCTCCTGTTTTCTTTGGGATGAGAAAATAGGGGGAGTAGAACCCCGTACCCTGTTGGCCCAAGAGATGGTAGCAGGGACTTGAGAAGTGAACTGTCTTATTGTGGAAAAGGAAGAACTGACCAAGGCCCTAGAAGAAGGTTAGAGACTATAGCAGAGACTGATGAGCTTTTGGGTAATAAGGTAACTTACACGAATATAGATCATCCTGTCTATGGCAATCTGGACCTGGCGGTGGACAGTGATGAATCAGTTTATGGTACTCTGGATATAGGTACAGACAGTGATTCAAGCACAGATAATGAAGAAACAGGACTATAAAGGTAGCTATAGGTGAATATATATATATATATATATATATATATATATGCTTATTATAATCAAACAGGCTTAAGTGAAAAATATATTTTTAGATAGAAGCTTCTGTCTTTTTCTCTCTGTGAAAAATTGCTGACAGTT
The DNA here is from genome assembly GCA_033557465.1 of Ichthyophis bannanicus. Taxonomy (NCBI): domain Eukaryota; kingdom Metazoa; phylum Chordata; class Amphibia; order Gymnophiona; family Ichthyophiidae; genus Ichthyophis; species Ichthyophis bannanicus. The sequence continues at coordinate 828,091,416 of CM066032.1, forward strand.
AATTGCAATGGAGATTAGCTAACAAAGTTGTGTACATAGTTACTGGTGCAAAGGGTAACTTCTCCAAAATCTCTGGAATACAGACAGTTCTGCCTCTCTTTTGTGGTAGATGATAGGTTGAAAATTAGGTAACAACTAACATCAGCATTATTGCATAAGCTTTCCGAGAATCAGAGACCTTAGGTCAACATATAGCTGGAAATCAAATAAAGCTTGGGAAATTACCAAAATTTAGAGAGAATTTATAGTGTGTAACTAATCAGCTTTTGCATAATGAAGGAATTACAGCGACAACTACTGTCACTTGGTAATTATAATCATGGCCTTGTAACTTCCATTTTTTTATGTATTTTTGCAAAGCATCAGCAGAAAAATAACCTTGTAAGCAGATTTTATTCCAGACCTGTAATTTTGTAACATGAATAATATCATCCGATGTTAATCAAAAATTAACTATGTCAGCTGATACTTCATAATAAAAGGCAGATCTCTGGCAGAAGATTTTTGAAAATGGTTAGAGAGGAGCCATGATTTGGACCTCCGACGATCTTCCTTCTAGAGCTCTGAAATTAATATAATTGATTTCTTTGTGTATGTCTCTTGTTTTTTTCCTTCCTGTTAGAAGGGTTAGGTAAAGCCTAAGAATCCAGGTTGGAATCCAGGTAGGAGGGCCTGCCCCAAAAGGGCTACAACAGTTGGTGCCGTAGACTCCGGATTGCCTCCCTTCAACAGGTATGAAAAGCATGGACGTGGGCAGTTGTCTGTCTGTATTAAACAAAAGCAGTTATTATAAAGTAGTTTTCAGTGTGTTAGGCAAGTTTCTGTCGTGAGTTTTGAAATGGGAAATAAGGCCGGTAAAATTAAACAGAAAACTCAGTTAGATGAGTGGGGCGAAAAAGCTCGTAGTATAGGGCTGAAAAAGAGAAGCCCAAATTATGAACTGAGGCGCAGGTTTGGTGATAGCGCCCTCGATTACGTTGGCATTCGATGACTGCCTCTAACCCCAGTTTGCAGTTCCCGCTGGGTGGAACTTTTCAGGAGGACAAACTGCGTTGGTTACAGTATGAGACAGCCCTTGATGACTTGGGGCGACCTCATACCAGTCACGAATGGGTCGCGTATGGGTGGTGGCAGTCTAAGGCTGCCAAAAAAGCTCAAAAAGCCACCGATTCTGTGTTTGAAAAATTTAAAGATCGAGTGTTTAGAATGGAGGAACAAATATGTGTTTTGGCCAAACAAACAGAAGCTGAAATTAAGACTAGTAATTCTGGCAGTAATCCTCCTCGGAAAAATTGTGAACCCAGTACTGTTGCTTCTGCTCCTCCAGCTTATGAGGAGTTCACTGCATTGGCTGTATCACTAACTATGAATAGTGCTGCAGCACCGGCATCCCACCAAGATCAAGAGGAGCCGCTCATCCATTTGGATGATATGCCTTGTGCTTCTACCCCTATTAAATCCATGGCTGATACTCATCCCTCAGGCTCTATTTCGGGTGTAATGCTGCCTTCCCCTGGTTCCCCAATCCCTATATCTGTGGCCGATGCCACTCCTTTAATTACGCTAGGTGGTCCCTTTTCCGCTATCCCTGAAGAACCTGTAGTTTTCCCTTGTATCACTCAGGCTCAACAGTTAAAAAAGGAAATTTTGGAGCTTGTGCAATTAATAGGGGTAGAAGCAAGTCAACTTGAATTAATAACCACTAGAGAGCAGCTGATACAATATCTTACTCAGCAGAAAAATCCCGTGCGTTGACTGAGGTCATCATAACTACACTTGAGGCACTTGACCTACAAGTAAAACAGCATACACTAGAGCTGTTGCTGCGCAGTCAAAATAAGGAGCTGGTAGCAGAAGCCATGGCTGCAGTTGCCAAAGGAACTGGCCAATGGACAAAAGCTCCTTTGATTCCTAAATGGAAACACTTGCAGCGCTGGACTTTAGAGTTAGGGGAATTTTTAACCTTAAACCAAGAGGTTAGAGAGGAGAAAGAACAGAGTAAGAAAATAGATCTGCTTGCTCCGTTTAGAGCCTTCCCTAGGGGGGATGGTGGTTTAGTTACTTTAGCATCTCATTGGTCCCCAGCTGAAGTTTTTAATTTGGCTAGATCTTGCCCTGGCTCCCGAGAAAAACCTGGTCATTGTGGATTATTGGCATCAGCTAATAACTACTTATGACCCCTCCTGGGTAGATTTGCAAAATTTATTGAAATCAGTCTTTTTAAATCCAATAGAATTGCAAGCAGTCACCCCCCCCCCCCCAACTGCGGGATAATGCAACATGGGAGTGGCCCCTTGCAGACCCTGTCACTAATTCTTCTGATATTACTCAAATGACTGCCTTCTGGGAAGACCAAAATAATTTGTTAAAAGCTATTGAAAAGAAATGTACCCCTGTGAAAGATTTGTCCAAGCTATTAGACCTGAAGCAGGGCAGGGATGAAGCTGCTGCCCAGTTTCATACTAGGTGTTGTCTAGCATTCCGAGATTTTTCCCCTCAGAATGGTGAAATGGAAGGATTTGCCTCAATTTTTGTGAATGGATTACAGTTTGAAATAAAAGCGATTCTTGAAAATGCTTTGCTTGGATGGTCTATCAAGTCTGCCCAGGAGATCTTGGAAGCTGCCTTGCATGCAGAAAAGCAGATCCAGAAGCAGAAGGATGAAGACAAAGGTAAAGTGGAAAAACAATGCCAAAAACTTTTAAATCTCCAAGTAGTAAGTTATGAATCAAATTTCAGGGGGCGAGGCAGAGCAAGTGGTGGCAGAGGAGGTAGGGGCACTGTACCCTTTAGGGGTAGGGGTCGTGGATATATTGGGGGGGATACCAAGGAGACCGCACCTGTTTTAGGTGTGGCAAATTGGGACATATTGTAAGAGACTGTAATCTGATGCTGCAGGAGCTAGTTATTTGCATGCCCCATATACTGTCTTCACCCCTAATCAGCCTTCAGTCATGACCCAATATTATGCAGAAACTGACCTTGACTATAGTGAGGACTGATTAGGCTTGGTTGTGCGCCCTAATACACAGGGAGAAATACTCGCTACAATCTTGGGGTATGAATTGCTCTTCCTGCTAGATACAGGTGCCTCTATGTCTGCCATAGCTCTATCACAATTGCCCCCTCCTCTGTTTGAGGCGCTGCCTGCAGCTCCTAGAGTCCCTTGTGAAGGAATTGAGGGAAGAACTATAATGCACCAAAAATTGACTGATGTACCCCTTCTAGTAGAAGGAAAATTGTATCATACAGATTTCCTGGTTGGCCCTACTTTGCCTGTCAATTGCTTGGTCGAGATTTTCTCTCCAGAAACAAGACTGTTATCAGCTGGGAAACCGGCACTTTGACCTGTACCTTGTAACATAGTAAATGATGGCAGATAAAGACCAGTATGGTCCATCTAGTGTCCCCTGCAAGTCCAACAGCCTGTAGCTGCAACTCCAATTGTTGTGACCACTCCACCCTTGGATACCCTTCCTTCAACTTTGTGGGCTGTACCAGGTAATGATATTGGACACCTCAACATTTCCCCGATCAAGAATGAAGTACGGCCGGGAGCTCGATTGCCTTATGTGCATCAGTACCCTCTGCCTGCTGCTTCAGTGGCTGGAATACGGCCAGTGATTGAAAACCTGCTAGCCCAGGGTGTGTTGGTACCAACTTCCTCTCCTTGCAATACGCCAATTTTACCTGTACTAAAGGCTGATGGTAATTCTTACAGATTTGTGCAAGATTTGCGTGCCATTAATCGTATTGTCCTACCAGTTTTTCCCCTCGTACCTAATCCTCATTTGGACTCGTATACCATGTGGCTCCACCCACTTTTCGGTCATAGATTTAAGCTCTGCCTACTACTCAATTCCGGTAGGGGAGGAATCGAGGTACTTACTTGCCTTCTCGTACGAGGGGCGTCAATATACCTGGACTACCCTTTCTCAAGGATACACCGAGAGTCCTGCTTATTTTTCACAGGCCCTTAAAGCTGCTTTACAGGACTTGGCATTGGATAAATCTGCCTTAATACAGTATGTTGATGATTTACTTACTTGTTCCCCTTGTTATGATGCTTGTGTTGCTGATACTATGTTAACTCTTGTACATATCTCTCATTTGGGATTGAAAGTTAATCAGTCTAAGTTGCAATTTTCCCTGCCACAAGTAATATTTCTTGATGTATGTCTCTCCTCAGCTGGCTGCTCTATTACGGCCCAGCGAATTGGTCCCATTATGTCTATGCCTTTTCCTGCTACTGTCCCTTATATACGCCACTTTTTAGGTCTTTTAGTATTTTGCCGCCAGTGGATCCCTGACTTTGCTGAGCTTGCTGCTCCACTGTATGCCCTTCTTGTCCGTGAGGCTCCTGAGGGTATTATAGTTCCTACTGAAGCACAGCATAATGCTTTCCACTCCCTGCGCCAAGCCTTACTGACCTCTCCCTGTCTTTCTTTCCCTAACTATGCTTTGCCCTTTTGTCTCTATGTGGCAACTTCCACCAGTGCCGCTGTCTGTGTTCTAGCACAATGTTTCCCTACTGGACTAAAGCCTTTGGGCTATTTTTCCCAAGCCTTTGATCCTGTTGTCTCTGGCATGCCTCCATGTTTTCAGTCTTTGGCTGCTGTAGTTTTTGCTATACAAACTACAGATTTTCTTGTTCTCCAGCATGAATTGCATGTATATACTTCCCATTCAGTTGCTCATGTTTTACATTTAGCCAAGACTCAGCCTCTCTCCAGCTCTCGTTTATTGCAGTTTGATTTAGCTATTTCCCAAGCACATGTCACTTTACATGAAGTTTCACTTTTACAACCAGCTCAAATCCTGGCTTCACTTGATCCCCTTTTACACCTGTCTGACCCCAATGGCACTCATGATTGTCTTTTCTCTGTAACAGCCTATTCAAAGGCTAGGCCTGATCTTTCCTCTGTCCCTTTGTCCAGTCCTGACTGGATTCTGTTTACTGATGGCTCTGCTTTTCACAATGAGCAAGGGGATTTACTTGTTGGTTATTTATTTTATTTATTTATTTAGTATACATTTGTATACCGCTACTTCCAGCGATCAGCAGCGGTTTGATTACAGATTGGAAATTGTCAAATCATGACAGGAAATTTTTGAGGTATAAACACATTGATTAGACAGGAAAGCACAGTACACAGAGAACTATTTTACAGGGAACATGGGCTATGGAGGGTTAAGTGGCTTGCCCAAGACCACAAGGAGTACCTGTGGGACTAGAAACCCCAGTCCTTCCGGCCCAAGGTTGCTGTCCTCTAGTGGGATTACCACTGTTAATTCTGTAATAGAGTCTGGAGCCTTGCCATTTGCTAGTGCCCAGTTGGCTGAAGTATTTGCCCTCATTCGGGCCCTGGAAATGTCTGCGCACTTGGTTGTAAATATCCATACTGACAGCGCTTATGCACTTGGGGTTCTTTGGGATTTTGGTAATATCTGGGCTCAACGTGGATTTTTGACAGCTGCTCATAAGCCTATCAAACATGCCCGCTATATTGCACGTTTGCTTGCTGCAGTGCTTAAACCAGCTCAGGAGGCTGTGTTAAAATGTAAAGGGCATGATCTTACTGGTTCCGTAGTGTCACAAGGCAATCAGTTTGTGGACCAAGCTGCTAAAGCTGCGGCGGCGGGGCCTGCAGCTCCGTTGCATCTGTTATTAACTCTTTGTTCGCCTGCAGCTTCCTCTTCGGCCTCATTATCATTGGACTTGATGCGTTCCCATCAGGACTCTGCGGACTTCACCGAAAAGCAGGAATGGCTGTCCTGGGGAGCATTGCCTGATGGTACTGGACTATGGAAAAAGGACCAATTATTTATTTGTCCTAAATCATTATTTTATCCTGTTGCCTACATCACAAGTTGCATTTAAGCGTCCCGGCTATGACAAATGCTTTTGCTCAGTTATGGTATAATCCTGCATTTACTTCTGCTGCTCATGCTGTGTATGTTTCTTGTCTCCCATGTCTACAAGCAGGAAAATCTGGATGCACCCTTCACGCATTACCTTCTCCATCCTTGCCTAGGCCTCAAGGACTCTTCCTCTTCCTGCAAATGGATTTCACTGATCTGCCTTGTGCCAAGGGGGGAAAGAAACACCTTTTGGTTTTTACCTGTTTATATTCAGGATGGCCTGAAACCTATCCAACCAATTTGTTATCTGCTGCCACAGTTTTGATGTGTTTGCTTACCCAGTTTATTCCTTTGTCGGGAGTACCCCTGGTTTTGTCTTCCGATCGAGGCCCAGCATTTACAGCAGAAGTTTGGAAAGGCATAACGGCATTTTTTGGCCTTCACCAGCAGCTTCATCCTCCATATCATCTGCAAAGCTCTGGCCAAGTGGAACGGATGAATCGGATGCTGAAGGCACTCCTCCTTTCCCTAACTCATGATTGGAGTCGGAATTGGGTGGAAGCTCTGCCATTTGCTTTATTTTCAATCCGCAACTCTCCTCAAAGAACGCGACAGGGCCTTACCCCCTATGAAATTGTGACCAGACGTCCGGCAACAAACCAGCCCACGTTATAGTGGCTCCAGATCAACTGCCCGATCCCCAACTGCTGCGCAGCGACCTATTATCCTACTGTAAATATCTGTACCAAACGCTGGTATTTCCTTCCTTTTTGCAGCTTACGAAGCAGGGTGCTCAGGCATCGTGATCACCTCCAGACGTGGAACCTGGAGATTGGGTGCTCATCAAGGATCCGGCGCCGAAGTCTGCTCTGGCAGCGAGGTTTCTGGGACCATTCCAAGTGTTGCTGGTGGAATATTTGGCATTGAAAGTGAAAGGACGGAAAACCTGGATACATTTAGACCAGTGCAAGAAAGCACCGCGCCCTGGATAAGACGACTTCCCTGTACACAGCCTAAGCTGGAACCAGAGGAATTTGAGATTGAACTGGAATCGCTTCCCCCGATTTTAACGCCGCTCAACCAAGAAAGTGAGTGTGAAGTTGTTGGACAGTTACAACCCACTTCGGACTTGTCCTCACAGCATTGGCTGATATGTATGCTTTCAGTGGCATTGGCACTGTTTTTGTGTTTTTTAATCTGGTGTGTGGGATTTCTCTCCCAAGAGTAGGGGGTGTGGAGACTTTGGTGAAAAGGATATTAGGGATGAGTACACCGAAGATAGGGCTTGTTCAACAGACAGTAGTAGATGAATTGATTCGAGCCCTGGCCCCAGCCCCTACGCCCTCGTTGGTTCATGATCATACGGTTCCTGATCATACGGTTCCTGTGTATGATCCGCATGCTCCTTGGGCAAAACATGGTGTTTTTTATAATGTGTTTCATTCTCACATTTATTCCTTAATTCAGCGTTTTAACATTTCCAATTGTGCTGTGTGCTTACCTCACCCAGCAGCTACGCAGTTTGGGTTTTTGCCCAGACCTCGACCTATTTCTTTGCAAGAATTAAAGGAGTTGTCTGTGAATGAAACCTTATTCAATCTTACTGTAACATGGCCAGACGTGGCAACCCCTGCTCCAAGAATTATCAGTCCTCAGCCAGTTACCAACCCTCCTATTTGTTTCCAGCGAGAGGGGGTTTATCCTGTGGGGGAAAACCCCTCTATCTAGTTGTCAGACCATTATGACTAACAATCATGTGCATTTGGTAATGGACAATCCCACAGTGAGTTCTGTACGAGCCCATTCTAATCTGAGGGTTGTTAATGCTCTAACTGATCCTAAAACTCGTCTTGATCAGTATGAATTAAGTATTATGACCAGGATGGATTACCAATATATGGAAAATATAGATTGGAGAAAAGCAAAGATGGTTCTGGATATGGCTATGTTGATAACTATATATATCCCTACTTCGGATACTATCATCCGTGGTTAAGGAATATTTGGCCTGGGACTGAAGTTCTGCTTACAGAACCTAAAGATTATTAAATTTGGCCTGATGGACTCCTTGCATTGATAGGCCATTACTTTGTGTGTGGAACCTTAGCTTATGTTCGGTTGCCTGCTGATTGGTCTGGCAATTGCTACATAGCTACCCTTGACCTGCCATGGAAATTGGTCCCTTATGAATCTTTACTTGGGGTGCCCCCTAGCCGTCATCGCAGAGCTGCAGATGACCACAGTGCAGATATAAGTGCAGCACGTAAACTGCTAGATGATACTGAGGTAGAAATCCAGGCAGGGCTGAGAGCTGGAAGGGATAAGTGAAAAGGATACACCCCTCTTGGTGAAGTCATACCCTGGTACATGCTTGTCCCTCCCCTATTCCTTTGTCCTGCTGCTCTCTCTGCTTGCTAGAGATAACTACTCTTCCTCTGCTTCGCTAGAGATAAGAGTACAGTAGACTTTCTCCAATCGGGACTATACTATAATAAAGTGACCAATCATGAAGAAATGCTATAATAACCTGATAAGAAGTCTATATAATCTCTTTGAGCCCGCTGGTGGAGGCCCAGAATTTGGAAAAACTATTTTCTCTGGGTCTGTGCACATTAAACCGTTGTTTCCTTCTAAGACTCCTTGGGTGTTTCTTTCTTCACTCGTTTATCTGCTACATTTTTGGTTCCCTGATCCGGCTGAGACAGCGAGATAAGAAAGAAAAGGTTATCTTGCTACCTCTAGGTTGAATCGGTTTGAGCCGGGCTGGTGGCGAATGCAGGGGGGAATACAAGGCGTCACCAGACCAGTTGTTCTGGAAAGTATTGCTTCTTGATTCGCCTCTGCCGCAGACTTTCTCTGACAGACACCTAAGAACCCGCTCTGGGGTCTAGGAAACAACCCATTCAACTCCGGAGGACATCTGAGTGGGGTAAGTGATAACGGGGGTCTGTCTCTATTTGCAGTTCAGAAAAATTGGTCCTTCCTACGGGGAGAAGGAGAGCCTGATCACCTCTTGAGGGAATTGCCCTAGTACCCTGAGCTGAGCTGAGCTGGGGGAAACCGTCTTCCTAATAGTTAGACTGTTTTCTACAGAATTGGGAGGCTGTTTATGTGTTGGTCTGTGCTTGATTTATGTGTTTGGCACAAGCAGAGGCTTGTGCAGTGAGCATAGACTCCTGATTAGTGCAGTTCCTGGCCAGACGACCGCACCCAGGTCGGGGAAAAATGGCGAAAGTGCCATTTTGTTAGAGTGTGGTGAAAGCGCCATTTTCTTAGTTACCCTTCTTGAGACTAGAGCAGCCGGATTCCTGGCTGTCTGCATTCCTTTCCCTCTGTGTTTTCAAAGCCTGGAAGAAAGATATGGGGGGGATCAGAGACGAAATGCAGCCCCTTAGAGTGTATGGTAAAGCATTTCAGGAAGGGATTCTCTGCAGATTATGGAATTCGTATGACTCCATCCTTGTTAAAGAAATATTGTGAGCATGAGTGGCTAGCTTTAATACTGATTGGCCCCAAGAAGGAACATTTGATTATGACTTGGTTAGCCAAGTGCACCAAGTTGTGGTAGCTAAACATCCTGATCAATTCCCTTATATTGATTCCTGGCTGGATGTTTGTCGGCAGAGACCTAAATGGCTCAGGAGATGCTACGGGGAACACTGTCGCATACGTTTGTCTCGTAGCCCACAGGAAATGCAGCCTAAATTAAAATCACAATTGCCTGTTTTAGTACAGGAGCCAGAGACAGAAGAATTCCCCCCTTTCCCTCCTCCCTGTATTCTCAGGCAGAGTCCTGTGACTTCAGCTAGGTCGACAGTCTCAGCAGAGAATTCGGCTAGTTCTCCCCTGCCCCTCTCAACAGATACTACATTCTCTGACAGTCAGAAGAGCAGTGAGGGAAGCATACAAATGCCAATTTCAGATACAGACCTACCCAGCACTTCAGAAAGTTCCCTGAGTCCCAGATCTGAAGAATGTCAGTTCCACGTTCGTACACCCTCCCCCCCCCAATACTAGAGCACTGCGACCTCATTTGGGGGCCCCAGCAAGAAGCGCTGAGAGACTTTCCTGACCTAAAACCCCACTGGGCGGCAAACAGTGATGCAGGCCGCCTTGCTCTGAATTGTTATCATCGGGCTCTCCTTGAAGGCTTTAAAAGGGAGGCCAGAAAGCGATGAATGTAGGGAAAATATCTGAGGTACTGCAAACCCCTGATGAGAGCCCTGGCCAGTTTTATGAAAGACTCTACATTCGAAGGAAACTTCAGAAGCTTGAGGGCTTTGCTGGAATGAATATAACCCAGCGGATGGAAGTTGCTATGAAAGTATTTGTAAACAGAGATCAGGAGATGAAGCATGAGTGTGAACGAAAGATGAAAAAGAAAGCTGATATGTTAGCAGCGGCGCTAGTCGAGAAAGGACAAGGAAAGTCGACGTGGGAACCGAGAAGCCGAGGCCGGGGTAGAGGAACCCGGCGAGGATCATTGGAGCAAGGACTATTGGAACGAGATCAATGTGCCTATTGCAGAGAAATGGGCCACTGAAAAAGAGAAGAAAAAACGAATGTCCCAATTGTGTCAGGCAATATCCCCTGCCCCGAAGAGATGTTGAGGGCATTCATAAACATCTCCAGCAACTACTTAAGTCTGGACTCCTGAAAACCATGCCAATTACCCTGAAATACCCCTTTGCTGCCAGTTCAAAAACCATGTACTAATGATTACCGACCTGTACAGGACCTACGGAAGGTCAATGAAGCTGTTGTTACCATCCATCCTGTTGTGCCAAACCCTTACAATTTACTGAGTTTGATTCCTGCACAAGCAACCTGCTTCACTGTTCTGGCCTTAAAGGATGCCTTTTTCTGCTTGAGATTGGCCACTCCTAGCCAGCCACTGTTTGCATTTGCATGGGAAGACCCTATTACTGGCAGTAAGGGTCAGTTGACATGGACACGGTTACCCCAAGGATTCAAAAACTCCCCTGCACTGTTCAGGGATGCACTTAGTCAAGATTTGCGTCAGTTCCAGTCTTGCCCTTCTCAATGCATGTTGCTACAATACGTGGATGATTTACTCATTGCTGCTGTTTCCCGGGAAGAATGTATAACCGCTACTTCAGAACTTCTACACCTACTTTGGATGTCTGGCTATCGGGTGTCCCGAAGTAAGGCCCAATTGTGCCAGACTGAAGTCAGATACTTGGGATTCCATGTTGCCCAAGGCCTTCGAAGATTGGGCTCTGAGTGGAGGGAGGCCGTTTGTTCTATTCCTGAGCCAGAAAATTGCAGGCAGTTAAGAGGCTTCTTAGGGGCTGCCAGTTTTTGTCGAATCTGGATACCCAACTACGCAGTGTTGGCAAAGCCCCTGTATGCAGCTACAACAGGGGGAGAACGAGATCCTTTCAAATGGGGCTCGGACCAAAAGGAGGCCTTTCAGAATATGAAGAAGGCTTTGCTATCAGCCCCCAGTCTAGGACTGCCCGACGTGGAAAAATCATTCCATCTGTACGTCTATGAAGAAAGGGGGATGGCAGTTGGTGTCCTCACTCAAAGCCTAGGTTCCTGGCAACGACCAGTGGCTTATCTGTCCAAACAGCTGGATCCAGTAGCAAGAGGGTGGCCTTCTTGTCTCCGCGCAGTAGCAGCAACAGCTCTCTTGGCAACAGAAGCTGATAAATTGTCCCTTGGGCAAGAACTGTATGTTAAAGTGCCGCATGCAGTACTGACACTGATGGAGTACAAAGGCAATTATTGGTTTACCAATGAGCGGATGACAAAGTACCAGAGCATGCTGTGTGTGAATCCTTGGGTTCACTTGGAGATAGTGAAAACACTCAATCCTGCTACTCTACTCCCTGTAGCACCTGGGCTACCTGAACATGATTGTATTCACTCGTTTATCTGCTACAATACTACTATGCTTACCCAAAAAGAAGTAAGCACCTTCACTGGAACAGTTTGGCTCAGTACATTTGGTGCCATACGTCCTACAGCACGTTATGGTGAACAACTATTACGAATATATGCCCTGATAGAAGTAACAGTTCAGGATTTGACTGATGCCCTCACAGTCATGCAAGGTACTGTAGACAAACTAACTGCTTACTCTGCCCAAAACCATATGGCATTGGATTATTTATTAGCCAAGGAAGGAGGAGTTTGTAGCATTGTTCATGATCATTGCTGTACGCTCGTTGACTCCCAGAGCAAGGTGGTAACTGGTATCTTAGATCAGGTAAGAAAAGAAACCCATTTTTCCAAAGATAATATTGAAGGGACTTCTGATTCTGTATGGCCTTGGTTTGAAAATATGTGGGGTAGCCTGTCGGGTCCCTTAAAGGCCTTACTGACAGGCCTCTTTGGCTTCCTAGTATCTCTCCTGCTTCTAGGGATAGGCCTTGCCTGTTTTATGAAATGTTGTACTTCATATATGGCTAAGACCACAAACACAATTGCAGTCCTTAGGTTACGAAGTGTTCCCAGTTATGGGGATTTGCTCCGAGAATTGCCTTTCCATGAGGAATGTGGTTCTGAGCAGTCAGGAAGACTTTCATAGCTGCTTGGGATGCCAGCTGTACTATACGAAGCCCTTGACTGTCTTGTATCTAGACGAACCCCTATGAATTCCAGGGACTGAGAAGGGGTGAGATGAGATTTTGGGAGGTTTATGACTAATCCCAAATAGCGAAGAATTTGCATCGTGCGAAAAAGAGCGAAGCTGGCTTCTGGAGCTGTTGATGCTCAAATGAGCCAGTCGTCTAAGTAGGGGAAGACGAATATTCCTAGAGTTCTCAAGAATGCTGCTACTACTGTCATGCATTTTGTGAAGACTCTTGGGGCAGAAGCCAGACCGAAGGAAAGAACCTTGTATTGGAAGTGTCTTCCCTGGAAAAGGAATCGAAGGAATTTTCTGTGTTTTTGTTTTTGTATTGAAGCTGTGCTGAAGGGGCGATGTGGCAAATCCAGAGAGCAAACATTGTTGATTCAAGAACAGAAGTGGATTTTTCGATTGTGTTCGACCATCCCAGATGGATTGAATAGTGCGGTGGAATGGGGAGTTTGCATTTGATTACGTCATTAAAAGCAATGCTGAGATGACATCATAAAAGGAAGGAGGGATTCGGTTTAAATTAGGATAGGATGGTTAGTCCGCATGCGCGGCGTCTTACCGCCTCTCTGCAGTCCAAGACATAGCTGAACTAAATGGTGTCTAGCACACAGCGATCCGGGGTAAGTCGGGCCGATTCCTGAAAGAAGAGGAAAAGCCTGCTGCCCATTGGAGGCACCAGGGAATGGGCCCCCAAACCTTCATCACGTAGCCCGGGAGGGTCCTCGTCAAGACGGCACAGAGTCCCTGAGCCCACGTGCTCCACAAATAGACTGAGAATGAGCCCGAGACCCTGAAGCAGAGGGGAAGAAAGGTTTTCCAGGATGGTAATGACCATAATCCAAAGAACCTTGGGAATCCAGTCAGTGTGCCCTTGGTGGGTGGGCAGAGGCTGAAAGAAGCACTAGCCCATTTCACAGGCCACTTGGACCTGTCTTCCGGGAGGCGGTAAGATTTTGTCTCATCCAGGTCCTTTACCAGCTTCTCAAAATCAGTTTCAAACAGAAGCTTCCCCTTAAAGGCCAGTTGAGCTAATTGTGCTTTGGAGGATGTGTCCGCTACCCAGTGGAGGAGCCAAATCCAATGCTATGATATTGTCACAGAGCACCATCCCTGGCTGCCAAGAGCAACAGATCATACATGGCATCAGAAAGGAAGGCCAAGGCCAACTTCAAGAGAGAAGTATCAGGCAGAAGAGACTGAATTCATTGGAGCAGGGCTCGAGACATCTAGCTTGGACATATCCCCAGCTGTAGAATATTCGTCACCACGGTAAACTAGCTCCTCAGCAAGGAATTAACTTGCAGTTCAGAACATTCTTTAAGGTCAATCTGCCTTCCACTGGAATGGTGGTCTGTCTGGTAACCGCCATGACTTGTGAATCCACCTTGAGAATGTCAAATCACTTGTTGCGCTCCTCCTCTAGGAGAGCATAGATCTTCTTATACACCCTTAACCTTTTAGGTAGGGAGTCAGGAGAGTCCCACTCTCACCGGATCATATCTTTGATCACCTCTCAGAATGGGAAGACAGTAGAGGCTTTCTGCACCCCTTGAAGGAGCGGGTGTACCTTCGGCTCCTGCTGTGTTTCAGAAGCATCCATCAAGTTCAAGGCGGAAGAGACTTTGGAAATCAATGCCGCCAGCTCCTCCTGGAAAAGGCGATCATGCCAGCCTCTGCATAATCTTTTGAAGGTGAGAGCACATTTTCATCCACATCAGAACCCAATACCGATTCATCTGAATCTGAGGCATAGTTAACATTTTGGATAGCTCTCAACTGCTCCCCATCTTCAGGGCGTGTCCTGTGTCAGGGACACTTAGCCAAAGGCTTTCGAACAGGGCTTCTACTTTCAGCCTGCCTAGTACAAGACTGCATCCGGGAGCATCTAGAGATCACAGGATCTGAATTTCCATGCCAGAAGGACCAGGCCTGTTGCAAAAAAGAAAAGAATTCTGGGAAGGACAATCCGGATTCTGGAAGCTCTCCTCTCGAATAAGGCTCCCCAACACCAGGGGGCATAGCCACTGCAGATCCCCTTAGAGGATGAAAAACGGCTCACAGCACAGTCACCGGAGCATCTGACTGGTTGAACATTCTTACCCTTAGCACCATCCTGTACTTGAGGCAGAAAAGGGCAGATTAACCACATTCCCCGGCTGAGAGGGGGAAAGCATGACCTCCTGGGGGGGGGGGGGGGGTGTAACGCAGAGGTTGCCATACAGGACAAGAACAGTCCAGAATCCAAAGATGAGGTTCCTCGCTTGTCCAGGTCAAATGTTTCCTGAAAGAAGAGAGAGAGTATCACAAGAGCGCGCACTAAGGCTGTATTGGCCTGCAAGCAGGCATTAACTGTGCTTTTATGTAATGCATGTTAAAGGCACTAGGGAAGGAGCCTGGTTGGAGCTGCTTGGGAGGAACGCACATTAGGACTGTGCAACCCGCAGGTACACAATAGGCAAAAATGTTACTAACACATGCAGAAAACGGCAGGAAACCCTCACACAGTACCAACAGTTGCTATAAGTCCACCTCAAATTGCATCCCAGGAAGACGGAATCGGAGCCCCCAACAAGGACAATGACAAGGTCAAGCCTTGGTGCACACCTCCTGAGAGCCCAAGGCGAAAGATCTGTGTTAGGCTCAGCTTTACTCCCCTGAAACTGCTTCACTGGCTGGATTTATTTTTAACAGCACTATGTGAAAGGTGACTGGCAGGCAGGTCCCTCTGAGTACCTTCTGCAATCTTTGGGAGAGAGAAGAGGGGAAAGGAGGTGGAGGGAGGGGGTGCTGAGGTTGTGTGAGACTGCTGTACTCTTCCAGATTCTTTCAAATCCTTCCAAATTGTGACTGCTCAACAGACTCTTATCATAAGAAGGGTATGGAGCTGAACCAATTTTCTTTCCTCCTATGGCTACCAATCTTCTGGTAGGGGAACACAACCCACTTGTCTGAACTGGTCTATACAAGTGGGACATGCTCCCCCACCAGCAGACCAGTAGAGACAAAGAACCAATGAAAATCCCAGGCCTCAAAAACACCACTCCCATGCCTCCACTTGCTCCAGCCACTTCGTTGTCTCCAGCAGGTGGTGGATGGATTTTCTCCACTTTGAAGAAAATCTGAGGATTGAGAAGATTGATTAAATGCTCGTGAATGACCACTTTGAAGGTGACTCTCTCACTTGAGCGTGACATGGGAGGCTCCACTAGACTGTGGTCTTTTTGGTAGGCACAGGTAGAGGGAAACTCTGTTCCGCTCCACACTCTTATCATGATAAGGGTCTGTTGAGCAGCCAGAAATTGGAAAGATCTGGAAGAGTACAGCAGGCTCTCACAACCTCAGCACACCCTCCCCTCCTCCTCTGTCCCTCCTGTAATTCGCAGAAGGCTCTCAGAGGGATCTGCCTGCCAGCCATTTAAGTGCAGTGCTGCAAAGCCAGTAAAACAGTTTCAGGAGAGTAGAGTTGAGCCTGGCACGGATTCTCTGCCTGGGGCATTCAGGGGGTGAATACAAAGGCTTGACCTCATCATTGTCCTAGTTGAGGGCTCCCAATTCAGTCTTCCTTGGATGCAATTCAGGGTGAATCGCTGGTGACCGCTGGTGCAGTGTGGGGGTTTCCCGCTGTTTTCTGCACACGTTAGTAACGTTTTTGCCTATTGTGAGCCTGGTGGTCATACGGTCCTAGTGCATGTTCTGCCCAAGTGGCTCCAATGTGCGTTCCTTCCCTAGCACCTGTAACACGTGTTGCAATAAAAACGCAGTTAACATGTGCCTTTTGGGCTGCCGTGGCCTTAGCGCATGCTGTTGTGATACTTGCCTTAACACTTTATATGTCTTCTTCCAGGAAACGTTGCTTGACCTGTGGCAAGTGAGGTGCTTCATCTCCGGATTCTGGACTCTGCTCTTCTTGGATGGCAGTTTCTGAGTCATCTCTGGAGGGCCTGCTCTCCCTCTCTGTCGGAAGATGCAGTTAATCTGGCCTTGCCTGTCTCAGTACAGGTGACAGATGGGATGGGATGAGATCCATGTATAGGCAATTTCTGGGGGGTATAGTTTGGGAAGAGTTGTGAAGTATATGCACAATTTATAAAATATAAATATACATGTGTACATTTATACCTACTTCTGAAAGGATATGTATGCGGTTTCATTTTAGCCAAGATTTCAGCAGGTTTTGTGAGGTTACTTTATAAAAATACATAGGGGTCCTTTTACAAAGGTGCAGTAAGTCTTTGAACTAACTGTGCATTAGGAGCAAACCCAACACATACATACAAAGGCCATGTGCTGTGGAGAATGTGCCCAGCATGTCCTTTGCAGTTATCACATGGAAAGTTCCTTATGCATGTTAAATGCAAAAGCAATTAGCGTGAGGGCACTTAATACCTACTTAAGGTGTTAACTGCAAAATTGACAGTGCCTGATAAATATGCAATGTGCAGTCTGCACCCACTATCCATCCCTGCACCATTACATGTTAAACAGTTAACGCAGGATTTTTACAGCACTACATACTTTTACTGTGCAGTAACAGTTACCATGGGCCTATGCTAATGGATACTGTACGGTAAAGTGCATTTTTACTGCTTAGCACACTTTTGCCTATGTTGTCTTTATAAAATAGCCCCAAAATAGCACCTATTAGCCCTTTGTACATAGGCAACCTTTTGTAAGAAGTATCCACATTAAGTGGTGGACATTTAGAGCTTTGTCTTATTAACCTTCACATTATCTACACTTCATATTTATCTGTAACAAATTAAAATAAGATTGGATAAAATACAACACAACTAATAAACATAGAAAATGATAGCATATAAGACCAGTGTGCCCATCCATACCAACTACTAAGTTCTACAATCCCTTCCTCCCCTTAGGGATCCTCTGCGCTTGCCCAATGCTTTCTTGAATTCAGATAACGTTCCTGCCTCTACTACCTTCGCTGGGAGGCTGTTCCATGCACCAATCATCCTTTCTGTAAAAAATATTTCCTCAGATTACTCTTGAGTCTATCCCCTTTCACCTTCAACCTGTGCTACCTCATTCTAGAGCTTCCTTTCAATTGAAAGAGGACCACCTCCTGCGCATTTATGTCATGGAGGCATTTAAATATCTCTATCATATCCAGGACCAGGGCTACCACGAGGTGAACTAGGCAGTTGACTAGAGCGCCAGCCCTCCGAGGGTGCCCATTGCCGCCGGTCACCCCTCTCCCAGACTGACATTAATGGCAATAGCTACAAGATAGAAATTACACTTACCTGGTAATTGTCGTTCCTTGAGTGACGACAGTTTAGTCCTCTACTTCTGGGTTGTGCACCTCTTCCTGCAGCTAGGAGACTGGGCATGTCAAAGTCGTGACATCACTGGATATAGCCTGCTGGTATCTCCCATCAGCCTCCAGTGTACTATTGACAAAGCAAACTCAAAGGAACAACAAATAAGTAACTACACCATAACTTTAAATAACTCCCCATTCCTCAACCGGAGGAGCCTTTCAAACCGTATCTGTCTTTTATATATATTGTGATATAGCAAGTCCTTCTGGCCCGGTAGAAATGCTTGAAAACCAGGTAGAAAGTGCAGGGCTGCAAGATAAACAAAGGCACATGGCTACCAGTTGTCAAGGAAACCAGGCAAGAGAGAAGGAAACACGCCCCTGCTATCAGTTTAGCAAAGAGTCACGGGGAAAGTCTGAACACCTGCTAGGGGGTGGAGCCAGGCCCTACCCAGGAAGGCTGTCTCATAAGGAGGCCCCAGCAGGCAGAGAGAGAGGGGAGAGAGAGGAAAGAAGACTTCCGGTCAGAAGTTGGAAGGAGTTTTTAGCTGAAGGGAGGTCAGAGGCTCCGGCTGAGAGCTATCGAAGGAGCAGACTAGACCAGCTGAAGCATACACGGGATTACAAGCAGCCAGGAAGGCATTTAGAAACTGCCTCACACAGGTTCAGCAGGGAACCAACCGGTATTTTTAAACCTCAGAAGAAGGCCTCCACAGCCAGGTCCCCAGGTAAGCCCAAGGGCTGGGATTACAGGAATCCATGTGAATTTAACAGCCTGGAAGGTTGGGGCTACGGTACTGGCTTTAGGCAATACTTAAACCCTGAATGTATTGAAAGGCTCAGGGTTGGAGAAAAGGGCGCGGCCCTAGAAAGAACTGGCCAAACTAATCCTAGCTCAGAGGTGGAACTTATGGACACAGAACCACCTTGTATGAATTATCCCACAGAAGAAATGGATTGCACGATTACTTTATCTGAACAGATAATATCTTTATGTTAGGAATTTATGGTGAAGAAAGTACAAGCTGGCTGTGAGGGAAACAGAGCTGTATGAAACCATGTGCTGAATTTCAACCTGCTGGAAAGAAAATGTTTATTTCACGCTGAAGGAAGCTATTCTTATGTTTGTCCTTTTTGCTGCCAGAGAGCAGATATTTTATGTTACCTTTTTATCCTTGTGAAGTCCAACCCCGGGAGGGGAAATAAATCCCTTTTTGCTTGCAAACATTCTGAGTCACACTACTCTTCATTTGAACTGGTGGTAAACTACATTTCCCTACGAGCACTGCTCCAGGAAGTAGCAGAACACTGGTTTAAAGAAGGAACTTAAACTCCTTAACCCCTACCTACGGGTACTGGAAAGGGGAGGGATCACAATATATATATATTTTTTTTTTTTTTGTCTTAACTTTACATTCATGTCCCCCCCTATGCAAACACGTATCCTATACCATCACCTCGTTTAAATAAGAGAAAAGAAAGAAAGAACAGAGGGGGATACTCACTGCGATCTAGAAACTGAAAGGATCTGTCTACTCCTTGAGATTGATGCTCCACTCCGCCTGAAAATAAACTGAAGAAATCACACTCCTGGGCGGGAATGAGGACTAAACTGTCGTCACTCAAGGAACGACAATTACCAGGTAAGTGTAATTTCTATTTCCTTATCGTTCCTCCAGTTTAGTCCTCTACTTCTGGGATGTAACAGAGCAGTAATCATTGGGAGGGACCGATCCAGCCAACTCACCACACCGCCGACCCGGAATAGGCCTCCTTTACTGCCAAAACATTTAGGCAGTAGTGGTTACTGAGGAAATGAAGAGACGACCTGGAAGCTGCTCTACCAATCCCCCCTGGTGGAATGACACAGTGATTCACCCATGAAGCTGCTTGTGCCCTGGTAGCAAGAGTCAGAAAGCCCCCAGAATCATACAACCTCGCCACCAGAAAGCTGAGGCAACCACCGCCTTAACCCAGTGCAAAATGGCCACCTTCGCTGCTGCTGCTTCCCCTTTGTGGGGACCTCCAACCAGCACACAAAAATAAAGAAATGAACGTCGCACCCTGCATTTAATGTTTTCTATCGGCGTAAGCTACGAATAAAAACCTCCCCTTCCAGAAAAACCGAGAACTGGAAGAGAAACCAATAGGCTCAGGAGAAAAATTAGATACCACCTTTTGGAAGGACGACAGGACTGCTCGCAAACCCCACCCTCTATCCAGAAAGGGTGAAAACGGCTCATTACATGACAACGACTGAAACTCCGAAACTCGTCGCACCGAACGAGCTATCAAAGCCACTGTCTATAACAGCAAATCCTTTACCAATGCCTGGAGTAAAGAATCAAAGGGCTCTTTAGCTATCGCCTCTATGGCCCAATCGGGATCCCCCGGCGGCACCCGAACTCTCCTTGAGGAGCACAGTCAGATTCCAACTGAAGGAAATGCTACACATCGATCCAAACACCTAGCGCTATCCCCTTCACAGAACCTCTACAGGTGGAAATAGTCGCCCGCTGGATCCTCTAAGGAACTGGCCGCAAGTTCCTTCAGACACTGTCCTGCAGAGAACTCAGACCAAGGATACAGATACCTTCGTCGCCTGGACTTGCTGCCGTGAACAGCCGCCTTCCAAAAGGCGCTAAGCACGGACCTATGTAGCAGAAGCAGCCTGCCTCCTTGCTCACAACAAGGTGGCGAAGACTGCCGCAGAATAACCCTTCTTCTTGAGCCCCACCCATACAAAGGCCAAACCGTAGGCGGGCACCGATCCACCTGAGACATTCGGCACGGACCTAGCCACAACAGAATGTCCACTACCGACAACTTCTAGGAAAAGCCTGTCGAGGAAGCGAATGAGAAAAGCCTAGTACGGCCGTCTCGTCCAAGCGGGCGCTACCAAGAGTACCTTTCTCAGAACGCCCCGATACGCCACCTAGTTGCCCTATGAGAGCCCACGGGGAAAGGAGAAGACAGACTTAATTGGGAGCTTACTGACCCTCGACTTGGACGAACCATCAGCTGCCCCATTCCTCCACCAGAGAGACCTCCGGGTGAACCCCATGGAAGCCAATAATATTAGCTAGCGCTTGAATTAAGCCATAATGCACATTTGCCCCATAAAGCAAATCAGGCTCTAGTCGATTCAACTCCCTGACCCTTCCTGTTCCAGGCGAGTAGACTGCCGTAAACACTGCGACCACCTGAAGCATGCTCTCGCCTCCCCAGGCTCCACAAATGGGAGCTTGTAAGGCCAGAGCATTGCCCCCAACGATCGCTTCAGTGAACCATCTACTTTCCTATCTTGCGATAAAGAAGATTGCTAGGGCTCTCTTCCATACAGTGAGTCTACACCCCATGGTAGTGCAAGGTGTGCACCCACCCACATAGCACCCAGGCTTGCCCCTGCTTAGCCTCAAACTGTCAATCAAGAACAGGCGAATTCAGGACAGCTGAATACTTTTTTTTTTTTTTTTTGACAAAGACACCTTTTAACCAAAAATTCCGTCAGCATATGTTAAGAGACGCTCTTCCCGAGCCAACAATATGAAGTAGAAAGAACTCCCAAACACAGGCATACCAATCCACGGCCTTCCTGCTAGAGGAACGCCCCATTCCGTCTGACTGCACAAAGATGGACTTTATATTTTAAATTCAACTAACACCTGGCGATATGAAATACAGCTCTCATTACGCAGTGGCAATTGAGTCAGCAATGAAGAAGCCGAGATACTGCAGACAAGTTCCCATTATACCACCTGGTAAAGACTCCACTTTTAGACCACTGAAGCAAAAAATCATGCGAGAGTGCCTTGTGTCCTGCCAGTAGCTGATCGAATTGAAGTGATTCAGTGTATGCAGGGCATTGTCCAGAGAACGCAAGGCCCCTCCTCCAGGCTGACTCCACATTCACAGTCTAAACCGGCAGTCACCTTGGCTGATGCCGATCAGCGTGGAAGCCATCTTGTAAGCCCAGCATATGAAGTATGCCTACTAGAATCTGAGCTGCTGCCATTGCTGCTAGGGAACTAGCCTGGCTGCGTGCTTCTGGCCCCCCATTAAGGCATTCGCTGAACACTAGCAGAGACTCTCCGTACTGGAGAACCTCTGAGAAATGGAATGGGAGCCTAGATAGCTTCAAAGGCCAGAGGTCTATTTTGCAACCTCTCGCCGCTGAGCTGCCTTTTTCATATGTAAAATTAAACCACATATAGCCAAAATTAAGACATTACAAATCTACCGTAAAATCTTATAATTTGGGCAAAGCCAAACTAAACGGGAACATGTTCCATTAAGAAACCACACAACTATAAAATCCTTCCCATGACATAATGCTTATGGCAGAGCATTCCACATCTGTGGACTGGCCATGGCGCTCACCCAAGCACTTGTTACAACTGTCCAAGAGAGTTATCACCATAATTCCTTTTGACTTGAAGATGTTTACAGCGGAACATAGCGCTATAGCACAGCAGCTAAGCCAAAATATTACCCTGCCATATAAACCGACTTTAACGCTTTATAGGACCTTCTATGGATAGCGGAAGGAGATTCTTGTAAAGCAACATAGCTATGCCCCTTTTTCTTCTCTTCTCTTTTTTTTTTTTTTGAAAGTATAGGACTCCAAAAACCAAGTTTCCGCCAACTCCAATGAAATCCAAGCAGAGCAGCTAAAATTACCCGAACTGCTCCTATAGCTTTGCAAGAAGCTACCAGCCCCCGCTGCATCCAGTTGTCCATCCCCCCTTATCCTGGGGGATTCTGCATTGCAGGTGGCGTTGCACACCCCCCTGCCAGCCTACTGCATCTGCCAGGGAGCTGAAGAGCAAAATAGAAAGTAGAATCCCTGGAAGCAAACAGTGTCCCGTCCTTGGGATTCAGGATGCAAAAGGTAAAAATCAAAAGGAAAATCAACAGGTTAGCTAAAAATAAACAAGGCTATCTCTCACTAAAGCGAGTTTCTTTTTCTTTTTGAAATCCCACCGAAGTCCGTGGGACCCAAGCTTCCGAACACAGCCCCTAACGCTGTGCATTAACCACAACCAGAGAAAGGAAAAGAAATGAAACCCTGCTCTAGTAATAGATGAGAATTTCCTGGGAAGGGCATGCTAAGTGCTGCTATGAAACACACAGGCCCCTCTCCTGGCCTTCCTGCAGTCAGAGAAATAGCAGTGGAATACACCGACCACCTTGCAAATGGAGGTCCTAGAGGGTGTTGCCTGTGTGAACCTGATGAGTAATATGATTTTGTATTGTACCACCCCCCCCCTCCCACCAGGGATGGGGGCACTGAATACTATATGTGAGTCATGAGCAGCGCTGTCATTCGGTGACCTTTAGGGCACCAGAGCCCAACCAATGATACCAAAGTTAAGAGCTTTAAATCTTGGTCATATAATCTGGAGTCTCAAAACCTTACCTCACAGTACAGAGGCTCTGTGGTGATTTCTTTCCTGACTTGCAGAGAACGATCAATTTGATAATTAATGGCTGCATACACACAGTCATAGAAAGGCACTATTGAGAGTACCAGCTGCCCTCTGGTGGCCATAGACCATAGCACAGGCACTTAGTTGACAGTTTAACAGTCTATTTTTTTTTTTTTTTTAATATCCTAAGGTTTCCTAAACCTGCCCGTAGTGAATTTTGGGCAGCTTTCACTATAGAATACATAAAAGCATACTTCTAGGCTGTCCCTCCTAACTACAAGTTAGGGCTCTGCCCTTGAACCTAAAAGCTGGCAATTTGCCTAATATCCTGGGACTTAACAGATGCTCCTCAGAGACATGATTAGGAGGGAAAGAACATGAGGTATCAGTGATCAATGCCAAAACTGCTGTCCTATAAAACTAAGAATAAACTTAAAAATAAAGAGAACTGACAACAGCCCCCTTAAGGCCGAGGAATACCCTGAGCCTAAAAAAAAAAAAACTACAAACAAAAGAAAGAAACAAACACTAGGCCCAAAAATCTAGCTATTTTGCCTGTTTGTTTTCCTCACACAGGCAGCTCACTGCAACTTCCGCCATGCGGTCCAAATACCAAGAGAGGAAATGGCCGCCCCTTCACCAATGAATTTTGGTGCCAAGAACAGCAGCCGCTGCAAAAAGGAGGCCTCAGCAGACCGACCGAGCCCGAAGGCCTTACCTGCAGGGCCGAAAGCCACACAGCCTGCTCCTATAACCTTGAATTCATCCGATCCTCAAGCCACGCTGAGGTGCCTGGCAGCCGCGGCGAGGATCGTTCAGCCGGTTCCACAGAGTAAAATTAAAATCCCGCAGCAACGGAGAGGCTCCGTCTCACACAACTTCAGTGTGGCTGTACGGGTCCCGGAGCTCTCTCCCGTACTGTCCAGGGAGAGAGATCCGCACCGGCAAATGCCTGCAGCAAGTGAAAATCACTGACGAGGAGGGAAGGCGAGAGCTGCTATTAATTTAAAGAGTCAGGCTCAAATTTAAAATGACTGTAAATAAGGAAATTTGCTCCTAACCAAAGGGAACTAATCCCTGATTGCCAATTAACCAAAGGTAACTGAATGAAAAGTAAAATTAAAAGTAAATTAAAGGTAAAAATAAAAAAACAATAGAATTTGTCACACTAAATGCTCCTTATCTGTGCCCAAGTGAGCCCAGAAGCTAGGCTCACTATGTCCTCCCGCTGCAAGGAGACTGGACACACTGGAGGCTGATGGGAGATACCAGCAGGCTATATCCAGTGATGTCACGACTTTGACATGCCCAGTCTCCTAGCTGCAGAAAGAGGTGCACAACCCAGAAGTAGAGGACTAAACTGGAGGAACGATAAGGAACAGTCCCACGGCACTTACCTTCAAACTTTGGCACCATGAGGCTGTTTGCTTTCAACCCTCTCTAACTCTCGATGCCGACTTCCTGTTTGCACAGGAAGTTGGAATTGGGTGTCGGAGCAATACCCAAAGAAGAAGAATAGATCTTTCTCTGACTCCGGAAAGAGAAATAGCAGAGATGATGCACATGTTCAGAAGCAAATAGCTCAGTGCCACCAAAGCTTGACAGTAGGTGCCACAAAACCGTTTGTGGCTATTGCCGATGCTGTTGGTTCTGGAAAGGAGTGGCAGTGGGGGAGGTACACCACAGGGGGGGCGCAAAGGATGAGGTTCATCTAGGGACCTTATTTCTTTGTGCCGACCCTGATCATTTCTCCCCTCTGTCGCCTTTCTTCCAAAATATACATATTGAGATCTTTAAGTCTGTTTCTGTATGTTTTATGACAAAGACCACTGGCCACTTCGGTAGCCACCCTCTGACTTTACCTTGCTTATATCTTTTTAAACTGCAGACCCCAGGATTCTACACAGTATTCCAAATAAGGTCTCACCAGAGACTTTTATAAAGGCACTATCACCTCCTTTCTCCAACTGGCCATTCCTCTCTTTATGCATTCAAGCATCCTTCTGGCTTTTGCCATTGCCTTTTCTATCTGTTTGGCCACTTTGAAATCATCAGATATAATCAACCCAGGTCTCGCTCTTTTTTTCGTGCACAGAAATTTATCCCCAAATCCATGACCTTTAATTTTTTTTTGTCTTTTTGCATTTAATCTTAGCTGCCAAATTCTAGATTAGTTGTTCTCAATCTGTGGTCCGTGGACTGGAACTGAGTGAGACCACTATAGGGATTCGCAGGACAATGAAAACTGAAAAAAGAAAGAGACTTATAGGGATTGCCTGGGGGGGAAGAGAGAGACTGGAGGGAAATGGCTAGAGGAGGGTGAGAGATTAGTGGAAAAAGGAAGGAGAAGGGAGATAAAGAGGATTAGTGGCGATAGGCTTGGCACTGAGGGGAGAGGGGTCTGGGAAGAGTGGTGGAGATGAACTGGATGGTCCCTGAAACTTTTGAGGACTATTCTTTGAGCTTCTCTAGATCCCTCCTCATGTTATCCACACCTTCCAGGGTCTCTAGCCTGTTGCTGATTTTGGAATAATCTGTAAAGAGGCAAACCTTACCAGACAGGTTTTCCACAACACTGCTCACAAAAATGTTAAAAGAAGCATACCAAGGACCAATCCCTGCGGCACTACCCTTTGTAGTTTCTAACCCAGTCGGTCATTTTAGGGCTCAAACCAAGGACACTCAGTTAATTTGTAAGTCACCTATGTGCAACCGTATCAAAGGTTGGCTTTCCCAATGAGCATGCAGTGTGTTACCCTCTAGTACTATGAATACGATGGGGCAGTAGGTTAATTAAGATTTCCTTAAAACACATTTTTCAGCACGAAAGAAGGGGAAAAAGTGCTAACGGAAGCTAGTTTATCTTCCTTTAACAACAATCTCTATAAAGAATTAAGGGGAAAAATTGCTTTCTCCAAGGGAAGAGACAGGAAGAGGATGCAGCCTAGTTCCTTCAGATATGCCATGAAGCCATAGGAGCAGTGTATACATAACAGTGCAGTCTGAGACCAAATGGCTTTGACCTAGGGAAAGTTTCTGGGAAAGCATGGCATCAGCACATTTGTTTACTCTCTGGAGTTTCCTTTCTTCCAGAGTTCAGTTGATAGCCGTTTTATCTTAGTGATTGTAATATATTAAGAAAGTCTGCTAGGCAGATGCATCATTCAACTAATTTAAGGTCTGGGATGAGCTCTAGAATAACAGTTATACTATTCATCACAAGTTTAACATCTATTCTACATTTGTTTTGAAATATTCCATGGTACTTAATTTTTTCTAGCATCAGAAAATAAAGTCTCATATTATAAAAATGGGATTAAACATTCTAAAATGTATATATGTTCTCTAGTTAAACCTCTTCAGTGCTGGAAGTTAAAAACTTTCAGAACCAAATGCTGGTATGTCTATCAAATGATTAAAAAAAATTGACCCTAGATCAGTAAAGATTTAGACATACATGAAAGTATGACCAGGCTCAGCGTAAGAAACAGAGAATAGGAAATAAACACTAGGTGAAAAGGTCCATCAATTAATGGTAGGCAAAAAAGGTAGTTTTGGCCATGCATTCACTACTCTAATCTCTGTTCTCTTGCAGTCAACAACTCTTTATTCTGTGCTACAAACAAAGAAGCTGGCTAGACTCAATGAGATTTCACAGGCTATGAGACAGTGTAATCTCTGACAGCACCCACAAATGTGCCCAACGGTGCATGTAAATGGAATTCATTCCAAGGATAAGGACGTAACCAGTGATGTACTATAAGGATTAGTCCTTGGTCCGATTCTAGTGAAATTGTGGAAAGGCTGTGAGATAAGGTTTGCAAATTTGTGAATGATACCAAAATAAGCAATAGGGTACACACGCAGAAAGTGTAAATAGCATGAAGAGGGATATAGTGAAGCTTGAGGAATGGTCAAGAATTTGGCAGCTGAGATTTAATGCTAAAAATGCAGGGTCAGGCGTTTGGGGTGCAAAAATCCAGGATAGTGTATGTAACAGTATAGGGGGTAAGGTACTTCAATCCATGAAAGAAGAGCGCGACTTGGGGCTGATTGTTTCAGATGATCTTAAGGTGGCCAAACAGGTTAAAAAAAACAATTGTGAAAGCCAGAAGGATGTTTGGGTGCATGTGGAGAGGAATGGTCAGCAGGAAAAAGAAGGTCATAGTGCCTTTGTATAAATCTTCACAAGGACATAAACAGGATGAAGTTGATTCAGAGGGTGGCTACTCAAATGGTCAGTGGTCTTTGTCATAAAGCATATGGGGCAGACTTGTTGCTGTTAAGTGCCACTGAGTCAGTGTCGACTCATGGCGATCCTCTGGATAGTTTACCTAAACTGTGTTCAGTCTTCAGTCAAGTGGCTAATTGTTGATAAAGTGGCACAACAGCTGCTATTATTATATCTATCCATCTCACTGCTGGCCTGCCTCTTTTACGTTGACCTTCAACCTTGCCAAGCATGTCTTTCTCTAACGATCTCTCTCTTCGCATGATGTGTCCAAAGAATGAAAGTCAAAATTCCACGAGAAGTATGGGAATCACCACCAAACACTCAGTGATGTGTACCAACAAGTCATCAGCAAGGGCAGAAACTTTAAACTCAAATGTTCCAACTAAATATCCTTCACCTCTGGGTGGATCAGAAAGCCGAAATAGCAGTGGTTCCAACGAGAGGACAAAAAGAAGGGGTGAAAGAAGACAGCCCTGGCGCATACCCCTACATAAAGCAAACATCTCCAACAACATGCCATTCACCAACACCGCAGCAGTGGGCTCGGAATACAGGAGGCGTGAAAGGTTCCCCCACTCCATAACATGGCAACACCTCACACAAGTAGTCCCAGCCAACTCTGCTGAAAGCCTTTTCAACATCAAAGTTAAACAGCAACGAAGGCAGTCCCTGCTCATGCATCCACTCCAAAGAGGCCAATATTTTACGCATGTTGCTTGCTGTGTACCGGCTCTTCAAAAAACCAACCTGCGCCTCATGAAGCAGCTCAGGGAGAACCCCCACCAGCGATCTGCCATAATTTTAGCCAGTAATTTTAGCTCAAAGTTAATTAAAGAAATAGGCCGATAAGACTCTGCCCGCAGAGGTCCTTCCTGGGTTTCTGAATCAGCATAATATAAGCCTTGTTGCCTCTCCAGGAGAACTGGCTCCACTCCACCTGCTCATGGTACATCTCCACCAACATCATCTGCCGCAGCGATTGGGTCTGGGAGCCATCCAAGAGACCGGTTTTTCCTTTCCCCTTGCGTTTGCTCACTGCACAGACAAAGTTGACTGCTGCCAATGAGAGGAAAGGCAACAGCGTCTTGCCGATACTACTAGACAAGTGCTATCTTGGATCTAGTGGGTATGTCTGAGAGCAAGTGTTAGACTATTGTCATATGTCCGAACCTGATGTGCACCTCAGGGAAGAGAAAGGTGTTGGGGAGCAGCCCTTGCTTCAGGGTCCCGTGTGCTCTGCCGAGATGGAGAGTCTGCTCTGCCATCAACTGGAGGATTTCAGATCATCTCCACTCTGCCACCCCAGTAGACCTCCACCAAAAATAAATCAGTCCATTAGACAAAAGAAAGCAAAAGAAACTCAGCTACTAAAGGTGCAGTCTCTGGAGTAACTGGCAAAGCCTCAAAGAGAGACGGTCTGGGTTTTCCTTCCGGTGCAAGATCTGGAATTAACTGGCCACGCTGCCCTGGATAACACATAGGGCTGCAAGGTCCGCACCGTCTCAGCCCCGTCAAGAGGGCTTCTTGTTGTTGTTCCTTCAGTTAGTAGTACTTCATAATATCCACGTCAGTTCATTCCAGTTTTAAACCACTGTTGCAAATGTGGGCAAACCCTTACTCCTCAATAGGCTGGAGTAGGATCGGGGAAGCCTCCTCTAGGGATTCTACAGCCCAGTCCAAAGTCACCCAAAAGTAATTCAAGAGACTCACACGCTTGAGGATCCAGCTTCCTAGTAGCCCATGTCCTCCCAAATACAATCCGAGGATTGTGCTTGTTCCAGTTCCATAGGCTCTGGCATCTCAGGAATTGCAGTAAGCTCACATGAGGGCTGACTCCAGGCCGGAGGAGCCCCTTGGTACTTGGAAAGCTGTATTATATCCTCCTCGCTCTGCCAGGGAGGAATATCTGCCTCTCCCACTTCCCCATGCCCCCAGGAAACCACCCAGTCCCTGGCTCCACCCCTCTGACCTAGATCTCTCCAAGGTGCAGAGGAATCCCTAAATCCTGGGCTGGATCCAGCTCCATCTAATTTGGCTGGCTCTGGGAAATTCTGGGGACTGGGTAGGCCTTCTTCTCCTCCAGACTCTGAGGCAGGCTACCTCTGTCACAGTATATGTATGTGTGTATGTGTGTAAATGAGTGTGATGGAGAGAGTATGTGTAATACCAAGTATGTGTATGAACCAGTGAGGCAGTCTGTGTGAGAGTGAATGTGATAGATTGAAAGCACTGCAGGCAAAATGGCAGTGGAAGTTTGCATCCTTTATACTCATGGCCAATGACATACAATAATAAGCTGAAAAATGTACTCTTGTAGTGTGACAGAATGGCACATTTTCCCCATTTGCAGAATCAGGTATGTGGGGATTCATATGTGTCTCTCTTATAGAAGTGTTGGGGGCTGTGTGAATGTATATCATAGAGTGCGTCAGGGGCTGTGTGGGCACATGTGGAGGGATGCATACGTGTATATGTTATGGAGAATGTTGGGAGTGCGTGGTGTGCGTGTGTGTCAAGGGGACTCTTAGGGGCTGCATGTATGTGCTTTTGTGTGTGCGCGCACATGCTTGTGCGTAAGTGTCACGGGGAGTGTTGGGGCTTGTGTGTGTGTGTGTGTGTCTCTCCCTCTCATGATCCCTCTTCCCAAGCTTCCCCCATTCTCTCTCTCTCTCTCATTCTCTCTCTCTCTCTCTCATAACTCCCCCCCCCCCCGGGCTTCATCCAGTGCCTCTCATAACTCCCCCCAGCTTCACCTAGTCTCTTTCTCCCTCTCTCATGACCCCCTTGCCAAGCCTCACCCAGCTGCTCTCTCCCATGACCCCCCTCCCCAGGCTTCACTCAGTCTCTCTCTCATAACCCCTCCCTTCCCTGGCATCACCCAGGCTATCTCTGTAACCCACCCCCCTACCCCCAGGTTTCACCCAGTTTCTCATTGTCTCTCTCATACCCACCCCCATTCAGCTGTTCTCTTGTGCAACAATTCTTATGCCTGGCTGCAGCTCCTGAAAAACTCAGCATTTTACACTTCCCCTACTGCAGTCAGCTGTCTAGATGATTGAGCCATGCAGTGGAGGAAGTTTGGCCTGATCTCATGGTTTAGACTTGAAACTGCAACATCAGCCCAAACTTCCTTCACTGCGTGGTTCAACAATGCAGACAGCCGATCGCAGTGGGGGGAAGTGTGAAAAGCCAAACTGGAGACTAGCATATCTTTATCTTTATTGTAGTTCTTGATATACTGCTCAAGCAAAGCGTCAGAGCAGTATACAATTAATAGGACTGCAGGTAAAGAAAGAAAGGAACACCATTGTTTAGACAGGAAAGCAACAGATGGAGAGACAGACAGAAAATAAAAGGAAGATGCATCAGACAGACGTGGAAGGGGGGGTGGGGGATCGACTAAGGGAGAAAAGCCCTAGGGGACGGGGAGAGGGAAGTCAAAGGCAAAGTTGAAGAGGTGGGTCTTCAGACCAGCCTTGAAATGGGGAAATGAGAGTTCAGTGCGGAGGGTATGTGGTAGGGATTTCCAGAGTGCAGGGCCTAGAACGAAGAATGCAGAATGGCGGGTAAGTTTGAGACGGGCCTGGGTAGGGGAGAGGAGAAAGAGACAATTCCCATGAGTAGACCGCAGGGGGCAGGGAGTGGGCTGATAGTGAATAAGGTCTGCTAGGTATTTGGGGATACAGGTGTGCAATACTTTGTGAGTGATAGTGAGTGGGGATGGAAGGGAGGGGGACGATGGCCCCAGAAGACAGATATGACTGCCATGGCAGGAGAAGTGAGGAGGAAAAAAGTCAGGAGTAGGAGCTGGCGAAATCTCAACAAGGCATCCGATGAGTGGTGGGACAGCTTGGGGTGCCACCGAAGATCCCGGGGCTGCCTTACAGAAAATGTCATTGGACTTCTGCTTACGACTTAGCTGGGCCTTGGCGGACATTTTCTTACATAACGAGCAGAGCTCCGGGTTATGGTCAGCCCCCAGGCACCATAAACAGCAGTCATGGGTGTCTGTGAGTGACATGTTTTTGGAGCATCTGTCGCATTTCTTGAAGCCGGTGGCCATTGGGGCAAAAAGGGCCCCTGCGAGGTCGAAGACCCTCGAGGCCAGCGGTTGGGAAAAAAAAGGGCGCGAAAAGGGGTGCGAGAGAAAAAATCCTAAAAAAAAAAAAGGATGAAGAGGAATCCCCTCATCCACAGAGGGCAGGGGTGAGGGAATGGATGGGCAGAGGACTGGTGCAACCAGAAAAAAACAAGGGCCAGAGGCCGAAAACAAAACACTTTTTCTGAGGGACTAGGACGCACGTCCGAAGGGCTCAGTGGAAAAAGGGAGACTGAGCAAGATGGCACCCTTCGGTGGAAAGAGGACCATGCATGCGTGGCAGCAATCCCAAAGGCTTTCTTTGAAAGCTGGTTAATAGCTCCACGCGGGCTCCGTCAGTGCCAATGTCACCCATAAGTGAGGACTGACTTCCTGCTTGGAGAACAAAGTTACTTACCAGGAGTCCTCTGTGGACAGCAGAATATGAGTCCTCGTGTATGGGTGATGTCATCAGTGAAGCCTGGTGTTGATGCAGCTCCCCAGCTCTGGAATTTTCTTGAAGCTTTAGGAAGCACTCTAAATCACATGCACATCTATTCCCGCCTGTCACTTTTGCATAGGACCACATCAGCTATTAGTATAGCTGAACATAGATTACAACTTCTTGAGGAGGTGAGCTAGTTTGTGAGGACTCATACTTCTGTCCAATGAGAACTCATGCAACATGTAAGTAACTTAGTTTTCTCTGTGGACAAGCAGGATAGTGAGTTCTCATGTATGGGAATACCTAGCTACAGGCTGCCTTTAACAGAAAAAAAGAGGAAATATACTCAACAAGAAATGGTGCTGAAACATACAGACATCTACAACCTGAACCAGCCCAGGGCTACCAGGACCACCATACTCCAGTGATCCATGATACTCTGCAGCATCCTGGCCACCATGGGCCATGGTGAACACAAATAGAGGAAACCCTCCAGAAGCTGTATGAGATCATCCAAGCCCTGGAACCTGCTTCCTTCCATCTGCTGAAGAACCTCTTGGACTTGGGTGCCCCACCATTGTCATGAAATACATGGCTGGCAGGACCCATCTTGTCCAAAATCAGGGTGAATGCCAAATATACTAGGCTCCTACTCTCTGGAATTCAGCATGTAATGACTGATGTAGTCCACCTGAATCCTGTGATGTGAGCTGCGGAGTTCACCATACCTGCTGTGCAGCCTCTCTGGTCAGCTACTGACTTCTGGTGCTCCCTGGCCTGTTCACACTACCTATCACCATCATATTGTTGGACACGATCTGCACCAACCTATCCATCAGCAGAGGAGCAAAGACTCATAGGGCCAACTAAATCTCGTGAGCAAGCATAGTTGCTCATCTGTAGGAGGTGTTCTCCGTGGACAGCAGGAATAAGTCATCGCGTATGGGTGATGTCCCTGATGGAGCCCCTCATAGGAACGCTCCCCAGCTTCCATTGGAAGCTTTTGGGAGGCTTCATCGTACATGTACGGCTGCCTGCTGCAGCACCATCTTATTTCCAGTGTGATAACAAAGCAAATAGCCAGAAAAAAATAACTCCACAGTGAGGTAGGAGGATTGTGAGGATTTATTCCTGCTGTCCATGGAGAACACCTGTTACAGGTGAGTAACTACACTTTCTCTGTGGACAAGCAAGACATAAGTCCTCATGTATGGGACTCCCAAGCTACAGGCTACCAATGTAATGAGGAAACAAGCCCAACAGGGGCCACAAAGCTGAAGAACCGGAAGAAATAGTGTGGGTAGTCCCTCTAGGGGACTTGACTGATTCATCATTCACAGTGTACATCAACACCGAGAGGACTCCTCTGGTAGACTGGACAGACAGAAGGGCCAGTGGGAAGGAGATGAACTTGTCCCAAACAGATGCTTGAGCACAGCTTGGCTGAAGTTGCTGTCCCATCAGGAATCCCCATCCAGACAGTAATGGGCTGTGAAAGTGTAGACAGAGGACCACAATGCAGGCCTGCAAATCTCCTCCGTGGAGACCGAGTGCAAGATGGCCACCAATGCAGCCATGGCTTGGACAGTGTGAGCTGTGACATGCCCCTCAAGGCTCAGACCTACCTGGGCATAGGCAAAGGATATGTAGTCTGCCACCCAAATGGAAAGCATGTATTTGGAGATGGCTGCACCCAGCTTGCTGGAGTCAAAGGAAATGCAGAGTTGGGTGGAGTACAGTGCGCCTTCGTTTGCTCTAGGTAGAAGGCCAAGGTTTGCTTGCAGTCCAACATATCCTCCCCATGGCTAGCATGAAGCCTGTGGAAAAAAGTGGGAAGGACCACCAATTGATTGAGGTGGAAAGAGGAAACCACCTTGGGCAAGAAACGCAGATGTATTCACAGCACCACCCTATTCTGGTGAAACCTGGTGTATGAGCCACCAAGGCCTGGAGCTCACTGACATGGCATGCCGAAATGACCACCACAAGGAACACAATCTTCCAGGTCAGGAATTTCAGAGGACAATTCGCAAGCAGCTC
Source organism: Ichthyophis bannanicus (assembly GCA_033557465.1). Lineage (NCBI taxonomy): Eukaryota > Metazoa > Chordata > Amphibia > Gymnophiona > Ichthyophiidae > Ichthyophis > Ichthyophis bannanicus. Next base: position 828,125,392 of record CM066032.1, read on the forward strand.
GAAGAGAGCCGACAGGAGCTGCGCCAGAACCACACTGAGGTACCAAGCTACTGGCGGGGGCTTAACCAGAGGGGTAGAAAGAAGGAGACCCCACAAAAAAAGCGGGCCACATAGGACTCAGCTGAGATGGGCTTCCCATCTCAGTCATGATGGTAGGCCCTGATCGCGCTCAGGTGGACTCTGAATGAATTGAAAAGGTGCAGGAGTTACTCCAGGAGCTTATTCATCATGCAGGAGAAGGGATCCAATGCCCTGTCAGCACATCAGACAAGAACCTTCGCCACTTGAAGGCATAGGAGTGACATGTGAAGTCCCTTGCAGAAAGCCAGAAGAATGTCCATCATATCACCAGGCAGATTAAGTTCCGAGAGAACAAATCACTCAGCATCCAAGCCGTGAGGGCCAGAGACTGGACACTGGGGTGTAACAAAGTCCCATCCTCCTGAGAGATGAGGTTTGGGGTGCAACTCAGATGGAGAGGCTCCTACTTTATTTTATCTTTTTATCTTTATTTTTGTATTTGATATACCTCCCAGGCACAGGCGTCATGGAGGTGTACAATTAAAACAGGATGCAGCCAAAGACAAAGAAAGAAAGGAACGCCAGTATTCAAATAGGAAAGCGACAGACAGGGAGACAAAGAGAGAGAGAAGAGAAAAAACAAATGCAAATAGAGAGCTCAGGACAAAGGAGGAGGGGGAGGGGGAAGGGATAGGTTAGAGGTAGGGGGGAGGGGAGGCAGACTAGGGGTCAGGGAGGTCAAAGGCCTGGTGGAAGAGATGGGTTTTAAGCATACTTTTGAATCGAGGGAAAGACATTTCCGTGCGGAGGGTGTGCGGGAGCAAATTCCAGAGGGCGGGGGCCAGGAAAAAAAAGGCAGAGTGGCGGATGAGCTCAAGGTGGGCCTGGGTGGAGAGGGGAGGAACAGACGGTTGCTGAGGGCACAGCAGAGGGAACGAGTAGAGGGCTGGAGGTGGATGAGATCAGCCAGGTATTGAGGAGTGTCGGTATGGAGAACTTTGTGTGTAATAGTGAGTACCTTGTAAACAAACCTGAACTGAGAAAGTTGAAGCAGTAGGGGAAACCACGATTGCCTAGGCCAATACGGGGTGATGAGGGAGTGCTTCAGCAACGTCCTTGGTACGAGCAGGATGGGGGGTTCCCCAGTGCAGGAAAGTATCCGAGGCCAGCGGGCCGTCAGCATTCATCTGGAGCAGAACCAATCCATCTGGGTGTTGTGCAATGTGGCAAAGAGATCTATTGATGGAGTGCCCCACTCTAAAGATTCAGACCACCACCCTACTGTTGAGAGTCCATTCGTGAGGTTCAAGGACCCTGCTGAGGTGGCCCACCAGGACACTGAGCTCTCCAGGCAGGAAGGTCACCATCAGCTCCATCCCATGGGCCATAGTGAACTTCCATAAGTGCACTGCCTCCCAGCACAGGAGGTACGATCCTGTGTCCCCCTGCTTGTTGATGTAAAACATCGTCACCTGATTGCCCATTTGAATCAGGACTACCTGGTTGGTCAAGTGCATCTGGAATGACAGGAGAGCATTTGCAACAGTCCGAAGCTCCAGGAAGTTTATCTGGTGCAGGCTCTCCTGTTCCGATCACAGGCCTTGAGTGCGCAGGCTGTCCAGGTGAACCCCAAGCCCAGCATGGATGCGTCCATGGTGAGTGTCCAGTGGGGCATAGCTGATTGTAAGGGGAGGCCTCGGAGCAGCCACCACTGAAGAGACTTCACAAGAGGTGCGGTAACAACCACTTGATCCTGGAAGCGGCTCGTGACCTGTTTCCACTGGATGCTCAGAGTCCACTGAGATTGCTGCATGCAGAGATGGGGTAATGGGGTTAAATGCACCTTCAGAGCCATGTGGCCGAGCCTCCACAGCATTCCTCGAGTTCTCATGTGGCGCTTTTGTCAGATGTCGCCAACCACCTCTGTGATCCGCTGCATGCAGCCCATCGGGAGATAAGCTTGGACCCAAGTTGTATTGAGGTGAGCCCTGATGAAAAGTTGCTGAGACAGTTGGAGGTGTGACTTGGGGTACTTTACAACAAACTGTAGCCGCTCGAGCACCTGAATGGTCAGGTGGGCCAAATACTTGATGCTATCTGGTGTGGAGCTCTTTATGAGCCAGTCGTCTAAGTAAGGAAAGACAAAGACCTCCAGGGTCCTGAGGTAAGTGGCTACCACCACAAGACACTCCGTGAAGACTCTGGGGGCTATTGCAAGACCGAAGGGAAGCACTCGGTACTGGTAGTGCTGATCCCCTAACATGAAAAAGTATACGCATCCTTCAGATCCAGGGAGCATAGTCAATCATCCTTGAGGTAAAGGAGTAACGTCCCCAGCGAGACCATCTTGAACTTTTCCCACACTAAGAAGCGGTTGAGGTTCTGCAGATGGAGAATGGGCTGGAACCCCCCCCGTCTTCTTGGGAACCTGAAGTACTGGGAATAGAAGCTCCACCTGATCTGAGCCAGGAGCACTGTCTCAATGGAGAGCTCAGTCAGCAGGGTGGTGATCTACTCCTGAAGGAGACCGCGATGTAACAGGTCCAGAGGATACTACCCCAGAAAGAAGTAGGACAACAACTGGGCAAAGTGCAGCATGTACCCGCTCCAGATGATCTGGAGGACCCAGGCATCCGTGGTGATGAGAGGCCATCGGTGTGCAAAGTGGATGAGCCATTCCCCCACCTGAGGTGAGACCCCGTCGGCCATTGGGTGATTGGTTATGCTCCTGAGGAACCAGTCAAAAACCTGCCCCAGGCTTTGGCTGAGGAGCGGGCTGGGCCTTTTGAGGCTTGTCATGCCTCTGCTGGCATGGGCCTGTGCTTTCGGCTGAGTGCCCTGTGGGTTCTGGTAGTACCGGCGCTTGCACTGATAGAGGGACTTTTTCCCTTTGTATTTTTTTTGTGAGGGGTCAGCAGTTTTCATCAAGAGCCTAGAGATGGTTTCTTCTCGATCTCACCTGCCCTCTCCTCCACCGGCTTGCTGAAGAGGTTCTCCCCCCGGCAAGCCACATCTGCCAGCTTGTCCTAAACCCACTGTTCCAGGTTTAAGGAAGCCAAGCAAGGCAGCATGCCTCAATGCCCACGGCTGCTAACTGGCTGGCAGACTCGAAGACATCATAGGTGGCACGAACCATATACTTCAAACAATCCTTGCTGTGGTCCACCAGAGCATGGAAGAAATCAAAGCACTCCACAGGTATGAGGGAACTGAACTCGTTCAGGCCAACCATAATGTCGTTCAGGAACATACTCATGTAGAGTTGGTCAGACAGTATGCGGGCAACCAGCATGCAGTCCTGAAAGCATCTCCACCTGAAGGAATTGAGGGTCCAGGCCTTCCTGCCTGGTGACACCAAGGTATGGGACTTGGTGCTTTTGACTAGTTTATGGTAGACGCCACCACCAAGGAGTTGTGGAGCAGCTGAGGTTTTTTGAAGCCTTGGGCCTTCTGGGCCTGATACATGGAATCAAGCCACCTACTGATGGCTGGCACCATGAGGGGGTTCTCCCACATCCTGAGCAGCAGCAGCTGCTGCAGGATGTGGGGCACAGACACCATGACGGTCTCTTTGGAAGCTGAGGGGTACTGGAGGATCTCCAACTCCTCCGCCCTCAGCTTGTCCCCTGCTTCCAGCGAGAATGGAATGGCCTTTGCCATATCCCAGATGAAGTCCTGGAAGGGACATATCCTCCGGGGGTGACTTCCTATGCTCATACAGAGGGGAAGGGTCTGAGGGCAAGTCCGGAGACTCCCACTCAGACACCACAGATTCCTCTTTTGTCTCCCATCCCTCGGAGTCTGACTCTGAGAGGAAGCCAAAATAGTGCTCGACCTCCTCCCGATGCCATCACCGATCAGGAGGGAAACTCAGGCAATGATGGAACCGAAGGTGCACTGCATGAGCGTGCTGGTGCACCTGGGCATCGGAACCCAAGAAGCTGGACAAAGGAATGCTGGTAGAAATGGTGTGGCTTCCGAATGCCAACTTGACAGCCCTGCCTCGGCAGGGAGTACATAGGTCTCCAGGATGGGCTGTGCGGCATGTGGCAACAATGCCAAGGGCACCAAGGGCTCTGTGGCCCATGCAGCCAGGACCGCCGCCATGTGTGCCTCAAGGGCCCAAAGATGCTCTTCCAGCACTGCCATCTCTGAAGGCAATAGGGCTGGGATAACAACCTTGGCCACCAACTCCAGCACCCATCTGGGGGACTCCACAATTGTCAGCGCATTAGGAAACTGCTGGTGGCCCTCTGTGGCCCTGGGAGTCCATTCCTCCCACTGGAACAGCTTGGTATGCTGCTCCCAACCATCACCTTGACGTCGTGTCAGGAAGGGCTCCAGTGGTCAATGCCTGTGGCTCTTGGCCCGGTGCTCAGTCACTCCTTTGTACATCGATGGAGCGGACGACAGCTCCTTCCATGGCTCTGACCAGAGGTTGATGGAAAGCCTCTGTTCCATGGCACCATGGCCCCACGGCTCCAAGTGAGGATGGGCAATGCATGATGCCGATGCCTCAGTGGAGCCTCGTGAGGGTTTCAACATCGATGTTGATGTTGAGGCTGAGGATGCCAAGTCTGACGGCCCAAAGAAGGATTCTCACTGCTTCTCCCAGCCCTTCAGGCCCTTCCTCGTCATCTGCAAACACAAATTGCATGAGGAGGGCTCATGGTCAGGCCTGAGGCACTGCAGGCATCAGTTATGTCTGTCGGTGACCGAGAAGGTGAGTGCACATTTACTGCACTTTTTAAATACACTGGCTGGCTTAGACATGACTAGGAACATGGCAACAGTGAGGTTGAATGGCTTAATGTTGCCAGCCAGCAAAACCTCAGGGGAGAGACAAAATCCAGAAAAAGGCAAAAAAACTCAGAAAACAATGGTGCTGGCGAGGAGCTGAAGCAACTGATGACAGGCAGCAGGCACTATGAAAGAAAAGAACACACGAGGGAGCACAAAATATCAACCTTTTTCTGCTTATGGCAGAAACACTGGAGATAAGATGGCATCACGGCACGCAGGAAGGCTGGCACGTATGCACAGTGGAGCCTCCCAAAAGCTTCTAATGGAAACTGGGGAGCATTCCTATGTGGGTCTTTTCGAGGACATCACCCATACATGAGGACTTTCTTCCTGCATGTCCACGGAGAAAGATGTTATACCCACCCTTTCATATCATATGCTTTGGCCACCTAGCCCTAACAATGAGTTCCCCTGACCTCCAGACCCACATCTGTTGTGACCGTGACCCAGTCCAACATCTCGAGGCCTACCTTTCTCTGACAGTAGCCACCACTCCAGATTGATAAAGAAATCAGGCTGCAATGGTAACCACTTTAAGCATTATTGTGGCAAGTGGTATATAAAAGTCAACAAATCAAATCTGAAGAAGCTGGGTCTGAGGCAATCACCTGGAAGGCAGAGAGACTTGCAATGTTCCATGTCCATGGAACCAAATCAAATGCAGCTGCCAGAACGTGGAGATAATCTCAGGCACTGGGGGTCCAGCATGCAAGCAAAGTCCTCCGCTGACTCTGCAGTTTTCTTATCCTATCCTGGCCCGGGTAAAAAAGATCCTCTCCTATGCTATAATGAACTGAGCTCCCAGATATTCCAAGGATTGAGAAGTCACAAAAACTGACAATCCAACCCAGTCCTGAAGGAGATCTGACTTTCTACAAATGACTGGACCCGGATCTGCCAGTCATCCAATTACAGATGCACCAGTCACCCATCCTTGCACAATGTTGCTGCAATCAACACTATAACCTTGGAGAAGGCTCTGTGGGCCATAATCTGGAAAAGCCTTCCCAACACTGTAAAACTAAGAAACCTCTAATGGTCCCTTCAGATGTAGATCTACAGAGATCATAGGGAATCGAAGAACTCTCTTGCCCTGACCACAAATATCACCGATTATTTTATTTATTTATTTAGACAGTTTTGTATACCACCTTATTCTTCAATCAAAGTGGTCACAACACAATTGGGGGATACATTTAATATGAGGGGATAAGAGACACGTACACAGCACAGTTACTTACCTGTAACAGGTGATCTCTGGGAACAGCAGGAATTAGTCATCACATATGGGTACGTCGGTACCGACGGAGCCCGCGCGGGAAAGCTCCCCAGCTTTTCAGATTAAAAGCTTTTGGGGCCTCCCACTGCACATGCGCGCTGCCTTCCCGCCTTCCTGAGCAGCTCTCGTCAGTTCGAGTTTAAAGCTGAGACAATAGAGAGAGAGGACAGGAAGATAGATAGAGATACAACTCCAAGGGGAGGTGGGTGGGTTGTGATGACTAATTCCTGCTGTTCCCAGAGATCACCTGTTACAGGTAAGTAACTGTGCTATCTCCAGGAACAAGCAGGAATACGTCATCACATATGGGGACTCCCTAGCTAAGATGCCTGGGAGATCCCCCTCCAAGGGTAAACCATCTTCGCATGGATCTCAGGCATCCATCCAGGGAAGGTGGGCAGGAGTTGTTTAAGTATGGAACAGGTGTTTGAGGACAGCCTGACCAAACAAGGCATCCCGGCGGGAGTCCTTGTCCAAGCAGTAATGGGCTGTGAAGGTATGAACCGAGGCCCAAGTGGCTGCTCGACAGATCTGATCTATGGACACAGAGTGAAGATGAGCCATAGAAGTGGCCATGGCCCTCACATTGTGAGCTGTGACATGGCCCTCCATAGAAATGTTCTTACTCTGGTAAGCAAAAGAAATACACTGAGCGATCCAATTGGAAAGTGTACGCTTGGTGACTGGAAGTCCCAAATGAGAAGGATCAAAAGCCACGAAAAGTTGGGAAGACTTTCGATGTGGTTGAGTCCTGTTGAGGTAAAAGGCAAGAGCTCTTTTACAATCCAGAGTATGAAGGTTCCTCTCTGCACTGGATGCATGAGGAGCCGGGAAAAAGACAGGTAGATATACCTCTTGATTAAGATGAAAGGGCGAGACCACTTTGGGCATAAAGTGGGGATTCGTCCTAAGGACCACCTTATCATGATGAAACCTAGTATAAGGTGGATGAGCCACTAAAGCCTGCAGTTCACTGATGCGGCGAGCCGAAGTGACTGCAATAAGGAAAACAACCTTCCAGGAAAGAAATTTGAAGGAGGTAGAGTCCAAAGGCTCAAAAGGTGGCTTCATAAGCTGACCTAGAACTAGGTTCAAATCCCATGCTACCGGAGGAGGTCGGATGGGAGGTTTAGTTAGAGTCAGGCCTCTCATGAAACGTGAAACAAGAGGATGAGAGGAGACAGGTTGTCCATTTATAGGTTTTAAGGATGCTGCAATAGCACTCAAATGGACCCTTACTGAATTCGTCTTAAGGCCTGCATTTGAAAGATGCAGGAGATAGTCCAAGAGGGAATTCAAAGGAAGTGCTAGAGGGTCAAGACCCTGCTGAGCACACCAAATGGAAAAACGTTTCCATTTGAAAGCATAAGAACGCCTCGTGGAAGGTTTCCTAGAGGCATGAAGGATATCTGTCACAGGTTGAGAAAGATTAAAGTCTTGAAGACTTAGGCCTTCAGTAACCAAGCTCTGAGATGTAGGGATTTGGGGTTTGGGTGCCACAAAGTCCCCTCCTCCTGAGACAGAAGGTCTGGCGCAGCTCCCAGGTCCAGGGAGGATCCCTGGGAGAGATGCAGAAGTAGAGGGAACCACACCTGGCGTGGCCAGCGGGGAGCTATGAGGATCATAGTCCCGTGATCCCTCTGGAGCTTGAACAGAGTCTTGGATATTAGAGGAATGGGTGGAAAGGCATAGAGGAATTCCTGACCCCAATGCAGGAGGAAGGCATCGTGGGCCTGAGCTCCCTGACACTGAGTTCTGGAACAGAACCGGGGAAGTTTGGCATTCCACGGACTTGCAAAGAGGTCTATGTCCGGGGTCCCCCATTCCTGAAAGATTCTGCGTATCTGGTCCATATGTAGGGACCATTCGTGTGGAAGCAGAACTCGACTGAGTCTGTCTGCACGAGAGTTTTGAACTCCTGGAAGATACACTGCAAGAAGGTGAATTTCATGCTCTCTGGCGAAGGCCCATATTCTGAGAGCTTCGTTGCAAAGCGACAGAGAGCCTGTCCCTCCTTGTTTGTTTATATAGAACATGGCTACCTGATTGTCTGTCTGAACTAGGACAGTCAGATTGACAAGGAGGGTATAGAAGACCTTGAGGGCAAGGTAAATTGCTCGCAGTTCCAGGAGGTTGATATGAAGGGTGGCCTCCTGCGGAGACCAAGTGCCCTGAGTGGAGAGGTTCTGAAGATGAGCTCCCCACCCTGTCTGGGAGGCATCTGTTGTGAGGGTTGCTTGGGACAACAAAGGTTGGAAGGGGGCCCCCAACAACAGATTCTTGGTGGATGTCCACCATTGGAGGGACCAAAATAGACGGCTTGAGGTGAGTATTTGGTCGGAGAGCGCTCCAGATGCTTGAGTCCACTGGGTGGCCAAGGTCCATTGAGCTGCTCTCATATGCAGACGAGCGTAGGGCACCACATGTACCGTGGAGGCCATGTGGCCCAGAAGTCGCAGCATTTCCCGGGCTGTCAAATGACTGCTGGACTGAGCTTGGAAGGCCAAACTCAGCAGGCGTTGGGCCCTGACCTGAGGCAGGTAGGCCCTTGCAGTGATGGTGTCTAACTGGGCCCCTATGAACTCGGGAGACTGAGTAGGGATTAGTTGAGACTTGGGAAGGTTTACTACCAGTCCTAGATACTGCAGAAGACGCCTTGTGCGGTCCAGGGAAATTTGGGCCTGGGACTGAGAGGGAGCTCGGATGAGCCAGTCGTCCAGGTATGGGAATATGAAAATTCCCAGGCCTCTTAGAAAGGCAGCTACGACTGCCATGCATTTGGTGAACACTCTTGGAGCAGAGGCTAGACCGAAGGGGAGTACTCTGTACTGGAAATGTTTTCCCTGAAACAGAAATCGAAGGTATTTTCTGTGGGATGGGTGGATGAGTATGTGTGTATACGCATCCTTTAGATCTAGAGAACAAAGCCAATCCTGACTCTGAAGGTATGGAAGGAGAATGCCCAGAGAAAGCATTTTGAATTTCTCCTTGAAAAGAAATTTGTTCAATTCTCTCAGATCCAGAATTGGTCTGAAGCCCTCTGTCTTCTTTGGTATTAGAAAATAAGGGGAGTAGAATCCCGTCCCCTGTTGAAGAAGAGGGACCTCCTCTATTGCCCCCTGGGCAAGGAGGGAGGAGACTTCCTGACCCAAGAGGGCCAGGAGAGATGGGGGAGAATTGAACTGCCTCACCATAGTATAAGGAGGAAGGTCGGAAAAATGGAGTTTGTAACCCTCTCTGATGATAGAGAGGGTCCATTGCTCTGATGTAATTTGCTCCCATCTGGGAGCAAAGTGAGCTAACCTTCCGGGTATGGTGAGGGGCTCTGGTTGTTCTAGAGCCAGAAAAGTTAAGTTCTCTAGGGGCAAGTCAAAACCCCTGAGGGGGTGGAGCCTGCTGAGGCGTAGCAGACGCCGCCGGCTTTGACCTTGCCTGTTTAGGTTGCTGACGTTTAGCAGCAAAACGAGGCTGAGAGGATTGTTGGCCAGTATTTGTAGAAAATCTGGACTTCTTGTAATAAGGCCTCTTAAAAGACTTCTTCCTGGCAGGAGTGGAGGTAGACTTAGAAAGTCTATCTAAGGTGGCATTTTCTGCATCCATTTGAGTGGCCTTAATTTGCCACTCCTCACCAAATAAGTTCTCACCTGTACAGGGCAGATTTCTTAAGCCATCTAGGACCCAAGGTTCTAGATCAGAAGCCTGGAGCCAAGCAAGACGTCGGGCTGCTATAGCAATGCCCGAAGCCCTACCAGCACCCTCAAAGGAATCAAAAGCTGCCCTGTTGGAGAACTTTGAAATATCCAAAAGGAAATGAACTGCTCCCTCTTATCCTCAGGGAGAAAGGGGGCAAAATGCCGAACTTTTAGAGCGATTTCACTGAGAAACATGCCCATGTAAAGACTATAGGAATTAATCCTGGCTATAAGCATAGTAGCCTGGAAAATTTTCCTGCCAAAAGAGTCTAGAGTCTTACATTCTCGCCCTGGAGGAGTAGAAGAGTGCCTTTTGGTACTCTTTATCTTCTTCATTGCAGACTTCACCACAATAGAATGGTGAGGCAACTGGGTTTTTTGGAAACCAGGAGAAGGGGGGACACGGTACATGGTGTCCAACCTGCGAGAAGAAGGAGACAATGTTAGAGGAGCCTCCCATAAGTCCATCAAGTGTTCTTGAAGGATTTCATGGATAGGCAGGGTGACTGCCTCTTTAGGAGACTTAGAGTATCCTAAAATATCCAGTTTCTTTGATCTGGGTTCCTTTTCAGAGGATGAAGCAATAGAAAGACCTTTAGCCATTTCTATGATGAAGTCCTGAAAGGACAAATCCTCTGGTGGAGACATTCTCCTGTTAGGAGAAGAAGGCTCCTCAGGAAGATCAAGGGAGAACTCATCAGAATCATCAGAGGAGTTAAAATCCTCTGAAGAAGCAGAGTATCCTCTATGTGCTTCCAACGCACGATACGCATACCGTTCGGTATCGACATCGGGCGTACCGGGTATGGGATCGGTACCGGGCAAAAGCCCGGATCCGGCATGCGGAACCGATCTGCGTTTGGAAGACGATGGCCTCGGTTCCGGTATGGAAGCCATTACCGGAACCGGACCCGGTACCGCTGGCTGCGGTACCGAGGGCATAGCAGCATTAATAAAAGCCAGAATGGCCTGCTGCATGACTTGGACAGTATTGCCCATAGACGCCACTGCTGCCTGGATGTCGGTACCGGTATGGGCCGGTACCCCAGAGCAGTACAACAGGTGATCTGTCGAGGCCGCGCCATCGATGTCAACCTGTGACCCCATGATTGCTTTGGAGGCCGGAGCCTCCCGCCGGGGTTTTTTGGCCTGGGCAGAATCCTCGAACTCAGAATTGAGAGCCTCTCGATCTTTAGAAAGAGATTTGCTTTTAGAGGATTTGCCCACTGGAGTTTTGGTTACCTGAGATCCATCCGGAGAGGAAGACCTGGATGACTGTGATGCTTCTGAAGGAAACAGCACATGGAACTTGTTGGCCCGGTTCTGCAATCCACGTTTCGACATCTGGGAGCAGGATGGGCAGTCCGGTATGGAATGGTCAGGTCCTAAACATTTAAGACACCATTCATGGGTGTCTGTAAGAGGAATGACAGCACTGCACTTGGTACACTTTTTAAAACCAGGAACTGGCTTCTCCATGAGGAGAAATTGTGTTGGCCTGAAGGCCTAACAAAGTACCAAGCTGTGCTGAAGAAAAGAAAAATATATATTTTTTTTTTTTAAAAGAAAGAAAGAGAGACCGGCAGTACCGGTTTCAGAATGGGGAAGGCAGGTACGCGGTCTAAAGAAAACAATAAAATTAACAATTTCTTCAGCGGTGACAGGAACACGACCTGCTGGCTCCGCGGAAAAAAAGAAACTGACGAGAGCTGCTCAGGAAGGCGGGAAGGCAGCGCGCATGTGCAGTGGGAGGCCCCAAAAGCTTTTAATCTGAAAAGCTGGGGAGCTTTCCCGCGCGGGCTCCGTCGGTACCGACGTACCCATATGTGATGACGTATTCCTGCTTGTTCCTGGAGATTAATACTTACAGGGAACATGGGCAATGGAGGGTTAAGTGGCTTGCCCAAGACCACAAGGAGCACCTGTGGGACTAGAAACCCCAGTCCTTCCGGCCCAAGGTTGCTGTCCTCTAGTGGGATTTGAACCCCTGACCTTCTGGCCTGAGGTAACTTGCCTCAACCACTAGGCCACTCCTCCCTATATAACATTATAACATTTCCATTCTGAAATGAGAGACTCACAATGGCTTGTTGAACTGTTTTAAGTCCAAAATGAGACAGAACCACGAACAGAATGAATATCACTCTGATCTCCCTTTCTCTGGAGTCACTGGTACTACCACCCTCAAACTGAAGGAGGCTGGGTGCAGGATAGATGGAGAAAACTCCCGTTGTGTCTACAAATCAGCCAGCGAATCCAAGAAGGCATCTACAATAGGGTGAAGCAGCTCCAATGCGTAATTGACACTTACAATCTGCAGGACCCACTTGTCCATAGTGAAGTAAGCCCATGCTTCATAAAATTGAGATAGATGCCAGACAATCCACCCATCCTCAAAAAGGGCCCACAGTCTTATTGGGAACTCAACCAAGCAAAGATTTCCCTGTGCAGCCCATCCCTTACCATACTAGCAAGCAGGGCCATACCGATGGCAAAATGTGCCCTGTGTGATTTGCACATCGGGTGCACACCCCCCCCCCCCGCACCCCCATCTAGCCACTTTATGGGGGTGGGAGAGAAGAGGTGCGCACCCGATGTGCAAGCCGCCTGCCACCGGCACGCTAAACAGGTCTGGTCCCTCCCGGAGAGACCAGACCTGCTTAGTGTGCCGGTGGGAAGACTTCAGGGGCACATTTCAGCTCTCTGCCGCCAGCCGAAATGCGGCCCTGAAGTCTTTGTGCCCTGTGCGGCCTCACCGCTCGCACAGGGCTCGGTACGGTCCTGCTAGCAAGACCCACAAAAGGCCGACCCCTGCCAAAAGATCTAGTTTGAGACACCACTAAATGAAATGCCCTAAGATTGCACATTTCCCGATGCCTGGGATGAATTGTCCACTCTATTCCCTAGGAGTTCTAGACTCCTCCAAGTTCTTAACAAATTTTTCGAGGTTATCACTGAGAAGAAGCCAGCCTCTGAGTGGAAAGCTGCTCAACTGCACCTTAGATACAGAATCCTACCAACTGCATAACCAGAGAAACCACTGGTCCGCCACTGCACTAGGCATGCCCTTAGCAGGGCCTCTGACAATATCATATGGGGCATTAGCCACAAAGGCCACCCCAGACTGTAACTGAGCTGATGATTCAGAAAACAAGTCCAACTCCTCATGGGCCCTGTTCCATCTATCCTGCACCCAGTGGAAACATGCTCCGGTCACATAGCTGTAGGTGCTTCAGACAACCACCTGCATTGCCATCCCTGTCACCTCTAGATACTATTTCGGAAGAGTCTCTAGCCTCCTATCCTGTGTATCCTTAAGGGCTATATCCATTCACCAGAATCATGTGGGTCACCACTGTAATGAGTATGTCCACCCATTGAGACTTTGAGGCTTTGCACTCCTCTTCCAGCAAGGGATGCAACTTCCCCATGGCTTTAGACACCTTCACTTCAGAATCTGACAGTGTGGTATTCCAAATATCCCCTGGAGACATCGGTTGTTGAGCTCTATCGAGGAGACCATTTATAAATGGCTGCCCAGGAGCTAACAGAATCTGAAACCAAGATATATCAGATTCAGCATCCATCATCTGCTAGAGAAGAAAAATACGGAGATGTGCCCCTAGCTGCATCAGCATTAGTAGCAGTGATGATGTCACTGAAAGTTTCTAGCTCTTTCTCTGTCTCCACATCTGCTGATAAGGGAACGCAACCCACTTGTATGGACAGGTCTTGCAAGATGATCTGGAAGATGCAATTCCTTAAACGCTATTGTGGCTGTTGGAATTACTTCTTTTATGAAAGTGTACCAGGGTATTATTTTTTTGGGGGGGCTTCATTTTTCTTCCCCCCCCCCAACATGCAAAACGTTCACATATACAGCACAGGGACTTCCCCCAGCTTACTTCTTCCCTTTCTATGACTAGATCTGCCTTCAAGTATCCTGCCCCCACAGTCTTCGATTGGTTGGATCGCACCCATAATTCCTGTGATTAAAGATACCTTCCAGTATTCTCACCTCTAGCATCTTCTCATTGTTTGGATCCTATCTACAGTTTCTGCTGCTACTTACACTAGAAGCAGGCAGGGTAGGCTCACTCCCATTGGGGGGGCGGGGGAGGGAGGCCTGGAGAAATGCAAGTTTTAAAATTGTCCAGACCACATTAGCCATCTGTTTGCCTTCTGGACTTTAACTCAAAAAATCTGTTGAGTCCTGAAAAAAGCTAGACAGTTGTCAATCCTAACGACTAAGTCCTGATCACATCTCATAGGACCCCCTCCTAAACGTTTGGATCCTAAGTATGGCCTTAGTTTTCTAATGCCTTAATCTGGCAGTACACATAACAACCAAAAAGAAAGCAGTATGAGTTACTCAGTTGGTCTCATAGTAGAGTTACCAAAAAGAAAATGAAATATGCATCAGATTGACTAAAAATGCAGCCCATCAGGAATAGGGAATTAATTATTTACAGTGTGTGTGTGTGTAGATCAGAATTGCCAAGTTACACATTACAGGAAGGAGACTTTTTGGCCAGTCCTGGGAAAGCCGAGAGAGGACGAAACCTCTGTGGGTAAGTGAACATCACTTTGCTGGCAATCTTGATGACTTAAAAGCTTGGGATAAAGGAAATACAGAGTTTATTTGGAAAAGTCCGTTTTTTTAATTTCAACTTGCTTTAGAAGTTTTACATTAATTTCTGTTAGAATTAGGTGTGCTCTAAGCGGGCAGATAGAAGATTGCTTTAGAGGTTTTAAATTAATTTGTTAGCTTAAGATAGGCCCTTACTGTCTTAACAGAAAACAGACAAGTAGTTAAGTCTTTTTACCACCCACTCCTGGTAGGTCCCTTAATTTATAGTTCATTATCCTTATCAAGAGAGAGAGAGTAAAATTTGACACCACAGTGCATTTTTATCAAGTAATTAACTCTTAACAGATTAGTAGTTCACTGGGAAGGAAACAAAAATAAAAGAAGCATGTTCACTAAAGTGCTGCAGGTAGTGCAGGACTAACACACATTTTTTTTCACCGTTGCAGAGGCAGAGTGACTGTAGTAAAAACAGTGGGTGCAGCTGTGGTAGAGAAGTATTGTCATGCTAGGCACAGCAGTCATGCGTTAGTAGCAACCATGCATCATCTACACATGCAACCTATGAAGGCGCATGCTACTTGCCCTTCATACTTGCATGCTATGTACAGTATGTCACTGGGGCCACAGTACTATGCTGTGTGTGGGGGCTGAGGGCACCTTGCAGATGCCTGCAGCATGTCAGAGGACACATCCAGATAGTTGCAACAAGCCATTGAACAAGAGGGGAATGACAGCAGATAGATAGCTAAAGTACAAGGGTGTGCCAACGCAAATGGAATCCATACCATACAATGTTTGAGAAGCGAGCAAGAGCAATGCACACCCTAGAAGAGAAAACAGACAACAATACATGCCCCCCAACACCACTAAGAGTATAGTGCAGCTGGCCACTGAAGGATAGAGAAGGCTGACAGGGAATATGTGCATTCTGCTGCTCAGAGCAGAGATATGGGCTAAAATACAAGGGGATCAAGCACGCAAATCAGTAACACAAATCCCTGCAGAGAGACAGTGCTACAGCCAAGTCTGTGGGTGTTAGGGCATAAATGCTGCATCCGCATGTGCAGGAGGCCCTGTTGTGGTGTCTGAGACCTACTGGCTCAGAGCACAGGCTTACATTTAAACCACTAAAGGAGGGCTAGCTCTATTGGAGCTCCGTGGTGATGCAGGGGAGGTGGTGGCTGGACTGCACATTTCTGTGCCAGACAAACATTTTTCCAGTAGTTGTAATACACCATTTGCATGCCCAGACCCCAACTGTGTTCAGCTGTCTCTAACCTTGACTGAGTGGCCCACTTTGGTGGATTCACTCTATTTCCCTACTCCTCCCCATCTCATTGAGTGGAAGATTAGCCTAGTAGTTACAGCACTGGTTTGGTAAGCAAGAGACCAGGGTTTGATTCCAACTAGCACTCCTTGTGGCCTTGGGCAAGTCAGTTAACCCTACATTGCCTTGGAGGACAGGCCTGGCAATTTACCTCTGGTCAAGAAAACCCAGGAGCAGCTGGGTTGCCAGGAGTCAGCACTGACTTGAAGGCACACATTGCACTGTCCCATCACATCAGCAGCTCTCTCACATCTTGCCAGTGCATATGTAGACCTGCACATCATAGTTTCCAGACTACCACTGCTTTGTAGGTATATGTGCGCACACTCTCTCAGAAAGTACAGTCCTTTGCTGATGACTGTTATTTTTGTGTTTGTCAGTGTCATTTGTTTTGTTGTCCTGGTTGCTGCACATTGATATCGCCCAATTTCCACTGCCCTAGGTAACTGCCTGATTTGTAGTGGGACAGTGTCAGCCATGGGAGTCTTGTCTGTTTTTTTGCGTGGAATGGCTCTGGGCTGTCACCTGTATGGGGAACGCATCCATACCACACCATCACAGTCGGTGCAACTGCACAGCTGTTTCCACCCACGTTTTGCTTCAATTACACCCTAACCCCATCTATTCGCGCCCTGCCCCGGTAGTGCAGCATTTTTAGAGCAGCGACCTTGTTGCTGTGTACTCCTTGCTACTAAAGGGCAGGGACGTATGCTATATGCATGTTAAACCCTACACTCCTAGCTATCACATTTTATAAAAATGCCCCTAATAGCATAAAAAATACCAAATAATCCCAAAGGTCTTTATATTAGTTTAGGTGTCCCTAAACAGCTCTAAACAACAAAACTCACTAATGCAGACAGCAGCGAGATGGGAGCTATCCAGTCTTTTGCACTGAGTGCCACATCTATGATTACAAGTCAGCTGGTGAGAGTCATATGTGTGCATTCAATGCAAAGAGCTCCTGGCTCTCAAAGAACAAGTCCAATCTCTGGAGGCTAGAGTAGCAGCCTTGGAAGAGCTGAGACAGAGAGGTATATAGAGAAGAACTACCAGTGCTTAGAAAAGAGAGGTCACCTGAAAGGACAACATCACCTTGATGTGGCAGAAAAGTGATCCTGTAGCCAGAGGATACAATATTCTGTTATACTCAGGATGCCTCTCCAGGGACTTCTGCCTAAGAGGGAGGGGTTAGGACAGCAACCTTAGTTAGTGATTCCATCATGAGGCCTTTAGATAGCTGGATGGTTGATAAGCGTGAGGACTGCTTAGTCACTTGCTTGCCTGGTACTAAGGTGGCAGATTTCATGTGTCACCAAGAATGGTTTCTAGATTGTGCTGGGAAGGAGCCAGCTTTCATGGTACATGTGGGCACCAACAACACAGGAAAATGTGGAAGGGAGGTTCTGGAAGTCAAATTTAGGCTTTTATATAGAAAACTGAAAAGCAGGACCTCCAAGGTAGCATTCTCAGAAAGTTCTCTGTTCCATGCGCAGGACCCAGGAGGCAGGCAGGCAGAGCTCCAGAGTCTCAATGCGTGGATAAGAAGATGGTTCAGGGAAGAGGGCTTTATATTTGTTAGGAACTGGACAACATTCTGGGCAGGAGGTGACTCTGTTCCAGAAAAATGGTTTCCATCTGAACCAGAGTGGAACCAGACTGCTGGCACTAACCTTTAAAAAGGAGAGAGAGCACTATTTAAACAAGATATTGGGGGAAAGCTGACAACTACCCAGGAATGCATGTAAAGTGTACTTACTCACCTGTAACAGGTGATCTCCGGGAACAGCAGGAATTTAGTCTTCACATATGGGTATCGTTGGTACCGACAAGAGCCTGCGCGGGAACGCTCCCCAGGATCCTATAGGAAAGCTTTTGGGAGCATCCCATAGCGCCTGCATGCTGCCTTCCCACATTTCCAACTGTCCCTCTACAGTTGAGTTTATAGCTGAGACAAAAGAGAGAGGGAGAGAGAGAAAGAGAGAGAGAGATACAACTCCTAGGGGAGGTGGGTGGGTTGTGAAGACTAAATTCCTGCTGTTCCCAGAGATCACCTGTTACAGATGAGTAACTACGCTATCTCCAGGAACAAGCAGGAATGTAGTCTTCACATATGGGGACTCCCTAGCTGCAGATGCCAGGGAGATGGCTCCAGGAAGTAGTCAGCCCTTGTGAAAGGGCCCCACTTCCCCCCATGGATCTCTGGCATCCTATTAGGGACGGTAGGTAGGAGTTGATTAAGTCTGAAAAAGGTGTTGAAGAACAACTTGGCCAAACAAGGCATCCCGGTGGGAGTCCTTGTCTAAGCAGTAGTGGGCTGTGAAGGTATGTACCGAAGCCCAAGTAGCTGCTCGACAGATGTCGTCGATAGACACAGAGTGAAGATGAGCCATTGAGGCTGCCATGGCTCTCACATTGTGAGCGGTGACATGGCCTTCAAGAGGAAGGTTCTTACTCTTATAGGCAAAGGATATGCACTGTGCGATCCAGTTGGACAGTGTTCTTTTGGAAACTGGGTCCCAAATGACTAGGATCAAAAGCAACAAAGAGTTAAGACGATTTTCTATATTGCTGTGTCCTTTGCAAGTAAAAGGCCAAAGCTCTTTTAGAGACCAAGGTATGAAGGTGCCTTTCTGGACTGGAGGCATGAGGCCTCGGAAAGAATATAGGAAGGTAAACCGCTTGGTTTAAATGGAAAGACGAAACCACCTTTGGCATAAAGTGTGGATGAGTCTTAAGAACTACCTTATCATGGTGGAACCTTGTATAAGGAGGATCAGCCACTAACGATTGCAATTCACTGATGCGATGTGCTGATGTGATTGCAATGAGGGAGATGACTTTCCAGGTAAGGAATTTCAAAGATGTAGTGGCTAATGATTCAAAGGGCGGTTTTATGAGCTGCCCGAGCACCAGATTTAATAAGTCCCATGCCACCGGAGGTAGCTTAATGGGAGGCTTTGTTAAAAGAAGGCCTCTCATAAATCTCACTATGAGAGGATGAGAGGAAATAGATTGTCCACTTAGAGGCTTGTAAGAAGCTGCAATAGCACTAAGATGGACTCTTACTGAATTTGTTTTGAGACGCGCATTCGACAAATGAAGGAGATACTCCAGTATCGATTCCAGAGGTATCATAAGAGGGTTAAAGACCCTTCTGCGAGAACCATATGGTAAACCTTTTCCACTTAATGGCATACGAACGTCTTGTGGAGGGTTTCCTAAAAGCAAGAAGGATATCCTTTACCTGTTGGGAAAGGTTAAGATCCTGAAGTTCTAGGCTTTCAGCAACCAGGCCCTGAGATACAGAGACTGGGGATTCGGATGCCACAGCATCCCGTCCTCTTGGGAGAGAAGATCTGGGGCAGATCCCAACTCCAGAGGTGGAGCTTGAGAGAGATGTAGGAGCAGAGGTTACCATGTTTGCCGTGGCCAATGTGGAGCTATGAGGATCATATGACCCCTGTCTCTCTGAAGCTTGAATAGGGTTTTGGGGATGAGGGGAATGGGTGGGAAGGCATATAGGAAGTCCTGACCCCAGTGAAGGAGGAAGGCGTCCCTTGCCTGACAACATCGGGCCGGAATTCTGGAACAGAACCGGGGAAGTTTGGCGTTCAGCGGACTTGCAAAGAGGTCTATGTCCGGGGTTCCCCAAATCTGAAATATTTGGGCAACCTGGTCTGCATGGAGAGACCATTCGTGTGGAAGCTGAACTCGACTGAGTTTGTCTGCCCAAGAATTTTGAATGCCTGGAAGATACACCACAAGGAGATGAATCTGATGCTCTCTGGCGAGGGCCCATAGTCGCAAAGCTTCATTGCATAGCGACAGAGAGCCTGTTCTGCCCTGCTTTTTCACATAGAACATGTTTACCTGATTGTCCGTTTGAACTAGGACTGTCTTGTAGCTGAGCTGGGCGTGAAATACTCAAAGAGCAAGGAAGATTTCTCTGAGCTCCAGGAGGCTGATGTGAAAACAGGCCTCCTGTGGAGTCCAGGTACCCTGGGTAGAGAGATCGTGCAGGTGGGCTCCCCATCCCACCTGTGAAGCATCTGTTGTTAGGCTGGCTTGGGATAGGTTTTGCTGGAAAGGAGACCCCACCAGAAGGTTTCTGGGTGATTGCCACCATTGGAGGGACAAAATAAGACGGTCTGAGTTTGTTATTTTGTCCGACAGGCAACCTGAGGCCTGTGTCGACTGAGTGGATAAAGTCCACTGGGCTGCGAGCATATGGAGGCGAGCATAAGAAACCACATGTACGGTGGATGCCATGTGGCCTAGCAATTGTAGCATTTCCCGAGCAGTGAGACAAGGTTTGACCACTGCTTGGGAAGCTAGTTGTACTATGCGAAGACAGCAGGGCTGCGGAAGGAAAGTCCTTGTCTTTCTGGTATGCAGGTGAGCTCCTATGAACTCTAGGGACTGAGTGGGAGCAAGATTGGATTTTGGGAGGTTTATGACCAGTCCCAAATACTGAAGGATTTGCATTGAGCGAGATAGAGCAGAGCTGGCCTCTGGCACTGTAGGGGCTCGAATGAGCCAGTCGTCTAAGTAAGGGAAGACAAATATTCCCAGAGTGCGGAGAAATGCTGCTACCACACCATGCATTTTGTGAACACTCTTGGCGCAGATGCCAGGCCAAAGGGAAGAACCTTGTATTGGTAGTGCTTTCCTTGAAACAGGAATTGGATGGATGAGAATATGAGTATACGCATCCTTGAGATCTAGAGAACAAAGCCAATCCTGACTTTGAAGGTATGACAGCAGAGTTTCTAGAGAGACCATTTTGAACTTCTCTCGGAACAGATATTTGTTCAATTCTCTGAGGTCTAAAATGGGTCTGTGTCCTCCTGTTTTCTTTTGAATAAGGAAATAGGGGGAGTAGAACCCTGTACCCTGATGGGGAATGGGTACTTCCTCTATTGCTCCTTGAGCAAGGAGCATTGTGACTTCTTGACCTAAGAGATTGTCGAGAAAGGTCTGAGAATTGAACTGTCTTATAATTGTAGGAGGGGGCAGGCTGTGAAAATGAAGCTTGTACCCCTCTCGTATAATGGACAGAGTCCAATTTTCTGCTGTTATTTGGTACCATCTGTGGGCAAAATGACATAACCTGACTGGGATGGTTAAGGGTTATGGACCCTTCAGGGCAGGAAGGTGAAGTTCTCTAGAAAGGAGTCAAAACCCCTGAGGAGGCTGAGCTGGCTGAGGTTTTGCAGCTTTTGGCTTCTTTTGTTGTCTAGGTTGTTGCTGCTGTCCCTTTTGGGCAGCCTGACCTGGACGGTGTCCCTGTTGGGTATAGGAAGGATAAAACTTCTTTTTCTTATTGAAAATGGGTTTTTAGAGGATCTTTTCTTGGCAGGATCGGCTATAGATTTGGATAATCTATCCAGTGTGATATTGTCAGCATCTATTTCATTAGCCTTCTCCTGCCAATTCTTGCCAAAGAGATTTTCTCCTGTGCAAGGAATGTTTCCTAATTTATCCTGTACCCAAATTTCCAAGTCAGATATCTGAAGCCAGGCGATCCGACGTGCACCAATGGCAATAGCAGAGGTTCTGCTTATGCACTCAAAACAGTCAAAGGCTGCACGATTAACAAACTTGGAAACATCCTGAGCATGTTTGACAAGAGTGAGATAGTCTTGTCTTTTGTCATCAGGAAGAAGGGGGCTCATAAGCTCCAAGTCCCCTGTGACCTCTTTAAGGAACATTCCCATATACTAGATATAGGAACTGATCCTAGCTGAGAGCATGGAAGTTTGGAAGTATCGACGCCCCAAGGCATTGAGAGTCCTGCATTCACGACCTGGAGGACTGGATGCATGTCTCTTCGCACTTTTCATCCTTTTCATGGCTGATTCCACCACCATTGAATGGTGTGGTAATTGAGTTTTTTGAAAGCCAGGATAAGGTGGAACTCGAGACATGGTATCGAGTCTTCGAGAATGAGGAGATGTGGTTAAAGGTGTTTCCCACATCCTCAGCATAAGATCATGTAAGATCTCATAAATAGGCAGAGTAGCTGCCTCTTTGGGAACCTTAGGGTACTGGAAGATTTCCAACTCCTTTGCCCTAGGCTCTTTTTCAGGAGCTACTGTGATGGAAAGGCCTTGGGCCACATCACGGATGAAGTCCTGAAAGGACATATCCTCTGGCGGAGACATTCTGCGCTGAGGAGAAGAGGAATCCTTGGGGAGAAGTACTCTGGTATCGGCAGAGTCTTAGGAGTCTTCAGTCTCATCCGAGGATTCAAAATATCTCCGATCCCGGTGATCGTGCAAAGCACAGTACCGGTATCGATCGAAGTCGGTAACGGGTTGTTCAGGTACCGATCTGTCGATGTCAGAGAGAGACGCATGACTCGGTACGGGTGGCATAACCGCCGATGTCGATGCAGTCGGTACCGGTATCGGTTGAGGTATCTGAAGCGGTTTCAACGGTACCAAAGCCGTGAGAAGAGCCGCTAGACTGCATTCGATAGCAAGGAATCTCTGGTCTATCGACGCTGCCGATGCTTGGGTGTCGGTACCGGAAGAAGCGGCCAGGACCCCAGAGCATGGCGCCAGTAGTTCTGCCGAGGTTGAGGCCTCGAGAACATCCTGGAGCCCCGTTAATGCTTTGGAAGCCGAAGCCTCCCGCCGGGGCAGTTTTGCCGGTGAAAATTCGTCAAGGGCAACGCCAGGGGCACCTCGATACTTAGGAGGAGATCTACCCTTTGAGGACCGGCTAGATTTATGTTTAGTTACCTGAGATCCATGGGAGGAAGATGAAGCCCTGGAGGATGTCGATGCAACAGACACCACGTCTGAGGGAAAAAGGGTGCTAGGTTTAGCAACTTGGTTCTGCCGGCCCATTTTTGACATCATTCCACAGGAGAGGCACTCTGAAATAGAGTGGTCAGGACCTACAGTGGTGTGCAAAAGTCTGAAATCACTTATGAGTTTTGCGTTTTTCGTACTTTCTAACGTTTTTTTTTTTAAATTTTGCGTTAGCCCAGCATATTCATCTTTCTACCACATTAAAAGGGATACTTTTGGCTATTAGAGTTGACTTTTTTGCATTCCGTGCTTCCAATTTAAATACTTTACAGACACTGGGAGATAGCTACTGCGATTTTTGTGGATCCTGCATCAAAACTGGATCGAGATTATCCAATATGCACACATTATTTCTGACCAATCAGGAGGCTGGTTTCACTAACCAATCACAATGCAGATATCTAGCCGACAGTGCAGCTAAAAAAACGCGCGGAATTTTTAAATTTCATACACTTTCTGGATCGACCATGAAGATGACTCAGACCCTGATGTTGGAGGAGCGTGTTCATGTGCCCTTTATGAGCGAGGAAGGATTTTCAAGCCGTCAGATAGCCAGGAAAGTTGGCTGTAGTCAGAGCGCTGTTGTTAAGATTGTACAGAAGAAAGAAATGGGTTCAGTGGTGGACAAGCCTTGTTCAGGTCATCCACGTGCATCAACATCACGCCAGGACCGCGCAGTACGATGCATTTCACTGACTAATCGCAAGTTGACCCCTCCTCAGCTACTTCAAGAGTAGTCAGACAAGAATGAGGTCAGTGTCAGCTCATCAACAGTTCATCACCAGTGCCTGCAGTTTGGTCTCCGGGGTTGCAAAGCACGGAATAAGCCACTGATGACTGAGATACAAAGGCGCAACTGGATCATGTGGGCGAGAAAGCACTCAACCTGGTCGACTCAAATGTGGGAAAAGGTGCTATTCAGCGATGAAAGCATATTCTGCCTGTTTGGTAACCAGGCCCACACCTATGTGAGGAGATTTCCTGGAGAGGAATTCAAGCCTGAGTGTCTCAACCTCACTGTGAAGCAGCCTTTGAAGGTCATGATCTGAGGGCTGCACGGCTGCCAGTGGCATTGGACATCTTCACATCGTCGATGGAATGGTCAACGGGGCCAAGTACATCACCATACTGCAAAGGTGCATGGTGCCATCAGCACACCAGCTATTTCCTGGCCAGTTCCTGTTCCAAGATGACAATGTACCCTGCCATCGCTCCAGACAGGTGATCAGCTGGAAGCAGGGAACAACATCAAGTCAATGGACGGGCCTGCCCAATCTCCAGATCTGAATCCAATCGAGAACCTGTGGCACAAGGTGGCCTTGGAAAGATCCAAGAGGCATCCGACATCAAAGCGTGAGCTGATTGAGTCACTCATTGCAGCTTGGAACCGCGTTGTCACCAACGATCACCTTGTCAGACTGGTTCATTCAATGGCAACAAGATGCAGTCAGGTGATCAAGAACAAAGGGTGACCCGTCAAATACTGAGTCATCACTGACACATAAAAATGGCCTTTTTCAAGGCCACATACATTAATTTGAAGGAAACCTGGCGTGCATCCATAATATTTTAAAGCATACTTACAATAATATATCGTTGGCCAACGATGTACATTACACAATTTTCACAGAAACTCTATCAACTATGGGGAACAAACTCAGAAAATAAAGGCCAAACCAATACTAAAAGTTGGCCCTAATAGCCAAATCTATCATTTATCATGACATACACAGAAAACGTCACTGGGAGGAAAAAGAAATTAAGATATAAGGTCAGGAAGTTGAAAAAACATCAAATTTACAAGCGATTCCAGACTTTTGCACACCACTGTAAACATTTAAGACACCAATCATGGGTGTCGGTGACGGAAATGGTACCGCCACATTTAGAACATTTCTTAAAACCTAAAGCAGGTTTTTCCATTTTTAAGGAAAAATTGGGCCTAGTGCCCAAAATGGCACCTAACACCAAGGAAAAAAAGTTTCTTAAGTAAACCACTTCAGAAACTATAGTTTGTTTGGTTTTTTTTTTTAGAAGAAAGAAAGAAAGAACCGGCGGTACCGGTATAGCGTTGAGCGAAGGCAGACGCGACCACAAAAACAAAGATTAAAGATGAAATTTTCTGCAGTGACAGGGTATGCGACCTGTCAGCTCCGCGAAAAATGAAGTACTGGAGAGGGACAGTTGGAAAGGCGGGAAGGCAGCACGCAGGTGCTGTGTGATGCTCCCAAAAGCTTTCCTATTGGACGCTGGGGAGCGTTCCCGCACAGGCTCTGTCGGAACCGACGTTACCCATATGTGAAGACTACATATTCCTGCTTGTTCCTGGAGATATAATGTATCTATGAAGGATACTACCAAACAGGAAAGTTAGGATATCCCAATAGAGAGATTGAAATAAAGGTAAAAGCCTTCTCATAGTCCACCTATTCCATCTTGCTTTCAACCCGGGCCCTCAGTGACACAGGGTCCTGCATCCCTTGCCTGCCTAACCTGTGATATTGCCCTTTGTCCTACCCGTCCCCTCCTTTTGTTCCCACGTGTTTGTCTTTGTGTTTCATGTGTCCTTCCTCTTTCCTGTCTCAATTTTGGAGTTCTTTTCTTTTTACTATTTTAATTTTGGAGTCTATTCTACTGTAGTTTTTATTGTAAACCGCTCTATTGACTCGAAGGGCAGTACAGTAAAGAGTAGTTACTCACCTGTAACAGGTGTTCTCCAGGAGCAGCAGGAATCAGTCCTCACATATGGGTGTCATCGGCGCCGATGAAGCCCCAGCGGAGCATTTCCCCAACTTTCTATGAAAGCCTTTGGGAATGCAGGCACGCAGGCACGCATGCGCGGTTCCCTTCCCGCCTAAAGGTGCCATCTTAACCTCAGTCTAATGACATAGCTAAGAACAGCACACAAAAATGAAAAATAAACTATGTACAACTGCAACTCCAAGGGGAGGAGGGAGGGTTGTGAGGACTGATTCCTGCTGCTCCTGGAGAACACCTGTTATAGGTGAGTAACTACTCTTTCTCCAGGACCAAGCAGGAAGTCAGTCCTCACATATGGGTGACTCCCTAGCTCTGGGCTACCGAGGAACCCAGGCTGAACAAGAGAACTCCCTCTAGTCTCAGCAGCAAAGAAAGGCTTTTCAAGGACACAACCTCCACCGGTAGCCCAACGGAGGGCAGGAGTTGCCTAAACCTCAAAGAGATTCCGGAGTACTGCTTGGCCAAAAGCACTGTCCCTACAGGACTCCCTCTCCAGACAGTAATGGGCTGCAAAAGTCTGGCTTGAAGACCAAGTTGCAGCCCTGCAGATGTCTACCAAGGGCACAGAGCGGAGATGAGCCACTGAGGCAGCCATTGCCCGACCCTGCAAAGGAAGGTCAGCCGCCTTGTAAGACCAGGTGATACAGTCAGCCACCCAGATGGACAAGGTACGCTTGGACATAGCCAACCCTAACTTATTAGGGTCAAAAGAAACAAAGAGCTGAATAGCCCTTCTATGCCCCTGCGTACATTCGAGGTAGAAGGATAAGGCCCTCCTACAGTCCAGGGTATGCAGGACTGCTTCAGCCTGGCTTGCATGAGGCCTAGGGAAGAATGTTGGAAGAACCACCTCCTGATTGAGGTGGAAAGAGGAGACAACCTTTGGGAGGAACTTTGGATGAGTCCCGAGGACTACCCTGTTCCTATAAATCCTGGTGTAAGGCCTATCACAAACCAGGGCCTGAAGCTCACTCACTCGCCTAGCCGAAGTAAGGGCTATCAGGAAGAGGGTCTTCCAGGATAGGAAGCGTAGTGGACAAGTAGCCATCAGCTCAAAAGGTCGGCGAGTCAGTTGCTGCAAGACCACATTCAACTCCCACTCACGGGCAGGAGGACGGATTGGAGGCTTGAGCAAAAGCAAGCCTCTGAGAAAGCGGGACACCAAGGGGTGAACCGACAGAGAATGTCCTTCCACCAGCGAGTGGTGAGCTGCTAGAGCTGAGAGGTG
The DNA here is from genome assembly GCA_033557465.1 of Ichthyophis bannanicus. Taxonomy (NCBI): domain Eukaryota; kingdom Metazoa; phylum Chordata; class Amphibia; order Gymnophiona; family Ichthyophiidae; genus Ichthyophis; species Ichthyophis bannanicus. The sequence goes on from CM066032.1 coordinate 828,151,914, forward strand.
GACCCAAACAGAATTGGATTTGAGTCCCTGATTGGACAAGTGGAGTAAATACTGAAGCACTACTGGTACCGTACAGGAGAAAGGATCCTCTGTACATAGCTGACACCACACAGAAAACCTTCTCCATTTGAGAGCATAGGCTTTTCTAGTGGACAGTTTCCTAGAGGCTAGGACAACCTCCTCAACTTCCTGAGGTAGGCCCCAGGGAGCCAAAACTACCCTTGCAGCCTCCAGGCCATCAAATTGAGAGCTTTGAGATTGGGGTGCAGAAAGGAACCCTGATCCTGAGAGAGAAGGTCGGGTTGCAACCCCAGAGGCAGTAGGGGATCCACTGCCAGATGAAGCAGAAGTGGAAACCAAGGTTGTCTCGGCCACCTGGGAGCCACCAGCAGGACCGAGGCCTTGTCCTGAAGAATCTTGAAGAGAGTTCAGGCCACCAAGGGCGTGGGAGGAAACGCATACAGGAGGCCCTGAGACCAGGGAATCAGAAAAGCATCTGCTGCTATCCGCAGAGGATGCGGTTGCCTGGAGCAGAACCTGGGCAGCTGTTTGTTCAGAGGACTGGCAAACAGATCTATGGATGGAAGTCCCCATTTCAGGAAAATCTTTTGAACTACCAAGGGATGTAGCTGCCACTCGTGGGGCTGCAGAATCCTGCTCAACCTGTCGGCCAGGCAGTTCTCCTGTCCTGGAAGGTACAAAGCCCTGAGGAGCATGTTGTGCCGCAGGACAAATGAACAAAGGTCTTGAGCTTCCCGACAAAGGAGCCTGGACCCAGTCCCGCCCTGTTTGTTCACATAAAACATGGCCACCTGGTTCTCTGTCTGAACCAGGACAGACTGATGAGCCAGGGCAGGAGAGAAAGCTTTGAGAGCTAGGCGAATAGCCCTGAGTTCCAGGAGATTGATCTGCTGTGCAGCCACCCACGGAGACCACAGGCCCTGGGTGCACTTGTCTAGACAATGAGCTCCCCAGCCCTGCAGGGAGGCGTCAGTGGTCAGTACCACCGTGTACCCAGGAATCTGAAAGGGCACTCCTTTTAGTAGATTGGGTGGGTGCAGCCTAGAAGCCTCTGGCAGAGTCTGTCGGAGACTAATGACCTGTTGAGAAACTGGTTTGCCAGGGTTATCAATCTTTGTGCTCTGTCTTCTGGCAAGAAAGCCTTTGCCAGGAGAGAGTCCAGCCTTGCTCCTATGAACTCCAAGTTCTGGGAGGGGAGCAAAGAGGACTTTGCGAAGTTTATCACAAACCCTAGGCTTTGAAGAAGAGCAATAGTTCTGAGGGTGGCTTGTGTGGCCTCCTGGGACATCTGACCCCTGATGAGGCAGTTGTCCAGATAGGGGAAGACAAAGATTCCCTGTGTTCTCAGGTAGGCCGCAACCACTGCCAGGCATTTGGTAAAGACCCTGGGAGCGGAGGTGAGGCCAAAAGGCAGCACTCTGTACTGATAACACAGGTACACTACCAAAAAACTGCCTCCAGTTTTGCAACTGATTCCTATAGATTTTGGGGTGCTGAATCCAGGAAAAATAGCCAAAATGTTCCATCACGTCACGTTTTCTTGCAAAATTAGATTTCTGACCCATATAAGGAATGTTCACATAATTTCTTTTTAGCCGACTGCAGTTTATTTTCTTGGCCCAAAATAGAGGTTGTAATGGTTAACTAACTAGAAACACTCCCTCATGATATTTTAGAGTGTTTTGTATTCATTTTATACATTAACAGGAAAATTGGGAGGCGGGGGGCTAAATCCAGTACTCGCGCTGGCGCATGTTCTTTCCTGTTCGCCTCGCCTCGTTCGCTCGCTCAAACACGGTGGTTGCGACATGAATGTTCCTGTCAAATTTCAGTTTCTTGCAAGTTCATTATTACCTTTTGTTTGCTCAGTCGTAATCCAGCTTTATTCCGAAGTGGTTCACTACAGTTGTAGTTTGCAGTGCTGTGTATTTGTGATGGCTCAGAGCCAGAGGTTGCGTCAACTCTCCGGACAGTTTTTGTTTTATTTGTGGGGAATATACCGTGAAAAAGCGGCAGAGGAACATTTCTGCATTTATTAAAAAAGTATATTTCGCCTATTTCGGTTTGAAGTTAGGCGATCAAGACAAACCGTGGGCTCCTCACAAAGTGTGTAAGACATGTGAGGAAGATCTACGCTTATGGATGAAAGGTAAAAAACAAGCATTTCGTTTCGGAATACCTATGATGTGGCGTGAACAAAGAGACCACAGCAGTGACTGCTATTTTTGCTCTTGCATTGTGAAGGGATACAACTTAAAAAATAAGAACGTAATAAGTTACCCCAACCTTCCCTCAGCAATTAGGCCTATGCCTCATAGCAACGAAGTACCTGTGCCTGAACCACCAAAATCTTTGGATCATATTTGTGTGGACGGTTCTGATCATGATGAGACTCATCAGATGGCTTTTCCCGATGAGTCCAACACTTCCGAGTTTGAAACTGAACCAGATCCGAAACCTGAACTTTTCTCTCAAGCTGAATTGAATGATTTAGTCCGGGATTTAGGACTCCCAAAAGATGCTGCCCAACTGCTAGGTTCTCGGCTTAAACAGAAAAATCTATTGTCACCAGGAACAACTTTTTATTGGTACCGCAACCGCGAGACACAATTTTTGAAGTATTTCAGCAAAGAGGAAGATTTGGTATTTTGCAACGATATATACGGAGTGATGGAAAAGTTTAAACTCAAGTATGATCCTGCTGAATGGCGGCTGTTCATTGATTCGTCAAAAGACAGCATAAAAGGTGTTCTTCTTCATAATGGCAACACATTCGCTTCAGTTCCTATTGCTCACTCTGTTATTCTCCAAGAAAAATACGAGAATTTGGCCCTGATTCTTCAGAAGATTCGTTATGATGAGCATAAGTGGATGATTTGTGGAGACTTTAAAATTCTATACATGCTATTAGGGCAGCAATCCTTTTTCACACCAAATATCCCTGCTTCCTTTGCTTGTGGGATAGCCGGGCCCGCGACCTACACTGGGGGAAAAAAGACTGGCCAATTCGGGAGTATTTGAGACCCGGTGAGAAAAATGTTCTTCATGAGAGCTTGGTACCTCGTGATAAAATTCTATTACCACCTCTCCACATTAAGTTGAGTCTCATTAAGCAATTCATCAAGTCCCTTCCAAAAGATGGTGAGTGCTTTCGGTACCTTTGCTCAAAGTTCCCCCGACTTTCTGAAGCAAAGCTAAAGGAAGGAGTGTTTGTTGGCCCTGATATAAGGAAACTCATTTCAGATGGAGCATTCGCTGAAACGATGTCTGAGAAGGAAAAAGAAGCCTGGGATTCCTTCAAGGATGTTGTTCTCAAATTCTTGGGGAACAGGCGGGATGAGAACTATAAGGATATTGTTGCCAGGATGCTCAATGCCTTCAAAGAACAAGGCTGTACCATGAGCCTGAAAGTCCATTTCTTGCACTCCCATGTGAACTACTTTCCCTCCCTATTACCCAGCCACCTACCACTCCCATCCCCAAGTGTCAGCTCCCTTCCAGTCCCCCTTAAGTACATCCCAGGTGTCAGCTCCTTTCCAGCCCCCTTTTTCCCCCGTGTCAGCTCCCTTCCTGCCCCCTCCTTCCCCTGGCAGAACCTCTCAGTATCCGCTCCCTTCCAGTCCTATTCTACCATACCCCTGCATCAGCCCATTTGTAGCCCTAGCCCCTAGTTTTCTTCCAGGACCAGCAGCACTCTCCTCCCCTCCCCCATTAGCCCATTTCCTATCCAAGCCCATTTCCAGTCCTATCCCCATTATCAGCCCACTCCAGTCCTAGCCCCCCAATCAGCCCATTACCAGTCCTGACTCATTTCCAGTGCTAGCCCCCCATCTGCCCATTACCAGTCGTAACCCTCCAATAAGTCCATTTTCAGTCCTAGCACCCCAATTAGCCCATTTCCTGTCCTAGTCCCCACCCATAGCCCATTACCAGTCCTAACTCCCCCCCATCAGCCCATTTCCAGTTCTAACACCCCCCGCCAGCCCATTTCCAGTCCTAGCCCCCTCCGATAGCCCATTGCCAGTCCTAACCCCCCTCCTGATCAGCTCATTTCCAGTTCTAAATCCCCATCAGTCCATTTCCAGTTTTAACACCACTCCCATCAGCCCAGTTCCAGTCCTAGCCACCCCCCCCCCCCCCCACAACCCAGCGAAATTGAAAAACTAATAAAACAAATCTCCGGCATAAGGAGCAGCTGCTGTTGCTCCAGCGGCGGCAGAATGAGGAGCCCCATGGCTGCCCCCCCGTAGAACCTGCATGTTTCCCCTACGCGCCGGCTCAGTTTTGCAAAGCCGCGACGAAGGGAGAGTGTTTCCCTTTCGCGCGGCTCTGTTAAAGCTGAGCCCGCGACGCTGATAGGAAACAGGAAATCCTGTTTCCCATCAGCGCTGCAGGCTCTGCTTTAACAGAGCCTTGGTTAAGCGAAACACTCTACCTTTGCCGCGGCTCTGCAAAACTGAGCCGGCGCAGAGGGGAAACAGGCAGGCTCTCCGGGGGACTGGTGGCCGCGGAGCTCCTCATTCTGCCGCTGCCACCACTGGAGCAGCAGCGGCAGCTGCTTCTTACGCTGGAAGTTTGTTTTATTAGTTTTAGTTTGAAGGCCGAGTGAGGCGGTCTTTTTGGGGGAAATTTTGCCACCCCCAAAAAGTTGCCACCTAAGGCTACTGCCTCACTCGGCCTCATTATAGAGCTGCCCCTGCCATTGCTGCAGGTCCCAGAGAGGAGAGGCAGGGGGTGTGAGCAGCAGCAGGAAAGGTGGCGAAATGAGGAAAGGCTTGTTGTTGTTGTTAAGTGCCGTCGAGTCGGAGTCAACTCATGGCGACCCTCTGGATAGCTATCCTAAATTGTGTTCGGTCTTCAGTCAGGCGGCTCATTGTTGACAGACTAGTACCCGTAGCTGCTGTTATTGTATCGATCCATCTCATTGCTGGCCTTCCTCTTTTGCGTTGACCTTCTATCTTGCCAAGCATAATGTCTTTCTCTAATGATCTCTCTCTTCGCATGATGTGTCCAAAGTATGAAAGTCGAAGTCATCTGAGCTTCTAAAGAAAGCTTAGGTTTGATCTCCTCTAGTACCGACTGGTTTGTTCTTCGGGCAGTCCATGGTATACACAGTATTCGCCGCCAGCACCATAATTCAAAGGCATCAATTTTTTTCCTGTCTATCTTTTTCACTGTCCAGCTTTCACATCCATATGATGTTATTGAAAATACCATGGTTTGAACAAGTCGAATCTTTGTATGGAGAGAGACATCTCTGCTCTTAAGAATCTTATCTAGGTCTTTCATAGCCATTCTGCCAAGAGCAATGCGTCGTCTAATTTCTTGACTGCTTGTTGCTTCTTTATTGATAGTTGATCCAAGTAGGTTAAAGTTGTTCACAATTTCAATTTCTTCTCCTTCAACGATGAACCTGTTGATTATGCCAGTTGTCATGATCTTTGTCTTCTTTACATTAAGATGCAGGCCCATTTTGAGACTATGTTCTTTGACTGTGAGAAGCAAGTTTCAGATCATCTTCACTTTCAGCCAGTAATGTGGTATCATCAGCATAGCGAAGGTTGTTGATGAGTCTTCCACCAATCTTCACACCTCTGTTGTCTTCCTACAATCCTGCTTCTCTGATGATTTGTTCTGCATATAAATTAAACAGGTAGGGGGAAAGTATGCAGCCTTGTCTTACACCTTTGCTTATTTTAAACCATTCTGTTTCTCCTTGTTACGTTCGAACTGTTGCTTCTTGATCAATGTACAGATTGCGCAAGAGAACGATCAGGTGTTCTGGTATACCCATGCTTCTTAATGTGGCCCAGAGTTTCTCATGGTTTACACAGTCAAAAGCCTTGCTATAGTCGATAAAGCACAAATAGATATCCTTTTGGTATTCTTTAGTCTTTTCAAGGATCCATCTCACATCCGCAATGATGTCTCTCGTTCCTCGCCCTTTCCTGAACCCTGCTTGCACTTCAGGTAGTTCTTGTTCCAGGTATGGTTGTAGTCTCTTTTGAATAATCTTCAGTAGAATCTTGGTGGCATGTGGGATCAGAGCGATTGTGCGATAATTTTCACAGTCAGTTGGATCACCTTTCTTTAGTATTGGTATAAACACAGATCTTTTCCAGTCAGTTGGCCATGATGTTGTCTTCCATATTTCTTGGCAGAGCCTTGTGAGTATGGTAACAGCTGCATCAGATTGCTGCAGTACTTCTATGGGAATGCTATCAATGCCTGGTGCTTTGTTCTTTGATAAGGCTTTCAATGCTGCTTCAACTTCTTCTTTCATCACCAATGGTTCCTGATCATAAGGTACAGGTTGAAACGGCTGTTGGTCCACTTGATCTTTATCATATAAAAACTCTGTATATTCCTTCCACCTTTTCTTGATCTTCTCAGCATCATTCAACATAGAACCTTGAGCATCTTGTAACATTCCAATTCGAGGCTGGAACTTTTTCTTTAACTCTCGTAGCTTTAGGAAAGCCGATCTTGTTCTTCCTCTAATAGTTTCTGCTTCTATTTCCTTGCAAGTGTCATTGTAGTACTTTTCCTTGTCCTGTCTTGCTGCACGTTGGAAATCTCTGTTAAGTTCTGCGATTGTCTTTCTTTCTCCTCTGGCTTTAGCTTCTCTGCGTTTCTGGGCAATTTTCAGAGTTTCTTCCGTCATCCATTTTGGCCGTTTTTGCTTTTTCACCTTTTGTAGAGACTTCTCGCTTTCTTCCAACACAACCTTCTTGATGTCATTCCATAACTCTTCCGGAGCTCTGTCATTTGTATCTAAAGCAGCAAATCGATTTTGCAGGCAGTCTTTAAATTCCAGTGGTATATTCTCAAGGTCATATTTTGCTGCATTCATGAGTGGTTTGCTCTTTTTCAACTTTAGCTTGAGTTTGCATACTAGTAGTTGATATTCTGTACCACAGTCAGCTCCAGGTTTTGCCTTTGTTGATGTTACAGAGCTTTTCCATCGTTGACTTCCACATATGTAGTCAATTTGATTTTTATATAATCCATTCGGTGAAGTCCATGTGTACAGTCGCCGCTTGTGTTGCTGGAAGAAGGTGTTTGAGATGAATAGATCATTGGTCCATATTTTCCAACTACTTTGCCTTCTTCTTTGTTGCCAACTTTTGCATTCCAGTCACCCATGACTATCAGGATATCCTGTTTGCATGTTCTGTCAATTTCAGCTTGTACTTGTTCACAGAACTCTTCAATTTCATTCTCTTCTGCAGCTGTTGTTGGGGCATATACTTGAATTATAGTTGTGTTGATAGGCAATCCTCGTAGACGAATAGAGATTAAGCGTTTGCTGACTGCATTGTATTTCATTACAGTTCTTGCAAGTTTCTTCTTTATTATAAATGCAACACCATTTCTTCTTTGTCTTTCATTTCCAGCATAGTAGACCATGTGATCATCTGATGCAAAGTGCCCCATGCCAATCCATTTCAGTTCGCTGACACCCAACAGATCAAGTTGTACACGTTCCATTTCATTCTTGACCACCTCCAACTTCCCTTGGTTCATGCTTCGTACGTTCCATGTTCCAATGTGTAAGACATCTTTACAGCTTCTGACTCTCATTTCATGCGCAGCTACATCAGCAGTCAGACTTCCCGAGGGCTTTGATCCAACCACATCATAAATGCTGGCTTTACTCTGAAAAGTCTTCAGCTCTTCCCCAGTAGCTAGTTGAGTGCTTTCTGACCTGGGGGTCTCATCTTCCAGCACCATAGCACAATTTGTTTTGTTGTAACTATCCATTGGGTTTTCATGGCAAGATACAGAAGTAGATTGCCGGGCCTTTCTTCTGCACAGTTTAAGTTTGGTGTTGTTGCCGTTGTCACAAAAATGTGATCCTCTGCCGTCAACACTATCCCATTCTGCTGCTGCCCAGATGGGTGGTTTGTCTTGGTCTGGCACCTCAGCTGAGACCTGTCCATCTTGGGAGACCCTGCCAGTAGTTAAACTACCGATAGTTTAGCTCTCAGCATCACTGATGCACGCAAGCCCTCACAGCACGACAAGCTGCAAACCAAGTGAGAGGAGGTATGCTTAGGGCTCTTCATATCTTTGCACCGGCCCTGCTGACAGGAAATGTCATGTTTGAGGAGGTGGAACACACCTGCCCTGAAGTACACATGGGTGCTGCAAGACCTGCTACCATGATGTTTTGAAGTCAAGGCCAGCAAAAAGCTGGTGATAAATGGGTGGAAGGACAGCAAGAGGCAGGCGACCTTCCTTTTTTGCCACGTGAGTTTCTGCTGCTGCCTCTGGATCTCTATTTTAATTACAGGATCCATGTGAGCAAGAGAATTTAAATATACGAGGTGCGATCAAAAAGTTTCAAGACTTGTACAATAACACAAGAAGTATAACACTGACAGTTATTGCACTCAGTTTCCTTCAAAGAAGTCCCTTTCCAATAAAACACACTTTTTCCAGCGTTCCTGCCACTGCTGGAAAAGCATAGTTACTCACCTGTAACAGGTGTTCTCTGGGGATAGCAGGTGCATGTGTAGCCCCCTTCCCACCCAAGGGTGCTTTTGGGAGTTGGACCCAAGCCGGGACAGTGCTCCTGTAGCTAGGCCTGTGAGGCAGGCCTGGATACAGGCCATGGGCCTGCTAGGGACCCTTGATCACTGTTAGGCCAAAAGAAGAATCAGGAGAAGAATAAGCTGCTGACTTAGCACGAGAAAATTCTTAGAGTGATACGGAATGTTGTTAATTTAGTGTGCTTTGCTAAGAAAACCAGATAACACAAAATGAAACAAAAGAGGAGACATGAGGGGAATCAGGGAGTAAGATTTAATTAGGCACTGGCCTTGGGAAGGTGAGATGGTGTTTCCATGCTAACTTGAACCTTGGGAAATGTAAAAATGTGTCAATTTTATATAGAAAAAAAAGTATCACTAAAAACCAGCTGCAGGAAAAGAAATAACTTTTGTTATTATGCCAGCCTTTCAGAAAAACTGTACAAAAATAGGAGAAAGTGAGAAGTTTGTTCAGCCCTGCCATGAAGGTGACAGTGTGCTGAACTGCCCCATTAACCTTTCTCTTCTGTCTATTCCCTATACATTAATTACCATGTACCTGTAAGTAACCGTGTTAGAGAATTTGTGTATGATGAATTTATGCTGAGAAAAGGATATCCTGTAATAAAGATTTCATGAGTATTGCTGAGAAATTGGTTTCTGTATACTTCCCCTTTGTAAGGTGAGATAGTGGCCCTTGCAGTCCAGCAGGCCCTTTACAGTGCCATCTTACTCAGTCAGATGACATAGCTAGCCAACAAAGAAGATGGCAAAAATATATATACATACAGCAACTCCAAGAGGAGGAGGGAGGGTTGTGAGGACTGATTCCTGCTGTCCCCAGAGAACACGTTACAGGTGAGTAACTACGCTTTGTCTGGGAACAAGCAGGAAGTCAGTCCTCACATATGGGACTCCCTAGCTACAGGCTACCGAAAGCCCATAGAGAAAAACATGGTCGCTCTCAAGGGGAACCGTGAGCAGCAGCAATTGAGGCCGCAGATACAGACTGCAGTAGGACCTGTGTGTCTGATGGAAACCAATGCTTCAGTAGTCTGAACACAGAAGGGTCGGAGTTGCCTAGACCCCGAAATGATTACGCAGCATGGCCTGGCTGAAGGCACTGTCCCACTGGGATTCCCTCTCCAGGCAGTAACGAGCTGCAAAGGTACAGACTGAAGACCAGGGGCGGCCCGGTAGATGTCCAACATCGGGACGGAGTACAGGTTTGCCACAGAGGCCGCCATGGCCCTGATACTGTGTGCCGTGACCCAGCCATCCAACGTGAGCCCAGCCTGCTCATAGGCGAGGGCAATGCAATCCGACACTCAGGTGGACAGTGTTCACTTGGTCACAGTTTCCCCCGACCGACTGGGGTCATAGGAAACAAAAAGCTGAGAAGCTCTGCGGTGGCCCTGGGTATGCTGAATGTAGAAGGATAGGGCCCTCCTGTAGTCCAAGGTGTGAAGGACGGACTCCGCCCTGCTGGAATGTGGCCTCAGGAAGAAGGTGGGTAGCACCACCTCTTGAGTGAGGTTGAAAGAGGACATCACCTTCGACAGAAATTTGGGGATGTGTGCTTAGCATGACCCTAATCTTGTAGATACTGGTGTATGGCGCCTCTGCCACCAGGGCTTGGAGCTCACTGACCCTGTGAGTGGAGGTAAGTGCCAACAGGAACATCACTTTCCATGAAAGATACCTGAGGTGGCAGGTAGCAAGGGGCTCGAAGGGCGGGGGGTGAGCTGTGACAGCACCACATTGAGGTTCCACTCCATCGATGGAGGGCGGATAGGGAATTTGGACAGCAGGAGCCCCCTCAGGAAGCGGGTCATCACAGGCTGAGCCAAGAGGGGCTTGCCCTCAATAGGGTGGTGGTGTGCTGCCAGGGCACTGAGGTACACTCTGACAGAGTTTGATTTGAGACTGGATTGTGAAAGATGGGAGAAGATACTACTGCACCAGCTGCACCGGGCAGGAGAACGGGTTCACCCTTTGCTCCACGCAGCAGATCAAGAACCTGTGCGATTTGAAGGCATAGGCTCTCCTGGTGGAAGCATTACAGGAGGCCAATAGGACCTCCTCCACCTCTCCTGAGAGATTGAAAGAGACTAAGGCTACCCTTTTAGCAGCCACGCAGATTGGGGTGCAGGAGAGAACCTTCTTCCTGAGACAAGAGCCCCGGGGTACTTCCCAGGCGGGTCAGTGCTTTCACCGACAACCAAAGAAGCAGCAGGAATCACTGCTGCCTGGGCCACCGGGAAGCCACTGGGATCAGCGATGTTCTGTCGTGAAGGACCTTGAAGAGGGTCTTGGCAATCAAGGGTGTGGGTGGGAAGGCATACATGAGGCCTTCTGACCACGAAATGAGGAACGCATCTGCTGCTATCCAGCCTGGATGGGGCAGACAGGAATAGAAGCGGGGCAATTGGTAGTTGTCCGGGCTGGGGAAAAGGTCAACCCGAGGGGTCCTCCAGAGTCATAAGAGCCAGATGGCCACTCTGGGGTCCAGCTGCCACTCGTGCAGTTGGAGGACCCTGCTCAGTTTGTCCGCCAGGGTATTGTCCTGGCCTGGCAGATACACCGCCCGTAGGAGCTTTCCTTGACGAACTGCGTAAGAGCAGAGTGTCATCGCCTCAAGGCAAAGGGTGAGTCCTTGCTTGTTCACAAAGAACATTGCCACTTGACTGTCCGATTGGTGCCTCAGACGGTGGCAAAATGTTTGGAGGGCTAGATATATTGCCTGGAGCTCCAAGAGGTTGATCTGCTGGTTGCCCTCAGCCTGTGACCAGTAGCCAAGCAGGGAGGCATCCGTCGTGAGGACCCTTGAAGGGCTTGGGGCTTGGAAGGGCATCTACGCCAGGAGGTGTTGCGGGTCTTGTCACCACGTTAGGGAGTCTGCTAGCTGGTGGGTCACTAAGACACTGTCCTTGAGCTGACCCGTGGTCTGTGTCTATTGGTCTCAAAGGTACCATTGAGCAACCCTCATGTGCAAACGGGAGTCTGGGGTGACATGGACTGTGGAGGCCATGTGGCTGAAGAGGCACAGCAGAAGCTGAGCCAACACTGAGGGACAGTGTTGCACATTTGCAGCCAATTCCCTGAGATGGTAAGGAAGGCCTTTGCCTGGACCACGTCCATCTTTGCCCCTATAAACTCCAGACCTTGTGTCGGGAAAAGATGGGATTTGGGACGGTTTATTAGAAACCCCAGATGTTGTAGAACATGGATGGTGCAAGCTGTAGCTTGCTGCACATCAGCGGCCACGCCTCCTTTTATAAGCTAGTCGTCCAGGTAAGGGAAGACAAATACCTGAAGGAGGTAGGCAGCCACTACTGCCAGGCATTTGGTGAAGACCCTTGGGGCGGATGCCAGGCTGAAGGGTAGTACCCTGTACTGGTAGTGGCCTCCCTCCACCATGAAGCAAAGGTACTGCCTGTGGCTGGGGTGAATGAGGATATGGGTGTAAGCATCCTTCAGATCCAAGGAGCCGTAGGCCCCTGTTCTTTTGGCACGAGGAAATACCCGGAGTAGAACCCCTTGCCTCTGAGGTGTTGGGGTGCTGGTTCCACCGAGTTGTCCTTGAGAAGGCCTGTGAGTTCCTGCAGCAGATCATCCTGGTGATGGGGAGACCTGAGGGGTTCTCCTGGGAAGAAGGGAGGAGGCGTCTGTGCCAGGTGGAGAAGGTAGCCCTCCCTGACCACCTGGAGTGCCCAGGAAAGAGTAGTTACTCACCTGCAACAGGTGTTCTCCAGGAGCAGCAGGAATCAGTCCTCACATATGGGTGACGTCGGCGCCGACGGAGCCCCCGTGCGGAGCATTTCCCCAGCTTTCAAAGAAAGCCTTTGGGAATTGCAGCGCGCATGCGCAGTCCCTTTCCCGCCCAAGGGTGCCCTTCCGTCTTTTTGGAGAGCCTGGTCCTTGTCACAAATACGATCTCCAACGTAGCAGCCTTCTCCATCATGGATTTGCCAGAGGTTCTCCCCTTGGCATGGAACATCGACCAATTTATCCTGAACCCTCTGCTCGAGGTTGGAAGACTGTAGCCAGGCTTGGCGTCGGCCACCAATGCCTGCCGCGGCTACTCTAATCGCTGACTCGAAGCAGTCGTAGGCTACTCGAGTCATGAACTTGGAGCATTCACAGACAGCTTTGGACAAGTTCCTGAACTGCTGCAGGGGTTCCTTGGAGAGACCAGCCAAGAAAGAGTAGTTACTCAACTGTAACAGGTGTTCTCCAGAAGCAGCAGGAATCAGTCCTCACATATGGGTGACATCGACGTCGATGAAGCCCTTGCGGAGCATTTCCCCAGCTTTCTAAGAAAGCCTTTGGGAATGCAGGCACGCATGCACGGTTCCCTTCCCGCCTAAAGGTGCCATCTTCCTCAGTCAAATGACATAGCTAAAACCAGCACACAAAAAATGTAAAAATAAACTATGTACAACTTCAACTCCCAGGGGAGGAGGGAGGGTTGTGAGGACTGATTCCTGCTGCTCCTGGAGAACACCTGTTACAGGTGAGTAACTACTCTTTCTCCAGGACCAAGCAGGAAGTCATTCCTCACATATGGGTGACTCCCTAGCTCTGGGCTACCAGGAACCCAGGCTGAACAAGAGAACTCCCTCTAGTCTCAGCATCAAAGAAAGGCTTTTCACTGACAGAACCTCCACCGGTAGCCCAACAGAGGGCAGGAGGGCAGGAGTTGCCTAAACCTCAAAGAGATTCCGGAGTACTGCCTGGCCAAAAGCACTGTCCCTACGGGACTCCCTTTCCAGACAGTAATGGGCCGCAGAGGTCTGGCTTGAAGACCAAGTAGCAGCCCTGCAGATGTCTTCCAACGGTACAGAGCGGAGATGAGCCACTGAGGCAGCCAATGCCCTGACACGATGGGCCATGACCCGACCCTGCAAAGGAAGGTCAGCCGCCCTATAAGCCCAGCTGATACAGTCAGCCACCCAGATGGACAAGGTACGCTTGGACACAGCTAACCCCAAATTATTATGGTCAAAAGATATGAAGAGCTGAGTAGCCCTTCTGTGCCCCTGCGTACGGTCAAGGTAGAAGGATAAGGCCCTCCTGCAGTCCAGGGTATGCAGAACTGCTTCAGCCTGGCTTGCATGAAGCCTACGGAAGAATGTTGGAAGAATCACCTCTTGGTTGAGGTGGAAAGAGGAGACAACCTTTGGGAGGAACTTTGGATGAGTCCTGAGGACTACCCTTTTCCTATAGAATCTGGTGTAAGGCCTGTCACAGACCAAGGCCTGAAGCTCACTCACTCGCCTAGCCGAGATTAGGGCTACCAAGACAAGTGTCTTCCAGGACAGGAAGCGTAGAGGACAAGTAGCCATCGGCTCAAAAGGTGGGCGAGTCAGTTGCTGCAAGACCACATTCAACTCCCACTCAGGAGCAGGAGGATGGATTGGAGGCGTGTGCAAGAGCACGCCTCTGAGAAACCGGGACACCAAGGGGTGAACCGATAGAGAATGTCCTTCCACCAGTGAGTGGTGAGCTGCTAGAGCTGAAAGGTGGACCCGAACAGAATTGGACTTAAGTCCTTGATTTGATAAGTGCAGTAAGTACTGAATCACTACTGGTACAGTACAGGAGAAGGGATCCTCTGTACGTAGGTGACACCACACGGAAAACCTTTTCCATTTAAGAGCATAGGTTTTCCTAGTGGACTGTTTCCTAGAGGCCAGGACAACCTCCTCAACTTCCTGAGGTAAGCCCCAGGGAGCCAAAACTACCCTTGCAGCCTCCATGCCATCAAATTGAGAGCTTTGAGATTAGGGTGCAGAAGGGAACCCTGATCCTGAGAGAGAAGGTCAGGTTGCAACCCCAGAGGCAGTGGGGGATCCACAGCCAGCTGAAGCAGAAGTGGAAACCAAGGCTGTCTCGGCCACCTGGGAGCCACCAGCAGGACCGAGGCCTTGTCCTGAAGAATCTTGAACAGGGTTCGGGCCACCAAGGGCGTGGGAGGAAACGCATACAGGAGGCCCTGAGACCAGGAAATCAGAAAAGCATCTGCTGCTATCCGCAGAGGATGCGGTTGCCTGGAGCAGAACTTTGGCAGCTGTTTGTTCAGAGGACTGGCAAACAGATCTACAGATGGAAGTCCCCATTTCAGGAAACTTTTCTGAACCACCAAAGGATGGAAATTTTGAGTTTATTAAACAAGCAACAAAATACAGACAAAAAGTAGAAACAATCACCCCAACCAATTCCCACACCCCCCCCAAAACCCCCACCCCCCGACATAGCACAAAACAAGTATCACACCCCCCCCGTGACCCACCTCCCCAAACCCACCACCAAACCAGCAGTCCACACACGTGCCCTCCTCCCAACCACCCCCACAAAGTCCTTGTCAATGTCCATGTCCCCCCCCTCAGTCCAATGTCCATGCCCGACCCAACCTCCCCCTGCAAGACCACCCCAGCATAGTCCACACATTGCATCCTGCAAACCCTGAACCCCTGCCCCGCCCAACACCCCCACCAGTCCAAATGTCCAAGTGTCCAGTCTGTCTGACTCTCAGACTCCCTCTCCCCACCCATCCATAAACAAAGCCCCCTATCCCCCTCCCTCCCCCTTCAGACCCATCCCATCCAAACAAACACCTCAAAAACAAACCTCCCCACCCCCTCCCCCAAAACCAAATGTAAACATCAGGGCCCCCTTAGCCCATCCCCAACACAATCCCATCAAAACAAATCATAAGTAATCATATAAATCAAATAGCTAAATACAACAAAAATACAGAACCCTTGTACTGCCCTGCCTTCCAGACAACGGAGCGGGACGCCCAGAAAACAAAAAGAACAAACAAACACGGAAAACAAAAATATTGGGACGGCCACCCTCTAAGAAGAAAGGGAAAGCGGACAACCGGTCAAAAACCCCCTTATGGAGCCCCAGCTCACCCCCCCCCCACCCCTCCCGGGAGGGAAACATCCCAAAGCATAATGAGAAGGAAACCCCAGGGAAGGGAAAAACTAACCCCTCCGATCACACCCCTCCCCCAGGGAACAACAAAACAAAACCGCACAGTCCTACAGGGATAGGAACCCCAGGGAACCCCTCCCCCTCACGGGGGGCGAAGGGTGAGGTGACGCCACAGACGCTCCCAACGATGAGCCTCCACCACCCGTCTTTCACGTTGTGCCATGCTGGACACTTCCTCCAGAATGTCCCGCACCACCTCGTCGAGGGGCAGGACCAACCCCCGGGTCGAGACATGGCAGCGCGCTTGCCACAGGTGGTAGCGTACTACGGCCGTGACAAGGTAGAGGGTCCCGGAGTCCTGCCTTAGAGGAAAGGACCAGGCCCCGTACACCCACTCCGCATACGTGAGGAGGGAAAGGTCGCGCAGGTGAAGAGCAGCGGACACCAACCGGCAGGCCTCCACGTTGAAGGGGCACTGCCGGAGGAAATGGTCCATGGTCTCCGCCTGCCCCTCACACCCGGCCCTCGGACAGACCCGCTCGGCCTGTGACCTGTACTTGAGGTTGTCCCTCACGTACAAACGCCCGTGGAAAGACAACCAGGCTACATCCCGAACTTTCTTCGGTAGCCGAGGGGAGTTCAACAGCCGAAGGCCCCGCTGCATCACATCCGCCGGACAGTCCCGCAGGGCCCACCGTGGTTGATAGTGAGAGGTGAGTACCATCCGGTATAATCCTTTCCGCCCCAATGACTGGGCGAGCGGGTCGGTCACCCCCCACCGCCGAATGAGCCCCACCATCACAAATACGTACGATGGAGCCTGTTCCCCTCTCCGGCGCACACGTGGGACCGAGGACGCCCCCTCCCACTGCTCCCAGAAGCGGGAGAACCATTCCCGATAGGAGGCCACCCACCAAACCCCACCCCCTTCCCTCATCCTACCTAAGTGAAACGCCATGGACAAGACTGACAGAAAGACAAGGGGGTGCAACATACCCAAACCACCCTCTGCCCGATCCAGGCAGACGATGTTGCGCTGGACAGGGTTCAGGCGGTTACCCCACAGAAAACAGAAAAAGACAGCACAGACAGACGCCTGACGGGACAACGGAAGGACGAAGACCGTGGCCACGTGCAGAAAGAGAGGAAGCAGAAACGTCCTGAGGAGTTTGATCTTCTCCTCGTACGTACACCTCCACCCCCTCCACCGCAACACCCGACACCGTGCAGTCTCGAGACAACGGTCCCAATTGGACTCCGCACAGTCCTCCGACCCGAAGACGAGGCCCAAAACGCGGACCTCCCCCACGGGAGGAGGAAAGGGGGCGCAGGAAGGCGGGGAGGCCTCCGAGGAGCCCAACCACAGCGTCTGGCACTTGCTGTGGTTTACAACAGAGTGGGCTACCTCCGAGTACTCCTCCACGGCCTCTCGCAGGGCCTCTACCCCGTCAGTGCCGTCCACGTAAACTGAGATGTCGTCAGCATAGGCAACGGCGGACACCGGGGCCGCACCAGGCGCCTCCAGGCCCCGCAACCCACCTGAGGACAATCTCCGGAGGAAGGGGTCGAGGGAGAAAACATACAGCAGGGGGCTTAAAGGGCACCCCTGCCGCACCCCCGAGGCGACACCAAACGGCCGTCCGAGCCACCCGTTAATAAACGGGAAGCTCACCCCCCCTCGGTACAGCGCCTGCACGACGAAGAGGAAACCTGCGGGGAGGCCGAAGTGCTGGAGCACCACCCACAGGTACCGGTGACTGACTCGATCAAAGGCCTTGGACTGATCCAAGGAGACCAACCAGTGGTCCCGTTGGAGCGACCGGCCTCTTTCCACCATCTCCCGGACTGTGGCGACAGCGTCCAGAACCCCTCTCCCCCGAACGGAACAATACTGGGAAGGGGACAGCAAATCGCCCGACACCTCCACCAGTCGGTTGGCCAAACATTTGGCCAGGATCTTCCGGTCCGCGTTCAGAAGAGAGAGCGGCCGCCAGAAGTCCAAGGAGCTATCGTCCTTCCCCATGGAGAGCAGCAGCAGGACAGACTCGCGAAATGACCGCGGGAGATACCCCGTGTCCATGATCTCCTGAAACAGGGAGGTCAGGAAGGGGGCCAGCTGGGCGATGAAAGTGCGATAGAACTCCACAGGGAGCCCATCGCGCCCAGGCACCTTCCCCAATGGCATGGCACAAATTGCCCTCTCCACCTCCACCTGCTGAATCGGAGCAGCGAGTGCATCAACCTGTGCCTGGACCACAGCCGAATACACCGGGGGAAGGCCCAGGTACGTTCGGATATGTGTGAGGTCCACGGGGCGATCCCCAAACAGGTCCGAGAAGTATTCCCCCACCATCCGCAAAAGGTCCTCCTGGGAGGTATGAATGGTACCGTCCTCGCCCCGCAGGGCCATGACCTCCCGACGCTGAACCCTCTCCCTGCAAGTCCGGAAAGGGTCTGGAGTGGCGCCCCCACCGGCCGCCCCCTCGAAGCATAGGGAGGCATGGCGATCGTAAAGCAGGCCACGGAGCTGGACACGCACCTCTTCAACCTCCTCCCGCGCTGCCCCTCGGGATACCAAACGATCCAGCGACCTCCGGAGGACAGTGTAGGTGAGGTAGCGGGATCGAGCCATGGAGGTACCCCGAGAACGGAAGAGTTGTCGGGCACGCGTCTTCACCTCATCCCACCAGGCGCCACGGGAAGGAAAAACACTTAGCAGGGTCTCCTGGTCTGCGAGAAAGGCCAAGAACTCCTGGACCACCTCTGATGTTGCCAACAACTGCACATTCAGTCGCCACAGGCCAGGACCCCTGCTAAGCTCCTCGTGGTTGGCCAGGAAGGACACAGAGAGGACACGGTGGTCCGAAAAGTCAACCGCCTGCAACTGCGGAGGGGAACACTCCACCCGGGCACTCACATATATCCGATCGATACGACTCCTGCAAGTCCCATGGTAGTAGGTGAACCCCGGCGACCTAGGAAAGGCCCGGTGGAAAACATCCACCAGGTCAGCCGTCCGGGTCATCTCGGCCAAAAAGAGGCCCTCGTAACTAGGTGGGCAACGCTCCCCCCCTCGGTCCTTCAAAAAGGTGGTGGTGTTGAAATCCCCGGCAAGGACCACCAAACGGGAGGTGTGTAAGTAGGGGCGGATGACCCCAAACAGGGTCTTCCGCCCCAACTTAGACTGGGGCCCGTAGACCACCACGAAACGAAACCGATGGGGCCCGCAGTAGCCATCTAAAAGCAAGCACCGGCCCTGCTCCAGTTCCCACACGTACTGCACCTGAAATCGGTTGGACGTGAACAAAACCGCCACTCCTGCATAGGGCTGTGCCGCAAGGGACCAGTATGAAGGGCCCCACCTCCACTCTCGCTTCGCCCGATGAAGGCTAGCGAGCGAGGTGAGTCTGGTCTCCTGCAAGAAGATGACATCCAGCCCGCTCGTAGAAAGAAAATCATAGGCTGCAGCCCGCGCCTGGTCTGTCAAAATGCTAGCCACGTTGATAGTGGCGCACGAGAATGCAGGAGTGCACGCCATACCTATTTCTTGTGTAGTGACCCCTTCCTCCTCTTCTCCCCAACCCCGGGATCCCCGGAATCCCGCTTACAGGAGATGCCCGCAAGCTGAAATAACTCCTCCCGGTCCACGTCGACCACCTCGAGGAGCTCCCCCTCCTCCTGTTCGACCCAGTCACCCCAGCGGGTGCTGGCGCCCTCGGGACCACCAGGCAAAGCTGTCGCGAGGGCAAGTCCAGTCCCCACGGAACGAGGGGGCAGAGACAGATCAGGGGTCGGAGGAATGACCTCCTCCGTGGGGTCCACCACCGGTGCCTCCTCCCCCTTCCCTTCCCCAGACAGAGACTGAGACAACAAAACAGTGCCCACCCTGGCGGGGGAGGTCGGGGCGGCCGGGTCAGCAGGGGGCCCCTGAGAAGGCCCAGCACCCAACTGTGGAGGCAAACGCCTGTCCTCACTCACCCTCCCCGGTAGCTTTTCCAGGGCCACTACCGGAGGCCGGGAGCCAGTTTCCACGCTCTTAGGCGGACCCTGACTGCGGCGTGCCCTCGGGACCTTCTGAGGCCGCCGCTGAGGAAGAGGGGCTGCCTCCGCCGCTAACCGCACCGAACGCCGCACAGGAGGCCCTGCCTCCACAGGCAAGCCCTCATCTGCCTCAGCCACATCAGTAGTCAAGAAGACGAAACGATTGACGTCCAACACGGGCTCTAACTCCAACAATGGGGAGGTCTCCCGTTTCTTCCTCTTGGACTTGCCACCCTTGGAAGAGATGGTAGTCCATTCCTCAGGCGGCACCACCCGCAACCCCCTATCCTGTTGTGCACCAGCAACCTCCACCACATCAACCCTCTCCTCCGTCCTACCCGAATCCCCTCCCCCTGGTGGCTCCCTCGGCTCGATGGACTCCTCTGCACTAGGGCCCCCGGTCTCCTCCTGAGGGAGAGGGGCCTCTACAGCCTCCTCCCGCACAGGAGCCCGAGGTGGAGTGACGGCAACCCCCCCCGGTCCATTGTGTGACGCGGAGGGGCAGCGGGCAAAGGGGTGGCCCAACTCCCCGCAAAGGTTACACCGAATTAGCAAACACCCGGCCGAAGCGTGACCCCGTCCACCACAACGGGTGCAGACCTGCTCGGGACAGTTCATGCTCAAATGGCGAAATGAGCCACAGCGGTGACACTCACGGGGTTGCCCGGGGTAATAGCACAAGATGCGATCCCGACCGAGGAAACCGGCCGAGGGCACGTGCTGCACCACGTTTCCCACCTCACGCAAACGGATCCTGCCCTTCCACGACCCGTCCCACACCCCTAGGGGCCCAGCGCCCTTAACCAGGGGTGCGAGAAGCACCGCATGGCGCGACAACCAAAACTGGATGTCCTGCCCTGGGAGCGACTCATTCCTGGAGAGGATGGTCACAGGTACCGTCCCCTGGCGAGAGATAGGCACAACACGAAAGTCAGCCCACCCTCCCTGCCCCCTCTGCTGCTGGTATCGGTCCCAGAAAATCTCCAGCCCCCGTCGCAACATGAAACTAACATCATATTCAATGGTGTTGTTCATGTGGATAAAGGCGTAGAGATCTCCTGGGAGAAACCCCAGCCCAAGGACCATCCTCAAGACCTGTTCCCTGGCTGGAGGGGACCCCTCCCCAGCCCATCGGATCTGCGCCACGTTGCGCCGTCGGACCTCACCCCCTACTCCCCTTTGAAACCCTCCCCCTCCTCCTTCCCCTCCTACGGGACCATTCCCCTGCATACCTCCCCTCCCCCCACCCTCCCCCGACGTCCCCGGAGTGGTGCCCGACCCCTTCAGAGCCTCCGCAAAGGTACGGAGGGGGGGAGCCGACCCCCCAGCCTCCATCCCCCGCCCTTCTGGACGTTCTCCTCCTTCCACCTGCGGGGGGAACCTGTTGCCGGACCACAGGATCCGTGATCTCCTCACTTGGAGCAACCTGAGGACTGGGTAGGGTCAGCTCCGCAAATACAGAGTCCGGGATGCTCTCCCTTCCGGATCCCTGGGTACCACCGAGAACCCCTGGATCATCCCCCGTCGCCACCGCCTGATGTTGAAATGCAGCAAAGGCCCCAGGAGGGCCCGTCGGGGTCTCCAAAGCCAATTTTAAAGCGGCACAAACCTGGTTCTCGTTAATACCCAGGGAACCGGAAAACCCCCCCAAACCTCCATCCTGCTTCTCCGACCCAGCAGAAGGCTCCTGGGTTTCGGCCACCACTACCGGGGACGAACCCCGCTCCCCTCCAATCCCGGAAGCCAGGGGAACCATCCTCTCCCTCACTCCCCCTTCTAACATCCCCTTCCTTCCATCCTGAGCAACCTCCCCCTCCTGCCCTACAACGAAACCTGTCGTCCGCTCCCCCTTTCCCTCCGCCATACTCTCCACCAACCCACCGTCCTCCACTCCCTGCATGGCCACCGCCAACTAGGGAGGACCATCCGGGACAGTGGGGCAGATCCCTGCATATCAAAACCCCCCAAACAGCCACCCCCCTGCCCCTCTGCCCTCTCAGGTCCTACCTGGTCGTCGGTGCCAGCCGTGGCACAGGGATCCAGAGAAGTCCGGCCGGCAGCCAGGGCTCCAGCAGGGAGGGCGGACACCCCCCTGCGAGCCAGGCCCACCTCAGCCATGCCACCAGACAGGATAGACAGCGTAGTTACTCACCTGTAACAGGTGTTCTCCAGGAGCAGCAGGAATCAGTCCTCACTTATGGGTGACGTCGGCGCCGACGGAGCCCTCGCGGAGCAATTTTCCCCAGCTTTCAAAGAAAGCCTTTGGGAATTGCAGCGCGCATGCGCGGTCGTCTTCCCGCCCGAAGGTGCCATCTTAGCCAGTCAGATGACATAGCTAAAAAAGACAGCATAAAAATTTGCAAAAAGAACATAAGCAGACGATTGCAACTCCAAGGGGAGGAGGGAGGGTAGTGAGGACTGATTCCTGCTGCTCCTGGAGAACACCTGTTACAGGTGAGTAACTACGCTTTCTCCAGGACCAAGCAGGAAGTCAGTCCTCACTTATGGGACTCCCAAGCTCAAGGCTACCGGAGACCCTAAGCACAAAAATGAGCTCCCTCTAGCTCAGCAGCACAGAAGGATAGAATCTTCGCTGAATTATCACCCACCGGTAGCCCACATCCGGGATGGAGGGTAGGAGTTGCTCAGACCTCAAAGAGATTACGGAGGACTGCCTGTCCGAAAGCACTGTCCCTACGGGACTCCCTCTCGAGACAGTAATGGACCGCAAAAGTCTGGCTCGAAGACCAAGTAGCGGCCCGGCAGATGTCTGCCAGCGGAACAGAGCGGAGGTAAGCCACTGACGTGGCCTTTGCCCGAACGCAATGAGCCGTGACTCGACTTTCTAAGGCGAGTCCGGCTGCCCCATAAGCCCAAGAGATACAGTCCGCCACCCAGATGGACAGAGTACGCTTGGAGACCGGGAGTCCCAATTTATTGGGGTCAAAAGACACAAAAAGCTGAGCAGCTTTACGGTGCTCCCGCGTACGGTCAAGGTAGAAGTTCAATGCCCTTCTACAGTCCAGGGTATGGAGGACCGTCTCAGCTCGGCTGGAGTGTGGTCTGGGAAAGAAGGTTGGAAGTACCACCTCCTGATTCATGTGAAAAGGGGAGACCACTTTAGGCAAAAACTTTGGGTGAGTCCGTAGGACTACCCTATTCTTGTAGAATCGAGTGTAGGGGGGATCAGACACGAGGGCCTGCAATTCACTTACGCGCCTAGCGGAAGTGAGGGCTATCAAGAACAGTGTTTTCCAAGACAGAAAACGTAGAGAACAGGTAGCCATAGGTTCAAAAGGCGGACAGGTGATCCGCTGCAAAACCACATTCAGGTCCCAGTCAGGCGCTGGCGGGCGCAGAGGTGGTTTAAGTAGAAGGAGACCTCGGAGAAACCTCGCTACGAGAGGGTCATTGGAGAGAGGTCTGCCGTCCACTGGCACATGATGTGCTGAAAGAGCACTGAGGTGAACCTTGACGGAGTTGGACTTAAGTCCCAGATTAGAGAGGTGCAGCAAGTACTGCAAGATCACCGACACCGGGCAGGAGAAGGGATCCTGAGACTGTTGGGTACACCAGACTGCAAAGCGACGCCATTTAAGGGCGTAGCATTTGCGGGTAGAAGGCCGTCGCGAAGCTAAGACGACCTCCTCCACCTCCGCCGGCAGGAGAAGGGGAGCAAGGACTACCCTCTCAGCAGCCAGGCCATAAGGTTGAGAGACCTGAGGTTGGGGTGCAGAAGGGACCCCTGATCCTGAGTGAGGAGATCCGGTTGTATCCCCAGAGGGATTGGGCCCTCCACCGCCAGTTGCAGCAGGAGAGGAAACCACGGCTGCCTGGGCCAGCGAGGGGCCACCAGGATCATGAAGGCTTTGTCTCGGAGAACCTTGAAAAGAGTCCGAGAGACCAGCGGGATGGGAGGGAAAGCGTACAGAAGGCGCCCCGACAACGAGATCAGAAAGGCGTCCGCCGCAACCCAAAGGGGGTGTGGCTGACGAGAGCAGAAGCGAGGAAGCTGCCGGTTGTGAGGACTGGCAAAGAGATCCACCGTGGGGAGACCCCACTTGAGGAAGAGCTTCTGAACTACCAAGGGATCCAGACGCCACTCGTGCGGCTGGAGGACCCTGCTGAGTTTGTCTGCAAGGCAATTTTCTTGGCCCGGGAGATAAACTGCCCTGAGGAGAATGCCGTGACTGACGGCCCAAGAGCAGAGCTTCTGTGCCTCCCGGCAGAGGAGGAAGGAGCCCGTGCCCCCCTGCTTGTTCACGTAGAACATGGCAACTTGATTGTCCGTCTGGACAAGGACGGACTGTTGGGAAGTCAGGTGGGAGAAGGCCTTGAGAGCGAGGCGGATCGCCCTGAGCTCCAGGAAGTTGATCTGCTGAGCAGACTCCCACGTGGTCCAGAGGCCCTGAGTACGTGCCTCTTGGCAATGTGCTCCCCAGCCCAGGAGGGATGCATCGGTGGTCAGCACCCGGGACGGCTGAGGTGACTGGAAAGGCATTCCGAATATCAGGTTCGGCTGCCGGAGCCACCACCGGAGAGACGAGAGCAGCGGCTCGGAGACGCGCACTAGGTCTGCCAGGCCGCCTGTGGCTTGTCGCCACTGCTGGCGGAGACACCATTGAGCAGACCGCATGTTCAGGCGGGCATTGGGGGTCACATGGACGGTGGAAGCCATATGGCCAAGCAGTCTCAGGAAGCGCCTGGCGGAGACCAGGGGCTGGCTGCGAAAGCGGTCGGCTAGGTCCATGAGCCGTTGAGCCCTGTCGAGCGGTAGGTACGCTCGTGCCCGAGGAGTGTGCAGCCTTGCGCCGATGAACTCGAGATCCTGTGAGGGGAGCAAAGTGGACTTTGCGAAGTTTATGACAAAGCCCAAGTGCTGCAGCAGAGTCACCGTGCGGCACGTGGCGTTGGTGACCTCCTGAGCGGACGCTGCTCTGATGAGCCAGTCGTCGAGGTACGGAAAGACATAGAGGCCGTGAAGCCGGAGATGGGCCGCCACGACCGCGAGACATTTTGTGAAGACTCGCGGTGCGGAGGATAGGCCAAAGGGCAGTACTCTGTACTGGTAATGATTTCCTGCCACCACAACCTTAGGTATTGGCGGTGGCTTGGGTGGATGAGGATGTGCGTGTAGGCATCCTTTAGATCCAAGGAGCATAGCCAATCTCCCTGCTGGAGGTAGGGCAGAAGGATTCCAAGGGTAAGCATTTTGAACTTCTCCCGCACAAGGAACTTGTTGAGGTTGCGCAAGTCCAGGATGGGTCTGAGGCCCCCTGTTCTCTTTGGTATCAGAAAATACCTTGAATAAAAGCCTTGACCTCTCAGGTGGTGGGGCACCGGTTCCACCGCCTGTTCCTGCAGAAGACCTGCTAACTCCTGAAGGAGCAACTCCCTGTGCAGAGGGGGGCGCGAAGGTTCTCCCGGAAAATAGGAGGGAGGGACCTGATGGAAGTGGAGAAGGTAGCCCTCTCGCACGACCTGAAGCACCCAGGCATCTGCGGTGATGCTGGACCACCTGTGGGCGAAGTGAACCAGCCGGCCTCCGGTGCTGGGAGGGACCAGCGGGGGGGGAGAGGCTATGCTGAGCGAGTCAAAAACCCCCTCCCTGCTGAGCAGGGGCTGGTGGTGCAGGCTTGGGGGCTTGCTGCCTACGGGACCCGTTACCCCGTCCCTTGGCCTGCTGGCCCTGTTGGGGAGCTGCAGGGGCCTGATAATGGAGGTACTGTTTGTAGGCAGCCGCCTTCCTCGGGTAAAAGGACTTTTTTCC
Organism: Ichthyophis bannanicus; assembly: GCA_033557465.1. NCBI lineage: Eukaryota > Metazoa > Chordata > Amphibia > Gymnophiona > Ichthyophiidae > Ichthyophis > Ichthyophis bannanicus. Next base: position 828,177,225 of record CM066032.1, read on the forward strand.
CGAGCCCTTCTTTTTCTGGGAAGGGGCGGAGGTCTTCCTAGAAAGCCTGGTCCTGGTGAGAGTCTCAGTCTCAATTTGTGCAGCCTTTTCCGCCATGGGCTTGCCAAAGAGGTTTTCGCCTCGGCAGGGGACATCGACCAACTTGTCCTGTACCCAGGGCTCAAGGTCCGACGACTGAAGCCAAGCCTGTCGGCGGGCACCGATGCCGGCTGCGGCCACTCTAGCCGAGGCCTCAAAGCCATCATAGGCTGCTCGGGACATGAACTTTGAGCATTCCCGAATGCCCGTGGACAAGGCTAGGAACCTCCGCAAGGGCTCTTCGGAGAGACCAGCGGAAAATCCGGCTAGCTCTTTAGCCAGATCCCGGAGATACATGCCCATGTAGAGCTGGTAAGTCTGGACACGACATGCGAGCATAGAGCCCTGGAAGCACTTCTTGCCAAGGCCATCCAGGTTACGGGCCTCCCTTCCAGGAGGCACCGAGGAGTGCATCTTCTGGCTCTTAAGACGATGCATGGCCGATTCCACTACCATGGAATGGTGTGGCAGCTGTGCCTTCTGAAAGCCAGGGCTCTTGCGGACCCGATAGATAGAATCGACCCGCTTGCTCAGGACCGGCGAGGAGGCCGGACTCTCCCACATGCGGAAGAGTAGTCGTTCCAGCATAGGAGGAACCGGCACAGTAAAGTGCTCCCTCGCGGGAGAGTCATACTGGAGGGCGTCGAGCTCTTCGGCTTGAGGCTCCTCCTCGGGATCCGCAGGGAAGGCCAAAGCCTTGGCCATATCCCTAACGAAGTCCGAGAACCGGGCATCCTCCGGGGGGGACTGCTTCCGAGGCTCGGACCCCGGTGAGTCCGATGGGACACACCGAGTCCGGAAAGAATCAGGTGACTCTTCCTCCTCAGACTCCCAGACCGACTCCGACGAGGACTCGGTGGGGTCGGCCCGGGCAGGGTGCGGCGCCAGCCGTCCCGACGTCGAGGGAGTCGGCGTCGGCGACCTCGGTCCCGAACGGGAGGCCGAGGGTGACCTCGACCGAGGATCGACTCGAGTTCTCATTGACTCGAGGATCGGCTCGGTCTCCGGGGTCGACTTGGACGTCGACGTCCCGGCGGTCGGGGCAGCGGCGCCAGCGAGGCCAGCGAGCAGTGCCCGCTGCTGGTCCATGAAGGCAGACAGTCTGCTCTCCAAGGCCGTCAACCTGAGTCCGAGCTCAGGTGACCCAGCAGCCCCCGACTCGGGCCCCGACGGCGTCGGGCCCGACGTCGGCTGTCGCGGAGGCGAGTCCAGAAGGACTACAGGACTTACCCGGGCAGGCATCTCCGACTCCAGGCGAGGTCGCTTCGGGAGATGTTCCTTCTCCAAGGACCCGGGGCGGCTGTCGGGGCTATGCGACCTGGCCCTCGCGGAGCCAGGAGCGTCCACCGACGCCGCCCTCGCGGGTTTTTCCTTCCGACGATGGTCCCCGGAGGGAGAACCCCGGTCGGAGGAGCTCCGGCGACGGTCCGAGCTGGAGCCCTTTGACACGGAGGCCTCCGACGAGGTCCGGGTACGGCTGGGGTCAGCGAAGATTCTCTCGCGCTGATGCCGCCGACTTCTCAACGCCTTCGAGGACAGTTTGCTGCAGGGCCCACAGATCAGTTCCTCATGATCCGGGCCCAAGCAGCGGAGGCAAAAGTCGTGTGTGTCGGTTAGTGACATATTTCGGTCACACCGACCACACCGCTTAAAACCACTGGCAGCCATCGGGGGAAAAAGGGCCCCTGCGAGGTCAAAGGACCGGGCTGCCAGGGAAGACGAAAATGAAAGCTGACTAAGTCAGAAAAACCGAAAAAACGCTAGAGGACTCGAGACCGGCGTCGCGAGTCCGGGCGGGAAAACGATCGGCGTCGAACCGAAAGAAAAAAGTATAAAAGAAAGAGGAAAATCAACTTTTTCGCGGGGACAAGACGGGGACGTCTGCAGGGCTCCGCGGAAAAAAGAAGACTGGCTAAGATGGCACCTTCGGGCGGGAAGACGACCGCGCATGCGCGCTGCAATTCCCAAAGGCTTTCTTTGAAAGCTGGGGAAAATTGCTCCGCGAGGGCTCCGTCGGCGCCGACGTCACCCATAAGTGAGGACTGACTTCCTGCTTGGTCCTGGAGAAACCGGTGCATCCCGCTCCGCTGATCCAAAACTCAAAGAGTGGAGGAGTGGCCTAGTGGTTGGGGCAAGGTACTTCAGGCCGGAAGGTCAGGGGTTCAAATCCCACTAGAGGACAGCAACCTTGGGCCGGAAGGACTGGGGTTTCTAGTCCCACAGGTGCTCCTTGTGGTCTTGGGCAAGCCACTTAACCCTCCATAGCCCATGTTCCCTGTAAAATAGTTCTCTGTGTGCTGTGCTTTCCTGTCTAATCAATGTGTTTATACCTCAAAAATTTCCTGTCATGATTTGACAATTTCCAATCTGTAATCAAAACCGCTGCTGATCGCTGGAAGTAGCGGTATACAAATGTATACTAAATAAAATAAAAATAAAAGATAGTGGCCCCCTATCTTTCCCTATCCCTTTACTCATGCCTTTCCGGCGCCAAACAGCCGCCTCAGGGAAAGCCGGGCGGCCATCCCGCAACTGTTTGAGCACCGGAAAAACATCCACATTAGGGGGGGCCGAACTTTCAACCTCCCCCCCACCCAAAACCATGGTAGATTGTACGGTCCCTTGACGCTGCAGATCCAGACAGGGAATGGACAAATCAGCCACCCTCCGGATTTCCAAAGACTCAGCAGGTGCAAAGGACGGGGGACAGCCAGTCTTCAGGCTCCTGGCCACGTTGAGAGAGGGCTCAGCCAAAGAAGATGAAATACTGCTCCGCGGGATCGTAGAAGGCAGCCCCGAAGCTGCTGTTTCTGAATCCAATCCCCGACAGGAGGGAACAGCAGACAAACCCCTACTAGGCAGCACCGACTCCCCTCCGACAACAGGCCTTCCGATGGGGGTCCGGTCTGCATTCATGGAACCGTGCCGGTGCTTCAGTGACAGGAGAGGAGAAGGAGAATTAGCAGTGACACACTTCCGGGAAAACCCGGAAGTGACCTCATGAACTTCACGGCGGCCATCTTTGTAGTCCGATGTATTGGGAAAACACCCCTGAACGACATCCCGCATCGGGGCTCCCTGCTCTAGACCATTGCCGCTCTCTGCAAGCATCCCTCGGCGATCATGCTGCCAGGAATCTTCTGCCTCTGGATTTGTGTATGGCGCCGGAAAACGGGTCCCAGAAATCCGCGATTTTTGGGGGGGGGGGATATCACCAGGCCCCTCCCTGACATTGCTGGAAACAGAGCGCTCCGGACAGGGAGCCACTATACCAGCCCTTGGAGGTGGGACAGCGACCGGACCAGGGCTCACAAAGTGGGCAACTCTCCTTCCAGTCCGATGAGACGTATGCAGGTAAGGGTCCTTGGACCATCTATCATCTTCTCCCCTCGCCGGGGCATGATAGGAAAAGGGCAGACTATGAGAATGGGGAGTCCCACCCATCCAACCTACCCCCGGGGGCCCCCCCTGAACTGCTCCCTGTACTGCCCATCTATCATAGGCCTGATATATCTCTGTGAGGGACCCACAACCCTGCTGCTTGAGGTACATTATTTCTCGGTGTTTGCCCTTCAAGGCCCGCTTCACCCCTTTCCGATAGGTGACATAGGCCACCCATTCCTCCCCGGAAATGGTGGCCTGCAGGCTCTCCAGGTGGGAGAGCTGGGCTCGCAGCTGGGCCGCCTCCTCCTGGAGACCCCGAAGCCGTCGCACCGCTGCTACAATTGCCTCAGGGGCCCTAGCGGGCTGCTGGTAAGAAGGCAGGACCGACCCCTCCCCCTCATCCTCACTGGAGGAGGTAGAGGCCTCCTCCAGGACCCGAGGTGGAGGGGGGAACCCACCTCCCTCAGTACTACATTCCACGGTCCTCCAGGGTCTCCCCAGGGCCTCTCCCTGCTGCCACCCAACCTCCACACCATGCCTGGGGAGGAGACAGGAGCCTCCTCCCTGGGGTGGCGGGCCCATACCTCCATACCTGTGGGTCCCTCGGTCCTAGCCAGGTGCAGTCCTACTGGGGGAAGCCCCCTCCCGGGGTTCCAGCTGTTCCAGGTTGCTGGCTCCGCCAGCCACTTCCAAAATAGGAGGCCCACCCGGCTTGGCAGGCCTCTGGGCCTGGGCCTCCCCCGCCTGAGGCGGCCCAGGTCCCGACATCCAGGCACGAGCAGAGAAACAGGAACCTCTCCCTAGCAGGAGCTCTGCTCAACTGAGCCTCTCAGTGCTGCAGCCAAACAGGAAGTGGGTGGAGCTGCCACTCGTGGGGCTGAAGAATCCTGCTCAACCTGTCGGCCAGGTAGTTGTCCGGGCCAGGGAGATACACAGCCTTGAGGAGCATGTTGTGTCTGAGAGCAAACAAGCAAATGTCCTGTGCCTCCTGACAAAGGAGCCTGGACCCAGTTCCACCCTGCTTGTTCACATAGAACATGGCTACCTGGTTGTCTGTTTGAACCAGGACAGACTGATGAGCCAGGGTTGGAGAGAAAGTTTTGAGGGATAACCGAATAGCCCTGAGTTCCAATAGATTGATTTGCTGTGCAGCTTCCCAGGGAGACCACAGGCCCTGGGTGCACTTGCCTAGACAATGAACTCCCCAGCCCTGCAGGGAGGTGTCTGTGGTCAACACCACTGTGAACCCAGGAATCTGAAAAGGCACCCCTTGCAGCAGATTGGGTGGGTGCAGCCACCAGCTGAGGGTGTTCAGAAATTGTCTGGACACCCTTATCCTGTCTCTGAGGCTTCCTGTGGCCTGTGACCACTGAGTCCGAAGGCACCACTGTGCAGGCCTCATATGGAGCCTGGCATTGGGGGTCACATATACTGTCAAAGCCATGTGGTCAAGAAGCCTCAGGCAGAGACCAGTGACCTGCTGAGAAACTGGCTTGCCACGTTTATCAGTCTTTGGGCTCTGTCCTCTGGCAAGAATGCCTTTGCCAGCAGAGCGTCCAGCCTTGCCCCTATGAACTCCAAGTTCTGGGAGGGGAGCAAAGTGGACTCTGCGAAGTTTATGACAAACCCCAGGCTTTGAAGAAGAGCAATAGTTCTGAGGGTGGCTTGTCTGGCCTCCTGGCACGTCTGACCCCTGATGAGCCAGTCGTCCAGATAGGGGAAGAAAAAGATACCCTGATTTCTCAGGTAGGCCGCCACCACTGCCAGGCATTTGGTAAAGACCCTGGGAGCGGAGGTGAGGCCAAAAGGTAGTACTCTGTACTGATAATGGTTTCCTCCCACAATGAACCTGAGGTACTTTCTGTGGTCTGGATGAATGAGGATGTGAGTGTACGCATCCTTTAGATCTAAGGAACATAGCCAATTTCCCTGCTGGAGGTAGGGCAGAAGGGCTCCAAGAGTAAGCATCTTGAACTTTTCCTTCTCCAGGAACTTGTTGAGGTTTCGGAGATCTAGAATAGGTCGAAGGCCACCGGTTCTTTTGGGTACCAGGAAATACCTGGAGTAGAACCCTCGACCGTGCAAGTGGGGAGGTACAGGTTCCACTGCCCTGTCCACCAACAGACCTTGTAGCTCCTGAAGAAGATCTGTGTGCAGGGGAGGCCTTGGAGGCTCCCCTGGAAAGTATAGTGGAGGCAGCTGTTGGAAGTGTTTGTGCATAGCCCCTGTGGACTATTCTTAACACCCAACTGTCTCCAGCGATGAGTGGCCACTGGTGGGCAAACAGAGTGAGGCGACCTCCTGTGCAGGGTTGGGAGAGCAGGGACGGAGAGGCTATGCCTAAGGAGTCAAAAAAACCCACCCTGCTGAGTGGGAGCAGGGGCCGGAGGCTTGGGGGCCCTCTGCCTATGGGGCCCCTTGGCTTGCTGACCCTGAGGGGCAGCTTGGGCAGCCTGATATTGTGGGTACTGTATGTAGGCAGTGCCCTTCCTCTGGTAAAAGGGCTTTTTACCCGAGCCTTTCTTCTTGTGAGAAGGGGCAGAAGTCTTTCTAGACAGCCTTGTCCTTGTGAGGTGCTCGGTCTCGAGCTGTGCGGCCTTCTCGGTCATGAGCTTGCCAAAAAGGTTCTCACCTCGGTAAGGGACATCGACCAACTTGTCCTGAACCCATGGCTCGAGGTCCGATGACTGCAGCCATGCCTGGCGTCGAGCGGCGATGCCGGCTGCCACAACACGGGCCGAAGCCTCGAAGCCATCGTAGGCAGCGCGGGACATAAACTTGGAGCATTCCCGGATCCCCGAGGACAAGGACTTGAACCTCTGCAAGGGTTCCCCGGAGAGACCAGCAGAGAACCCGGCCAATTCCTTGGCCAGATCTCGCAAGTACATGCCCACGTACAGCTGGTAAGACTGGACACGGCAAGCAAGCATCGAGCCCTTGAAGCACTTTCTACCAAAACCATCGAGGTTTCGGGCCTCCCTGCCAGGGGGCACCGCGGAGTGCTTCTTCTGACTTTTCAGGCGATGCATGGCCGATTCCACCACCATGGAATGGTGTGGTAGCTGCGCCTTCTGAAAGCCAGGACTCTTCTGGAGTCGATAGATCGAATCGACCTGCTTGCTTAAAACTGGCACCGAGGCCGGTGCCTCCCACATCCGGAAGAGGAGCCGTTCCAGCATCGGAGGAACCGGGACAGTAAAGGCCTCCTTCAGAGGAGAGTCGTACTGCAGGGCCTCGAGCTCCTCGGCTTGAGGCTCCTCCTCAGGGACCGCTGGGATAGCCAACGCAGTGGCCATATCCCAGACGAACTCCGAGAACTGGGTATCCTCCGGAGGGGATCTACTCCGGGGTTCAGACTGCGGTGAGTCCGATGGTACGCACCGAGTCTTGAAGGTGTCGGGGGACTCCTCGTCCTCCGTCTCCCATGCGGACTCATCCGATGAGGAATCGGGGTCCGACCTCGCGGGGCCTGTGAGCACCCGCCCCAACACCGAAGGCACCGGTGTCGACGCCCTCGGTCCCGAACGGGAGGTCGAGGGAGACCGCGACCGAGGTCGACCTCAAGCCTTCATGGCCTCGAGTATCAGCTCGGTCTCCGGGGTCGACTTCGATGTCGATGTCCCGGTGGTCGGGGCAGATGCGCCAGACAGGCTGGCCGTCAGTGCCCGCTGCTGTTCCATGAAGGCAGTCTGCTCTCCAAGGCCGTCAACCTGAGACCCAGCTCAGGAGAATCAGCAGCTCCCGAGTCGGGCCCCGGTGGCGCCGGGCCCTCTGTCGGCTCCCTGGGAGGAGAGTCCACGAGGACTACAGGGCTTACGTGTCCAGCAGACTCCGGCTCCAGTCGAGGGACTTTGGAAGGCTTCTCCTGTTTCACGGGCCCGGGGCGGCGTTCGGGGTTCTGAGACCTAGCTCTCGAGGAGCCAGAGACCTCTTCCGAGGACGCCCTCACGAGCCACATCTTCCTCTTGCGTTCCCGGTCGGGGGACCCCCTGTCCGAGGAGCCACAACGGTGCTCGAGATCCGATTCCCGAGATGTCGAGGCCTCAGACGAGGTCCGGGCCCAGCCGTAGGTCGAGTCAGAAAGAAGCCTTTCCTTTTGGTGCTGACGACTTCACAGTGCCTTGGAAGACATTTTCCCACATGGTCCACACGTCTTAGTGTCATGATCAGGACCGAGGCACCAAAGGCAGCAGTCGTGTGTGTCGGTGAGAGACATCAGCTTCTTGCACCGATCACACTTCTTAAAACCGCTGGAAGCCATCGGGGAAAAAAAGAGTCCCTGCGAGGTCAAAGGACCAGCCTTCCAGGGAAAAAGAAAAAAGGGCGCGAACGCCAGCCACTAATGGCAAAAAACATAAAAGAAAGATCGGGCTCGATACCGGTGTACCGAACCCGGCGGGAGGGGAACCGGTGTCGAACCGGAGAAGAAAAAACAGCGAAGAATCGCAAAAAATCTAACAATTTTCTGGGATGACTAGGACTCACGTCCGGTGGGCTTCATGGAAAACGAGAGACTGAGCAAGATGGCACCTTTAGGCGGGAAGGGAACTGCACATGCGTGCCTGCATTCCCAAAGGCTTTCTTGGAAAGCTGGGGAAATGCTCCGCAAGGGCTTCATCGACGTCGATGTCACCCATATGTGAGGACTGACTTCCTGCTTGGTCCTGGAGAACCCGGCAAGCTCCTTTGCCAGGTCTCTCAGGTACATGCCCATGTACAGCTGGTAGGCCTGGATCTGGCCAATGCGCATCGAACCCTGGTAGCACTTTCTGCTGAGGGCATCCAGGGTGCGGGCCTCCCTACCTGGGGGCACCGAGGAGTGTGTCTTCTGGCTCTTCAGCCGATGCATGGCCAATTCCACCACCATGAAATGATGCGGCAGCTGTGCCTTTTGGAAGTCCAGGCTCTGGCAGACCCGATACACTGAGTTGAGCTGCTTGCTCACGATGGGCACCGACACCAGTATTTCCCATATGCGAAGCATGAGCTATTTCAGGATAGGTGGAATGGGTAACGTCAATGATTTCCTCAGTGGGGTCTCGTATTGGAGGATTTCTAGCTCCTCTGTCCAAAGGTCCTCCTCCGATTCCATTGGAAATTCTAGAGCCTTTGACATGTCCTGCATGAAGTCGAGGAACGCCATGTCCTTGGGCGGGGACCGGCATCGATATTCGGAGGGGGATGGGTCTAAGGGGATGTTGCAGTGGCAATGGGTATCGGAGGACTCCTCGTCCTCGGTCTCCCATTCCAAGCAATAGGTGAAAGACTCGAGGGGAGGGCAACCCAGGGGATCCAGGCCCAAGCCCCTTGGAGGCCGCTCGGCTGGTGTTGTGCACACTAGCCAGGGAAGACCTCGGTCCTGTCGAATGGGACCCATATTGAGACCTCGGCCGAGGATCAATAGAGCCATATGGCCTCCAGGATCAGCTTGGCCTCTGGGGACGTCTTCGACGTCAAAGGCTCAGTGGTCTGCGTTGAGGAACCGGCCATGCCAGACATCAACGCCTGCTGCTGGTCCATGAAGGCAGACAGGCTGTGCTGCAGAGCCGCCATTCTGGACTCTAGTACAGATGGCTTTGCAGCACTCGGCACGAGCACCAAGGAACTCGGGCCCGGTGCCAGTTTCCCCAAAGGGGAGTCCTGAATGAGAATGGCCTCGGATGTCTGGGGCCGATCTCCGGGCAATTCCTTCCAGGTGACCTTGGTAGGCCACTCTCACTCCGAGCTCTTGGATGAGTGGCGTGGACTGTGGGACCTGACTCGGGACTTATCTGGCCTGCCAGAACAGTCCAGGGACGTTGCCTTAGAGGGCTTCTTCTTCTTCCTATGTTCCCTCGAGGGAGATCCCTTTCTGAAGGCCAACTGCGTCGACTGGGATTCACGGGGACACCTCGGGAGTCCGAAGTTTCAGATGGGGCCTTGGCCTTTGGATACACCGTGGACTCCTGGAAAAACTTGTCATGCTGCTGCTGACAGCTCTTAAGGGCCTTGGGCAGTTGTGTGTATCGGCAAGAGACATAATCTTTGCACACTGATCACACTTCTTAAAACCACTGATAGCCATGGGTGATAAAAGTACCCCGGCAAGATCGAAGACCCACGGTGTTGCCAGTTGGAAAAAGGGCGCGAAAGCACCAAAAAGAGAAAAAAACGAGTTATGGACCTGGAGCAGCGGGCTTGGGTGGCGGGATGAGTACTGGTGCACAACTGGAGGAAGAATATTAAACTCAGGAGAAAAATCAACTTTTTCCGGAGGAAAGCAGACAGACGTCTGATGGGCTCTGCGGAAAAAAGGAGACTGAGTAAGATGGCACCTTTGGGTGGGAAGAGGAAAAGCATGCATGGTGGCATCTCCAAAGGCTTTCTTTGAAAGCTGCTTCCACGAGGGCTCTGTCGATGCCACACATATGTGAGGACTGACTTTCTGTTTGTTCCCAGAGAACAATTTTGAAATGCCTCTTTCATTATGCTGTAAAGCTGCTGTGTCAAATTTTGCTTAATGGTCTTCAATTCATCAAATCTCTTTCCTTTCAGTGGTAATTTCAGTTTTGGAAACAAGAAAAAGTCACAGGGTGCAAGACCAGGTGAGTACAGAGGCTGATGGACTTGTTTGATTTGTTTTTTGGCCAAGAACTGCTGGACGTGATGTATGAGCTGGGGCGTTATCGTGATGAAGCAACCATTCATCATTCCTGTGCAAATCTTTCCTCTTACGATGAGCTGCATTTCTCAAATGAGTCAGAACTTGGACGTAGTACTCCTTATTGATGTCTTTGCCTTTAGGACATTTGGGGACAGTTACCCAGTACTTGAGTGGGGTGATGGGCCAGCGGGTGATCCTGAGCACAGGGGGAGTGGTATTGGGGAACCCAGCGGGTGTCTGGGTGAAAGGGAAGGGTACCAAAGCTTTTGTGTGGAAGGTGTGCATTGTAGGCCTGCAGGAGACCTTAAAGGTTTGTCTGGATTCAGAACCCCCAGCCTACTGGATGTGGAGGAACCACCTGCATAAGCTAATGCAGACAGAGAACATATATGACTGGGGGTACCAGTCGAGCACATTTTATGGCCATTTGGGAGCCCCATATTCAAGTCCTGTCGCCCCAGGCATGTAGCATGAAACTCAAATGTCTTTTTGTTTAACCACCTTCTCGCATGACAACTGCTTTACTACATACTTTACTACATACTCTGTTTCATTAAGTTTGAGTGGCCTGCCTATTGCTTCACTATAATTTTCTATTTCCACAAGCATGGAGAATTCCCCTGCGTTTAATTGGGTTTTATTGGATTTCTTTGTTTGCACCTAATGTATGTACTTGATATATGTAGCCGATGCCGTTTTGTTGCTGCTCTTGACAAAATGGGACATGGGGCTGACTTGCTCTGTTTTGATTGGTGGAGGGACTGCAGTATTCCGGGGGGGGGGGGGGGGGAGCATAGTTTATATAAAATCTTATGCCATCTGTATGTTTTTTTGACCTTCAGAGCACCCATGTACTGGAGGCATTGTTGTTGTTTGTTCCTGCAATAAAGATGATTTAAACATAATGGGACAAAGTCAACATGGATTTAGCCAAGGGAAGTCTTGCCTCACCAATCTGCTACATTTTTTGAAGGTGTGAAAAAACAGGTAGATAAATATCAGCCAGTTGATACAGTGTATCTGGATTTTCAGAAAACCTTTGACAAGGTCCCTCATGAGAGACTCAAATTAAAAATTTATGGGCTAGGAGGCAATATCCTTTTGTAGATTGAGAAATTGTTAAAAGATAGAAAACAGAAACTAGGGCTAAATGGTCAATCTTCTCAATGGAGAAAGGTGAATAGTGGAGTGCCCCAGAGATCTGTACAGGTCACATTTCTTTTATGCATATTTATAAATGACTTGGAAATGAAAACGAGATTGCAGACAACACAAAATTATTCAAAGTTGTTAAATCATGAGAACATAGTTAAAAACTGAAAGAAACTGAGAGATTGGGCATCAAATAAAGATGAAAGTTAACCTGGACAAGTGCTAAAGGTGAAATTAGACTTACCTGCTAATTGTTGTTCCTGGAGTGGAACCAGTCTAGTCCTGAAACCTCTGGGTTGCCCATCTCATCTAGCACCTTGGAGACTGAGAAAGCGTAGTTACTCACCTGTAACAGGTGTTCTCCAGGAGCAGCAGGAATCAGTCCTCACATATGGGTGACGTCGGCGCCGACGGAGCCCTCGCGGAGCAATTTTCCCCAGCTTTCAAAGAAAGCCTTTGGGAATTGCAGCGCGCATGCGCGGACCCCTTCCCGCCCAAAGGTGCCATATTGGCCAGTCTGATGACATAGCGAAAAGACAGCAAAAAAATTTGCAAAAACTAAATCATATGACTGCAACTCCACGGGGAGGAGGGAGGGTTGTGAGGACTGATTCCTGCTGCTCCTGGAGAACACCTGTTACAGGTGAGTAACTACGCTTTCTCCAGGACCAAGCAGGAAGTCAGTCCTCACATATGGGACTCCCAAGCTTAAGGCTACCGGAGACCCTAAGCACAAAAATGAGCTCCCTCTAGCTCAGCAGCACAGAAGGAAGGAATCTTCTCTGGCTAATCTCCAACCGGTAGCCCAACATCCGGGATGGAGGGTAGGAGTTGCTTAAACCTCGAAGAGATTACGGAGGACTGCCTGTCCGAAAGCACTGTCCCTGCGGTACTCCCTCTCGAGGCAGTAATGGGATGCAAAAGTCTGGCTCGAAGACCAAGTAGCGGCCCGGCAGATGTCTGCCAATGGAACAGAGCGGAGGTAAGCCACTGACGCAGCCTTCGCCCTAACCCGATGAGCGGTGACTCGACTTTCCAACGAGAGGCCTGCCGCCCCATAAGTCCAAGCGATACAGTCAGCCACCCAGATGGACAGAGTACGCTTGGAGACAGGGAGCCCCAATTTATTAGGGTCGTAAGACAGGAAGAGCTGAACAGTCTTACGGTGCTCCCGCGTACGATCAAGGTAGAAGTTCAGCGCCCTTCTACAGTCCAGGGTATGCAAGACCCTCTCAGCTCGGCTAGAGTGTGGCCTGGGAAAGAAGGTCGGAAGCACCACCTCCTGATTGATGTGAAAAGGGGAGACCACTTTTGGAAGAAACTTAGGGTGAGTCCGCAGGACTAACCTATTCTTGTAGAACCTAGTGTAAGGGGGATCAGACACTAGGGCCTGCAGTTCACTAACGCATCTAGCAGAAGTGAGGGCTACCAGGAATAAGGTTTTCCACGAAAGAAAACGGAGAGGACAGGTAGCCATGGGTTCAAAAGGCGGACAGGTGATCCGCTGTAAAACCACGTTCAGGTCCCAGTCAGGGGCTGGGGGGCGCAAAGGTGGTTTAAGGAGAAGGAGACCTGGGGAGAACCGTGCCACGAGAGGGTGGCCGGAAAGAGGCCTGCCTTCCACTGGTACATGATGTGCAGAAATAGCACTGAGGTGAACTTTGACCGAGTTGGACTTCAGTCCAAGATTGGAGAGGGAAAGCAAGTACTGCAAGACCACTGACACCGAGCAGGAGAAGGGATCTTGAGACTGCTGAGTACACCAGGTGGAGAAGCGACGCCATTTAAGGGCGTAAGATTTCCGGGTAGAGGGCCACCTGGAAGCCAGCACGACCTCTTCCACCTCTGGAGGCAGCAGGAGGGGAGCAAGGACTACCCTTTCAGCAGCCAGGCCATCAGATGAAGAGATCTGAGGTTGGGGTGTAGGAGAGACCCCTGATCCTGGGTCAGGAGATCGGGTTGAAACCCCAGAGGCAACGGAGTGTCTACCGCCAGTTGCATCAGTAGCGGGAACCACGGTTGCCGGGGCCACCGGGGCGCTATCAGTATCACTGAAGCCTTGTCTTGGAGAACCTTGAAAAGTGTTCGAGACACCAGCGGCATGGGAGGAAAGGCATACAGAAGGCCCGTGGACCATGAGAGCAGAAAAGCATCCGCCGCTACTCGGAGGGGATGCGGTTCCCGAGAGCAGAACCGAGGAAGTTGCCTGTTCAGAGGACTGGCAAAGAGATCCAGAGTGGGGAGGCCCCACTGGAGAAAGACCCTTTGAACCACCAACGGGTCCAATCTCCACTCGTGTGGTTGGAGGATTCTGCTCAGTTTGTCCGCCAGGTAATTTTCTTGACCTGGGAGATAGACAGCTTTGAGGAGGATTCCTCGGCTGACGGCCCAAGCGCAGAGCTTTTGTGCTTCCCGACAGAGAAGGAAGGAGCCCGTGCCCCCCTGTTTGTTCACATAGAACATGGCCACTTGATTGTCCGTCTGGACGAGGACGGACTGGTGAGTGGTAAGGTGGGAGAAGGCCCGCAGAGCCAGGCGGATCGCTCTGAGCTCCAGGAAGTTGATCTGCTGGGCAGATTCCCATGGGGTCCAGAGACCCTGAGTACATGTCCCTTGGCAATGTGCTCCCCAGCCCAGGAGAGAAGCGTCGGTCGTCAGTACCTGAACAGGCGGAGGAGACTGAAAGGGCATTCCGAGCACTAGGTTGGGTAGATGAAGCCACCACCGTAGAGAAGAGACCAGCGGGCTGGAGATTCGTACGGAGTCCGCTAGTCTCCCCAAGGCCTGACGCCATTGTGAGCGAAGGCACCATTGAGCAGGCCGCATATTCAGGCGGGCATTGGGGGTCACATGGACCGTGGAAGCCATATGGCTGAGCAGTTTCAGAAAGTGCCTGGCCGAGACCCGGGGATGGCTGCGGAAGCGGCTGGCTAGAGCCATGAGCCGTTGTGCCCTGTCGAGCGGCAGAAAGGCTCGCGCTTGAAGCGTGTTTAACCTGGCGCCGATGAACTCGAGATCCTGAGAGGGGCGCAAAGTGGACTTTTCGAAGTTTATGACAAAGCCCAGGTACTGATGGGAATATGCAGGTATGCCTCCGACAAGTCCAGAGACGTGAGAAACTCTCCTTTCTGCACCGCCATGATAACGGAGCGTAGCGTTTCCATGTGAAAATGCGACACCCGCAGACGACGGTTGACGCCCTTGAGATCCAGGATTGGCCAAGTCCCGCCGTCCTTCTTCGGGACGACAAAGTAAATGGAGTACCGACCGCAGCCGTATTGGTCCCCAGGGACGGGAGCTATTGCCCTGAGGTCCAGAAGCCTTTGCACCGTCTCCCGCAGCGCCGCACATTTTGACACCAATTTGCCGGGAGACTGCATGAAGGACTCCCGCCCTGGGCCCAAGAGCTCCAGAGCGTAGCCCTCCCGAATGATCTCCAGAACCCATTGATCTGATGTAATTTGGGCCCAGGCAGGATAGAACTCCCGCAACCGCCCCCCTACCGGCAATGGGGACGCCTGGGCCCCCCTCATCTCATTGTGACTTTTTGAAGCTAGAAGAGGCAGAGGAAGAGGGACCAAAACCCCTTTTCACCTCATGGAAGCCTCGAAACGCCTGGTTTCTGCTCGGAAAATGCCCCCGCGGTCCAGATCCGAACCTCTGAGAGCGAAAACAACGAAAATCTCGGAGGTGCCCTCTCCCCCCTGTAGCACCCCGAGACAGCTTAGGCTTATCCTCTGGCAGCCTACCGCCCTTGGACTCCCCGAGATCCTTCACTAACTTCTACAACTCCTCTCCGAAGAGCAACTGGCCCTTAAAAGGCAGCTTACTCAATCTAGCCTTAGAGGAACTATCCGCCGCCCAATTGCGGAGCCACAAGTACCGACGCGCTGCAACCACCGAGGCCATACTTTTAGACAGACCCCGCATAAGGTCATAGTGAATATCCGCCAGGTAGGCTGCCCCTGACTCTAAACGCGCAGCCTCCCCCACCAAAGGACTCGGTTGCCCCTGCTGAACTTGCTGAGCCCAACGAAGACAGGCTCTAGCTACCCACACTCCGCAAACGGCCACCTGAAGCGAAACAGCATTGACGTCGAAGACCTGTCTTAACAAAACATTCAACTTCCTGTCTTGAACATCCTTGAGAACCACACTGCCCTCAACAGGAATTGTCGCCTTCTTGGTCACAGCCGAAACTGCCGCGTCCACCTTCGGCGATTTGAAGACCTCCTTATCCTGATCCAATAATGGATACAGATGACCCATTACTCTAGAACCTTTCAAGGGAGCTTCCGGGACATTCCACTCCTCCTGAATCATCTCCTGAAATACCCTGTGCACAGGAAAAGCCGTTTGGGTCTTTTGGAATACCTGCAACAAGGGATCCTCCAACGTATCATCCGCCGCTGCCCCAGGCACGGGCATATTGAGCGCCTTTAGCGTCTCCACAATGAGAGCCGGCAGCTCCTCCCTTCTGAAGACTCTTACCACTCTAGCCTGCTCTTCTCTCTCCGAGATCTCCCCCTCTTCTAGTTCTTCCTCTAACAGGACACTGTGATCTTCCTCATCGGAAAGTGGACCTTCAGAAACCTCTGCATGGTCCCTCAATGCTCCGTCCGTACGAGGTCTCTTCCCCCCACTCAAGGCATCCTCCAGGGGCGGAGGTGCTGGACGTTTCCTAGCCCCGCTGACTTTGGTCGCCAGATTCTGCTGTGCATGGCCGCCTAAAACCGCCTGTTGGAGCAGAGCCACAAACTGCGGAGAAAAAATGACCAAAAGGTCCGCAGGGAAGGCTGCCTGCGAGGAGGGAGCGCCCCCGCTGACGAGGGCCCTGGCATCGGGTCTTTCTGCGCCATCTCAGGGGCTGTAGAAAGGGAGGGTTCCGAAGTACCCTCCACAGGGCCCGACAAGGGCACTGAGTCCAGGCGCTCGCCGTCAGCCTCCCCCACACAGGCCTTACACACCCCCGCGCTGGAGACTTTCTTAGAACCGCACACCACACACTGCGGTTTGGATGGCATGGTACACCTGGCCAAAAGCTGGCTGTCAGCCTGAGAGAGAATCAGGATCGGCAAGCTAGGGAGCAGCGAAAATTCACTGACCCAGAAGGCAAAATTAATAGCTGTTAAGGCCTAGTAGTTCACTCTTTTTTTTTTTTTTTTTTATGAGCCTCTGCCGAGGAGTGCAACTATACTTTATCAAAAAATGTACCCCCTGGGCCTGCTGGCAGTGCACGCGGCCGGACCGCCAGTCAAGAGTGCGCCAAAACGCGCTGATGAACAAAGCTGGCTGTGCTTCCCCCAACGCTTACCTCGTGGCGCTGAGAGGCGCGTTGCCGGATGCTCGCGAGTACTTGCGCCTGCCGTCAGCCCCTCCGAGCCCGAGCTTCTTCGGGCCCAAATTCCCGTGTAAAGGCCGAAAATGAAGGAGCAGGGCCCTCGCGGCGTGCCAGTGACCAGGCGCGCTAGCAGGCAACGCCTCTGTTTAAAGAACGCTCAACTGGCTCCTACGCCTCAGCACACCGGGACCGCCACTGTCAGCAAGCGCTCCCGATGAGGCAGGTACTGACAGGCCCCAATCCTGAGAAGGCAGAGCAAGAAGGGGGGGGGGGAGTGGAGGAGGTAGGAGGGAGAGAATAGAGAGAGAAAAGCCGGCCTGCTGCAAGCTGTCAGGTCCCAGAGGCTTAAAGAAACAGGGCTCTTTCAATTTGGCAATAAAACCCCCAAATTTAAACTACTCTATTTCTGGTGATCCTTAATCGTTTCTCCAGTGAGCCCGGACCCCCCGGGCTCCCATCTATCCAGCTGCTTGGAGACTGAGGTAACTGGTGACAGGGGGCGGACACCGAGGAGATATACTGGTGATGTCACAAAGGGAGGAGTTTCTCAGTCTCCAAGCTGCTAGATGAGATGGGCAACCCAAAGGTTTCGGGACTAGACTGGGGACACGATCAGGAATTATGCATTTAGGGAAGAACAACCCAAAAATTACAGCTACACGATATATGGTTCCAAATTAGGCATCACCACCAAGGAATAGGATCGAAACATCATTGTGGATAATACATTGAAATCCTCTGCTCAGTGTGCAGCGGTGGCAAAGAAAGCTAATAGAATGCTAAGAATTATAAGGAAAAGCATGAAGAATAAAACAAAGGATATCATAATGCCTTTGTATCGCTCCATGGTGCGACTGCATCTTGTGTATTGTATGCAATTCTGGTCTCCACATCTCAAAAAAGATATAGTGGCATTAAAAAGGTACAGAGAAGGACAAACAAAATGATAAAGGGGAAGGAAGGATACCCCTATGAGGAAAGGCTTAAAATGTAAGAGATCTTCTGCTTGAGGAGATTGCTGAGGGGAGATAAGAGATCTATAAAATAATGAGTGGAATGGAACAAGAGACCATGAATCAGTTGTGCACTGCTTCAAAAAGTACATACATACATACTTAATTATTTAAATGGTTTTTATACCACTTAATCAATAATTCTAAGCAGGGAACAAGAATATACAATAAACTTAGTTAATATGAATTAAGAACTTTGTACAAGTAACCAATGCAAAACATAAGTAACAAGGTAAATCTAAATAATGTTAGTCTATACAGGTCACTGTATATGCGAACAATGGCACTTGGACATGGTGGGGAGCAACAAGTTAAGGTAATCAGTGTACTGATTTAGGGGAAAAATTAAATGACATCAGGTGTTAGCATCAATACTGGATAGGCTCATAACTATGGTTATGTTATATAGGAGATGTTATTATGCACGGTAGATTATGATTATGTGGGGCTAGTAGTCAGGCAGTCTAGTCTCTTCCCGAAATGCTCTTTAAATAAATGAGTCTTGAGACATTTTCTGAATGAAAGGAGGTCCGGTATGTTTCTTAATTTTTCTGGTAGTGAGTTCCAGAGAGTTGAAGAATAGAGCAAGAATGCTCTCCTACATGTAGATTGAGTACTTTCTCTAAAATCTATAGGTATCATTAAGATATTCTGAATGCAGCCTCCTCTTGTTCTGCTTTTTGGTATTGCTTGTATGAGTAATTCTAGGTGTGTTGCGGATAAGTTGTGCAATGTCTTGAAGGTGATTATTATGACTTTATTCTTAATTCTGCCTGCTATTGGGAGCCAGTGTAGCGGGTAAAGGATTGGTGTGATTCTTTCTGATTATGGTTGCTTTATTAATAAGTCATGCAGCAATGTGTTGGGCCATCTGCAGTTGATTAAGGGCTTATTTTGACAGACCTTGGAGGATGCTGTTACAAAAGTCAAAATGAGGTAAAATCATTGCTTGAAGCACTGTGCAGAAGTCCTGGGGAGCACACATATACTAAGAGCGCACAATGAAGCTACAAAGTAGTATATTTAAAATTAATTGGGGAACATATTTTTTCACTCAACACGTAATTAAGCTTTGCAATTTGATGCTGGAGGATATAGCAAAAGGTGTTAATGTAGCTGGGCTTACAAAAGGTTTGGACAAGTTCCTTCAGGAAAAGTCCAAAAACCAAAGTGGAATGGGGGAAATCCAGTACTCATTCTTGGGATTAACAGCATGTAATCTGTCCATCTTTTGGGATCCTACCAGGTACTTGTGACCTGGATTGGCCACTGTTGAAAAAATGATTCTGGGCTTGATGGACCTTTGGTCTGACCCAGTATGGCAAATCTTATGTTCTTATGGTTTTGAGTTTACATCCCAAAGCAGTGTGGTATCTGTAGTCCCTGATTCTCCCCACTGAAATCAATGCTTCAATTCCCATAATGCACCAGGATATGGTTCCCAAAAATCCAGGACTGGCCTACAATCTTTCTTGGAATTTGGTAACTTGGAAGCTCAGGTGTGATTGTGTGGTGTGAATATATGTGTATCTCTTTGTGTGTTGTGCATGTGTTGCATCTGCAGAAGGAATAGCTGGAGGAAATTGTTGGGAGTGGGGGTAATTGGGGGGGGGGTGGGGAATAGCTAGCTGGGTGAGACAGTGGGGAAAGGTTTTGGGGATGGGGTACTTATGGGGTGTTGGGGCATTTTGCAGGTAAATAGTGTGGGATAAGGACTGTTTGGAGCTTGGTGGCATATTTGTTTGGGGGTAGATTTAGGCGTGGTGGGGTAGTTGTGGGAGTATTTTTGGGAAGTGGGGGAGTTTGGAGGTTGGGGGAGCAATTGAAATTAAAAGGGTGAGACCTGTGATGTGCAGATTTATTGCTCAAATCTATGGTGATTCAGTTCGCCAGATGTAGGGAAAGAGCTTTCCTGAGGTCTTTTTATACCCTAATGTAATTTGAATAATTTTTGAAGTTAGGTTTGTTAATGTTTTAATATTTGTATTCTTGGTGGTATAAAGGGTATTAGTTTTGCACATACCATGACATTTGTGAACCTCACTCCTAAAACAAGGTATGTGGAGTATGATCTCAGTCTCTCAAATTTACTGCTAACTGTATGTAAGTTTCCCTGTACGTAAGTTTCTATGCTGCAGAAGCTGGAATTGCTTCTCAAATAGAAATACACTGGGCCATTTTTTGGGGGCGGGGAGGAGGGCTTATATCTCTGGAAACCCTCATCTAACAGCCTATTTTTGAACTTATGTCTTTTCACTGTTTTTTTCTCCCATACCAAATTCCATTCCATTCTGTTAAATATTTGGATTTATTTTGCTCCCAAATAGACAGACATTCTCAAACCTTTTTATAGAACACTTTCCAAATTCCGTTGGTTGGGAAAAAACGATAAACTTTTTTTTACCTGGAGTAAGATTCTTAGCAGTATTCTGTGACTTATGCATTTCAGTCTCTTTGAAAATAAGGTCTTCCTGCATAACCTTAAGCTCAGGAGCAGTAATAGAAGTGATTTGCTTCAGGCGATTCATATTCTGTATATTAATATAATAATGTACATTAACAACATTATCTTACTTAACTCCTTAGTCTATTTCCCTCCGGTTTCTTATTGTGGCCTGTTATTCTAGAATTTGCTTTCCATTGAAAAATGCTAATTATTAATAAAGAACAATAATAATCAATAAACAATAAAGATTGTTAATACAAATGTTTCCAATTCTAAAAATATTGCGTTTAATTACCTTAAAAATCTTTGAAACATTATTAAAAAAACAGAGACAGCATGGGATCGTTAATTTATATGTTGTTTCTATATACTGTAATAATGGAACTGTACTTAAATTGTTTATAAAAACCAAATTATTAAATACACTGACTATAACAGAAATGAATAAATTAAAATTATATGCAGAACAGCTACCAATGTCCTTATTTACAGATGGATAATACATCATAAGGATGTGAGATGTCAACTCATTTTCCCTGCAAAAGTTTACCAAGGAAAAGAAGAAAAGGATATGTGGCACATACCCTACTTGTGTGTTCCAAAAGTGCAACAATGTTAGTCTCTATCTGTGCCTTCCGTTCTAGTTCCTGATTCTTTGTCTCTTCAAAAGTTGCAAGAAAGCCTGCAGATTGAAAAATAAGATAAAAGTGAAAATTCTCTTGCTATTGTGTTGTTGTGTTTTGCTTTGACTATGCTTGCGCATAAGCTCACCATAAACTAGAAAACAACAAAAACCAATATGCCTATATAACATTCGATCCTTCTAAAGCCATGCTAGTCTAACAATATTTTGGGATTTTAAAAGGTAGATCAATATATCCTACACAAATACAGGCAATTAACCAGAAGACTGAACCAGACAAAATGTACTTTATCGTTAAAGAAAAATACATGCTTTTGAACTTCGGTTCCTTAAGGAACAGGGGCTTACTTGATGGTTGAGCAGGTCATAACAAAGCATTCTGACACTATACTAGGTCACTTTTTTGCATTTGTTCCCCTTACCCCTCTCAGATCCTTCCCCATCCTTGATTTACATTCCACTGTATCATATTTAAAACCCTTACAAATAATGGCTGTTGACATTTTTTGTGGCAATAAACAGCCACAGCTTTTACTGCTTCAGTTTAACAGCACAAATAAAGAGAAATTAGATTTACCTGCTAATTGTTGTTCCTTGAGGAACTCCAGTTCAGTCTTCCACCTCTGGGTAGTGCCCCTCCTCCTGCAGCATGGAGACTGGGTCTGTCAAAACTTGTGACATCACTGGATACATACTGGTGGCCTCTCCCACCAGCCCCCAGTGACCTAATGACAAAGCAGACTCAACGGAGCAACAAATAAGTAACTATAACATTAAATTAAAACATTTAACTTCTAAACTGTACTGAATTGTTTTAAATCCCCGTTAAACAAGAGGATAACTTCGACTCCCCCTCCCCCCGACTTGAGAATCCATACAGAAAAAGGGAGAGGAATAGACAGAGAAGACAGAACATAGCGAAAGCACAGGAAGAGCGCAATACTTCTCTTTATGCACCCACAACTTTGCCGTCCACACTTCACTCACTGAACTACAGCTGCAAAAGATAAACAAATGTAACGGCGGGAATGAGGACTGGACTTCCTCAAGGAACAACAATTAGCAGGTAAGTCTAATTTCTCTTTCCTTATTGTCTCTCCAGTTTTCCACCTCTAGGATGTAATAGAGCAGTCCTTACTGGGAGGGACCCGTCCACCCTGACCGCAAAACCGCCGCACCAAAGCATGCGTCCTGCCTTGCCTGGATGTCCAGGCGATAGTGCTTACTGAACATATGCAACGATGACCAGGTGGCTGCCCGACAAATTTCCACTGACGGAACCAAGCTAAATTCCGCCCACATCGCCACCTGTGCTCTAGTTGAATGCGCCCGCAATCCCACGGGCACCTGACGCCCCTGCAAAATGTAAGCCGGCACAATCGCTTCCCGAATCCATCTGGAAATTGAAGCCTTGGCTGCCGCTTCGCCTTTATGCGGACCACCAAAGAGAACGAACAAATGCTCCGACTTACGGAAGGATTCCAAGACTTTACAGTAATGCCACAGCACTCATTTAATGTCCAACAGACGCAAACTACAGTCCGACGACTCCTCTCCTGAAACCCCCAAAACAGGCAAGGAGACGGATTGATTCACATGAAAGAGCAAGACCACCTTAGGCAGAAATGATGGCACTGGACGCAACACCACCTTTTCCCGAGAAAAAGATAGAAAAGAGTAGTTACTCACCTGTAACAGGTGTTCTCCAGGAGCAGCAGGAATCATTCCTCACATATGGGTGACGTCGGCGCCGACGGAGCCCTCGTGCGGAGCATTTCCCCAGCTTTCACAGAAAGCCTTTGGGAATTGCAGCGCGCATGCGCGGTCCCCTTCCCACCCAAGGGTGCCATCTTGCTCAGTCTGATGACATAGCTAAAAGACAGCAAAAAAATTAGCAAAAATAAATCATATGACTGCAACTCCAAGGGGAGGAGGGAGGGTTGTGAGGAATGATTCCTGCTGCTCCTGGAGAACACCTGTTACAGGTGAGTAACTACTCTTTCTCAAGGACCAAGCAGGAAGTCAGTCCTCACATATGGGACTCCCCAGCTTAAGGCTACCGGAGACCCCAAGCGGAAAAATGAGCTCCCTCTAGCTCGTCAGCACAGAAGGAAGGAATCTTCTCTGAGAACGCCCACGACCGGTAGCCCAACACTAGGGCCGGAGGGTAGGAGTTGCCTAAACCCCAAAGAGATTATGGAGTACTGCCTGTCCGAAAGCACTGTCCCTGCAGGACTCCCTCTCAAGGCAGTAATGGGCCGCAAACATCTGGCTTGAAGACCAAGTAGCGGCCCGGCATATGTCTGCCAACGGAACAGGGCGGAGATGAGACACTGACGCAGTCTTCGCCCTGACACGATGAGCCGTGACTCGACCCTCCAACGAGAGGCCGGCTGCCCCATAAGCCCAGGCGATACAGTCAGCGACCCATATGGACAACGTACGCTTGGAGACAGGGAGCCCCAACTTTTTGGGGTCAAAAGAAACGAAAAGCTGAACAGCCTTCCGATGCTCCCGCGTACGGTCAAGGTAGAAGGATAACGCCCTCCTACAGTCCAGGGTATGCAAGACCATCTCAGCCCGGTTGGCATGCGGCCTGGGAAATAAGGTCGGAAGAACCACCTCCTGATTGAGGTGAAAAGGTGAGACAACCTTAGGAAGAAACTTAGGGTGAGTCCGTAGGACTACCCTATTCCTGTAGAACCTAGTGTAAGGAGGATCAGACACTAGTGCCTGCAGTTCACTCACTCGCCTAGCAGAGGTGAGAGCTACCAGAAATAAAGAGTTCCAGGAGAGAAAACGGAGAGGGCAGGTAGCCATAGGTTCAAAAGGCGGACAAGTAAGCCGCTGTAAGACCACATTCAGATCCCACTCAGGGGCCGGTGGACGCAAAGGAGGCTTAAGCAGAAGAAGGCCTCTGAGGAAACGAGCCACCAAAGGGTGGTTGGAAAGAGGCCTGCCGTCCACCGGCGAGTGGTGTGCTGAGAGAGCACTAAGGTGAACTCGGACAGAGTTAGACTTAAGGCCCAGATTGGAGAGGTAGAGCAAATATTGCAATACTACCGCTACCAAGCACGAGAAGGGATTCTCGCTGTGCTGAGCACACCATGCGGAGAATCTACGCCACTTAAGAGCGTAGGATTTCCTGGTGGATTGACGCCGAGAGGCCAAGACTACATCTTCCACCTCTCGAGGGTAGTAGTAGGGGAGCTAGGACTACCCTTTCAGCAGCCAGGCCATCAGATGAAGGGACTGGAGGTTGAGGTGCAAGAGAGTCCCCTGATCCTGAGACAGGAGATCGTGTTGAAACCCCAGAGGAATAGGTGTGTCCACCGCCAACTGTAGCAGAAGCGGGAACCACGGTTGCCTCGGCCACCTGGGGGCTATGAGAATCAATGAAGCCCTGTCCCTGAGGACTTTGAACAGCGTTCTGGACACTAGTGGTGTGGTAGGAAACGCATACAGTAGGCCTGTGGACCACGAGATCAGAAACGCATCCGCTGCTACTCTGAGAGGATGCGGTTGCCTGGAGCAAAATCTCGGGAGTTGCCGGTTCAGAGGACTGGCAAAAAGATCCATGGTGGGGAGGCCCCACTTGAGAAAGACCTGCTGAACCACCAATGGGTTCAATCTCCATTCGTGTGGTTGCAGGATCCAGCTCAGTCTGTCTGCCAGGCAATTTTCCTGACCTGGGAGGTAGACAGCCTTGAGAAGGATTCCGTGATTGACAGCCCAAGAGCACAGGCGTTGTGCCTCCTGACAAAGAAGGAAGGAGCCTGTGCCTCCTTGTTTGTTCACATAGAACATGGCAACTTGATTGTCCGTCTGGACCAGTACAGACTGGTGAGAGGCGAGGTGGGAGAAGGCTCTCAGAGCTAGGCGTATCGCCCGTAGCTCCAGGACGTTTATCTGCTGAGTAGCCTCCCAAGGGGTCCAGAGACCCTGAGTACATGCCCCTTGGCAATGTGCTCCCCAACCGAGAAGAGAGGCATCGGTTGTCAGCACCTGAGTATGCGGAGGGGATTGGAAAACCACTCCGAGCACCAGATTTGGAAGATAAAGCCACCATTGCAGAGAGGAGATCAGGAGGTCGGAAATCCTCACTGAGTCCGCTAGGCCCCCAGTGGCTTGATGCCACTGAGTGCGAAGGCTCCACTGAGCAGGATGCATGTGCAGGCGGGCATTGGGGGTGACATGGACCGTGGAAGCCATATGGCCGAGTAGTCTTAGGAATTGCCTGGCAGAGACCAGGGAATTGCTGCGAAACTGGCTGGCCAGATCCATTAGCCTGTGGGCCCTGTCCAGAGGCAGAAAAGCCTTCGCTTGAAGAGTGTCTAGTCTGGCCCCTATGAACTCTAAGTTCTGGGACGGGAGCAAAGTGGACTTTGCGAAGTTTATGACAAACCCCAAGTGCTGAAGCAGAGCCACAGTGCGAAGGGTGGCCTGGTTGGCCTCCTGGGAAGATTGGCCCCTTATGAGCCAGTCGTCCAGGTACGGAAACACAAAGAGACCTTGAAGCCTCAGGTAGGCCGCCACCACTGCCAGGCACTTGGTGAACACTCTGGGAGCGGATGAGAGGCCAAAGGGAAGCACTCTGTACTGATAGTGGTTTCCTCCCACAACAAACCTGAGATATTGTCTGTGGTCTGGATGGATAAGGATGTGAGTATACGCATCCTTTAGATCCAAGGAGCATAGTCAGTCTCCCTGCTGGAGGTAGGGCAGCAGGATTCCAAGGGTAAGCATCTTGAACTTTTCCCTCTGCAGGAACTTGTTGAGGTTTCACAAG
Source organism: Ichthyophis bannanicus (assembly GCA_033557465.1). Classification (NCBI taxonomy): domain Eukaryota; kingdom Metazoa; phylum Chordata; class Amphibia; order Gymnophiona; family Ichthyophiidae; genus Ichthyophis; species Ichthyophis bannanicus. The sequence goes on from CM066032.1 coordinate 828,202,714, forward strand.
TCTAGGATGGGTCTGAGGCCTCCTGTTCTTTTTGGTACCAGAAAGTACCTGGAATAAAAGTCTTGACCTCTCAGGTGGTGGGGCACTGGTTCCACAGCCTGATCCTTTAGTAGACCTGTCAACTCCTGAAGGAGTAGGTCCCTGTGCAGAGGGAGTCTTGGAGGCTCCCCTGGAAAATAGGAGCGAGGTACCTGGTGAAAATGGAGAAGATACCTGGGTTCTTCATATAGTCCAAAAGGGCTATCTGATGTGACGGCTGACCACCTGTGGGCAAAGTGGGCCAGCCGGCCTCCCGTGCTGAGAGAAGCCAGCTGAGGAGAAGAGGCTATGCTGTTTGAGTCAAAAAACCCCACCATGCTGAGCAGGGGCCGGTGTTGGTGGCTTGGGGGTCTTCGGCCTACGGGGCCCTTGACCCTGCCCCTTGGCCTGCTGACCCTGTTGGGGAGCTGCAGAGGCCTGATAATGAGGGTACTGTTTGTAGGCAGATGACTTCCTCGGGTAAAAGGTCTTTTTTCCCGAGCCCTTCTTTTTCTGAGAAGGGGCAGAGGTTTTCCTGGAAGGCCTAGTCCTGGTCAGAGTCTCGGTCTCGAGTTCTGCAGCCTTTTCAGCCATGGGCTTGCCAAAGAGGTTTTCACCTCGGCAGGGGACATCGACCAACATGTCTTGGACCCATGGCTCGAGGTCAGATGACTGTAGCCAAGCCTGTCGGCGGGCATCGATGCCGGCCCCAGCTACTCGGGCCGAAGCCTCGAAGCCATTGTAGGCTGCTCGAGAGATAAACTTTGAGCACTCTCGAATACCGGTGGACAAGGCCTGGAACCTCTGCAAAGGTTCCTCGGAGAGACCAGCAGAGAACCCGGCAATCTCCTTTGCTAGATCTCGGAGGTACATGCCCATGTAGAGCTGGTATGTCTGGACACGGCAAGCAAGCATAGAGCCCTGGAAGCACTTCTTATTGAGGGCATCCAGGTTCCGGAATTCCCAGCCGGGAGGCACCGAGGAGTGCATCTTCTGACTTTTCAGTCGATGCATGGCCGATTCCACAACCATGGAGTGGTGCGGTAATTGTGCCTTTTGTAACCCGGGGCTCTTGCGGACTCGATAAATGGAATCGACCCGCTTGCTTAAAACCAGCGTCAAAGCCGGGGTCTCCCACATGCGGAAGAGTAGCCGCTCCAGCATCAGAGGAACCGGAACAGTAAAGGCCTCCTTCGGGGGAGAGTCATACTGGAGGGCCTCGAGCTCCTCGGCTCGAGGCTCCTCCTCGGGATCCGCGGGGAAGGCCAAGGCCTTGGCCATATCCCGCATGAAGTCCGAGAACCGGGTATCCTCCAGTGGGGACCGTCTCCGAGGTTCGGACTCGGGTGAGTCCGAGGGGACACACCGAGTCCGATGGGTGTCGGGTGACTCTTCGTCCTCCGTCTCCCAGCCCGACTCCTCGGAGGAGGAATCGAGCGGTTCCGGTCGGGCGGGCACCGATGCCCTGCGTCCCGATGCCGGGGGTATCGGCGTCGATGACCTCGGCCCCAAACGGGGGGTCGAGGGAGACCGTGGCCGAGGATCGACTTGAGCCCGCATAGACTCAAGGATCGGCTCAGCCTCCGGGGTCGACTTGGACGTCGAGGTCCCGGTGGTCGGGGCAGATGCACGGGTGAGACTGGCGATCAATGCCCGCTGCTGTTCCATGAAGGCAGCGAAGCTGTTCTCCAAGGCCGTCAACCTGAGTCCGAGCTCAGGAGACCCAGCAGCCCCCGACTCGAGCCCCGACGGCGTCGGGCCCGACGTCGGCTCCCTCGGAGGAGAGTCAACGAGGACAACAGCACTTACGTGTCCAGGAGACTCCATCTCGACACGAGGATGCTTCGCAGGCCTCTCCGACTCCGAAGACCCGGGACGGTTATTGGGGCTATGTGACCTGGTCCTCGAGGAACCAGGAGCGTCCACCGACGCCGCCCTCGCGGCTTTCTTCTTCCTGCGATGTTCCCGCGAAGGAGACCCCCGCTCAGAGGAACCCCGATGCTGCTCGGGGCCGGAGTCCCGAGACGTCGAGGCCTCTGATGAGGTCCGGGCCCGGCCGGACGCGGAGTCAGAAAAAATCCTATCCCTCTGGTGCTGCCGACTCCTTAACGCCTTCGAGGACATTTTGCCACACGGACCACAGATCATCGGGTCATGATCGGGTCTGAGACAACGGAGGCAGCAGTCATGTGTGTCGGTAAGAAACATAAGTTTCTTACACCGATCACATTTCTTAAACCCGCTGGCAGCCATCGGGGGAAAAAGGGCCCCTGCTAGGTCAAAAGACCGGTCTGCCAGGGAAAAAAGAAAAAAGGCGCGAACGCCAGTCACAAAGGACAAAAACCAAAAAAGAGAGAAAAGGACTCGATACCGGCGTATCGGTCCGAGCGGGAAAAGGATCCGGCGTCGAACCGGAGAAAAAATAGAAAAATAGAGAAAATCAACTTTTTCCTCGGGGAAAAACGAACTATGTCCGTCGGGCTCCGCAGAAAAAGGAAGACTGAGCAAGATGGCACCCTTGGGCGGGAAGGGGACCGCGCATGCGCGCTGCAATTCCCAAAGGCTTTCTGTGAAAGCTGGGGAAATGCTCCGCACGAGGGCTCCTTCGGCGCCGACGTCACCCATATGTGAGGACTGACTTCCTGCTTGGTCCTGGAGAAAGGCTCTCTACAGGACAACGCCTGTAACTCTGAAATTTGATGTGCTGAACAAATAGCTACCCAAAATACCGCTTTCAATGTCAAGTCCTTTAGAGAAGCCATATGCAAGGGCTCAAACGGCTCCTTTGTCAACGCTCCAAGCACCAAGTTGAGATCCCATGGGGGAGACACCATCCTGTGCACCAGTCGCACATGGGATACCGCCTTCAAAAATCGAATGACATCGGAATGGGAACCCAATGAAACTCCCTGAACCTTGCCTTGATAACAAGATAACAGCACCCCATGGTTTAATAGCACTTTAAAACAAATGAAAAGAGAGCTAAGAAAACTAGAACATAAATGGCGCAAAACCAAATCCACTATTGAGAAAGAAATATACTACAACCACCTCAAAAACTATAAAGATGCCATAGATAACTCAAAGAAAAATTACTATGCTACAATCCTATCAAAATCATATAACAGACCAAGAGAACTATTTTCCATAATTACCAACCTAACAACCAACCCTCAAGATTCTAACAAGGAAATCACTGACATCTCTGCACAAACTCTAGCCAATTATTATCAAAACAAATCAAAACACTCACCAATGACCTTAGATCCTATCTACAAACCTCTCCATATGCTAAATGAATGGCCAGAATTTTACCCTTTATCCAAAATATCATTAAAGAATATCATTATCAATCTTAACACCACAACATCCTATCTAGACCCTTGTCCAGTAACCTGGATAAAAAACACACTACCAACACTTCTTTCATTCATACTTCCTATGGTCAATTTATCACTACTCCAAGGTTACCTCCCACCCACCCTTAAACAAGTACAAATCAGACCAATCCTGAAGAATAATACACTTGACAAAACCTCCCCAAAATCTTACCGACCTATCTCAAGTATACCATTCTTAGCAAAAGTCATCGAAAAAACTGTACAAATACAAACACAAGAATTTCTTGACTCATCCTACCCGCTAGATGACCAACAATATGGATTTCGCCTCAAGCATGGAGTTGAAACACTCCTGACTGTTTTTACCGATACACTACTAAGAGGAATAGACAACCACAAAAAAGCTTTTATCCTCTTATTTATTGACATATCAGCCGCTTTCGATAGTGTTAACCATTCAATAATGCTTAACTACTTAAGACACATAGGAATATACTCTACAGTTCACAAATGGTTCACCTCTTATCTGAGCAATAGAACGCAAAATGTTAGAATAAGCAATCAAACTTCTGAATCATATAAATTTGAAACAGGATTACCACAAGGCTCAGCGCTTTCAGCTCTACTATTTAATATATACATAAAACCAGTTTGCAATATCTTTAAGAAATATGGTGTACTCTATCATCTATATGCAGATGATATTATGATGTACATCCCATTCACTATCCCTAACATACCGTTGCAACTCCTTTCGGATTGTTTTAATGAAATAACATTATGGCTAAATGCCCACAATCTCCTAATAAACCATTCAAAAACTGAAGTGCTAATAGTCACCAAAAACCAAGATTATACCCCACCAACACATATAACACTTCAAAACCAAGAAATTAAAATAAAGAATGAAGTGAGATACTTAGGAGTCATTTTAGACAAACATCTCACTCTAGATACCCATATCAGAAATACCACAAAGAAAATTTACTAACAACTTAAAATACTTAAACAACTTAGACCTCTTGTTTACATACATGATTTTATCAGTATAATCCAAGCCACTATAACCCCCCACTTTGATTTTGCGAACCTTATATTATTAGGTACATCAAAACAAAACATCAAAAGACTGCAACTCGCACAAAACTCAGCAGCTAGGATAATAACAAAAACACACTCTCATCAACATATAACACCAATTCTAGCATCCCTTCACTGGCTTCCAATTCAAAACCGAATAACATATAAAACACTAATAACAGTATTTAAATCACTATTTGATTTGACACCATCTACTTTAAGTAACTTAATTACCAAAGAACATCCAAAACCTACTCAAAGAAAAAATCAACTAAACAAACTTAAAACCCCCATAGATTTCATAAAAACAAATAAATCAACAAACAACAGAGCGTTCTCACATGCAGCCCCAACAGCCTGGAATTCCCTCCCTGTTGAACTAAGAATATTAACAGAGATTAATGAATTCCGAAAAAAACTGAAAACACACCTCTTTACAATGCACTACAACACTATAGAACAGCCATCAAAAGAATTAGACAAAGGCTAAACAGTTTTATCTACATCTCACTATAACAGAAAAGAAAACCTGCCCTATCTGCATCTGTACTACTCATAATGATTATATCCCACATAACTTGTATATGTATTTAATAATATAATGTTAATGTACATAATGTATATAGTGTTGCACTGTTCAGTGCTATCTGTTCAACATTTCTGTTTACTGTACATTGGTTATAGTTATATGACGTTATATGTAAAACAAATCCATGATTTGTTGCCTGTTGTTATTTGTGAACCGCAGCTGATCTTAGGAAGCTGCGGTATATAAGAGATTGTTAAATAAATAAATAAATAAAAATAAGAAATAGCCGCCAGCTGCACCCTTAAAGAACTGGCCGCCAGTCCTTTATCGAAACCGTCTTGCAAAAAGTTCAACACTGTAGGAACCAATACCGAATGCGGACGGAGCTGCTGTTGCCCACACCAGGCCTCAAAAATACGCCAGACTCGAACATATGCTAAAGAAGTCGACCTCTTTCTAGCCAAAAGCAAGGTTGTAATAACCGCCGCCGAATAACCTTTCTTCCTCAACCTAGCCCTCTCAATGGCCAAGCCGTAAGAGAGAACTGATCCACCTGAGGCATCCGCAGAGGACCCTGTCTCAGCAAGTCCGTTCTTGAGGGCATGCGTCATGGCCTTCCGTCAAGCAGACGAACCAGATCGGCATGCCACATGCGATGTGGCCAATCTGGAGCCACTAAGACCACTTTGCCGTGATGAGCTTTGATGCGCTGGACCACACGCCCAATGAGCGCCCAAGGCGGGAAGACGTACCGCAGGCCTTGCGTGGGCCATGGCTGCAACAAGGCATCCAGACCCTCTGACATCCTTTCTCTCCTCCTGCTGTAAAAACACTCCACTTTGGCTGACTGAAAGGTCGCCATAAGGCCCATAATTCGGCCGACCCCACCTGGCAACTATCTGAGCAAGGACTGCCGGATGTAGCTCCCTTTCTCCAGCATCTACCCGTACTCTGCTGAGGAAATCCGCTGTTACATTCTCCGTCCCTGCTATGTGCGCTGCTGAAATCACCTGAAGACGAGGCTCCACCCAGCCAACACGGCGTTTCCCGTGCCTCCTTGCCGGTTGAGATACGCCACCATCGCAGCATTGTCCGAAAGCACGCGAATCGCATGACCCCTCACTGAGGTCTCAAACACCTGAGGCGCTCGTGCTACAGCCCGCAACTCTAACCAGTTGATTGACCAAGCTGTCTCTTGCGCCGTCCAAGTTCCTTGCACAAACTGATCCCAGCAATGGGCTCCCCAGCCTGCTAGACTGGCATCTGTCAACAATGGGATCCACTGTGGCTGCTCGAGCGGCATGCCCACCCCCAGATTTCGCAGGCACAGCCACCACTGAAGCGATCTCCTGACCATTAAGGGACAAGGAAGCCGTCTGCCTAGCTCTGGTGCGACCAACGGCGAAGCAGTGATCTTTGTAATGGCCACATGTGCGCCCTCGCCCACAGCACTACTTCCAGCGTTGACGCCATTGTTCCTAGAACCCAAAGGTAGCTCCAGTCCGATGGTGCTGGAGTCCTCAGAAATTTGCCTACCAGACCCCGCAGCGCCTGAGCCCGCAGTTCTGGTAGAAATACAGCTCTCGCTTGAGTGTCGAACCTTACTCCTAGATACTCCAGCTCCTGCGATGGATTCAACCGGCTCTTGGCCGTATTGATTATACACCCCCGTTCCCAAAGCAGCTGAACTACTCTGGCTGTAACGCGAACGCTCTCGGCCTCCGACTTCGACCGTATCAACCAGTCATCGAGATACGGATGTACCAAGATTCCTTCCTTGCGCAGCGCCGCCGCCACCACCCACCATAATCTTGGTGAAGGTGCACAGCACTGTCGCCAACCCAAAGGGCAATGCCTGGAACTGGAAATGCCCCCACGGAAGTGCAAATCTTAGAAACTTCTGATGTCCCGGCCTGATAGGGATGTGCAAATATGCTTCTGTTAGATCAAGCGATGTCAAAAATTCCCCTTGATGGACCGAGACTATGACCGATCACAAAGTCTCCATCCGAAAATGGGGAACCAGGAGACAACGATTTACCCCCTTGAGATCTAAAATTGGACGAAAGGTCCCATCCTTCTTTGGAACCACGAAATAAATCGAGTATCGACCGATACCGTAACACTCTCGTGGAACCGGAACCACTGCTTCCAGCTGCAAAAGATGAGCTAGGGTTTCTTTTACCGCCGCTGTCTTCACCTGCCCTCTGTAAGGGGATTGGACAAACGAGTCGAGCACCGAACGAGCAAATTCGAGAGCATAACTGTCGTGAATAACCTCTAACACTCACCGACTGGATATTATTTGGGCCCAGGCAGGAAGAAACTCTCGAAGCTGACCCCCTACCGGCTGCAATCCTGCCTGAACCACCCTCGTTTCATTGGGGCTTCCTGAGAGCTGCAGAGGAGGAGCTGGAAAAACCTCTACCCGCTCCTCGAAACCCTCGGAATCCTTACCCCCACGAAGGGAACCGTCCTCTCTGGAAGCTCCCCAACCTGGAGGAATGAAAACGCCTAAAGTCACGAAACAAACCTCTCATCAAATTTGGGGTCCGCCCTTGCTTTGACATATCCTCTGGCAAGCGACCCCCTTTGGATTCACCCAACTCCTTGACCAGCTTGTCGAGAATCGAGATCCTCTCCAAACACAACTTCCCTTTAAAAGGCAATTTGCTGAGACGTGACTTGGACGAACCATCCACTGCCCAGTTCCTCAACCACAGATACCGACGTGCGGCCACTAAGGAAGTCATACTATTCGCCAATGATCTGATCATATCATAATGGACATCCGCCAAATAAGCCGTCCTGGACTCCAGCGTCGTCACATCCGCTATGGAGTCCTGCGCTTGTTGCAGAGGCTGCTGTAGGCGCTGCGACCATCGAAGGCAGGCTCTCGCTACCCACGTCCCACAAATTGACGCTTGAAGCGAGAGAGCATTAACCTCAAAAGCCTGTTTTAATAAGGTATCCATCTTTCTATCTTGTGCATCCTTCAAAGCCGCACTGCCTTCCACCAGGATAGTCGTCTTTTTAGTAACCGCCGACATGGCTGCATCAATACGCGGAGACCGAAACACTTCTCTTTCTTGATCTGCTAAGGGATAAAGGCGAGTCATCAATCAAACACCTCGCAAACTGGCTTCCGGCAAATCCAATTCATCTGCTTAACTACTCGGTGTACTGGATACACCACCTGTGTTGTACGCACCGCCTGAATGAGAGGATCTTCTAAGCCTTCTTCCACGGTCGGCTGTACCGAAGCCAGATTAAGAGCCTGAAGCGATTCAGTGATAAGCGCTGTAATCTCCTCTCTCCGAAATACTCAGATAATTCTTGCCTGATCCTCAGGCTCTTGAATCTCGCCCTCTTCAAGCTCTTCAACCCCGGATTCAGGCTCCATCTCGAGATCTTCTCCTTCCGGCCATTCTGAGTCTAGTGGCTGATCCTCGAGCGAGCGAGCGAGCTAGCTATCTCTGCCGGTCTAGTCGGGACAGAATCAAACTTGTCCCTGCTCTTTTGATTACCCAGCAGACCCCCAAGAGGAAGCTCTGCGCCAGTCCCCTGACTGCGCAAGCAATACACCTGATGCATCACCAGCACAAAATCCGCGGAAAAAACTCCCAGCCCTGTTCCAACCGCCAAAGGCGCAGTGGAAGGCCCGGGTACCGCTGAACTCTCCGTCAGAGGCATAGCCGAGGACTCCAAGGGAGATCCCTCTTCCACCCCACTGGGAACCCCCTGAACTCCTTCCGTAGCTTTGCTGTGTAGCTCGTGCTCTATAGTGAGTGCCTCAGCTGCGCAGCCTCGACAAACTCCGGCGTCAAGAGACTGCGCCCCTACGCGACCCACACACTAAGCACTGTGGGCGCGACGACATCAGAGGAAAGCTTTTAGTATTTTCTTTTTTTGAATGTCACACCAAGACCACAGCCAATACTGTTATATAAATCCTCTTTTTTTTTTTTGTGTCTTCTGTAAGGGCAATAAACACAAAGCACATTAAACAATAAATAAACTTAGATAAACCAAACTACACTAAATTAATCAAAATTAAACTAAACCAAATTAAACCAAAGGAGAGCCTTGCTCTCACAAAATAAAAGCTTTAATTCTGCCTTGAAAAAAGCACGGGAAGCCAACTACAACTACTGCCTCCAGGCTGCACACACGGTAGCAGGCCTTAAACTTGCTTCCCGCCGCCGGATCGCTGCCAAGCACTCACCTCCAATATAAAGAAGTACCCACGGAGTCGTCAGCTTTTTGATCGCAGCTGCAGCAGCGGTGCTCTGCCGTTAGCTGATAAATCTGAGCCAATCTGCCTCTCTGCTGCCTCATAGCCGAAGCCCCGCAAGACCTGCCGCAATCCCAGCAAGTGCAGGCTCCGGATGCTGGATCAAGCCTGGCAGAGGCTCAACACAGTTCCCCTCTGTACGTTCAAGGAGGGGAGAGATGGCAGACGAAAGAGGAAATTAGACTTGGGGGAGAGATAAGCTATCCTCAGAGTTCTCCCGACCTTAATCCTCAATCCTCTTTTTTTTTTTCAACTACTTAAAGGTACAAGATCCTTCAAAGAAAAGAAAACGAATTGGAAAAAAACCCCCAAACAGATCTACCTGACCTAAAGAAGGCTCCTTATCTGCTCCTCAGTGAGCCCAGCACCTAGGCTCACTACCTCCTGCTGCATGGAGACTGGGCACACTGGGGGCTGTTGGAAGAGGCCACCAGTATGTATCCAGTGATCTCACAAGTTTTGACAGGCCCGGTCTCCATGCTGCAGGAGGAGGTGCACTACCCAGAGGTGGAGGACTGAACTGGAGAGACGATAAGGAACAATTGATAAACATAATCATATAATCAAAAACAACTTAAAATAACCTCACCAGCTTGAAAAGGTGACTAATTCAATGTCTATTTGTCATTTTGTTCAGTCAGCACTTTGTGGGAAATTGGTCATTGTCTCCATCTGCTCTCTGAAGGAGGCTGTGTCATAGTCCATAAGTTTCCCACCATTCCTATTACCACTACTAATTTCTATATTGCTACTAGGCATATGCAGCACTGTACACATACACATAGGAGTCATTCTGCTTGGCAGAGCTTACAATCTATTCAAGACAAACAGAACACATACAAAATTGGAGGAGGTCAAGATCCAAAAGCAGCCTCACAAAGGTGGGTTTTACGCTTGGATTTATTTCATTTAGAAAATTTGATATCTACGCATCACCACTTTGTTCAAAGTGTATTACAATAAAACAATTTGAATAGGACCAGAGCACTGTTCCCTCTAAGCTGTGCGCGTGTGCGCGCGCACACACCTCGCCGAGCGAGCGCACATACTTTACAACAGAGCGCACAAAAATTATGGTTGATTCTGATAGAAAACAACACAGATGTCTTAAAATTTAAAAGTTGTTATGTATTTATGGTTTTCACAAGTTCTACAATGTTTTCTAGTGCAATCAATGTGGTGTACATACTGTATTCTGATGTGTAGTCAGATTTTAAAGTATATAACTCTGAGTGTCGTTATGTGGCGCACAAAAATTTAACCTTCCTTCAAAAGCTGCACAGCTGATATTTTATGTGCACACAGCCTACAGAAAATTAAAGGGAACATTGGACCAGAGACAGTTTGATGAGCTGACTCAGGAAGTCTATTCCAGATGCAACAAGGTGGAAGGAAAGGAGTCTGGAGTTGGACATGGAAGGGAAGGACACAGATAAAAGTGATTTGCCTGATGAGCAGAGTATCCAAGGAGGAGTGTAGGGAGAAATAAGAAAGGAGAAATAATGTGTAGCTGCAGAATGAAAGAACTTCCGGGTCCATAAGAGAAGTTTATGCGGCAACATAAGAAACCAATAAAATGACATGATAAACTGAAGTTGCTCACTTGTAGCAGGTGTGGACTACAGGATAAGTCCTCACTTATGGTTGACGTTACCAATGGAGTCCCACATGAGATCCTTCTCAGCTCCTTCTAAAAGCTTTCAGAAAGCAGCTGTTCCTGTCTGCTCCTGTCTTGCCTGACAATTTTAGTTACATACTTAGCTTAAATGACAAATCCAAGGGGAGGATGGGCTGTGAGGACTTATTCTGGGGTCCACAGAAAACACCTGATACAAGTTTGTTACTCACCTCTAGCAGGTGTTCTCCGTGGACAGCAGGAATACGTCCTCACATACAGGTAACGCCATCCGATGGAGCCCCACGTGGGGACACTCCTAAGCTACTAGTGGAAGCCAGGGCCGGCCCAAGGGTTTAAGCTGTCCCAGGCAAAAGCCCCGGCTGTGCTGCTCTCTCCAGCTGAGCCAAGCTGTGTTGCCCCTCCACGCTGCCAATTCAGTTGGTGAAGTTGGGGGAGGGTCGGTGCAGCATGGCAGAAGCGGGCTGCAGCAGGCCATTTGCTTTGGCACACAAGGCCAGCTGCTTCTGCCCCCCCCCCCCTCCGAGAAAGTTGTGTCGGAGGGGGGGGGGGGGGTCAGAAGCAGCAAGCCATGTGTGCCGAAGCATGGGCAAGCCACAGGCACCATGATGCCCTCAAAGGTCTGCCACCCTAGGTGGCCGCCTAGCCCACCTAGTGGATGGCCCAGCCCTGGTGGAAACATTTGGGAGGTTCACCTCACATGCACGTCATCTTGCCACCTGGGACTAGCCTGATACTATAGCTACAGTATATTAGAATACAACTCCCAGGAGAGGTGGGAGGGCTGTCAGGATTTATTCCTATTGTCCATGAGGAACACCTGGTACAGGTGAGTAACTACCTTTTCTCCATAGACAAGCAGGAATGAAGTCCTTACGTATAGGACTCCCAAGTACAGGCCACCAAAAGCCCCTTAGAAAGCAGACAAGTCTAACAGGGGCAACATTCTGTCTGCCTAATGGTAACAGGACTTGGCAAATCAAGATACAGAAATAAGTACAACAGAAATTGTTCTCTCTTTCTTTCTTTCTTTTGGGTAGACTGAATAGACCAGAATTGGCCTAAGGTGGACAGAGCTGAATTCTAATCCCCAAATAGATTCCAAGGTACAGATTAGTCAAAGGTGAATGCGTGGACAGAAGACCACTTTGCAGCTCTGCAGATCTCTTCCATGGAGATAGCGCATAAGTTGGCCACTGAAGCAGCCATTGCTCTGACATTGTGAGCTGTGAAATGACCATCAAGGCTCAGGCATGCCTGCGCATAAGTGAAAGAGATGCAGTCTGCTAGTCAAATTGAAAGAGAGCGTTTGGAGACAGCATCCCTTAGGACTTACTGGTGTCAAAAGAAACAAAAAGTTGGTTGGACTTTCTTTGGGCTTTTGTTCGCTCTAAGTAGAAGGCTAAGGCTCGTTTGCAGTCCAGCATGTGCAATGCAGCTTCCACTTTGTAAGCATGAGATTTTGGAGAAAATGCTGGAACAAGGAATGACTGATTAAGATGGAAATCCGATACCACTTTTGGAAGGAATTTAGGATGGGTATGGAGGACCACTCTATTATGATGGAATTTTGTATAAGGTGGATGAACTACTAGGGCCTGAAGCTCGCTCACCTGCGTGCTGAACTGACTGCCACCAGAAAAAAAGGTTTCCAGGTCAAGAACTTCAGAGGACAGGAATTGAGAGGCTCAAAGGGGTGCTTTCATGAACTGCACAAGAACCACATTGAGGTTACATGACAACGCAAGAGTTTTGTAGGGAGGCTTCAAGAAAAGCAACTCCCGCATGAAGAGAACAACCAAAGGCTGCACTAAGATGGACCTCTCTTCCACACCTTGATGATAAGCTCCAATTACACTGAAGTGGACCCTGATGAAATTGAACTTAAGTCCAGACTTGGAGAGGTACAGAAGATATTCAATCAGTTTTTGTGTGGAACAGAAGAAAGGATCAAGGGCCTAGCCCTTACACCAGCAAGCAAACTTCTTCCATTTGCAAGAGTAAGATTTTCTTGTAGAGGCCCTCGTGGAGGCCAAGAGGACTTCAGTCACACTGTCCAGCAGGTTGAGCTCAGACAACATTAGCCTCTCAACATCCATGCCATGAAGCCCAAGGATCAGATGATGGGGTGCAACACTGTTCCGTCATCCTGCGATATCAGTTCTGATACATGTCTCAGCAGGAGTGGTTCCTGACTAGTGAGCTGTAACAGGAGAGGAAACTAAGGCTGTCAGGGCCTGTAAGAAGCAATGAGAATCATCTTGCCTCCATCTGTTTTGAGCTTTTGGGGGCGGGGGGGGGGGGGGTTTGCAATGAGAGGTACTGGAGGATACGCATACAGAAGACCCTTCTCCAAATGTAGGCTAATCTTTTATCTCATCTTATCCTGAAGCAGAACTGGTCCACCTGGGCATTTTGCAGAGTAGCGAAAAGGTATATTGAGGGGGTGCCCCACTCTCGAAAGATGTGGGCTGCCACCATCTTGTGAGCCTCTACCTGATGACTCAATTGAGTCTCCCGCACCAGCAATGACAATCTGAGGAGTCTGTCGTGTGGGGAGGAAGGCTTTTACCTGAGTCATGTCAAGTAGGGCTCCTACAAATGACAATTGTTGGGTGGGCTATAGGTGGGATTTTGGGTAATTTAGGACAAACCCTAGTAGTTCTAATACCCGAATGGTCAACTGTCTTGATTCTTGCACTCCTTCTGCAGTGGTATTCTTGACCAGCCAATCATCCAGATAGGGGAAGATGAACATTCCCAGCATCCAGACGTAAGCAGCTACTACCGCGAGGCATTTCGTGAAAACACGAGGTGCTGAGACTAAGCCAAAAGGCAACACTTGGTATTGGAAGTGCTGTTCCCCCAGGAAGAATTTGAGATACTTCCTGCGATTGGGATGTATCTGAATGTAGGTATACACATCCTTCAGATCCAGGGAGCATAGCCAATCTCCTCTTTGAAGATAAGAAAACAGGCTGCCTATAGAAATCATTCTGAACTTTTCTCTTATCAAGTATGTTTTCAGATCTCTTAGGTGTTGGATGGGATGGGATGGGGTCTCCCTGTTTTCTTGAGGATAAGGAAATACCTGGAATAAAATCCTTGCCATCTCTGCTATGGTCCAGAAAACAACTTCACTGATAAAGTCCCCAAACAAACTACGCTCTGACAAAAAGAATTTATAGTTTGTTTGGGGACTTAATCAGTGAAGTTGTTTTCAGGATAATTTTATTCACTGGAGTGGGGTTAATTTATACTGATCTCTGCTATGGTGGCATGAGTTCAATCGCGAGATCTGTCAAGAGGGTGGTGATTTCTCTCTGAAGCAGTTCCTGATATAGAAGGTCGAGGTGATGCACCCTTGGTGGGCAATTTGGAGGTAGTTCGAATAAATGTAATTTGTAACCATTTTGGATGATCTGCAGAACCCATGTGTCTGAGGTTATGAGAGGCAACTTTGGGCAAAAAGAGTAAGCCTTACCCTGATCGGAGGATTTTCCAGTGCAGTTACTGGTAGAGTGGTTATGCTTTGTAGGAACCAGTCAAACCCCCACCCCTGGCTTTGGCTGAGGAGCAGTCTGGGCTTTATGAGGTTTTTCTCACTGTGGTTGTGGTTGAAGAGCCTGTTTTGGTTGAGAGGTTTGGGACCAAGAATGTACCTAAAATCTACGAGAGTAACAGATCTTTTTCTGTCCCTCTCTTTGGTACCTCCTGCGATAGAAGACTGGCTTGGATGTACACCTTAAGAGATTACGAAGGGTGACATGCTGCTTTTCAATGAAGCCAGCTTTCTCTTCGACCGGTTCTCCGAAGAGATTCTCTCCACAGCACGGCACGTTGGCAAGCTTGTCCTACACTGTTTCAGGTCTGAGGACTGAAGCCAGGCAAGTCTCTAAGTGCCAATACCCAAGAAAGAGGTACTTGATGCTGTTTCAAAGGTATCATAGGTCACATGGACAATGAACTTTGAGCAGTCCTTGCCATGAGCCACTAGGGAACAACAGTGCTCCAATTTCTCTGGAGGGAGATACTGGGACAGATCAGCGAGGTCACACATGATGTTCTTCAAAAACATGCTCATGTAGAACTTGTAAGAGGTTACGCGGACTAACAGGATGGAACTCTGAAAATACCTCCTCCGCAAAGAGTCCAGTGTTTGACCCTCCCTCCCAGGGGGCACCAAAGAATGAGTCTTGGAACTCTTGGATCTCTTAGAGTTCATTCAACGACCAATGGTGCGGAAGTTGGGGTTTTTCGAAACTGGGAGCCTTCTGAACTCTATACAATGAGTCAAGCCTTCTACCAACTGGAGGTACAGTGAGGGGGTTTACCCATAATTCTCATCCATACTTTCTGAAGGATACGCTGCATGGGCACTGTCACAGCCTCCTTAGGGGCATGGCGTACTGAAGGATCTCCAACTCTTCTGCCTTGGGATCATCCTCAGTCTCCAAAGAAAATGATATGGCCTTGGCCATGTTTCTGACAAAATCTTGGAAGGTCATGTCCTCACGAGGGGACTTGTGTCACTCACGAGGGTGAGAAGGGTCCAACGGAAGCTCAAGAGACCTGTCCAACAAGTCCTCGGACTCAACATCGGTGACCCAGCCTTCTGAGCCAGACTCAGAGAGGAAATCAAAGTACTTCTGAGTCTTTCTGCCCAATACACTGGACATCGATATCCATCAGGCATAGGTTGATACTGAGGCCCTTTGAGGTCTTGATATTGCTCAGCCTCCTGTAGGCAGGCAGAGTTTTGAGAATTCACTCAGTACTGCTACTTTGGAACAGTCCAAGCTGTCAGCTCCCATGGAGTTTGTGTCATCATGAGCTTCTCCTCAATTTTCTTAGCTAAGTGCTCCTTAAGGGCTGCCAATGACTGAAGACATGGGGGCCTCATCAGTGTCAGTCAATGTCATCAAATCAATCGAGGATTATTGGCAGGCTAGTCACAGTCCCTTGGAGGCCATCATGACCCCTCCGATGACATGGAGAATGAGCTTTCCTTACATGGGGGCTGCTTTGGGGCCTCCATCACTTTAATCCCTGGTGCTCCCAGCATTGTGCTCCGATGAACCCCAATTCCGATGCAACAAAACCTCAACCTGCGGCTTGACAGTGGAAGTCCTCAATGCCTTTGAAGTCGAGGATAAATACTCTCTCTTCCTTAGGGCTGGATTGGTAGAGGACTTCCTATTGCTGCTCGGTTCCATGTTGAGCTCGAGGACTCATCAATGCCGATGCACTATCAGCATCCAGTACAGCTTCAGGTTCTTTTTATTTTCTTTATAAATCATTTCAATAATACAAATCAAGCAATATACTTAAAATAATAGAAATAGAGAAGACATACAGTGAAAAAACACCAAAAATAGCAAAAAAATACATATAAGAAAAAAAGAGAAAATATAGATGCACTTTTCTTTAATAGCTCACAATTTAAGGGAGGAGAATCACATTAGAAAAGAGGTTGATATCAACAGCCCCATACACCAAAGAAATATCACCCAAACTGAGAGCCAGAGCTGCAGCCGGATGGAAATATGACCAAGGAGCCAGAAGGACTCTACACATCCAGAAAACTCCACAGTTGCTTAGAATCATAGAATACATATATATTATCACATTTCAACAAACATTTACAAGGAATTCTAAGAAAAAAAAGAAATATCCAGATAATCCAATTCAAGGCGCATCAGGAGAAATTGACATTTCTTTGTTTGAGTGACAAAGGAAATGTCTGGGAAAACCCAGGCCTTTTGACCAAGAAACAGTTTTTCTCTATTACAAAAAAGAAGTCTAAGGGTCCAAGTTCTGTTGCGTTCAAGAACAAAGGATATCATCAAGGTTGCTCTCTGTGATCCTTCAATCATGGAGTCATCCAGTACTTGCGTCAAATTAAGAGAATCCATTGAGGCGCCCTCCTGTCCAACATCTGCTGTAATATTACTAGATCTTCATAGGCAAATAATACACCATGGAGCTAGGAGGAACAGCCTTCTCAGGAACCCACAAAATGACCAACAGGTAATACTTGAATAATTCCACAGGAGAAATCATAGAGGATATGGGAACATTAACAAATCTTACGCTCAAACGTTTAGAGAAATTCTCAAGTTTCTCTAATTGCCCATGTATATTAGAATTATCCCATACAAGGGCTGACTTGTAGTCTGTAGAGACTGCATCTGAGAAGTTAAAGAATTCACCTTCGCTTCAAAATCAGAATGAACTTCCTCCTGCAACTTTATCCAGACCTGAAGTGCCTGAGTTTTGAGATGCTTGGAAACTGACCTTTCCAGCTGCACAATAGCCATCGAAATCACATCCAATGCAACCACCACAGGTTGACTAGGGCGCTGGCACTAAGTTATTTAACTGAAGAGGGCAAAGATGAACCAGTCCCAGTTTGCTGGGCAGGAAGATCTGCAGAGACATCTGCCGAAACAAGCATTCGAGCCCCACTCGCATTTGAACCGGCAGCCAAAACAGCTTCCTCTTCCTGTTTATAGGACATTTCCAATGACATGCACAGTGCCCCAGTGACTGGAAACTCCCCCACTTTCCAGTCACCCAACCCGAGAGCCAGTCCTCGGCTGCTGTGGTTCCAAGTTGCACCGTGCTTAACCCTTTCATGGCTGTTGTTGCCATATGGCAACCTTCAAATTTTCCCCCAAATTTTTCACCAGATTCTATATTTCCAAAAATATCCGCACACTGTGAGTGAAATGTGATGTGTACCTGTGCTTGACATCTTTAAAAAACTGTTATTTAAACTATCACACCCAGCAGTAAATGAAACTGATGCCAAGACTGCTTTTAATTTTCAGCCATTCAGGACCGTAGTTGCCATATGGCAACAGTAAATATTGTTTCTTAGAAATACATTTTTTTCAAAAAAACTTTATATTCTGCATCATTTAGCTCAAATCTTAATTTAAAAAAATAGAAAAAAACCTTTCAGTTACAAAACAATTATGTGGACGCAAAAGGGTTAATAGTGGTCTTGGGACAACAGGTGGAGGACGCTGTTTGGGGCTCAGACTAACATCTGATGCTGAAAGGGCCACCTCAAAGCCAGGTCCAACACTCATCCCGACAGATTCCTGTGCCTCAGGATAACAAACTGCATGATATACTGCTTAGGGAGGGAATCAATCGCAGGGTAAGTCTTCACCTTTCCCTTTCTCTTCCCTATCAGGGGCAAGGAAAAATCACTCCCAAGGAAAAATTAGCACAACAAGCAGAAGCAAAACACAGCCGACCCACCAGAGCAGGGCTACTAAGCTACCACTATCTTGGATCCGCCCTCCTGAAGTTTCAGGTTCTATAGTGATGGCCGATAGCAATGGGCCAGTTTTACCAGCACCAAAAAGTGGACTATGCTTTCTCCTCAGAAGTCTTCAACTTTTGTTTTGTCATCTGCAAACACAAATGACATAAAGAAGGGTTATAGTCGGGCCCAAGACACTGCAGGCACTGTTTGTGGGTGTCCGTGATACACATGATCCTACAGCACCAGGTGCACTTTGTAAACCCACGGTTGGCAAGCTTCTGAGACATATCGGATGGAAAAATAGCTATAGCGAAATCAAATGGCTCAATTTTTAAGAATATAAAAAAACATATGAATCTGATTCTGTGCACCTCAGACCTAAATGCATCCTATGCAGCGCCAAAGGAAACTTACAAAACAGCCAAAAAATCTGACTAAAGAAAGCTAATTGGTAGAAAAAGAAACACAGTGGCAAGCAGATTAATAAGAACAACAATATGTACTATATACATAATGAAAAAACAATACAAAACGACAGTGACGTATACGGACCCACAAAGAGTGTTGGATTTGTGGAAAGAAAGAGACTCAAGTTCTCAGGTATGGCTGTGGCAGCAGGTGAGACTGGGCACGCATGCACAGGGAGCTTTCTAAAAGCTTCTAGAAGGAGTTGAGAAAGTTCCTGTGTGGAGCTTCATCAGTGATGTCACCTTTCACTGGTCTACAATTTTTTAAAAGTTGTCTGCTTCAGGGACAAAATGTCAATTCTTATGGATGTTGATTCAAAAATGATAATTAAAACTGCTGATTGGCTACGGTTTCCAAGATTTCTAAGCTTTTCCATTTTACAAGTGTATATATAGCGAGGTCTTTTATATAACACGTATATATAAGCCCTCACTTGATTTGCAGCTTGTTATGCTGTGAGGGCTTCTGTGCATCAGTGATACTTAGGGCTAAGCTATTGGTAGCTTAACTACTGGCAGGGTCTCCCAAGATGGACAGGTCACAGCTGAGGTGCCAGACCAAGACAAACCATCCATGTGGGCAACAGCAGAATGGGACAGTGTTGGCGGCGGAGGTGACACTTCTGTGTCAATTGCAACAACACTTGAATTAAACTGCGCAGAAGAAAGGCTGGAACTCTATTTCCATATCTTGCCAAGAAAACCCAATGGACAGTCAGAACAAAACAAATTGTACTATAGTGATGGAAGATGAGAACCCCAGGTCTGATAACGTAAACAATCGATCTACGTTTACCCGTTCCACTCCATTCATTAATTTATAGACTTCTATCATATCTCCTCTCAGCCATCTCTTTTCCAGGTTAAAGAGCCCTAACCTTTTTAGCCTTTGTTCATAGGAGTATCCTTCCATCCCCTTTACCATTTTGGTGGCTCTTCTCTGAACCTTTTCTAATAACACTATATCCTTTTTAAGATACGGCGACCAGAATTGCACACAATATTCAAGGTGCAGTCTCACCATGGAATGACATAGAGGCATTATAATATCTTTTGTTTTATTTCCCATTCCTTTCCTTATGATACCTAGCATTCTATTTGCTCTCTTGGCCGCCACTGCACACTGGACCGAGGGTTTTAACATGTTATCCACAATGATGCCTACATTTTTTTCCTGGGTGGTGGTTCCTAATGTGGAACCTTGCATCTTATAACCATAGTTTGGATTGTTCTTCCCTAGGTGCATAACTTTGCACTTGTCCACATTAAATTTCATCTGCCATTTTGACGCCCAGTTTTCCAATTTATCAAGATTCTCTTGCAATTTTCCACAATCCTCTTGGGTTTTAAAAACTTTAAATAGTTTTGTGTCATCTGCAAATTTGATAACCTCACTCGTTATTCCCATTTCCAAGTCATTTATGAATATGTCAAAAAGCAGCGGACCCAGCACAGATCCCTGGGGTACACCACTATTCACCTTTCTCCACTGGGAAAATTGGCCATTTAGCCCTACCCTCTGCTTTCTATCTTTTAACCAGTTCCTGATCCACAATAGTACACTGCCTCCTATCCCATGACTCTTTAGTTTTGCCAAAAGTCTCTGATGAGGGACCTTGTCAAAGGCTTTCTGAAAGTCCAGATACACTATATCAACTGACTCACCTTTGTCCACCTGTTTATTCACACCTTCAAAAAAACATAATAGATTAGTAAGACAAGATCTTCCTTGTCTAAAGCCATGTTGGCTGTCTCCCATTAGGCCATGACTATCTACATGCTGAGTAATTTTGTTCTTTATGATGGTTTCTACCATTTTTCCCGGTACTGACGTCAGGCTCACCGGTCTGTAGTTTCCCAGATCACCCCTGGAACCCTTTTTAAAAATTGGCGTTACATTGGCAATCCTCCAATCTTCAGGTATTACAGATGATTTTAATGACAGATCACAGATTACTAATAGCAGGTCTGCAATCTCATATTTCAGTTCTTTCAACACCCTTGGATGTATACCATCTGGTCCAGGTGATTTGCTACTCTTCAGTTTATCTAATAGTTGTAATACATCTTCCCGATGTATCGATATTTCCTTCAATTCTTCCGCACCTTTAAATACCACTTCAGTCATGGGTAACATCCCTACATCTTCCTCAGTAAAGACCGAAGCAAAGAATTCATTCAGTCTCTCCGCTATCGCCTTGTCGCCTCTTAGTGCCCTTTAGCCCCTCTATCATCTAATGGACCAAATGACTCTCTCACAGGTTTTTTGCTATGAATGTACTTGAAAAAGTCTTTATTTTGCGTTTTTGCTTCCGCAGCAAGCTTCTTCTCAAATTCTCCCTTTGCCTGCCTTATCAATGCCTTGCATTTGACTTGCCAGTGCTTGTGCTGTTTCCAGGTTTCGTCGTTTGGCTCTTTTTTCCATTTCCTGAAAGATGCTTTTTTGGCAGCAACAGCCTCCCTGACCTCACCTTTAAACCATGCTGGCAGGTTTTTGGACTTCCTTCCACTTTTCTTAAAGCGTGGAATACAGCTGGTCTGGGCTTCCATGATAGTAGTTTTCAACAACACCCAAGCGTGATGTAAGTCTTTAACCTTTGCAACTGCTCCTTTTAGTTTTTTCTTAACTATTTTCCTCATTTTATCATAGTCTCCCTTTCGAAAGTTAAAAGATAGTACTATGGATTTCCTTACTATCCCTCCTCCACTAAATAAATCAAACGTGATTATGCTATGATCACTATTGCCAAGTGGCCCCAACACCCTTATCTCTTGCACCAGATCTGGTGTTCCACTAAGGACTAGGTCCAATATGGCTTCCCCTCTGGTCGGTTCATGAACCAGCTGCTCCAAGAAGCAGTCATTTATTTCATCTGTGTATACTGTGTATACCATGGACTGTATGAAGAACAAGCCAGTCAGTACTAGAGGAGGTGAAACCTAAGCTTTCTTTAGAAGCTCAGATGACAAGACTTCAATTTTCATACTTTGGACACATCATGCGAAAAGAGAAATCATTAGAGAAAGACATCAAGGCAAGGTAGAAGGTCAATGCAAAAGAGGAAGGCCAGCAATGAGAAGAATCGATACAATAACAGCAGCTATGGGTGCCACTCTGTCAACAATGAGCTGCCTGACTGAAGACCGAACGTAGTTTAGGACAATTACAACATAGCGTGATCATAGTAGAGTTTTAATTGCAAATTATTATAAATATAGATCTTTATTTAAAAAGCTAGTATGAAACAGAAAGCAAGAAACAATTATGTATACATTAGAATTCCTTTCAGACCTTATTCAGGGTCTACTCGGCATTTCTTGGCTTGTTTCTTGTATTCTGTAAATGGCGTATCTCTTGTCACTGTCCAGCAATAGTCTGCAAGCACTGATGGGCTCCATTTGCCTTGATATCATTTCTCCATCGTGCAATGTCCTGATGAAATTGCTCACCATTCTCGTCACTCAATGCTCCGCAGTTCAGTGGAAAAAAATCAAGAAGAGTGCAAAAAATGTATCTTTAGTGACATTTTGCAGACAAGACTTTTGTGTGCATTGAGGAGTTTTTCCACCAACTCCCTGCAGTTGTTTGCCTTGCTGCTTCCGAGAAAACTTGTTGCCATCAACTGAAAGGCTTTCCATGCCGTCCTTTCTTTGCCATGTAGTGCAGGTTAAATGCATCATCTCGAAGAAATTCATGAATCCGAGGACCAACAAAAACACCTCCCTTTATCTTAGCTTCACATAGTCTTAGAAATTTCCTGCTGCGATACTTGAAAGCTGGTTTTGTTTTGTCTATGGCCTTGACAAAATTTTTCATTAGACACAGCTTAATGTGGAAGGATGGTAACAAAATCTTCCTTGATTCAACAAGTGATGGATGCTGCACACTTTTCTTTCTAGGCTCCAATGACTGTTGGAGTGACCAATCTCTCTTGATGTAATGGGAATCTTTCACATGACTATCCCATTCACTGAGAAAAGAGCAGTAACTTTGTGTATCCAGTCTGCAGACCGAGCAACGACTTTCAAATCACCACTAAGCTGCCACTAATGTTGGTCATAGTTTATGCTTCTCAACAGCTGTTTTAGATCATCATATGTTTCCTTCATACGGACTGCGTGACCAACTGGAATCGATGGGAAAACATTGCCATTATGCAGCAAAACAGCTTTAAGACTCGTCTTGGATGAATTGAACAGTCTCCACTCATCTGGATGATGAATGATGTTGAGGGCTGCCGTCAGACCGTCGTTGTTGTTGCAGACTACAAGATCACCTTCCATGAAGAAGAATGTAACAAGATCCTTTTAACATTAATGGAACATGGAAATCCTATCAACACCTGACAAGAGATTTCACTGCTACAGTCTGGAGTCCAACGGCTCTGCCTTACTCTTAGCTAGTTCCAAATCCCTGACAAGGTCATTCAGTTCACCTTGTGTTATGAGGTATGTTCAGAGGAGGAGGATGGGAAAAAATCTGGGGCTGGTAACATTGATGGTTTGGGACCAGACATTTCATCTCCTTCCTCTTCCTCATCTGACTCAAGCGAAAATGATTCTGGAGCATCAGAAAACAAAAGTCCTTCTCTGTGGGGTACTGGGCATATAGCTGATGGAATGTTTGGATACTACACAGTCCACTTTTTCTTCTTCGACAAACCTTTCCCAACAGGAGGCACCATGCAGAAGTAACAATTACTGATATGATCTGTCAGCTCTCTCCAAATCATTAGCACTACCAAAGGCATGGATTTCCTTAATCTATTCAACCGCTGGCAAAGATTTGTTGCCCAAGTGTAGCGGCATATGTGTGGGGCCCAGCTCGTGCCCTGATCTCCAATTTTGCAGCCAAAGTAAAAATGGTTTATAGGCGACTGGGGAAACAGATAGATCAACAAGAGACTATACTGTGCTGATGGACTATATCTCTCTGTCGCAGGGAAAAGAATCCTAAGTGAAAACTTCAGGCAGTATGTGGATATGCATTTAAACTAGAAAAAGGGGGTGACGGACGGAGAAGGACAAGTTCAGGACGTCATTCCCTGCAAAAGCAGAATAACATCAGAAACAGCCACACTTTTAAACCACAAATCAAAAGCAAGTGGGAAGAAGTTGGCAGAACACAATTAATGCAAAATACATGCAAGCCAATTAAATGCTGGAAGGCAATGAGCACAAATGCTCGAAGCTTAGCCAACAAAGTTCCAGACCTGGAAGCCCTAATGGTGGAAATGGACTTGGACATTGTGGCCATTACAGAAACATGGTTTAATGAATCGCATGATTGGGATATAGCCATAGCTGGCTATAATCTATAAAGAAGAGACAGAGAAAATGGAAAAGGAGGAGGAGTAGACTTGTATGTCAAAAGCAATATTAAACAAATCCATATTTGTAGGGGATTTATAGAGCAATAAAACAAGAATGATTATAGGAAAATTGCTCCAAAAATTGCAAAAATGCTGATATATACTATTCTTATACACTTAAATAGGATCAAAAAAGTGACCCAATAAACTTCTCTTATATGTAAGATGATTCTCAACGAAATACTTTTTTTCTCATTTGGATGTGAGTCTCAAAATGAATGGAGGAGGATAGCTACAGGCCTTAATAACTGAAAAGCCTGAGAAAGTACTCTCTCCTTCCTTACATCAAGGACTCAACCTTCCAAAATTTTTTGTATATAAGTAAAAATCTTTCTTCAAGCAGATTTTAATTCAATTGAGCTCTGCAAACTCTATTTAACTGATAACCACAAACACTTGGGTATTTATTTATATCAAAAAAACCGTCGAAGAAGAGGAATGAGATCTTCAATACGTAAGTCTCTGTTATATATGATAGTATTTCAATCAATTATATGAACTCCTGAAAGTTTCATTCAAAAAATTTTTTTTTTTTTTTTTTTGTGAGTTCTATATTGCTTATTCAAAAGCTCAAAAAGACTTATCTGTAGAAGAGATCTTTTCAAATCCTCTATTTTCCCATTTTCCCGACGCAAATTGTCAGCGCTGGCGCGTTTCACCGCTCCCGCGGTTTCTTCGGGGGATTCTTGGCTTTCACGGCGTGTCTTCTAGGATCTTTTATTTTCATTCAAAAAACAGCCTTGTAGCTGCCATAATCTTTGTCAAAAAGACGCCGCACTTGAAATGCAGCTACTGAAATGCAGGAGGCATGGGGAAAAGAAGAAGTGCTCTGAATTGTGTTGGAAGGAGCAGATGGCACTGTCATCCATACTGCTGTAGTCTACAGACCTCCAAATCAAATCGAACAGATAGATAACGAATTGATTACAGATATTGCCAAGATAGCCACAAAGGGGGAAGCGATCATATTGGGTGACTTTAATCTACCCGATGTGGATTAGATTACTCCTTCTGCAAATCTGGAAAGAAGCAAAACAATTGTGGATGCTTTCCAAGATGCATTACTTAGACAAATGGTGATGGAATCAACCAGGGAAAGCTCAACGCTGGATTTAGTGCTCACCAACGGCGATAGCGTGTCGAATGTCTGGGTGGGTGCCCCTGTGAGCAGCAGCGATCATCACACGGTGAGGTTTGAGATAAAAGCCAAGGTGCAGTCCAATCATATCAAGCTCAAAGTCCTAAACTTCAAAAACACTGACTTCAGTAAAATGGCTAAGTACCTAAAGGAGGAGTTTGCAGGGTGGAAGGGGATAAGGGAAGTGGAATTGCAATGGGCTAAACTAAAGGTGGCAATAAAAGGGGCAACAGATAAATATGTAAGAAAAATAAATAAAAACAAGAGGAGAAGGAAACCTATTTGGTTTTCCAAAGAAGTGGCTGCTCAAATAAAGGCAAAAAACACAGCTTTCGCAAAATTCAAAAGCTTGCAAACAGAGGAACACAGAAATGAATACAAGATCAAATTCAAAGAGACAAAAAGAGAAATGAGGAAAGCAAAATCAAAGGCAGAGGAAAAGATGGCTAAAGATGTGAAGTGTGGCGACAAAACTTTCTTCAGGTATATTCGGGAAAGGAAGAAGATCAGAGGTGGAATTGCAGGACTCAGAAATGCTGTGAATGGATTTGTGGAAAGTGACATTGAAAAAGCGAAATTGCTAAACAAATACTTCTGCTCTGTTTTTACTAAAGAATACCCTGGAGAAGGACCGCCTGTGACTCCCAAATATAAAAATGGGAATGAAATAGATACCACACCATTCATGCACTTGGGTAGCAGAAATCTAAGGGAAATGTACGCGATAGGGGGCGAGAGGTTGGTGTGCATGGATCAGGAGAAAGACCTTGGTGTGATTATTGCTGTAGATCTCAAGGTGGCAAAACAGTGCAAAAAGGCGGTGGCAAAATCCAGGAGGATGTTGGCTGCATATAAAGAGGAATGGGATACATCCCAGGATACTGAAAGAACTGAGAGAGGTTCTTGCAGGACCGTTAAAGGATGTTTTCAACAGATCCTTGGAAACAGGAGAAGTTCCTCAGGACTGGAGAATGGCTGATGTGATACCTCTACACAAAAGTGGTGACAGGGAAGAAGTGAAAAACTACAGGGCTGTGAGCCTTACCTCGGTGGCGGGAAAAGTAATGGAGGCGCTCCTGAAAGAGCGAATAGTGGACTTTCTCAAAACCAACAGGTTGCAAGATCCAAGGCAACATGGTTTTACCGAAGGATGCTCTTGCCAAACAAATCTGATTGAGTTCTTTAACTGGGTGACCAGAGAACTAGATCAGGGGAATGCGATGGATGTCATCTACCTGGATTTCAGCAAAGCCTTTGATACTGTTCCTCATAGGAGGCTTATCAATAAACTCAGTAGTTTGGGGATGGGTCCCAAGGTGGTAAACTGGATCAGAAATTGGTTGACTGACAGACAACAGAAGGTGGTACTAATGCCACTGTATAAGTCACTGGTGAGGCCTCACTTGGAATACTGTGTTCAGTTTTGGAGACCATATCTTGCAAAGGATGTAAAAAGACTGGAAACTGTTCAGAGGAAGGCAACCAAAATGATTTGGAGCATGCGTCAGAAACCTTATGAGAAGAGACTTGAAGACCTAAATATGTACACTCTGGAGGAGAGGAGGGATGGGGAGATATGATTCAGATCTTTAAATACTTAAAGAGAAATAAAGAACAAACAAACCTCTTCCAAAGACGGGGAAGCTGTAAAACCAGAGGGCATAACATGACGCTGCAAGGTGGTAAATTGAAAGGCAATGTCAGGAAATACTTTTTCAATGAAAGAGTGGTGGATGCTTGAAATGCCCTCCCGATGGAAGTGGTGGGGGCAAACACAGTGACGGAATTCAAAATGGCATGGGACAGACACAGTGGATCCCTTTACAGCAACAGGATAAAATCAAAATAAACTGAACCATCTAATTTCTCAACAAATAGGGGTGTCCTACATGGAGCGGTGGGTTCACCCCTAAACAAAGACATGGGGAGGGGTGGCCTGCACAGAGTGGCAGGTGCACCTACCCCTACCATCTTACTGGGCAGACTAGATGGACCATACTGGTCTTTATCTGCCGTCATTTACTATGTTACTGTATGTTAATCAAAGCGGTTATACTGCGTTTTTGTGATGTAAAAGTCACTTCACCACAAACATAGCAGAAGTGATCAGCATTGTTCAAACAGTTACGAGTCATCTCTCACTTTGGATAAATGGAAAAAATCCAATACTGAGAAGACTGGTCTACAGCCAAAATACTACTGACACATCATGTTTATTAAAACAATGTTTCGCAATTTCTTCTGCAAAATGATGTAATTAAGCTGAGTTAGAATTGCATCATCTAGGAATAACATGATGCAATTCATATCATGTATGACACAATAGCACCTTCAAAGTGCATCACTCATTGTTTTGCCTGAAAAGCAATTACTGGCCAAACAAAAACATAGATTTATCAGAAATACAGTCAAAGATGTGCATGTATTTTAGTAATTTATGATTTAATTTGATATCCATTCCCTTTATAACTTGCATATCCTTAGCACTTCCAAAGTCAAGGTCATATGTACTGACCCAGTAGTGTAAATTGAAAAACAAAAGAAAATAAAACTTTTAAGTATCATTTTCATTCTCAGCGACCCAGTAAAGTGTGACTGAATTTATTTTAGAAGCAATTTGGCTGTAGAACAGTGATAAGTGAGGATTTATCTTGCTTGTCCAAAAAGAGATTATGTGAATGCAGCAACACTGGCAGAAGATTACTTGTGCAACTGACATAAAAAGACTGAAGGGGACAGAGATGGCTCAGTGGGAGACCAGTAAAGCACAGTTACTCACCTGTAACAGGTGTTCTCCAGGGACAGCAGGAATTAGTCCTCACATATGGGTGACATCGGCGCCGACGGAGCTCTCGTGCGGAGCAATTCCCCAGCTTTCAAAGAAAGCCTTTAGGATTGCATCGCACATGCGCAGTCCCCTTCCCGCCCAAGGGTGCCATCTTGCTCAATCAAATGACCTAGCTAAAAAGACGGCAAAATAAATAAAAACAAATAATAGGACTGCAACTCCAGGGGAGGAGGGAGGGTCGTGAGGACTGATTCCTGTTGTCCCTGGAGAACACCTGATACAGGTGAGTAACTTCGCTTTCTCCAGGAACAAGCAGGAAATCAGTCCGAACATATGGGACTCCCTAGCGAGAACCCATAGCTGAAAAATGGCTCCCTCTAGAAGAGCAGCAGCAGCTGCACTAGGAATTCAGCCGAAAAAGCAACACCCCCCGATAGACTGATACCAAAGGGTCAGAGGGTTGGAGTTGCCTAAACCTCAAATAGGTTACGGAGAACCGCCTGGTCGAAAGCACTGTCCCATTGGGACTCCCTATCCAGGCAGTAATGGGCTGCAAAAGTCTGGCTTGAAGACCAAGTTGCGGCCCGGCAGATGTTGCGATGCCCTTGCTTGGGCCCGAAGGCTTACAAGCATAGAGCAGCCTTATGGTGGCCTTTTAAATAAAGCTTCCCTTGTTTGTCACCAGAGGGATTCTGGGACTTGTAGTTGGCTTACTTATATAAGGACAAATGTAGTTGTGAGACCGGTGGTTTAAGGCAGCAAGAAAATTTATTATTTTTTTGGGATTCCAAGGCATTAAAGCTCAAAACGCAAAAGCAAGAGGATGCTTCTCCAACATAAGAGTAAATCAGGTTAACAGAGGAAAATGCAACAAAAACCTTCTATCACTGGGCAGCAGCTTTCTTCCCAATAATCTTTCACAGAGCACAGCTTCTGGTGGTCATTCAACATAACAGGTAAACTTTTTAACAGCTGCTGTTTTCTTTTCCAAACCAAACTTTTACTAAAGGCAGCTTCTGGGCTTCAGAAGCTTACATACTTAGTAGGACACAGTCTTGGCTTTTTCCAACTCTTGGCAGTCACAGAAATTAGTCACTATATTGTTTCACAGTTTTTCAACCCTGTTCAACAATGCTCAGTTCTCCTTTAGACAAAAAGAGCAATCCATTGGTGACAATTCTGACTCAGCTTCTGGCACACAAGAATCCACCTGCATCTCTTCTATGGACACCAGGTACAGAGTAGCTACTCACCTGTAACAGGTGTTCTCCAGGAGCAGCAGGAATCAGTCCTCACATATGGCTGTCATTGGTGCCGATGAAGCCCCAGCGGAGCATTTCCCCAGCTTTCTATGAAAGCTTTTGGGAATGCAGGCACGCATGCGCGGTTCCCTTCCCGCCTAAAGGTGCCATCTTACCTCAGTCAAATGACATAGCTAAGAACAGCACACAAAAATGAAAAATAAACTATGTACAACTGCAGCTCCCAGGGGAGGAGGGAGGGTTGTGAGGACTGATTCCTGCTGCTCCTGAAGAACACCTGTTACAGGTGAGTAACTACTCTTTCTCCAGGACCAAGCACGAAGTCAGTCCTCACATATGGGTGACTCCCTAGCTCTGGGCTACCGAGGAACCCAGGCTGAACAAGAGTACTCCCTCTAGTCTCAGCAGCAAAGAAAGGCTTTTCAAGGACACAACCTCCACCGGTAGCCCAACAGAGGGCAGAAGGGCAGGAGTTGCCTAAACCTCAAAGAGATTCCGGAGTACTGCCTGGCCAAAAGCACTGTCCCTACGGGACTCCCTCTCCAGACAGTAATGAGGCGCAAAAGTCTGGCTTGAAGACCAAGTTGCAGCCCTGCAGATGTCTACCAAGGGCACAGAGGGGAGATGAGCCACTGAGGCAGCCATTGCCCTGACACGATGGGCCGTGACCCTACCCTGCAAAGGGAGGTCAGCCGCCTTGTAAGCCCAGGTGATACAGTCAGCCACCCAGATGGACAAGGTACGCTTGGACACAGCCAAACCCAACTTATTGGGGTCAAAGGATACGAAGAGCTGAGTAGCCCTTCTATGCCCCTGCGTACGGTCAACGTAGAAGGATAAGGCCTCCTACAGTACAGGGTATGCAGGACTGCTTCAGCCTGGCTTGCATGAGGACTAGGGAAGAATGTTGGAAGAACCACCTCCTGATTGAGGTGGAAAGAGGATACAACCTTTGGGAGGAACTTTGGATGAGTCTGAAGGACTATCCTGTTCCTATAAATCCTGGTGTAAGGCCTATCACAGACCAGGGCCTGAAGCTCACTCACTTGCCTAGCCGAGGTAAGGGCTATCAGGAAGAGTATCTTCCAGGAGAGGAAGCGTAGAGGACAAGTAGCCATCGGCTCAAAAGGTGGGCGAGTCAGTTGCTGCAAGACCACATTCAGCTCCCACTCAGGGGCAGGAGGACGGATTGGAGGTTTGAGCAAAAGCAAGCCCCTGAGAAAGCGGGACACCAAGGGGTGACCTCAGGGCCGGATTTACCTTGAGTGAGGCCCTATGCCAACAAAAATTGTGGGCCCCCAGCAGGGGCGGCCCAAGGGGGGTGTGGGCCTCATTTGCATAAGGGGCCTCATTTGCATAAATATTTGCATAATGTTACCATATACTAACTTTTAGTAAACGTGCCTCTTAATGAGTGTATGGATAAAGAAAGACTAAAAGATTTCTACATTACTATAATCCAGTGCCAACTGCCAGACACATTAGGAACTACTACAAACACTGCCCATTTAGAACCCATAGCAAACCCGCCGTATCCTAACAGCACTACCAGGACTCACAAAGCACCATACTCTACCAATCAAAAGGCAACACTGCAAATATTAAACCAATACATTTCAGAGAACAACAATACATGACCTACTGGGGAAAGAGAACAAGTGGCAATGTCAAATAGGAATTATATAAACAGAACACCTCAGCTCAGTTACACATGCAGAACATAGACCATCACCAAACAAGTAATCACATTTTAGAAACAGGAAGACAATAATTAAACTGGGAATCCCAAAAGCCAAACTTGGAATGTACAACACTGTAGAAATAAAACTATACATTAATTTGCTCTTGTACTAAACAAAGCGCAGACGTTAATGATGCACATTTACCAGAGCTGACATATTCCAATTAATAAATTCAAAATAAAGAGATATTTTTCTACCTTTTGTGCATTTTT
This sequence comes from Ichthyophis bannanicus, assembly GCA_033557465.1. NCBI lineage: Eukaryota > Metazoa > Chordata > Amphibia > Gymnophiona > Ichthyophiidae > Ichthyophis > Ichthyophis bannanicus. Next base: position 828,233,872 of record CM066032.1, read on the forward strand.
TTCAGCTGCAATTGCTCCAGCCACTTTCTTCTGGTTTCTTCATGTCTTCTGCTAACTCTCCATCGTCTGCTGTCCATTTGTCCTTTCTTCTCTCTTCTAGTTTTTTTCCATTCTCTCTCTACATCTGCTTTAACATACTAATCTTTCTCCTTTTGCTCTTTCCTCATTCCTATTTCATCCAGTCAAATTTTACCCCTCCATCCTCAATCCCCACTTACTCTCCCAATACCCGGCCAATTGTAGATTTTTTTATCCCTCCCACACAAAATATTTTTCCCTTCTCCATTTTACTCTTCCAGCCCCATCCCATTCTAATCCTCCCCCAACATCAGCTCCCTTCTAGTTCCAGCCTCACCCAGCATCCATTCCCTTCTAGTCCCTGCATCAGCCCATTTCCAGTCCTAGCCACCCATCAGCCCATTTCCAGTCCTAGCAACCCCCCAACCCAATACCAGTCCTAACCCCCCATCACCCCATTTTCAGTTTAAGCCCCCCCTATAACCCATTACCAGTCCTAACCCCCCATCAGCCCACTTCCAGTCCTAACCCCATCAACCCATTTCCAGTCAGCCCCCCATAGCCCATTGCCAGTCCTAACCCCCCCCATCAGCCCATCAGCCCACAGCCCATTACCAGTCCTAACCCCATCAGCCCACCTCCAGTCTTAACCCCCCCCAGCCCATTTCCAGTCCTAACCCCCCCCCATAGCCCATTACCAGACAGCCCCCATCAGCCCACAGCCCATTACCAGTCTTAACCCCCCCCAAAGCCCATTACCAGTTCTAAACCCCCCAACAGCCCATTATCAGTCCTAACCCCATCAGCCCACCTCCAGTCTTAACCCCCCAGCCCATTTCCAGTCCTAGCCCCCCCATAGCCCATTACCAGACAGCCCCCATCAGCCCACAGCCCATTACCAGTCTAAACCCCCCAAAACCCATTACCAGTTCTAAACCCCACCCCAACAGCCCATTACCAGTCCTAACCCCATCAGCCCACCTCCAGTCTTAACCCCCCCCAGCCCATTTCCAGTCCTAGCCCCCCCCATAGCCCATTACCAGACAGCCCCCATCAGCCCACAGCCCATTACCAGTCTTAACCCCCCCAAAGCCCATTACCAGTTCTAACCCCCCCCAACAGCCCACAGCCCATTACCAGTCCTCCTCATCAGCCCACCTCCAGCCTTAATCCCCCCAACCCAGTCCCAGTCCCAGCCCATTTCCAGTCCCAGTCCCAGTCCCAACCCATTTCCAACCCCAGTCCCAGCCCCCCCAATTACCAGTCCTACCCCCTCCCCCTCCCTAAAGTAAAATTTATTTTAAAAAAGAAAACCTGCTGGCTGCCGCCGCGGGGCCCCCTCTGCTGCCGCGGCAGCATGGACTGACCCGCGGGGGCCCCCTCTGTAAGCTCGGTCCCTCCCTCCGTGCCTCCGTGTCTCCCTCCGTGCAGGCTGTTAGAGACGCGAAGGCAGACTGTCTCCTTCGCGTCTCTGTTAAGCCCGCAGGGGCTGATGGGAAATTTCCCATCAGCCCTGCGGGCGGAACAGAGACGGGAAGGCAGAAGGAGACAGTCTGCCTTCGCGTCTCTAACAGCCTGCACGGAGGGAGACACGGAGGCACGGAGGGAGGGACCGAGCTTACAGAGGGGGCCCCCGCGGGTCAGTCCATGCTGCCGCGGCAGCAGAGGGGGCCCCGCGGCGGCAGCCAGCAGGTTTTTTTTTATTTTATTTTAAAAAAAAGCCTAACTACTTCAATTTTTGTGGGCCCTTTGCAGCTGTGGGTCCTACGCCATGGCGTACATGGCGTATAGCTAAATCCGGCCCTGGGTGACCTGACAGAGAATGTCCCTCCACCAGTGAGTGGTGAGCTGCTAGAGCTGAGAGGTGGACCCGAACAGAATTGGACTTAAGTCCCTGATTTGATAAGTGCAGTAAGTACTGAAGCACTACTGGCACAGTACAGGAGAAAGGATCCTCTGTACGTAGCTGACACCACACAGAAAACCTTCTCCATTTGAGAGCATAGGTTTTCCTAGTGGACTGTTTCCTAGAGGCTAGGACAACCTCCTCAACTTCCTGAGGTAGGCCCCAGGCAATGTTCCCTCTAATTTTCTGTAGGCTGTGTGCGCATAAAATATCAGCTGTGTGCAGCTTTTGAAGGAAGGTTAAATTTTTGTGCGCCACATAACGACACTTGGAGTTATATACTTTAAAATTTGACTACACGTCAGAATACAGTATGTACACCACATTGATTTTAATCAAATTAAATGAAAATAGACGATTACTAAATGAAGCCGGAAATTTCTAGTAATTACAATCATAACTTTTACATTTTAAGACGTCTGTGTTGTTTTCTATCAGAATCAGAGCCGTAATTTTTGTGCACTCTTTTGTAAAGTATGTGCGCTTGCTCGGTGAGGTGTGTGCGCGCGCGCGCACACGCGCACAGCTTAGAGGGAACAGTGGCCCCAGGGAGCCAAGACTACCCTTGCAGCCTCCAGGCCATCAAATTGAGAGCTTTGAGATTGGGGTGCAGAAGGAAATCCTGCTCCTGTCAGAGAAGGTCGGGTTGCAACCCCAGAGGCAGTGGGGGATCCACCGCCAGTTGAAGCAGAAGAGGAAACCAAGGCTGTCTCGGCCACCTGGGAGCCACCAGCAGGACCGAGGCCTTGTCCTGAAGAATTTTGAAGAGAGTTTGGGCCACCAAGGGCGTGGGAGGAAATGCATACAGGAGGCCCTGAGACCATGGAATCAGAAAAGCATCGGCTGCTATTCTCAGAGGATGCGGTTGCCTGGAGCAGAACTTTGGCAGTTGCTTGTTCATCGGGCTGGCAAAGAGATCTACCAAAGGGAGACCCCATTTTAGGAAGATCTTCTGAACTACTGAAGGATTCAGCTGCCACTCGTGGGGCTGCAGAATCCTGCTTAATCTGTCGGCCAGGTAGTTGTCCTGGCCTGGAAGGTACACAGCCTTGAGGAGCATGTTGTGCTTGAGGGCAAATGAACAAAGGTCCTGAGCCTCCCGACAAAGGATTCTGGACCCAGTCAAGCCCTGTTTGTTCACATAAAACATGGCAACCTGGTTGTCTGTCTGAACCAGGACAGATTGATAAGCCAGGGTAGGAGAGAAAGCTTTGAGTGCTAATCGAATAGCTCTGAGCTCGAGGAGATTGATCTGCTGTGCAGCTTCCCAAGGAGACCACAGGCCCTGGGTGCACTTGCCTAGACAATGAGCTCCCCAGCCCTGCAGGGAGGCATCTGTGGTCAGTACCACCGTGTACCCAGGAATCTGAAAAGGCACCCCCTTTAGAAGATTGGGTGGGTGCAGCCACCAGTTGAGGGAGTTCAGAAATTGTCTGGACACCCTTATCCTGTCTCTGAGGCTGCCTGTGGTTTGTGACCAGAGTCCGAAGGCACCACTGTGCAGGCCTCATATGGGGCCTGGCATTGGGGGTCACATGGACTGTCGAAGCCATGTGGCCAAGCAGCCTTAGGCAGAGCCTGGTGGAGACCAGTGTCCTGCTGAGAAACCGATTTGCCAAGGCCACCAACCTTTGGGCCCTGTCTTCTGGCAAGAAAGCCTTTGCCAGCAGAGAGTCCAGCCTTGCTCCTATGAACTCCAAGTTCTGGGAGGGGAGCAAAGTGGACTTTGCGAAGTTTATGACAAAGCCCAGGCCTTCAACAAGAGCAATAGTCCTGAGGGTGGCCTGTCTGGCCTCCTGGCATGTCTGACCTCTGATGAGCCAGTCGTCCAGATAGGGGAAGACAAAGATTTCCTGATTTCTCAGGTAGGCCGCCACCACTGCCAGGCATTTGGTAAAGACCCTGGGAGCGGAGGTGAGGCCGAAAGGCAGCACTCTGTATTGATAATGGTTTCCTCCCACAATGAACCTGAGGTACTTTCTGTGGTCTGGATGAATGAGGATGTGAGTGTACGCATCCTTTAGATCTAAGGAGCATAGCCAATCTCCCTTCTGGAGGTAGGGCAGAAGTGTTCCAAGAGTAAGCATCTTGAACTTTTCTTTCTCTAGGAACTTGTTGAGGTTCCTGAGATCCACAATGGGTCAAAGGCCACCAGTTCTTTTGGGTACCAGGAAATACCTGGAGTAGAATCCGTGACCTTGCAAGTGGGGAGGCACAGGCTCCACCGCCCTGTCCACCAACAGACCTTGAAGCTCTTGAGGGAGAAGGTCTGTGTGCAGGGGAGGCCTTGGAGGCTCCCCTGGAAAGTAAGGAGGAGGCAGTTGGTGAAAATGCAGTGCATAGCCCCTGCGGACTATGTCCAACACCCAACTGTCCCCAGTGATAAGGGGCCACTGGTGGGCAAAGAGGGCTAGGCAACCTCCTGTGCAGGGATGGGAGAGCAGGGATGGAGAGGCTACGCTCAAGGAGTCAAAAACCCCCACCCTGCTGAGTGGGAGCAGGGGCCGGAGGCTTGGGGGTCCGCTGCCTACGGGGCCCATTACCCTGCCCCTTGGCTTGCTGACCCCTGAGGGGCAGCTTGGGCAGCCTGATATTGAGGGTACTGTTTGTAGGCAGTGCCCTTCCTCGGGTAAAAGGGCTTTTTACTTGAGCCCTTCTTTTATGAGAAGGGGCAGAGGTCTTTCTAGACAGCCTTGTCCGTGTAAGGTGCTCTGTTTCGAGCTGAGTGGCCTTCTCGGTCATGGGCTTGCCAAAAAGGTTTTCACCTCGGCAAGGGACATCGACCAACTTGTCCGGAACCTATGGCTCGAGGTCCGATGACTGCAGCCATGCCTGGCGTTGAGCCGCGATGCCGGCTGCCGCAACTCGGGCCGAAGCCTCGAAGCCATCGTAGGCGGCGTGGGACATGAACTTCGAGCAGTCCCGAATCCCCAAGGACAAGGACTTAAATCTCTGCAAGGGTTCCCCGGAGAGACCAGCAGAGAACCCGGCCAACTCCTTGGCCAGGTCCCGCAAGTACATGCCCATATACAGCTGGTACGACTGGACACGGCAAGCAAGCATCAAGCCCCAGAAGCACTTTCTACCGATGCCATCAAGGTTTTGGGCCTCCCTGCCAGGGGGCACCGCGGAGTGCATCTTCTGGCTCTTCAGATGATGCATGGCCGATTCCACAACCATAGAATGGTGTGGTAACTGTGCCTTCTGAAAACCAGGGCTCTTCCTGAGTCGATAGATCGAGTCGACTCGCTTGCTCAGAACCGGCGCCGAGGCCGGTGCCTCCCACATACGGAAGAGGAGCCGTTCCAGCATCGGAGGAACCGGGACACTAAAGGCCTCCTTCGGAGGAGAGTCATACTGCAGCGCCTCGAGCTCTTCAGCTCGAGGCTCTTCCTCGGGGTCTGCCGGAATAGCCAAGGCAGTGGCCATATCCCGGACGAACTCCGAGAACCGAGTATCCTCCGGAGGGGATCTACTCCGGGGATCAGACTGCGGAGAGTCCGACGGGACGCACCGAGTCTTGAACGTATCGGGAGACTCCTCGTCCTCCGTCTCCCAGGCGGACTCGTCCGAAGAGGAGTCAGGGTCCGACCCCGCGGGGCCCTGGAGCACCCGCCCTGACGCCGGAGGCACCGGTGTCAACGCCCTCAGTCCCGAACGGGAGGTCGAGGGAGATCGCGACCGAAGTCGACTTCGAGCCATGATGGACTCGAGTATCGGCTCGGTCTCCGGGATCGACTTCGAAGTTGATGTCCCGGTGGTCGGGGCAGATGCGCCAGACAGATTGGCCATCAGTGCCCGCTGCTGCTTCATAAAGGCAGACAGTCTGCTCTCCAAGGCTGTCATCCTGAGACTCAGCTCGGTAGACGCAGCAGCCACCGACTCAGGCTCCGGTGGCACCGGGCCCGATGTCGGCTCTCTGGGAGGAGAGTCCTCGAGGACTACGGGGCTTACGTGTCCAGCAGACTCCGGCTCCACGCGAGGAACTTTGGCAGGCTTCTCTTGTTCCACGGGCCCGGGGCGATGGCTGGGGGTCTTAGACCTGGCCCTCGAGGAGCCAGGGACCTCCTCTTCCGACGCCCTCGCGAGCCACTTCTTCCTCTTCCATTCCCGGTCGGGGGACCCCCTGTCCGAGGAGCTTCAACGGCGCTCGGGATCGGAATCCCGAGATGGCGAGGCCTCAGACGAGGTCCGGGCCCAGCCAGAGGCTGAGTCTGAGAAAAGCCTTTCTTTCTGCTGCTGGCAACTTCGGAGTGCCTTGGAAGACATCTTCCCACATGGCCCGCACGACTTAGGGTCGTGATCAGGGCCGAGGCACCGAAGGCAGCAGTCATGTGTGTCAGTGAGAGACATTAATTTCTTACACCGATCACACTTTTTAAAACCACTGGAAGCCATCGGGGAAAAAGAGTCCCCATGAGGTCAAAGGACCGGCCTTCCAGGGAAAATGGAAAAAAGGGCGCGAACGCCAGCCACTAAGGGCAAAAACTGAAAAAGAAGAATCGGACTCGATACCGGTGTACCGAACCCGGCGGGAGGGAAACCGGCATCGAACCGGGAGAAAAAATAGCGATAATCGCCGAAAAAAATCTACTTTTAACCGGGAGGACAGGACTCACGTCCGGTGGGCTTCTCGGAAAAAAAGAGACTGAGGTAAGATGGCACCTTTAGGCGGGAAGGGAACCACGCATGCGTGCCTGCATTCCCAACGGCTTTCATAGAAAGCTGGGGAAATGCTCCGCTCGGTCTTCATCGGCGCCGATGACACCCATATGTGAGGACTGACTTCCTGCTTGGTCCTGGAGAATTCTTACTTCCACCAGTTTTAGAAACTTGCCCAGCCTTCCTGTCTTCTAAAAACTCTTGGAACTGCTTCAACAGCAAATCACCCTGAGAAGGCACACTTGTATTGGGAGGGTAAAGCTTCCTCTCTGCAAACAGTTTTCTTAATGCTTCTAGTGTTAAAAGCTCAGTTTCTCTGCTCTTATCTGGGTTTCAATTCCCTTCATACATAAAACTATCCACCCACCTCTTAGCAGACGTTAGGTCTGGCTCCTGCACACTAGTGGAAGCAAACTGTTTCTCTGCAAGCTGTTGAGGTTTACATGTACTGGTTTTACCATGGGGCGGGTCTCTCAGGCAGCTACTGATTCCTTTCCTCCTGATATCTTTCAGGCTATGGAACTCAGCCTTCTGGTGCCTTTCTCCACTCCTTCCCAGATAGCCACTCTCTTGAAAGTTTCCTTGGAACCTTTCTCCCTTTCCTGGATCTCTCAGAGTTTCTCCTTCGTGTGCCTCTGTTGCTCTGTTTGCTCTGGCTGCAGATCTATTCCTTTCCAGCTTCTCCTGGACCTGCTGGCTCTGCTCTCTCTGCTGCGTCTCCTGTGTGTGTGTCTCCCTTCTCTCCTGTGTGTCCCTTCTTTGCTCTGAGTGTGTTTTTAAAAACCGTTTGCTGCCGGGCACTCCCTTGCCTCTGCACAGGTGTGACCAATCATTGAGCAAGCTTGTTTCTACGTCTGAACTAGGGCGTGGCCTGGCCTCAGCAGAGAGCTGAGTTTTTTTCTTGCTTGCCTTGCAAACACTGTGCACAACTGAACTGTCACTTGTTTTAAAGGGAAAAACAGGGTTTTCTTCCACTTCCATCTCTTCCTGGGGGCTCTCCTCACCACAATGTCTGCCAATGGAACAGAGCGGAAATGAGCCAGTGATGCGGCCTTAGCCCTGACACGGTGGGCCGTGACTCGACCCTGCAACGGGAGGTTGGCCACCCTGTACGCCCAGGCAATGCAGTCTGCCACCCAGGTGGACAGCGTACGCTTGGAAACAGGTAACCCCAGCTTACTGGGGTTATACGAGACGAAGAGCTGAGTAGCCCTTCGATGTCCCTTCGTACGCTCCAGGTAGAAGGACAACGCCCTCTTACAATCCAAGGTATGCAGGACTGCCTCTGCCCGGCTAGAATGTGGCCTGGGAAAGAAGGTTGGAAGAATCACCTCCTGGTTGAGGTGGAAAGAAGAGACCACCTTTGGAAGGAACTTCAGGTGAGTGCGGAGGATCACCCTATTCCTATAAAACCTTGTGTATGGTTTTTATCAGTTATGAGAGCTTGCAGCTCACTCACACGTCTGGCTGATGTGAGTGCCACCAGGAAGAGCACCTTCCAGGAGAGGAAGCGCAGATGGCAAGAGGACATCGACTCAAAAGGTGGGCGAGTAAGCTGCTGCAAGACCACATTTAAATCCCACTCAGTTGCCAGAGGACGAACTAGGGGTTTCAGCAGAAGCAGACCTCTGAGGAATCTGGACACCAGGGGGTGAGCCGAAAGAGGTTGCTCTTCCACTGGCAAGTGGTTTGCTGACAAAGCACTCAGGTAGACCCTGACAGAGTTAGACTTGAGACCTAATTCTGAGAGATGAAGCAGGTACTGCAACACCACTGGTATAAGGCAAGAGAAAGGGTTTTCATTGTGCTGGTTACACCAAACCTCAAATCTACACCACTTGAAAGCATAGGATTTTCTAGTGGATTGCCTCCTGGAGGCCAGTAATACCTCTTCTACATTCTGAGGTAGGAGGAGAGGAGCCAGCACTACCCTTTCAGCAGCCATGCCATCAGGTTGAGGGCCCTGAGGTTGGGGTGCAAGAGAGAGCCCTGCTCCTGTGAAAGGAGGTTGGGCTGCGTCCCCAGTGGAAGTGGGGTTTCCACTGCCACTGGAGGAGAAGCGGAAACCAAGGCTGTCTTGACCATCTGGGGGCTACTAGAATGACAGAGGCCTTGTCCCGAAGGATTTTGAACAGAGTCCGGGCCACCAGAGGTGTGGGAGGAAACGCATACATGAGGCCCCCTGATCAGGAGATCAGGAAAGCATCTGCAGCCACCCTCATGGGATGTGGCTGTCTGGAGAAAAATTTGGGCAGCTGGTGATTTTGCGGACTGGCAAATAGATCTATGGACAGATGTCCCCAGCGGTGGAAAATCCGCTGGGCCACCACCAGATCCAGTTGCTATTCGTGAGGTTGGAGAATCCTGCTTAGTTTGCTGCTAGGCAGTTCTCCTGACCAGGCAGGTACACTGCTTTGAGAGACATACCCTGCCTGATGGCAAAGGAGCAGAGGTCCAGTGTCTCCTGACATAGGATACGAGACCCCGTACCTCCCTGCTTGTTCACGTAGAACACTGCTACCTGGTTGTCCGTCTGTATCAATACAGACTGATGTGAGAGGACATGACAAAAGGCTTGAAGAGCTAGGCGAATCACCCGCAGCTCTAAGAAGTTGATTTGGTGTGCAGACTCCTGAGGAAACCATAACCCCTGAGTGCATGATCCTTGGCAATGTGCTCCCCAGCCCAGCAAGGAGGCAGCACTCTTGTGTGCGAAGGAATCTGAAAAGACACTCCTTCGAGCAGATTGGGTGGCTGACTCCACCACTGCAATGACTTCACCAGTCGTCTGGATACTGTTATCCTGTCTCTGAGGCTGCTGGTGGCTTGTGTCCACTTATCCCTGAGGCACCACTGAGCTGTTCTCATGTGGAGACGGGCATTGGGGGTCACATGAACCGTGGAGGCCATGTGGCCCAGGAGGCATAAGAAGTGTCTCACTGAGACCTGAGACCTGTGCCTTAACTGTTGTGTCATTGCTAGCAGCCTCTATGCCCTGTCTTCCGGCAGGTAAGCCTTTGCCTGAAGGGTGTCCAATCTTGCTCCTATGAACTCTAAATTTTGAGTGGGGAGCAAAGTAGACTTTGTGTGGTTTTTGACAAAGCATAGACGTTGCAACAGGTTGATAGTGCGAGAAGTGGCCTGTTGGGTCTCCTGAGGCGACTGGCCTCTGATGAGCCAGTCGTCCAGGTAAGGGAAGACAAAAATTCATTGACTTCTGAGGAAGGCCGCCACTACAGCCAGGCATTTTGTAAACACTCTGGGAGCAGAGGCCAGGCCAAAGGGTAGAACCCTGTATTGGAAATGTTTTCCTCCCACTACAAATCTCAGATATTGTCTGTGGTCTGGATGTATGAGGATGTGTGTATAGGCATCCTTCAGGTCTAAGGAGCATAGCCAATCTCCCTGGTGGAGGTAAGGCAGCAACATTCCAAGGGAAAGCATCTTGAACTTTTCTCTCACCAGGAACTTGTTTACGTTTCGCAGGTCGAGGATGGGTCAGAGGCCTCCTGTTCTCTTTGGTATGAGAAAATACCTGGAGTAGAAGCCCTTGCCCTGCAGGTGGTGGGCACCGGTTCCAGTGCCTGATCCTCTAGAAGACCTGCCAACTCCTGCAAGAGGAGGTCTCTGTGAAGAGGGGGTCTGAGAGCCTCTCCTGGAAAGAAGGAGGGTGGTATCTGGCTGAAGTGAAGCAAATAGCCCCTTTGGACTATTTGCAGGACCCAGACACCCGAGGTGATGGCTGGCCACCTGTGAGCATACAGGGTTAGCCTGCCTCCTGTGCTTGGCCTTACCACTGGCGGAAGAGAGACTATGCATTGGGAGTCAAAAACTCCCTCCCGGCTGGGTAGGAGCCTGGGCCTGGGGGTCTTCTGCTTACGCGGGCCATGCCCCTGTCTCTTGGCCTGCTGCCCCTGTTGGGGAGCTGGGGTGGCCTGGTGAGTGGGCTAGTTGCGGTAAGCAGTACCCTTCCTCGTGAAAAAGGGCTTTTTACCTGAGCCCTTCTTATTAGAAGGGGCAGAAGTCTTCTTTGAGAGTCTTGTCCGGGTCAAGTACTCGGACTCGAGCTCAGCAGCCTTCTCAGTCATGGGTTTACCAAAGAGGTTGTCACCTCGGCAAGGGACATCGACCAACTTGTCCTGAACCCATGGCTCCAGATCCGATGACATTAGCCAGGCCTGGTGGCGTGCACCAATGCTGGCTGCGGCTACTCGGGCCGAAGCCTCGAAGCCATCATAGGCTGCTCGAGATATGAACTTCGAGCATTCCCGAATCCCAGTGGACAAGGCATTGAAGCGCTGCAAGGGTGCCTCAGAGAGGTCAGCTGAGAACCCGGCAATCTCCTTTGCCAGGTCCTTCAAGTACATGCCCATGTACAGCTGGTAGGTTTGGACACGGCATGACAGCATCGAGCCCTGGAAGCATTTTCTGCCAAGGGCATCCAGGTTCCGGGCCTCCTGGCCAGGAGGCAACAAGGAGTGCGTTTTTTAGCTCTTGAGCCTATGCATGGCTGATTCCACAACCATGGAGTTGTGCGGCAGCTGTGCCTTTTGGAACCCAGGGCTCTTACGGACTCAATAGATGGAATCGACCCGCTTGCTGAGAACCGGCATCGAGGCCGGTGACTCCCACATGCGGAGCATCAGCCATTCCAGCATCAGAGGAACCGGCACAGTAAGAGCTTCCCTCAGGGGAAAATCATACTGGAAGGCCTCGAGCTCTTCAGCTCGAGGCTCCTTCTTGGTATCTGCCGGGAATGCCAAAGCCTTGGCCATGTTCCTGACGAAGTCCAAGAACTGGGTATCCTCCGGAGGGGACCTTCTCCGAGGGTCCAAACCCGGTGAGTCCGATGGGACATACCAGGTCCGAAGGGTGTCCGGGGACTCCTCATCTTCCGTCTCCCATGCCAATCCCTCCGAGGAGGAATCGAGGGGCTCCGGCCGCAAGGGCTTCGGCCCTGACCGCCCCAACGCTGAGAGCACTGGCGTCGACGACCTCGGTCCCGAGCGGGAGGTCGAGGGAGACCTTGGCCGAGGATCAACTCGAGTCCAAAGAGTCTCGAGGATTGGCTCGGCCTCCAGGGTCGACTTGGACGTCGAGGTCCTGGTGGTCGGGGCGGATGGGCCAGTGAGACCAGCTATCAGCGCTCGCTGCTGCTTCATGAAGGCAGACATGCTGCGCTCCAGGGCCGTCATCCTGAGACCGAGCTCAGAAGACTGCAGCCTCTGGCTCGGGCCCCGACATCGTCGGGGCCGACGCCGGCTCCCCTGAAGGGGAATCCACAAGGACAACAGCACTTACCCGCCTCGGCGTCTCCGGCTCCATGCAAGGTATCTTCGCAGGCCGCTCTGACTCCGAGGACCCGGGGAGGCGGTCAGGACTCTGCGACCTGGCCTTCAAGGGCCCAGGGCGATCGGAGGCATCCAACGATGCCGCCCTCATGGGCTTCTTCTTCCTCCGGTGTTCCCGGGAGGGAGACCCCCGATCAGAAGACCCCCGACGGTGCTCAGGTTCAGACAGCTCCCGAGAGGTTGATGCTTCTGATGAGGTCCGGATCCGGGGGGATGTGGACACCGAGAAAATCCTTTCACGCTGCTGTTGCCTACTTCAGAGTGCCTTAGAGGACATCTTCCCACACTTGCCACAGACCTTCGGGTCATGGTCGGGCCTGAGGCATCGGAGACAGCAGTCATGTGTGTCGGTGAGGGACATTAACTTCTTACACCGATCACACTTTTTAAACCTACTGGCAGCCATCAGGGGAAAAAGGGCCCCTGCAAGGTTGAAGGGCTGGGCTGCCAATGAAAATAAAAGAACGCGAACGCTAGTCTCTAAGGACAAAAACGCAAAAAATTGACTGGACTCGATACCGGTGTACCGAGCCGCAGGCAGGAAGGGGAACTGGCGTCAAACCGGTCGAAGAGCAAAAATTCTTCTAAGTTTTGATGCACTTTTTCTGCGAGGAATTAGGGACAACGTCCGTTGGGCTCTGCAGAAAAAGGGAGACTGAGCTAGATGGCACCCTTGGGCGGGAAGGGGATCGCGCATGCGCGATGCAATCCCAAAGGCTTTCTTTGAAAGCTGGGGAATTGCTCCACACGAGGGCTCTGTCGGCGCCGACATCACCCATATGTGAGGACTGACTTCCTGCTTGTTCCTGGAGAAGAAGCATGCTACAGTAGTCTGAGTGGGAGGTGATGAGTAAGTGAATAAGGGTTTTGGTAGTGTGTTGAGAAAGGAAGGGATGAATATTGCCTTACCACAGATCAGGGCCATACCGAAGTTGAATTGTGCCCTGTGTGACTTGCACAACGCATCGGGAGAGAAAAGGTGCACCCGTTGTGTAAGTTGCCGGCGCCCTAAGCAGATCTGTTCCTCCCTTCTCTGATGTCAGGTCAGAGCAGGGAGGGACAGATCTGCTTAGCATGCCGCGAGAAGGCTTAAGGGGCGCATTTCAGATGTCTGCTGTTGCCTGCCGCCACTGAATGAAGAAAAAGTGGCAGTGGCAGGCAATGGCAGACAGCCGAAATGCGCCCCTTAAGCCTCTGTGCCCTGTGCGGCTGCACCGCTCGCACAGGGCTAAGTACAGTCCTGCCAGAGATACCACTTTTACTCAACTTTTCAAGCAACAAAGGTGACATTTTACTTACCAGTTAATGTCCTTTCCTTAAGTTCCACTAAACCAGTCCAGACAAGTGGGTTGTGTTCCCCTACCAGCAGATTGGTGGAGACAAATGAAAAGCCCAGTTTTCAATGACATCACTCCTATGCCTCTATTCACCTCAGTCACCAGAGGTCCCTTCAGTATTTGTCCCAAAGCATATGGGAGAAACATGGCAAGCTTCACATAACCTCAACCATGGGCAACAAGGAGTAAGCAACAGTAGGAAACTACGGTATATATAGGAAAGCATAAACAGAAAGCTGGCTGTAGAAGATGAACCTGCAGAGCCAAGTATAAAAATCATAGTGGACCCAAGGGAACTGCAGCAGAAGAACAAAGCAAATGAAGTTTCAGGGGCGGACCCTGGACTCGTCTAGCAGGACTCAAGGAAAGGACATTATCTGGTAAGTAAAATGTCACCTTCCATATCATCCTGCTAGAACAGTTCTGACAAGTGGGATGTACCAAAGCTACAATTCTACTGAGCAGGATAAGACACAGCAGCTTGCAAAACTCTTGAGCCAAAGGCCGTGTCCACCTGAGCGTGGACATCATAAGAACATAAGATATGCCATACTGGGTCAGACCAAGGTCCATCAAGCCCAGTATCCTGTTTCCAGCTGTGGCCAATCTAGGTCATACGTACCTAGCAGTTTCCCCCCAAAAAAACAGGTTCCACAATGCTTGTACTGGGTCAAGCATTGATATCCTGGGTCCCTTCTTAATAATGGTTTATGGACATTTCCTCCAGGAACTTGTCCAAACCTTTTTTAAACCCAGCTACACTAACAGCCTTTATTACATCCTCTGATAACAAATTCCAGAGTTTGATTACACGTTGAGTGAAAAAATATTTTCTTTTATTAGTCTTAAATAGTTTACCCTGTAGGAGGAGAGGAAATGACGTCACCAGCCTGAGCGGCAGCTGAAGCAAGGAGCTCCGTGAATGTGTGAACGGAAGGCGCTTACCTCGTCACACAGAGGGGTCTAGAGAGTCGGAGAAGCAGCGGATAGCAAGGCGTAAGGAGAGGCTGTCTGGGGATGAAAAAAGGTAGGGCTAAATTGAAGGCGTTTGCTTACAAGAACGCGGCGTCGGTGGGAGCCGTGGGGAAAACCAAGATGGCGGCGGTGAGTGCGAGCAACGAAGAGGAGGCCCCAGACGTCAAAAGACAGCAGGGAGGAGATTTGGAGTCCCTCCGAGGGGAAATTAAGAACTGGTTTACTACTATCAGACAGGACATGTCTATGTTTAAGGCAGATGTGAGGGGCTGGATGGAAGATCTGCGAGGTGAGATCAGAGAGGTGGGCCATTGGGTGGAGGATCTGGAGAACAAAGTGGAGACGCAGGAAAGCACGATGCAAAAATTGCAGGAGCAGTTTGAGAGCATGGAGGGGGGAGCAGGAAGATTTATGGTCTAAACTGGAAGACCTGGAGAATCGCTCTAGGAGAGCCAATATTCGATTAAGAGGCATCACAGAAACGTCTGAAAATTTAGACTGTGTGCAAGTGGTGGAGAAAGTGTGTAAACAGCTGGTGGTGGAGGCTGGCATACCGGAGGAGGGCCTATGTTGGAAGATCGATAGGGCCCATAGAGCACTGGGTTCCAGAAAGGAGGGATATAATAGAGACATCATTGCCTGCTTCCATGAATATCACACGAAAAACACTGTGGTGGAGGCAGCAAGGAAAATAAAAAACTTTACTTGGGACAATCAGAGAATTGAGATATATGCGGATCTCTCGGCAATTACGATGAGAAAGAGGAGAGACTTTGCTCAGATAACTAAGAAGCTACAGGACAGGGACATTAGGTATAAATGGCTGTTCCCGTTCGGGTTGCAGTTCTGCATAGAAGGGGTCACCTCTTATGTGAAAACCACTGCGGAAGCAGTCAAAGCGATGGAGAATGCTGGTTGGACTGAGATACCCGAGATTCAACTTGTAAATCGCCCCAAGACAGTGCAGAAGCGGCCAGGTGAAAGTGGATGGAGAAGAGCACCGCAAGGGGATAGGCGACTGCGCAGACAACAACAGAAGCTGACCGTGGAACCTGATGGCTGAGAAGAAATAGTGGACTCTCTAGATGGTTTATTTAAGTTTAATATGTGAAGAAAGTGGATGAGTTAAAGTGTGTTTGTTACAAGTTCCTAAAGTGGTGGTGGCGGGGTGGTGCATTTTGAATTTAGCGGTGTAATAGGGGTTCGGGTTGGTGAGTTATGCCTCAAGAGATGGAGATGTGGTTGACGTGGAGGGTGGTGGGGGTGGGTTGGGGAGGGGGGAGGGGGTTGGGGGGGGAGGGGGTTGGGGGTGGGGGGGGGCAAGGGTAGGGGGGTCATTGCCAAACAGCATAGGAATAGGGGCATGGAAGGACGGTGGGATGATGGATAATTTCAGAGTAATAACGATGAATGTGAGAGGTTTAAACTCCCCAATTAAGAGGCAAAGAGTATATAAAGAGATTAGCAGATTGCAGGGGGATGTAGTGTTCCTTCAGGAGACCCATTTGAAGAGAGGGGATGAGTGGCGGATGGCAAATAAAAAATTCCAGGGACAATGGTTTGCATCAAATCGTGTTGAACTCAAGAAAGGGGGGGTAGGGATTTTAGTGAGAACGCAAATACCTTATCAGGTACACTAAATAAAACAGGATAAAGAAGGGTGCTACATCATGGTTAGGCTGCAGATAAAGAGTCAGACTTTTACTTTGGTTAATATCTATGGGCCAAATGTGGCACAAGGGGCTTTTTTTGTGGAATTGACTAAGAGAGTGATGGAATTTGCAGAGGGACAGCTAATACTGGGGGGGGGGGGGGGGGAGGATTTTAATTTAACAAACAATCCGATATTGGATAACTCCAGGGGGAAGGCAATGGGGAATGCTAAAAGTAGGGGTGTATTGAGAGCTATGGGGGAGCAGTTGGGGGTGGTGGATGCGTGGCAGGAACTACACGGGAGAAGGAAGGATTATACATACTGGTCACCAGTGCATGATTCTCTGTCTAGGTTGGACATGGTGTGGGTGGCAAAGACATTAGTACAGGATCTGGGGGGATGTGAGATTTGTGAGAGAACGCTGTCAGACCATGCCCCGGTGTGGATAGAGCTTGGGGTGGGGAAAACCGATCGAAAAGGCTCAGGGTGGTGTCTGAATGAGTCCTTGCTGGAAGTACCTGAAATTGTTAATCAGGTGAGAGAGCATATTAAAGAGTATTTAGAGCGAAATGATACAGCAGAGTGTAAAATCAGAATACTGTGGGAATGCTTAAAGGTGGTGGTGCGGGGGAATTTGATCTCTATAGGTTCCTATAGGAAGAAAGTGCTCGGGCAACAGAAACAGATCATTTATGATAAGATACGGGATTGGGAGACAAAAAATGGGCAAACTGGGAAAGTCGGGTCTGCAAGAATTGATGAAGGCTAGGAAGGAATTAGGGGAGCTGGAGCTCGGGGAGATTAAACATGCCCAAGATCGGCTTAAACAGGTATTTTTTGAATGGGGGAATAAACCAAGTAGGATTTTGGCACATAGGTTGAAACAACAGCGACAGAGAAATTACATAACCAAAATTAAAGATGCACAGGGGAGAGATCTAAGACAAGTGCGGCAATTACAAGAGCGTTTTGTAGAGTATTATAAACATTTATATACGCCGGAGCGGGGAGGAACTCAGAGGGAGATGGAGGATTATTTGAGTATGAAGCTCCCGTGTTTGAGTGAGGGGCAACGGCAAGCAGAACAGCTTTCCCGGCCCATTGAGTTAGGGGAAGTGTTTGCGGTCATTAAGACATTGCCGGCTCATAAAGCACCCGGGCTACACAGATTTACTAATAAATTTTATAAGAAGTTTGGGGATGTGGTGGGAGAGGTTTTGGCAAGGCTCTTTAACTCCTTTAAGGAGGGGGGGGAGTTGACAGAAACAATGAGGACAGCGGGTATAACATTGATTCCCAAAGAGGGGAAAGATCTAACTTTATGTGGCTCGTATCGCCCCATCTCTCTGTTGGGGACGGATTTTAAAATCTATACAAAAGTACTGGCCAATAGGATAGTGCCCTATTTAACACACCTGGTACATGAGAACCAATCAGGTTTTGTCCCGGGGAGGCACACTTCCGATAATATACGGAAAGTGTTGAACGCGATGTGGGCCGGTAAGCGAGGGAAGGAACAGCTGTTATTGTTGACAATTGATGCTGAGAAAGCTTTCGATCGGGTATAATGGCCCTTTCTTTTTAAAGTCTTGGAAAAGATGGGGATAGGAGGGAATTATTTAGAATGGGTCAAAGTGATCTATAATCAGCCGCAGGCGAAGATTCGCATAAATGGCGAATATACGGAGGCTTTTGAGTTAAGGTGGGGTACAAGGCAAGGGTGCCCGCTATCCCCAATTTTGTTTGTACTATCGATGGAACCCTTAGCCCAACGGGTGCGAGAGTGTGGGGAGGTGAAAGGGGTTAGGTGGACAGCCTTAGAGAGTAAAGTGTCACTTTTTGCGGATGATCTGTTGTTTCTGCTAACTAACCCCATGGGGTCCTTAACTACTTTATATGACATCCTAGTGGAATTTGGGGAACACTCAGGGTTTCAAATTAATGCTACAAAGTCGGAGATCTTGAATATATCAGTGCCTGGGGACACTGAGCAATTAATAAAGGAGAAATTCCCTTTTAAATGGGCCAAGGACAGTATTACATATTTGGGTATAAGACTAACGGCGAGGGTGCAGGACCTGTTTGAGGCGAATTATGGCAGAATGGAAAAAGTAGTCAGGAAGGATATGGATAGCTGGGGGAATAAGGGGTTATCCTGGTATGGGAGGATGTCAGCTGTGAAAATGGTGATTCTACCTAAGTGGTTGTACCTCTTTATGGTGCTGCCAATTTGGGTGCCAACGAAATATCTAGTGAAGTGGCAACAGGGGATTATGAAATTTGTGGGGAGCCCGAAAAAGAATAGGGTAGCCTGGAGAGTCCTGACTAGAAGGAAGGAATATGGGGGTATGGCTATCCCGGATTTAAGGCGGTATTGGGAGGCTGCCCAATTGGGTGCGAGTGTGGAATGGTGGGGGGATGAGAAAAAAGAGTGGGTGTGGATGGAGTCAGAGGAACAGGGGGGTGGACCGATTGGAGACCTACTATGGCTGCCCAGAGATGGGAATAGCGGTTTTATAGGGGAGAACCCATATGTGAAGCTGACCTTGAAGGTTTGGAATAAGTGGAAAGGTATATGGCTGGGTAAGGAGGGGATTTCTAGGCTGATCCCAATTAAGGGGAATGCAGCATTCCCGCCGGGGATGGGGAAGTCGGCCTACATGCACTGGGAGCAGAAGGGGTTAGGGTGGATCGGTCAACTGCTGGAGGGACGCTCTATGAAAAGCTTTACAGAGGTGAAAGAGCAGTTCCAACTGGAGGATAAAGATGCTTTCCGATTCCACCAGATAAGACACTATATTCAATATAAGATAGTGCCGGGCCTACGGGGGGATCCTACCGAGGTGGAGCTGCTGTTCCTGATGGGACAGAAGAGGGGGATGGTAGCTAAATTTTATGCCATGATGCAAGAGGAAGGGCCAAGAGAGACCTTCCAAAGGAAATGGGAAGAGGATTTGGGTGTTGAGTGGGGGGAGGACACTTGGAAACAAATTTATCAATCACGTTATAAAGGTTTATTGGCAACTTCTCTAATTGAAAATAACTATAAGGTTATGTATAGATGGCACTTGATGCCAGTGCGCTTGAAAAATATGTATGGTAATATGAGTGATACTTGTTGGAGGGCATGTGGAGAACGGGGTTCTTATCTGCATATATGGTGGAACTGTAAAACAATCCAGGGAATGTGGCTGGAAGTGTTTAGTCTTCTTGGCAAGATTTTGGAGAAAGAGTTGCAGCCATCCCCAGCCACGGCGATGTTAGGGGTACGGCCACTGAATTTAAGAAGTTGGGAGGGGGACTTTGTGAATATGGGGTGTGTAGCGTTTCGGGTGCTGATTGCCAAGAGATGGAAACAAGTGGAGGTGCCACAGCTGGAGGAGTATTTAACTCTTTAGCCCACATTTTTCTGATGTGTAAATTAACAGCACAGAAAAAGGAGAGACCACAAAAGTTTTTGAAAGTGTGGGGAAAGTATATAATATGGATGGCCAATATGTAATATAGCTATATATAACATATTGCTGTTTGGAGGGGAAGAGGGGTGGGGGGAGGGTATGGGGATAATATAAAGTGTGTACCAGTTGGATTGTCTGAAATTCGTTTGCCTCGTGAAAGGCTTGGGTGGATATGTTGTAATGTGATTCAGCGATGATGTGGTTTGTAAACCTGGTTGTAATAAAAATAAAGTTTAAAAAAAAATAGTTTACCCTGTAGCTCCTATAGAAACATAGAAACATGATGACAGAAAAAGACCACATGGCCTATCTAGTCTGTCCTTCCATAACAACAACTACAACAGTCCACTTTTTACCTTCATTGCATGTCCCCTAGTCTTTCTATATTCTGATAACGTAAACAATCGATCTACGTTTACCCGTTCCACTCCGTTCATTAATTTATAGACTTCTATCATATCTCCCCTCAGCCGTCTCTTTTCCAGGTTAAAGAGCCCTAACCTTTTTAGCCTTTCTTCATAGGAGTATCCTTCCATCCCCTTTACCATTTTGGTTGCTATTCTCTGAACCTTTTCTAATATCGCTATATCCTTTTTAAGATACGGTGACCAGAATTGCACACAATATTCAAGGTGCGGTCTCACCATGGAATGATATAGAGGCATTATAATATCTTTGGGTTTATTTTCCATTCCTTTCCTTATGATACCTAGCATTCTATTTGCTCTCTTGGCCGCCGCTGCACACTGGGCCAAGGGTTTTAACATGTTATCCACAAAAAATGCAATGTGTGCCTTCGAGTCAGTCCTGACTCCTGGCGACCCAGAAGCTCCTGGGTTTTCTTGACAGTGTCACCGGAAGTAGATTGCCAGGCCTTTCTTCCGAGGCAATGGAGGGTTAAGTGACTTGCCCAAGGCCACAAGGAGTGCTAGTGGGACTCGAACCCTGGTTGCTTGGTTACTAAGCCAGTGTTCTAACCACTAGGCTACTCCTCCACTCCATGTTATCCACAATGACGCCTAAATCTTTTTCCTGGGTGGTGGTTCCCAATGTGGAACCTTGCATCGTGTAAAACGGTAATGCTTGATAAAAGTGGAAAGTGACGCCTATGTTGCTGCCTGACAAATGTGTGCAAGGGCTATCAAGCTCTGCTCTGCCCACAAGGACGCTTGTGCTCAGGTAAAATGGGTGTGCAAACCTTTCATAACCGGCCAGTTCCATAACAGAGGCACCGAGGCAATGGTCTCCTTAATCTAGCGCCCTAAAGCCAACTTGGTCACCGTGTCACCCTTGCGTGGGCCAGTAAATAGCACAAAAGATAGTCAGACTTACAAAGGGAATTTGTAACCCCAAAGTACTGGAGAAGCACCCTCTGAACATCACAAGGCGAAGATCCTTATGCTTCCCCCAACACTACTCCTTAGAGAAAGAGGGCAAACAGACCATGTGGTTCACAGAAGGGGAGAAATCACGTTAGGCAAAAAGGACAACACAAGCTGAATGGAAACGGCCTCCTTCAAAAAGACAGATAAAGATCTTGGCAAGACAGAGCCTGCAGCCTGGAAATCTGCCTTGCGGCATAAATCGCAACCAAGATCAGCTTGAGCATCAAATCCTTTAAGGTAGCCTGCTTCAATGGCTCAAAAGGCACTCTCATCAGGACCCTATCTTGGTTGCGATTTATGCCGCAAGGCAGATTTCCAGGCTGCAGGCTCTGTCTTGCCAAGATCTTTATCTGTCTTTTTGAAGGAGGCCGTTTCCATTCAGCTTGTGTTGTCCTTTTTCCCTATCGTGATTTCTCCCCTTCTGTGAACCACATGGTCTGCTTGCCCTCTTTCTCTAAGGAGTAGTGTTGGGGGAAGCATAAGAATCTTCGCCTTGTGATGTTCAGAGGGTGCTTCTCCAGTACTTTGGGGTTACAAACACACAGATCCCAGCAAGGATCACAGACCAGAGGGGGGATGCCAAGTCGAACCCCCTGGAGAAAGCGTGAGATGTCCGGATGCAAGGCTAGAGACTTACCAACTACTGGTCCTCAGAAACAGGCCAAAGCTGCCACTTGAACTTTCAGGGAGTTGAAGGAAAGGCCCTTCTCCAGGCCATCCTGTAAAAAAGGCCAACAGAGACGGCACCTTGTCTGCCTCTGGAGTCAACTGCTGAACACCACACCATCGCTTAATGAGGCACCAGATCCACATGTATGCTAGCTTGGTAGACCTCTGCCGGGCTCCAAAAAGAGTAGAGACCACCACTGGAGAGTAGCTTATATGCACTAGCTGTCTCCTTCCAAGAGCCAAGCCGTAAGTGAGAAGTGAACCAGGTCCTCCAATAGGCACTGAGATGGAGGCAACTGAAAAGGAGGCACCTGCAGGAGCTGCACCAGGTCCCAAACAACGCTCTCCTTGGCCAAACCGGCACCACTAGAACAATCCTGCTTGGGTGATGTTTTATACGGTGAAACACACACCCCACCAGGGGCCAAGGAAGAAACACATAAAGCAAATGTTGACTCAGCCAAGGCTGGGTCAGGGGGTCAATATCCTTGGACCCCATCTTCATGCAGCAACTGAAGAAGCAGCAAACTGGGTGAGGTCAGACTACCATATAAGGTAGATTATGCCTTATATTGCAGTCTGATTTCATCCGGTGCATCACAGGATGCACCATGCGGGGCCAGACACCGCTATTTTGCAAGATGGCCAACACAGAGTGAGAGCGTGTAGGCAGTGCTCCTGCTTAAGTTGCATTTGGGTGTTGCCAGACCACCAGGTAGGGGCCTCTAGACCACCAGGTCTTGCTTTTTATTTAATGGGGTGGGGGGGGGGGAAGGGCCATTAGACCACCAGGTTCTTCTTTTATTTAGGGGGGGAGAGGCCACTAGACCACCAGGTTCTTTTTTTTATTTAACTGGGGTGGGGGGAAGGGGTCGCTAGACCACCGGGGATCATTTTATTGTGGAGCATGGCCCCCGACAGTATTTTGATGGCATCGAGGGCCTTTCCCGAAGCCGTCAAAATACTGTGGGGTGTGGAATCAGGGCTGCTGGACCAACAGGGATAATTTTATTGTGGGGCATGGTCACCGACAGCATTTTGATGGCATTGGGGGCTTTTTCCGATGCCGCGATTGTCCCCCAATGCCATCAAAATACTGTCAGGGCTGCTATGCAAATTAGCCACACAGTGCCCGGAGAAATTAGGCCAGACTTCTTGTGCGCATGTGTTTGGCTTGCTCTCCCAGTTTGACGCTGCGATGGCTCATTTGCATGCGCACAGTTAACTTGGGGGTCATTTGCATGCCCTATCTTTGCTGCATCTGGCATTAAAAAATATGCATTGTCGGGCTGCGTTTAAGTCGTCTTCAGCGCGCATCTAGTGCCAGTTTTCTGCATCGGCCTGTTTGGGTTTTTTGGGCACCGCAAAATAGATGGAGTATCTGCCCTTGTCCTGCTCATCCAGCGGGGTGGGCACCACCGCTTTTAGGCGCATCAACTTGCTCAAGGTGGTCCACAGTGCGGCACCTTCAATTGCAGACCCACAAGAAGAGATGATGAAGGCATCCAGAATCGGCTCTTTGCAGCCCAGAACAAAGCCAAACTGAATAGTGGTTAGCATCCAGCGATCCTTGGTAAACCAGGCCTATTCCTGAAAGAAAAGGCAAAGCTTGCCTCTAACCAGAGGAACCAGGGAATGGGCCCCCAAACCTTCATTGCGCAGCCTGGGAGGGTCCTCCTCTGGGTGGAACTTAGCCCCTGGGCCCACGCACCATGAAAGGACTGAGAACCAGCCGGAGTCCAAAGCCCAGAAGCAGAGGGGAAGAAAGGTTTGTTTGTTTGTTTTTTTCTTTTCAGGTCAGTAACAATGAGAGTCCCGAGACTTCCGGGGATCCAGCCAGTGCATCCTCAGTTGACAAACGGAGGCTGACAAAAAAGGGGCATGAGCCTGCTTCACAGGCCCCTTAGACCTGTCTTCCTAAAGGTGGTAAGATTTTGTCTTACCCAGGTCTTTCATCAGCTTCTTCAAATCAGCTCCAAAAAGAAGCTTCCCCTTAAAAGCCAGATGGGCCAACGGGACTTTGAAAGATGCATCCACTGCCCAGTGCCGGAGCCAAATCCAACGCCGTGACACCATCGTCAAGGCACCATCCCTGGCCACCAAAAGTACCAGGTCATACATAGCATCAGAAAGGAAGGCCATAGCCAACTTCAAAAAAGGGGCAGAACATCCAGCAGAAGAGACTGAATCCACTGGAGCAGGGCTCAAGACATCAGGCCTGCAAGTACCGCAACCAAAGAATAGCAGCTGCCGCAGCGAACTGGTTCTTCAACACGAATCCACCTTTCAATCTGGAGTATCCTTTAAGGCCTATTCATCTTCCATAGGAAGATGAAATTAGACTTACCTGCTAACTTGTTCCTTGAGGAACTCCAGTCCAGTCCCGCACCTCTGGGTAGTGTACCTCTTTCAGCAGCTTGGAGACTGAGCATGCCATCCACACACTATCTCCAGTAATCTATTGACAAAGCAGACGCACAGAAGCAACAAATAAGTAGTTAAAACTTGAACAAAGAATACTATCTCTAAAGAAGTAAAAAACCTCCTCCCCGTCCTGGAGAAGAGATTCCTCCTTCCCCCCAGAATGAGAAGGCTTACCTGAGGCCCCACTGGGTGACGATATCCAGCACAGAGCATGAGACAAACAATCCTTTCTGTCTGCCCTCAACATCGACCTCCCCTGAATTTGCGGACACCCCAGGCCCTTCCTTAAGCCATGGAAAACCACTTCAGGCTCCTGTCACCGACAACCAATATTTGGGAGGGATCCAGGACCGGACTGGAGTTCCTCAAGAAACAATAATTAGCAGATAAATCTAATTTTGTCTTCCTTATCATCCCTCCAGTCCAGTCCCGCACCTCTGGGATGTATCAGAGTAGTCAGCATTAATGGGAGGGACTTGCCAAATCAGACTGAAGCACCGCTGATCTAAAACAGGCATCCCCTGCCGCCTGGATGTCCAGGCGATAATGCTTAGCAAAGGTATGAAGCAAAGACTAGGTTTCCGCCTTGCAGATTTCGACCAGCGGCACCAAACTATACTCCTCCCTGAGGCTGCCTATGCCCTCGTGGAATGAGCCTGCAACCCAGCCGGCATTTTATTTATTTATTTTATTTATTTAACAATCATTTATATCCCGCATCTTCCAGAAGTTCAGGTGCGGTTTACAATTGAACAACAGTCAACAAGGAGTGCTTGTTTTACATGGAACAATATTTGGCAGAAAACAATGTAATGGTTAAATACGTAACCGAACAGTGTAATGGTTAAATACATAATAGAACAGTGTAAAGGTTACCTCTCAGGATGTATGCTGACATGAACGCCTCTCTGATCCATCTAGAAATAGAGGCTGCTTCCTCTCCTCTGCACAGTTCTCCAAAGAGTACAAAAAGGTGATCCAATCTGCGAAAGGATGCAGTCCTCTTCAATTAACACCTCAAGATGCAATGAACATCCAAATGTCGCAAGTGCAGGCTGGCGGAGACATTATCTGAGTTCACCAAGACCGGTAGGGAAACAGACTGGTTCACATGAAAAGCCAAAACTACCATGGGCAAAAAGGAAGACAGTGGTCGCAGAACCACCTTCTCCCTTTAAAAAGAAAGAAACAGCTCCTGGCATGACAAGGCTTGAAGCTCCGAAATCCTGTGCACGGAGCATATCTCCACCAGAAATACCATCTTGAGAGTCAAGTCCTTCAGCGAAGCCCAATCCAACAGCTCAAAGGGTTCTCCACATAGCGCTGATAACACCAAATTGAAATCTCATGGCAGGATCACTGACTACCGCGGAGGGCGCAGGTGGACCACCACCCTCAGGTATCGAACAACATCAGGATGTGTCCCCAATGTTACCTCTTGGACCTTTCCACGATAGCATGAAATCACCAGTAGTTGTACTCCAAGGAACTTGCTGCCAGGCCCTTATCGAACCCAGTCTACAAGAATGCTAAGATGTCGGGCATAGAAGCTGTGAAGGGCCAAACCTGCCTGTTTGCACACCAAGCCTCAAAGATGCGCCAGACTCAAATACAGGCTAGAGAGGTAGACCTCCATCTTGCCTTCAGCAAAGTTGAAATTATACAGCCCGAGTAGCCTTTCTTCCTCAATCGTGCCTACTGAAGAGCCAGGGTGTAAGAAAGAATCGATCTACCTGAGGCATGAGCACTGGTCCCTGTGTCAAGAGATCTTCCCGAATCGGGAGACACCATGGTTGATCTGCTAGAATTCTCACGAGGTCTGCATACCACGGGCGTCTTGGCCAATCTGGGGTGATCAGAACAAGCATCCCCCAATGGGCTTCAATCCTCTGCACGACCCTGCCTATAAGAGCCCACGGTGGAAACACATAGAGAAGCCCCTCTGTGGGCAGTCTCGAACGTTGCCATCAGATCCATGACCGGGGTGCCCCACTGGCATACCATCTGGGCGAACACTTCCTGGTTGAGCACCCAATACCCAGGGGTCCACACGTACTTGACTCAGGTAGTCCGCCACCATGTTATCGATTCCCACCATATGTGCCACCGACAATGCTTGGAGGTGACTTTCCACCCAGTTAAACAGCGGCCTCCGCCTCCAAGACTGCACTGCCTGTGCCTCCCTGACGGTTGATGTAGGCTACCATTGTTGCATTGTCCGATAGAACCCGTACTGCCTTCCCTCGCAACCATATCTAGAAGCTCCATAGTGCCAGGGTCACTGCTCGCATCTCCAGCCTGTTGATAGGCTAATGAGACTCCACACACTCCAGTGCAATGTGTCCTTTGCAATGGGCTCCCCATCCAGACAGACTGGCATCTGTCATCAGTGGGATCCATGATGGAAACTCAAGGAGCATTCCTCTTTCCAGATTTTCCAGGCAAAGCCACCACTTGAGCGCTCTGCAGGCCACCTGAGGGCAGGGAAGCTTCTGAGATAAGGGATGGGTCTGGTGCGACCAGCACCAGAGCAAAGCCCTCTGAAGGGACTGCATGTGTGCCCTCGCCCACGGGACAAGCTCAAGAGTGGCTGCCATGTTTCCTAGAAATTGCAGGTAATGCCATGCTGTCAGTTCTGACATTCTCAGAAACTGGTACACTAAGCGCCGAAGCCCCTGTGTGCACTGTTCTGGTAGGATGACTCCCCATACGGGTGTCAAAGCATGCTCCTAAGTACTCTAGTTCTTGAGATGTGTCCAACTGGCTCTTGGCCATGTTGACCACCCAACCGAGACTTTGAAGGAACTGCACCACCTGGGATGTTGCCCATTAGCTTTCGTCCCTGGACTTTGCTCGAATGAGCCAGTTGTCAAGGTTCGGATGCACTAGCACACCTTCCCCGCGTAGCGCTGCTGCTACCACCACTTTGACCTTGTGAAGGTGCGTGGTGCCGTTGTGAGACCAAACGGCAGCACCCGAAACCGGAAATGTCCCATGGGTACCAAAAACTGGAGGAACTGTTGATGTTCTGGCCGTATGGGGATATGAAGATACATCGCCGTTAGATTGAGAGACATCAAGAACTCTTCATTTCGGATCACTACTATGACAGACTGCAATGTTTCCAAGTCAAAATGCGGTACCCGCAAGCAGCGGTTTACTCGCTTGAGGTCGAGGATAGAGCAGAAGGCCCCTTCCTTCTTTGGCACCATGAAGTAAATGGAGTACCGACTGCAGCCATACTGGTCTCACGGAAAAGGCACCATGGTCCTGAGCTGCAACAGCCATGTGAAGGTGTCTCTTACCGCTGTTGCTTTGGCTCGCGCTTTGCAGAGAGACTATATGAAGGAGTTGCCCAATGGACGAACCCACTCAAGGACATACCCCTCCCGAATGATCTCTAACACCCATTGCTTGGCTGTGATCTGGACCCAGGCAGGATAGAACTCCTGCAGCCGATCTCCTACAGGCTGCACGACCACCTGAGCCCCCCTCGCTTCATTGGGATGTCTTGGGTCCTGAGGACGAGGCAGTGGTAAATCCTCACCCCACTCCTCAAAACCCCCAAAACCCCTGTGCTCTGGAGTGAAAATATCCCCTCTGATAAGGGGTAAAGCATGTGGAACAAAAACACCTGAAATCCCGCTGCTGACCCCGAAACGCAGAAGAAGCGCGGCTCTGTTTCTGCTTATCTTCTGGCAGACGCCCGCCTTTAGACTCTCCCTTGACCAGCTTATCCAGGTTCTCCTCAAACAGCAGTCTGCCTCTTTAAGGGCAGCTTGCTGAGTCGGGCTTTGGAAGAACTGTCTGCTGCCCAATTCCGCAGGCACAGATAGCGACGGGCCGCCACCAATGTTCCCTCTAATTTTCTGTAGGCTGTGTGCGCATAAAATATGAGCTGTGTGCAGCTTTTGAAGGAAGGTTAAATGTTTGTGCGCTACATAATGACACTCGGAGTTATATAATTTAAAATTTGACTACACGTCAGAATACAGTATGTACATCACATTGATTTTAATCAAATTAAATGAAAATAGACGATTACTAAATGAAGTGGGAAATTTCTAGTAATTACAATCATAACTTTTAAATTTTAAGACGTCTGTGTTGTTTTCTATCAGAATCAGAGCCGTAATTTTTGTGCGCTCTGTTGTAAAGTATGTGTGCTCTCTCGGCGAGGTGTGTGCGCGCGCGCGCGCACAGCTTAGAGGGAACAGTGGCCGCCACTACTGAGGCCATGCTCTTAGAGAGTCCTCTAATGAGGTCATAGTGGATATTGTGGTACTGCAGACCCTCTGCAGACAGGAGAAAATGCTTTAAGCTTAGAAAAAAGAGGCAGACACCGGTTGCAGCATTACAAGGAGCCATATAGGGGGAGCAAGTGGGACCTCCGGAGGACTGAGGAGCCACGCCCCAGAGCCAGTGATGCAATACCGGCCTGCACCCAATCAGAGGAGGGAAGAGTTCCTCTTAAAAAAAGCCCAGATGACTGGAGAAGGGAGGTTTTCCAGGAGGGAGAGAAGGACCAGGAAATAGGAGTCCTGGTGGAAGGAACAGGCCCAGCAGACTCAGCAGAGCCAGGTGAAGGAGTTTGCCTCAAGTATCCCAAGAGTGGAGAGGACACGCCTTCCAAGAGGGAGAGATACAGAAAGGAAGCTACCCCTGGAAGGAGGAGGACTGTGCTGGAAAGTCCTGGACCTGAGTCTGGCAGAGGCCAGCAGCCATTGAGGGATATAACATGGAGTAACCAAGAAAAAGAGGAAAGACCTTCTTTAAAAGGTAACATTCTTGGCCCAGGGAGAGGGAAGCTGTGCTGTGAATGTGGTTTAACCCCAGGAGAAGGCCTACGGGAGAACCAAAAGCCTACCCTTGTGCAAGTAAGGCCAAACCCCAGCAGGAACTGGCCTCAATCCTCACCTTGCCGTGAGAAGCCAAGAAAGAAAGGTAATCACTGTTTTTCTGATTATAATTTCCTGAACGCTGTGACACAGGAGGAACAGGGAATAGAGGAACGCTGTCCTACTAGAACTGTTTATACTTCAGGATACAAACCTATATCAAGTAAGAGACTCTCCAGTAAAAGAGCCGTGTGCAAGAGAGACTGTTCTCAGTCTAGAGGTACACAAAACCAGGGCTTACCTTTGAACACAGAGCATTGGGACATCGTGCAAACGTTGTATAAAAAGCCTGAATGTAAGTTACCAGATATTGATGACCTTGAACCAATGCAGGTGGACATAGCTGACGACCTTTCGGACCCTGAAATGGATTGCAGCTACTGCCAGGCGGAAGGCTTTGACCCTTTAGACAAGGAATAGAGCTGTAGCCTGGGGAATGTGTGAATCTTTGTTTTCTCATATTATTACTGTGAAGTTAACAGGTTTAATACAGTTTTTGTTTGTTTTCTTTCAACCTGAGATAAGGACAATTTCTGTTGCTGTAAAGATCTGAGCTTTTGAACCTTTTGTGCAATAAGGGAAATAAAAGCCTTTATTCTCCCTTCACTCAGACTATTATGTTCCTTTGAGCTTTTGGTTACCAGAAGGCTACTAGGACTACAAAGAAACCCTGGGCCCTGTCTTTAAACCAAACTCAATTACAAATATTTTTGTGTCCACCCTTTCTACCGTGACGCTTCTTCGCCACTAGGGTGGCGTTGGGACAATATTCGCCAGATAAGCCACCTCTGACTCCAATCTGGCTGCCTCCCCTGACTGGTCTGGCTCCCCCTGTTGTTGAACTCGCTGAGACCAGTGGAGGAAGGCCCTAGCTACCCAGGCCCCCGCACATGAAGGCTTGTAGCGAGAGGGCATTAATATCAAAGGCCTGTTTTAACAAGGTATCCAACTTTCTATCCTGGACTTCTTTAAGCACCACACTACCTTCCATTGGGATCGCCGTCTTCTTGGTAACAGTCAAAACTGCCTTGTCCACCTTCGGAGACCGAAAAAGCTCGCGATCCTGATCTGACAGCGGATAGAGGTACCATGGTCTTCAACCTCCGAAGGCCTGCCTCTGGCAGATCCCACTCATCCTGAATCATCTGCCGGACTACTCTATGTATTGGAAAAACCTTCTGCATTTTCCATAACGTTTGCAGTAGCGAGTCCTCTAGTGACTCGTCCTCTGCCAGAAGACCAATGGGTATATTAAGCGCCTTCAGGGATTCCATGATGAGCGCCGGCAACTCTTCCTGGCAAAAGACCCTTGCTATCCATGCCTGGTCTTCCTGTTCCAGGATTTCCCGTTCTTCCAGCTCTTCGTCCAAATCTAGCTCTGTGTCCAGATCCTCTCCCCTTCAGACCGGCACTGCTCCTGGCTCGCTCTCATTTGGAACCCCTGACCTTTTGGTGCTGCGCTCTGATGCTGAAGGGCCTCCCACTGTCCTTTGTTGGTGCAAGCAGAACGCCTTGTGGAGAAGGAGCACAAACCCAGGGGAGAAAATACCGGGGACCCCTATCTCGCCCAGGCTCTGGGACGTGGAGGAACCGGGAGTGGCCAGCAGACAGGAAGTTGTCTCCTGTGAAGCAGTTGTGGCACCCACCGCATCCTGCCCCTCCCACAATGGAGAGAGACACCTCTCCTGTCCTGTCCTGTCTTGTAGGGTCTGTTCAATCGAGGTGGCCTCTTGCACGCACCCCTGACAAATGCCCACCTCCAAGACCGCACCCTGTCTGGTTCTACAGACCAGGCACTATGGTCTGGCCAGTATAACGGTACTAAACCAGTGGCTGTGTCCTTGGCTTGCCTCTGACCCTCTCTGAGGCCAATAAGGGGACCCCCCTGCCTGTTAGCTTGCAGAGAAATACTAACAGCTCCCTCTGCTGCAATTACTGTAAAAGAAAGCAGTCCGATTGTTTTTTTTTTTTTTTAATTAATGAAGGTGCGCTAGCTTAACCCTCACCACTCGGGAACCCGTGTCGAGCAACCGGGAGACAGAAAAAGAGAGACAAATGGGTCCTTTCCTTCCTGCGCAGCCCTACATATCCATCGTACAGGCCTCCAGCGGGAAAACAGGCCTCTGGTGCATCCTCTCGCAGCCTTCTAACTAGCTACGGACACTGTGTGCCTAATCTGAGCCTGATAACCCAAATTACCGCTGTCTGAGCCACCGCTTGGGTGCTGCCCTCTTCTCTTGCCCTTCTCGCGCTGAGCCGGGAACCTGCGGCTTCAGCGCCGAGGGACCTCCGGGGATCATCTGCTCTGCCGCGTTAGTGCTGTAACAATCAGGTGGCTCCTCACTCAATGACGGGTTTGGGAGCCTCCAGATCCATGGTTATCACCACCGCCTCCATAACACCCCCGCTCACCAAGGGGGGAGGGAGTCCTTCTCCGTTCCTCTGCTACTTTTATTTTTTTTTTTCATTTCAAAGACAAATAAGAACTGCTCTCCAGTAAAGAGATTTGGGAAAATAAAGAGAGATTAAAGTAAAACTAAACTAAAATGCTAAATTGCTCCTTAGTTGTCTCTTTAGTGAGTTCAGCACCATGGCTCATTACCTCCTCCAGTTGCTTGGAGACTGAGTATACAGAAGATGGTGGGCGGCCCCCGCTGTATTAGTAGCAGTGTCATCAAAAAGATGACATGCTCAGTCTCCAAGTTGCTGGAAGAGGTACACCTCCCAGAGGTGTGGGACTGGACTGGAGGGACGAATGGTGATTCGTCTGGTAATTACCGTGACCTGCGTATCCACCTTGGAAATATCATCCACACAACACATTCCCGCTTCAGGAGAGCATGCATCTTCTTATACACTCTTAGGGGCTTGTTTACAAAGCCACGGTAGTGGTTCGCGGTCGCGATCGCAGCCGCGGCCCCATTGAAATCAATGGGGCCGCGGCTCCGATTACGATCGCAAACCGCTACCGCGGCTTTGTAAACAAGCCCCTTAGCCCCTTATGCGTGGAGTTGGGGTAATCCCACTCCAGCCGGAATAGACCCTTGAGAAACCTCCAGGAAGACAGTAGTGGATTTCCAAACCCCATACAGGAGCAAATGCCTCTTCGGTTCTTACTTCCTCAAACAGGCAAATATCCTTAGCCTCCTCACAGTCCTCTGAAGGTGCAAGTACTTCTTCATCCACATCAGACATCTCAATCCAAGCCACAGCTGATCCCATCCCGAGGGGCACCTCTGACAGGGATTCTTTGCCATCAATTGAAGGTGGCTTCCACTCGCAGCCTGCCCCCACAAGGCTGCACATGGGGGAAACAAATGGCTGCAGGGTCTGTACATCCAGGCCGGAATGACCAGGCCTGCTGCAAAGGGAAAGAATTCCAGGTAGGACAATCTGGACTCCGGAAGTTCTCCTCATGGAAATGATTACCCTACACTTGGGGGCAAAGCCACCATCAATCCCCTAGAGGATGGGGAGATGCCCCCAACATAGACGCCGGATCCTCCAACCAGCTGAATATCCTTACCCATAGCACTATCTGCCCCTTCCTGTTCTGAGGTAGGCAAGGTCAGGCTAAGAGCATCCCCTGGCTGAGAGAGGGGGATGACTCATGGATGACTCAGAAGCAGACATGTGGGAAGAGCAGAATCCAGAAGCCGGAGATGACGCATCACGCTTGCCACGGGCCAAACAATGCCACCTGGAAGTAAACATAAGAGTTAAGGCAAATGTCACAACAGCAATGCACTAAGGCCGTGGTGGCCTGAAGGGTGAGTATTAACTGTGCTTTTACTACAACGTGCATTACAGGCACTAGGGTAGGAGTGTGTGTTGGAGTTGCTTGGACGGAACATGCAGAAAAACCACATGACAGCCAGGCACACAATACAGAAACCACTATTAACGTGTGCAGAAAATAGCGGGAAAGTCCCACCCAGCACCAACAGCAGTCTACTCTGAATTGTGTCTGCTAGAGATGGAACTGCGAGCCCCCAACAAGGACAATGGCGAGGTCAAGCCTTGGTACTCACCCCCTCAGAGCCCCAGGCAGAGAATCCATGCTGGGCTCAGCTCTACTCCCCCGAAACTCAGACTTGACAGCACTGCATTTAAGGTGGCTGGCAGGCAGATCACTCTGCCAGCCATCAGCAGTCTTCAGGAGAGAGCAGGGGGGACAGGAGGAGGAAGAGAGCAATGAGGTTGTGCGAGGCAGTCGTATTCTTCCAGATATTTCAAATTTCTGGCTGTTCAACAGGCCCTTATTCAGAGTAAGAGCATGGAGCTGAACCAATTTTCCCTCCTCCTATGGCTACCCGAAAAGACCGCAGTCTAGTGGAGCCTCCCGCATTGAGTTTTAGTGGTTCACGAGCGTTTTAAATCAATATTCCTCTAAAATCTTCAGAATTTTCTTGAGAGAGAAGAAAATCCCTCTACCATCTGTTGGAGACAAAAATACTGAAGGGACTTCTGGTGGCTGAGGCGAATACAGGCATGGGAGTGATGTCACTGAAACCTGGGATTTTCATTAGTTCTTTGTCTCCATCAATCTGCTGGTAGAGGAACATACCCACTTGTCTGAACTGGTCTAGCAAAACAATATGGAATTATTATTTACAGTACAGAATGTAGAGGAGAGATCTATCTGCATCAAAACAGCAGACTCACCTCTCTCAACTACTACCCACAATTCACCTAATAAAGCCATCTCAGTACTATGTCAGGTATGAAATCCCGATTATATAATATAACGTAATTACTCACCTGTAACAGGTGTTCTCCGGGGACAGAAGGAATCAGTCCTCACATATGGGTGACATCGGCACTGATGGAGCCCTCGCAGAAGCATCTCCCCATCTTTCAAAGAAAGCCTTTGGGAGATGCCAGCAGCATGCGTGATCTCCTTCCCGCCCAAGAGTGTCATCTTGCTTAGTCAGATGACATAGCTAGAGCCAACAAAAGAAGATGGCAAAAAATGACAAAGAAGGAGGAGGGAGGGTTGTGACTACTGATTCCTCCTGTCCCTGTAGAACACCTGTTACAGGTGAACACTATGCTTTCTCCAGGAACAAGCAGGAAGTCAGTCCTCACATATGGGACTCCCTAGCTACAAGCTACTGAGAACCTGTAGAAAATCATGGTCAAGCCGTGAGCAGCAGCACATGAGTCCAAAGACAGACTCTGAAAAGACCCCAGTGTCCAGGGAGAACCATCACTCCGGTAGCCTGAACAAGACGGGTTGGAGGGTAGGAGTTGCCTAGACCATGAAGAGATTATGGAGTATAGCCTGGCCGAAGGCACAATCACATCGGGACTCCCTCTCCAGGCAGTAGTGAGCTACGAAGGTGTGGACTGAGGACCAAGTGGCAGTCCGGCAGATGTCTGTCCTGGGAACAGAGTGCAAATTTGCAACCGAGGTCGCCACAGCCCTGATGCTGTGTGCCATAATCCAGTGCTCCAGCAGGAGCCCTGCCTGTTCTCAGGTGAGGACAATGCAGTCCGCCACCCAGGTGGACAGGGTCCGCTTGGTTACCATCTCCCCCAGCTGACTGGGTCATAGGAGACGAAAAGCTGGGAGACTTTGCGGTGGCCCTGGGTTTGCTGCAGGTAGAAGGACAGGGCCCTCTTACAATCCAAGGTATGGAGGATGGCTGCTGCCTTGTCGGCATGAGGCTGTGGAAAGAAGGTGGGGAGCACCACCTCCTGATTGAGGTGGAACGAGGATGCCACCTTCGGAAGGAATTTAGGGTGCATACGAAGCATGACCCTGTTCTTATAGAACCTGATGTAGGGTGACTCTGCCACCAAGGCTTGAAGCTTGCTGACCCTGCGAGCAGATATGAACGCCACCAGGAAGACAACCTTGCAGGAGAGGTACCGTAGGTGGCAAGAAGCCAGGGGCTTGAATGGTGGCCCAGTGAGTCGTGACAGTACATTATAGGTCCCATTCCACCTGAGGTGGGCGGATGAGGGGCTTCAAGAGCAGGAGGCCCCATAAGAACCAGGTAACAAGGGGCTGTGCAAAGAGGGGTTTGCTCTCGATAAGGTGGTGGTGCACCGAAGGAGCTCTCAGGTGCACCCTGATGGAGTTGGACTTGAGTCCAGTTTGCGAAAGATGAAGCAGGTACTGCAGCACCATCTACAGCGGTCAGGAGAAGGAGTTGACCCATTGCTCTGTGCATCACACCGAGAATCTGCACTATTTGAAGGCATAGGCCTGCCTCATGGAAGTCTTACGAGAAGCTAGGAGAACCTCCTCCACCTCCCTTGGGATGCTGAAGGGAGTCAAGGCTACCCATTCAGCAGCCATGCTGTTAGCACCAGAGACTCCAGGTTGGGGTGAAGGACGGAGCCATCCTCCTGAGTCAGCAATCCAGGAATGTTCCCTAGAGGGACTGGGGGCTCCGTCAATAGGCAGGGAACTAAAGTTGCCTGGGCACCTCGGGGCCACCAGGATCAGCGATGCCTTGTCCCAGAGGATGTTGAAAAGGGTCTTGATAACCAGTGATGTGGGCGGTAAGGTGTACAACGGGATGAGGAAGGCATTTGCTGCTATCCGGGATGGGTGAGGCTGGCAAGAGCAGGACAGCTAAGCATTGGCCGGGCTGGCAAAGAGGTCCACCAGTGGGGTGCCCCAAAGACGGAAGAGCAGTTGGGCTGCTCTAGGGTCTAACCGCCATTCATGTGGCTCTAGGACCCTGCTCAGTCTGTCCGCCAGGACACTGTCCTGGCCCAGCAGGTACACCGCCCTCAGGAGAATTCCCTTGACTGATTGCATATGAGCATATAGACGTCTATAAATTAATGAATGGAGTGGAATGGGTAAATGTAGATCGATTGTTTACATCTTCAGAATATAGAAAAACTAGGGGACATGCAATGAAGCTACAAGGAAAACTATTTAAGAGTAATAAGAGAAAATATTTTTTCACTCAACGTGTAATCAAATTCTGGAATTTGTTACCGGAGGATGTAGTAAAAGCTGTTAGTGTAGCTGGGTTTAAAAAAGGTTTGGACAAGTTCCTGGAGGAAAAATCCATAAACCATTATTAAAAGTGACCCAGGATATCACTGTTTGACCCAATACAAGCACTACGGAACCTGTGTCCTTTGGGGAAAATGCTAGGTACTTATGACCTAGATTGGCCACTGTTGGAAACAGGATACTGGACTTCATGGACCTTGGTCTGACCCATTATGCCATATCTTATGTTCTTATGAGCAGAGGGCTATTGCCTCCGAGCAGAGGGTGTAAGACCCTGTACCTCCCTGCTTGTTCAGGTAGAACATCGCGACCTGGCTGTCTGTCTGGACCAGCACTGACCGACTGGTGCTGTAATCGGTGGCAGAAAGCTTTGAGTACCAGGAATATAGCCCTGAGTTCCAGCAGGTTGATCTGCTGTTGGCTCTCTGCCCTGGACCAGTTTCCCTGCATTCAGAGATTCCTGTAATGGGCCCCCCACCCCTTGGTGAGGACCCACTGGGACACTGGGTTCTGGAAAGGCATGCCTGTCTGTAGGTGTTGTGTGGCTTTCCAGCAGCTGAGTGACTGCCAGCGGGTGGGTCACACACGCTTTGTCCCAAAGATAGCCCGTGGCCTGTGTCCACTGGGAGTGGAGGTTCCACTGAGTTACCCTCATATGAAGACGGGCATTGGGGACAACATGGACTGTCGATGCCAAGTAGATGGAGCAGGGAGCGAGTCAACCTAGAGCAGCGTCACTGTACGTCTGTGACCAAAGCTATGAGGCGACTTGCTCTGTCTAGGGTGAGGAAGGCCTGGGCCTGAAGAGTGTCCAGTCAAGCCCCTATGAACTCCAGATCCTGTGTAGGGGTCAGGTGGGGCGATTTATCACAAATCCCAGGTGTTGTAGAACACTGATGGTGCAGCCATGGCCTGCTGCACCTCTGTGGCCTTGTCCCCTTTTAAGGGCCAGTCATCCAGATAGGGGAAGACAAAGGCACCCTGAAGACAGAGGAAGGCCACCACCATTGCTAGGCATTTGGTGAAAACTCTGGGTGCAGAGGCTAGACTCAAGGATAGCACCCTGTACTGGTAGTAGTCACCTCCAACCATGAATCTGAAGTACTGCCTGTGGCTGGGATGATTGAGGATGTGGGTATACGTATACTTTTAGATCCAAGGAGATTAGCCAGTCTCTCTGCTGGAGGTATGGCAGCAATGTTAAAAGGGAGAGCATCTTGAACTTCTCCCACACCAGGAATTTGTTTAGGTTTCGCAAGTCTAGAATGGGCCTTAGGCCCCAGTTTGTTTTGAGACTGGAAAGTACCATGAGTAGAACCCCTTTCCCCTTAGGTGATGGGAGTACTCATTCCATAACTTTGTCCGTGAGAAGCTCTGCAAATTCCTGCAGTAGCAGGGCCTGGTGCAGGGGAGTCGAAGATGGCTCTTCTAGGAAGAATGAAAGAGGCGTATGGTCCAGGTGGAGAAGGTAGCCTTCTTTGACTACCTGGAGTGCCCAAGCATCGGTGGTGATAGCAGACCACCAGTGGGCAAAGTGGACCAGGTGTTCCCCTGTGGGTAGCTGACCACCTGAGGGTGGAGAAGCTATGTCCAGGGAGTCAAGGCGCTGGGGGTCCTTCTGCTTGCGGGGGTCCTGACCTGCTCCTTTGGCATGGTGGCCCCGCTGAGGCATGGTGGCCCTGCTGAAGAGCAGAAAGAGCCTGATACTGTGGGTATCCCCGGTAAGCCTGACCCTTCCTTGGGTATGGAGGCTTTTTCCGCATGGTTTTCCTCTTGGGGAGGGTAGAAGCCTTCTTGGAGAGTAGAGTCCTCGTAAGGAACTCGGACTCGATCTCCACTGCGCTCTCTGCCATGAGTTTGCCAAAGATATTCTCTCCTTGGCATGGGACATCGATGAGTTTGTCCTGTACTCATTGCTCCAGATCCAATGACTGCAGCCACGCCAGGCGTTGGGCACTGATGTCCACAACAGCTATTCTCATGGTTGACACAAAACCATCGTAGGCCGCTCGAGTCAGTTACTTTGAGCACTCCCCGATGCTCTTGGTCAAGTTCCAGAATCTCTGGAGATGGTCATCTCTGAGGCCAGCGGAGAATCCGGCAAGCTCCTTCATCAAATCCTGAAGGTATATGCCAATATACAGCTGGTACGCTTGGATCCGGCAAGCCAGCATCGAGCCCTGGAAGCACTTCTACTGAGGGCGTCAAGGGTATGGGCACAGAAGAATGAGTCTTCTGCCTCTTGAGCCGACGCATAAGAACATAAGAACATAAGATATGCCATA
This sequence comes from Ichthyophis bannanicus, assembly GCA_033557465.1. Classification (NCBI taxonomy): domain Eukaryota; kingdom Metazoa; phylum Chordata; class Amphibia; order Gymnophiona; family Ichthyophiidae; genus Ichthyophis; species Ichthyophis bannanicus. The sequence goes on from CM066032.1 coordinate 828,271,876, forward strand.
CTGGGTCAGACCAAGGTCCATCAAGCCCAGCATTCTGTTTCCAACAGTGGCCAATCTAGGTCATACGTACCTAGCAGTTTCCCAAAGGGACACAGGTTCCACAATGCTTGTACTGGTTCAAGCATTGATATCCTGGGTCCCTTCTTAATAATGGTTTATGGACCTTTCCTCCAGGAACTTGTCCAAACCTTTTTTAAACCCAGCTACACTAACAGCCTTTACTACATCCTCCGGCAACAAATTCCAGAGTTTGATTACACGTTGAGTGAAAAAATATTTTCTTTTATTAGTCTTAAATAGTTTACCCTGTAGCTTCATTGCATGTCCCCTAGTCTTTCCATATTCTGATAAGGTAAACAGTCGATCTACGTTTACCCGTTCCACTCCGTTCATAGCCGATTCCACTACTATGGAGTTATGGGGTAACTGCGTCTTCCTGAAGCCAGAGCCTCGCCGGACTCGGTACATCACATCAAGCTGACTATGGGCTGAATATGGGCACCGATGCCGGCGTATCCCACATGTGGAGAAGAAGTCTCTCGAGGATGACGGGAACGGAAATAGTCAGTGCCTCCTTTGGCAGGGAATCATAGTGGAGAATCTCTAGCTCCTCTGTGTGAGGGTCCTCCTCAAACTCCATGGAGATGGCCAGTGCCCTTGACATATCCCACACGAAGTCGAGAAACGAGGTTTTCTCAGGTGGTGACTGATGCCAGGTATGATGGGACATCGCAGTGTTTGTGAGTGTCCGGTAATGTCTCATCCTCGGACTCCCAGTCGGAGTAGTCGGTGGAAGATTCGGCACCAGATCAGGCCTGTGAGGCAGGTCCCAGGTTGGGGGGGGCCGATGGATCACGATAGCTTCATGACCAGAGCCACAAGCACTTGCCGGTGAGGATCTCGTTCCTGAGGAGTGGGACCATGATCAAAACCTCTGCCAAGGATCGATTGAAGGCGGTGGGCTCACGAGGATCTGTTTGGCAACCAGGGAAGTCCTCGATGTTGAGATCCCGGTGGTCTGGGTGGATGCACCAGCAGAGCCGGGCATCAGCGCCTGCTACGTGGCGAGGAAGGCAAACAAACTGCATTCAAAGGTCACCATCCTGGTTTCCCACTCAGGAGGTGTTGCAACCTTTGAACTGGATGCCGGGCTTACCAAGTCCAGTGTCGGCCAGGAGAGGGAGTCCTCGACGAGGATGGCCTCGGGTGTCTGATGCCGATCGCCAAAGGCCTCCGAATCCTTCCAGGGTATTTTAGCCAGCCGCTCCCGCTCCGACTCCTCGGGTTCTCTGCGCAGGCTGCGGGACCTAGCACGGGGCTTGCCTGCCTTGTCTGTGTCCCAAAAGAAGTTCCTTGAGGATTTTTTCTTCTTCTTACGTTCATGCTCCAGAGAATCCCTGTCAGAGGCCCCGTGGCCCCAATTGGTAGCCAAGGGATCACTGCACGACTCTCAGGATTCAGATAGGGCCCTGGAGTGTGGAGTCACTGGAGATTTCAGGGCAGACTCTGACCATTTGAAGAGCTTGTCGAGCTTCTGCTGATGGAGTTTGATGACCTTAGTGGACATCTTTCCACAAAGGCTGCAGGCCTCCAGGTTGTGGTCAGCCCCTAGAAGAGGCAGCAATCATGTGTGTCAGTGAGGACATATTTTTTGTGCACCGATCACACTTTTTAAAGCCACTGGCCATCAGAGATAAAAGTACCCCGGCAAGGTCGAAGACCCGAGGAGCGGTCAACAGTGGAAAAAAGTGCAAATCCATGCTGAGGGGAGAACTACAAAAAGGGGTCCAAGCCACTATACCGGGGCAAGTGAGCTTGGAGGCAGGAAAGGAACCGGTCGCAACCGGAGAAAAAAGGAAACACTTCGCTAGGAATTTAATCAACTTTTTTGGGGGGAAATCAGACACACGTCTGGAGAGCTCCATGGAAAAAAGAAGACTGAGCAAGATGGCATCCTTGGGCGGGAAGGGGACCACGCATGTGTGGTGGCATCTCCCAAAGGCTTTCTTTGAAAACTGGAGAGATGCTTCCACGAGGGCTTTGTCGGCGTCTACGTCACCCATATGTGAGGGCTGACTTCCTTCTTGTTCCCGGAAAACCAATAAATCAAAATTCTCCAAATATCACTGCAAATGATTTACCATAATTGCCTCTATTTTCTTAGTCAGAAAAGGAATGCAAGCAACAGGATGAAAGTTCTCAAATTTATTTGGATCAAGTCCTCTCCCCTTCAATAAAGGCATGAGTACAAAACAGCCCAAGGATTTGGGATACTATCCTGATTGTAAGAACTTATTCACAAATTCACATGCTTATGTGGTGGTTCGGAACTGTAGGAGAATGGTGGATGAGTGGATCCTCCACCTCATTTGTCAATCATTATTCCAGGGCTGGGGACAATAAGATCAGTTATGTCATCCAACTAGAGTGAGAAACAAGCAAAATAATTCTTATAGCTACTTAACTGCCATCATTAAATTCAACTGCTCCTGCATGTAAGCCGCAATGGTATCTGGATCTGTGTAAGTTTTGTGTAGTTGAGGTGAGTTACTTTTATGTGCCTAAAGTGAGCAAGATGTAGTGGGCTTCTAGTGCTTTCAGCTGAGGCCAGAATACTAGGAACTACTTTTGCTTATCAACTGTGGTCATCACAAAATCCACTGAAATAAAAATCCTTGCACCTTCCCCAAGTGAGAGAAAAGGATGTTCATTGCACAGACTTGCTTTTCCATCTAGAAGTGGAGTCTGAACTGAGGTCTGGGTAAGGTTATCCCAGGAGAATATGTGACAATGGTACTGTGGTGGAAATGAGCTCCAGTGGGGATCATGCAATAACCTCGTCCCCAAGATGAGCACTGACATCATCGCACCTCTCCCAACGGAGCACAGTCAATAAGTATGCTACTTGGTACACCACTTAGGATGCCGGACGCTTGATTACTCTGTACTTAGTTGTGTGGATATGTGTTGAGTAGTTATATGGAAGGGATGGTTATCCCCTGAATTCTGGATCAGGGGAAATATGGATGTGCATGCCACTCTATTAATGTGGTTAACTCTATCTAGGGTGGTCCAGGACAGGGCTTTGGTGCCTATAATGCCAATTCAATTATCATGGATGCCTGGGTTGAAATCATGTGCCACTTTCTCCTGCCTGCTTGTGGATGCACATTCAGTTGCAAATAAATGGCATATAGTGCAGGACATCTTAGAACAAAAGCATTTGGATTCTCTTTTTATAACTGAAACATGGTTCGAGATGGGAGGTAAATGTGGGAAGATGCATATATTGCAGAAAAAGGTAAACATTGGGGGAGGGGAGTGGCTGGGGATTTTCATGATGAATTCACTTTAATTAAATGTGCCATGGAAAGTCCTAAAGGTTGGGAGGAGTTGGTAGTTCATTTTGGAGATAATCCAAAAGTGATCACTTTATTATTTTAGTGCCCCTTCCTCTGTTACTGACTGGGGTGAAATTGTGGAAGTTATAATGTCAATATGATTTAGTATACTGACCTGATGGAGTTGGATGATTTCAGTTTACATGCTGAAGATGGACTATGTGAGGTAACTAGTTATGTACTGGTTTCCTTAGGTGCTGCAGAAGTCTTACGCAGCTGGTGCATATCCCAACCCACCAGGCAGGTCATACTTTAGATTTAATTTTTGTGGCAGATGGATTTCAGATTCATGGAGCTATTTCAGAGGATTAGGGTTCCTTGGTGCCATAGATTGATCATTAACTGCTGTATTTTACATTTACATCTTGGTTGGAGATGCGGAGAAGGGTTAAGCCTCGGGAAGCGAGATGTGTTAGAGGAAAGGTGGATATTCTGGTATTTGAAGAGAATGTGCTTAGTCTAAAATCTACCACCTCAGATGATATTGATGTGCAGGTGGATGACTGGACGTTGGCAGTTACAAATGCCTTAGAGGCAGTTGCTCCGATGAAAGAAAGGCTCGTCTTGGGACTAGTGGTAAGCAGTATTCTAAAGAGTCAGGACAGCAAAAGATATAGTATGCCATTTGGAGCATGCTTGTAGGAAATTGTGATTCATGAATGCTTGGAGATGTTGGAAGAGGGAGGGCTAATAAATATTTGAAAATCTTGCAAGAGGCTTAACTTTCTTTCACTAGGAAGATTAAGGGGGTTATTAATAGACCTAGAGAGATGTTTGGGATTGTGAAGGGATTGTTGGGGGAGAAAAGAGTGGAAAGACATGAGCGGGTGAAAGGAATGACAGCTGAGAGTTCGGTACATTATTTTGTTCTGAAGGTGGAGGGGTTGAAACAGCATCTGGATAGAATTGGCTGGGGAAGACAGAGTGGGTATACTTAGCGTGAGGGAGGGGTGGTGAGTGGAGATCTGATGGAGGAGGCTTTGAAAGAATTTCATGTCATGTCATTTCTTTGGAGACCGCTCAAACATTATTGAAATGGGCAAAAGCCTCGTAATAGTTTGCAGAAGATCCTGCTCCTGCAACCATTTTGAAGGGGTGTAACCTATCAACTGTTGGGGCGGATGCAGGAGTTAATAAATGTCTCCTTACATCAGGCATTTACCCCACTAAATTTAAGGAGTGTGAGGTGACCCCTATATTGAAGAGAGATAGTGAAGATCCAATCTTAGCTGGGAGCTATAGGTCAATCTCTAATTCAGCATTTTAGGGGAAATAGACTGAGAAGGAGTTGGTTGCCAGTTAGTTTTTATTCGTAGGAGAATGGTGTCTTTGATGACAGCCAAGCAAGCTTTAGAGAGGGTATGGGACTGACATTTTGCTTAATGCAATCATGACTACCACATACTACTCTATGGATCAACATCTTCCTATTTTGTTGATCACACCAGACTTAAGTTCTGTGTTTGACTTGGTTGACCTCGGTAAGATGTGCTAGCCTTGGTCTAGCAGGTACAGTGTTGGGGAGTATTGCTTCTTTTTTAAGTGGGGAGTCTTTTTGGGTGCGGTATGGGGGAGAGTGGTCCTCAAGGAAGCCTCTGGCATGGGGGTCCCTCAGGGATCTTCTCTGTCACCACTGTTGTTTAACATCTTTTTAAAACCATTGACCACTGTGATCACTGATACACAATGGAATTATTTACCATTTATATATGCTGATGATATTCAGCTTCTGGTGCCATTGAGGTTGAATCCTGAGCAAGCTATATGTCATCTTAATAACTGCTTGAATCAGATTGCTCGCTGGTTGCACATGAGTGAATTCCAACTAAATATTGCTAAATCTGAATTGCTTTGTGTTGGAGAGGTTCCCTGTGACAGCCTCCTGCAAAGGCTACAGATTGGGGGGAGGGGGCTGAATATTCCTCTTAAAAATATGGTTAGAAATTTGAGCATTACTGATGGCAAGGGTACACTTCAGCCTCAGATTATGAAAATAATGCAAACTACTTTCTATAAATTGCATTTAATAAAGCAACTGAAGCCTTATCAGGATGTCTCTGCCCTCTGATTAGTTATGCAAGCCTTGGTTGGCAGTGCATTGGACTACTGTAATAGTTTCTACGATGGTTTGCCAGACACCCCGATGTAGACTTCGTGGCTGTGCCACCCATGTGTGGCCTCTTGCTGATAGGTGGAACCGTGAGAGGAGCTTCCTACATGCGGAGCATAAGATCATGTAAGATGCGATGCATCAGTAAAGTATCCGCTTCCCCTGGGAAGGTATTGGAGTATCTCTAATTCCTCTGCCCTCGGTTCCTTCTCTGAGTCTACTGTGATGGCCAGTCCTGCTACCATGTCATGGATGAAGTTCTGGAAAGACATATCTTCTAGTGGTGACCTGCACCACTCATGTGGAGGGGATGGGTCTGAAGGGATGTCTGGAAGTTCTTGAGAATCCAGTGATCCCTCATCAGAATCGGAAGAACTGGAATCCAAGTCTGACAAGAAGTTGGTGGTCTTGTGTTTGACCTCGATGCCGATACCGATGCTCTGAGGTATCGATATCAGGAACCATGCAGAGTTAGCCTGTTGGATACCAGTAGTATCAGTCTGTTCCAACGGAGTTATCAGCCTCGGGATCTCCAATGATGCAGGTTTGAGAGCCGGCATCAGGGGCGATACACTTGGCTGTAGGCTGGGTGCCAAAGCCTGCACTGTTGGAGCTGTCGATACTGTCTGTAATGATTCTGCCAGTAAAGCAGTCAAACTCATCTCGAGAGCCAGCATGTGTTGCTCCAAGGAGATGGCCAGTGTCTGGATGGAATCACCAAAGAAGCTTTGATCCACCAACCCAGAACATGAAACTGGTAGCTCTTCAAAGGTCGATTCCTCAGGAGAGTTCCAGAGCCCCTCTTGTACTTTGGAAGACAGTTCCTCCCACCGGGACTGCTTGGCTGGCCAGTATGCATCGAAAGCACCTCTAGGGAAATCTTGATGCTTATGCTGTGACTTTCCTCTTGTCTCGGTATCAGTCTTGGTCTTCATTGCCAATGATGATGACTTCTTAAAAATCAAAGACTTACTGTTATGTATGGACTTAGAAGAGACCTAAGACCCATGAGAAGAGGCCGATATCCTCGATGATGTAGAAGCCACTGAAATCGAGATCCATACTGTCTGTCTCTGTTCTTTAGGCCTCTCCTTGTTATTTGTTGACACAAAGGACAAGAATCTGGTAAATGGTCAGGGCCCAAACATTTTAGACACCAGTCATGTTTATCTGTGACTGATATGGTACCGGCACATTTGGTACATTTTTTAAAACCACTAGTTGTTTTTTCCAATATTTTTCATTTATTTATTTAACATGCTTTTATATATCGCCTCTCCAGTGATCAGTGGCGGTTTCATGGAACATCACAGCAAATTTTTACATTGAACTTAGCAACTATATACAATTGACTTGTTAGAACTATCTTTCAATTAACTATGTACAGTGTGGTAGTAACTATGTACAAGGTGGGAGAATCAGATACTTAAAAAAAAAATTTGGGGGGGGGGTTCACATTCTCATTTTAGAAAATATCCCTCACAAATTGAAGGGGATATGGAGGCCTGAAGGCCTAGATAGTGGTGAATGCACAGAAAAAGACAAGAAAAGAAATAGAAAATTTTATAATTATAAAAGAAAACTTTTATCGGGACCGGTGTCAATTCTGATGGAACCAGCATCGACGGAAAGGCAGAGCACAATATTATACCACAAATAAACATTTTTTGGCAATGACAGGATTTGCAACCTGCTGGCTCCACGGAAAACAAAGAACTGAGGAGAGGACTTGGGAAGGTGGGAAGGCAGGTGCGCAAGTGCATTGAAGTGCTTTCAAAGGCTTTCCTATTGGATGCTAGAGAGCGTTCCCACACGGGCTCAGTCGGTACTGATGTCACCCATATGTGAATACTGCATTCCTGCTTGTTCCTGGAGATAATCAGATCGGGTGACTGGTCCAGCCAGAGTGGTTCCTGACTAGAGAGCTATAGCAGGAGAGGAAACCAAGGCTGTCAGGGCCAGGATGGTTTAAAGGTGAGGTCAGAGAGGTAGCTGTTGCCAAAAAAGCATCTTTCAGGAAATGGAAAAAAGAGCCAAATGACGAAAACTGGAAACAGCACAAGCAGTGGCAAGTTAAATGCAAGGCATGTATAAGACAGGCAAAGAGAATATGAAAAGAAGCTTGCTGTGGAAGCAAAAATGCATAATAAAGACTTTTTCAAGTACATTCGTAGCAAAAAACCTGTGAGAGAGTCAGCTGAACCATTAGATGATAGAGGGGTAAAAGGGGCACTAAGAGGGGACAAGGCCATAGCGGAGAGACTGAATGAATTCTTTGCTTCAGTCTTTACTGAGGAAGATGTAGGGATGTTACCCATGACTGAAGTGGTATTTAAAGGTGATACTGTGGAAGAATTGTAAGAAATATCGATACACCGGGAAGATGTATTACAACTATTTGATAAACTGAAAAGTAGCAAATCACCTGTACTGGATGGTATACATCCAAGGGTGTTGAAAGAACTAAAAAATGAAATTGCAGACCTGCTATTACTAATCTGTGAACTATCCTTAAAATCATCTGTAATACCTGAAGATTGGAAGATGGCCAATGTAAAAAGGGTTCCAGGGGTGATCTGGGAAACTACAGACTGGTGAGCCTGACGTCTGTACCAGGAAAAATGGTAGAAACCATCAAAAAGAACAAAATTACTGAACATGTAGATAGTCATGGCTTAATGGGAGACAGCCAACATGGCTTTAGACAAGGAAGATCTTGTCTTACTAATCTGTTATGTTTTTTTGAAGGTGTGAATGAACAGGTAGACAAAGCCTCTCTAGCCTCTAGAGAACGGACTCATTCCCTGGGAGCTCTTTGCTCTCAGGGAACGAGTCCGTTCTCTAGAGGCTAGAGTAGCAGACTTGGAAAACATAAGAAAGATAGAGAGGTACATAGACAAGACCTACAGGGATATAGTCCTGAAGTCCCACATCCAGTCTGGCAGCATCCCTGTTGCCATGGAGGAGAGAGGTCACGTGACAGGACAGCATCACTCTGGTATGGCAGGAAGTGATCCTGTAACTAGGACCTGTCCTCCAGGTGATGTAAAACCCTCTCGCACCGAGGAAGTTTCTCCAGGGCCATGTGCCCATGAGGGAAGGGTTAGGACAGCCGTTATAGTTGGTGATTTGATCATTAGGCATGTAGATAGCTGGGTGGCTGGTGGACGTGAGGATCGCCTGGTAACATGCCTGCCTGGCGCGAAGGTAGCGGACCTCACGCGCCACCTAGATAAGGTCTTAGACAGTGTTGGGGAGGAGTCTGCTGTCTTGGTACATGTCGGTACCAGTGACATAGGAAAATGTGGTAGGGAGGTTCTGGAGGCTAAATTTAGGCTTTTAGGTAGGAAGTTGAAATCCAGAACTTCCAGGGTAGCATTCTCCGAAATGCTTCCCGTTCCACGTGCAGGACCCAAAAGGCAGGCAGAGCTCCGGAGTCTCAATGCGTGGATGAGACAATGGTGCAGAGATGAGGGTTCTGGATTTGTTAGGAACTGGGGAACATTCTGGGGAAAGGAGGGGCTCTTCCGAAGGGATGGGCTTCACCTTAACCGAGATGGAACCAGGCTGCAGGCATTAACCTTTAAAAAGGAGACAGAGCAGCTTTTAAACTAGATAATAGGGGAAAGCCGACAGTCGCCCAAGAGCGGATGGTTTGGAAGAATGTATCCTTGAAGGATACTACCAAAAGCAGAGAGGTTCCAAAAAAGAGTAAAATAGCCCAAATGCCCTCGAGTATGGAGGAGACAGAGCTTAAAGATCCCAAATTACCCATGTCTACCAATAGCCAAATTAATATGAATAAAATACAGTCTCTAAAATGCTTGTATGCAAATGCTAGAAGTCTAAAAAATAAGATGGGAGAATTAGAATATATAGCACTAAAGATGAAATTAGACTTACCTGCTAATTGTAGTTCCTGGAGGAACTCCAGTCTAGTCCCGGAATCTCTGGGGTTGTCATCCTCTTCCAGCAGCTTGGAGACTGAGAAACGTCACTTTTGTGATATCACTGGTACATATGCCCCGGATCCGCCTCCTCAGATCAGTTACCTATTGACAAAGCAGACTCACCGGAGCAACCATTAAGTAGCAAACTGTACTTTCAGACATTTGAAAACCACTAACTGAACACTAAAAATTGGCAAACCTAACTATGTACACAGGTTCTGAACCACATATCTTCGCTGAAGTCCTGATCTTCCTCCCCTGTGAAGGAAACTGACCTCCCGGTCATCCCTATGCTTCCCCCCTTGCCGTAGGATACTAGACTGCAACCTCGTCCCCGGAAACTCTTACCTGTTAGTTCACCCGTGCTTCTAGCCACGGTCCACTCATCATTAGGGCGGGACACGGGACTAGACTGGAGTTCCTCCAGGAACTACAATTAGCAGGTAAGTCTAATTTCATCTTCCTGATCGTCCCTCCAGTCTAGTCCCGGAATCTCTGGGGATGTAACAGAGCAGTGAATATATTCAATGGGAGGGCCCCGCTAGACCAGCCTGAAGCACCGCCGATCCAAAACAGGTATCCCTCTCTGCCTGAGCATCCAGACGGTAATGCCTCACAAACGAGTGTAAAGAAGACCAGGTCGCCGCCTTACAGATTTCTACCGCCGGCACCAGACTGCACTCTGCCCAGGAAGCCACCTGTGCCCTAGTGGAATGAGCTCTAAGCCCTTCCGGAACCACCCGGCCTTTCAACATATACACTGATGCGATTGCCTCTTTCAACCATCGGGCAATAGAAGCCTTAGACGCTGCCTCACCCTTACGTGCTCCTGCAAACAGCACAAACAATCTATCTGACTTCCTGAAACTGGCCGTCGTACGGATATACCTTTTTAACGCCCTTCGAATATCCAAGCGATGCAACTGTTCCGCAGACCGATTTCCGCTCTCCGCCGTGAACACTGGCAAAGACACTACTTGATTCAGATGAAAAATGGAAACCACTTTGGGCAAAAAGGAAGGGACTGGCCGCAAGACTATCTTAGTATCGGAGAAAGACAGAAAGGGCTCTCTACAGGACAACGCTTGTAACTCCGAGATCCGCCTTGCAGAAGCAATTGCCACCAAGAACACCACCTTAAGTGTGAGATCCTTCAGAGACGCTCCTGCCAATGGTTCAAAGGGCACTTTCCCCAAAGCCCCCAACACCAAAGGCAGATCCCACGACGGCACAACTTGCTTCCGCAGCGGACGTAACAGGGTCACGGCCCTCAAAAAACGCTTAACATCTGCATGTACTCCTAACGCTTCGCACTGCACTTTACCCCTATAACAGGACAGCGCCGCCAACTGCACCTTTAAGGAAGCGGCCGCCAGACCCTTCTGAAAACCGTCCTGTAAAAATGACAGCACCTGTGGAACCGAAGCCTTTAAGGGAATGCACCTGTTTTGCTCACACCATCCTTCAAAGATGCGCCACACTCTAACATAAGCTAAAGAAGCAGACCGCCGTCGAGCTCTCAGCAAGGTGGAAATCACCCCCGCTGAATAACTCTTCGCTCTCATCCTAGCCCTCCCAAGAGCCAAGCCGTAAGCGAGAACCGATCCACCTGAGGCATGCATAGGGGCCCCTTGGTCAGAAGATCCCACCGAGCCGGAAGCCTCCAGGGGTCCCCTACCAACAGACGCACTAGGTCCACGTACCATGGCCTCCTCGGCCAGTCTGGAGCAATCAGGATTACCGGACCCTTGTGTCGCTCTATGCGCTGCAGTACTCGCCCGATGAGAACCCAGGGTGGAAATACATAAAGCAGCTGCTCCTCCGGCCATGCCTGAATAAGAGCATCCAGGCCTTCCGCCATTCTTTCTCTCCTTCTGCTGAAGAAGCGATCGACCTTCGCCGACCGAAAGGTTGCCATGAGGTCCATCACCAGCCGCCCCCAGCGACGCACCAGCATCTCGAAGACGTCGGGGTGTAGGACCCATTATCCCGGGTCTACCCTTATCCGACTCAAGAAGTCGGCCTCCACGTTGTCTATTCCTGCGACATGCGCCGCCGACAGAGCTAATAGATTGTTCTCGGCCCACTCCAACAAACTCTCCGCTTCTTCCTCTAGAGCTACACTGCTGGTGCCCCCCTGACGATTGACATAAGCTACAGCCGTCGCATTGTCTGAGAACACTCGAATGGCCTTTCTGTGTAGCGCCGGCCGAAACACCTGCAATGCCAGCGCTATCGCCCTCAATTCTAGCCTGTTGATCGACCAACTCTTCTCCAGCTCCGACCATTGTCCCTGCGCAAACTGACCTTGGAAGTGAGCTCCCCAGCCTAGAAGACTGGCATCCGTCATCAGAGATATCCACTCCGGCGATTCCAAGGGCATCCCTTTCTCCAGACACCCAGGCCTCAGCCACCACTGGAGTGTTTTGCACGTTTGCGGCGGGCAAGGCAACCTCTGAGACAGCTGATCCTTCTGATGTGACCACCTCCTCAACAAGGCCCTCTGCAACGGTCACATGTGTGCCCTTGCCCACGGGACTAACTCTAACGTTGCTGCCATGGTCCCCAGTACCTGAAGATAGTCCCAGGCCATGGGACTCCGGTTGCGGAGAAAACATCTGACCAAGGATCTGAGCCTCAGCACCCGCTGCCGCGGTAGGAAGACTTGGCCCTGCTTCGTATCGAAGAGAGCTCCCAGGTATTCCAGACTCTGGGACGGCTCCAGCTTGCTTTTCGCCATGTTGATTACCCAACCTAGACTCTGAAAAAAGGACACCACTTTGGCCATAGCCGCCACACTCTCCTCTTGGGTCTTCGCTCGGATCAACCAGTCGTCCAGATAAGGGTGAACCAATACCCCCTCCTTTGGCAAGGCCGCCGCCACCACCACCATCACCTTGGTGAATGTGCGTGGCGCCGTGGCTAGGCCAAAAGGAAGCACCTGAAACTGGAAGTGTCCCATAGGCACTGCGAACCTGAGAAACCTTTGATGCTCCTGCCGAACCGGAATGTGAAGATATGCCTCCGAGAGGTCCAGAGACGTGAGAAATTCACCCCTTCTTACCGCTACTATGACAGATTTGAGGGTCTCCATCCAAAAATGAGACACCCTCAGGCAACGATTTACCTTCTTTAGATCTAAAATTGGCCGAAAGGTCCCTTCCTTTTTTGGGACCACAAAATAAATGGAGTATCAACCGCACTCACACTGGTCAGGGGGAACCGGCACTATGGCCTTGAGGGCGAGCAGTCTCAAAACGGTCTCCCGCACAGCCTTGCGCTTTTCTCTTGCTCTGCAAGGAGATTGCACGAAAGAATCGGCTACTGGCCTCTGAAATTCCAACGCATAACCATCTCGGATAACCTCTAACACCCACTGATCCGACGTGACCCGGGCCCAGGCGGGGTAAAAATCCCGTAACCGACCTCCCACGGGAAGCACCCCTATCTGGGCCCCCTTGACTTCATTGTGATTTCTTGAAGTTCGAGGAAGAGGGGGAGGTCCCAAAACCCCTACCTGCTCCTCGAAATCCACGAAACCCTTGTTTCTTACTGGGAAAATGCCCCCGCTGAGCCTGGCCAAACCTCGGGGTACGAAAACGGCGAAAATCCCGTTGTTGACTGCGCGGCACGGGATTGGACCGACCCTGCCTCAGCTTGTCCTCTGGCAATCTACCGCCTTTAGAGTCTCCCAAATCTTTCACCAATTTCTCCAAATCCTCACCAAACAGCAGCTTTCCCCGAAAGGGAAGCTTACTCAACCTTGTCTTGGAAGCACCATCTGCTGCCCAATTGCGCAGCCAAAGACATCTGCGCCCCGCAACCGCGGAGGCCATACTCTTTGACAATCCTCTAATAAGGTCATAATGAATGTCGGCCAGATAAGCCGCTCCGGACTCTAATCTAGATGACTCCTTGGCAATTTCCTCCAAGGACTCCCCCTGCATCCTCTGCGCCCAGCGTAGGCAGGCCCGCGCCACCTAGGCCCCACAAATAGAAGCCTGTAACGAGAGCGTGTTAACCTCAAATACTTACTTCAACAAAGTCTCTAACTTAAGGTCCTGAGCATCCTTGAGCGCTGCACTGCCCTCAACCGGAATTGTGGTCTTCTTGGTAACCGCCGACACCGCCGCATCTACCCTAGGAGACTTAAACAAATCCTTATTCTGATCTTGAAGCAGGTAAAGACGCGTCATTACACGAGACCCTTTAAGCGCAGATTCAGGGGTATCCCACTCTTCCTGTATTATCTCCTTAACCCTTTGAAGGCCTACTTAAAAATTTTAATGCACATTCTGCAGCCGGATTAATTTTTGCATATTTCAGGAAAATTGTACCCATCTTATTCAATATGTTCTAATAATGATTTTCCTTCTGCTATGGTCACGTATTATATACCATTTGATAGGAATATTTAGTCAGAATTTTGGATCCCAAGAGTTTTGGGCTCGGCCTGGAAAGTGTTAAACACTCTATGTACTGGAAAGGCCCTCTGAGTCTTCCGAACAGCCTGCAATAGTGGATCCTCAAGCGTAGTCTCTTCAGCAGACCCCTATGTTGGCATATTAAGGGTTCTGAGCGACTCCGTAATCAGAACCGGCAACTCGTCTCTACGAAACACGTGGACCACCCACACCTGATCCTCCTGCTCCACAATCTCGCCCTCTTTGAGATCCTCATCCAGACTCACGTCCGGATCTAGGTCCTCCGACCGAAGATCCTCCGAAACCACCGACTCCTCTGTCCGGCTCAAAACCTCTCTGGATCTCTTCGTAGCTACGCCCGACATTGCCGCCGTTACAGGCATCCCCGGTCTCTTCTGCCCTAGCCCTGCTGGCGAAGAGCTGGCTGGAGTCCTAATCTGAGAACCGGACAAGGCTTGCTGGATCAAAGTAACAAACTCTGGCGCAAAAATGGCTGCCAACCCCCCCCCCCCCCCCCCAGCAAGGAGGGCTGCGCCGCCGGAGGCTCCAGAACTGCCGACGTACTGGGTACCGGCTCCCTTGTGGCCACCGAATCTACGTCTGGTTCCGCAGGGCCTGCAGACCCTTCCAGAACCCCCGACCCAGCATCAGAGCCCTTATCCAGAGCTCCTGAGTCCTGGCTGCAGCCTCTGCAGACTTCATCTGCAGACACTGAACCCCTCCTGGAACCGCACAGCAAGCAAAGCGGCCTAGAAGGCATTGTGAACCCCCCTGATTCACCTAGAATTCGCACCCAGACCTCTCAACAAAACCCTGTGCGTTGAGAAAGGCCCGTTTTTTTTGTTTTTTACAATTTCCAAAGATGCAGTGCCTTTAGTCAATCTGTCCCAGCCAGAATATTTATTTTATTTATTTAACTTTCTTATATACCGCGCTCTTTACACCAGTGCGGTTTACATGAAACGAAATTATGCAGAGCAGGGTATTGAACTGCATTTACATTATAACAGGGGGTTATGTACAGGAGACATACGAACAAGGTAACTATGTGCAGAATAAACTATCAACATATGTACATGGATCAATAATAAACTATCAACATATGTACCTGGATCATTCAGCTATATATAAATTGGATCTGTAGTGATCATGATGTCAATGTGATGAGTGAAGTGCTACTAGCAGGAGGGTTGGAGTTTGGCGGGCTACATGGGCTCATAGGTGTGGCAGGGTGTGTGTGGTGACCTGGGTGTGCGTAGTATTGTAGGAACAGGTGATGTTTAAGTGCCTTCCTAAATTGGGCAAGGTCACTTATGGCCCGGATAGTAGGGGGTAGGGCGTTCCAGCAAGTCGGTGCATAAAAGGCGAATGCTCTGTTTTTGGCTGATTGCGAGCATTTTATGATTTCCTTTGGGATGTTCAATGTATTGACTGAGGCTGATCTCCTGACTCTGTTTAGGGGTGTAGTATGGATGAGATCTGTGAGTGACATGGAAGAGTTTTTATTAATGGCTTTGTGAGTCAGTGTCAGGACTTTGAAGGTGATCCTGGATTGAACTGGGAGCCAGTGCAGGTTTTTTAGGATTGGGGTTATGTGTTCCCTCCTTGATGTCCCGATCAGCACTCTGGTGACCGCGTTCATTGCTAGTTGAAGCGGGTTTAAGGAGTTTTTAGGAAGGCCGTATAGTATGGCGTTCGCGTAGTCGAAGTGTGGGATTATTAGCGCCTGATAAACTGTCCGATAATCTTCGGGTTCTAGTAGTTGTCTCAGGTGGCAGAGTGTCTTGATTTTGTTGTATATTGCCTTGATCATATTGTTTATCTGGGCCTTCATGTTAAGATGTTGGTCGATCGTGACTCCAAGGTACCGGATTGTGTGCTTGCTTAGGAGCTCCACATCCCTGACCTTCAGGGAGCTTGGTGGTATGAATGTTGTGTTTCTTGTAAGGAAGAGAACTTCTGTTTTCTTAAAATTTATTCTTAGTTTCTGTGAGAGTAGCCAATCAGTAACCGCATCAAAACAGGCAGTCAGGGGTGATAAGTCTGGTTTGTTTAGTAGAAACGGCATATATAGAAGAACATCATCTGCGTAGATCAGGCAGTTAATGTTGAACGAGCGGACAAGGTTGCATAAGGGCTGCATGTAGATGTTAAATAGGGCACCCGAAACGAGGCTGCTCGACAAAACTACTGGGCTTTACAAATCACAATGGGAAGCCGCGATTCCACGCGGTCTGACCTGCCACGTCAGGCCAGCGCTCCCTCTACTCTTCCCGCTCTTCTAAATGCCTCTAACTGTCTCACTTCACTGAACGGCGCCTGATGCACCCTCTCCTGCACTTACCCCCGCTTCTGAAGCTGGCAAAACGGGCTGGAACGCAGGACCTCTGTGTCAAGCCTTTCCTCCTCCTCCGCCGAGCTGTTGGTGAGGCCGCCGGCTCTAATCGCATTAGCAGGCAGCTCTTCTGCTAGCGATGAGCCCTGCCGGCTGCCGATTCCTCTCCCTTGCACAGTGGGATTGGTAATCGGACTGGTCCTCTGATCCTTTGAGATTACCCCAGAAAGAGCCCCCCCGAAGTCCCTAGTCCATCCCCAGATAAAAGAGGAGAGGGGGGGGGGAAGGGAGGAGGCAAGCAAAACTTAACTGAGGACCGTTCACAGGAGGGAAAAAAACAGCACCAGAGCACTTCTCTCTATAAATTCCTTTTTTTTTTTTAAACTAATCTCTAACTCTCCTCACACTAACTCTCCTTAATTGTCTCTCCAGTGAGCCCCGAGCTCCCGGGCTCACCAACCTCCAGCTGCTTGGAGACTGAGATAACTGATCAGAGGAGGCGGATCCGGGGCTTATGTACCAATGACATCACAAAAGTGACATTTCTCAGTCTCCAAGCTGCTGGAACAGGATGACAACCGCAGAGATTCCGGGACTAGACTGGAGGGACGATCAGGAATGAGAGGTTAGATATGATTGGAATATCAGAGACATGGTGGAAGGAGGACAACCAGTGGGACACTGTGATACCTCGGTACAAACTATATCGTAATGATAGAGCTGATCAAATTGGTGGAGGGGTTGCGCTCTAAGTTAGAGAGGGCATTGAGTCAGAAAGGATTAAAGTTTTGCAGGAAACAAAATTTGCTGTAGAATCTCTATGGATTGAAATTCCATGTAAAAAGGGGAAGGCGATGGCAGTGGGGGTGTACTATCGACCACCTGGCCAGAATGAACAAATGGATGATGAAATGCTCAAAGAAATCAAGGAAGCTAACAAATGTTATAGCGCAGTAATAATAATGGGTGATTTCAATTACCCCGGTATCGACTGGGTCAGTGTCACGGCAGGACATGCTAGGGAGATAAAGTTCCTAGATGAAATAAATGACTGCTTCTTGGAGCAGCTGGTTCATGAACCGATCAGAGGGGAAGCCATATTAGACCTAGTCCTTAGTGGAACACCAGATCTAGTGCAAGAGATAAGGGTGTTGGGGCCACTTGGCAATAGTGATCATAGCATGATTGCCTTTGATTTAATTAGTGGAGGAGGGATAGTAAGGAAATCCACAGTACTACCTTTTAACTTTTGAAAGGGAGACTATGATAAAATGAGGAAAATAGTTAAGAAAAAACTAAAAGGAGCAGTTGCAATGATTAAAGACTTACATCAAGCTTGGGTGTTGTTGAAAAATACTATCTTGGAAGCCCAGACCAGCTGTATTCCACGCTTTAAGAAAAGTGGAAGGAAGTCCAAAGAACTGCCAGCATGTTTTAAAGGTGAGGTCAGAGAGGCTGTTGTTGCCAAAAAAGCATCTTTCAGGAAATGGAAAAAAGAGCCAAATGACGAAACCTGGAAACAGCACAAGCACTGGCAAGTCAAATGCAAGGCATTAATAAGGCAGGCAAAGGGAGAATTTGAGAAGAAGCTTGCTGCGGAAGCAAAAACGCAAAATAAAGACTTTTTCAAGTACATTCGTAGCAAAAAACCTGTGAGAGAGTCAGTTGGTCCATTAGATGATAGAGGGGTTAAAGGGGCACTAAGAGGCGACAAGGCGATAGCGGAGAGACTGAATGAATTCTTTGCTTCGGTCTTTACTGAGGAAGATGTAGGGATGTTACCCATGACTGAAGTGGTATTTAAAGGTGCGGAAGAATTGAAGGAAATATCGATACATCTGGAAGATGTATTACAACTATTAGATAAACTGAAGAGTAGCAAATCACCTGGGCCGGATGGTATACATCCAAGGGTGTTGAAAGAACTGAAATATGAGATTGCAGACCTGCTATTAGTAATCTGTGAACTATCATTAAAATCATCTCTAATGACTGAAGATTGGAGGATCGCCAATGTAACACCAATTTTTAAAAAGGGTTCCAGGGGTGATCTGGGAAACTACAGACCGGTGAGCCTGACGTCAGTACCGGGAAAAATGGTAGAAACCATCATAAAGAACAAAATTACTCAGCATGTAGATAGTCATGGCCTAATGGGAGACAGCCAACATGGCTTTAGACAAGGAAGATCTTGTCTTACTAATCTGTTATGTTTTTTTGAAGATGTGAATAAACAGGTGGACAAAGGTGAGTCGGTTGATATAGTGTATCTGGACTTTCAGAAAGCCTTTGACAAGGTCCCTCATCAGAGACTTTTGGCAAAACTAAAGAGTCATGGGATAGGAGGCAGTGTACTATTGTGGATCAGGAACTGGTTAAAAGATAGAAAGCAGAGGGTAGGGCTAAATGGCCAATTTTCCCAATGGAGAAAGGTGAATAGTGGTGTACCCCAGGGATCTGTGCTGGGTCCGCTGCTTTTTGACATATTCATACATTACCTGGAAAGTGGAATAACGAGTGAGGTTATCAAATTTGCAGATGACACAAAACTATTTAAAGTTGTTAAAACCCAAGAGGATTGTGGAAAATTGCAAGAGGATCTTGATAAATTGGAAGACTGGGCATCAAAATGGCAGATGAAATTTAATGTGGACAGTAACTGTATCTAGTTACACTGCTTAACTACATTTAGTTACACTGTTATAGCTGTACTTTAGATAACTGTTATATTGTAAGTCCAGTACAGATATTCTGCACTGAACAGTTTTGTTCGATGTAAACTGCACTGATACTGAAGAGCGCGGTATATAAGAAAATAAAATAAAATAAATAAATAAATAAGTGCAAAGCTATGCACCTAGGGAAGAACAACCCAAACTATGGTTACACAATGTAAGGTTCCACATTAGGAACCACCACCCAGGAAAATCTGTGACGTGGGTCAACTGAGTCCTCAGAGTCCACTGTGCCTATCTTATATGGAGACATGCCAAGGGTGTTACATGCACCATAGAGGCCACGTGTCCTAGTACAATTAACCTCTTGTGAACTACTACCTGCTGACTGAATTCTCGCACTATTATTGTCAATCTGTAAAGTCTGTCGTCTGGAGGGGGGGGGGAGGGGTGGCTCTCGTCTGAGTCGTGTCTAACACAGCTCCAATAAATTCCAATTGTTTGGTAGGCAGAAGATGGGATTTCAGGTAACTTATGATGAACCCTAGTAGTTCCAGCACCTGAATGGTCAACCGTGTTGATTCTCAAATTCCTTCCGGAGTGGTACTCTTGCTCAGTCAATCATTCAAATAGGGGAAGACAAGCACTCCCAGCATCCGGAGGTAAGCTGCTATTACTGCGAGGCATTTTGTAAAATCAAAGGTGCTGAGGCTAGGTCAAAGGGCAACACCCAGTACTAGAAGTGTTTTTCTCCCATGTACGAATCTGAAATACTTCCTTTGCGTGGGATTTATCTGTATGTGGGTGTATGCATCCTTCAGATCCAGGGAGCAAAGCCAATCTCCTTTTTGAAGATAAGGAAGCAGGGTGTCCAAAGAAATCATTCAGAACTTTTCCTTGATAAGATAGCTGTTCAGATCTCTGAGGTTTGTAAAAGGGGGTGCTTGTTATGAAAGCTACACCACCTTTTGCAAAGATCCAGACTATCTATGCCGCAAAGGATTGTGGTAATAGTAGTCCAGTTGTATAGTGTTTGCCTTTGAGGTAAATAAGAATGTAGTAGTTGAGTCGAGTATAAGGCAAAATAGAGTTTATTTATGGGGTAAATTATTCCACACACAGATTATACTTGGTAACACCTTCAGGATAACTTTTCCAGGTTTTGTAATCAAAGCAAAGAACACAACTTAAAGTTCCAAGCAAATAGCTTGCAGAATCTTTTCAAGCAACAGAAAAAAAAACACTTCCCTTCAGTCACTGCTGACAACTGCTCAGCAGTGCTGGAGAATAAACCCAAAAGGAAAAACTTCTTTACAAACAGCGTTCTTCTTTCACATTCAAAGCAGTTCTTTATACATGTGCACGGCTTGAGCAATGCTCTACTCTATCATCAGGTGGATAACAAGCTTTAATCAATAGCTGGTTTCCTCCTCTGCACACGTGTTTTCATTTCCACTCCCCAAAAGCCTCTTTCTTTCCATATAAAACTTTCTGGGAAGCCAGTAATTAGAACATTTCCTTTTGATGGTTTTAATCCTACTTTGAGGATTTCTTTAGGCTATCAATCTTACACAAAGAACAGTCCATGCAAAAATCATCTCCCTCAGGACTTGTACCTTGTTCCTCCAATTGCATAGGCTCAATCTCAATATCTGGCATAGAGGGCTTCAATAACTGGCCTCTAGTGGAAGAGACACTGTTTCCCAACAGTTTGCATTGCTCCAGGTTAGTTAAAGGATCAAAGTTCATACCTGAGTCACAACTGTCCTTGGGCTGTCTCCTTAGGTATCCTGGCCAGTAAGCATGGGTGCTTCTGTGGCCTGTCCTCCAGTCTGTATCACTGCACCTCAGGGCATCGGCTCCATACCTCTTCCCATAAGACTTCGTGTTCCTTTTCTCCTTAGTTGCTCCTGTCTGCTTACAGGGTGCTGCTTTAGAGTTCCTACCAGAATCACAGGAATCTCTATAGGTACATGTCTCTCTCTGAGTTCCTCTTGCCTTCTCTCTCTGGGACCTTCTTCTACTCTCTCGTCGCTGTGGTTGTCGTCTCTGAGCTGGTCCTTCCCCTGGTCTCTGAGCCGGTCCTTCCCCTGGTCTCTGAGCCGGTCTTTCCCCTGGTCTCTGAGCCGGTCTTTCCCCTGGTCTGCCTTCTGAATATTCAGTTCTGCCTTTAAAGTCCTTAGCTTCCAACTCCTCCCTTGCAGTGCTCAGGTGTTGGTGCTTAAACTCTCCTCTGGCCACTGATTGATTAGGCATGACGTAAGGGTTTTTCACAAACTACTAGGTCTTTCGCTGAACGCGTTCTATTACACTGTAGCTCCAAAATGCGTTCACGTGAGTTAGAACAATTCACTCATTTCGATCGCAACACTGCTATCCGGTATCAACAGCTGTGTCAAGTATAGGTGGTGAACTTTAAGTTAAGTTTTGTCCACCGGATATATAGCTTGTATGTCACAGCAGATGATTAAAACACTGAGGTCGTTGATGCAAAGTAAAGCACCATATCACTAGATGCAAGTCTAAATAAGAGTGCGGTATAAGTCTGAGACCTGATAGCAGTGTTGCGATCGAAATGAGTGAATTGTTCTAACTCACTTTTTTGTTCTACTTGAACGCATTTTGGAGCTACAGTGTAAGGGTTTTTCAGACTATGCTTATGCTTCTCCTCCTTAGCTCCACTAGGGGCTTTCTGCAAGTTACTGCAGCTGGGAATAAGCTGTCTTTTAGGGAAACAGGCTGCTCTATTTCTCTGACCTGCCAGAACAGGTCTCTTGATTAATGTAAATTCCTTTCTATTAGCAGTACTCTCAGGGCTCTGATAAGCTTCCTTATCACAGGTTTAGGATGAGACAGCATCTCCCTGTTTTCGTGAAGATCAGGAAATATCTGGAATAAAATCCTTGCCCTCTTTGCTCTGATGGCACGAGCTTGATCGCAAGATCCCCCAAGGGGGCAGTGATTTCTCTCTAAAGCACTTCCTGATGCAGAGGGTTGATATGATGGATCCTCGGAGGGCAATTTGGAGATAGGTCAATTCGATTTAATTTGCAACCGCTTTGGACAATTTGCAGAGCCCAAGTGTCTGAGGTTCTGAGGGGCTAAATTTGCGCAAAAAGAAAGAGCCTTCCACTAACAAGAGAGTTTTCTATTGCGGTTCCTGGTAGAGTGGATAAGCTCTGAAGGAACCAGTTAAAACCCTGTCCCAGGCTTTGGTTGAGGAGCAGGCTGGGGCTGCTGAGGCTTCTCCTGCCAAGGGTGTAGTCAAGGAGCCTGTTTCAATTAGGAGGTTTGGGACTCAGGAAAGTACCTACACCTACAAGAGTAATAGGTCTTTTTCTGGCTCCCTCCTTGGTACCTCCTGCAATAGGAAGCTGGCTCAGAAGTGCACCTTGAAAGATTCTGAAGGGTGACATGCTGCTTTTCAATGAAGTCAGCCTTCTGTTCGACCTGTTTTCCAAAGAGATTCTCTCCAAGGCACAGAACATCAGCAAGTTTGTCCTGCACTGATTGTTCCAGATCTGAGTTCTGGAGCCAGGCAAGTTTCCAGGTGCCAATATCTTTAGCATCTTGATGCCATAGGTCGCCTGGACCAAGAACTTTGAGCAGTCCTTGCAGTGAACCACTAGGGAATGATACTTTTCCAATTTCTCTTGAGGGAGATACTGGGACAGATCAGCGAGGTCACACATAATGTTCTTCAGAAGCATGCCTATGCAAAGCTGGTAAGAGGCCATGCAGGTCATAAGCATGGAACTCTGAAAATATATTCTCCCAAAAGAGTCCACTGTTCGAGCCTCCCTCGGGGGCGGGGGGGGGGGTACTGAAGAGTGAGTCTTGGAAATGTTGGATCTCTTCAGGGTGGAGTAGACCACCAAAGACTGGTGTGGAAGCTGGGGCTTTTCAAACCCAGGAGTCTTCTGAACACTATACATGGGGTCAAGCCTGCTATTGACTGGAGGTACCGTGAGAGAGTTCTCCACATTCTCATCTGCACTCTCTGAAGGATGTAGTGCATGGGCACTGTCACCATTTCTTTAGAAACGGAGGAATACTGAAGGATGTCCAACTCTTCTGTCCTGGGCTCATTCTCAGTCTCCAAAGAAAATAGTATGTCCTTGGCCATATCCCTGACAAAATCTTGGAAGGTCATATCCTCAGGAGGAGACTTGTGCAGCTCATGAGGAGGAGAAGAGTCCAATGGAAGCTCTGGAGACCTGTCCTCCCACAAGTCTTCAGACTCAACATCGGTTACTCAACCTTCTGAATCCTACTCAAGAGAAGTCATCGAAGTACTTCTAAGCCACTGCCTAGATCTCTCTCCTGACCCTCGGGCATCTGGAGTTCCTTTGGGAGAGATGATGCACTGATGTTCATCTGGCTTTTGAGAGTATATCAGACTCTGAAATGCTAGAGAGTGATATTGGCCAGGCAGACACTAGTGTCGGGGTCCTTTGATGCCCAAATGTCAATGCCTTTCCCGCAGGCAAGGTGTGCATCTTGAGGATCGGTTGGATGATCGCTGATATCAAGGCAAACAGCCTGCTGCATGGCCAAGAGTGCCGCAATCCATTCTTTGATAGCCCGCAGAAGGTGTTTCTCCATGGTTGCTGACTCTGAAGGCTGTGGGGCCTCAGTAACCTCAACCGATGTACGAGAAGTAAGGCGTTATTGGTGGCTTGGTCTCAGCTCTCAAAAGGTCATCACTGCCCCTTCGATGTCCTCAGGGACAAGCTCTCCTCTCTTCAATGCAGCTTGGACAAGCTCTCTTGTAGACCCTCATTGCTATCATTACCGTGCCTCAAGGGGCTTCGATGCAGTGCCCCGAAGCCTTCAATCAGTGCTCGGCGTGGTCTCCCTTCAGCGTCAATGAAGATAAAACCAAATCCTTCCTCATCCTCGGGTGGAGATCGATCAATGGCCAATGTTCCGGGGTTCTACGGGTGCTCAGCTCCAAGTGGCTTCAAGAACCCTTTGATGTCGATGCACCGCCAGCGTCGATGCAGCCATTGAAACTGGTGCTATCGATGCTGACGGATCAGACTTCTGAGCACCAAAAGTGATTTGCGTTGTTTCTTTCGACCAGTAAGGCCTCTTTTTGTTGTCTGCAAATATAAATTACAAGAAGGCGGCTGATGACTGGGTCCCAGGCACTGAAGGCACCAATTGTGTGTATCCCTAGCGGATATGGTCCTTGAGCACCAGGAACACTCTTTAAACCTGATGGCCAGTTTTTGGGACATACTGGCTGTAAAAAACAGCTGCAGCGAAATCAAACAGCTTGATCTTGAAAAGAGCAGGACCCACAGCCATAGCATTGGCGCCTAAGAGGGCAGAGGTGCTATGGAAAAAGAAAGGAAACTTACAACGAACAATGCTAACTAACAAAAGGAACAAAGAAGAACTACCACGACAGGCAGGCAGGCAGGCAGGAAGGAAGAAAAAATGGAAGTTCCGTGAAGGCAGCAATGTCCCCAATGTGGGGAAAAAATTACCAAGTAACGGAGACGTCGGGAACATGTCTGTTGGGCTTCACGGAAAAACGATGACTGAGGTAAAATGGTGCAGTGGCAGCAGGTGGGAAGATGGTATGCATGCACGGTGGGACCTCCCAAAAGCTTCCATTAGTAGCTGGGGAGTGTTCCCGCATGGACTCCATCGGATGAAATTACCCATACATGAAAACATCATTCCTGCTTGTCCACAGAGAATCTTAATATGCAGCAGCAACGACTATTCGGATAGTGCTGGTGAGTATCCAAACATTTTTGTCTGCAGCAGCCAACAATTGAAAAAAACTGTTGTTAGGTGCTGAATAATATCCAAACAATCTTTTTCCCTCTTTTAAAGAACAATTTAAGGGCTCCTTTTATTAAAGTCCATTAAGGTTTTGCACTTAAAGTCCCCGGCAGTTAACATGGTCATGAAAACTAGCATGTGCTCCATTAAGGCAGGTTCACCTAACGACTCCCACAGAAGTGTCATTACATGAACTTGGACTAAGGCCACATTGCCACTAAATGCATGGCAATTACTCTGATACTAGCGGTAATATACTCTCCATGTCCTCACTCTATCCGTTCCCCATTACATTCCACAATGGCCAATTACCATGCTTTTTGTATATGCAGTGGCTGACATGTCTGCATGTTACTATTCCTGGTAGCCAATTGCCGCATGTTAAAATTCATGTTAACTGGTCACCAGGCTTTAGTAAAAGGGGCCCTAAGTCATGCTCACACACCATCAGAGGCAGCTTCTGCTATCAACTCTCTCAGGACTGAGTGTACCGGGCTTTTGCTTTCCTACATATCTGTGCAAGGAATTTGCATGTTCCAAGTGTAAGCTTCCATTAAAGATGGATATTATTAAAGTAAACAGATCAGTGGCTGTGATTTAATGGTATTGACTTACTGTCCATGCCTTCTTCCCTTTTCTTCAGCTCTTTATACTTCTGATTTTTCTCGCCTGAAAGAGATTAAATTCAACCAAAATGAAGTAATCTACACAGTAATATTTACAGTACTAGATACTATAGATATTTTTGACTTACAATGATATATAAAAGATGGGGGGTAGTCCTTTTATCTACACTGACGATATCTAAATTCTCTTCTCCTTGGACCTCGCGTCTTCAAATACTACTCCATTACAGGCCTGCCTCCACGCCACTGAGGACTGGCTGAAACCTCACAACATTCCTTTAACATAATTAAATGAGGGTTTGTCTGGTCTGAGACTCATTCACTCCATCACCCCTTTTTCATGCTGACCTTATTGCAATTCTTTTTGTACCCTTAGGGTCATCCTCAACTCTGCATTCTCTTTCAAACACAGATTGACAAAGTGGAGAGTTCCTTATTCGCACTGTTAAGTTCTTGCTTCTTTTTTGCTCAACCCATATTGCTCATCCTTGCATTGGTCATCACTAAACTAGACTATTACAATTCTCCTTACAATCAGGGCCGGCCTGTCCATTGAGCAAGAATGTTGTTTGCACAGGGCCCTGCGTTTCAGGGGGCCCCGCACAAACAATATTCTGCATCAGCCCAGGTAAATTTAAAAAAAAAAATGGCTGCTGCTGCTGCCGCCGTGGCAGAATCAAGTGTCCCGCGCCCCCCTCCCTGCCCGGCAGAGCCCTCCCTGCAGCATCAGCTCCCTCAGCGCCGGCTTTCAGAGCCGCGAAGGGAGAGTTTCTCTCTTGCGGCTCTGTTAAGCCCGCTGGCGCTGATGGGAAACAGGCATTTCCTGTTTCCCATCAGCCCCGGTGGGTTTAACAGAGCCGCGAGAAAGGGAAACTCTCCCTTCGCGGCTCTGAAAAGCCCACGCTGAGAGAGCTGACTCAGGGAGGGCTCTGCCGGGCAGGGGGGGCCCCGCGGGATACTTGAGTCTGCCGCTGCCACGGCGGCAGCAGCAGCAGCAGCTAGGTTTTTTTTTAAAATTTACCTGGGCTGATGGGGGGAGGGGGGTTAGGACTGGTAATGGACTATGGACTGATTGGGGCGTTAGGACTGAAAATGGGCTATGGGGGGGCTAAGACTGAAAATGGGCTATGGGGGGGCTAAGACTGAAAATGGGCTGGGGGGTTGCTAGGACTGGAAATGGGCTGAGTGGAAGGGGGGCTTGAACTGCAAATAGCTGATGGGGAGGGGGGCTTGGAATGGAAATGGGCTGAGTGGAAGGGGGGGCTTGAACTGCAAACAGCTGATGGGAACGGGCTTGGAATAGAAATGGGCTGAGTGGAAGGGGGGCTTGAACTACAAATAGCTGATGGGGAGGGGGGCTTGGAATGGAAATGGACTGTGAGGGGAGGAAGCTAGGACTGGGGCTGAGTGGGGGGTGGGAGCTAGGACAGGAAATGGGTTGATGGAGGGGCTAGGATAGGACTGGAAATGGGGGGTGCTAAGATTGGAAATGGGCTGTGGTGGGGGCTTGATTGAAATGGACTCATGGAGGGGCTAGAACTGGAAGTAGGCTCATGGGGGGCTTGGATTGGAAATGGGCTGAGTGGAGGGGAGCTAGGATTTGACATGGGCTGATGGTGGGGCTAGGAAAGGACTAGAAATGGGCTGATGGGGGGCTGGGATTGGAAATGAGCTGAAGGAGGGACTTGGATAGGACAAAATGGATGGGGGAGCTAGGACTGGAAATGGGCTGATGGTGGGGCTAGGATAGGATTGGAAATGGGCTGATGGGGAGGCTAGGACTGGAAATGGGCTGATGCGGGGACTAGAAGGGAGCGGGTGCTGGGTAGGGCTGGAACTAGAAGGGAGCTGATGTTGGGGGAGGATTACAATGGGAGAGTGAAATAGAGAGGGGAAAAATATTTTGTGTGGGAGGGAAGATAAATCTACAATTGGCCGGGTATTGGGAGAGTAAGTGGGGATTGAGGATGGAGGGGTAAAATTTGACTGGATGAAATAGGAATGAGGAAAGAGCAAAAGGAGAAAGATTAGTATGTTAAAGCAGATGTAGAGAGAGAATGGAAAAAAAACTAAAAGAGAGAAGAAAGGACAAATGGACAGCAGACGATGGAGAGTTAGCAGAAGGCACAAAGAAACCAGAAGAAAGTGGCTGGAGCAATTGCAACTGAAAAAAAATGCACAAAAGGTAGAAAAATATCTCTTTATTTTGAATTTATTAACTTGAATATGTCAGCTCTGGGAAATGTGCATTATTAACGTCTGTGCTTTGTTTAGTACAAGAGGAAATTAATTTATAGTTTTATTTCTACAGTGTTGTTGTACATTCCAAGTTTGGCTTTTGGGGTTCCCAGTTTAATTATTGTTTTCCTGTTTCTAAATTGTGATTCCTTGTTTGGTGATGGTCTATGTTCTGCATGTGTAACCGAGCTGAGGTATTCTGTTTATGTAGTTTCTATCTGACATTGCCACTTGTTCTCTTTCCACAGTAGGTCATGTATTGTTATTCTCTGAAATGTATTGGTTTAATATTTGCAGTGTTGCCTTTTGATATGTAGAGTATGGTGCTTTGTGAGTCCTGGTAGTGCTGTTAGGATACGGTGGGTTTGCTATGGGTTCTAAATGGCCAGTGTTTGTAGTAGTTCCTAATGTGCCTGGCGGTTGGCACTGGATTATAGTAATGAAGAAATCTTTTAGTCTTTCTTTATCCATACACTCATTAAGAGGCATGTTTACTAAAAGTTAGTATATGGTAACATTATGCAAATATTTATGCAAATGAGGCCCCGCACCCAGTCTCCACACATGGCCCCGCAACCCCCTTGGGCCGCCCCTACCTGCAATGATCTCCCTCTGTCCTACTTGAAGCAATGGAATCTCACAGAGTCAACAGCTATTCAACGCCTGACTGGGGTCCACTGTTTTGACCATGTTTCCCACCTCTTAATTTCCCAACACTGGCTCCCCTGTCATGTTCCACCTCAAATTTAAGGTTCTTATTTTGGTATATCAAGCCTTTTACTCATACCGACTCACCTCCTTCTGATCTACGACTAGAGATTTCTTATCAATCTGCGTTTATTTAGGTCCCTACCTTTGGAATTCCCTCCCACTCTACATATGATAGGAAAAACTGTTCACTAAATTCAAGGAGGCAATAAATGGACATGATTGGTCCAACTAGCTTTTGCCTCCGATCTTGAGGGGTGATTTCATGAACTTGCTAGTCTCCCTCTCTCTATTACTCTCTTTTCTATTTCTTTTCTCTCTTCACTCTTTTCTCTCTTTCACTCTCTGCTCTTCCTGTCTATATTGTAAAGCCTTTTTATATATTATAATCCGCCTTGATGGCCTTTCTGTTTGAAGGGCAGTATAGCAAATGTACATAAATAAAATGCAGTTTACATACTCAAAAAGGTTCTTATAAAATTACCCAAGATATATATATATATATATAAAGTAAGGCCCGATATTCAGCACTGGCGGTTAGCACGATTACAGCAGCTAGCCGGCGGCGCTGAACATTAAATGTGGATATTCAATGCCGGGGTCATATCCAGCCCCGGAATTTAATATTTGTGGTTGCCGCAGAGCTCCATCGCTAAACAGGCAGCAGCTCAATATCGCCACTACCCGGTTAGCGATATGGGGTGAAAGTTAGGCCAGGGTTTCCAGCACTGATTTTCACTGCAGATCACAAACTGTGCAGCGGCTCAATATTGCCACTGACCAGTTTGCAATGTGCTCCACTTCCACTCAATCACAGAATGCCCCGACATACCCCAATGCTAAGTGGTTGGCATCGGGGCATATAGTAACGTTACTCGGGGATATTCAGCGGCACTAACCATGTTAGTGTCGCTAAAAATCCCACTTAGGTGCATTTACACAGTTTACAGGTCTGTAAACCGTGTAAACGCCTTGGAATACTGGGCCCTAAGTGCACAGAAACAAGGCCTACTTTTATGTGATAGAGACATAAGCATTCCAGGGGAGAAAGCATAGTTATTCACCTGTAACAGGTGTTCTCCGGGGACAGCAGGAATCAGTCCTCACATATGGGTGACATTGGTGCCGACGGAGCCCTTGCGGAAGCATCTCCCCAGCTTTCAAAGAAAGCCTTTGGGAGATGCAACCATGCATGCGTGATCCCCTTCCTGCCCAAGGTTGCCATTTTGCCCAGTCAAATGACATAGCTAAGATGACAAAAAATGGTAAAGAAGCAACTCCATAGGGAGGAGGGAGGGATGCGATGACTGACTCCTGCTGTCCCTGGAGAACACCTGTTACAGGTGAGCTCCGTGAACAAGCAGGAAACAATCCTCACATATGGGACTTCCTAGCTACAGGCTACTGAAAACCTGTAGAATATCAGGGGTGAGCGAAAAGGTGAGCCGTGAGCAGCAGCAATAGAATCACAAGTCAACAGACTATCAAGCGACCCGGGTGTCCGGCAAGAACCTTCACTCAGGTAGCCTGAAAACTGAAGGGTCAGAGGGTAAGAGTTGCCTAAAACCTGAAGAGATTACGGAGTACAGCTTGGCTGAAGGCACTTCCTGTAGGGACCCCCTCTCCAGGCAGTAGTGAGCTGCTAAAGTATGGACAGAAGACCAGGTGGTGGCTCAGCAGATGTCAGTCATAGGAATAGAGCGTAGGTTTGCCACAGAGGCCACCATGGCCCTGACGCTGTGTGTTGTGACCCAGCGCTCCAACGTGAGACCAGCCTGCTGATAGGCGAGGACAATGCAGTCAGCCACCCATGTGTCTTGGTCACTGCCTCCCCCAGACAACCAGGGACATAGGAGACAAAAAACTGGGAGGCTTTGCGGTAGCCCTGGGTCTGCTGCAGGTGGAAGGACAGGGCCCTCTTACAGTATGGAGTATGAAGAACTGCCTCCGCCCTGCTGGCATAAGGCTGTGGAAAGGAGGTGGAGAGCATCACCTCCTGGTTTAGGTGGAATGAGGACACCACTTTCAGAAGGAGCATGACCCTATTCTTATAGAACCTGGTGTAGGGTGGCTCCACCACCAGGGCCTGAAGCACGTTGACCTTGCGAGTGGATGTGAGCGCCACCAGGAAAAAGAGTTTCCAGGAGATGTACTGCAGATAGCAGGTACCCAAGGGCTCAAACAGCGGCCCAGTGAGCTGCAACAGCACCACATTGAGGTCCCACTCCGCTGGGGTTGGGCGGTTGAGAGGCTTGGACAACAGAAAACCTGAAGGAAGCAGGTTACAAGAGGCTGTACAGGGAGAGGCTTGCCCTCGATGGGGTGGGGGTGTGCCGAGAAGGCACTCAGGTGTACCCTGACAGACTAGACTCCGGCTTGTGAGAGGTGAAGCAAGTACTGCAGCATAGCTGCACCAAGCAGGAAAACAGGTTAGCCTAATGCTCTGCGCACTACACCAAGAATCTGTGCCATTTGAAGGCGTAGGCGCGCCTTATGGAGGCCTTACAGGAAGCCAGGAGGATCTCCTCCACCTCCCCTGAGAGGTTAAAGATCAGGGAATGCAGCTGATGTCATCTTGGTGTGTGGGCGGGAACCTCTCCTCACCTCACAGACTGCCTAGCAACTGCCCTGCTCACCGGCATTTAAACCGCTGCTCCGGAGGCTCATTTAAGATCAGGGAATGCAGCTGATGTCATCTTGGTGTGTGGGCGGGAACCTCTCCTCACCTCACAGACTGCCTAGCAACTGCCCTGCTCACCGGCATTTAAACCGCCGCTCCGGAGGCTCATTTAAGATCAGGGAATGCAGCTGTCATCTTGGTGTGTGGGCGGGAACCTCTCCTCACCTCACAGACTGCCTAGCAACTGCCCTGCTCACCGGCATTTAAACCGCCGCTCCGGAGGCTCATTTAAGATCAGTGAATGCAGCTGATGTCATCTTGGTGTGTGGGCGGGAACCTCTCCTCACCTCACAGACTGCCTAGCAACTGCCCTGCTCACCAGCATTTAAACCGCCGCTCCAGAGGCACGCCCGCGCCTTGCGGGCCCGCGCCTGAGGGCCTCGCCAGAGGGCCCTTTGGCGTGGCCCTTAGGCGGGGTCCGTGGCGAAGGATTAAAATCATACAGAAATTGTGAGTCTATTTGTCATGCCTGTAGTTTGTGAAGGTAGTCTGCTGTTCTGTTTTCTCCTATCTTTGCTATCTCTTTGTCTATCTGTTTCTCCTACTCTGTCCTATCTTATTAATGGCGTTCTTTTCTTATTTTCCATAACATAAATGTAGGATTGTAAACCGCTCTGATGCTTCTTGGCCTGAGCGGTATATCAAATGTAATAAACATAAACATAAACATAAAGGGGGTCAAGGCTACCCTCTCAGCAGCCATGCTGTAAGAGTCAAAGACCCCAGGATGGGGTGCAGAAGGGAGCCCTCCTCCTGAAACAATAACCTCGGGGCATTCCCGAGAGGGACTGGGGGTTCCTCAAACAAGCAGAGAAGCAGTGGGAACCATGGTTGCCTGCGCCCTGGGGGGCAAACAGTATCAGTGATGCCTTGTTGTGCAGGACCATGAAAAGGGTTTTGACAATCAACGGTGTGGGCAGGAACATGTACAAGAGGCCCTGCAATCATGGAATGAGAAAGGCATCCGCTGCCACCCAGGATGGGTGAGGCTGGTGAGAGCAGAAGCGAGGCAACTGAGTGTTGGCCAGGCTGGTGAAGAAATCCACTAGTGGAGTCCCTAGAGCTGGAAGAGACGATGGCCCACACTTTTGTCCAGCTGCCACTGATGCGGCTGAAGGACCTTGCTTAGCCTGTCCACCAGCACATTGTCCTGTCCTGGCAGGTATACCGCACACAGGAGCATCCCTTGGTGGTTTGCATATGAGCAGAGGGATACCGCCTCCTGGCAGAGGGTGTAGGACTCAGTGCTCCCTTGCTTGTTGACACAGAACATTGTGTCTTGGTTGTCCGCCTGGTGCTGCAGTTGGTGGTAGAAGGCCCTGAGGGCCAGGAATATGGCTCTGAGCTACAGGAGGTTGATCTGCTGCTGGCTTTCATCTTGGACCAGCTGCCCTGAGTGCAGAGGTCCTCGCAATGAGCTCCCCAGCCCAGAAGGGAGGAGTCTGTGGTGAGGACTGGAAACGCATCCCCTCCTGTAGGTGCTGTTTGGCCTGCCACCAGCTGAGGGACTCCGCCAGCCGGTGGGTCACTAACACTCTGTCCCATAGCTGGCCTGTGGCCTGCATCCATTGAGAGCGTAGGCAGCACTGGGCCGCCCTCATGTGGAGGCGGGCGTCTGGTTTAACATGGACTGTAGATGCCATGTGGCAGAGGAGGCATAGCAAAGGGTGAGCAGACACAGAATATTGGCACTGCACGTCTGTGGCCAGTGCCATGAGGTGGTTTACCCTGTTCAGGGGAAGAAATTCCCTAGCCTAAAGTGTGTCCAGCTGTGCCCCTATGAATTCCAGACACTGTGCTGAGGCGAGATGGGACTTGGGGTAGTTTATCATGAACTTCAGATGTTGCAGGATGTTGATGGTGCGGGCTGTGGCCTGCTGCACTTCAGTGGCCGTATACCTCTTTATGAGCCAGTTGTCCAAATAGGGGAAGATGAATGCCCTTTGCAGTTGGAGGTAGGCTGCGACCACCACCAGGCACTTGGTGAAGATTCTGGGTGCGGAGGCAAGGCCGAATGGTAGTACCCTGTAATATTAGTGACAGTTCCCGACCATGAATCTGAGATACTGCTGGTGGCTGGGAAAAATGAGGATGTGGGTAAATGACCTAGATTGGCCACTGTTGGAAACAGGATACTGGGCTTGATGGACCTTGGTCTGACTGGAGGTATGACAGCAATGTCCCAAGGGAAAGCATCTTGAACTTCTCCTTCACCAGGAACCTGTTTAGGTTCCGCAGGTCTAGGATGGGCCTTTGGCCCCCAGTTCTTTTTGGTTTGAGGAAATAATGGGAGTAGAACCCCTTGCCCCTAAGATGTTGGGGCATTGGTTCCACTACCCTGCCCTCAAGAAGACCCGCGAGTTCCTGTAGGAGCAGGGTCTGCTGGAAGGGAGCCCTGGAGGGCTCCCCCGAAAAATGTGTAGGAGGCAGCCCTCCTTGACTCTCTGAAGAGCCCCAGTGACAGTGGTGATAGCTGGCCACCAGTAGGCAAACTGGATCAGACATCCCCCTGTGGGCTGCTGACCTCCTGGGGGTGGAGAGACTATGCCCAAGGAGTCAAAAGCCCCCACCAGGCTATGCCGGAGGAATTGCATAGGGTTTGGGGGACTTCTGCTTACAAGAGGTCTGTCCATGTCCCTTGGCTGGCTGACCCTGCTGGGGAGCTGGGGAGGCCTGATACTGCAGGTAATTTCTGTAAGCTCTTTCCTTCCTCGAGGAAGGGGACTTTTTACCCAAGGCCTTCCATTGGGGAAGGGTAGCGGTATTCTTGGAGAGCCTGGTCCTCATCAGGAACTTGGTCTCCAACTTCTCAGTCATGGGTTTGCCAAAGAGGTTCTCCCTTTGGCAAGGGACATTGACCAATTTGTCCTGAACCCATTGCTCTAGGTTGGACGACTGTAACCAGGTTTGGTGTTGGGCACTGATGCTCGCCGCAGCCACTCTAGCAGCCAACTCAAAGCCATCATAGGCTGCTCAAGTCATAAACTTGGAGCACTCTCTGATACTCTTGGACAGGTTCTAGAACTGCTGCAGGGGTTCTTCAGAGAGACCTGCTGGGAACCCAGCAAGCTCCTTCACCAGGTCTCTCAGGTACATGCCCATGTACAGCTGGCATGCCTGGATCCGGCTGATGAGCATTGAGCCCTGGTAGCACTTTCTGTCGAGGGCATCCAGAGTGCAGGTCTCACTACCCGGGGGCACCAAGGAGTGTGTCTTCTGGCTTTTGAGCCGACGTATGGCCGACTCCACCACCATGGAGTTGTGCGGCAGCTGTGCTTTCTGTAAGACCGGACTCCGGCGGACTCGCTACATCGAGTCAAGCCGTCAGCTCATAATGGGCACCGATGCTGTTGTTGCCCACTTAGGAAGGAGCAACTGTTCCAGGATGGGAGAGATAGGCACTGTCAGAGGCTCCCTCAGTGGGGCCTCATACTGGAGGTTTTCGAGCTCCTCCATATGAGGATTCTCCTCCAACTCGGTAATGGGCACCGATGCTGCTGTTGCCCACATAGGAAGGAGCAACTGTTCCAGGATGGGAGAGATAGGCACTGTCAAAGGCTCCCTCAGTGGGGCCTCATACTGGAGGTTTTCGAGCTCCTCCATATGAGGATTCTCCTCCAACTCGGTGGCGAATGCCAGCGCCTTTGACATGTCTTCGCATGTTGAGGAAGGCTATGTACTTGGGTGGGGACTGACATCGAGTCTCAGAAGGAGAAGGATCCAATGGCTTGTTGTGGTGGCGGCGAGTGTCCAGGGATTCCTCGTCCTCGGTCTCCCAGTCCGAATAGTCGGTGGAGGAGTCGAGGACGAATCAGGTCGTGGGGGCAAGTTTCCAGTATAGATGGCTTTGCAGCCTTCAATGTGGGCACTAGAGGTACTGGGCCCGATGCCAGCTCCCTAGAGAGGGAGTCCTCAACGAGGATGGCCTCTGGGGTCAGAGGCCGATCACCGGAGTCCAATAATTTCTTCAAGGGAACCTTGGAAGGATGCTCCCGCTCTGATCCCTAGGACCAGCGAAATGGGACAACCTGGCTCGGGACATACCCAGCTTCCCCGACTCATCCAGAGAGGCAGGCCTTGAGGATTTCTTCTTCTTCTGCTCCCACTCAGAGGAGCCCTGCTCAGAGGACCCCCGGCCGAGAACAGCGGCCATGGGGTCACTACTCGATTCTGGGGTCCCAGGGGCCTTGGAGCATGGTGTCACCAGAGACTACAGGGCAGAGTCTGATCCATGGAAGATCTTGTCCTGCTGCTGCTGACGGCTCTTGATAGGCTTGGACAACATCCTTTTACAAAGCCCACAGTCCAAGGGGTCATGGTCCAGCCCGAGGCAGCGAAGGCAGCAGTCGTGTGTGTCGGTGAGGGACATAACCCGCGAGCACTGATCACACTTTTTTGATCTGCTGGAAGAAGCCAAGGGGGGAAAAAGGGCCCTGGCAAGGTCGAAGACACGAGGTACTGCCAGTGAAAAAAGTGTGTAAAACCGCGCCAAAGAAAAAACTAAGAAAAAACAGTTCCAAGATGCGATGCCGAGGCAAGGGATCTCTGGGGCAGGAAAAGAACTGGTTTCTTATTAGGTAAGAAAATGCTACTTTATCTGGGGAAATTAGACACATATCCAGTGGGCTCCATGGAAAGAGTAGTTACTCACCTGTAACAGGTGTTCTCCAGGAGCAGCAGGAATCAGTCCTCACATATGGGTGACATCGACGTCGATGGAGCCCCTGCGGAGCATTTCCCCAGCTTTCTATGAAAGCCTTTGGGAATACTGCACGCATGCGCGGTCCCCTTCCCGCCTAAAGGTGCCATCTTGCTCAGTCAAATGACATAGCTAAAAAACAGCACACAAAAATGTTAAATAAACTATGTACAACTGCAACTCCCAGGGGAGTTGGAAGGGTTGTGAGGACTGATTCCTGCTGCTCCTTTAGAACACCTGTTACAGGTGAGTAACTACTCTTTCTCCAGGAACAAGCAGGAAGTCAGTCCTCACATATGGGTGACTCCCTAGCTCTGGGCTACCAAGGAACCCAGGCTGAACAAGAGAACTCCCTCTAGTCCCAGCATCAAAGAAAGTCTTTTCACTGAAAGAACCTCCACCGGTAGCCCAAAGGAGAGCTGGAGGGCAGGAGTTGCCTAAACCTCAAAGAGATTCTGCCTGGCCAAAAGCACTGTCCCTACGGGACTCCCTCTCCAGACAGTAATGAGCTGCAAAAGTCTGGCTTGAGGACCAAGTTACAGCCCTGCAGATGTCTGCCAACGGTACAGAGCGGAGATGAGCTACTGAGGCAGCCATTGCCCTGACACGATGGGCTGTGTCCCGACCCTGCAAGGGAAGATCAACCGCCCTGTAAGCCCAGGTGATACAGTCAGCCACCCATATGGACAAAGTACGCTTGGACACAGCTAACCCCAAATTATTAGGGTCAAAAGAGATGAAGAGCTGAGTAGCCCTTCTATGTCCTTGCGTACGGTCAAGGTAGAAGGATAAGGCCCTCCTACAGTCCAGGGTATGCAGGACCGCTTCAGCCTGGCTTGCATGAGGCCTAGGGAAGAATGTTGGACGAACCACCTCCTGGTTGAGGTGGAAAGAGGAGACAACTTTAGGGAGGAACTTTGGATGAGTCCTAAGGACTACCCTGTTCCTATAGAAGCGGGTGTAAGGCCTGTCACAGACTAGGGCCTGAAGCTCACTCACCCGTCTGGCCGAAGTTAAGGCTACCAGGAAGAGTGTCTTCCAGGAAAGGAAGCGGAGAGGACAAGAAGCCATTGGCTCAAAAGGTGGGCGAGTCAGTTGCTGCAAGACCACATTCAACTCCTACTCAGGGGCTGGAGGACGGACAGGAGGCTTGAGCAAGAGCAAACCTCTGAGGAACCAGGACACCAAGGGGTGAACCGAGATAGAGTGTCCCTCCACCAGTGAGTGGTGAGTTGCTAGAGCTGAGAGGTGGACCCGAACAGAATTGGACTTAAGGCCCTGATTGGATAAATGCAGCAGGTACTGAAGCACCACTGGTACAGTACAGGAGAAAGGATCTTCTGTACGCAGCTGACACCACACAGAAAACCTCTTCCACTTGAGGGCATAGGTTTTTCTAGTGGACTTCTTTCTAGAGGCCAGGACGACCTCTTCAACTTCAGGAGGTAGGCCCCAAGGAGCCAAAACTACCCTTGCAGTTTCCAGGCCATCAAATTGAGAGATTTGAGATTGGGGTGCAGAAGAGACCCCTGGTCTTGAGACAGAAGGTCGGGTTGCAACCCTAGAGGTAGTGGAGTGTCCACTGCTAGCTGAAGCAGAAGTGGGAACCAAGGTTGTCTCTGTCACCTGGGGGCTACCAGAAGGACCAAGGCCTGGTCCTTCAGAACTTTGAACAGGGTTCGGGCCACCAGAGGAAACGCATATAGGAGGCCTTGGGACCAGGAAATCAGAAAAGCATCTGCTGCTATTCTCAGAGGATGCGGTTGCCTGGAGCAGAACTGGGGCAGCAGGGGACTGGCAAAGAGATCTATGGATGGAAGTCCTCATCTCAGGAAGATCTTCTGAACTACCAAGGGATGGAAATTTTGATTTATTATAAACAAGCAACAAAATACATACAAAAATCAAAACAGCAAAACCCAAACAAGACCCACACCCCCCAAACCCCCACCCACCCCGACAAAGCAAAAACAAGAAACCCGACCCCCCGCCCGTGACCCACCCCAACCCAACCATACACAGCAAACGTCCCGCGTGCCCAACCTCCTGCCCGACAACAGCCCATAACAGTTCAAGCAATGTCCAAATCCATGTCCATGGTACCCAGCTGTTGGAGACTGCCAACCCCACATGACCACCCGCCCTCAAACACACCCAACAATCTCGCACTACAATTACAACCTAATATACATATTCCTCCATCCCCACCCCCACCCCCAATAAGGAACAGCAGATCCCCCACCCCCCACCCCAACCCCTGCACCATCCCCAACCACCCCACAAAGAAAAACAGCAAACCCCACATCCCCTTACCAATACGAAAACCAACCACCCCCACAAACTAAAATAAAGGCAACATCTGGCCCTTCCCCAACAAAGTCCCACCAAAAGAAACCAAAGAAACAATACAAAACCAAAGAGAACAAAACACAGCGATGCCCTGCAATGCAAGACAACGGAGCGGGATGCACAAAAAGACGATGAAAATTCGGCACTCCGGGAATGAGAGACAGAGTGAGAAAACCCCATCCCCCGACTGCAGACCAGAACTGACCACAGCAGCCTAAAAGGAGAGAGAGAGAGAGAGAGAGAGTGGCCAAACCCCCTTCTAAATCTCCATCATCATTCCCCACACCCCCCCCCCTCACCTGGCCATAGGGAGAAACCCCCAAATCCCTAACTAAAACCCCAGGTCAGCCCTCCCCCCGACTTCACGGGGGGGGGGGGAGGGTGAGATGACGCCACAGACGCTCCCAACGATGGGCCGCTACCACCCCCCGTTCGCGTTGCACCATGCTGGCCACTTCCTCCAGAATGTCCCGCACAACCTCTTCAAGGGGCAGGATCAACCCCTGGGCGGAGACATGACAGCGCACTTGCCACAGGTGGTAGCGTACTACAGCCGTGACGAGGTGTGAGGGTCCCGGAGTCCTGCCTTGGGGGAAAGGACCAGGCCCCGTACACCCACTCCGCATACGTAAGGAGGGAAAGATCACGCAGGTGAAGAGCAGCGGACACCAACCGGCAGGTCGCAACATTAAAGGGGTACTGCCGGAGGAAATGTTCCATGGTCTCCGTCTGCCCTTCACACCCTGCCCTCGGACAGCCCCGCTCAGCCTGTGACCTGTACTTGAGGTTGTCCCTCACGTACAAACGCCCGTGGAAAGACAACCAGGCCACATCCCGAACCTTCTTCGGCAGCCGAGGGGAGTTCAACTGCCGAAGGCCCCGCTGCATCACATCCGCCGGACAGTCCCGCAGGGCCCACCGTGGTTGAAAGTGGGAGGCAAGTACCATCCGGTACAATCCTTTCCGCCCCAAGGACTGGGCGAGCGGGTCGGTCACCCCCCACCGCCGAATGAGCCCCACCATCGCAAAAACGTACGATGGGGCCTGTTCCCCACTCCGACGCACACGTGGGACCAAGGACGCCCCCACCCACTGCTCCCAGAAGCGGGAGAACCACCCCCGATAGGAGGCCACCCACCAAACCCCACCCCCCTTCCGCAACCTGCCCAAGTGAAACGCCATAGACAGTACTGACAGGAAGACAAGGGGGTGCAACATACCCAAACCGCCCTGTGCCCAATCCAGGCAAACGATGGTGCGCTGGACAGGGTTCAGGCGGTTACCCCACAGAAAACAGAAAAAGACAGCACTAACAGACGCCTGACAGGACGACGGAAGAACGAAGACCGTGGCCACGTGCAAAAAGAGGGGAAGCAAAAACGTCCCGAGGAGTTTGATCTTCTCCTCGAACGTACACCTCCACCCCCTCCACCGCAGCACCCGACACCGTGCAGTCTCAATTGGACACCGCACAGTCCTCCGAGTCGAAGACAAGGCCCAAAACACAGATCTCCCCCACGGGAGGAGGAAAGGGGGCGCAGGAAGGTGGGGAGGCCTCCGAGGGCCCCAACCACAGCGTCTGGCACTTGCTGTGGTTGACAACAGAATGGGCCACCTCCGAGTACTCCTCCACGGCCTCCTGCAGGGCCTCCACCCCTTCAGTGCCGTCCACGTAAACTGAGATGTCGTCAGCATAGGCAACGACAGTCACCAGGGGCGCACCAGGCGCCTCCAGGTCCCGCAACCCACCCGAGGACAATCTCCAGAGGAAGGGGTCGAGGGAGAAGACATACAGCAGGGGGCTCAAAGGGCACCCCTGCCGCACCCCCGAGGCGACACGAAAAGGCCGTCCGAGCCACCCGTTAATAAATGGGAAGCTCACCCCCCCTCGGTACAGCACCTGCAAGATGAAGAGGAAACCTGCGGGGAGGCCGAAGTGCTGTAGTACCACCCACAGGTACCGGTGACTAACGCGATCAAAAGCCTTGGACTGGTCCAAGGAGACCAACCAGTGGTCCCGTTGGATCGACCGGCCTCTCTCCACCATCTCCCGGACCGTGGCGGCAGCATCCAGAACCCCTCTCCCCCGAACGGAATAATACTGGGAAGGTGACAGCAAAACGCCCGACACCTCCACCAGTCGGTTGGCCAAACACTTGGCCAGGATCTTCCGGTCCGCGTTCAGAAGAGGGAGCGGCTGCCAAAAGTCCAAGGAGCTATCATCCTTTCCCTTGGAGAGCAGCAGCAGGACAGACTCGCAAAATGACCGCGGGAGAAACCCCGTGTCCATGATCTCCTGAAACAGGGAGGTCAGGAAGGGGGCCAACTGGCGATGAAAGTGCGATAGAACTCCACCGGGAGCCCATCACGCCCAGGCACCTTCCCCAACGGCATGGCACGAATCGCCCTCTCCACCTCCACCTGCTGAATCGGAGCAGCGAGTGCATCAACCTGCGCCTGAACCACAGCTGAATACACCGGGGGAAGACCCAGGTACTCTCGGATATGGGTGAGGTCCACAGGACGATCCCCAAACAGGTCCGAGAAGTATTCTCCCACCATCCGCAAAAGGTCCTCTTGAGAGGTATGAAGGGTACCGTCCTCGCCCC
The DNA here is from genome assembly GCA_033557465.1 of Ichthyophis bannanicus. Taxonomy (NCBI): domain Eukaryota; kingdom Metazoa; phylum Chordata; class Amphibia; order Gymnophiona; family Ichthyophiidae; genus Ichthyophis; species Ichthyophis bannanicus. The sequence goes on from CM066032.1 coordinate 828,312,479, forward strand.
GCAGGGCCATCACCTCCCGACGCCGAACCCTCTCCCTACAAGTCAGGAAAGGATCTGGGGTGGTGACCCTACCAGCCGCCCCCTCGAAGCAAAGGGAGGCGTGGCGATCATAAAGCAGGCCACGAAGTTGGACTCGCACCTCTTCCACCTCCTCCCACGCTGCCCCTCGGGATACCAAACGGTCCAGCGACCTCCGAAGGACAGTATAGGTAAGGTAGCGGGACCGAGCAATGGAGGCACCCCGGGAACGGAAGAGTTTGCGGGCACGCGTCTTCACCTCATCCCACCAAGCGCCATGGGAAAGAAAAATGCCCAACAGGGTCTCCTGGTCTGCGAGAAAGGCCAAGAAATCCTGGACCACCTCTGATGTCGCCAACAACTGCACATTCAGTCGCCACAGACCAGGACCCCTGCTGAGCTCCTCGTGGTTAGCCAAGAAGGACACGGAGAGGATGCAGTGGTCCGAAAAGCCAACCGCCTGCAACTGCGGTGGGGAACACTCCACCCGGGCACTCACATATATCCGATCGATACGACTCCTGCAGGTCCCATGGTAGTAGGTGAATCCCGGTGACCGTGGAAAGGCCCGGTGGTATACGTCCACTAGGTCAGCCGTCCGACTCATCTCGGCCAAAAAGAGACCCTCGTAACTGGGTGAGCGACGCTCCCCCCCTCGGTCCTGCAACAGGGTGGTGGTGTTAAAATCCCCTGCCGGGACCACCAAACGGGAGGTGTGTAAGTAGGGGCGGATGACCCGAAACAGGGTCTTCCGTGCCAACTTAGACTGGGGGCCGTAGACCACCACGAAACTAAACCGATGGGGCCCGCAGCAGCCGTCTAAGAGCAAACACCGGCCCTGCTCCAGTTCCCACACATACTGCACCTGGAATAGGTGGGACGTGAACAAAACCGCCACTCCTGCGTAGGGCTGGGCCGCAAGTGACCAGTACGAAGGACCCCACCTCCACTCCCGCTTCGCCCGATGAAGGCTAGCGAGCGAGGTGAGCCTGGTCTCCTGCAAAAAGATGACATCCAGCCTACTCGTGGAAAGAAAATCATAGGCCGTAGCCCGCGCCTGGTCTGTCAAAATGCTGGCCACGTTGATGGTGGCGCACGAGAACGCAGGAGTGCAGGCCATGCCTATTTCGTGTGTAGTTTCCCCTTCCTCCTCTTCTCGCCTACCCCTGGATCCCCAGAATCCCGCTTGCAGGACAAGCCCGCAAGCTGGAGCAACTCCTCGGGGTCCACGTTGACCACCTCGAGGATCTCCTCCTCCTCCTGCTCGACCCTGTCACCCCAGGGGGTGCTGGTGCCCTCGGGACCACCAGGCAAAGCTGTCGCAAGGGCTAACCCAGCCCCCACGGGGCGAGGGGGCACAAACAGGTCAGGGGTCGGAGGAATGATCTCCTCTGTGGGGTCCACCACCGGTGCCCCCCCTCCCCAGACACAGACTTAGACAACACAACAGTGCCCACCCCCTCGTGGGAGGCCAGGACGGCCGGGTCAGCAGGGGGCTCCTGCGGAGGCCCAGCACCCAACTGCGGAGGCAACAGCCCGTCCTCCCTCACCCGTCCCGGCAGCCGCTCCAAGGCTACCACCGGGAGCCGGGCGCCAGGAGCCACGCTTTTTGGAGGACCCTGACTGCGATGTGCCTTCTGTACTGGAGGCCGCCGCTGTGGAAGAGGGGCCGGCTCCGCCGCAAACTGCACCGGGCGCCGCACAGGGGGCCCTGCCTCCAACGGCAAGCCCTCATCAGCCTCAGCCACATCGTCAGCCAAGAAGACGAAACGGTTGATATCCAACACGGGCCCTGCATCCAACAATGGGGATGTCACCCGTTTCTTCCTCTTGGCCTTGCCGCCCCTAGGAGGGACAGTAGTCCACTCCTGAGGTGGTACCACCCGCAACCCACTATCCTGCCGTGAAACATCTACCTCCGCCACATTAACCCTCTCCTCCATCCTACCTGTATCCCCTCCCCTGGGTGGCTCCGTCGGCTCAATGGCCTCCTCCACCCTAGGGCCCCCGGACTCCTCCTGAGGGAGAGGGTCCTCCACAACCTCCTCCCGCACAGGAGCCCGAGGTGGGGTGACGACATCCCCCCCGGTCCATTGTGTGACGCAGAGGGGCAGCGAGCAAAGGGGTGACCCAACTCCCCGCAAAGGTTGCACCGGATGAGCAAACACCCGGCCGAGGCGTGACCCCGTCCACCACAACGGGTGCAGACCTGCTCGGGACAGGTCATGCTCAGATGCTGGAATGAGCCACAATGGTGACACTCGTGGGGTTGCCCAGGGTAGTAGCACAAGATGCAATCCCGACCGAGGAATCCGGCCGAGGGCACGTGCTGCACAACATTTCCCACCTCACGCAGACGGATCTTACCCTTCCACGACCCATCCCACACCCCTAGGGGCCCGGCGCCCTTAACCAGGGGTGCGAGAAGCACCGCATGACACGACAACCAAAACTGGATGTCCTGCCCTGGGAGCGACTCATTCCTTACTAGGATGGTCACAGGTACCGCCCCCTGGCGAGAGACAGGCACAACACGAAAGTTGGCCCACCCACCTTGCCCCTTCTGCTGCTGGTATCGGTCCCAGAAGATCTCCAGCCCCATCTCAGCATGAAACTAACATCATACTCGATGGTGTTGTTCATGTGGATGAAGGCATACAGATCTCCCGGGAGAAACCCCAGCCCAAGGACCATCCTCAAGACATTTTCCCTGGCCGGAGGGGGCCCCTCCCCGGCCCACCGGATCTGCGCCACGTTGCGCCATCGGACCTCACCCCCTACCCCTCGTAACCCCCCCATTTCCTCCCCCGCCCACAGGACCTCTCCCTTGGGGAACCCCTCTCCCCCCAGCCCCACCAGAGGTTCCTGTAACAGTACCAGACCCCCTCAGGGCCTCTGCAAAAGTACGGGGAGAACCGGCCCCCCTGCCTCCATCCCCTCAGCTCCTCTCTCCTCCCCCTCGACAACCTGCGAGAGAGGCTGCTGCTGCGGCTCAGGGTCCCCAGCCGCCACCAACGGAGCGGCAGTGGGACTGGGGAGTACCATCTCCGCCAACAGAGAATCGGGGATACTCCCCCTGCCTCCTTCCGAGGTGCCCCCTTGCAACTCCGGTACCCCTCCCTCCACCCTATCCGACGTTACCTCCACAACCTGTCCCCCCCTAAGTGCCGCAAAGGCCCCTTTAGGGCCCTCCGGGGTCTCCAGGGCTAACAGAAGGGCATCATGTAATTGCTCCTCTGTGATTCCGGGTATACCAAGGAACTCCCCTGCACCCCTGCCCTGCGTTCCCACACCCTCCACCCCTTCCTGAGTATCTGCTACCAGGACTGGGGAGCCATACGGCCCCCCCCCCTTGCCTTGGGCTCTCGGGTGCTATCCCATCCCCCATCCCCTCGGACGACGGCCCCCTTTCCCCATCCGAGATGGCCACTGCCCCCCCTACCACTGGAGAGCAAGCCTTCCACTCCCCCTCCCTCTCCCCTGCGACCACGGGGGTCCCCTGCTTCATTACAGTGAACACCTCATGTGCAGAACCCTCAATCATCCCACCAACCGCTCCCTCCTGCAGGGCTCCCGGCAACAAGGCAGGGCCTCCCTCCAACAAAACAGGGCCCTTTAACAACATGACAGGGCCTGCGGATGACAAGGCAGGGGCCCCCGATCCCCCTCCCTGCTGCCCCCCGCCAATCCCAGTTCCTACCTTATTGCCGGTGCCAGAAGCAGCACAGAAGCCAGGGATGTGCAGGCCGTCAGCCAGGACTCCAGCGAAGGGGAGGTGCTGCCCCCCGTGAGCCAGGCCCCCCTCGACCCCCCCCTCCATCTGTAGTGGAAACAGGTTGCCCCAACTGCAGGGGCCTCTGGAGAGACCAAAAATCCGCAGGAGCCCGTGCATCCCACTCCGGTGCCACAACCCCACAAAGACAGCTCGGTATCCATCTTCCGGCCCCCCCACGGAGCCGCAACCAAAGGAAGGCAGCTCCAACCCTGGTCCTTCCCCTTCTTGGCGCCCTTCCGACGCCAGACAGCCACCTCTGGGAACATCGGGTGGCCATCCTGCAGCTTTCTAGGAGCCGGAAGAGCAGCAAAGGCAGGGGTGCCCCCACCTGCAGCATCCCCCCCACCCCAAGTCCCAACCGGAGCTCCTTATCAGGATGCAGCAAAAGGGATACCAGGAACACAGTGGACAGCCGGCACGGAATACGCCGATCCCCGACGCTGCTTCAGCACCTCCTGCAATGAATCCGGAATCAGAGTGAAACCTGCGACTGAAGTTGAAGCAGGGAAGTTGAAGCAGAGCCTCTGCAGACCTCCGTCTCTCTTCCTGCGGCCGGGCAAAAGCAAAATCGCTGCCACCTCTGCACTTCCGGGCGGACCCGGAAGTGACCTCACACAGCCGCTGGCGGCCATCTTGGACAGGCAATCGGGTTGGGGGAAGCCCCGCAGACACCCCCTCCAGTGGGGCAACCCCTGCAGCTGAACTGATGTGCGGCAGACTGACGTCACTGCCAACTCTCCGGCAGCCATCTTGGGGAGTCCCAGCAGCGCTCGATGATGTCGGGAGGGCAGGAAAAACAGCTGAAAGTGCCCGCTGATGGGAGGGATCGACTCCGCTGAGCCCCCTCTTCTTTCCCTGGTCTTTGCTATACGGAACTGACATCTGCACACGGGTTGACAGATCGGATGCCATTCCAGTCTCCAGCAAACCCTGGCGGGCCGAGACCCCACCCTCGAACGCCCAAGCGCCATCTTTCACCAAGGGGTCCAGCAGACCAGGCACCGTATCCCCAGCACCCTTGGACTCGACATCCACACTCCCACCATCTCCAGCCACCTTCAGGGAAGGGTCTCCTGACCAAGATAGTGCAGTAGACGGTAGTTTCAGATATCGCGCTTCTCCCCACACTGCAGCCTGGAATTGCAAGGGCAGATAGCGGGACCGTTGTTTTCCGACCGGCCTACCCGCCCCCGGGGGCCCCCCCTGGACTGCAGTCGCAATGGCGGCCCAACGGTCGCGATTTTGATACACCTCAGCGAGGGACCCACATCCCTGGTTCTTCAGGTACTCAATCCACCAGTACGTGGCCTTCAAGGCCCGCTTCACCTCCTTCACATAGCTTTTATAGGCCACCCACTCCTCACCAGGGACGGTGGCCTGCAGGCTGTCCAGGTGGGAGAGCCGGGCTTGCAGCAGAGCCGCCTCCTCCTGGAGACCCTTGAGTTTCCGTACTGCCGCTATAATCTCTTCCGGGGCCCTAGCCGGCTCCTGGAAGGACGGTAGGCCCGACCCTCCATCCTCATCCTCACTGGAGGAGGAAGAGGCCTCCTCCAGGACCCAAGGCAGAGGGTGGACCCCACCGCCCCCTGCACTGATGTGGGAGCTCGGCATAATGCTCCAGGGCCTCCCCAGGGCCTCTCCCTGCCTCCACCTGGCCTCCATACCCTGCCCAGGACGGAGAAGCGAGCCGCCTCCAGGGGGTAGCTGGCCCAATCCCCCGGGCATGTGGGTCCCTCCTCATTGGCCATGTGCAGTCCTACCTGAGGAGCCCCCCTCCCGGGGCACCGGCTGTAAAGATGTTCCAGAGTCCACATCTTTCTGCAGTGAAGGAGTCCTACCAGGCCTGGTAGGCCCCCAGGCCTGGGCCTCTCCCGCCGGAGGCGGCCCAGGACCCAACATCCAGGCTCAGTCTGTAAGCAAGACTCCACCCCCAAGCAGGAGCTCTCCAGAAGAGGTCCTCTCCCTACGACAGCTGAAGAGCAACTGACTGGAGCTGCCACTCGTGGGGCTGCAGAATCCTGCTCAACCTGTCGGCCAGGTAGTTTTCCTGGCCAGGGAGGTACACAGCCTTGAGGAGCATGTTGTGCTTGAGGGCAAACAAGCAAAGGTCCTGTGCTTCCTGACAAAGGAGCCTGGACCCAGTTCTGCCCTGCTTGTTCACATAAAACATGGCTATCTGGTTGTCTGTTTGAACTAGGACAGACTGATGAGCCAGGGTTGGAGAGAAAGTCTTGAGGGCTAACCGAATAGCCCTGAGTTCCAGTAGATTGATTTGCTGTGCGGCTTCCCAGGGAGACCACAGGCCCTGGGTGCACTTGCCTAGAAAATGAGCTCCCCAGCCCTGCAGGGAGGCATCCGTGGTCAACACCACTGTGAACCCAGGCATCTGAAAAGGTACCCCTTGCAGCAGATTGGGTGGGTGCAGCCACCAGCTGAGGGAGTTCAGAAATTGTCTGGACACCCTTATCCTGTCTCTGAGGCTGCCTGTGGCCTGTGACCACTGAGTCCGAAGGCACCACTGTGCAGGCCTCATATGGAGCCTGGCATTGGGGGTCACATGTACTGTCGAAGCCATGTGGCCTAGAAGCCTCAGGCAGAGTCTGGCGGAGACCAGTGACCTGCTGAGAAACTGGTTTGCTAAGTTTATCAGTCTTTGGGCTCTGTCTTCTGGCAAGAATGCCTTTGCCAGCAGAGAGTCCAACCTCGCCCCTATGAACTCCAAGTTCTGGGAGGGGAGCAAAGTGGACTTTGCGAAGTTTATTACAAACCCCAATCTTTGAAGAAGAGTAATAGTTCTGAGGGTGGCCTGTCGGGCTTCCTGGAATGTTTGACCTCTTATGAGCCAGTCGTCCAGATAGGGGAAGACAAAGACTCCCTGATTTCTTAGGTAGGCCGCCACCACTGCCAGGCATTTGGTAAAGACCCTGGGAGTGGAGGTGAGGCCAAAAGGCAGTACTCTGTACTGATAATGGTTTCCTCCCACAATGAACCTGAGGTACTTTCTGTGGTCTGGATGAATGAGGATGTGAGTGTACGCATCCTTTAGATCTAATGAGCATAGCCAATCTCCCTGCTGGAGGTAGGGCAGAAGTGTTCCAAGAGTAAGCATCTTGAACTTTTCCTTCTCTAGGAACTTGTTGAGGTTTCTGAGGTCTAGAATAGGTCGAAGGCCACCAGTTCCTTTGGGTACCAGGAAATACCTGGAGTAGAACCCTTGACCTCGCAAGTGGGGAGGCACAGGCTCCACCGCCCTGTCCACCAACAGACCTTGGAGCTCCTGAAGGAGAAGATCTGTATGCAGGGGAGGCCTTGGAGGCTCCCCTGGAAAGTATGGAGGAGGCAGTTGTTGGAAGTGTAGTGGATAGCCCTTGTGGACTATGCTTAACACCCAACTGTCTCCAGTGATGAGTGGCCACTGGTGGGAAAACAGGGCGAGGCGACCTCCTGTGCAGGGTTGGGAGAACAGGGACAGAGAGGCTATGCCTAAGGAGTCAAAAACCCCCACCCTGCTGAGTGGGAACAGGGGCCGGAGGCTTGGGGGTCCTCTGCCTACGGGGCCCATTACCCTGCCCCTTGGCTTGCTGACCCTGAGGGGCAGCTTGGGCAGCCTGGTACTGTGGGTACTGTTTGTAGGCAGTGCCCTTCCTCGGGTAAAAGGGCTTTTTATCCGAGCCCTTCTTTTTGTGAGAAGGGGCAGAAGTCTTCCTAGACAGCCTTGTCCTCGTGAGGTGCTCGGTTTCGACCTGTGCGGCCTTCTCGGTCCTGGGCTTGCCAAAAAGGTTCTCACCTCGGCAAGGGACATCGACCAACTTGTCCTGAACCCATGGCTCAAGGTCCGATGACTGCAGCCATGCCTGGCGTCAAGCCGCGATGTCGGCTGCCGCAACACGGGCCAAAGCCCTGAAGCCATCGTAGGCAGCACGGGACATAAACTTGGAGCATTCCCGGATCCCCGAGGACAAGGATTTGAACCACTGCAAGGGTTCTCCGGAGAGACCAGCAGAGAACCCGGCCAGCTCCTTGGCCAGGTCTCGCAAGTACATGCCCATGTACAGCTGGTAAGATTGGACACGGCAAGCAAGCATCGAGCCCTGGAAGCACTTTCTACCAAAACCATCGAGGTTCCGGGCCTCCCTGTAAGGGGGCACCGCGGAGTGCATCTTCTGACTTTTCAGGCAATGCATGGTCGATTCCAGCACCATGGAATGGTGTGGTAGCTGCGCATTTTGAAAGCCAGGACTCTTCCGGAGTCGATAGATCGAATCGACCTGCTTGCTTAGAACCGGCGCCAAGGCCGGTGCCTCCCACATCCGGAAGAGGAGCCGTTCCAGCATTGGAAAAACCGGAACAGTAAAGGCCTCCTTCGGAGGAGAGTCGTACTGTAGGCTCGTGGCTCCTCCTCGGGGTCCGCAGGGATAGCCAACGCGGTGGCCATATCCCGGACGAACTCCGAGAACTGGGTATCCTCCGGGGGTATCTACTCCGGAGCTCAGACTGCAGTGAGTCCGATTGGACGCACCGAGTCCGGAAGGTGTCGGAGGACTCCTCGTCTTCCGTCTCCCACTGGAATCAGCCCTGTACATCCGGGGTCCCTGTCATGCCTCCAGCCCACCCTCGCTCCCCTCTAAGCCCACCACCTCCCACCCTCGTACTGAGCTCCTCACACATCTATGCTGTATGTGCAAGAAGCTCATTTGCCGGAATAGCACCCGAACATTTAGCAGTGGATATACGTCCACTCTGGACGTATATCCCTGCTAAACATGGGTCAGAATGACCCCCATAGTGTCTGGCAGTGGAAGGAGTTTGTATTGCTGTTACTGATATTTATTTTATTTAATTAATTTATTTATTTATTTTTTTTATACCGCGCTCTTTAGAATCAGTGCGGTTTACATGTATACTAACAGGTACTTTTTATTCCCTTGTCCCCGAAGGGCTCACAATCTAAGTGTACCTGAGGCAATGGAGGGTTAAGTGGCTTGCCCAAGGCCACAAGGAGTGGCCATGGGACTAGAGACCCCAGTCCCTCCAGCCTGAAGCTGCTTGTCCCCGTGCGGGAATTGAACCCCCAGCTTTCTGGCCTGAGGTAACATGTCCCAACTACTGAGCCACTCCTCCCCCCCTGACATCAGAATGTGAATAGAATCTTTTTTTGTTATGTGAAGTTGTAAAGTGAAGCATCCTACTTCTGCTCCGCACTCATTGTTGTGGGAGTTTTATTAGTTGATATGGGAATGTTTCAAGAGAATGAATAAATAAATTCTATTGGATTGATATTCAAATGCAATTATGCATTGATTATGAACACATAATTAGCCTATCCATGTATTTTCAAAAAATACACATATAATATTGGGTCATTTCAATCACTAAACAGCCATATGTTATTCCATATATTTGTGGTCCACGTTGGGGAGGAGTGAGGGCAGGCCAAGAAATTAATTGGGCGACAGCAATATTCAACCACTATTCATGTGTTGTGTGTTTAGTTTAGGCCTGATAAATTTGGCCTTTTTTCTTCAATAAAATATGAGTAAATATATGACCTTCATAATAAATTACATCACTGGAAAGTAGTGATACATCTGTTCAAGAAATAGGGAGAGATGAGGGCAATGGGAGAGAAAAACCATAGTGAAAAAATGTAAGGAAAAATAATTTACAAGAGACACTTAGAGCCTAGAACAAGCCCCAAGACAATCAAATACCTCACTGGGCACTGTAGTACTTTGAATTTTGAGAAACTCATCACTTCCGTCTTAATTCCAATGAACTGTCTATAATTAAGTTAAACCTTCTGTGCCATACCTTGGTGCTCTTCTAGATCCAGATCTAGTTGTCGAATTTCTTCATTGAGCTGGTTATTTTTTTCCCGGATATCTGTCAATCTGTAAATAATAAACACATTATACAGGGAGGACTTCAATTTCATTGTAAACTACACTGCTTTAATTTCAACCTTTGGTGGTAATTCTTTAAATATGAACTCCTAAAAGATAAGTGTGAAATATTTGTGATTTCTCTCAGGCAGCAAAAGACAAAGAATACCGTCTTGGTCCATCCCATTTTGCTTTTCTGCTTAACCAGAATAGCTATTCCCAGTCAACCTCTGACTACAGAATATGGCTCTGGATTATGACATCAACATCATCATCCACACAGGAATACACCACGACACCCGCCTTGGAATTCTCGCAATCTCGTTATTTATTACCAGACAAGAGCTCAGACTGATAGAGAGAAGATGGAAGCGAACACAAGATTTATCAAGCAACAATTCATCGCCAAGCAACTGGAATACAGCAATCTCATCAACTGCCTAAAGGAATACTACTCCAACATCCTCATAAAATCTCTCAACTGTCCTAGAGAATTATTCTCGAGTGTGTCCTCCCTCACCAGCGATCCTACATCAATATGCTTCATAAACTCAACAGATCAACTAGATCCGCAGACCATGGCTGACTTCCTCTACAACAGGCAAGCCTCATCTCCTCCCCTGTCCAAAGAACCCCTACTCAAAACAGATAACTCATCCCAAGCTCACATCTGGCATTCCTTTAGACCAGGGGTCTCAAACACGCGGCCCGCGGGCCGCATGCGGCCCGCGAGAGAACATTGTGCGGCCCGCAACGGAGGGAAAGAAAAAAGCCTTGCTTCTGCTTCTGCCGTTGCTGCCGTGGCAGCGGCAGAATCGACTGTCAATTTTTTTTTTTTTTAAACCTGGCTTCTGCTGCTCAAGCAGCAAAATCAGCTGTGCTGCGGTCCCTTCCTCTCTGCCCGGAGATCCCTCATTGTGCTCCATCAGCGTGTGCTTTTCAAGCCGCGAAGAGAGTATTCCCCTCTCGCGAGGCTTGAAAAGTGAATAGGATTAAGCCGCGCGAGAGGGAAATACTCTCTTCGCGGCTTAAAAAGCACGCCGCTGATGAAGCACAATGAGGGATCTCCGGGCAGAGAGGAAGGGGCCGCGGGACAGCTGATTTTCTGCTGCAGCAGCAGAAGCCAGGTGTTTTTTTTATTTACCGGAGGGGGGGGGGGGGGGGGTTAGGACTGGAAATGGGCTATTGGCAGGGGGGGGGCTGTAGGACTGGAAATGGGCTATTGGCAGGGGGGTTAGGACTGGAAATGGGCTATTGGCAGGGGGGTTATGACTGGACATGGGCTCATGTGAGGGGGGGGGTTATGACTGGAAATGGGCTATTGGCAGGGGGGGGTTATGACTGGAAATGGGCTATTGGCAGGGGGGGGTGTAGGACTGGAAATGGGCTATTGGCAGGGGGGGGTGTAGGACTGGAAATGGGCTATTGGCAGGGGGGTTATGACTCGAAATGGGCTATTGGCAGGGGGGGTGTAGGACTGGAAATGGGCTATTGGCGGGGGGGTTATGACTGGTAATGGGCTATGGTGGGGGCTAGGACTGGAAATGGGCAGGTGGGGGTTAGGAAGGACTGGAGGTGGGCTGATGGGGGGAGTTAGGACTGGTAATGAGCTATGGAGGGGCTGACTGAAATGGGGTAATGGGGGTTAGGGCTGGAAGTGGGCTATTGGCAGGGGGGGTTATGACTGGTAATGGGCTATGGTGGGGGCTAGGACTGGAAATGGGCAGATGGGGGTTAGGACTGGAGGTGGGCTGATTGGGGGGTTAGGACTGGAGGTGGGCTGATTGGGGGGTTAGGACTGGTAATGGCCTATGAGGGGAGGTAAGACTGAAAATGGGGTGATGGGGGTAAAACTGGAAGTGCGCTATGGGGAGGTTAGGACTGGTAATGGGCTATGGGGGGGTTAAGACTGAAAATGGGGTGATAGGGGGTAAAACTGGAAGTGCGCTATGGGGAGGTTAGGACTGGTAATGGGCTATGGGGGGTCTAGGACTGGTAATGGGCTGGGGGGGTTGCTAGGACTGGAAATGGGCTGAGTGGAAGGGGGGCTTGAACTGCAAATGGCTGATGGGGAGGGGGTCTTGGAATGGAAATGGGCTGTGAGGGGAGGGAGCTAGGATTGGAAATGGGCTGATGGGGGGCTAGGATTGGAAATGGGCTGATGGTGAGGCTATGATAGGACTGGAAATGGACTGATGCAGGGACTAGAAGGGAGCGGATGCTGGGTGGGGCTGGAACTAGAAGGGAGCTGATGTTGGGGGAGGATTAGAATGGGATGGAGCTGGGAAAGTGAAATGGAGAGGGGAAAAATATTTTGTCTAGGAGAGAAGACAAATCTACAATTGGCCAGGTATTGGGAGAGTAAGTGGGGATTGAGGATGGAGGGGTAAAATTGGAGTGGATGAAATAGGAATGAGGAAAGAGAAAAAGGAGAAAGATTAGTATGTTAAAGCAGATGTAGAGAGAGAATGGAAAAAAAACTAGGAGAGAAGAAAGGGCAAATGGACAGCAGACGATGGAGAGTTAGCAGAAGACATGAAGAAACCAGAAGAAAGTGGCTGGAACAATTGCAACTGAAAAAAAATGCACAAAAGGTAGAAAAATCTCTCTTTATTTTGAATTTATTAACTGGAATATGTCAGCTCTGGGAAATGTGCATCATTAATGTTTGCGCTTTGTTTAGTACAAGAGGAAATTAATTTATAGTTTTATTTCTACAGTGTTGTTGTACATTCCAAGTTTGGCTTTTGGGGTTCCCAGTTTAATTATTGTCTTCCTGTTTCTAAATCTTTTAGTCTTTCTTTATCCATACTCATTAAAGAGGCATGTTTACTAAAAGTTAGTGTATGGTAACATTATGCAAATATTTATGCAAATGAGGCCCCTTATGCAAATGAGGCCCCGCGTCTTATGCGGCCCCCGGGTTACTTTACAAGTCCTCATTTGGCCCTCAAAGCAATTTGAGTTTGAGACCCCTGCTTTAGACCAATCATACAGAGAGAACTCACCAACATCATCCATAGCATCAATACCACAACCTCCCCACTGAATCCATGCTCAGTCTCATGGATAAAATCCTTTCATACTGAGTTCACCCCGATTATACTTAAGTTAGTCTACACCTTCCTCTCTCAAAGATACCTACCCCCTGCCCTGAAACAGACCTCAATATGACCCATATTGAAGAAATCATCATTGGATCCAACTGACCCCAGCTCATATTGACCGATCTTAACAAATATTTTTGTTCTGTGTTCACAGATGAAGAACCAGGAGCAGGACCTCAGAAAACACCCACAAATAAGAACAGAAGCGAGGGACATCTTGAACTATTTTCAGAAGACTGTGTTCGTGAGAAACTAGCTCAACTTAAAGTAGACAAAGCGATGGGACCGGATGGGATACACCCTAGAATACTGAGGGAACTTGGGGACGTTCTAGCAGCTCCACTGACTGACCTTTTCAATGCCTCGTTGGAGTCAGGAGTGGTGCCAAAGGACTGGAGAGAGGCTCATGTGGTGCCTTTACACAAAAGCGGAAGTAAGGATGTGGTTGAAAACTACAGGCCGGTTAGTTTAACTTTGGTGGTGAGTAAATTATTGGAAACGCTGCTGAAAGAGAAAATAGTGAGGTTTCTGGAGTCCAGCGGATTACAGGATCCGAGGCAGCATGGATTCACCAGAGGCAGGTCTTGTCAGACAAATCTGATTGATTTTTTTGACTGGGTGACCAGGGAGTTGGACCGAGGGAGAGCTCTAGATGTGGTGTATTTAGATTTCCGTAAAGCCTTTGACACTGTTCCTCACAGGCGACTTATAAACAAACTGAGCACCCTAGGGATGGACCCTAAAGTTACTGCTTGGGTTAGAAATTGGTTGGGTGGGAGGCGACAAAGAGTACAAGTAAATGGAGCTCACTCTGAGGAGAAGGATGTTACCAGTGGTGTGCCCCAGGGATCTGTCCTTGGTCCGATTCTTTTTAACATCTTTGTTAGTGATATAGCGGAAGGGCTGTCGGGTAAGGTTTGCCTCTTTGCGGATGATACCAAAATCTGCAATAGAGTAGACATCCAGGAAGGGGTAGATAACATGAGGAGGGATCTAGCTAAGCTTGAAGAATGGTCTAGAATTTGGCAGCTGGGATTTAATGTTAAAAAATGTAAGGTCATGCATTTGGGCTGCAGCAATCCAAGGGAGCAATACAGTATAGGAGGTGAAGTACTTTTGTCCACTAAAGAAGAGCGGGACCTAGGCGTGGTTGTGTCTGATGATCTTAAAGTAGCTAAACAGGTGGAAAAGGCGACAGCAAAAGCTAGAAGGATGCTTGGGTGCATACGGAGAGGAATGACTAGCAGAAAAAAGGAGGTGATAATTTGGAGTATGGTGTGCAATTCTGGAGACCGCACCTTCAAAAGGATGTGAACAGGATGGAGTCGGTGCAGAGGGTTGCTACCAAAATGATTAATGGGCTTCATTATAAAGCATATGAGGACAGACTTAAGGATCTTAATATGTACACCTTAGAGGAAAGGCGGGATAGAGGTGATATGATTGAGATGTTTAAATACCTCCGTGGCATAAATGTTCAGGGAGAGAGCCTCTTTCAATTGAAAGCAAGTTCTGCTACGAGGGGACATGGGATGAGGGTGAAGGGAGATAGATTCAGGAGTGATATGCGGAAATATTTCTTTACGGAAAGAGTAGTGGATCCGTGGAATAGTCTCCCAGTGGAGGTGGTAGAGATGAGGACAGTAACTGAATTCAAGAAAGCATGGGACCAACACAGAGGATCTCTAAAGGCAAAAAGTGGACTGTTGTAGTTGTTATGGAAGGACAGACTAGATAGGCCATGTGGTCTTTTTCTGTCGTCATATTTCTATGTTTCTATGTTTCTATGATCTCCAGCATTCCATTCCTATCCAAAATAATTAAAAAGACAGTACAGAACCAACTCCAAGAACACATCGATATCCATGCTCCTCTGTCCATAAACATGGTTTCCACCTGCAGCATGACTTAGACACTCTCTTCACTGCTCTTTTTGATATACTAATCAGAGGTTTGGATAAGCCCCATCAAGAATTAATTATGATATTCCTGGACATCAGTACAGGTTTTGACTTCATATCACACCACAACCTGCTGGCTAGACTCAGTAACATAGGCCTCCACAAGAGCACAACAGACTGGTTTACATCCTACCTCTCAGAAAGAATGCTACAAGTAAAAGTCGAACCCCTCAAATCTAAACAATTCAGCCTAAGGCAAGGTATTCCACAGGGATTGGCATTATCAGCCCTTCTATTTAACATTTACATGCAGCCTATTTGCAGTCTGCTAAGAAAATGGAACATGCACTTTCATCTATATGCCGACAACATCATGTTCTACATGCCCTTCCACACACTTACCCCAGACTTCTCAATCATATCAGACTGCTTTACAGCCATTACAAACCACCTTGCAGAACTTAACCTAGTAGTGAACAGCAAGAAGACAGAAGTGCTACTAGTCTCAAGAGACCCATCCTTCATTCTGCCAGAGAAACTCATACTTCAATATGCAGAGATTACGATAAAAAGTGAAATCAAATACCTTGGTATAACCCTTGACAGCAATCTGAACATGCTATCTCATATCAAGAAGTTAGCCAATACTGCATATTTGAAACTTAAATCTTTCCATCATCTATGACCAATACTCCAATACAAAGACTACAGATCACTTTTTCAGGCCATCATCACTCCTCACCTCGATTACAGCAACATACTCTACCAGGGACTGCCGAAAGGACACTATACCCACTCCAATTAGTGCAAAACACTGCTGCCAGAATCCTAATGGAAACATCCAAGACATCAACACATCACACCAATTCTCAGGAGCCTACACTGGCTACCAATTGCCCAAAGTATAAAACACAAGATTGCAACTACCATCTATAAAATCCTCCATAACTTATCAGCTCCATGTCTTGAGGAACTATTCACAAGAACAACTACAACAAGACCCAGAAGATCAGAAAACCAGAATGTCTTTACCATATCCATATCTGCCCCCTCCTTCCTCCCCCCCCCAAGACCAAATGTACAACAGTTTGTACTCATTTCCAGAAGCCATCAGATCTGCACAGTCCACACAAGGCCTGAAGAAACTTCTAAAAAAGCATCTCTTCTTTGAATATTTTGGTCCCAATAATATCACCTAACTATATACATCATAACTTATTCACCTACTGTTGATTTCTGCAAATCTCCCATATTTAACTCCAAGTTTACATTCCCTTGTTCAATGTAACACAACTCATGTGAGTTTGTATATTGTTGTTCTGTGTAACCCACCTTTGCATGAAGGTGGTATTAAAACAAACCATTAAAAATAAGGAAGTACACAAATGAAGGACAGCTTTGCCTAGGATTAAAAGGAAAAATAGAAAACAAAACAAGAAAGAAAGGCAAGTAAGTCAATAAAAATCTTGTATACCTGCAATGAATGGCATATATTTATGCTATTTTCGACTAAAATTAGAACTCTGAATTTGCATACAATCACATTTATTTCTAGTATTCTTTGCTGTTGTAGAAAAAATGGAGAGCAACTGTCTAAAAGGTAACAGGTTTATCATAATTTCAAAGCATTTAAAGGTTATTATAACAGAAAATTACTTTTCAATATAACATTGTCTTTGGAGTAAAATTTCAAGTTTTCAAAACACAGAAACAAGTGTGAAAGGCATTACTTGAACCAATGAGTGCAGCAATATATCCCAGCTGGGGATCTACAATCTAGCAAAAAAGCATAGTTACTCACCTGTAGCAGCTGCACTCCGTGGACAGCAGGAATAAGTCCTCATGTAGAAAAGCTTTTGGGAGGCTCTACCGCGCATGCGCACCTGTCTTCCTGCCTGCCGCGGTGCCATCTTCTCCAGTAAATTATCAAAGCTGTAGCAGAAGACTCCTCGGGGAGGTAAGAGGGTTGTGAGGACTTATTCCTGCTGTCCATGAAGAACACCTGCTACAGGTGAGTAACTATGCTTTCTTCATGGACAAGCAGGAATGAAGTTCTCACATATGGGACTCAAGCTACAGGCTACCAAAAACTGAGGAGGCCAGAAAGCCCAACAGGGACAAAACTGGAGAAACAAGGAACAACAAACATAGTTCCCCCAGGGGTCCAACTGATTCAGCATCTATCTGTGCGAACAGCACTCGTACTGAGGAGGTTTCTTTTTGGTAGCCTGGATAGACAGTAGGGCCTGGTGGGAAGGAGTTGGAACCTAATCCCCAAAGAGATGCCAGAATACTGTCTGGCAAAGTTGCTGTCGTATTGGGAATCCAGACAGTAATAGAAACATAGAAACATGATGACAGAAAAAGACCACATGGCCTATCTAGTCTGTCTTTCCATATCAACCACTACAACAGTCCCCTTTGCAATGTGAATGTGTGGACCGAAGACCACGCTGCAGCTCTGCAGATCTCCTTCATGGAGACGGAGTGCAAGTTGGCCACCGACACAGCCATGACTCTTGACATTGTGAGCTGTGACATGACCATCAAGACCGAGTCCTGCCTGGGCAAAAGCAAAAGAAATGCAGTCTGCTAGCCAAATCGAGAGTGTGCTTGGAAATGGCAGCCCCCAGCTTGCTGGGAGAAGAAGAGACAAACTGTGTGGCCCTTGGATGGGCCTTTGCCTGCTCAAAGTAGAAGGCCAGGGCTTGCCTACAGTCCAGCATGTGCAGCACCGCCTCCCCCTTGGTGGCGTGAGACCTGGAAAAGAACATCATCAGCACCACTAACTGATTAAGATGGAAAGCAGAGACCACCTTTGGAAGGAAACGCGGATGAGTAAGCAAGTCCACTCTACTGTGATGAAACCTAGTAAAAGATGAGTGAGCTACCACAGCCTGGAGCTCACTGACACAATGGGTCGAGGTGACAGCCACCAGGAACAAGACTTTCCAAGTCAGGTACTTCAAAGGGCAAGAAGCCAGTGGCTCAAAGGGAGCAGACAAGAGCTGCACCAGAACCACATTAAGGTCTTAAGCCACTGCCAGGAACTTGAAAGGAGGCTTGGAGAGGAACAAGAATCACACTGAGATCCTGAAGACTCGCAAGAAGACTTCAGGAGGAGTGGCCTCCAAATGAAGTGAACAACTAAAGACTGTACAGAGATGGACTTTCTTTCCACACTGCGATGATAAGCTCCAGTTGCACTGAGGTGGACCCTGATGGAGTCCCTTTCTACAGATTTAAGTCCAGACTCAGAGTGGTGGTGAAGATATTCAAGCAGTTTTTATACAGAACAGACAAAAGTATCTAGGGCCTGACCATCACACCAGACAGCAAATCTCTTCCATTTGCAAGAGTGAGACTTTCTCGTAGAGTCCCTCCTGGAAGTCAAAAGGATCTTGGTCATCCCATCCAGCAGGTTAAGCTCAGACAACTCTAGACTCTCAACATCCATGCTGTGAGAGCCAAGGACCAGATGCTGGGGTGCAACATCGTCCTGCCATCCTGCAATATCAAATCTAGTGCATGGCTGCGCCAGATCAGCTCCCGACTGGAGAGATGCAGCAGGAGGGGAAACCACGACTGTCTGGTCCAGTAGAGAGAGATAAGAATCATCATGTCCCCCATCAGTTGTGAGTTTCAGGAGGGTATTCAGAATGAGAGGTATTGGAGGTTATGCATACAGAAGACCACCCCCAATGTAGGAAGAAAGCATCCAATGCTAGTCTGCTGTAGGATATTACTCTGGAGCAGAACTGATACACTTGGGCATTGTGCGGGGACTGTAAACAGATCTATCAAGAGGATGCCCCACTCTCAAAAGATGTGAGATGTAACCCCTCTGACCAAAGTCCACTCGTGTTGTTGGAGGACTCAACAGTCTATCTGCCAGAGTGTTTTGTTCACCTAGCAGGTATGTGACTCTCAAGTCCATCCTGTGTGCAATGGTGAACTTCCACAGCCTGACTGCTTCCCAACACAGGAGGTACAAGCCTGTTCATTCCTGCTTGTCGATGTAGAACATGGCGACCTGATTATCTGAATTAGAACAATTTGGTTGGACAGTCTATCTTGGAAAGCCTATAGAGCGTTTTCTATGGTAGTTAACTCCAAGAAATTTATCTGGTGGAGACTTTCTTGGATGGACCTATTGCTCTGGGTATGCAATCCATCAAGATGAGCTCCCCACCCCAATTTGGAGGCATCTGTCTTGAGAACCTCTTGGAGTAGAGCAATTTGGAAAGGAAGACCTTTCAGCAAATTTTGGTGGACTGTCTACCAATGCAATCTGAACGAGAGGAGCAGTGACCAAAAGATGATCCTTGAAGTGACCTGTGCCTGTGTCTACTGAGTCCACCTAGCCTGCCTCATCTGGAGGCATGCCAAGTGCATGACATACACTGTGGAGGCTTTGTGGCACAGAAAGATCAACATCCTGCGAGCTAATACCAGCTGACTCAGCTGAGTTTCTCACACTAGGGCATGACAAGTATTGTGGGGTCCTGGCCATGTGACCTAGAACAGTCAACATTCTGATAGCTGCTGATTCAATCAAGTTTCTCGCACTAGTGCTATCAACCTGTGAAGATGGTCATGTGGAAGGAAGGCTTTCGCTTGTGTTGTGTCGAGTCGAGCAGGGCTCCTATGAACTCCAATTGTTGGGTGGGCTGCAGATGGAACTTGGGGTAATTGATCACGAACCTTAGTAGCTCCAACACCTGAATGGTCTTCCGTGTTGATTCTTGAACTCCCTCTGGAGTGGTAGCCTTAATCAGCCAATTGCCCAGATAGGGGAAGACAAACACTCCCAGTGTATAAAGGTATGCAGCTACCACGAGGCATCCCTAAACCCCCTACCTAGAAGGGGGACCTCCAGCGAGTCAACAGAAGACTACTCATACTCAGTTCCTATAAAATGTCTCCTGGGTGCTCAACGTCAGTGAATTCCAGACTCCCATGAGCAAACGAGACTTCCAATCCATCCTTTGCTCTAGCAGTGCCTCCAAAGAGGTGCTGGCCTTTCCTGTGTATTACTCCGGGCCTCCTCCTGGAAAACTCCCATGTCTGTTTGCACAATTTCCAAATTCCTGGGCCTCTGATACAAAATGTTTCCTACCCTGGCGTTTCAGCACCAGCAACTGGATATGGAAGGACAGACTGGATAGGCCATGTGGTCTTTTTCTGTCATCATGTTTCTATGTTTCTATTTGTAAACACGTGAGGAGCGGAGACTAGGCCAAAGAGCAATTTGCTGTACTGGAAGTGCTGATCCCCCAGGATGAATCTGAGATACCTCCTTTAAGCGGAAAGTATCCTTATGTGGGTATACACATCCTTTAGATCCAGGGAGCATAGCCAATTTCTGCTTTGCAGGTAAGGAAGTAGTATGTCCAGAGAAAGTATTCTGAACCTCTCTCTTGCCAAATACTTGTTTAGATCTCTGAGATCTAGGATGGGGCGATATCCACCCATTTTCTTGGGGACCAGGAAGTACTTGTAATAAAGCCCCCAACCTCTTTGCTCTGGTAGTATGAGCTCGATTACGAGATCTCATAAGAGGAAAGTGATTTCTCTCTGAATCAGTTCCTTATGCAGAGGGTGCAATTTGGTGGCAGTTCCAATAAGTGTAATTTGTAACGACTCTGGATGATTTGTAGGACCCATGAGTCTGAGTTTATGAGGGGCCACCTGTGTGCAGAGTGAGCCGTCCTCCAATTGGATGGTTCCACATTGGAGACCTAATCCTCTGAGTCAGACTCAGAGAGGAAGTCAAAGCACTTCTGAGTCTCTGCCTGGATCTCCCTCCTGCTTCGAGGGGATCAAGAGCTCCTTTGGGAGCGATGATACACTGATGCCCTTCTAGATTTTGAGGTAGCATCGGACCCCAAGATACTAGAGAGGGATATTGGCTGGGCAGGCACCAGTGTCGGAGGTCCTTCGATGCTTCTCCCACAGGTAGTGTATGTGTCTCTAGGAACGGCTGCATGGTGGCCAATGTCAATTCAGCAGACGTCGAGGTCCTGGCATGCTGCATTGCTGGCAGTGCTGCAATGCATTCCTCGAGTGCTTGCAAAAAGCACTTCTCCATGGTTGCTGATTCCAAAGGCTGCGGGGCCTGAGCAAGTTCGATCGATGTACCCAGTATGTGTACAGGGATATCAGTGGCTAGATCTCAGCTGTCGATAGGCTGTCGGTGCCCTTCCAACATCCTGGAGGATAAGCTCTCCTCCCTTTGGGGCACCTTTGAGGGGCTCTTATGTGGACCCCCACTGCTCTTGAAGTCATGCACCAGAGCCTTCACCTGATGTTCAGTGTGGTCACTCCTCAATGTCAAAGAAGACGTGGCAAAATTCTTCCTCATCTTTGGGTGGAGACTGATCGATGGACAATGTTTCGGGACACTACAGGTACTCAATTCCAACTGAGCTCGAGAGCTCCTTGATGTCGATGCACCGCTAGCATCTGATGAAGCCTCAAAAGTCATAGAGACTTATATCATCATAACATAGTATGACAACAGATAAAGACCAATATGGTCCATCTAGTTTGCCTAGTAAGGTGGCTAGAGTGGTTGTAACTGCAGCTCTGTGCAGGTCAGCCCTCCTCTATTAAAAGGTATTTAAGTTTGCTTTGATTTCATCCTCTTGCTATAAAGGGATTCACTGTGACTGTCCAATACCATTTTGAATTCCGTCATTGTATTTGCCCCCACTAACTCTATCGGGAGGGCATTCCATGCATCCACCACCCCCCTGTCAATGGATCGCACTTGTGAGCACCAGAAAATGATTTGCGCTGCTTCTCACAACCCAAGCCCTCTTTAAGTTCTCCGCAAACAAAAATTACAAGATGAGGGCTGATGATCGGGTCTCAGGCACTTCAGACACCAATTATGAATATCCGTGACGGATATGGTCCTAGAGCACTTGGAACACGTCTTAAACCCGCTGGTGAGTTTCTGGGACATGTCATTCAGGAAAATAAAAGTGGCAAAGTCAAATGGCTCAATGGTGAAGACCAAGGCCCGGCCCGAGAACTGGCACCAGAGGGGTCAAGGCACTGCGGCAAGAATAAAAATATAAAATCAGGAGAAAGAAAAAGTAAAGGAAGGAAAGAAATGAGACGAGAAGTGATTAGGATTTCCTTGCCATCCTTCCTTCACTTATGAAATCAAACGAGATCATGCTATGATAACTATTGCCAAGTGGCCCCAACACCCTTATCTCTTGTATCGAATCTTGTGTACCACTAAGGACCAGGTCCCAAAATGGCTTCCCCTGTTGTCGGTTCATGAACCAGCTACTCCAAGAAGCAGTCATTTATTTCATTTAGAAACTTTATCTCCCTAGCATGTCCTGCTGTGACACTGACCCTGTCGATACTGAGGTAATGGAAATCACCCATTATCATTACTGTATTGTAACTTTTGCTAGCTTCACTGATTTCTTTGACCATTTCATCATCCATTTGCTCATTCTGGCCAGGCAGTCAGTAGTAAAACCCACTACCATCACCTTCCCCTTTTTACATGGAATTTCAATCCACAGAGATTCTACCGTGTATTTTGTTTCCTGCAACACTTCAATCCTGTGTGACTCATGCCCTCTCTAACAGAGTGCAACCCCTCCACCAATTTGATCTACTCTATCATTGCGATATAATTTGTACCTAGGTATCACAGTGTCCCACTGGTCGTCCTCCTTCCACCAGGTCTCTGAGATACCAATCATATCTAAACTCTCACTTAGTGCTATACATTCTAACTCTCCCATCTTATTTTTACGACTTCTAGCATTTGCATACAAGCATTTTAAAGGTCGTATTTTATTCATATTAATCTGGTTATCAGTAGGCAGGAGTAGTTTGGAATCTTTAAGCTCTGTCTGCTCTGTACTTAAGGGAATTTGGGCTAGTTTTGTCTTTATTGGAACCTCTGTGTCGATATGCCATAATTTATTACAAGTTCTTATATATTATTTATTTATTTTATTACAAGTTCTTATATACCGCACTATTCGGCATCAGCGCGGTTTACATTATAACATAAAGACCATAACAACAAGCTGTTTGGTTTACATCGAACAGGAGTACAAACTTGGAGAACCGGGGTAAACTATATACATGAGATAATTACATAGAAAAGAATAGAGTCTTAATAATATCAATATAATGTCAATCTTTTGCTAGTATCCTTCATGGATGCATCATTCCAAGCCATGCACTCTTGGGCGACTGTTGGCTTTCCCCTATTATCTCATTTAAAAGTTGCTCTATCTCCTTTTTAAAGGTTAATGCCAGCAGCCTGGTTCCATCCTGGTTAAGATGGAGCCCATCCCTTCAGAAAAACCCCTTCTTTCCTCAAAATGTTGCCCAGTTCCTAACAAATCCAAAACCCTCTTCTTTGCACCGTCGTCTCATCCACGCACTGAGACTCTCGAGTCTTGCCTGCCTTTTGGGTCCTGCGTGTGGAACGGGAAAGCATTTCTGAGAATGCTACCCTGGAAGTTCTGGATTTCAACTTCCTACTTAAAAGCATAAATTTGGCCTCAGAACCTCCCTACCACATCTTCTTATATAGATACCAACATGTACCAAGACAGCAGACTCCTTCCCAGCGCTATATAACACCTTGTCTAGGTGGCGTGTGAGGTCCGCTACCTTCGCACCAAGCAGGCATGTTACCAGGCAAGCCTCACGTCCACCATCCACCCAGCTATCTA
Organism: Ichthyophis bannanicus; assembly: GCA_033557465.1. Classification (NCBI taxonomy): domain Eukaryota; kingdom Metazoa; phylum Chordata; class Amphibia; order Gymnophiona; family Ichthyophiidae; genus Ichthyophis; species Ichthyophis bannanicus. The sequence goes on from CM066032.1 coordinate 828,335,885, forward strand.
CATGCCTAATGATCAAATCACCAACTATAACAGCCGCCTAACCCTCCCCTCATGGGCATATGGCCCTGGAGAAACCTCCTCGGTGTGAGAGGGTTTTACATAACCTGGAAGACAGGTCCTAGCTACAGGATCACTTTCTGCCACACCAGGGTGATGCTCTCCTGTCACGTGACCACTCTCCCCCATGGCAACAGGGAGGTTGCCAGACTGGAGGTGGGAATTCAGTACTACGTCCCTTTAGATCTCATCTATATACTTCTCTGTCTTCCTAATGTCCTCCGCTACTCTATCCTCCTGAGAATGGACTCGTTCCCTGAGAGCAAAGAGCTCCTTGCATCTAGTGCACACGTAAGACCCCTCACCAACTGGGAGAAAATTATACATGTGAAACTCAATGCAAAAGACTGGAAAGTCTCCATCTCGCTACTGAACTGCTGTCTGCATCCTAGTTTTAAGGTTTTGTTTAGATATTAAAGTTGTTTACTTACTTAGGTTTGCAGGGGATACTTATACAAATACAACTATACCTTATCTATGCCAGGGGTGGGTGGGAGAGAAGGAAAGACGACTTATAATCTTGCTTGCTACACAGTGCTCTGACCTGTGCTTCTAAGGTAAAATCTTACCAATTTCCTGGGTAATTCACACAGCCCTTGGTTTGATAAAGGGGGCCTTTCAAATTGCCCCTTTGTGATCTGTCACTTGCCTTTAACACCTATTTAAAACAACTTCACAGATCTTTTGCTTCCTAACTAGAAGGCCTCTTTGTTAAGGTCACTAGAAACATGTTTAGTTCTTTATACGGAGATACTATTTATTCTACTTCTATGCTAAGCTATACTCTAATTTGATTTAAATGAAAAGCTCTCTAAGACCTGACTGACTCAGCAAACACACTGAATTCTAAAATACATAGATTTTATTGCTTTAACCCAAAGATTACCCTTTTTCCCCAAGATTTAGAATATATTCTAGAAGATAAATACTTACGAGATCTATTTCCAGTTGTAGTAGTCCCTCTAGATAGTACTTCAAGATCTTAGTCAAAGTCTTGGTGGCCTGCTTAAATTTGGTGATAAAGCACAGTTACTTACCTGTAACAGGTGATCTCTGGGAACAGCAGGAATAAGTCTTCACATATGGGTATTGTCGGTACCGACGGAGCCTGCGCGGGAACGCTCCCCAGCGTCCAGTAAGAAAGCTTTTGGGAGCATCCCACAGCGCCTGCGCGCTGCCTTCCCGCCTTTCCCAACCGCCTCTCTCCAGTTCGAGTTTTAAAGCTGAGACAAAGAGAGAGAGAGGAAAGGAAAGATAGATAGAGAGATACAACTCCTAGGGGAGGTGGGTGGGTTGTGAAGACTTATTCCTGCTGTTCCCAGAGATCACCTGTTACGGGTAAGTAACTGTGCTATCTCCAGGAACAAGCAGGAATGAATCTTCCCATATGGGGACACCCTAGCTGCAGATGCCAGGGAGAAACCCCAGGTTGTGTGTCCTTGAAAAGGACTGTACCTCCCCCCATGGATCTCTGGCATGCGACCAGGGTAGGTGGGTAGGAGTTGATCAGGAATGGAACAGGTGTTTGAGAACAGCCTGACCAAATGAGGCATCCCGGCGGGAGTCCTTGTCCAAACAGTAATGGGCTGTGAAGGTATGAACCGAGGCCCAGGTGGCCGCTCGACAGATTTGGTCGATGGACACAGAGTTTAGATGAGCCATTGAGGCTGCCATGGCTCTCACATTGTGAGCTGTGACATGGCCCTCCAGAGAAATGTTCCTATTCTGGTAGGCGAAAGAAATACACTGAGCAATCCAGTTGGACAGTGTTCTCTTAGAGACTGGAAGTCCTAAATGAGAAGGATCAAAAGCAACAAAGAGTTGAGAAGACTTTCTATGTTGCTGTGTTCTTTGTAAGTAAAAAGCGAGAGCTCTCTTACAATCCAAGGTATGAAGATTCCTCTCTGCATTTGATGCATGAGGTCCTGGAAAAAAGACAGGTAAATATACCTCTTGGTTCAGATGAAAAGGTGAGACCACTTTAGGCATAAAGTGTGGATTGGTCCTGAGGACTACCTTATCCGCCATGATGGAACCTTGTATAAGGAGGATTAGCCACCAAAGCTTGCAACTCACTGATGTGGCGTGCTGAGGTGACTGCAATGAGAAAAATAACTTTCCAAGAAAGGAATTTCAAGGAGGTGGTGGCTAAAGGTTCAAAGGGCGGCTTCATAAGCTGGCCAAGAACCAGATTTAAGTCCCATGCCACTGGAGGTGGTCTAATGGGAGGTTTAGTTAAAAGAAGGCCTCTCATGAATCTTGCTATAAGAGGTGTGATAAGGAAGCTTATCATAGCTCAGGTAGGAGCTATAGAAAAGATGATGTGACTCTGAACAAGCAACCTGTCAGTTCTGGTAGAAGCAAGAAAACAGAGTTTTCACATAAAAGACTACCAGTCCCAGAATGCACCAGGTTTCCAGCAGCCATGAGAGGGGCTGAAGTGAGAAAATGTGTGTGCAATCAAGAGAGCTATGAGGTAATCCCTAAGCACTCATCTCAAAGGGCAGGGCCTGATTCAAGACAGCTGCGCTGTGTTAGGGAGCAGCACACATTAGAACAGAATAAGAATAGAGCTTATTCTTCAGATAACAGCTTCAGGGAGAGTTGGAAGAACAGCTTCAGCAAAAGCCACGCAGATAGAGAGAGAAGGAAACTCTCTGGAAGGAAGAGAAGAAAGGCCATTGGAAGGTCTGGGAGATTCCAAGGCAGTACTCATACTGGGAGGTATTCCAAAAGCCAGCAGAGTCCATTGGACTGGATTCAGCCAGAGGAATGGAGTGGCAGAGATAGGAATCACCAGTGGCTACCTGGAAGAGAGAAGACTGCACGTGGAAGGGACTTTCAGACCAAGGCCAGAAGGTATGTGAGAGGAGATCCAGTGTCCAGGGATCAAGATTGGAAGGCTGGACATCAGAATTGGATTACATATTGGCCAGGCTTTACAGAGAGGAATTATGATGACAGGAGAGGCTCAGGTATGAACACTGATCCAGACCCTATCTATAATAGAGAATGGCAGCAAGGGAATAAGTATTCTCAGGATAGTGCCTTAATGAAAGACTCGTCTGTGCCAATGTATGATAGTGACCATATGCTGATTGATACAGCAGATGAAAATACAGTTTACATGGACTGTTCTCTATCTAAATGCTATTGCTAGTTTTTCTGTGAGCAAACACATCAGCCATCACAAAGAAACCTAACTTTGTTCTTTATTTCCACTGCAAACAGCTCTCAAAGCAGGATTTGGGCTCACACAGTAGCAGCCAGCCAGCTAAAGGCTTTCAGCTGGTCCATTGATAGTAATTAGGGCTGCACCTGATTGTGTGTGTGAGCAAGGGAGAATCACTGCTGAGATCGGCGTGGATATAAGCAGAAGTTAACCTAACCAGCAAAGTTTATTCTTTACTTTGTGCCTTTGTATTTGGTAATTATTTGCTAAGAAAACATTAGCTAATTGCCTGACAAGCTGAAGGTTGTTTTCTGGTTTACTTTGTGACTTTTTGTTATCCATTTTAAACACTGCAAGCAAGTAACCTCATTTATAGTGCTATCAAGCATACATGTGCTGGGTGAATTAAACCCCATCAATAAAAGAAGTATTTTATTGATCTTACCACTTGGTTTCACAACTCAAATTATTGTCATCAGCTGTGTTTGGGAGTGAATGAACTACAATACCCACAATACCTTGCAAGAATCATATGAATATATGCATCGTCAAGATTGTGTAAGTTCTCACCCTAGGCAGCCGTCTGACAAATGGCGTAGTTTTTCGGATTGCTCTTGCACCACGAGGATTTACTTGTTGTGGATTACAAATAAAAGTCAAGTTTAAAGCTGTAAGAAGATTTCTTTCCCTCATCTGCACTTTGGAAGAAAAGTGGTTGTTCCAGGAAGCTGTCCCAGAGGAAAAGACCCTGTGCAAAGCTGGATTCATCACTGAGACAAGGTAATATGTACCTGGGCATGTCTAGTGGTGGATGTGTGTAAGCACAGGGGGTAATTGAAAAAAAAAAAAAAAAAAAAAAGTTTAAAAAAAAAAAAAACCACACCTGGTTGGAAGGTGCTGCTCTTTGGTTTTTTTTTTTTTTTCTCTTTTCTTGCAGGGGTCAAGATGGATCCGAGGGAGATGGCTCAGTGGATGGCAGCCCAATTTTGCAAGCAGCAGGAGCTATCACAGCAGGCCCAGGACACTGCTATGAAGGCCTTAATCGAACAGCAGAAAACAGCAGAAACCAGTGCTTGATCTGGTGCAAGCTCTAGTTCAGCTGCAGAGCCAGAGTGGAACAGATGCAAGACCAGCAGTTAGTACTGGTACACCACATGTGAACAATGTGGGACTCAATCAAGGGATTGGGGCATTTAATTTTGGGAAATTAACTCCAGGAGATAATGTTGATGATTTTCTAGAGTCTTTTGAAAGAGTGGCACAGGCTTTAGCATGGCCAGAGACCCAGTGGGCAGTAAGGCTGGCAGCCTCATTAACTGGTGAGGCACTAGCAGCTTACAGAGCAATGCCAGCAGCCCAGGCTTTGATTTATAAGGATGTAAAGGCAGCTATTAGAGATCGCCTAGGGTTGTCTATTTCAGAGTATAGGCGAATGTTTAGAGCTGTTACATTGAAAGTGGGTGAGACACCCAGGGCTCTGAGTCAGAGAATTAGAAGTCTAGCTGTAAAATGGTTAGAGCCTGAGCAAAAGACAGTAGAAATGTTATTAGATAGTATAATGCTGGAACAATTTATGCTTGGGGTACCTAAAGATTTGAATGTTTTTCTTATACAGCAAAATTGCCAAAATCTTGGAGAGGCAACCATGCTAGCAGAGAGATTCTTGGAAGCCACGTGGGCTTGCCATAGAATGGGTGGCCCTCTAAAGATGGATGCTGAGGCTAGATGTGCTGTATCAGAAAAAGGAATAATTAGGAATGTTTCTAAAAATGAATGTACTGTATCAAACCAGATGACACAGTGGAATAGAAAGAAATGTTTCAAGTGTGGAAAATTGGAACATTTTGAGAAGAGATGCCAGACACACACTAGCTTAATGGGTCTGGATTTAAAACAACCCAAGGAAGGATTTCTTTTGATGGTTGATGTGCAAGGAATTACCACAAATGCATTATTAGACTCTGGGGCAGACCAGAGTATGATGTCAAAAAGGCTTTGGAAGAGGATAGAGGCCCAAGAAAGATTTGTGCCTAGAACCCCTGAAAGCCAAGTTCACATCAGATGCATTCATGGTGCTGCAACATCATATCCCACCTATAGGTTTAAGGTTAAGTGCCTGGGGGAACAAGAGGAAGTCCTATTAGCAGTGGTGCCTAGGCTACCCTTTGATTTGGTCCTAGGAAAGGACTGGCCAAGATTTAAGCAGGAACTAGTGAAAGGGCTAGGAAAGAAGGAGGGAGAAGGTTTAATGATGGAAATAGCTCCCGGGCCTTTCTTTGGAAGTCCTCAGTCCCTAGCTAAAAAGATGGTTAAGCTTCCAGAAGGCAAAACTATGGGTAATAAGAGGGGCCTTGTATCCACCCGCTCGCAGGCTAAGTTAGAGAGCCAGCAGAAGGAGGAGGGGGAGCAGGCAGAGTTATTAGGAGACTTACCCTCTCATGATGATTTAATAACCCCATCATCTGGTAAAGTAAGAAAGTTGAAAGCACAAAAGAGGCGTGAGAGACTTTGCAGAGCACAGGGTAGGGCTGAGATGTTAGCTGGTCAAAGTTTACCCTGGGTGCCAGCTGAGTTGGTGGCAAAGTTTCCTAACTTTCCACAAGAGCAGCGAGCTGATCAAGCTCTCACCCGAGCTTTTAAGTATGCTCAGGAGGTCAGGGAGGAATTGCCCAGATTCAGACTAGATAATGACATATTATATAGAGAGAGTCAGGACCCCAGAAATGGTGCCATACGTAAACAATTGGTGGTACCCACAACTTTCAAAGGGCTAGTACTTAGGCTAGCACATGATCATCCAGTGGGAGGTCATAAAGGTATGCAAGGAACGCTGGATCAAATTCTTGTGCGTTTTTACTGGCCAGGTATATTCAAAGAAACTGCCCAGTTTTGTGCTGCATGTCCAGCATGTCAGCGAGTTACAGCGGCTCACCCACCGGTGGTGCCATTGATCCCCATGCCAATCATCACAGACCCAATTGGTCGCATTGCCATGGATATTGTAGGCCCATTAGTTAAAACGCCCCGAGGTTTCCAATACATCCTAGTTATGGTAGATCAGGCAACAAGGTTTCCCTGGGCCATACCATTGAGGAATGTTTCTGCAAAAACAATAGCTTTAGAGCTAGTAAAATTGTTTTGTGAAGTGGGATTCCCAAGAGAGGTGTTGACTGACCGAGGGTCCAATTTTGTATCCAAATATTTGGCCCAGGTCTGGGATGCCTTTGGCATTCGTCACGTGAAAACCTCAGCCTACCATCCACAATCAAATGGTTTGGTGGAGAGATTCAACCAAACTCTCAAACAAATGTTGAGAAGGGGGTTAGCAGGAGAGGTAAAAGAATGGGATATGTTATTACCCTTTGCCTTATATGCCTGCAGGGAAAGAATTCAAGTGTCCCTAGGTGTAACTCCGTATGAGTTGATGTATGGTAGGGCTCCCCGGGGTTTGTTGGATATTTTGAGGGAACAATGGATTGATCCTGAACCAGGAAGTCAGGAGGTGCCACTGTTTCTACGTGACTTGAGAGCACGTTTGAAAAGGACGTCGCAGGTTGCTGAGAGGAACCTGCAGGACAGTCAAGTTCGCCAGAAAGGGTGGTATGATAGAAAGGCCAAAAGCCGCCAATTAAGCATTGGTGAAAAGGTTTTGGTTCAAGTAGCAGGAACTGCTCCAAAATTTGAGGTACAGTGGAAGGGGCCATGGGAGGTTGTTAAACAAGTAAGCCCAGTGTCTTATATGGTAGAAAATGCCAGAGGGCGTAGGCAGACCTACCATATTAATGTACTTAAGTCTTGGAAGGAGAGGCCTGTAGATAATGACCTTGAACCCAGTCAGGAAGTAAGTGAGCTTCAAGAAGATAACACTCTCGTAGGTATTACGGACTGTAGAGAAGCAGTTTCACCAGTAAAACCAGTCCGTAATAACTTAAGCAGGGGGGTATGTGATAAGGAAGCTTATCATAGCTCAGGTAGGAGCTATAGAAAAGATGATGTGACTCTGAACAAGCAACCTGTCAGTTCTGGTAGAAGCAAGAAAACAGAGTTTTCACATAAAAGACTACCAGTCCCAGAATGCACCAGGTTTCCAGCAGCCATGAGAGGGGCTGAAGTGAGAAAATGTGTGTGCAATCAAGAGAGCTATGAGGTAATCCCTAAGCACTCATCTCAAAGGGCAGGGCCTGATTCAAGACAGCTGCGCTGTGTTAGGGAGCAGCACACATTAGAACAGAATAAGAATAGAGCTTATTCTTCAGATAACAGCTTCAGGGAGAGTTGGAAGAACAGCTTCAGCAAAAGCCACGCAGATAGAGAGAGAAGGAAACTCTCTGGAAGGAAGAGAAGAAAGGCCATTGGAAGGTCTGGGAGATTCCAAGGCAGTACTCATACTGGGAGGTATTCCAAAAGCCAGCAGAGTCCATTGGACTGGATTCAGCCTGAGGAATGGAGTGGCAGAGATAGGAATCACCAGTGGCTACCTGGAAGAGAGAAGACTGCACGTGGAAGGGACTTTCAGACCAAGGCCAGAAGGTATGTGAGAGGAGATCCAGTGTCCAGGGATCAAGATTGGAAGGCTGGACATCAGAATTGGATTACATATTGGCCAGGCTTTACAGAGAGGAATTATGATGACAGGAGAGGCTCAGGTATGAACACTGATCCAGACCCTATCTATAATAGAGAATAGCAGCAAGGGAATAAGCATTCTCAGGATAGTGCCTTAATGAAAGACTCGTCTGTGCCAATGTATGATAGTGACCATATGCTGATTGATACAGCAGATGAAAATACAGTTTACATGGACTGTTCTCTATCTAAATGCTATTGCTAGTTTTTCTGTGAGCAAACACATCAGCCATCACAAAGAAACCTAACTTTGTTCTTTATTTCCACTGCAAACAGCTCTCAAAGCAGGATTTGGGCTCACACAGTAGCAGCCAGCCAGCTAAAGGCTTTCAGCTGGTCCATTGATAGTAATTAGGGCTGCACCTGATTGTGTGTGTGAGCAAGGGAGAATCACTGCTGAGATCGGCGTGGAAATAAGCAGAAGTTAACCTAACCAGCAAAGTTTATTCTTTACTTTGTGCCTTTGTATTTGGTAATTATTTGCTAAGAAAACATTAGCTAATTGCCTGACAAGCTGAAGGTTGTTTTCTGGTTTACTTTGTGACTTTTTGTTATCCATTTTAAACACTGCAAGCAAGTAACCTCATTTATAGTGCTATCAAGCATACATGTGCTGGGTGAATTAAACCCCATCAATAAAAGAAGTATTTTATTGATCTTACCACCTGGTTTCACAACTCAAATTATTGTCATCAGCTGTGTTTGGGAGTGAATGAACTACAATACCCACAATACCTTGCAAGAATCATATGAATATATGCATCGTCAAGATTGTGTAAGTTCTCACCCTAGGCAGCCGTCTGACAGAGGATGAGAGGAAACAGGTTGTCCATTGAGAGGCTTGAGGGACGCTGCAATAGCACTCAAATGGACTCTTACTGAATTCGTTTTCAGACCTGCATGGGATAGATGCAGGAGATAATCTAGTAGAGAATTCAGAGGTATTGCAAGAGGGTTTAGACCTTTCCCTGAACACCAAATGGTAAATCTTTTCCATTTGAAAGCATAGGAACGTCTAGTAGAAGGCTTTCTAGAGGCATGAATAACATCTCTGACTTGCTGAGAGAGATGAAAATCTTGAAGGTCTAGGCCCTCAGCAACCAAGCCCTGAGATGGAGCGACTGGGGGTTTGGGTGCCACAAAGTTCCCTCTTCCTGGGACAGAAGGTCTGGTGCAGAGCCCAAGTCCAGGGAAGGAGCTTGAGAGAGATGCAGAAGTAGAGGGTACCACACTTGGCGTGGCCAATGTGGTGCTATGAGGAGCATGGTCCCTTGATCTCTCTGAAGCTTGAATAGTGTCTTGGGAATTAGGGGAATTGGTGGAAAGGCATAAAGGAAGTCTTGACCCCAGCAAAGGAGGAAGGCATCCTTGGCCTGAACTCCCTGACACGGAATTCTGGAACAGAACCGGGGAAGTTTGGCATTCCACGGACTTGCAAAGAGGTCTATGTCCAGGGTTCCCCAAATTCGAAAAATCCTGGCTACCTGGTCCATGTGGAGGGACCACTCATGTGGAAGCAGAACTCGATTCTGTCCGCCCAAGAGTTTTGAACGCCTGGAAGATACACTGCCAGAAGATGGATGTGATGCTCTCTGGCGAAGGCCCACAGTTGCAAAGCTTCGTTGCAAAGTGACAGAGAGCCAGTCCCGCCCTGCTTGTTTACATAGAACATGGCTACTTGGTTGTCCGTATGGATGAGGACTGTCCTGTAGCTGAGCAGGGAATGGAACACTCTGAGAGCTAAGAATATTGCTCTGAGTTCCAAGAGATTGATATGCAGAGAAGTCTCCTGTGGAGACCAGATGCCCTGGGTGGAGAGATCCTGCAGATGAGCTCCCCAACCCATTGGAGAAGCATCTGTTGTCAGAGTTGCTTGGGGTAGCGACTGCTGAAAAGGGGACCCCAGCAACAGATTTGGAGGGGACTTCCACCACTGGAGAGACCAAAATAGGCGACTGGAGTTTGCTATTTTGTCTGACAGGCAACCTGATGCCTGAGTCCACTGGGTGGACAAAGTCCATTGAGCTGCCCTCATGTGAAGGCGAGCATATGGATCCACATGTACGGTGGATGCCATGTGGCCTAATAGTTGTAACATCTCTCGAGCAGTTAAATGGGACTTTAACTGTATCTGGGAGGCTAACTGCACCAAGCGTAGGCAACAGGCCTGAGGAAGATAGGCCCTTGCAGTTGTGGTATCCAGCAAGGCCCCTATAAACTCCAGAGACTGAGTAGGGGTGAGATGGGATTTTGGGATGTTTATTACCAGTCCCAAATACTGAAGGACACGCATTGTGCAGGTTAGAGAAATCTGGGCCTCTGACTGGAATGGAGCTCGAATGAGCCAGTCGTCCAGATATGGGAAAACGAATATTCCTAGAGTGCGTAGAAATGCAGCTACTACTGCCATGCATTTCATGAACACCTTTGGTGCAGAGGCCAGACCGAAAGGAAGCACCCTGTATTGGTAGTGCTTTCCTTGAAAAAGGAACCGAAGGAACCTTCTGTGTGTTGGATGGATGAGGACATGGGTGTACGCATCCTTGAGATCTAGAGAACAAAGCCAGTCCTGACTCTGAAGGTATGGCAGCAGAGTACCGAGAGAAATCATCTTGAATTTCTCTTTGAATAGAAACTTGTTCAATTCTCTGAGATCTAATATAGGTCTGTAGCCCCCTGTTTTCTTTGGAATAAGAAAATAAGGGGAGTAGAACCCTGAGCCCTGTTGAAGAAGGGGTACTTCTTCTATTGCCCCTTGGGCAAGAAGGGTAGCAATCTCCTGACCCAGAAGGTTGAGGAGAGATGTTGGAGAATTGAACTGTCTCACCATGGTGTGGGGAGGAAGGTTCAAGAAATGAAGTTTGTACCCTTCCTTTACAATGGAGAGGGTCCATTGCTCTGCTGTAATTTGCTCCCATCTGGAAGCAAAGTAAGCCAACCTTCCTGGAATGGTAAGGGGCTCTGGTTCTTCCAGAGCTAGAAAGGCTAAGTTCTCTAGTTGCAAGTAAAAGGCCCTGGGGAGGCTGAGGCTGCTGAGTCGTGGGAGGCCTGGCAGCCTTTGACTTGGCCTGTTTAGGTGGTTGCTGACGCTTTGCAGCAGATGATGCCTGCAGATGATGCCTGCTGACCATAAGCAGATGATGCCTGCTGACCATAAGCAGGATAGTATCTTCCCTTTTTAGAAAAAGTTGTCTTTTTGAACAACCTTTTCAAAGCAGGGGCAGAGGTAGACTTTGAAAGTCGATCCAAAGCAGAGTTCTCAGCATCCATCTGAGTGGCCTTTGCGTTCCAATCCCTGCCAAAAAGGTTTTCACCTGTACAAGGAAGATTTCTCAGTTCATCTTGGACCCAAAGTTCCAAATCAGAGGCTTGTAACCAAGCAATTCTGCGTGCACCTATGGCAATAGCCGAGGCTTTGCTTACACACTCAAAAGAGTCAAAGGCTGTACGGTTGGAAAATTTGGAAACATCTTAGGCATGTTTAAGCCAAGTGAGAAATTCCTGCCTTTTATCTTCTGAAATAAAAGGGGCTAAAGTCTACAGATGATCTGTGACTTCTTTTAGAAACATCCCCATATACAGACTATAGGAGTTGATTCTGGCAGCAAGCATATTAGCTTGGAAAACCCTTCGGACAAAAGCATCAAGGGTCCTGCATTCACGTCCTGGAGGATTAGATGAGTGTCTCTTTGCACTCTTTATTTTCCTCATGGCAGACTCTACCACAATAGAGTGGTGAGGAAGCTGAGACTTATGAAAGCCAGGACAAGGAGGGACACGGTACATGGTGTCTAATCTACGAGAATGAGGAGAGGTGGTAAGAGGAGTCTCCCACATGCTCAACATGAGATCATAGAGAATCTCATGAATAGGTAAAGTAGCTGCTACTTTAGGAGCCTTAGGATATTGCAAAATATCTAGTTGCTTGGCTCTAGGATCTGACTCAGGGGCCACTGTAATGGAGAGGCCCCTAGTCACTTCCCTAATGAAGTCCTGAAAAGACAAGTCTTCTGGAGGAGACATTCTTCGTTTTGGAGAATCAGACTCCTGAGGAAGAAGTACCGGTGCATCGACAGAAACCTCAGACTCATCAGAGTCTTCGAAGGAATCGAAGTATCGCCTGTCTGGATGCTCCTGTAAAGCCCGATACGCGTACCGAGTGGGATCGACATCGGGAGTAAGCGGTACCGGTTCGGTACCGATGGGCATCATAGGACAGGGTACCATTGCAGTCGACACCGAAGCCGATGCAATCGGTACCGGCACCGGGAACGATGCCAGTGCCGGAGTCGGTACCGGCAAAGGAGACAGTTGCGGTACCGGAGGCGTCGAAGCCTGCATAAATGCCGTTAGGGTGCGCTGCATGGACAGAATCTTCTGATCCATCAACGCCACCAGAGTCTGGATGTCGGTACCAGTGGAGGCCATCGGTACCCCAGAACACGGCAACAGGTGATCGGTCGAGGCCGAGTCATCGATGTCAACCTGTGACCCCATAGACAATGCTTTGGAAGCCGGAACTTCCCGCCGGGGTAATTTTGCCGGTGTGGAATCCTCGAGGACAAGCCCGGAGGCATCTCGATGCTTAGAGGGAGATTTGCCCTTCGAGGACCGGCTAGATTTATGTTTGGTTACCTGAGATCCATGGGAGGAAGAAGAAGCCCTGGAAGATGTCGATGCCACCGAGGCTGCATCAGAGGGAAACAGGGTACTGAGCTTGGCTGCTCGGTTCCGCCGACCTCTTTTAGACATCATGGTACAGGACACACAATCCGTGATGGAATGGTCAGGACCCAAACATTTTAGACACCAGTCATGGGTGTCGGTGACAGAAACAGTACCGCCACACTTTGTGCACTTTTTGAACCCGGAAGCGGGCTTCTCCATAAGGAGAAAATATGTTCAGGCCTAAGGCCCAAACCGAAAATGCACAGTTGAAGAAAGAAAAGTTGTTTTGTTTTGTTTTTTAAGAAAGAAAAGACCGGCGGTCTGACGTCGAAGAAGGCAGACGCGACACAGAAAAATAAAGAAAAAAATAAAGAATTCTGCGGTGACAGGAACACGACCTGCTGGCTCTGCGGAAAAGAAGAACTGGAGAGAGGCGGTTGGGAAAGGCGGGAAGGCAGCACGCAGGCGCTGTGGGATGCTCCCAAAAGCTTTCTTACTGGACGCTAGGGAGCGTTCCCGCACAGGCTCCGTCGGTACCGACGATACCCATATGTGAAGACTCATTCCTGCTTGTTCCTGGAGATTGCAACTGATCCACCCAGATAAGACTAGCTTTATGCCTGGATGTCAGGCCACTGATAACATTAGGATGGTAGCAGGGCCGTCCCAAGGGTTTCTGCCACTCTAAGCAGAAATCCTAGCTGTGTCACCACCCCCCCCCCGCTGTTGCTGATTCCATCTTAGGGGAAGGTGGGCAGCAGCAGCAGTATTTTAAAAGTGGTGATTTTGTGCCGTGGCAGGCCATATGCTTCAGCACACATGGCCTGCCACTTCTGACGCCCCTCCAACGATAAGTTGCATCGGAGGGGGATGAGAAACGGCAGGTCATGTGTGTTGAAGTATATGTCTGCCACAGGTAAGAAAACGGTGGCATAAAGCCGCCCACCCAGGCAGGCCGTCCTAGGCGGGCGCCTAGCTCGCTTAGTGTACTGGCCGGCCCTGGAAGGTAGTGAATTTAATCTGGGCAGCTAGGCCAGGGGAGGAGGAGGAGGAGGAGGCAGTTGACAATTGATGCTGAAAAAGCATTTGATTGGGTATCCTAGGAGTATATGTTCAAAATGTTAGAGAAGATAAGATTTGGAGATGGATTTAGGGGATAGATAAGGGCTATGTACACACATCCTGCTGCCTGTGTTAAGGTTAACGGTGGGTATTCGGAGTTTTTTGCCCAAGGTAGAGGGACAAGGCAGCGTCATCCCTTGTCTCCTCTGCTGTTCATGATCACAGTGGAGCCCTTGGCTCAGAGTGTGCAGCAGAGCTTGGACATACGAAGAATTCGGGTGGGTCAGGAGGATTATCGCATCTCGCTCTTCACGGATGACATTATCTTTGCAGTAACACACCCCCTGATCTCCTTGCCTATGATAGTCTGGGAGCTGAGGGGAGTATGGGAGGTTGGTTGGGGTTCAAACTGAATATGGGAATATCGGAAATCTTGAATTTGACCATACCTGCGACTATGGTGGAGAGGCTGAAATTGCAATTTCAGTTCTGCTGGGTGAGAAAAGGGGTGCATTATATAGGGTTTCAGATAGGTAAGGACCTGGGGGGGGTCTGAAATGAACTATCCCAACTTCTGAAGGAACTGGAGGTGCTGCTGGGGCAGTGAAGATGTCTGCAACTGTCGTGGGTTGGTAGGATAACCACCATTAAGATGGTGGTTTTGCCAAAGTTTCTCTACCTGTTTCAGACACTTCCAGTGCCTATCTCAGGGTGTTGGTAGATATTAGGAAGAGGACTGGGAGATTTATTTGCAATAGGAGGCCCTCTATGGTGGCTCAGGGAGTTCTATAACAGAGTAAGTGGGATGATAGATTAGGGCTGCTAGATTTCAAAGGTTATTATATGGTGTCGCAGTTGCAGGTGATGTACTCATGGTTCTGGAGAGAGATATGCCATGGGTGGAGTTGGAAAGGGGTGCAGTGGAGAAGGGCAGCCTTGAGGGGAGATTATTTGGGGGGGGGGGGGTAGGGCAGGGGATGAGGTGAACCCATTTGTGCGGCATATACTAGGCCTCTGGAGAACATTATTGGGACAGGCTGATGGTGGGTAAAGCACAGTTACTTACCTGTAACAGGTGATCTCTGGGAACAGCAGGAATTAGTCCTCACATATGGGTACGTCGGTACCGACGGAGCCCGTGCGGGAAAGCTCCCCAGCTTCTTAGAATAGAAGCTTTTGGGACCTCCCACTGCACATGCGCACTGCCTTCCCGCCTTCCTGAACAGCTCTCCTCAGTTTCGAGTTTATAGCTGAGTCAACAGAGAGAGGACAGGAAGATAGATAGATAAAAGATACAACTCCTAGGGGAGGTGGGTGGGTTGTGAGGACTAATTCCTGCTGTTCCCAGAGATCACCTGTTACAGGTAAGTAACTGTGCTATCTCCAGGAACAAGCAGGAATAAGTCCTCACATATGGGGACTCCCTAGCTTAGATGCATGGGATCCCCTGTAAAGGTTCGCCATCTTCGTATGGATCTCAGGCATCCATTCTGGGAAGGTGGGCAGGAGTTGTTTAGGAATGGAACAGGTGCTTGAGGACAGCCTGGCCAAACAAGGCATCCCGGCGGGAGTCCTTGTCCAAACAGTAATGGGCTGTGAAGGTATGAACCGAGGCCCAGGTAGCGGCTCGACAGATCTGATCTATGGAAACAGAGTGCAGATGAGCCATAGAAGTTGCCATGGCCCTCACATTGTGAGCAGTGACATGGCCTTCCAGAGAAATGTTTTTGCTCTGGTAAGCAAAAGAAATACACTGAGCAATCCAATTGGAAAGTGTACGCTTGGAGACTGGAAGTCCCAAATGGGAAGGATCAAAGGCCACAAAAAGTTGAGAAGACTTTCGATGTGGCTGAGTCCTATTAAGGTAAAAAGCGAGAGCTCTTTTACAATCCAGAGTATGAAGGTTCCTCTCTGCATTGGATGCATGAGGAGCTGGAAAAAAGACAGGTAGATATACCTCTTGATTAAGATGAAAAGGCGAGACCACTTTAGGCATAAAGTGGGGATTCGTCCTAAGGACCACCTTATCATGATGAAATCTTGTGTAAGGTGGATTAGCCACTAAAGCCTGCAGCTCACTGATGCGGCGAGCCGAAGTGACTGCAATGAGGAAGATGACCTTCCAGGAAAGAAATTTCAAGGAGGTGGAAAACATTGGCTCAAAAGGTGGCTTCATAAGTTGACCGAGCACTAGATTCAAATCCCATGCGACCGGGGGTGGTCTGATGGGAGGTTTAGTGAGAGTCAGGCCTCTCATGAATCTTGCAACAAGAGGATGAGAGGAGATAGGTTGTCCATTTATATGTTTCAAGGATGCTGCAATAGCGCTTAAATGGACTCTTACCGAATTCGTCTTGAGGCCTGCATTGGATAGATGCAGGAGATAATCAAGAAGAGAATTCAAAGGAAGTGCCAGAGGGTCAAGACCCTGCTGAGCACACCAAATGGAAAAACGTTTCCATTTGAAAGCATAGGAACGCCTGGTAGAGGGTTTCCTAGAGGCAGAAAGGATATCTTTCACTGGTTGGGAAAGATGAAAGTCTTGAAGGCTTAAGCCTTCAGTAACCAAGCACTGAGGTGAAGGGATTTGGGGTTTGGGTGCCACAAAGTCCCCTCCTCCTGAGACAGGAGGTCTGGCGCAGCTCCCAGATCCAAGTAGGATCCCTGGGAGAGCTGTAGAAGTAGAGGGAACCACACTTGGCGTGGCCAGCGTGGAGCTATGAGGATCATAGTTCCATGATCCCTCTGGAGTTTGAACAGAGTCTTGGGAATCAAAGGAATGGGTGGAAAGGCATATAGGAATGCCTGATTCCAATTCAGGAGAAAGGCGTCCGTAGCCTGAGCTCCCTGACACGGAGTTCTGGAACAGAACCGGGGAAGTTTGGCATTCCACGGACTTGCAAAGAGGTCTATGTCCGGGGTCCCCCATTCCTGAAAGATTCGGTTTATTTGGTCCAAATGTAGGGACCATTCGTGTGGCAGCAGAACTCGACTGAGCCTGTCTGCCCGAGAGTTTTGAACTCCTGGGAGATACACTGCTAGCAGGTGAATCTGATGCTCTCTGGCGAAGGCCCATAGTCTTAGAGCTTCGTTGCAAAGCGACAGAGAGCCCGTCCCTCCTTGTTTGTTTATGTAAAACATGGCCACCTGATTGTCCGTCTGAACTAGGACAGTGAGGTTGGCTAGGAGGGAGTGGAAGACCTTGAGGGCAAGGTAAATTGCTCGCAGTTCCAGAAGATTGATATGAAGGGTGGTCTCCTGTAGAGACCAAGTGCCCTGAGTGGAGAGAGTTTGCAGATGGGCTCCCCACCCTGTTTGGGAGGCATCTGTTGTGAGGGTTGCTTGGGGTAGCAATGGTTGAAATGGAGCCCCCAACAACAGATTCTTGGTGGAAGTCCACCAGTGGAGGGACCAAAACAGACGATCGGAGGTTTGTATTTGGTCTGAGAGCGCTCCTGACGCCTGAGTCCACTGAGTGGCCAGGGTCCATTGAGCTGCTCTCATATGAAGACGAGCATAGGGCACCACATGCACTGTGGAGGCCATATGACCCAGTAGGCGTAGCATTTCCCTGGCTGTCAAGTGAGTGCTGGACTGAGCTTGGGAGGCCAAACTCAGGAGGCGCTGGCCTCGAACCTGTGGAAGGTAGGCCCTTGCAGTGATGGTGTCCAACTGGGCCCCTATGAATTCTAGAGATTGAGTAGGGATGAGTTGGGACTTGGGAAGGTTTACTACCAGTCCCAGATACTGCAAAAGGCTCCTTGTGTGGTCCAGGGAAATCTGGGCCTGTGACTGAGTTGGAGCTCGGATGAGCCAGTCGTCCAGATATGGGAAGACAAAGATTCCCATGCCTCTTAGAAATGCGGCTACGACTGCCATGCATTTTGTGAATACTCTTGGAGCAGAGGCTAGACCGAAGGGGAGTACTCTGTATTGGAAATGTTTTCCCTGAAACAGAAAGCGAAGATACTTTCTGTGGGATGGATGGATGAGTATATGTGTATACGCATCCTGTAGGTCTAGAGAACAAAGCCAGTCCTGACCCTGGAGGTAAGGAAGGAGAATGCCGAGAGACAGCATTTTGAATTTCTCCTTGAAGAGAAATTTGTTCAATTCTCTCAGATCTAGGATTGGTCTGAATCCCCCTGTCTTCTTTGGAATGAGAAAATAAGGGGAGTAGAAACCGGACCCTTGTTGAGGAAGAGGAACCTCTTCTATGGCCCCTTGGGCAAGAAGAGAGGAAACCTCTTGACCCAACAGGGTTAGGAGAGATGGGGGAGAATTGAATGGTCTCACCATATGATGGGGAGGAAGGCTGGAGAAATGAAGTTTGTAACCCTCTCGAATGATAGAGAGGGTCCATTGTTCTGTTGTGATTTGTTCCCATCTGGGAGCAAAGTGAACCAACCTTCCGGGGATGGTGAGAGGTTCTGGTTGTGTTAGAACCAGAAGTGGCAAGTTCCCTAGGAGCAAGTCAAAACCCCTGAGGGGTTGGAGCCTGCTGAGCTACAGTAGCTGCTGCAGGCTTAGCTCGTGCTTGTTTGGATTGCTGACGCTTAGCAGTATAGCGAGGTTGAGAAGACTGCTGGCCAGTATTTGAAGCAACTCTGGCCTTCTTATAGTAAGGCCTTTTAAAAGACTTTTTCTTAGTAGGAATTGAAGTGGACTTTGAAAGTCTTTCCAAGGTGGCATTTTCAGCATCCATCTGGGTGGCTTTGATTTGCCACTCTTCCCCAAATAAGTTCTCACCTGTACAGGGCAGATTACGTAAGCCATCTAGAACCCAAGGTTCCAGATCAGAGGCCTGGAGCCAAGCAAGACGTCGGGCTGCAATAGCAATGCCCGAAGCCCTACTGGCTCCCTCAAAGGAATCATATGCTGCCCTATTAGAGAACTTAGAAACCTCTAAGAGTTGTTTCACTAGGGAAAGGAAACCCTGCTTTTTATCCTCAGGGATAAAGGGGGCAAAATGCCGCACCTTTTTGGCAAGTTCCTCCAGGAACATGCCCATATAGAGACTGTAGGAATTAATCCTGGCTATAAGCATACTAGCCTGGAAAATTTTCCTACCAAAAGAGTCCAAAGTCTTACATTCCCGTCCTGGAGGGGTGGAAGAGTGCCTTTTGGTACTCCTAATCTTCTTCATTGCAGACTTCACCACAATAGAGTGGTGGGGCAATTGAGTCTTTTGGAAACCAGGAGAAGGAGGGACCCTATACATGGTGTCCAACCTACGGGAATAAGGAGACAAAGTCAAAGGATTTTCCCAGAAATCCATCAGTTGTTCTTGAAGGATTTCATGGATAGGCAGGGTAACTGCCTCCTTAGGGGCCTTTGAGTATCCCAAAATATCCAGTTTTTTGGATCTGGGTTCCTTTTCAGAGGATGTGGTAATAGAAAGGGCTGTAGCCATATCTAAAACAAAGTCCTGGAAGGACAAATCCTCTGGAGGGGACATTCTCCTTTTAGGAGAAGAGGGCTCCTCAGGTAAGTTGAGTGAAAACTCAGCAGAATCATCAGAGGAGTGAAAATCCTCAGAGGAATCGGTGCTTTCCTCTAACGCACGATACGCGTACCGATCGGTATCGATATCGGGCGTATCGGGTATGGAACCGGTATGGAGCGAAAGCCCATACGGTACCGACTTGCGTTTAGAGGTGGACGGCCTCGATACCGGCATGGCGGACGATACCGGTATCGGGCCCGGAACCGCTGAAAGCGGAACCGATGGCGTTGCAGCTTTAATGAAAGCCATGACGGCCTGCTGCATGGACTGTACAGTATCGCCCATGGACGCCATAGCTGCCTGGATGTCGGTACCGGAGTGACCCGGTACCCCAGAGCAGGCTAACAGGTGATCTGTCGAGGCCGTAGCATCGATATCAACCTGAGACCCCTGAATTGGCGTTTTTGGAAGTTGGACTTCCCGCCGGGGTTGTTTGGCTGGGGCAGGGTCCTCAAGTTCTAAGCTAAGAGCCTCTCGATGCTTTGAAGGAGATTTGCTCTTTGAGGACTTGCCCACAGAAGGTTTGGTTACCTGAGATCCATCCGGAGAAGAAGACCTGGATGACTGTGATGCTGTATTCTCTGAAGCAAACAGCACATGGAATTTGTTGGCCCGGTTCTGCAGCCCACGTTTAGACATGTGGGAGCAAGATGGGCAGTCCGGTATGGAATGGTCAGGCCCCAAACATTTCAGACACCAGTCATGGGTGTCTGTGACTGAAATAACAGCATTACATTTGGTACA
The DNA here is from genome assembly GCA_033557465.1 of Ichthyophis bannanicus. Taxonomy (NCBI): domain Eukaryota; kingdom Metazoa; phylum Chordata; class Amphibia; order Gymnophiona; family Ichthyophiidae; genus Ichthyophis; species Ichthyophis bannanicus. The sequence continues at coordinate 828,355,720 of CM066032.1, forward strand.
CTTCTTAAATCCAGGGGCTGGCTTCTCCATGAGGAGAAAATTGAGTAGGCCGAGAGGCCTCTCTGAAGTGACCAAAAAGCTAAAAAATAAGAAAAAAGAATTATAATTTTTTAAAGAAAGAAAGAAAAGACCGGCGATACCGGTATCGGTATGGGAAAGGCAGGTACGCGGTCTAAAGAAACAAATAAAATAACAATTTCTTCAGCGGTGACAGGAACACGACCTGCTGGCTCCGCGGAAAAAGAGAAACTGAGGAGAGCTGTTCAGGAAGGCGGGAAGGCAGTGCGCATGTGCAGTGGGAGGTCCCAAAAGCTTCTATTCTAAGAAGCTGGGGAGCTTTCCCGCACGGGCTCCGTCGGTACCGACGTACCCATATGTGAGGACTTATTCCTGCTTGTTCCTGGAGATAAAGTATTCACCATTGTATGGATTGAGGGCTTGCTTCCCAGAGGGTGCAGGCCCGGTTAAGCAACTTCTTGGCAAGTGAAAAAGGAAGGGGCTGGCTGTAGTTGCCCCATTTCCTCAGCAGGGGAAAGTTTTGTTCTTTGAGGGATTATGGGACTTGCTTTCACTGGATAACAGGGACTTCTATGGCTACCTGCAGGTCTGTCATTTCCTGACTCAGAAGAGGGTTAAAGAAGATTTGGAGAAGGGCATGGTTTGAAGCAATATGTTTGGGAGCTCTGGGATGAAAGGAGGGGTGCTTTCTTAGCTATATAAGGGGCTTAATTTAGTGGGGCAGGAGAAGAATGGGTGCTGTGATAAGGAAGCTTATCATAGCTCAGGAAGGAGCTATAGAAAAGGTGAAGTGACTCTGAACAAGCAACCTGTCAGTTCTGGTAGAAATATGAAAACAGAATTTTGCCATAAAAGACTACCAGTCCCAGAATGCACCAGGTTCCAACAGCCATTAGAGGAGCTGACGTGAGGAAACATGTGTTCAATCAGGAGGGCTATGAGGTATCCCTAAGCACTCATCTCAAAGGGCAGGGCCTGATTCAGCACAGCTGCGCTGTGTTAGGGAGGATCACTCATCTAAGCAGAATAAGAGTAGAGTTTATTCTACAGATGACCATCTTCATGATCACCTTGGATATCCAGAGAATTGTCCTCAGTATCCTGAGAATCAGCTTGAGTTTGATCATCAGAGTCATCTGAAGGATTATCAGAAGCAGAAGCCAAACCGGACGGACAGAGAGGGAAAGAGACCCTCTGGAAGAAAGAAGAGAAAAGCCTTTGAGAGGTCTAGAAGAGTCCAAAGCAGTATGTATACTGGGAGTTATTCCAAGGGCCAGCATACACCATTGGACTGGGGAAAGCCAGAGGAATGGTGCTGCAGAGCTAGGAATCTCCAGACGCTACCTGTGAGGGAGACGGCTGCACGTGGAAGGGACCCTAAGACCTGTGCCAGAAGGTATGTGAAGAGAGATCCAGTGTCCAGGGATCTGGATTGGAAGGCTGGACATAAGAACTGGACTACATACTGGCCAGGCTATATAGAGAGGAACTCTAGCAGCAATGGAAGCTCAGGTATGAACACTGATCTATGCCCTAGCTATAACCTTGAAAGACAGCAGGGAAACAAGTATTCTCCTGAAAATGCTCCATTGAGAGATTCATCTGTGCCAATCCATGATATTGAACCCATGCTTGTTGAACAAGGGGGAATAATAGCAGATGAGGATCCTGTTTATATGGACTGCTCTCTATCTAAACTCCGTTGGTAACTTTCTGTTATAAAGTACAGCAACCATCACAAAGAAATACAAATTTGTTCTTTAATCTACTCAGAAAAGCTCCTGAAGCAGGATTTGACCCACACAGTGGAAGGCAAGCCAGCTAAGGGGTTTCAGCTGGTGACTGCTAGCAATTAAGCCTTACCTAATTGCTTGTGAGCTAGGGGAGTGAAAAGAACAGTTTGTTTCTTGCTTTGTAGCTTTTCATTTGTTGTTTTCCTGATTTTGACTTTGTTTTTCCAAGTTAACACTGAAAGCAAGTTACCTAATTTATGTGCTACCAAGCATATCTGTGTTGGGAGAAATAACCCCATAAATAAATATCTTATTGGCTTTACCCAAGAGCACAACTAAATTATTGTCAGCAGCTGTGTCTGGTGTGAATGAACTACATTGCCCACAATACCTTGCAAATCATATAGAAATATGCACTTGCCGAGACTGTGAAGGTTCTCACCCAGGCAGCCGTCTGACAGTGCATGGTAAAGTGGGAGTCTTAAATGGGTTATGTTGTAGCTTCATTGCGTGTCTCCTAGTCTTTCTACTTTTTGATGGCCTAAACAACCGATCTATATTTACCCGTTCCGTTCTATTCCATTCACTAATTTATAGACCTCTATTATATCTTCCCTCAGCCATCTCTTTTCCGAGTTGAAAAGCTCTAACCTTTTAAGCCTTTCCTCATAGGGTATCTTTCCATCCTCTTTACTATTTAACCTAATGTCTTTAAGCTCCTTTATAGATGGTTCTTAAGGCCAGAGAAGTTGTTTAGAGCAAGAGTAACCTGCCAGTTGGTGGAAATGTGGTGCTCAGGGTGATTTTTTCATATATGGTGGGATTGCCCAGAGGTGCAGAGATATAGTACCAGGGAGAGATTATCGGCGTAAAGGAGGAGATTCTGGGTTGTACTCTATCAGGGGATCCCACTGTTTATCAATTGCATAAATGGGATCCCAGCTGCTCCATTGGGAGGGAGGGCTGTTGAAATATCTTATTGTGGCAGTTCGCAGTGAGATTGGGATGCACTAGAATTGGGTAACATTGCCAGAGATAAACAGGTATGTGAAATGAGCGAGTGAACTGTATGATTATGCATAAATTGTTCGCTAGAAGGAGAGGCTGAATGGCACAATTGCAAAGCCAGTGGATGTTATTCTGATCTTGGCTTCAAAAAAAGCATAGAGGGAGGGAGGGAGGAATAGGTAGTGGTAGGGGAAGGTAATGGGGATGGGAGGGGGGTTTTGGTTTGGGAAGGGAGTGACATTATTTTTGTACTTGCCTCAGAGTTCTGTAACAAGGTGTATTTTTTTCCTTGAATAAAAATAAAAAAAAAATCGAAGTAGCTTTATTATAGCTAGTTACATTGGTTATAAATTTGACAATAGTGTTTTGCACCATCTAAAGCCAAAGAAGAGAGCATTGGGAAAAACCTAAGTATAAAGCATTACAGCACTCTAATCGGGTGACAATAATTGCTTGTACCAATTTGAGTAAGTGATCATAAGATAGGAACTTTTTTAAATTTGATGTATCATACAACTACAGTTCAACTCCAGCTGGTACTCCTTGTGGCCTTGGGCAAGCCACCTAACTTTACTTCCACTGCCTCAGGTACAAATTTAGATTGTGAGCCCTTTGGTAACAGGAAAATGCATACTGTACCTGAACGTAAAGCGTAGTTACTCAACTGTAACAGGTGATCTCCGGGAACAGCAGGATTTAAGTCTTCACATATGGGTATCGTCGGAGCCTGAGTGGGAACGCTCCCAGCGTCCAATAGGAAAGCTTTTGGGAGCATCCCACAGCGCCTACGTGCTGCCTTCCCGCCTTTCCAACTCTCCCTCTTCAGTTGAGTTTATAGCTGATAAGAAAGGAGAAAGGAGAGAAAGAGAGAGATAGAGAGACAACTCCTAGGGGAGGTGGGTGGGTTGTGAAGACTTAATTCCTGCTGTTCCCGGAGATCACCTATTACAGGTGAGTAACTACGCTATCTCCAGGAACAAGCAGGAATGTAGTCTTCACATATGAGGACTCCCCAGCTGAAAGATGCCAGGGAGATGGCCCCAGGAAGCTGCAAACCCATGGTGAGATGGGTCATGCTTCCTCCCATGGATCTCTGGCATCCAACCCGGTATGGTGGGTAGGAGTTGAACTAAGTTTGAAAGAGATGCTGTCCCAACGGGAGTCCTTGTCTAAGCAATAGTGGGCTGTAAAGGTGTGTACCGAAGCCCAAGTGGCCGCTCTACAGATGTCGTCAATAGACACAGAATGAAGGTTAGCCATAGAGGCTGCCATTGCTCTCGCATTGTGAGCTGCGGCATGGCCCTCGAGAGGAAGTACCCTATTCTCATATGGGAAGGATATGCATTCTGCAATCCACCTAGAGAGAGCTCTTTTGGAAACTGGAAGTCCCAAATGACTAGAATCAAAAGCAACATAAAGCTGTGAAGATTTTTTGTGTTGCTTGCTTCTTTGTAGGTAAAAAGCTAAAGCTCTTTTACAATCGAAGGTATGAAGGTTGCTTTCTGCATTAGAGGCATGAGGCCTTGGAAAGAATACAGGAAGGTAAATCGCTTGGTTTAAATGAAAAGGCGAAACCACCTTTGGCATAAAGTGAGGATGAGTCCTAAGAACGAACTTATCATGGTGAAATCTTGTATAAGGAGGATCAGCCACTAAGGCCTGTAACTCACTAATGCAGAAGTAATTGCAACTAGGAAGATGACCATCCAAGAAAGAAACTTTAGAGTGGTAGTGGCTAAAGGCTCACAGGGTGGTTTCATGAGCTGTCCGAGAACAAGATTCAAATCCCATGCTACCGGCGGTGGCCTAATGGGAGGCTTTGTTAAGAGTAGACCTCTCATAAATCTTGCTATGAGTGGATGAGAGGAAATAGGTTGTTCATCTAGAGGCTTGCTGAATTGGTCTTAAGACCAGAATTTGACAAATAGAGGAGATACTCCAGTAGCAATTCCATAAGTATCGAAATAGGGTTAAGTCCCTTTTGAGAACACCATATAGTGAATCGTTTCCATTTGAAGGCGTAAGACGGCCTTGTGGAGGGCTTTCTGGAAGCCTGAAGGATATCCTTTACCTGTTGAGAAAGGTTGATATCCTGAAGTTCTAGTCTTTCAGCAACCAGGTCCTGAGATGCAGAGACTGGAGATTCGGGTGCCATAGCGTCCCGTTCTCCTGGGAGAGAAATCTGGAGCATATCCCAACTCCAGAGGTGTGGCTTGAGAGAGACGTAGAAGCAGAGGATACCACGTTTGCCGTGACCAATGTGGAGCTATCAGTATCATACGACCTCTGTCTCTCTGAAGCCTGAACAGTGTTTTGGGAATGAGGGGAATGGGTGGGAAGGCATAGAGGAAGTCCTGACCCCAGTGGAGGAGGAAAGCATCCCTTGCCTAACAGTTTTGAGCCGGAATTCTGGAACAGAATCGGGGAGGTTTGGCATTCTGTAGACTTGCAAAGAGGTCTATGTCTGGGGTTCCCCAGATTTGAAATACTCGAGCAAGCTGGTCTGAGTGAAGAGACCATTCGTGTGGCAGCAGTACTCAGCTGAGTTTGTCTGCCCAAAGGTTTTGAATGCCCGGAAGATATATCACTAGGAGATGGACTTGGTGCCCTCAGGCGAGGGCCCACGGTCGCAAAGCTTCGTTGCAGAATGAAAGAGAGCCTGTTCCGCCCTGCTTGTTCACATAGAACATGGCTATTTGATTGTCAGTCTGGACCAGGACTGTCTTGTAGCTGAGCTGGGCTTGGAATACTCAAAGAACATGGAAAATTGCTCTGAGTTCTAGGAGGTTTATGTGAAGACAAGCCTCCTGTGGGGTCCAGAGACCATGGGCGGAGAAATCGTGCAAGTGGGCCCCCCATCCCAACTTGGATGCATCTGTTAGGGTGGCCTGGAATAGAGGCTGCTGGAAAGGAGAGCCTATGAGAAGGGTTTCCAGCGATTGCCACCATTGGAGGGACGAAATGAGACAATTGGAATTCTGATTTTGTCCGAAAGGCAACCCAAGGCCTGTGTCCACTGAAAGGATAGGGTCCACTGGGCTGCTCGCATGTGAAGGCGAGCATAGAGAACCACATGGACAGTGGTTGCCATATATCCTAGCAGCTGAAGCATTTCCAGAGCAGTTAGGAAGGCTTTTACCGCTGCTTGGGAAGACAGCTGCATTATACGAAGACAGCAGGGCTGTGGAAGGAAAGCCCTTGACTGTCTGGTATCTAGGCGAGCTCCTATGATGCGAGAAAGACTGAAGTTGGCTTCTGGCTGTGGATACTCGAATGAGCCAGTCGTCCAAGTAAGGGAAGACGAATATCCCCAGAGTTCGCAGGAATGCAGCTACTACTGCCATGCATTTCGTGAAGACTCTTGGGGCAGAAGCCAGGCCGAAGGGAAGAACCCTGTATTGGAAGTGTCTTCCCTAGAAAGGGAATCAAAGGAATTTCCTGTGATCTGGATGGATGAGAAAGCATAGTTACTCACCTGTAACAGGTGATCTCTGGGAACAGCAGGAATTTAGTCTTCACATATGGGTATCGTCGGCACCGACAGAGCTTGTGCGGGAACGCTCCCCAGCGTCCAATAGGAAAGCCTTTGGGAGCATCCCACAGCGCCTGCGTTCTGTCTTCCCGCCTTTCCCAACTGTCCCTCTCCAGTTGAGTTTAAAGCTGAGACAAAGAGAGAGGGAAAGAGAGAGATAGAGAGATACAACTCCTAGGGGAGGTGGGTGGGTTGTGAAGACTAAATTCCTGCTGTTCCCGGAGATCACCTGTTACAGGTGAGTAACTATGCTATCTCCAGGAACAAGCAGGAATGTAGTCTTCACAAATGGGGACTCCCTAGCTGCAGATGCCAGGGAGAAGCCCCAGAAGTTGTGTGCCCTTGTGAAAGGGCTCCACTTCCCCCCATGGATCTCTGGCATCCTACCAGGGATGGTGGGTAGGAGTTGATTAAGTATGGAACAGGTGTTGAAAGAACAGCCTGACCAAACAAGGCATCCCGGCAGGAGTCCTTGTCTAAGCAGTAATGGGCTGTGAAGGTATGAACCAAGGCCCAAGTAGCTGCCCAACAGATGTCGTCGATAGACACAGAGTGAAGATGAGCCATAGAGGTTGCCATGACTCTCACATTGTGAGCTGCGACATGGCCTTCAAGATGAAAGTTCTTACTCTCATAGGCAAAAGAAATACACTGTGCAATCCAGCTGGATAGTGTTCTTTTGGAGACTGGAAGTTCCAAATGACTAGGATCAAAAGCAACAAAGAGTTGAGAGGACTTTCTATGTTGCTGTGTCCTTTGCAAGTAAAAGGCCAAAGCCCTTTTACAGTACAAGTATGAAGATTCCTTTCTGCATTTGAGGCGTGAGGCCTTGGGAAAAATACAGGAAGGTAAACCGCTTGGTTTAAATGAAAAGGTGACACCACCTTTGGCATAAAGTGTGGATGTCCTAAGGACTACCTTATCATGATGGAACCCTGTATAAGGAGGATCAGCCACCAATGCTTGCAATTCACTTTATGCGACGTGCTGATGTGATTGCAATAAGAAAGATGACCTTCCAGGAAAGGAATTTCAAAGAAGTAGTAGCTAATGGTTCAAAAGGCGGCTTCATGAGCTGCCCAAGAACCAGATTTAAGTTCCATGCCACAGGTGGAGGCTTAATGGGAGGCTTAGTTAAAAGAAGGCCTCTCATAAATCTCGCTATGAGAGGATGAGAGGAAATAGGTTGTCCATTCAGAGGTTTGAAAGAAGCTGCAAAAGCACTGAAATGAACTCTCACTGAATTGGTCTTAAGCCCTGTATTAGACAAATGAAGGAGATACTCCAATAACGATTCCAGAGGTATCGCAAAAGGGTCAAGACCCTTCTGCGAGCACCATATGGTAAACCTTTTCCACTTGAAAGCATAAGAGTGTCTTGTGGAAGGTGTCCTGGAAGCATAAAGGATATCCTTTACCTGCTGAGAAAGGTTAAGACCATGAAGTTCTAGGCTTTCAGCAACCAGGCCCTGAGATGGAGAGACTGGGGGTTGGGATGCCACAGCATCCCGTCCTCTTGAGAAAGGAGATCTGGAGCAGATCCTAACTCCAGAGACGGAGCTTGAGAGAGATGTAGGAGCAGAGGGTACCACAATTGTCATGGCCAATGTGGAGCTTTGAGAATCATATGACCTCTGTCTTTCTGAAGCTTGAACAGGGTTTTGGGAATTAGGGGAATGGGTGGAAAGGCATACAGGAAGTCCTGGCCCCAATGTAGGAGGAAAGCATCCCTGGCCTGACAACCCTGAGCCGGAATTCTGGAACAGAACCGGGGAAGTTTGGCATTCAACGGACTTGCAAAGAGGTCTATGTCCGGGGTACCCCAAATTTGAAAAAGTTTGGCCACTTGGTCTGCATGGAGAGACCACTCATGTGGAAGCAGAACTCGACTGAGTCTGTTTGCCCAAGAGGTTTGAATGCCTGGAAGATACACTGCAAGTAGATTAATCTGATGCTCTCTGGTGAGGGCCCATAGTCGCAAAGCTTCGTTGCAGAGTGACAGAGAGCCTGTTCCACCCTGCTTGTTCACATAGAACATGGCTACCTGATTGTCCATTTGAACTAGGACTGTCTTGTAACTGAGCTGGGTGTGGAATACTCGAAGAGCAAGGAAGATTGCTCTGAGTTCCAGGAGATTGATGTGTAGATAGGTCTCCTATGGAGTCCAGGTACCTGGGTAGAGAGGCCTTGCAGGTGGGCTCCCCAACCCACCTGTGAGGCATCTGTTGTCAGAGTGGTTTGGGGTGAGGGTTGTTGGAAAGGGGACCCCACTAAAAGGTTTTGGGTTAACTGCCACCATTGGAGGGACAAAATAAGATGATCTGAGTTTGTTATTTTGTCTGACAGGCAACCTGATGCCTGAGTCCATTAAGTGGATAAAGTCCACTGGGCTGCCCTCATAAGGAGGCGAGCATAAGGAACCACATGCACAGTGGATGCCATGTGGCCTAGCAATTGTAACATCTCCCGAGCAGTGAGGTGAGGCTTTAGCACTGCTTGGGAAGCTAACTGCACAATGCGAAGGCAGCGGGGCTGTGGAAGATAGGCCCTTGTCTGTCTGGTATCCAGCAGAGCTCCTATAAACTCCAGAGACTGAGTGGGAGCTAGGTTGGATTTTGGGAAGTTTATGACAAGTCCCAAATACTGAAGGAGGCGCATTGTGCGAGAGAGAGAAATCCTGGCCTCTGGCTCTGAAGGGGCTCGAATGAGCCAGTCGTCTAAGTAAGGGAGGACGAATATTCCCAGGGTGCGAAGAAATGCTGCCACCACAGCCATGCATTTTGTAAACACCCTTGGTGCCGAGGCCAGGCCAAAAGGAAGAACCCTGTATTGGTAGTGCTTCCCTTGAAATAGAAAGCGAAGGAACTTTCGATGAGTTGGATGGATGAGAACATGAGTGTACGCATCCTTGAGATCTAGAGAACAAAGCCAATCCTGACTCTGAAGGTAGGGCAGCAGAGTTCCTAGAGAAATCATCTTGAACTTCTCTTTGAACAGGAATTTGTTCAATTCTCTGAGGTCCAAAATGGGTCTGTGTCCTCCTGTTTTCTTTGGAATAAGGAAATAGGGGGAGTAGAACCCCGTACCCTGTTGGAGAATGGGTACCTCTTCTATTGCCAATTGGGCAAGAAGCAAAGTGACCTCTTGACCTAACTGGGTGTTGATAGAGGTCTGAGAATTGAACTGTCTTAGCATTGTAGGAGGGGGCATGCTGAGGAAATGAAGCTTGTTCCCCCTCTCTTACAATGGACAGAGTCCAACGTTCTGCTGTTATCTGCTCCCATCTGGGGGCAAAATGACATAACCTTCCTGGAATGGTGGAAGGCTCTGGGCCATTCAGGGCCAGGAAGACAAAGTTCTCTAGACAGGAGTCAAAGCCCCTGTGGAGGCTGAGTCTGCTGAGCAGGTTGAGGCTTAGCAGCTTTTGTTTTTCTTTGCCTAGGTTGTTGCTGCTGTCCCTTTTGGGCAGACTGACCTACATGATGTCCCTTTTAGGTATAGGAGGGGTAAAACGTCTTCTTCTTACTGAAGAATGGTTTCTTGTAGGATTTTTTCCTTGCAGGATCAGCTGTAGATTTAGACAATCTATCCAGGGTGATATTGTCAGCATCTATCTCATTAGCTTTTTCCTGCCAATTCTTGCCAAAGAGATTCTCTCCTGTGCAAGGAATATTCCCCAGTTTATCCTGTACCCAAAGTTCCAAGTCAGATGCCTGGAGCCAGGCAATCCTATGTGCATCTATGGCAATGGCAGAGGTTCTGCTTATGCACTCAAAGCAGTCAAAGGCTGCATGGTTTACAAACTTGGAAACATCCTGAGCATGTTTGACAAGTGCAAGGTAATCCTGCCTCTTATCATCAGGAAGGAGAGGGCTCATCAGCTCTAAATCTCTGGTGACCTCCTTAAGGAACATTCCCATATATAATATATAGGAACTGATCCTGGCAGAAAGGATGGAAGCCTGGAAGGTTCGACTTCCAAAGGCATCAAGAGTCCTACATTCACGTCCTGGGCGATTAGATGCATGTCTTTTTGCATTCTTGACCCTTCTCATAGCTGATTCCACCACCATGGAATGGTGTGGTAGCTGAGTCTTTTGAAATCCAGGACAAGGAGGAACTCGATACATGGTGTCGAGCCTTCGAGAGTGAGGAGAAGTGATTAGAGGTGTTTCCCACATCCTTAACATGAGATCATGCAAGATCTCATGAATGGGTAAGGTAGCTGCCTGCTGGGGAGCTTTAGGGTATTGCAGGATTTCCAATTCCTTTGCCCTAGGCTCTTTTTCAGGAGCCACTGTGATGGAAAGACCTCGAGCCACATCTCGGATAAAATCCTGAAAGGACATATCCTCTGGAGGAGACATCCTATGTTGAGGAGAAGAAGAATTCTCAGGGAGAAGTACTCTGGTATCGGCAGAGCTTTCAGAGTTTTCAGACTCATCCGAGGATTCAAAGTATCTCCGATCCGGGTGATCGTGCAAGGCACGGTACCGGTACAGATCGAAGTCGGCATCGGAGGGGTCCGGTACCGACTTGTCGATACTGGATGGATAAGCATGACTCGGTCCCAGTAGAATATCTGCCAATGTCGATACAGTTGGTACCGGTACCGATGTCGGTGCCGGTTGAATTGTCTGAAGCGGTTTCAACAGCATCGAGGCCGTGAGAAGAGCCGCCAGACTGCGTTCAACAGCCAAGAATCTCTGGTCTATCGACGCTGCCGATGCTTGGGTATCGGTACCGGATGAAGCAGCCAGTACCCCAGAGCATGGCACCAGTAGTTCTGCCGAGGTTGGGGCCTCGAGAACATCTTGGAGCCCCGTTAGTGCTTTGGAAGCTGAAGCCTCCCGCCGGGGCAATTTTGCTGGTACAAGTCCCTCAAGGGCAACGCCAGAGGCATCTCGATGCTTAGAAGGAGATCTACCTTTTGAGGACCGGCCAGATTTATGTTTAGTTACCTGAGATCCATGGGAGGAAGATGAAGCCCTGGAAGACGTCGATGCCACATACACTGCATCAGAGGGAAAAAGGGTGCTAAGTTTAGCAGCTTGGTTTTGCCGGCTCCTCTTCGACATCATCCCACAGGCAACACACTCCGAAATAGAGTGGTCAGGACCTAAACATTTGAGGCACCACTCATGGGTGTCAGTGACGGAGATGGTACCGCCACACTTGGAACACTTTTTAAAACCCAAAGCGGGTTTTTCCATTTTAAAGGAAAAATTGGGCCTAGAGCCCAAAATGGCGCATGGCACCTGAGGAGAAAATAGCTGGAAAAGACTCCAGAAGAAAAGGGTATTTTTTGTTTTGTTTTTTTTAAAGAAAAAAGAAAGAAGAACCGGCGGTACTGGTGTTGCGTCAAGGGAAGGCAGACGAGACCACAAAAAAGAAGAATAAAAGGGAATATTTTCTGCGGTGACAGGATGTGCGACCTGTCGGCTCCATGGAAAACGGAGAACTGGAGAGGGACAGTTGGGAAAGGCGGGAAGACAGCACGCAGGCGCTGTGGGATGCTCCCAAAGGCTTTCCTATTGGACGCTGGGGAGCGTTCCCGCGCAAGCTCCGTCGGTGCCGACGATACCCATATGTGAAGACTACATTCCTGCTTGTTCCTGGAGATTATGCGTATATGCATCTTTTAGATCTAGAGAACATAGCCAATCCTGACTCTGAAGGTATGGCAGAAGTGTTCCGAGGGAGATCATCTTGAAGTTTTGTCGGAACAGATATTTGTTCAATTCTCTGAGGTCCAGCATGGGTCTGTGTCCTCCTGTTTTCTTTGGAAGGAGAAAATAAGAGGAGTAGAACCCCATACCCTGTTGGGGTATGGGCACTTCCTCTATTGCTCCCTGAGCAAGAAGTGATGCGACCTCTTGGTCCAAGAGATCGGAAGCAGGAACTTTGGAATTGAACTGTTTTATGACTGTAGGAGGGGGCATGCTTTGAAAATGGAGGCTGTACCTCTCCTGTACAATAGACAAAGTCCAATTTTCTGATGTTATTTGCTGCCATCTTTTGTTAAAATGGCATAACCTGCCGGGGATGGTTGAGGGTTCTGGACATTGCAGGGGTAGGAAGACTATGTTCTCTTGGAAGGAGACAAAGCCCCTGAGGAGGCTGAGCCTGCTGAGCTCTTGACACTTGTGGCTTCCTCTGCTGTCTGTTCTGTTGCTGCCCCTTTTGGGGAACATGAACTGGACAGTAACCCTGATGGGTGTAAGATGGGTAAAACTTCTTTTTCTTGTTGAAAAAGGGTTTCTTGGTTGACTTTTTCTTTGCTGGGTTGGCTGTAGACTTTGATAGTCTATTCAGAGTGGTATTATCAGATTCTATCTGATTTGCCTTGTCTTGCCAATCCTTGATGAAGAGATTCTCTCCTGTGCAAGGAATGTTACCCAGTTTATCTTGCACCCATATTCCAAGTCTGATGCCTGAAGCCAGGCAATACGACGTGCACCAATGGAGATAGCAGAAGTTCTGCTGATACATTCAAAACAATCAAAGGTTGCATGGTTCACAAAATTGGATACATCCTGGGCATGCTTGACCAGAGTAAGGAATTCCCCTCTTTTGTCCTTAGGAAGAAGAGGGTTCATGAGCTCCAAGTCTCCTGCAACCTCCTTGAGGAACATTCTCAAATAGAGAATGTAAGAGCTGATCCTTGCTGACAACATAGAGGATTGGGAGCATCGATACCCAAAGGCATCGAGTGTTCTCGATTCACGGCCTGGAGGATTGGAAGAATGCATTTTAGCACTCTTAATCCTACGCATCGCCGATTCTTCTACCCTTGAATGGTGTGGTAACTGAGTCTTTTGAAAACCAGGACAGCTTGGAACTCGATACATGGTATCGAGTCGTCGAGAGTGTGGAGATGTGGTTAAAGGAGTTTTCCACATTCTCAGCATAAGATCATGCAGGATCTTATGAATGGGCAGAGTAGTTGCCTCTTTAGGAGCCTTAGGGTATTAAAGAATTTCTAATTCTTCTGCTCTAGGTTTCTTTTCAGGAGTCACCATGAGTGCAAGGCCTCGAGCCACATCACGTATGAAATCCTGGAAGGACATGTCTTCTGGAGGAGACATTCTTTGTTGAGGAAAAGGCCTCCAAAAGGACTGCTCTAGTGCCGGCAGAGTCTTCAGAGTCATCGGAATCAGAGGATTCATAGTATCTCTGTTCCCGATGTTCGTGCAATGCACGGTACCGGTATCATTCGAACTCGGTATCGGGGTGTCTCGGTACTGATCTTTCGATACCTGAGATGGACTCCAGGCTCGGCATGGGGGGAAGCATACCCGCCGAGGCCAGTGCAGTCGGCACCGGTACCGATGTCGGTACCGATACTTGTAGAATGGTCTGAAGCGGTTTTAGCAGTACCAAAGCTGCTAAAAGAGCGGCTAGACTGCGGCTCGATAGCGAGGATTCTGTGATCCATCGCTCCTGCCGATGCTTGGGTGTCGGTACCGGTGGAAAAGGCCAGACCCCAGAGCATGGCACCAGTAGTTCTGCAGAGGTAGAGACTCTAGAACTGGGGTCACCAACCTCCAGAGGGCCGCGGGCCGCACAGCCGACTACCGGGAGCCTCGCGGGCCGCACCCCCCTTCTCCCCGCCCCCGCGAAAAAAAACAACAAACGCAAAATTATGAAAACAATGGCTGATCACCTTTATTGAATTTAATGAGATGGCTGATGATTCATGCTAGCAGACAAACGCTTAAAGTCCGGCTTCACAGATGACACTGACAGGAGAAGGGACGCTTGCAGGTGGTCGTCGGTGAGCTGCGAGCGCGTGGATACAATGGCGGGAATCCTTGGCGGGCCGCACGTAATGTTAACCGGGGTAGAGCCTCGCGGGCCGCACGAAGGGACCTCGTGGGCCACATGCGGCCCGTGGGCCGCAGGTTGGTGACCCCTGCTCTAGAACATCCTGGAGCCCCGTTAGTGCTTTGGAAGCTGAAGCCTCCTGCCGGGGCTGTTTTGCCGGTGAACCTTCCTCGAGGGCAACGCCAAAGGCATTTCGATACTTGGAAGGAGATTTACCTTTCAAGGACCGGCCAGTCTTCGAAGACTGAGGTTTAGTTACCTGAGATCCATGGGTGGAAGATGAAGCCCTGGAAGACGTCGATGCAACGGACATCGTATCTGCGCAAAAATGGTACCGAGTTTTGCAGCTGTATTCTGCAGGCCCCTCTTGATCATCTTTCTACAGGAGAGACATTCCAATGGAGAATGGTCAGGTCCTAAACATTTAAGACACCATTCATGGGTGTCGGTGACGGATATGGTACCGCCATACTTAGAACATTTTTTGAAACCACTAGCCTGTTTTTTCATGTTTGAAGAAAAATGGGCCTAGTGCCAAAATGGTGCCTAACACCGAGAGGGGAAAGGCCCCTGAAGAGAAAGTACTTCAGAAAGAAAGATTTTTTTTTTTGAAAAAGAAGAAAAGAGAACCGGCGGTACTGGTAGGCGTCGAGTGAAGGCAGACGCGACCACAAGATAACAAAAAAATAAGAATAATTTTCTGCGGTGACAAGGTATGCGACCTGTCGGCTCCGTGGAAAACGAAAAACTGAAGAGGGAGAGTTGGAAAGGTGGGAAGGCAGCACGCAGGCGCTGTGGGATGCTCCCAAAAGCTTTCCTATTAGATGCTGGGGAGCGTTCCCACGCAGGCTCCGTTGGTACCAACAATACCCATATGTGAAGACTACATTCCTGCTTGTTCCTGGAGATCTCATCTTCTCCTGGAAAGGCACAAACTAAATATTAAATTCTAATACCAAATACTAATGACAAAAAAAGGAGTTACGCACTACTTTTCCAATATGCTGTTCAAAGGCAAGGGCAGAATCTAACAATCCCAAAACTTTGCGCAGTCTGTTATAAATCTGAGTGCATGAATAAGACTTTAAGCTCATGAGCTCCTACAGCCTTGAGTAACTTAGCCAAGGATGTAGTTTGCCTTCTTACTTTGGGAAGGGGGGGGGGGGGCAAAGGATAAGAAAATCATACTGACAGTGGGGGAAGAGGTACCAGATCACTATTATTGCCTGAACAAAGAGGCTCTACAATTACTGTGCATTAATTTTTGCAACTAATGTGTGATAGCTGCAAACCTTTGCTACATTTTAGTAAACATAGTAACATAAAGCACAGTTACTTACCTGTAACAGGTGATCTCTGGGAACAGCAGGAATTAGTCTTCACATATGGGTACGTCGGTACCGATGGAGCCTGCACGGGAATGCTCCCCAGCATCCAATCAGAAAGCTTTTGGGAGCATCCCTCACGCCTGCGCGCTGACTTCCCACCTTTCCCACTGCCTCTCCTCAGTTGAGTTTCATAGCTGAGACAGAAGGAGAGAAAGAGGAAAGGAGATAGATAGATACAACTCCTAGGGGAGGTGGGTGGGTTGTGAAGACTAATTCCTGCTGTTCCCAGAGATCACCTGTTACAGGTAAGTAACTGTGCTATCTCCAGGAACAAGAAGGAATGAGTCTTCACATATGGGGACTCCCTAGCTATGGGTGCCAGGGGAGATCCCATAAAATGCGTATCCCTGGAACAGGACGGCATTTCCCAAACCTGGATCCCCGGCATCCCCTGAGGGATGGGGGGTAGGAGTTGAATAGAGAAGAGCTGTAGAGGAACAGCGAATCTAAAGACTACAGAGAAAAAGAGTCTTTAGAATGTATGTCAAGTATCATTAAAATATTTAATGAACTAGTACAATATAGAGCTTACCTACTGGATTGTAGGAAGTAGAACTGTGATGGAGTGTACTGTAGATGCAGTAGCAGAATCCTCAAGGGAACTTCACAGCAGTGAGGATGAAGTTCCAAATCTGGAATGGGCAGGTGACCCAGGTGCCAACTGGGGTAGGAGAAGAACGGCAGGTCTTCAATGGAAAGCTTTATGGGAAAAAGCTGAAAACTCTTTTAGGTACAGAGTTATTAACATTGAGGACTAAAAGAAGAAGACTGACCGATCTGGAGAATTAGCCCAGTCCTGAAGGGAAGAGGGGGTATGGAAAAAAGCCCCTATTCCCAAGGAGAACAGAAGTGTACTCAGAAATACTGAAGATGTACACTGTCTTTCCTAGCTCGTAAGAGATAGGAAGACATTAAAGTTTGATACTTCATAGACAGGGAGATCTATAACAAAAATAGAAGCTGTTGACATCACAGCAATAATTGTATGTATAACCGCTCCCACTTACTAAGCCGTATGGGAGTAGGCAAGTGGACTGTCTGGACCCCTTAAGAAGGGAAAAACTTTATAGCACAGACAGTTAGGGAGATAGCAGGTAATACTTAGCGTCCTATGGACATCTCCCAATGGGCACACATATATATATATATATATGGAGAGACATACCTATCTATATATATGCGCATATATGTCTAGATATGTGTGATATATATATATATAGATAGATAGATGGGCATGACTTATGCCCACACAGACTACAGAAATATGTATGTATTGTATCGGACATATACATACATGAATATAAGTCTGAGGATACATGCCTGCAACTGAGCCCCACAAAAACATTCACATGGGGAATGTGATGGGAAAAGATTCATCTAATAATGAGGGGTAAAAACCACCTGAAGATATATAGAGAATCTATTTCTGCGGTGCAGGAATGTAGTTCAGTGGAATAAGCAGTATGGTTGCGTGAAAAAACAGAGGATAATAACAGTCTGGCAAGAGCACGTCAGGAGTACTTTACGACTCTGACATGCCCAAAGGACACAAAAAACGCATAGACTAAGATACCAGGATGACCCAGCCAAGGGACACAGGGGTATCATGTACACTAAAGGAGTATGCGTTGTCCAAGTGGAGCAGAAAAGCATAATGCCAAGCTGCAAGGAAAAAAGGGGTAGATTCCTGCAAGATTGGGAACTCCTTGGACATTCACGCCATGGAATGATTATATAAACTTTTTCTACTATATGGGAAAAACCCTCAGAGACAAAGTTCAATGCTCTATAGCAAGGGCCCATAGTAGAAAGCTTCTCTGAAGATTGCAGAGAGCATTGTGCAGGAGAATTATAAGATAAAACTGACAGAAGTCAGGTATGTTGCCACATCCTAGGAAAGGATATGGCTAGAAGATAACCTGCAGTGAGTAGTATTATGCAAGATAGTTGAAAGTAGCTTGCAATGAGTATTAAAGTAATCACTGGAACTCCTGCATACACAGCAACTGAACAAAACAGCAGAGGGGATTCTCCTGTATAAAACAGAGAGAAAACAGACAAAGGGAGCGGAGGTATTCCCGTCCCTGTCTGATGAGTTGTTCAGAGCATGCATTGAAGGATAACAAAAAGTCTACACTGGAAGAAAGAGAAGTGTTTCAGTATGGTACCAACCCAAGCAGGGGAAACCCTGGAAGAGAGGGGGTTGGAAAGTGACTTACCATATGGTAAGTCAGCTGAAGGAAAAGATGTCCATGTGGGGACAGAAACTATCATGGGATAGTTGTAACCTCCCTTCGTAGTAGTAAGAAGGGGAGAATTCTGTAACCCATGGACAAAAGTATCCTAACAGCTTAGCATACTGAAAAAGAAAAAAACAGTGTAGAGTTTGAAGAATAAACTTCTGCTAAGAAGAAGTTAACTGTGGATTGCAACATACAGGAACCTATGGTTGCTGGTTATGATTAGACTGGCTAGAGTCTGGAGACTTCAGACTAGGATGAGATGTCCCTTGCTTGGGTACATCTGGAGGATGGGCAGGAGAAGGGTGAAACCTTCTTTTCTTAGGGAAAGAAGGTTTGGCAGGACATTTCCTACGTCCTGGGGAAAAAGAAGGCTTAGGATGGTTTCCAGAACCAGGGAAGTCAGTGGAGCAATGAGCAACCTGACGTAAAGCCTCTTTATTGAAGAGATTTTCTCCAGTACAAGGAGAATTACCCAGTGTATGTTGTGCCCATCTGCTCAAGTCTGAAGCTTGCAGCCAGGCTGTACGACGTGCTCCGATGGCAATAGCAGAGGATCTGCTAACAGACTCAAAAGAGTCTAGAGAAGCACGAGAAAGAAACCAAGAGATATTCCTGCTATGATTAAGAAGCAAGGAATAGTCAGTGGCCTTAGGTTCTGACAAAGAAGGGGACAAAAGAGATAATTTCTCTGTGACCTCCTGAAGTGTCAGACTCATATAAAAATATATGAAATAATTCTTGAAGCCAGCATAGAAGTTTGGAAGGTTTGACGTCCAAAGGCATCAAGTGCTTTAGATGCACGACCTGGCGGATAAGAAGAATGCTTCTTCTTGCTTCTTACCTTCCTCATTGCTGATTCCACTACAATGGAATGATGTGG
Organism: Ichthyophis bannanicus; assembly: GCA_033557465.1. Taxonomy (NCBI): domain Eukaryota; kingdom Metazoa; phylum Chordata; class Amphibia; order Gymnophiona; family Ichthyophiidae; genus Ichthyophis; species Ichthyophis bannanicus. The sequence continues at coordinate 828,374,348 of CM066032.1, forward strand.
AAGTTGTTTTTTTTGAAACCCCGGAGAGGGAGGCACCTGATACAGAACATTAATGGCTGTAGAAGGCGAAGGAACCTTTAAAGGTGATTCCCACATCCTCAGAAGAAGATCCTGCAAAGAATGATGTAAAGGAAGCATTATATTTTCCTTTTCTGCAGGATCTTGGCCAAGAGTAGAGTCAGGAATAGGAATGGCAAGAAAGGTTGCCATGTCAAGGAGAAATTTCTGAAAAGAAGGATCTCCAATAGGAACTATTCCTGGGTAGGCTGAGGTTGAAGGAGCAGCTTGAGCACCAGAAGACATAGTGGACTGGTGCAGAAAAAGAATCCTGCTAGATGGACAGTGATACTGACAGTTCTGATTCGAGGCAGTTAGTACTGCATCGCCAGTGCCCGATATCGATTCCAAGCTAGGCATAGAAAGGATCGATGGCACCGATGGAACTGCAGGAATCGACATCGATACCGATACCGATATCGGAGACGATAATGTCATCGAAGCAGTAATGGGGGGCTGCTGAAGCAGTACCGAGGTAGCCAGAGAACCCTGGTGAATATCCTCGGTACTGCGTAGTCGGAAACGATATGGATCGGTTCCGAAACGCGTCGGTACCAAATCATCTAGACTGGAGATCGATTCTAGACTCGGCAACGAAGGGAGCGAGTCTATCGATGCATGTCTAGAAGGTACCGACGTTGGTGGTGGTATCGGCGATGCCGATACAGGAAAGTCAATCGGAATCGTATCGATCGGTTCCGAAGGTACCGAGGACGTCTGAAGACGATGCCTGGTGAAGAGAGGAATACTCGACACCGGCACCGATGTCGGGGTATCGGTACCACTCGAATCCGATACCAACCCCGAGCATGGCGAAGATACAGGAAAGTCAATCTGGGTGATATCGATCGGCCCCGAAGGTACCGAGGATACCAGATGACGATCCCAGGTGAAGAGTGGAACACTCGACACCGATGCCGATGCCGGGGTATCAGTACCGCTCGAAGCGGATACCACCCCCGAGCACGGCTCAGGTATGTTCTGTGAGGGGTGAGCCCCAGGAACAACCTGAAACCCGTAAATGCTTTGGAGCCCGAAGACTCCCGCCGGGGTTTTATTGCCAATGGGGTCTTGAGGGCAAGGCCGGAACCGTCATCATGCTGAGCATGAGACTTACCCTTCAAGAATTGGCTAGTCTTAACAGACTGTTTGTGGGTTACCTGATCCTGGAGAGAAGAATAAACCGGTGTCCTCACCTCAGGAGGAAAAACGGCATTGAGGGACTCGAAAAAGGGAAGGTCTTCTCCCAATAATACAGCCTGATGGATCAGGGAAAAAAGGGTCAGGACCCAAACAGGTTAGACACCAAGCACTGGAGTCTAAAAAGAAAACTAAGTTTCCACAGTGAAGGCACTTCTTAGGGGAAGAAGGCTCCATGTTGGAGAGGCCTGGTAGGCCCAAAAGTTAAAACAAAAACTGAGGAGAAAAATTCTCTAAGTTTAGAAAAGAAAAGAATAAAGCACCGGCGGTACCGGTATCGGCGGGAAATACAGCCGCGACCACAAGAAAACAAGGAAAATAAGAATTTTAAAGAAAAAAGTTTCTGCGGTGACAGGAGGACGTCCTGTTGGCTCCGCGGAAAAACAAAAACTGAGGAGAGGCAGTGGGAAAGGCGGGAAGTCAGCGCGCAGGCGTGAGGGATGCTCCCAAAAGCTTTCTGATTGGATGCTGGGGAGCATTCCCATGCAGGCTCCGTCGGTACCAACGTACCCATATGTGAAGACTCATTCCTGCTTGTTCCTGGAGATCATAATATATGACGGCAGATAAAAACAAGCCTCATATGTTAATTTATCTTACCCACCTTCATACTAGGGAGACTACAGATGCTTAAATGTTTGGTGCTACTTGCCTACTGAGAATTATAATCCATACATTTACATCAGGACTGTTTAAATAAAATGGTACTCACTGTCTTTCCATACTTGCTATTTCCTGATTGTCTTCTTTTACCTGCCAAGATACAATACATTCAGAAATTCTGAAATTAAAAAACAATTAAAAACAGATTAAAATATACAAGTTGGAAAGTGCATGCTCTAAGCATTGCACAAAGGCATGTTTCACATGAGTGAGGAGTGGATGGAATGACTGTATTGACAGACCGTACCGTATGCGAGCGTGCAGCCGCACAGTGTGCAAGCACAGAAGGGGCTGCTGATATTATCACTGGATTTCCAGGAAGCTCAAAAAGAGTGAGTTACTGAACGTGGCTGGGTGGAGAGGGAGCACCAGATTAGTCGCACAGGGTGCATTTTCAGCTAGGTATGGTCCTGTGTATCAGTGAGTGTATGACGTCATAGGTAATGAGTAACTGGATGGGTTATTTGAGAGCGACTACTGTTGAGTGTTTGAGCAGTGAGAAAAGTGTGCAAGGGGGTGATTGTGTGTGTGCGCACATGGGGGGGGGGGAGTGAATCAACTCTATCCACCTTTCCCTCCCTCTTTCCTTCTCTATTACTCTCCCCCCTTTTTAACTTTTCCCCTCCTCCACCCCTTTCCCTCCTTTTTCTCTCTCGCACTGGCTGTTTCTTCTCAGCGTCCCATCCCCCTTATTTTCCTTTCCCACTCACCTGTTGCACTTCTAGCCAGAGTTCCTTGTTTTAACAAGCTAAGTAGCTTTTTATATGCATTAAAAATATCAAACCAAGTCCATGCCTTTACAAGGACAGCTGAAAGATACTGAATGGGGATAGTTTTGTACCTGCAGCCTTGTGACACAGGGTCACCCCATCTGAGGTCCTTATCAATTTATATAAAAAAACCTTTTTGCCATTTATGTAGTGACATTCTTTACACTGAAGTAAATATTCATAAGTTTCAAAAAATGGCGTCTCTTTATAGAATGGACATGTTGTGAGTGAGCAGCATCATTAGGAGTTTATTTTTACTAGTGGGCACTTCTAGCCATGCCTGGATCACTTCTGTTTGTACTGATCTCCACCAGCACACTCAATTCCTGACTGCTGTCATGGGTCACTTGTTCTGCCTGATGTGAAAAAATTATATAACCCACGGGTCATTCTCCCTCTACTCCCAATCTCCCTAATGTTAAAAATATTTTAAACAAGTGTCACCACAGCAATCCTCCCTTCCTCCTGATCTTCCTGCCTGTAAACAACACAAAGGAAAATGGTAAAAAAAAATCCTATCAGGGCATCTCCTACTAGCAGGTCCGGCACAAGGATTGGAGGCACCCTACGCGGGCCCTCCATCATGCTGCTCCGCCATGGCCTCCCACTCCCACTGCTGCATCTCTCTGGGGCCTGCAGCAGTGGCGGCAATAGCTCCCAAAACGTGACACAGTGCTTACTAGCACACTCGGTGTGCTTTGTCATGGTTTCCTTCTCTTCACAATGTGCCATTTCCATCCCACTCCGACACCGCTTCCACGCCAGAGAGGGGTGGCAGCAGAGGCAAGTGGCACCCTCTGGGTGCCTATTTCACCTTGTGATAGTGCCAGCCCTGCCTGTTAGTCCCTGCTTCCCATAAAACAATGCCTCTTCCTCCCAGCCATACAAAAGAGGCTGAGCTGATATTTGGCTATTACAGTCTGTATTTTTAAATGCTGGCCATGGCGATTAAACAAAATCTGGATATTCGGTGCCAGAATCCAGACAATGGCCAGCAGTGAATACCCGGATAATATGGCAACTGGTGACATTAAGCAAATAGCAACGATATTCGGCACTGCAATCCACAGAATTTAGGACAGCCTTTTTTCCTGTCCTAAGTTATCCAGATGGTGATGCTGAATATTGTCGCTACCCAGATAATGCATTGCTCTACCCTATCTCTACCTAAGAGCATCCTGCTACTATCCAGATTGTGCTGAAGCAGTCTGTAAGACATTCAGTGCTACTACTTGGATAGGGCCACTGAATTTATTTATTGAAAGTCTTTTCTATACCACTTTATCTTATAGTCAAAGCAGTTTACAAATAACTTTGTGAATCCACAAACACTGATCTTGGTTATCTTTAACTTAAGAATACAGAGTATAAAATATGAGCAATGAACTGGGGTACATTTAACTTAATCATCCTACTTTGTTAAATCATTAACATTAAACATATTAAGTTTTGATTAACTGAATATCAACGTATAGCCTGGCCTACATTACTTATCTGAATAGAAGCACCTGCTATCTCGATAAATGATTTAGAATATTGAGTCTGTTTTCTTTTTCTACAGCAACGACCTGAAGGAAGATTTTCATTTAATTTAATTCAGGAACTTATATTTTGCCTTTTCAATCACTGGAAGTATACAATGCTTTACATTTTGTCTGTCTATGGGGCAAATTTACTAAAGTGTGGTAGCCAGGAGCATGGGGTTTAGAACAGAGCTAATGCATTGTTTTGGTCACATGATAGCTGGGAGCCTGTGGCCAAAAGGCAGCCATGCTAAAATGATGCGCTACCTGAGCAGCGCATGTATAGGCAAGATTAAGGTGAAGAATTGGTGCAGAGTGGACAGTGACGTGGCATGTGGCTGGGGTAGCCACGCTAGTCACCCGTAGGCATGCTGCCGCCATTACAGGGGCAAATATCGCCTGCCTCTGACGGAGCGGTAGTTGCACCCACCTTGCTAGTGCATTCAGCTTACTCACCTGTAGCAGGTGTTCTCCGTGAACAGCAGGAATAAGTCCTCATGAATGCATGACGTCACCGAAAGAGCCCTGCATGGAACACTCCCCAGCTTCCAAAGGAAGCTTTTGGGAGGTACACCATGCATGCGTGCCTGCCTTCCTGCCTACCACAGCGCCATGTTCTCCAGTATGATCACATAGCAGGAGCCAAAAAGGCAACTTCCCGGGGAGGTGGGAAGGTTGTGAGGACTTATTCCTGCTATTCATGGAGAACATCTGCTACAAGTAAGTAACTACACTTCCTCCGTGAACAAGCAGGAAATAAGTCCTCTTGTATGGGACTCCCAAGCTTCAGGCTACCAGAACCCGAGGAGAAAGTGTAGTTACTCACCTGTAACAAGTGATCTCTGGAAACAGCAGGAATTTAGTCTTCACATATGGGTGACATTGGGTATCGACAAAGCCCACATGGGAAGCTCCCCAGCTACCAATAGGAAAGCCTTTGGGAGCACTCCACTGTGCCTATACCTCTGCCTTCCTGCTCTCTCAACTCCCTCTCCTCAGTTGAGTTTGTAGCTGAATAGGAGGAATGAAAAACAAAAACAAAAAAAACCCTACAACTCCAAGGAGAGGCGAGCAGGTTGTGAAGACTAAATTCCTGCTGTTCCCGGAAATCACCTGCTACAGGTGAGTAACTACATTATCTCCAGGAATAAGCAGGAATGTAGACTTCACATATGGAACTCCCTAGCTCCTATATCTCTAAAGAGTTGGATTCGAGTCAGAAAGTCGGACAAAGTCATATGAACCTAGATTTCCCCGCCAAGGAGATCTGGCAAGAATAGTGGGGTGGGGGGTAGGAGTTGTTTCTATGTTCCAAAGAGATGTTGAAGTACTGCCTGGCCAAAGGCTGCATCCTGGCAGGAGTCCTTTTCCAAGCACTAGTGGGCAGCAAAGGAATGGATAGAGGACCATGTTGGAGCTCAGCAAATCTCATCAATCGCTACTGAACGTAGGTTGGCCAACAATGTTGCCATTGCTCAGACATTATGTGCAGTAACATGACCCATGAGGGTAAGTCCTGCTTTGTCATAGGTGAGAGATATACAATCCGCTATCCATCTGGAGAGCGTGCGTTTTGTTACAGGAAGACCCAGGTGATTAGGATCAAAGGACACAAACAATTGGGAGGATTTTCTAATGTCCTGCATTCTTTGGAGATAGAAGGCTAGATCCCTCTTGCAGTCAAGTGTGTGCAGAGTTGCCTCTGCACGAGATGCATGAGGTCTTGGGAAGAAGACTAGAAGGATTACTGACTGATTAATGTGGAAAGGTGACACTACTTTTGGTAGAAAGTGGGGATGTGTGCGAAGGACAACTTTGTCATGATGAAATCTAGTATTTATTTATTTTATTTATTTAACCAGTTTTGTATACCACCTTTTCCTTCAATCAAAGTGGTTGACAAGACAACAAAGGATAACATATTGAGGGTATGGGAAAACAAAAACGATACATTATAATATAAATACAAAACAAAACAGTATGTTATAATACTATATCACAGTGAAATTAAATATACATTACAATATAAATACAAAGCAAAACAGTATGTTATAATACTATATCATAGTGAAATTAAATATACATAATGGTTAATTTAAGTAATTTCACCAAATGATTCTATAAATAAGTAAGTTTTTAAAGATTTGCGAAAGTCCTTAAGGTCTTCCTGAGTTCTTGTCTTCAGGAATAGAATTCCATAACTCTGGTGCCATAAAGGAAAGTATAAGATGGATGCGCCACTAAAGCCTGCAGCTCACTGATGTGCCTGGCTGAGTTCAAGGAGATAAGGAAAAAAACTTTCCAAGATAAGTGGCGCAGGTGTGTCATTGCTAAGGGCGGAGACTTGAGCAGTTAAGCTAATACCAAGTTAAGATCCCACACCACTGGGGGTGGTCGAAGGGGTGGCGTGGTGAGGAGGAGACCTCTCATGAAATGTGCCACAAGCGGTACTGTGGAGATGGGTTGACCATCAACCAGTTGATGAAATGCCGAAACAGCACTGAGGTGTACACGTACTGAATTTGCTTTGAGTCCTAGAGAGGACAAATGTAACAGGTACTGAAGAATCGTGAGTACTGATGCTTCAAAAGGACTGTAATGGTTTTGGGAGCACCATATGAAAGAGTACATCATCCTGGTGGAGGGCTTTCTGGAAGAAAGGAGGACATCTTTCATGGCTGTTGATAGTGGTAGATGTTGAAATATCATGCTCTCAGCATCCAGGCTGTCAGTCGGAGGGACTGCAGATTGCGATGCAGGAGTGTTCCATTGTCCTGGGACAGAAGACCCGGCTTGGATCCCAATGGAATCGGAGGAGTCTCTGTCACACGAAGCAGGAGGGGAAAGCATAGTTACTCACCTGTAACAGGTGTTCTCCAGGGACAGCAGGAATCAGTCCTCACATAAGGGTGATGTCGGCACCGACGGAGCCCTCGTGTGGAGCAATTCCCCAGCTTTCAAAGAAAGCCTTTGGGATTGCATCACGCATGCACGGTCCCCTTCCCGCCCAAGGATGCCATCTTGCTCAGTCTAATGACATAGCTAAAGAGACGGCAAAAGAAATAAAAATCAATAATAGGACTGCAACTCCAGGGGAGGAGGTAGGGTCGTGAGGACTGATTCCTGCTGTCCCTGGAGAACACCTGTTACAGGTGAGTAACTATGCTTTCTCCAGGAACAAGCAGGAAGTCAGTACTCACATATGGGACTCCCTAGCTATAGGCTACCGAGAACCCATAGCTGAAAAATGGCTCCCTCTAGAAGAGCCGCAGCAGCTGTGGTAGGAATCCAGCAGAGACACAACACCCCCGGTAGCCTGACACCAGAGGGCCGGAGGGTAGGAGTTGCCTAAACCTCAAATAAGTTGCGGAGTACCGCCTGGCTAAAAGCACTGTCTTGACGGGACTCCCCATTCAAACAGTAATGGGCTGCAAAAGTCTGGCTTGAAGACCAGGTGGCGGCCCGGCAGATGTCTGCCAGCGGAACAGTGCGGAAGTGAGCCACTGATGCGGCCTTAGCCCTGACATGGTGGGCCACAACTCAACCCTGAAACAGGAGGTTGGCCGTCCTGTACGCCCAGGCAATGCAGTCTGCCACCCAGGTGGACAACGTGCGCTTCGAGACCGGTAGCCCCAGCTTACTGGGGTCAAAAGAGACGAAGAGCTCAGGAGCCCTTCGATGTCCCCGCATATGTTCCAAGTAGAAGGCTAATGCCCTTTTACAATCAAGGGTATGCAGAACCGCCTCTGCCCAGCTAGAATGCGGTCTGGGAAAGAATGTCGGAAGAACCACCTCTTGGTTGAGGTGGAACAGAGAGACCACTTTCGGGAGAAACTTGGGGTGGGTGCATAGGACCACCCTGTTCCTATAAAACCGTGTGTACGGTCTTTCTGAAACCAGAGCTTGAAGCTCATTCACTCGCCTGGCAGATGTGAGTGCCACCAGGAAGAGCACCTTCCAGGAGAGGAAGCGCAGATGGCACGCGGACAGTGGCTCAAAAGGTGGGCGAGTAAGCTGTTGCAAGACCACATTCAGATCCCACTCGATTGCTGAAGGACGAACCAGGGGTTTTAGTAGAAGTAGACCTCTGAGGAATCTGGACACCAAGGGGTGAACCGAAAGAAGTTGTCCTTCCACTGGTGAGTGGTGTGCTGACAAAGCGCTCAGCTGAACCCTGACTGAGTTAGATTTGAGGTCTAATTCTGAGAGGTGAAGCAGGTACTGCAACACCACTGGTACAAGGCAAGAGAAAGGGTTTTCATTGTGCTGGTTACACCACACCTCAAATCTATGCCACTTGAAGGCATATGTTTTTCTAGTGGACTGCTTCCTTGAGGCCAGTAACACTTCTTCTACGTTCTTAGGTAGGAGAAGAGGACCCAGCACTACCCTTTCAGCAGCCATGCCATCAGGTTGAGGGACCTGAAGTTGGGATGTAAGATAGAGCCCTGCTCCTGGGACAAGAGGTCAGGCTTCGTCCCCAGAAGGAGTGGGGTTTCCACTGCCAGCTGGAGGAGAAGAGGGAACCAAGGTTGTCTTGGCCATCTCGGGGGTACCAGGATGACTGAGGCCTTGTCCCGAAGGATTTGGAACAGAGTTTGGGCCACCAGAGGCGTGGGAGGAAACACATACAGGAGGCCCACAGACCAGGAGATTAGTAAAGCATCCGCAGCCATTCTTTGGGGATGTGGCTGTCTGGAGCAAATGTTGGTGGTCCACCACTCAAACCTTATAGGTCTTTTGTTACAGAGGATATAGCTACTACTAAATATACTGTTAATTCCTCCAATATATTCTAGGCAATTATTGCACTGAGTTGCAAATTATTTGTACCAATCTCTGTTTTCACTTGTTTCATTTAAATTTTATGAGCCGGGTCTCAGCCTTTATCAGTACATATCTCGGGATTCCCCGTAGTACTAGTCTTACATCAACGACTCCAGCTCATATAAGTTATCTCGTTCATGTATTCAAAACACAACTGAAGAGGGTCTTCTCATTATTGTTTCTTAGACCACAATGTGAATACAAAAAGAAAAGGGATAACTTATCTGGTCATCAAAGTTGCCAAAATATTTAAGATTTGCCCCGGATTTTCCCCATCAGGGGTTCAATGAAATGCTGTAAGAAACAACACATCTTCAATATAATGCCCAAACTAGTAAAACATTCTCTTTAATGTCTTCAGCAATTTTACAGATACCTTACTAATCTGCGGAGACAGCTCCTGCTTGCGTTTCCCGGCGTATATGATGTCGAGCTCAACAGCTTCCCAAAAACGCCGCGCATGCGGAGTAATGACACCCCCGCCATTTAAACAATCACTATTCATCGTCACGTGACCTGATTGATCTATCATTCAAAAAAGGATTCACTATTTAAAGACATGCTCCCCATTCAATGGCATTGTTAAGGCCCCCCTGGGGCTACTGTTCCTAGACGGTATATCCATCGTTGTTCTCTTATTATTAATGATTGTTCCCGGGATTTTCCATTTTGTCCTGTAAGTACTCGATCTAGACAAAAACATCGGAGATCTTCAAAAATATGTTTGTATTGCAAACAATGTGCTACTATTGGGGCTTCATATACTTTACACCGCAATCGGCTCCGATGTTCATTTATTCGAGTCTTGAATGTTCTAGTTGTTTTACCAATGTATACCAATTGACAAGGGCATCTTATGACGTAGGACAAAATGGAAAATCCCGGGAACAATCATTAATAATAAGAGAACAACGATGGATATACCGTCTAGGAACAGTAGCCCCAGGGGGCCTTAACAATGCCATTGAATGGGAGTAAGCATCTTGAACTTTTCCTTCTCTAGGAATATGTTGAGGTTTCTGAGGTCTAGAATATGTCGAAGGCCACCGGTTCTTTTGGGTACCAGGAAATACCTGGAGTAGAACCCCTGACCTTGCAAGTGGGGAGGCACAGGCTCCACCGCCCTGTCCACCAACAGACCTTGGAGCTCCTGAAGGAGAAGATCTGTGTGCAGGGGAGGCCTTGGAGGCTCCCCTGCAAAGTATGGAGGAGGCAGTTGTTGGAAGTGTAGTAGATAGCCCTTGTGGACTATGCTTAACACCCAAATGTCTCCAGTGATGAGTGGCCACTGGTGGGCAAACAGGGCGAGGCGACCTCCTGTGCAGGGTTGGGAGAGCAGGGACGGAGAGGCTATGCCTAAGGAGTCAAAAAACCCCACCCTGCTGAGTGGGAGCAGGGGCCGGAGGCTTGGGGGTCCTCTGCCTACGGGGTCCATTACCCTGCCCCTTGGCTTATTTATTTATTTATTTAACTGCATTTATATCCCGCTTTTCACCGGGTCAAAGCGGTGTAACATATAACATAGGGGGGGGGCAATTTTTTTCTTTTTTGGGGGGGAGGGGCCATCATCAAGGGGCAACAATTAATGATTTAGGTAGACATGGACATGTATACGGTCATGTAGATAGGGTGGTATTTCTGTTCAGAGATGTTCACGGAATAGGATTGTCTTGAGCTGTTTCTTGAATGATGTGATGTCAGCGTTGTTCCTGATGTGGTTTGGTAGAGAGTTCCAGAGGGATGGAGCATAAAGTTCGAAGGCTCTGTTGCAGGTCCGTTGTGTGGATTTGGTTCTTTTGTGGGGGACGACGATAGAGTTATTGGAGGAGTGTCTGGTTGATCTGTTGTGGGATGGGCGAGGCAGTAGGGAGTGGAGTGAGGTGTTCCGTGTTTGGTGGATAGTTTTGTGGATGAGTAGGATAGCTTTGTACTTGATTCTTGCTTGTATTGGAAGGAAGTGGAGGTCTCTTAGGATTGGGGTGATGTGGTCCCGTTTTTTTGCATTCTGAATAATCCTTGCTGTAGTATTTAAGGCAGTTCGGAGGGGGGTTGAGTGTGAGGCAGGAAGTCCATGATAGATTATGTTGCAGAAATCCAGATGAGGGAGTGTCACAGCTTGCATTACTGTCCTGAAGTCATGAGGTTCTAGGAGGGGTCGGAGGCGTTGAACAGTTTTGGCTTTGTGGAATATCATCCCAGCGGTTTTGTTGATTTGTTGTTTAAAGGTGAGAGCTTGGTCAATGATGACGCCTAGATATCTTATGTGGGGCTGGATTTGGATTTGCGTGGTTCCCATGTTGAGGTGGGTAGGTGGTTTGAAGTCGGGTTCTTTTGTCACTATAAGGGCTTCGGTTTTCTTTATGTTGATGGATAGATTGTTCTCCTGTAGCCAGTTGGCCACGTCGTTGAAGCAGGCTGATAGCTGGTCGTTTTTTGGGTTGGTGGTTGTAATCGGTGCATAGAGCATTATGTCGTCTGCATAGATGTGGAAGTTAATGTTGTGGGTGCGTATGATTGAGCATAGCGGACGGAGATATATGTTGAACAACATGGCTGATAGGGTGGATCCTTGGGGTACTCCTTGAAGTTGTTGGTAGGGGGGCGAGGTTGTGGAGCGGGTGCGGATCCGTTGCTGTCTGTTGGTTAAATAGGATCTGAACCATTGGAGTACAGTGTCTTTGATTCCAATTGATTGTAGTCTGCGTATGAGGATTTCGTGGGAGATTGTGTCAAAGGCCGCTGATATATCCAGGAAGATCAGGATGTATCCAGATTGTTTCTCTTGGGTTCCAATGATGAGAGTGTTCATTAGAATGGTCATGAGGGTCTCGACTCCATGTAGTGGTCGGAAACCGTGTTGCTGCGGGTCAAGTATGTCGTTGGTGTCCAGATGATCTTGAAGCTGGCGTTGGACTATCTTTTCTATTATCTTGGTGGCGAGGGGGAGGCTTGCAACTGGTCTGTAGGAGGTGGGGTCCAGGGGGTCCAGATTGTTCTTCTTTATGGTTGGTCGAATGATTGATGTTTTGAGGGCATCTGGTATGTATCCTTGTTTAAAGGATTCGTTTAAGATGTGGGTTAATGGGGCACTCAGGTCTTCCTTGGTTTTCTTTATCCATTCCGTAGGGCAGGGGTCTAGCAGGGAGGTAGTGGTGTTCAGACAGGAGATGGTGGAAGATATCTCTTCTTTTGATGTTTCATTGAATGTATTCCAGTCTACGTTTATGGTGGTGCTGGGATATGTCCCTGTGGTTGTAGCGCAGAGGTAAGGTTGTTGAGGTTGCTGGAATTGTTTGTATTGTCGGGCCAGGAGATCCGAGGGGATATCTGGGAGTTGATCGGAAGTGGTCGGTGCCTTCGTCAGTTTTTTGGCAATTTGGAAGAGTTCTCGAGGTTTGTTTACAGCTGTTGTGATGATTTTGGTGTGGTAGTTTCTCTTCGCATTGTCGGTCTCCGAGTGGTAGGTAGTGAGTTCGTAGAGGTATTGCTTTTTGTCTATTTCAGTTTTGGTTTTCCTCCATTTTCTTTCTGCTCTTCTAAGTTTTGTTTTTAGTTTCCGGAGGTCAGGGGTAAACCGGCGGGCCTTTGAGGAGATGGGTTTGTTGCTGGTTTTGCTTAGAGTTGCACTGGATGCTGAGGAGATTGTGGTGTTCCAGTTGTTTATGAGGTCGTCAAGGTTGTTGGAATTCGTAAGTAGGTTAGGTAGGGTTAGTGTCAGGAAGTCTTCTTTGTTGAATGCTTTGAATCTCCGTGTGTGTTGAGTGTTTCCGGTGTTTGTGTTTGGTTGATATGCGTGGGAGAGGTGGATGATGTAGTGGTCTGATCATGGGACTGGTGAGATTGTTGGACTGCTGCATGAGGAGGATGTTTGGGAGTTCAGAAATATGAGGTCCAGTGTGTTTCCTTTTTCGTGCATTGGTTCCTTTATGATTTGTGTCAGGTTCATTGCTGTCATGGCGTTGAGGAATGTTTCTGTTTGTGTGTCTTGGAGGGATGGGAGATTGAAGTCTCCCAATATAATTGGTTCTTTTGATGGATCAATGCTCTCGGAGATGAGGTGTAGTATCCTTGGTAGGTCAGAGTATGCAGCGGGTGTTCTGTAGACCAGGCATATCGTGAGGTGTTTGTTAGTGAGGGTGAGGATGTCTGCTTCATTGGAGGTTTCAGAGGCGTGGGTCCGTAGGTGGAGGGTGTCCTTTGCAATGATGGCTACGCCTCCTCCTTTTGCGTGTGTTCGGGAACAGTGATGAAAGCTGTATCCGGTTGGTGTCAGTTGGTTCATTATTACCGTGTCGGTTTCTGTTAGCCAGGTTTCCGTTATACATAGGATGTCAATGTTCTCAGATATGATCAGGTCTTGCAGCATGTGGTATTTGTTCCTGGCGGAGCGTGCGTTTATGAGTGAGATGGAGAGGTGCAGGTGGCTGGTGTGATTGGTGGTTTGGGTTGGAGTGTGGTATGTGTGTGTTTGGTTGTGTGTGCTGCCGCAGATGTTTGTGGGTTGAGGTGCTGTGGTTCCCGTGTATGGGAGGTCAATGGGTGCGGTTGGGTGTGGGTATGGCGTCTGTGCAGAGGAGGTTGTGCAGGGTAGTGTGTCTGCGTAGAGAGGATTGCTGAGTGTGCTTGGGTGGGGGTATAGTGTTAGGATAGGAGTGAGAAAGTAGATGGGGGTTAGGAAGAGCGGTATGGTGTATCAGAGTACCTGGGCTTTTGAGGCGGTGTGGTCTCTTTCCTGTAGATTTGCTGGAGCTTTGGATCTTCCGGTGTTTGTCCTGTTGAGCTGCTTGCCACTGTGGTTTTTTCAGAAATGGTTGTCGGGTGTGTTGAGGCTGGTAACAGGAGCCGGCGTGCTCACTTGTGTTCCAGGGAGCTCTCGTTCAGCGGTACTTGGGGATGCGTTTGTCGATGGTACTGGTGCCGGCGAGCTCAGACCCGATCAGGGGAGCTCGAGCCAGGTGTGGATGAAGGAGCTGTGCTTTGCTTGCGTTCCTGGACGTTTCTCTCAGTGGAGGGTGTATGCTGCGGTTATCTTTTCGGGCCTGCAGGGCCGCGCCTAAGGGCCACGCCAAAGGGCCCTCTGGCGAGGCCCTCAGGCGCGGGCGCGCCCCGCAGGGACGCCGCTTATATGCAGAGCGGGGTGCTTTTTTTCAGCTGCTCCCACTGCCCCGATTGGGCAGGAGACCTCCCACTGCCCCGATTGGGCAGGAGTGCACCGGGGGAAGGCTGTGCGGCTAAGCGGCTCCCTCGGGGTAGGGACGCCGCTTATATGCAGAGCGGGGTGCTTTTTTCAGCTGCTCCCACTGCCCCGATTGGGCAGGAGACCTCCCACTGCCCCGATTGGGCAGGAGTGCACCAGGGGAAGGCTGTGCGGCTAAGCGGCTCCCTCGGGGTAGGGACGCCGCTTATATGCAGAGCGGGGTGCTTTTTTCAGCTGCTCCCACTGCCCCGATTGGGCAGGAGACCTCCCACTGCCCCGATTGGGCAGGAGTGCACCGGGGGAAGGCTGTGCGGCTAAGCGGCTCCCTCAGGGTAGGGACACCGCTTATATGCAGAGCGGGGTGCTTTTTTCAGCTGCTCCCACTGCCCCGATTGAGCAGGAGACCTCCCACTGCCCCGTTTGGGCAGGAGTGCACCGGGGGAAGGCTGTGCGGCTAAGCGGCTCCCTCGGGGTAGGGAAGCCGCTTATATGCAGAGCGGGGTGCTTTTTTTCAGCTGCTCCCACTGCCCCGATTGGGCAGGAGTGCACCGGGGGAAGGCTGTGCGGCTAAGCGGCTCCCTCGGGGTAGGGACGCCGCTTATATGCAGAGCGGGGTGCTTTTTTTCAGCTGCTCCCACTGCCCCGATTGGGCAGGAGACCTCCCACTGCCCCGATTGGGCAGGAGTGCACCGGGCTTGCTGACCCCGAGGGGCAGCTTGAGCAGCCTGGTACTGTGGGTACTGTTTGTAGGCAGTGCCCTTCCTCAGGTAAAAGGGCTTTTTACCCGAGCCCTTCTTTTTGTGAGAAGGGGCAGAAGTCTTCCTAGACAGCCTTGTCCTCGTGAGGTGCTCGGTTTCGAGCTGTGCGGCCTTCTCGGTCATGGGCTTGCCAAAAAGGTTCTCACCTCAGCAAGGGACATCAACAAACTTGTCCTGAACCCCTAGCCCGAGGACAAGGACTTGAACCTCTGCAAGGGTTCCCCGGAGAGACCAGCAGAGAACCCGGCCAGCTCCTTGGCCAGGTCTCGCAAGTACATGCCCATGTACAGCTGGTAAGACTGGACACGGCAAGCAAGCATCGAGCCCTGGAAGCACTTTCTACCAAAACCATTGAGGTTTCGTGCCTCCCTGCCAGGGGGCACCGCGGAGTGCATCTTCTGACTTTTCAGCCGATGCATGGTCGATTCCACCACCATGGAATGGTGTGGTAGTTGCGCCTTCTGAAAGCCAGGACTCTTCCGGAGTCGATAGATCGAATCGACCCGCTTGCTTAGAACCGGCGCCAAGGCCGGTGTCTCCCACATCCGGAAGAGGAGCCGTTCCAGCATCAGAGGAACCAGAACAGTAAAGGCCTCCTTCGGAGGAGAGTCGTACTGTAGGGCTTCGAGCTCCTCGGCTCGAGGCTCCTCCTCGGGGTCCGCAAGGATAGCCAACGCGGTGGCCATATCCCAGACGAACTCTGAGAACCGGGTATCCTGCGGGGGGGGGGGGATCTACTCCAGGGCTCAGACTGCGGTGAGTCCGACGGGACGCACCGAGTCCGGAAGGTGTCAGGGGACTCCTCGTCCTCCGTCTCCCAGGCGGACTCGTCCGATGAGGAATCGGGGTCTGACCGCGCGAGGCCTGTGAGCACCCGCCCCGACGCCAAAGGCACCGGCGTCGATGCCCTCGGTCCCGAACAGAAGGTCGAGGGAGACCGCGACCGAGGTCGACCTCGAGCCTTTATGGTCTCGAGTATCGGCTCGGTCTCCGGGGTCGACTTCGATGTCGATGTCCCGGTGGTCGGGGCAGATGCGCCATACAGGCTGGCCATCAGTGCCCGCTGCTGTTCCATGAAGGTAGACAGTCTGCTCTCCAAGGCTGTCAGCCTGAGATCCAGCTCAGGAGACTCAGCAGCCCCTGATTCGGGCCCCGGTGGCGCCGGGCCCGACATCGGCTCTCTGGGAGGAGAGTCCATGAGGACGACAGGACTTACGTGTCCAGCAGACTCTGGCTCCACTCGAGGTACTTTGGGAGGCTTCTCCTGTTCCACGGACCCGGGGCAACGGTCGGGGGTCTGAGACCTAGCTCTCGAGGAGCCAGGGACCTCTTCCGACGACGCCCTCGCGAGCTGCTTCTTCCTCTTTCGTTCCCGGTCGGGGGACCCCCTGTCCGAGGAGCCCCGACGGTGCTCGGGATCCGATTCCCGAGATGTCGAGGCCTCAGACGAGGTCCGGGCCCGGCCGGAGGCTGAGTCAGAAAAAAGCCTTTCCGTTTGGTGCTGACGACTTCGAAGTGCCTTGGAAGACATTTTTCCACATGGTCCACACGTCTTAGGAACGTGGTCAGGACCGAGGCACCGAAGGCAGCAGTCGTGTGTGTCGGTGAGAGACATTAGCTTCTTGCAGCGATCACACTTTTTGAACCCACTGGAAGCCATCGGGGAAAAAAGAGTCCCCGCGAGGTTAAAGGACCGGCCTTCCAGGGAAAAAGAAAAAAAGGGCGTGAACCGAAAAAAGAAGATCGGACTCGATACCGGTGTACCGAAACCGGCGGGAGGGGAACTGGCATCGAACTGGAGAAAAAATAGCGAAGGAATCGCCAAAAAATCTAACAATTTTCCGGGAGGACTAGGACACACGTCCGGTGGGCTTCACGGAAAAAGAGAGACTGAGCAAGATGGCACCTTTAGGCGGGAAGGGAACCGCGCATGCGTGCCTGCATTCCCAAAGGCTTTCTTGTAAAGCTGGGGAAATGCTCCGCAGGGGCTTCATCGACGTCGATGTCACCCCATATGTGAGGACAGCGTAGTTACTCACCTGTAACAGGTGTTCTCCAGGAGCAGCAGGAATCAGTCCTCACTTATGGGTGACGTCGGCGCCGACGGAGCCCTCGCGGAGCAATTTTCCCCAGCTTTCAAAGAAAGCCTTTGGGAATTGCAGCGCGCATGCGCGGTAGTCTTCCCGCCCGAAGGTGCCATCTTAGCCAGTCAGATGACATAGCTAAAAAGACAGCATAAAAATTTGCAAAAAGAACATAAGCAGACGATTGCAACTCCAAGGGGAGGAGGGAGGGTAGTGAGGACTGATTCCTGCTGCTCCTGGAGAACACCTGTTACAGGTGAGTAACTACGCTTTCTCCAGGACCAAGCAGGAAGTCAGTCCTCACTTATGGGACTCCCAAGCTCAAGGCTACCGGAGACCCTAAGCACAAAAATGAGCTCCCTCTAGCTCAGCAGCACAGAAGGATAGAATCTTCGCTGAATTATCACCCACCGGTAGCCCACATCCGGGATGGAGGGTAGGAGTTGCTCAGACCTCAAAGAGATTACGGAGGACTGCCTGTCCGAAAGCACTGTCCCTACGGGACTCCCTCTCGAGACAGTAATGGACCGCAAAAGTCTGGCTCGAAGACCAAGTAGCGGCCCGGCAGATGTCTGCCAGCGGAACAGAGCGGAGGTAAGCCACTGACGTGGCCTTTGCCCGAACGCAATGAGCCGTGACTCGACTTTCTAAGGCGAGTCCGGCTGCCCCATAAGCCCAAGAGATACAGTCCGCAACCCAGATGGACAGAGTACGCTTGGAGACCGGGAGCCCCAATTTATTGGGGTCAAAGGACACAAAAAGCTGCGCAGCTTTACGGTGCTCCCGCGTACGGTCAAGGTAGAAGTTCAACGCCCTTCTACAGTCCAGGGTATGGAGGACCGTCTCAGCTCGGCTGGAGTGTGGTCTGGGAAAGAAGGTTGGAAGTACCACCTCCTGATTCAAGTGAAAAGGGGAGACCACTTTAGGCAGAAACTTTGGGTGAGTCCGTAGGACTACCCTATTCTTGTAGAACCGAGTGTAGGGGGGATCAGACACGAGGGCCTGTAATTCACTTACGCGCCTAGCGGAAGTGAGGGCTATCAAGAACAGCGTTTTCCAAGACAGAAAACGGAGAGAGCAGGTAGCCATAGGTTCAAAAGGCGGACAGGTGATCCGCTGTAAAACCACATTCAGGTCCCAGTCAGGCGCTGGCGGGCGCAGAGGTGGTTTAAGTAGTAGGAGACCTCGGAGAAACCTCGCTACGAGAGGGTCGTTGGAGAGAGGTCTGCCGTCCACCGGCACATGATGTGCGGAAAGAGCACTGAGGTGAACTTTGACGGAGTTGGACTTAAGTCCCAGATTAGAGAGGTGTAGCAAGTACTGTAAGATCACCGACACCGGGCAGGAGAAGGGATCCTGAGACTGTTGGGTACACCAGACTGCAAAGCGACGCCATTTAAGGGCGTAGCATTTGCGGGTAGAAGGCCGTCGCGAAGCCAAGACGACCTCCTCCACCTCTGCCGGCAAGAGGAGAGGAGCAAGGACTACCCTCTCAGCAGCCAGGCCATGAGGTTGAGAGACCTGAGGTTGGGGTGCAGTAGGGACCCCTGATCCTGGGTGAGGAGATCCGGTTGTACCCCCAGAGGGATTGGAGCCTCCACCGCCAGTTGCAGCAAGAGCGGAAACCACGGCTGCCTGGGCCAGCGAGGGGCCACCAGGATCATGAAAGCTTTGTCTCGGAGAACCTTGAAAAGGGTCCGAGAGACTAACGGGATGGGAGGGAAAGCGTACAGAAGGCTCCCCGACCATGAGATCAGAAAGGCGTCCGCCGCCACCCGAAGGGGGTGAGGCTGACGAGAGCAGAAGCGAGGAAGCTGCCGGTTGTGAGGACTGGCAAAGAGATCCACTGTGGGGAGGCCCCACCTGAGGAAGAGCTTCTGAACGATCAAGGGGTCCAGACGCCACTCGTGCGGCTGGAGGACCCTGCTGAGTTTGTCCGCCAGGCAATTTTCTTGGCCCGGGAGATAAACTGCCTTGAGGAGAATGCCGTGACTGACGGCCCAAGAGCAGAGCTTCTGTGCCTCCCGGCAGAGGAGGAAGGAGCCCGTGCCCCCCTGCTTGTTCACGTAGAACATGGCAACTTGATTGTCCGTCTGGACAAGGACGGACTGTTGGGAGGTCAGGTGGGAGAAGGCCTTGAGAGCCAGGCGGATCGCCCTGAGCTCCAGGAAGTTGATCTGCTGAGCAGACTCCCACTTGGTCCAGAGGCCCTGAGTACGTGCCTCTTGGCAATGGGCTCCCCAGCCCAGGAGGGAGGCATCGGTGGTCAGCACCCGGGTCGGCTGAGGTGACTGGAAAGGCATTCCCAATACCAGGTTCGGCTGCCGGAGCCACCACCGGATAGACGAGACCAGCGGCTCGGAGACGCGCACCAGGTCTGCTAGGCCGCCCGTGGCCTGTCGCCACTGCTGGCGGAGACACCACTGAGCAGGCCGCATATTCAGGCGGGCATTGGGGGTCACATGGACGGTGGAAGCCATATGGCCGAGCAGTCTCAGGAAGCGCCTGGCGGAGACCAGGGGCTGGCTGCGAAAGCGGTCGGCTAGGTCCATGAGCCGCTGAGCCCTGTCGAGCGGTAGGTACGCTCGCGCCTGAGGGGTGTACAGCCTTGCGCCGATGAACTCGAGATCCTGTGAGGGGAGCAAAGTGGACTTTGCGAAGTTGATGACAAAGCCCAAGTGCTGCAGCAGAGTCACCGTGCGGCACGTGGCGGTGGTGACCTCCTGAGCGGATGCTGCTCTGATGAGCCAGTCGTCGAGGTACGGAAAAACATAGAGGCCGTGAAGCCGGAGATGGGCCGCCACGACCGCGAGACATTTTGTGAAGACTCGCGGTGCGGAGGACAGGCCGAAGGGCAGTACTCTGTACTGGTAATGATTTCCTGCCACCACAAACCTTAGGTATTGGCGGTGGCTTGGGTGGATGAGGATGTGCGTGTAAGCATCCTTTAGATCCAAGGAGCATAGCCAATCTCCCTGCTGGAGGTAGGGCAGAAGGATTCCAAGGGTAAGCATTTTGAACTTCTCCCGCACAAGGAACTTGTTGAGGTTGCGCAAGTCCAGGATGGGTCGGAGGCCTCCTGTTCTCTTTGGTATCAGAAAATACCTTGAATAGAAGCCCTGACCTCTCAGGTGGTGTGGCACCGGTTCCACCGCCTGATCCTGCAGAAGACCTGCTAACTCCTGAAGGAGCAACTCCCTGTGCAGAGGGGGGCGCGGAGGCTCTCCCGGAAAATAGGAGGGAGGGACCTGATGGAAGTGGAGAAGGTAGCCCTCTCGCACGACCTGAAGCACCCAGGCATCTGCGGTGATGCTGGACCACCTGTCGGCGAAGTGAACCAGCCGGCCTCCGGTGCTGGGGGGAACCAGCGGGGGGGGAGAGGCTATGCTGAGCGAGTCAAAAACCCCCACCCTGCTGAGCAGGGGCTGGTGGCGCAGGCTTGGGGGCTTGCTGCCTACGGGACCCGTTACCCCGTCCCTTGGCCTGCTGGCCCTGTTGGGGAGCTGCAGGGGCCTGATAATGGGGGTATTGTTTGTAGGCAGCCGCCTTCCTCGGGTAAAAGGTCTTTTTTCCCGAGCCCTTCTTTTTCTGGGAAGGGGCGGAGGTCTTCCTAGAAAGGCTGGTCCTGGTGAGAGTCTCAGTCTCAATTTGTGCAGCCTTTTCCGCCATGGGCTTGCCAAAGAGGTTTTCGCCTCGGCAGGGGACATCGACCAACTTGTCCTGTACCCAGGGCTCAAGGTCGGACGACTGAAGCCAAGCCTGTCGGCGGGCACCGATGCCGGCTGCGGCTACTCGAGCCGAGGCTTCAAAGCCATCATAGGCTGCTCGGGACATGAACTTTGAGCATTCCCGAATACCTGTGGACAAGGCTAGGAACCTCCGCAAGGGTTCCTCGGACAAACCAGCGGAGAAGCCGGCTAGCTCTTTAGCCAGATCCCTGAGATACATGCCCATGTAGAGCTGGTAAGTCTGGACACGACAGGCGAGCATAGAGCCCTGGAAGCACTTTTTGCCAAGGCCATCCAGGTTACGGGCCTCCCTTCCAGGAGGCACCGAGGAGTGCATCTTCTGGCTCTTAAGACGATGCATGGCCGATTCCACTACCATGGAATGGTGTGGCAACTGCGCCTTTTGAAAGCCAGGGCTCTTGCGGACTCGATAGATAGAATCGACCCGCTTGCTCAGGACCGGCGAGGAGGCCGGACTCTCCCACATGCGGAAGAGTAGTCGTTCCAGCATAGGAGGAACCGGCACAGTAAAGTGCTCCCTCGCGGGAGAGTCATACTGGAGGGCGTCGAGCTCTTCGGCTCGAGGCTCCTCCTCGGGGTCCGCAGGGAAGGCCAAAGCCTTGGCCATATCCCTAACGAAATCCGAGAACCGGGCATCCTCCGGGGGGGACTGCTTCCGAGGCTCGGACTCCGGAGAGTCCGATGGGACACACCGAGTCCGGAAAGAATCAGGTGACTCTTCCTCCTCAGACTCCCAGACCGACTCCGACGAGGACTCGGTGGGGTCGGCTCGGGCAGGGTGCGGCGCCAGCCGCCCCGACGCCGAGGGAGTCGGCGTCGGCGACCTCGGTCCCGAACGGGAGGCCGAGGGCGACCTCGACCGAGGATCGACTCGAGTTCTCATCGACTCGAGGATCGGCTCGGTCTCCGGGGTCGACTTGGACGTCGACGTCCCGGCGGTCGGGGCAGCGACGCCAGCGAAGCCAGCGAGCAGTGCCCGCTGCTGGTCCATGAAGGCAGACAATCTGCTCTCCAAGGCCGTCAACCTGAGTCCGAGCTCAGGCGACCCAGCAGCCCCCGACTCGGGCCCCGACGGCGTCGGGCCCGACGTCGGCTGACGCGGAGGCGAGTCCAGAAGGACAACAGGACTTACCCGGGCAGGCATCTCCGACTCCAGGCGAGGTCGCTTCGGGAGATGTTCCTTCTCCAAGGACCCGGGCGGCTGTCGGGGCTATGCGACCTGGCCCTCGCGGAGCCAGGAGCGTCCACCGACGCCGCCCTCGCGGGTTTTTCCTTCCGTCGATGGTCCCCGGAGGGAGAACCCCGGTCGGAGGAGCTCCGTCGACGGTCCGAACTGGAGCCTTTCGACAGTGAGGCCTCCGACGAGGTCCGGGTACGGCTGGGGTCAGCGAAGATTCTTTCGCGCTGATGCCGCCGACTTCTCAACGCCTTCGAGGACAGTTTGCTGCAGGGCCCACAGATCAGTTCCTCGTGATCTGGGCCCAGGCAGCGGAGGCAAAGGTCGTGTGAGTCGGTGAGTGACATATTTCGGTCACACCGACCACACCGCTTAAAGCCACTGGCAGCCATCGGGGGAAAAAGGGCCCCTGCGAGGTCAAAGGACCGGGCTGCCAGGGAAAAAACGAAAACGAAAGCTGACTAAGTCAGAAAAACCGAAAAACCGTTAGAGGACTCGAGACCGGCGTCGCGAGTCCGGGCGGGAAAACGACCGGCGTCGAACCGAAAGAAAAAAGGATAAATACAGAGGAAAATCAACTTTTTCGCGGGGACAAGACGGGGACGTCTGTAGGGCTCCGCGGAAAAAAGAAGACTGGCTAAGATGGCACCTTCGGGCGGGAAGACTACCGCGCATGCGCGCTGCAATTCCCAAAGGCTTTCTTTGAAAGCTGGGGAAAATTGCTCCGCGAGGGCTCCGTCGGCGCCGACGTCACCCATAAGTGAGGACTGACTTCCTGCTTGGTCCTGGAGAATGACTTCCTGCTTGGTCCTGGAGAATCAGACAGCTCCCGAGACGTCGAGGCTTCTGACGAGGTCCGGACCCGGGTGGATGCAGATTCGGAGAAAATCCTTTCATGCTGCTGCTGACTACTCCTGAGTTCCATACAAGACATCTTGCTGCACGAGCCAAAAGTCATCGGGTCATGGTCGGCCCCGAGGCAGCGGAGATAGCAGTCATGTTTGTCAGTGAGGGACGTCATCTCTCAGCACACCCTTGATGTGTTTTTCTTGACTGAAACTTGGCTGAGGGACGGTGAGACGCCCCTCCTTAACCGCTGCCTGCCTCCAGGCTATTCCGCCTTTTCCACCTCTTGCCGACGCAGGAGCGGTGGAGGGGCTGCAGTCCTCTGTCGCTCCTCCCTCCCTCTCCAAGAACAATCTTCTCCTATCCTTCTCTATCCCGAATCCCTGCTTCTTCGCCTAAACCCGTCCCCCCCCCCCTTCACTTTCTCCTCCTCTACGCTCCCCGTATCCTGTCACCCCCACTGTGGGACTCCCTTCTTTCGACCATATCTGAAGCCTCCCTCATATTTCCTCAACTCCTGATCCTTGGAGACTTTAATGTCCATGCCGATTCCCCTTCCTCTCCTCGGGACCATGCCTTTCTTACTCTCCTATCTGATCTTTCCCTTCTTCAGTTTGTTTCTTTCCCTACTCACACGGCCGGTCACTCTCTCGACCTCATTATCTCTCACTCTGCTTCCCCTCTTGTTCCTTCCTCCCTTACCTCCCTCCCTCTTTCTTGGTCAGATCATTTCTGCCTTACCTTTTCCATCTCCCTCCCCTCTCCTCCTCCCCATCCTAGTCCCCCCCTATCCCACTCCCCCCCTGTTTCGTCATATCACCCCTAACACCCTCCTTCAATTCCCCCCTTCCAATGTCCTTCTGCCTGCAGACTTCCACCTTCTTCCCGTTGACACCATGGTTCACATCTGGAACACAACCCTCTCGACCGCGCTTGACAACCTTTCCCCTCTTTGGCCCCGTCCCACCCCTCATCGTCCTCACCACCACCCTTGGTTTCACCCAGGCTGCCTTTCCCACTGCAGGCATCTCCGCCATGCTGAGCGAATCTGGCGCAAACAACCTTCGCCCCTCAATCTGGATCGTTTCCGTACCTGTCACCGGCACTACCGCACTCTCCTTCACTCTGCCAAACAAGACTACCTCGCCACTATTATTTCCACCTCCTCTAACTCCTCCCATTGGTTGTATTCTGTGCTCCACTCCCTTTCCGCTCCCCACTCCTTCTCCACCCCCTCCCCTCCCCTGCTACTCCCAATCCTGCATCCCTAGCCTCGTACTTCGCCTCCAAGGTCCTCTCCCTCCGTCTCTCCTTCCCTTCATGCCCTCCCCCTCTCTCCCCTCCTCCTCTGGTTCCATCCTCTCCTCCTCCTCCTCTCTCCCTTCCCCCTCCTTCGCCTCCTTCCCTCTCTCATCAGTGGTCCTCCTTTGATCCTATCACAGCCGAAGCCCCTTCCAGGGCCTTTGCCTCTATCTGGAAAACCTATTGCTCCGCAGAGCCTATCCCCTCCCACTGGCTTTTTGATTCTTCTTTGGCTCTCTCTCCTCACATCCTCTCCCTTTTCAATTCCACTCTCTCCTCCAGCACTTTCCCCACCCTCTGGAAGCATGCCATCATTTGTCCCATTCCAAAGAAGGGCCCTTTGTCATCTTCCTCCCCCTCCAGCTGGCATCCCATTTCTAACCTCCCCTTTCTCTCCAAGCTCTTGGAGAAACTTGCATTCACTCAACTGTCTTCTCACCTCAAATACTCCCTCACCCTACACCCCCGGTAATCATGTTTTCGCCTCTGCCACAGCACGAAGTCTATTCTTCTCTCATTCCTCAACCATCTTCACGCTGCTCACGATCATGGTTCTTTCTCTCTTGCAGTCTCCCTCGATCTTTCCACCGCCTTTGACCTGGTGGATCACCGCACCCTTGTCTCACGTTTGCACAATGCTGGACTTGCCGGCTCCGTCCTTCACTGGTTTTACTCTTCCTCTCCTGTCGGTCCTTTTCAGTCCTCTCAGGGTCTACCTTCTCCCCTTCTACCCCTCTCCTATGCGGCGTTCCCCAAGGCTCTGTTCTTGCACCCCTCCTGGTTCAATGTCTTCCTCGCCCCCCTCGCTCTCTTGGTCCAACAACACGGTGTTTCTGCCTATTACTACGCGGACGACATCCTCCTCCTCCACCACACTGATTCCACTGCCCCTGATATCACCCCTCTCAACAACTTCTCTCTTCCGTGACCTCTTGGCTCTCCTCTAATTTCCTCCACGTTAACCCTTCAAAAACCTCAGCTAATTGGTTCACCTGAGGAAGTTCTGCCCCCCCCCCCTCCTTTGGTCCCTCTGCTCTCCTCTTCTCCTATCCCTGTCATCACTTCTCTACGCTATCTTGGTGTCACCCTTGACTCTTCCCTTTCCTTTAAAGATCACATCTCCTCTGTGGTTCAATGCTCTTTTTTCACCCTAAAGCAACTTCGTGCCATCCGTCCCTTTCTTACCCCTCTTCCATGACCACTCTGCTCCTTTCCCTTGTCATATCACGACTGGATTAGTGTAACGTCTTCTGTCACCCTATGCTGTGGACCTTGCTGGTTAGGCAGGGCACCGCGCTGGGGCTTGTGCTTAACTGACTTAGTTATGCTGTGGAGGGTCTTGCTTGGCCCTCTGGGAGTTGTAGTTGTTGATTGCCAGTTAAAGAACTAGTCGTGGAACGGTGGTAAGGTTTAACACGGGATTTATTTCCCCCTCCAAGAGGATTCTTTGCCGTGGTAGAAATAAAGGAAACACAAGCCCTTCTGGGCATGTAACAAAAGGAACAAAAATTAGGAACAAAAGTAGCTTCTCTTCAGCTCATTAACAGGTAAAGTAAAAGTAAATTAAACAGTCCTTCATAAGCACAAAAACCCTTTTCTTTACTGTTTTAGGCTTAATCAGTTCTTACTTCTTTTCATCGTAGTGAGGAAATGCTATCCGCTACTGTAAGCGTACAGTCCATGTATTCAGTACTTGGCTGAGCTTCTGATATCTCACACTGCATATCCTCGTCACATGCTTTTAACACTTCTTCCCTTTCAACATTAGGGACGTCATCCAACAATCTCTCTCTACTCTACCGGGACTCTCTTCCTCCCTCTGTGAGAGTGTGCTGGATACAATTACCACATTCACTATAATGCTTCTGGTGAGAGCCTTTCCACTGCTGGTAGCTGTTAGGTGAGTTATAACATTCCCTTGCACCTCTATTAGGGTAAATTGGCTTACCTCTAGGCTCTGACTGGCTCAGGTTCCTGTGTACAGCTGTAGCTGCTGAGGAAACATGAAACGGCAGTTTTGCAGGCACTCAGCTTCTTAAATCCTCTCCAGATATAAAAACTTCTTCTGGCAAAAAGCCTTTATCCCTCTCATACCTGGTATAAGGGTAAGAAATCTTATTTATATCTCTCAAGCTGGCTTTGTAGGGCTCTGGCGTTTCTGTGTACTGCCTTCTATTGCCGACCCCTGGACTTGCCCTTTCAGGCTGGAAATAAAACTTCTTGGCTTTTACCGTTCTCCCCACGGCTCCGTTCCAACCTGGGCTTTTCCCAACACGTTCTGGGCTCCTCTGATATCCAAAGCTTCCTGTCCTGGCTTTGCTACCTCCTCTGTAGCTCCTTCTACGTCTGCCGTTGCTTTCACTCTCAAACTCTGATTCCAGCTGTCTCTGATTCTCTCCCAAGCACTCGTGGTAATCAGTCAGGCTCTCATTCAAGCTCCCGTAGTGATTCTCCTGCAGGCTCTCCCTAACTGCTTGTGAGTTGTGCTTATCTACGTACTCCCGAGCTCCACCTCCCCCCAGCTGGCTTGCATCAGGTGATGACCTACTAGCCTTTCTGCTGCCTGGGTGTGTCTCTCTGGCTCGTGACCACATTTGTTTCTGTTGCCCATAGCAACTTCCTGACATGTGTTTACTTAAAACGTCAGTGTCAGCCTGATTCACTGCCTCTCTGTCTATCTCCATGGGCTCTGTTGGATCTGCTCTGTGACACTTCCTAGCCGGCCTTCCCCAGTCACAACTTCACCGCCTGCAACACGTTCAAAACACCGCCGCCTGCCTTCTTACTCACGGCTCCCGTTTCGACCACATCACCCCTATTCTTATCCGCTGGCACTGGCTCCCCGTACCCTACCAGATTCAATTCAAGTTTCTCATTTTTTGTTCATAGGTCGATCCACACTGGAATCCCCCTTTACCTCGCTGATCTGGCCCATCTTCACTCCTCTCACCGTCCTCTCCGCTCCTTTCTCGTAAATTGCATGTCTCTCCCTTCCCCATCCGAGGCCCATCTGGAATCTACCCGTTCCTCTGCCTTCTATTTCCTCGGCCCTCGTCTGTGGAACTCACTCCCCACAGCCCTCCGCCTGGAACCTTCCCTTAAAACCTTCAAGGCCAAACTAAAAACCTACCTTTTCTGCTTCACCTTTGACCTTCCCCCTCCTACCACCCCTCTTTCCCCACCCCCGCTGAAGCGTACTTACCAGCCTACTCCTTTCACTTGTTCTCTCACCCTTTATCCCCCACTTTATTCTTTACCTCTATTCTTTCCTTTCCTGTCCATTTGAATTGGCGTTTTCTCTTTTCCAGCAGCCTTTGATATGTTTGTAAACTGCTCAGACGCTTTTGTGATGGGCGGTATATTAAGTTCTCAATAAACAATAAACATTAATTTTTTACAGCGATCACACTTCTTAAACCCGCTGGCAGCCATCGGGGGAAAAGGGGCCCCTGCGAGGTCAAATGACCTGGCTGCCAGTGAAAAAGAAAAAAGGCGTGAACGCTAGTCACTAAAGACAAAAATCGAAAAATACTGACCGGACTTGATACCGGTGTACCGAACCGAGGCGGGAAGGGGAATCGGCGTCGAACTGGGTCGAAGAAAAGAATCTTCAAAAGATTTTATGCACTTTTTCCGCGAGGGAATTTGGATCACGTTCGTTGGGCTCCGCGTAAAAAGGGAGACTGAGCAAGATGGCACCCTTGGGTGGGAAGGGGACCGCACATGAGTGATGCAATCCCAAAGGCTTTCTTTGAAAGTTGGGGAGTTGCTCCACACGAGGGCTCTGTCGGCGCCGACGTCACCCATATGTGAGGACTGACTTCCTGCTTGTTCCTGGAGAAACCAAGGTTGACAGGGCCAACAAGGGGCTACGAGTATCATAGATCCCTTGTCTGCTTGCAGTTTGAGGAGTGTCTTTGGGATCAGGGGTATGGGGGGAAAGGCATAAAATAGTCCTTGACCCCAGTGAATCATGAAGGCATCTGATGAAAGACTACATTTGGATGGTATCCTGGAGCAGAACAGTGGAAGTTGTGAATTTTGTGGAGTGGCAAAGAGATCACTGGGGTTCCTCAGGTTTGGAAGACATTTGCCACCGTTTGAGAATCTAGGGTCCACTCGTGAGGTTGTAAGATCCGACTCAGCTTGTCCACCAAGAGATTGGATTCTCCTGGAATATAGATTGCCCAGAGATTCATATGATGGAGAATGGTGAAGTTCCACAGGCTTCTTTGCAGAGAGGGAGAGAGCCCATACCCCTTATTTGTTTATATAAAACATTGCCACCTGATTGTCCTGATCAGTATCTGACTGTTGACAAGGTGGTGCTGGAAAACTCGAAGAGCATTCGTTACTGCTCAAAGCTCGAGAAGGTTGATTTGATTGGGGGATTCCTGAAATGTCCACAGGTCTTGTGTGAAGACGGAATCCAGATGGACTTCACAATTGAGCTTCGACACATCTGCAGTCAGGGTATGTTGAGGTTGGGGCATCCGAAAATGTGACCCTACAAGAAGATTTGTTGGGGTGCACCACCAGAGGAATGACTCAGTCAGAGGATGTGTTACACGTATGATATCCCCATAGAATCCCTGTGGCTTGAGTCCACTAGATTAAGAGGGTCCATTGTGCTATTCACATGTGTAGTCTCACGTATGGGACCACATGTACTGTGGATGCCATATGGCCCAAGAGGCACAGAAAGTCTCGAGCCATGGCAGTCTATTGCTGATGCATGTCGGTGGCTAAATCCACCAACCTGCTCATGCGGTCCATATGGAGGAAGGCTCTGGATTGCTGAGTGTCCAGTACTGCTCCTATAAATTCTAACCTATGGGTTGAAGCGAGTTGGGATTTTGGGAAGTTTATCACAAATCCTAGATACTGCAACAGTTTGTTGACGAGTTGAGCAAAGTTCTCCAGGGGAGTTTGTCTTTATTAGCCAGTTGTCTAAGTAAAGGAAGACAAAGTTTTTGTTGCTTTGAAGATATGCTGTTACTAAGGCCATGCACTTTGTGAAGACCCTTGGTGCAGACGCCACGCTGAAGGGAAGAACCCTGTATTGATAATGGGTTCCCTGAAAGGTAAAGCGAAGATACTTTCTGTACTCTGGATGAATCAAAATGTGAGTGTAGGCCTCTTTGAGGTCTAGGAAACAGAGCCAGTCATGTTCTTGTAGGTAGGGAAGGAGGGTTCCCAGAGAGATCATTTTGAATTTCTCTTTGACAAGGAACTTGTTTAGCTCTCTGAGGTCGAGAATGGGCCTGTAGCCTCCCGACTTCTTTGGAATGAGGAAGTAGGGAGAGCAGAAACCTTTGAGCAGTTGGTTTGGAGGGACTGCTTCTATGGCTCCTTGGGAAAGGAGATTGTGGATTTCCTGCTTGAGCAGAGCATCTAAGGGAGGATGGGAGGAGAAATGTCCCCTGAAGTGGTAAGGGGAAAGTTCCTGAAAATTTAGTTGGTAATCCTTTTGAACAATGGATAGAGTCCATTGTTCTGCGGTGACAGAGTGCCACTGATGTGCAAAATGGCAAAGTCTCCCTGGGACAGTGGTAGGATCTGAAGTCTGCAGGAAAAGAATGACTGTGCTCCCTATGTGGAAGTCAAAAACTAGGTGTTGTCAGTGCTTGGGTGGCTGGTTGTGGCTTAGCTAATCTTGGCTTTTTTGCCTGCTTAGGGCCCTGCTGTTTCTGCTGGGTCTGATAAGATGGTTGGGAATAGAAGGGGTAGAACTTCCTTTTCTTTGGGTAGAAGGGTTTCCTGGCTGCTGCCTTTTTCTTGGTATGGTCAGCAGTTTTTCTGGAGAGCCTCTTAAGGGTTGTATCATCTGTTTCCAGCTCTCCAGCCTTCTCCCTCCAGTTCTTTCCGAAAAGATTTTCTCCAGTGCAGTCCTGGACCCATTATTCCAGGTCTGATGCCTGGAGCCAAGCTAACCACAGTGGACCAATAGCAATGGAGGAGGCCCTACTGGTGGACTTAAAGGCATCAAATGCCACTCTATTAACAAACTTTGACACATTTTGGTTATGTGCCAATACAACTTGGAAGTAGGTCTGCTAACAGAGGGTTTTATTATCCACCTATACCAATGCTGTCCCTCTAATTATATTAAGATTCTGATATACTCTGCAGAATTGCCTGTTGTCTCACACTTTGTTTTCTTACTAAAGCTTGCAGAGGTGATTAGAACGTTTTGGTCTCAGACTTAAATCGGCACTACTTTGTGTTTCATTCTTGAACAGTGAGCCCTTTTTGCATCAACGACCATTCTAGTTCTTAATCTTCTCCAACCAATTGTTAACTTAAATCAATTTCTGCATTTATACATTTTTAATTCAGTCTTAATTTACTTGTATTCTTCAATGTGCATCAAATGTGCTTATCTTAAAGGCACTTGTCCTTCACCCCAACGCCACCTTTCAGGTACCGTCCTTGCGTTTCATCTCTTCATCAGGGGGTTTTCTCCACACTATCTGTGAAAAGATTATAGCCATCTTATGTTGTTTCACCTCAACCTTGGAAAGCAGGTCTCTTTTCCTCTGAAAGGAATGGAAGGAAACCCTCCCAGTCCTTGTTGAGTTCCTTGAGGAACATCCCCATATAGAGGATGTAAGAGTTAATCCTGCTGGCTGCATCAATGCTTGGAAGGATCAGCGAGTGAAGGAATCGAGATTCTTGGATTCCATTCCTGGTGATATGGAGGTGTGGCTTTTGCCACTTTTGATGCGACGCATCACCGATTCAACCACCATACAGTGGTGTGGAAGCTGTGGTTTCTGGAAACCAGGACACACTGGTACTCTGTACATGGTATCCAGTTTACGGCTAATTGGGGAAACTGTTAAAGGAGTTTTCCACATCCAGAGCATCAGGTTATGGAGAATCCGGTGTACCGGGAGGATTGCAGCCTCCTTCAGGCTGTGGGATACTGGAGTATTTCCAGCTCCTCTGCTCTCGGTTCCGGTTCCGATGCTGCCAGAATTGATAGGCCCATCGACATGAATTCCTGAACCGACATGTCTTTGGGAAGGGATTTCCACCAAGTACTGATGGATGGAGGCAAGGGTTCAGAGGCAATGTCCTGGAGATCCGGAGATCCATGGAATCGAAGGAACGGTGGTCGGAATCAGAGGTAGCCGAATCTGACAACCGGGAGTATCGATGATGCTGACGGCGGCATGAACAATGTCAATGCTCCTCAATGTCCTCTGGGCCTACACCTGTGTAGTCCATGGGATATCCGTAGTCGATACTGATACCGGCATCTGTACCAAGACTTCGGTTCTTGATGTGGAGTGCATCAGTGCCGAAGGTGGTACCGATGCTGAAGCATGAATTGGAGTCGATGGAGTCATCAATGTCAATGCTCCAGGTAGCGGTCCGACAGTTGCCGGTGTAAGAGGAACCAAAGCTGCGAGGAGAGCCGCTAAAGTCCTCTCCAAAGACAGCATCTGCTGATCCAAGGAGGTTGCCTGCATCTGGTCCATTGAGAGAATGGGGCTGGGTGCCACCGTACCAGAGCAAGGCATCGGGAGCTCACCAGAGGCTGAGGCCTCGGGTGCCTCCCGATTCCCCACTAAGGTTTTGGAGGACAAGTCATCCCACTGGGGATGTCTGGGCTGATGGCCGGAGTTGGAAGAGGTCTAGGACGAGTCCCGGTGCTTAGAGCAGGATCTCTCCCTTGATTCCCGATACTTGCCTGAGGAATCCTTGGACCTTTCTTTCGGTTCCTTCGACTTCCCTGAGGATTCTCGAAGCTCTACCTTATTCTTTGAGGGTTTTGAAGGAGATGTGGTTTTTTTGGTTCTCTTCTCCAAGTGTTTCGACTCTTTCGAGTGCTTGGAACTGTGAGAGCATGAGGATGCTCTAGAGGAAGTGGAGGCCACTGATATCAGTCAGATGGAAAGAGTTCTCCACAGTTTTTGGCACAGTTCCCTAGGCCCCTCTTCATCATCTGTTTACAGAGGGAGCAGTCCTGGGGTATATGGTTGGGACCAAAGCATTTCAGACACCAATCATGTCTATTTGTCACCAAAATGGTGCTGGAGCACTTGGTGCATTTTTTGAGCCCACTCGGGGGGTTTTCCATCATGAAGATGGTTGGCGAGGCCCTGAGGTAAAAAATGCTTGAAAAAAAAATAAAAGGAATTTGAGAGAAAAAAGAAAAGAAAAACGATACTGGAATCGAGCGATACTGGTGTGAAGAGGCAGAAGTGGTTTTAGGAAACAATTTTAAGTTATTTTCTCCGGTGAGAGGGTTATGATCCATTGGCTCCGCAGAAAAAGAAGAACTGAGGAGAGGGAGTTGAGAGAGTGGGAAGGCAGAGGCGCAGGCTCAGTGGAGTGCTCCCAAGGGTTTCCTATTGGTAGCTGGGGAGCTTCCCACATGGGCTCTGTCAGTACCCGAAGTCATCTTATGCGAAGATTGCATTCCTGCTTGTTCCTGGAGATAAAATAGTCCAATTGGAATCGAGAACTGGAGTAGCCAGGAAGACCAGAGAGACAGTCCTACCGAGGGACTCATCTGATTCAGTATCCACAGTCGACCTTGACCAAGGAATTTAGCAGGTAGCCTGGATAGACAGAATGGCCGGTGGGCAGGAGTTGACCCTCAAGACTCAAAGAGATGCTGGAGCACGGCCTGGCCAAAATTGCTGTCCCATTGGGAATCCCCATCCAGACATAATTGTCTGCAAAGGTATGGACCAAAGATCATGCTGCAGCCCTGCAGATTTCCTGTGCAGAGATTGGCTCCCGATGTAGCCATAGCATGGATATTGTGAGACATGACATGACAGTGAAGGCTCAGACCAGTCAAGGAATACGCATGGACAGTGCAGTCCGCGTACACTTTGAAACAGTGACATCCAGTCTATTGGGGTCAAAGGAGATGAATAGTTGAGAGGATTGACAATGCACCTTCTGTGCTCCAAGTAGAAGACCAATGCATGCTTGCAATCCAGCGTGTGCAACGCAGCCTCACTGTGATTGGCGTGAAGCCAGGGAAAAAAATGTTGGAAAGACAATGGCCTGGTTGTGGTGAAAAGCTGAGACCACTTTCGATGAAAGCGGGAGTATGTGTGGAGCATCACTCTGTTCTGGTGGCACCTGGTGTATGGAGGGTATGCGACCAGAGCCTAGAGCTCACTAACATGTCGGGTCGACCTGATGGCCACCAGGAAGAAAACCTTCCAGGTCAAGAACTTCAGAGGGCATGCATCCATCGATTTAAAAGGAGCCTGCATGAGCTGGCCGAGGACCACGTTCAGATCCCAAGCGACTGTAGGGGGCTTGAATGAAGGCTTTGAAAAAAGCAAGTCCTGCATGAATCGGCCTACCAGATAATGAGCAGACATGGGCTTCCCCCCGCAGCCACGATGGAATGCTATCGCACTGAGGTGAATATGCACAGAGTTTGACTTGAGCCCATAAATAGAGAAGTGCAAGAGATACTCCAACAGTTGGTCCAAGGGACAAAGGGGTACAGTGCCCGACCAGCACACCAGATGGCAAACTGCCGCCATCTGAACACATAGGCCTTATGCATCAACTCCTTGCGGGATGCCAGCAGGACCACGGTAACGCCCTGAGGGAGGGTGAGCTCCCTGAGGGCTACCCGCTCAGCATCCAGGCCATGAACACCATGGAGCAGAAGTTGGGAAGCAATAAGGGGATGTTCTCCTGTGAGATGAGGTCTGGGTCAGAGCCAAGGTGGAGAGGTTCCCTCTGCGAGAGCTGTAGCAGGAGTGGGAACCACGGTTGTCAAGGCCAGTAGGGAGCTGAAGATATGGTCCACTACCTCACTCTTGAGGGTCCAATTGTGTGGATGAAGTACCCGGCTGAGGTGATCTGCTAAGTCGTTGCACTCGCTGAGCAAATACAACATCCTGAGGTCCATGCCGTGGAACATGGCAAACTTCCAGAGGTGAACAGCCTCCCAACAGAGGAAGAATGAGCATGTGCCCCCCCCTACTTTTTCACCTAGAATATGGCCACCTAGATGTCCGTCTGGATCAGGACCACCTGATTCACCAGGTGTGCCTGAAAGGCAAGAAGAGCAATGGCAATGGCTTGGACCTTGAGAAAGCTGATCTGATGGAGGCTCTCGCTCTCTTGGAGGCATCCATCATGAGCAGCCTGCAGGGTGCTGCTGGTTGGAATGTGAGGTCCCGACGCAGGTTTCCAGGCATGAGCCTCCACTCCAGGGACTGCACGAGTGGTGCAGTGACCATAATCCTGTCCCACAGGTGGCCTGAGACTTGCTGCCATTGCATTCACAAGGTCCACTGAGCCTGCCGCATGCAGAGGCAGGCCTGAGAGGAGACAGACACCATGGCTGCCATGTGTCCGAGAACTCTCAGTAGCCCATGGGCTATGGTATGGTGCTGGCAATGCATCGTGCCCACTATCTTGATGAGATGCTGTAGGCAGTCCGCTGGCAGAAATGCTCTTGCTTGAGAGGTATTGAGGCGGGCCCCAATGAACTCCAGTTGCTGCTCCAGCTGGAGGTGGGACTTCGGATAGTTGTTCACAAAGCTGAACCATTCAAGCACCTGAATGGTGAGCTCGGTGGGACTGCTGTACACTGGCCAGCATGGGGCCCTTCACAAGCCAGTTGCCCAGATATGGGAAGACAAAGATCCCCAGGGTCCAGCGGAAGGCCACCATGACAGCCAGGCACTTTGTGAAGACCCTGCGGGCTGTAGCCAACCCAAAGGGTAGCACCCAGTATTGGTAGTGCTGGCTGCTCAGCATGAATCAAAGGTACTGTCTATGATGCGGGTGGATTGGAATATGCGAATACACATCCTTCAGATCCAAGGAGCATAGCCAGTCAACTTGTAGGAGGAATGGGAGCAACGTCCCCAAGAAGACCATCTTGAACTTTTTGCACACTAGGAATCGGTTGAGGTTTTGCAGATCCAGAATGAGGAGGAACCTATCCATCTTTCTGGCGACCAGGAAGTACCTGGAGTAAAAACCCTGCCCGATTGGGCTGGGGGAACTGGCTCGATGGTGAGGTTGGTCAGCAGTGCCACAACCTCAGTCTGCAGCAGGCATCAGTTCACAGGGTCCATGGGGTACTCCCTGGGATTGTAAGGGGGCTACCACTGGATGAAATGTAACCAATAGCCGCTTTGGATGATCTGCAGTACCCAGACGTCCAAGGTGATGAGAGGCCACCAGTCAGCAAAGTGGATGAGCTCCCCCCCCCCCACCTGTGGGGG
The DNA here is from genome assembly GCA_033557465.1 of Ichthyophis bannanicus. Taxonomy (NCBI): domain Eukaryota; kingdom Metazoa; phylum Chordata; class Amphibia; order Gymnophiona; family Ichthyophiidae; genus Ichthyophis; species Ichthyophis bannanicus. The sequence continues at coordinate 828,409,729 of CM066032.1, forward strand.
ACCTCAGCCAACAATGGTTGACTGGCTATGTTTCTGAGGATCCCATCAGAAACCCACACCCGGCTTGAGTTGAGAGGGCAGGCTGTGCCTTAGGGGTTTTCTCCCTTCGCTGTGAGCGGGGAGCCTGGGCCTTAGGCTGAACCTGCAGCTGGGATGGCTTGTTGTGTCTTCTGCGTGGGGTACACAGTCTTTCTAGAGAGCCTGGTGAGAGTCACTTGCTCCTTCTCCAGCACCTCAGCTTCTCCTCCACGGACCTGCTGAAAAGGATCTTTCCCCGACAGGGGACATTGGCAGTCTTGTCCTGGACCCACTGCTCCAGTTCAGAGGCCTGTAACCAGGTCAGCGCTGTGTGGCAATACCCAAGGCTGCCACTCTACCAGTGGATTCGAAGGCATCATAGGCACCCCAGACCATAAATTTCGAGCAATCCTTGCCATGAGCTACAAGATCCAAAAAGACTCACAGTGGTTCTCAGGAATGAGGGAAGTGAAGTCCTCTATATCCAGCATGAAATCCTTGAGGAACATAGCCAGGCAAGTCTGGTAGGCCAGGATTCGGGCTATGATCATGGAACCCTGGAAGCACCTCCTCCTGAAGGAGTCTAGGGTCTTCGCCTCCCACATGGATGGCACCAAGGAGTGTATTTTAGTACTCTTTGCATGCTTTAAGGCAGACTTGACCACAATGGAATTGGGGGCAATTGAGGCTTCTCAAACCCCAGGACCTTTTGGCCTGGTACAGGGAGTCGAGTCGGCAGCTGATGACTGGAAGTATAAGCAGCGCCTACCACAGCTGCAGTAGCAGTCTCTGCAGGACATGGTGGACAGGAACCATCACCAACTCACAGGGGGCCAAGGGGTATTGGAGTAGTTCCAGTTCCTTTGCCCTCGGTTCCTCTTCTGATTCCAGAGAAAAGGGGATGGCCTTGGCCAGCTCCTGAACAAAATCCTGGAAGGACATGTCTTCCGGGGGTGACTTCTGCTGATCCAGATGGGGCAAAGGGTCGGGCGGGAGGTCTGACACCATCGATTCCGCCTCAGTTTCCCATTTGATTCAGACTCCGAGAGGAAGTTGAAGTAATGCCAAGTCTCCTCCAACTGCACTGCTCGGGAGAGGGTGGATGTCTATGGTCCCCCTTGCGCTCAGCATGCCGATGGTGATGCCGCGGAAAGAGTAGTTACTCACCTGTAACAGGTGTTCTCCAGGAGCAGCAGGAATCAGTCCTCACATATGGGTGACGTCGGCGTCGATGGAGCCCCCGTGCGGAGCATTTCCCCAGCTTTCAAAGAAAGCCTTTGGGAATGCAGCGCGCCTGCACGGTCCCCTTCCCGCTCAAGGATGCCATCTTGCTCAGTCTGATGACATTGCTAAAAGACAGAAAAAATCAAAATAAAGTATATGACTGCAACTCCAGAGGAGGAGGGAGGGTCGTGAGGACTGATTCCTGCTGCTCCTGGAGAACACCTGTTAAAGGTGAGTAACTACTCTTTCTCCAGGACCTAGCAGGAAGTCAGTCCTCACATATGGGACTTCCCAGCTCTAGGCTACCGGGAACCCAAAGCTGAAAAAATGGCTCCCTCTTAAGAGCCTCAACATCCATGATAAGAATATCCTCTGAGAACGCCCCCGTACGGTAGCCCAACACAAGGGCCAGAGGGTAGGAGTTGCCTAAACCTCAAAGAGATTACGGAGTACCGCCTGTCCGAAAGCACTGTCCCTTCAGGACTCTCTCTCGAGGCAGTAATGGGCTGCAAAAGTCTGGCTTGAAGACCAAGTAGCGGCCCGGCAGATGTCTGCCAATGGAGCAGAGCGGAGATGAGCTACTGATGCGGCTTTTGCCCTGACATGGTAGGCTGTGACTCGACCCTGCAAGGAGAGGCCAGCTGCCCTGTACGCCCAGGCGATACAATTTGCTACCCAAGTGGATAACGTACGCTTGGAGACAGGTAACCCCAACTTATTAGGGTCAAAGGATACGAAGAGCTGAGTAGCCCTTTGATGCCCCTTTGTACGTTCTATGTAAAAGGACAACGCCCTCTTACAGTCCAGAGTATGCAAGACTGTCTCAGCCCGGCTGGTATGCGGCCTGGGAAAGAATGTCGGAAGAACCACCTCCTGGTTGAGGTGGAAAGAGGAGACAACCTTTGGAAGAAACTTCGGATGAGTCCGAAGTACCACCCTGTTCCTATAGAACCGTGTGTACAGTCTATCAGAAACCAGAGCTTGTAGTTTACTCACACGTCTAGCCAAGGTAAGAGCTACCAGGAAGAGTGCCTACCAAGAAAAGAAGCGTAAATGACAAGTAGCCATCGGCTCAAACGGTGGGTGAATCAGTTGTTGCAAGACCACGTTCAAGTCCCACTCAGTGACAGGGGGACGAATTGGAGGCTTAAGCAAAAGCAGGCCTCTGAGAAAGCGGGACACCAAGGGGTGAGCCAACAGCGACTGTCCCATCGGTGAGTGGTGTGCTGAAAGAGCACTGAGGTGGACCCGAACAGAGGTGGACTGAAGGCCTAGGTCTGACAGGTGAAGCAGGTATTGTAGCACTACTGGCACCAGGCAGGAGAAAGGATCTTCATTGTGCTGAGCACACCACATTGAGAACCTGCGCCACTTGAGTGCATAGGACTTTCTGGTGGATTGCCACCTGAGGCCAGGACCACCTCCTCAACTTCCCTAGGTAGAAGTAAGGGAGCTAGCACTATCCTTTCAGCAGCCAGGCCATTAGATTGAGGGATCTGAAATTGGGGTGCAGGAGGGAACCCTGATCATGAGACAGAAGATCGGGTTGCAACCCCAGAGGGAATGGAGTTTCCACTGCCAGCTGCAGAAGAAGTGGAAATCACAGTTGCTTCGGCCATCTGGGGGCTACCAGAATGACCGAGGCTTTGTCCCGTAGAATCTTGAACAGAGTTCGGGCCACCAGGGGCGTGGGAGGAAATGCATACAGGAGGCCTGTCGACCAAGAGATCAGAAAAGCATCTGCTGCCACCCTCAGGGGATGCGGCTGTCTGGAGCAAAACCTGGGCAGCTGACGATTCAGTGGACTGGCAAAGAGATCAATGGATGGAAGTCCCCATCGTAGAAAGATGCGCTGAACCACTAGTGGATTCAACTGCCATTCGTGAGGCTGGAGAATCCTGCTTAGTTTGTCCGCCAAAAGGTTCTCCTGACCAGGCAGAAAAACCACTTTGAGAAACATGCCTTGTTTGACTGCAAAGGAGCAAAGGACCTGCGCCTCCTGACATAGGAGTCTGGACCCTGTGCCCCCTTGCTTGTTCACATAGAACATTGCTACCTGATTGTCTGTCTGAACTAAGACAGACTGGTGAGAGAGGGCATGAGAAAAAGTCTGTAGAGCCAAGCGGATTGCTCGCAGCTCCAAAAGATTGATTTGCTGTGTGGCCTCCCGAGGAGACCAGAGGCCTTGAGTGCACATGCCCTGACAATGTGCACCCCATCCCTTCAAAGAAGCATCGGTCGTCAGCACCCTTGTGTGTGCTGGGGCCTGAAAAGGTACCCACCTGAGGAGGTTTGTGAGATGTAGCCACCACTGCAAGGAGACCAAGAGTGGTTTGGACACCCTTACTCTGTCTCGGAGGTCGCCTGTGGCCTGCGCCCACTGAGCTCTGAGGCACCACTGAGCAGCCCACATGTGCAGACGGGCATTCGGGGTCACATGTACCGTGGACGCCATGTGGCCCAGGAGCCGCAGGAAGTGTTTGGCGGAGACCTGAGAATTGCTTAGGAACTGGTTGGCCAAGTCCATCAGTCTGTGGGCCCTGTCCTCGGGCAAGTAAGTCCTTGCCTGCAGGGTGTCTAATCTTGCCCCTATAAACTCTAGGTTCTGAGAGGGGAGCAAAGTGGACTTTGCGTAGTTTATGACAAAGCCCAGATGCTGAAGAAGAGAGACAGTGCGAAGAGTGGCTTGTCTGGCCTCCTGGAGAGACCTACCTCTGATGAGCCAGTCATCCAGGTATGGGAAGACAAAAATTCCCCGATTTCTGAGATAGGCCGCCACCACCACCAGGCATTTGGTGAAAACCCTGGGGGCGGAAGTCAGGCCAAAGGGAAGTACTCTGTACTGGAAATGGTTCCTCCCACTACAAATCAGGCCAGCCCGCCCCAACAACACTCCTGCCCAATCGGGGCAGTGGGAGACCCGACCGGGCAGCTCCTGACTCCACATAAGCGGCGTCCCTGCTCCGAGGGAGCCGCTTCAGGCCAGCCCGCCCCCAACAACACTCCTGCCCAATCGGGGCAGTGGGAGACCCGACCGGGCAGCTCCTGACTCCACATAAGCGGCGTCCCTGCTCCGAGGGAGTCGCTTCAGGCCAGCCCGCCCCCAACAACACTCCTGCCCAATCGGGGCAGTGGGAGACCCGACAGGGCAGCTCCTGACTCCACATAAGCGGCGTCCCTGCTCCGAGGGAGCCGCTTCAGGCCAGCCCGCCCCCAACAACACTCCTGCCCAATCGGGGCAGTGGGAGACCCGACCGGGCAGCTCCTGACTCCACATAAGCGGCGTCCCTGCTCCGAGGGAGCCGCTTCAGGCCAGCCCGCCCCCAACAACACTCCTGCCCAATCGGGGCAGTGGGAGACCCGACCGGGCAGCTCCTGACTCCACATAAGCGGCGTCCCTGCTCCGAGGGAGCCGCTTCAGGCCAGCCCGCCCCCAACAACACTCCTGCCCAATCGGGGCAGTGGGAGACCCGACCGGGCAGCTCCTGACTCCACATAAGCGGCGTCCCTGCTCCGAGGGAGCCGCTTCAGGCCAGCCCGCCCCCAACAACACTCCTGCCCAATCGGGGCAGTGGGAGACCCGACCGGGCAGCTCCTGACTCCACATAAGCGGCGTCCCTGCTCCGAGGGAGCCGCTTCAGGCCAGCCCGCCCCCAACAACACTCCTGCCCAATCGGGGCAATGGGAGACCCGACCGGGCAGCTCCTGACTCCACATAAGCGGCATCCCTGCAGGGCGGGCCCGCGCCTGAGGGCCTCGCCAGAGGGCCCTTTGGCGTGGCCCTTAGGCGCGGCACAGAGGTGCAAACGACTCCACTAAAGCAACAGGAACGCCACAGCAAAATCAACTAAAGAACAACAGGAAGCACCACGATCCACTACAGCAGCATTCCAATACAACACTGCTCCACTACAGCACCGAAGACACAACAAAAGCAACCAACGACCTCACAGCTCCCTACAATCAACACCGAAGCCCAGCCTGGTCCCCAAACATCAGGTACCTTCACCAATCATGCCACCTTTCTTAGCCCCCATCTACCTCCTCACCCTCCTCTTGACCCTCTGCCCCCCCCCCCCCAATGCACTCAACAACCTACTCTGGCCCAATCAACCCACACTCACACACAAACCGAAACAAACTCACCCACAAGCTCAGCACACATCCACTCACATCACCAACCCCCCACCCCATCTCCACCTCACCATCTCTCTAATCAATGCACGCTCTGTTAGAAACAAATACCACATGCTCCATGACCTAATCACAACTGAGCAGATAGACGTCCTATGCATAACAGAAACCTGGCTGACCGACACTGACTCAGTACTAATGAACCAACTAGCACCAGAAGGATACACCCTACATCACCGGTCCCGAGAGCACGCCAAAGGAGGCGGTGTCGCCATCATAGCAAGAACCGACCTTCACTTCAGGACCCATTCCTCAGAAACCACCACTGAAACTATCTCCTTACCCTCACCAACAAACACCTCTCAATATGTTTAATCTACCGAGCACCCACCGCAACCACTGATCTACCAACATTACTACAACACATATCAGAAAGCACCAACGCGACCAAGGAACAAATCATCCTAGGAGACTTCAACCTCCCATCACTTCAGGAAGATCATGCAACGACCTTCCACACCGCTATGACTGCAATGGATCTGGTACAGATTATAAAGGAACCCACCCACGAAAAAGGCAACACACTGGACCTCGTCTTCCTCAACTCCACAACCACCACCTCAGCAAAAGACCCACGGATCACGCCAGTACCTTGGTCCGACCACCACCTCATCACCTTATCCTTCATGTACCAACATAAGACCAACAAGGATGATAACCACCATACAAGACGATTTAAACCATTTAACAAAGAGGACTTCTTAGACCAAACTCTACCCAAATTACAAATGAACTCCAATAACATCAATGACCTCATAGACAACTGGAATACTACGATCTCCACTGCGGCTGAAGCCCCAACAAACACAACCACCGCCAGGCCCCCTTCCACAAGGGCTAGATGGTATACTGCCAGTCTCCGAAAGCTAAAAACAAAACTCAGGAGAACCGAAAGAAAATGGAGAAAAACCGACGACGAAAATGACAAAACAATATACCTATACGAACTCAACGCCTATCACTATGAGACTGACAAAGCAAAGAAAATTTACCACATGAAAATCATCAACACCTCCATTAACAAACCTCGTGAGCTCTTTCAGATAATCAAAAAACTTACAAAAACACCACACAACTCTGACCAACTACCGCAGATTGCACCAGAACTCCTGACCCATCAATACAAACAACTACAACGACCACAAAGCCCACAGCTAACCTCACAGTCAACCACAGAGAACCTCCACCCCAACTTACACAGAGACTGGTCCACCTTCAAAGAAACATCAACAGAAGATCTTTCAACCACCATCGCCTGCCTCCACACCACCACCTCCCCGCTGGACCCATGCCCCACTGACTGGATAAAGAAATCAAAAAATGAACTGAGCACACCATTAACTCGAATCGTCAATGAATCCTTCTCCAGAGGACACATGCCAGACGCCCGCAAAACCACGATCATCCGACCTTCCTTGAAAAAGCAAAACCTAGATCCTCTCGACCCAGCATCCTATAGACCCATAGCAAGTCTGCCTTTCACAGCCAAAGTAATTGAGAAGATCGTCCAGCAGCAGCTTCAGGAACACCTGGATATTAACAACATACTCGACCCACAACAACACGGCTTCCGCCCGCTACATGGAGTTGAGACCCTCATGACCACGCTGATGAACACACTCCTCACAGGAATCCAAGACAGACACTCCGGATACGCCATGATCTTCCTCGATATATCTGCAGCCTTTGACACCATCTCCCACAACATCCTCATACACAGACTACAGACTACAGACTATTGGGATCAAAGACACCGTGCTGAAATGGTTTCAATCCTACCTAACAAACAGACAACAACTAATCCGCACCAGCGCCTCATCCTCCCCCCCTTTCCAACAACACCAGGGAGTACCCCAAGGATCCACACTGTCAGCCATGCTCTTCAATATTTACCTCCAGCCACTCTGCACACTCATACGCACACACAACATCAGCTTCCACATCTACGCTGACGACATCATGTTCTACGCCCCCATTACAACCACAAACCCAACAAACGCCCACCTATCAGCATGCTTCACCGCAGTCTCTAATTGGTTACAAACAAACAACCTATCCATCAACATAAAGAAAACTGAAGCCCTCATAGTCACAAAGGACCCTGACTTCACACCACCCACACACCTCAACACAGGAACTACAAGCATCCAAATACAACCACAGATAAGATACCTGGGCATTATTATTGACCAAGCCCTCACCTTAAAGCAACAGATCACTAAAACCTCCGGAACTATATTCCATAAGGCAAAAACAGTGCAACGTCTCAGACCCCTCCTGGAACGTCAAGACTTCCGAACAGTGATGCAAGCCATGACACTCCCACATCTGGACTACTGCAACATAATCTACCATGGACTTCCAGCCACACACACCAACCCCCTCCGAACTGCATTGAACACCACTGCAAGAATCATTCAGAGCACAAAGAAAACCGACCATATCACCCCAATACTGAAAGATCTACACATTCTCCCCCTTGAAGCACGGACAAAATACAAAGCCATCCTCCTCACCCACAAAGCTATCCATCAAACACAGGACTCCCAGCTTCGCACCCTACTAGCTCGCCCAGCCCACGGCAGATCTACTAGACAAGCCTCCAGCGTTTCCCTCACCATCCCCCACAAAAGAACCAAATGCTCGCAACGGACCTGCAACCGAGCCTTTGAACTTTATGCTCCATCTTTATGGAACTCTCTACCGAGATATCTGAGGAACAATACCAACCTTCTATCCTTCAGAAAACAACTAAAAACCGTCCTTTTCCAGGAATACTTCAACTCAACCCCCACCAAAAAACCCACAAACCACTGAGCTTACCTCAATGAGCCTCTAACTTGAAACTACCATGTCTATGTCCCATGTCTGTCCTTCGTCCAAAGTCTGTCCTATGTCAAAATCATCAATGTTGCCCCCCGGTGATGGCCCCACCCTCATACTTAATTCCCCCACCCCTATGTAACACCGCTTTGACCCGGTGAAAAGCGGTATATAAATACAGCTAAATAAATAAAATAAATAAATAATAAATAAATAAATCTGAGGTATTGTTTGTGGTCTGGATGGATGAGGATGAGAGTATAAGCATCCTTTAGGTCTAAGGAGCATAGCCAGTCTCCCTGCTGGAGGTAGGGCAGCAGTATCCCAAGGGTAAGCATCTTGAACTTTTCCCTCTCCAGAAACTTGTTTAGGTTTCACAAGTCTAGGATAGGCCAGAGGCCTCCTGTCCTTTTCGGTACCAGAAAGTACCTGGAGTAGAAGCCTTGTCCTTTCTGGTGGTGAGGCACCGGTTCCACCGCTTGTTCCTTTAGAAGACTTGCCAACTCCTGAAGTAGGAGGTTTCTATGCAGAGGGAGTCTTGGAGGCTCCCCTGGAAAGCAGGAGGGGGTAACTGGTGGAAGTGGAGCATGTAGCCCTGTCGGACTATGCTGAGGACCCAGGTATCCCCTGTGATGGCTGGCCACCTGTAGGCGTACAGGGTCAGCCGACCTCCTGTGCTGAGTGGAGCCAGCTATGGAGAAGAGGCTATGCTGTGGGAGTCAAAACCCCGCTCCCTGCTGTGCAGGAGCCAAAGCTGGCGGCTTGGGGGTCTTCTGCCTACGGGGCCATGCCCCTGCCCCTTGGTCTTCTGGCCCTGTTGGGGAGCTGGAGAGGCCTGATAGTGAGGGTAGGATTTGTAGGCAGCACCCTTCCTCAGGAAAAAGGGCTTTTTCCCTGAGCCCTTCTTTTTCTGAGAAGGGGCAGAAGTTTTCCTGGACAGCCTTGTCCTGGTGAGAATCTCAGTCTTGATTTCTGCAGCCTTTTCAGTCATGGGCTTACTGAAAAGGTTTTCACCTCGGCAAGGGACATCGACCAACTTGTCCTGCACCCATGGCTCCAGGTCTGATGACTGTAGCCAGGCCTGACGGCGTGCACCGATGCCGGCCGCAGCTACCCGGGCCGAAGCCTCGAAGCCATCATAGGCTGCTCGAGAGATAAACTTCGAGCACTCTCGAACCCCCATTGACAAAGCCTTGAACCTCTGCAAAGGTTCCTCGGAGAGGCCAGCAGAGAACCCGGCAATCTCCTTTGCCAGGTCCCGTAGGTACATACCCATGCACAGCTGGTAGGTCTGGACACGGCAAGACAGCATAGAGCCCTGGAAGCATTTTCTACCGAGGGCATCCAGGTTCCGGGCCTCCCGGCCGGGGGGCACTGAGGAGTGCATCTTCTGACTCTTCAGACGGTGCATGGCAGATTCCACAACCATGGAGTGGTGCGGTAGCTGCGCCTTTTGGAACCCAGGGCTCTTACGGACTCGATAAATGGAATTGACCAATTTGCTAAGAACCGGCGTCAAGGCCGGTGCCTCCCACATATGGAAGAGCAACCGTTCCAGCATCGGAGGAACCGGTACAGTAAAAGCTTCCTTCGGAAGAAATTCATACTGGAGGGCATCGAGCTCCTCGGCTCCTCCTCGGCGTCCACAGGGAAGGCCAAGGCCTTGGCCATGTCCCTCACGAAGTCCGAGAACCGGGTATCTTCCGGGGGGGACCTTCTCTGAGGCTCGAACTCCGGTGAGTCCGAAGGGATGCACTGGGTCCGGGTGTCCGGGGACTCCTCATCCTCCGTCTCCCACTCCGACCCCTCAGAGGAGGAGTCAAGCGGCTCTGGCCGTGTGGGCCTCGGTGCCACCTGCCCCGACGCCAAGGGTATCGGCGTCGTCGACCTCGGCCCCGCACGGGAGGTCGAGGGGGACCTTGACCGAGGATCGACTCGAGACTTCATCGACTCGAGGATCGGCTCGGTCTCCGGGGTTAACTTAGACATCGAGGTCCCGGTGGTCGGGGCAGATGCACCGGTCAGACCGGCGATCAGCACCCGCTGCTGTTCCATGAAGGCAGCCAAGCTGCTCTCCAAGGCTGTCAACCTGAGTCCAAGCTCAGGAGACTCAGCAGCCCCTGACTCGACATCGGCTCCCCCGGAGGAGAGTCCACGAGGACAACTGCACTTACGTGACTTGGGGACTCCGGCTCCACACGAGGTAGCTTGGAAGGCCTCTCTGACTCTGAGAGCCCAGGGCGGTGGTCAGGGCTATGCGACCTGGCCTTCGAGGAACCAGGCACCTCCACCAACGCCGCCCTCATGAGCTTTTTCTTCCTTCGGTGCTCCCGTGAGGGAGATTCCCTTTCAATTGGACCCCCGACGGTGCTCGGGGTCAGACTCCCAAGATGTCGAGGCCTCTGACGAAGTCTGGGCCTGGCCGGACGCGTAATCGGAAAAAATTCTCTCACGCTGATGCTGACGGCTCCGAAGCGCCTTCGACGACATTTTGCCGCACGGGCCACAGGCCAGCGGGTCATGGTCTGGCCCGAGGCATCGGAGGCAGCAGTCATGTGTGTTAGTGAGAGACAGAAGTTTCTTGCACCAATCACACTTTTTGAACCCGCTGGCAGCCATCGGGGGAAAAAGGGCCCCTGCAAGGTCAAAAGACCAGGCTGCCAGTGAAAACACAAAAAGAGCGCGAATGCTAGTCTCGAAGGACAAAAACCGAAAATCACTAGTCCGGACTCGATACCGGTGTACCAAGCCCAGGCAGGAAGGGGAACCGGCGTCGAACCGGATAAAATAACACGAAAATCGCCGAAAAAACCCCAAACTTTTCCCGGGTGACATGAACTCACATCTGTCGGGCTCCGCAGAAAAAGAAAGACTGAGCAAGATGGCACCCTTGGGCGGGAAGGGGACCGCACAGGTGCGCTGCATTCCCAAAGGCTTTCTTTGAAAGCTGGGGAAATGCTCGGGCTCTGTCGGCGCCGACGTCACCCATATGTGAGGACTGACTTCCTGCTTGGTCCTGGAGAACCTCAGATTCCGACACACTGGAGAGGGAGATGGCTCCAGTCACCGAAGTCGATACCAATTTCCCACCTGATGTCCCAGCCACGACGGGCAGAGCATGGGTTTCCAGGAAAGGCTGGAAGAAGTGCAGTGATGATGTGCTCCACACCACGAAGCCTTTCTGCAGGGCGTCCACTGCTGCCAAGTGAGCTTCCAAGGCTCTAGGTATTCCTCAAGAACCATCACCAATGAAGACATCGATGCCGCAGCCATCACCGGTGACCCCTCAGGTGGGGACTCCATGATGACTGGAGCATCAGGAGATATCCAGCTGCCCTCTTGGGCACTGGGAGTGGACTCCACCATCCAGGTTGAGTCCTCCCACCAGGAAAGTTTGGCTGGCCGTCTCACGCTGAGAGGGGGTACAGTGGTGCTGCACATGGATTTTCTCCTTGTGCTTCTCTTTCGACATCGATGGGGTCTCTGCTGAGGGTCACCCCTATCTGCTCGAATCCTTCTACTCTGACTGAGCCCTTTGCTCTTTTCCCTTGGCCACCTCAGGTATGGATGAGGGAGTTGGGGCTGAGGATGCTGAATCAGTTGAGCTAAAGAGGGACTTCTGCTTTTCCTGACCCTTCAGCCCTCGACGCATCATCTGCAAGCAGAGCTCACAGGATGCTGGCTTGTGGTTGGGTCCAAGGATTTGCAAACACCAATTATGGCAGTCAGTGGCGGAAATGGTCTTGCCACATTTGGTGCATTTCTTAAAACCGCTAACTGACTTAGACACGCCGAAAAATACCGCCTCAGCAAAATCAAACTGAAAAACAACCATGGGCAGGAAAAAGCCCCCGAAGGGGAACAAATACCCAAAAGGCATAAAAAACTACAGAGAAAACATCCAAGGGTAAGAAAAAGGCTCACCGATGAGAAGCAGGTGAAAAAATGAGCAAAAGCTCAGCCACAAGGCCAAGAAATTCAAACTTTTTTCCAGAATCCAGGAACATATCCTAAGGGCTCCGCGGAAAAAAAGAAGACTGGAGAATATGGCGCCATGGCAGGCAGGAAGGCAGGCACATATGCACGGTGAACCTTCCAAAAGCTTCTTTTGGAAGCTGGGGAGTGTTCCTTGTGGGGTTCCATCGGCGATGTCACCTATACACGAGGACTTATTTCCTGCTTGTTCATGGAGAACAAACACATGCTTCATAAGTGAGCGTTAGGAAATATGAAGAGCAGAAGCATGGCAAACACATAGGGGCATGTTTACTAAAGTGCATTAACCAGTAGTGAAGGGTCTAGTTTGGGATTAATGCAAATTTAGACCGCATAGCAGCAGAGAGCACAAGGCCCAAAAGTGTATGCACTAAAAATCTCATACTACAACTGCAACGTGCAAAAAGGCAGAGTTAAGGTGGAGACTGGGTGGAGGCGTGGCACATAGGAGGGGGCCAACATGGCAATTGACACTAGCGACTCCAACACATCGCTAGCGTAGATGCAGCTAACACCTGCCTCCGATTAGAAAGCCTTTGGGACATGCTACCACACATGTGTGGTCCCCTTCCCACCAAAGAGTGCCATCTTGCTCAGTCAGATGACATAGCAAAAGAAAAAAAGGTAAAGAAGGCAACTCCAAGGGAAGGAGGGAGGGTTGTGAGGACAGATTCCTGCTGTCCCTGGAGAACACCTGTTACAGGTGAGTAAGTACACTTTCTCCATGAACAAGCAGAAGTCCGTCCTCACATATGGGACTCCCTAGCTCCAGCTACCAGGGCTCAAACCACAACAGTAGCAGCGGCGACCCAAGGGAGGTCATGAGCTGCTGGTGAGTCCCTACCAAGAAATTCTGCAGACCCCAGCGTCCAGCATCACCATCACTCCGGTAGCCTGAACACTGAAGGATTGGAGGGCAGGAGTTGCCTATACACCGAGAATGCTTCTGATCACTGCCTGGCTAAAGACACTGTCCCTGCAGGACTCACTCTCAAGGCAGTATTTTGCTGCAAACATATGGACTTAAGACCATGTGGTGACCTTACAGATTTCCTGCACCAGCATTGCGTGTAGGTTGGCTATCAATGTGGTCATAGCCCTCACGCGATGAACACTGATCCAGCACTCCAGAGAGAGGACAGCTCGCTCATAAGTGAGGGCAATGCAGTCCGCTACCCAGGTGGACAGCATTCGCTTGGTCACAGGTAGCCCCAGTCTGCTGGGATCATAGGAGATAAAAAGCTGAGGAGCTTTTTGATGGGCCTTGGTCTTCTGTAAATAAAAGGACAGGGCCCTCCTGCAATCCAGGGTATGCAGGATGACCTCCTCCCTGCCGGCGTGCGGCCTTGGGAAGAAGGTGGGGAGAACTACCTTCTGATTGAGGTGAAATGCGGACACCATCTTTGGGAGGAATTTAAGGTACGTACGAAGCATCACCCTGTTCATACAGAATCTGGTATAGGGCAGGTCCGCCACCAGGGCCTGTAGCTCACTTACTCTGTGAGCAGACGTCAACGCCACCAAGAAGGCCACCTTCCAAGAGAGGTGTTTCAGGTGGAGGTGGCCAAAGGCTCGAACGGCAGCCTAGTGAGCTGGGAGAGAACCACATTGAGGTCCCATTCCGCTGCTGGAGAGCAGAGAGGGGATTGGATAGCAGGAGGCCCTGAGGAATCTGGAGACCAAAGGCTGGCCTGAAAAGGGCTTCCCCTCTATAAGGTGATGGTTAGCCGCTATGGCGCTAAGATGCACCCTCACCGAGTTAGATTTCAAACCCGAGTGTGAGAGGTGCAGCAAGTACTGCAGCACAAGCTTTACCTGACAGGAGAATGGGTACTTGTTCCTTTCTGCACACCAGTCGAAGAACCTCCTCCACTTGAAGGCATAAGCCCTTCTAGTGGATGGCTTCCAGGAAGCCAGGAGGATCTCCTCGACCTCATCTGGGAGGTTGAACGGGGCCATTGCTACCATTTCAGCAGCCATGCTGTCAGCATTAGGGACCCCAGTTTGATGGGTAGCAGGGAGCCCCCCTCCTGGGACAGGAGGTCTGGTTTCCAACCCCAGTGGTACTGGGGTTGCCACCGACAGGGAGAGCAGCAGGGGGAACCAGGGCTGCCTGGGCGCAATCAGGATCACTGAGGCATGCTCGCTCTGGATCTTGAAAAGGCACTTGGCTATCAGAGGTGTCAGTGGGAATGCATAAAGCAGGCCCTGTGACCAGTAGATCAGGAAGGCATCCACCGCCATCCTTCTGTGGTGTGGCTGAGGAAACAGAATTTGGGCAGCTGTGAGTTGTCCAGGGAGGCGAAAAGGTCCAGCCAGAGTCTTCCCCAGAGGTGGAAAAGCCTCCGGGTCACTTTTGGGTCCAGGTGCCACTCATGAGGCTAAAGGACCCTGCTGAGGTTGTCTGCCAGGCAGTTGTCCTAGCCCGGTAAGTACACCGCCCTCAAAAGGATATGGTTGCACACTGCAAAGGAGTGGAGGGCCACTGCCTCCTGGGAGTAGGAGTCTGTACCTCGCTGCTTATTCACATTGAACATGGCAACCTGATTGTCTGTCTGTATGAGTACCAGGAGGTTGCTCAGGAAGGTGGCGGAAGGCCTGAAGGACCAGGAAGATGGCCCTGAGCTCGAGGAAATTGATTTGCAGGAGGAACTTCTCTGGGGACCAGATGCCCTGGATGCACTGGCCCTCGCAATGTGTGCTGCAGCCCACAAGGGAGGCGTCTGTCATCAGGACTCTCTGGAAGGGCATCCCTGCCCTGAGGTGATGGACGGACTGCCACCAGGTGGTGAGTGACCTTCACTCTGTCCCTCAGCCTGCCTGTTGTCTGCGTCCACTGGGAATGGAGGCACCCCTGGGCTGCCCATATACGAAGGCGGGCCAGAAGCATAACATGAACTGTCGAGGCCATGTGGCCTAACAGGCGGAGGAGTAGGCGAGCTGGCACCAAGCTGGAGCTTAGTACGTCCCTTGTCAGCTGCATCAGGTGATGGGCTCTCTCTCTTTCCACAGGGAGGAAAGCCATGACCAGCAGAGTGTCCAGCTGGGCCCCTATGAATACAGGTGTTGGTCCGGGGAGAGGCTGGACTTGGGGTAGTTAATAATGAACCCCAAATGCTGCAAGGTATGGATAGTGAGCCTTGTGGCCCGCCTGGCCTCGAGAGGTGTGCTGCCTCTGATGAGCCAGTCATCCAGGTAGGGAAAGATGTGGGCCCCTTGGACGTGCACATAGGCGGCTACGACCACCAGGCATTTTGTAAAGACCCTTGGAGAGGAGGCGAGGCCAAATGGCAGCACCCTGTACTGGTAGTGCTACCCTCCCAACACAAATCTCAGGTAATGCCTGTGGGAGGGATGGATCAGGATGTGGGTGTAAGCATCCTTGAGATCAAAGGAGTAGAGCCAGTCTCCCTGGTGGAAGTAGGGCAGCAGTGTCCCAAGGGAGAGCATCTTGAACTTCTCCCTCACCAGGAACTTGTTCAAGTTGTGCAGGTACAGGATAGGCCGGAAGACCTCATTTCTTTTTGGGACAAGGAAATATCTTGAGTAGAACCCCTTTCCCCAAAGGTGATGGGGTACGGGTTCTACTGCCCTGTCCCTGAGCAAGCCTGCGAGTTCTGTGGTGAGCAAGGCATGGTGGAGGAGAAGCTGTGGTGGCTCTCCTAGGAAGAAGTCTGGAGGGTTCTGGTGCAGATGGAGGAAATACCCCTCCTGCACCACCCACAGAACCCACTGGTCTGTGGTGATGCTGGCCCATCTGTGGGCGAAAGAGGCCAATCGATCCCCTGTGGGCTGAGATGGGACTCCCGGGGGAGGAGAGGCCCAGCCCAGGGAGTCAAAAACTCCCCCCCCCCCCCGGTTGGGTGGGGGCTGGTGTCTGGGGCTTGGGAGCCTTGGGTTTCCTAGGCCTGTGTCCTTGGCCTTTTGGCTGTGAGGCCTGGTGAGGCTGCCCCAAGTAAGGCTTGTAGTGGCCAGCCTGGGAGTAGCCCTTTTTCCTCAAGGATTTTTTCCCTGGGAGAGCAGAGGTCTTTTTGGACAGCCTTTACCGGCTCACTACCTCGGCCTCAATCTCCGTAGCCTTATCAGACATCGGTTTCCCAAATAGATTCTCACCATTGCAGGGGACATCCAGGAACGTTTCCTGTACCCACTGCTCCAGGTCCGAGGTCTGTAGCCATGTCTGGCGCTGGGCGCCGATGCCCGCAGCTGCAACCCTGGCCGCTGACTCGAACCCATCATAGGCGGCCCGGGAGAGAAATCTGAAACAGTCCCGAATGCCTGATGATAGGGACTGGAACCTCCGCCGAGAACCCCGAGAATTCCTGTATCAGGCACTTAAGGTATATTCCAACGTACAATTTGTATGCCTGTATTCGGCACCTGAGCAAGATGGCATCCTTGGGCGGGAAGAGGACCATGCACGCGTGGTAGCATTCCCAAAGGCTTTCTTTGAAAGCTGGGGAAATGCTCCACGCGGGCTCCATTGGTGCCGATGTCACCCATATGTGAGGAATGACTTCATGCTTGTTCCTGGAGAATAGTGTGCTATATGGTGGGCCATGGGGGTGCTTCTTGACCCTATGAAGCTCATGTGGTAGAGATGCTGGCTGATAGGCTACCCAGAGCATGTGTGCTGATCATGCTTGGCCTCCAGACCCCTTGGCTCTAGCGCCCACCTTCCCCCCCACATGGAGGACACACTGCACAATGGTTATGTACCGTCCAAGCCATATGAGAGGAGTGACTGAGAGAGAGAGTCCCTCCCCCAACACTAGAGGCCTTGTACTGTGTTCCCTGCAACTTAGATGAACAGGCATGCTGGGCGCTTCAGGGTGAGGAAGATTCATGTACCTGTCCCACATGTTGGACACAGTAGACACCATGCCTGATCCCATACAAGGCTCCCTGCATCTTTAGATGCCACATCTGTACCCTATCTCCCACAGCTAGGGGCACAGCACAGACTTGCTATCTGTATTTGCTTTCCTGATTTGCATGCCCTGTCTTCTTGTACTTGGCTCCATTGCTCTGAGCTGTGCAGTTATGACTATTTCCTGTTATCCCTCTCTATTCTGAACTGGCCAGTTACTACTGTCCTGGAGTTTTGGATTGGGGCACATTTCTTACTGTCTGCAGTGATTTGGGAGCCCCCAGCAAGGACAATGATGTGGTCAACCCTTGGTATGCAACCCCTGGGAGCCCCAGGCAGGAAAAACCATACTAGGCTCAGCACTGACACTGTTTTTCTCCCTTTTTTTTAAATTTTTTTTTATTTTACACTGGCTTGCAATACCTGCGAGCCTTCTTTAATCTTCGGGGGGGGGGGGGAGCAGGGGGGACAGAGGAGGGAGGGAGCATTGAGACTGTATGAGGCAACTGAATTCCTAACAAATCTAGGTGCTCAACAAACTCTTAACAGGATAAGAGAGTATGGAGTTAAGCCAATTTTCCCTCCTCCTATGGCTACCAAGAAGGCCGCAGTCTAGTGGAGCCTCCCATATCGCGCTCAAGTGAGTCACCCAAAAGTGGTCATTCATGAGCAAAATCAATATTTTTCCTGTCAATCAAATCCTTATTTTTTTTTTCAGATTCTAACAGAGCTGAAAAAATCAAACTACCATCTGCTAGAGACAGAAAAATACTGATTTTGCCCCTAGTGGCTCGGGCTGATAGAGGCATGGAAGCGATGTCACTGAAATCTCAACATTTCATTGTCTCTGTTTCCACTCATCTGCTGATATCAGTGGCCTCCACTTCCTCTAGAGCAGTGGTTCTTAACCAGTCCTCCTTGAACCCCTAGGCCAGTCGGGTGTTCAGGATAGCCCTAATGAATATGCATGAGATATATATGCATTAGAGATATCCTGCCAACCTGATTGGTTTGTGGCCCTCTAGGGCTGGATTTGGAGACCCCTGCCTTACACCTCTGTCATTTAAGATTGTGAGTGGGCAAGGTGCAGATGTCCTAGACATCAAAAGGGTAGATAGAATGTGTCACATGCCTCCTCAATTCTCACCACCACCAAAACGTTGTCTAATAGACAACATTTTGGTGGTGGTGAGAAGCAAAGAGGCACAACTCCACCCCCTTTTCTTGTTTAGCAGGCCACAGGCTTCCACTTGCTATGCAGTTTACAGCTCCTGGACTCTCCTCATCTTATCTCCCCTACATACTGGTTTGTCTATGCATGTATAAACAAACCTATGCATGCAAATTGCTGACAGACTGAACATCAACAAAAGGCAGTATCGCCTGATGCAAAATATGACTAATACAGGAACATAACCCCTTCACTGCCCCAAAATTAACAGAAAAAGATAAAGAATGTTTCTTCTCCATTACTTGTTTTAGTAATCTCTCTCTTTCTTCCTGTGGTGACTCCATACTTTTGTCCTCTGCAATTATTTGGTCCCGACGACACTCAAGTTCATGTAGTTTTTCATGCAGCAGCACTGCCTCCTGTTTAATCTGGGAATGTGCTATTTCCTGCAAATAACAAATAAGTATTTTATGGTAAACTTGCACATACAATTTAGAGCAAGATATCATACATAATACCAAACGACAAGGACAATGCCTTGTAAAGGACTTCATACCCTTATCTATTTTTCACATTCTGCTGTCTAAAAATACAATTCAAAATGCAAAAAAGTAAGAGTTTCATTAATCTATACAACATAATCTACATTTTCAACATGAAAAAAACCCAATTAAAATAATATTCAAAAGTAATTAAGAATAAAAATTGAAAAAGTCTTGATTGCGTAAGTTTTCACACCCCTTGACACAATACTTCGTGGAAGCACCTTTTGCAGCAATACAGCCATGGGTCATTTAGGATGTGTCTATATGTGTGAGATTTTTTTCAGAGATTGCCAATGATATATTAACAGGAGACAGCACCAATACGAAATCTTCCCCATCCATAAAAAGTACCATGAAAACAAAGAAAGCATAGTTACTCACCTGTAACAGGTGATCTCCGGGAACAGCAGGAATTTAGTCTTCACATATGGGTATCGTCGGTACCGACGAGCCTGCGCGGGAACACTCCCCAGTGTCCAATTAGAAAGCTTTTGGGAGCATCCCACAGCGCCTGTGTGCTGCCTTCCCGCCTTTCCCAACTACCTCTCTGATGATGGTGCAAGAAAGCAACTGTTTTACAGCCTCTGGAGATTCTCCCCTTATCAGCCAATCATCTAAGTAGTGGAAGAGAGAGATCCCCAAAGTACGCAGGTATGCTGTGACAACTGCAATGCATTTTGTGAATACTCTGGGTGCAGAAGCTAGCCTGAAGGGATGTACCCGATACTGGTAAAGTATTTGCTGAATCCAGAAGCGCAGATATTGCCTGTGGTGAGGGTGTATCAGCAAATGAGAACATAGCCAGTCGTTCCTCTAAAGGTATGGCAGAAGGGTGCCGAGGAAAATCATCTTGAACTTTTCTCTAACGAGAAATTTGTTGAATCCCTCAGATCTAGAATGGGTCTGAAATCTCCTATTTTCTTTGGAATAAGAAAGTAAGGAGAGTAGAAGCCTTTTGGGCAGAAGGGACTCTTTTGACAGCCCCCTGAGCTAACAGGGTGGCCACCTTGGAGGGCAGGAGATTGGCCTGCAAACGGTTTGCAGGATAATCTCTTGTGGAGGTGGTTGGGGGTAAGCTTTGAAAGTGAAGCAGATAGCCCCTTTGGACGATGTTGAGAGTTTGTTGCTCTGATGTGATGAGATGCCACCTCCGGACATAAGCGCAAAGTCTGCCTGCTATGTAAAGGGGCTGGGGATCCTGCAGAAGCAGAGTAGCTATATTCTCTAGGAAGGAGTCAAAAACCAGGTGCTGGCTGTGGTGGAGCAGCTGGTTGGGGACCTGTGGCCTTTGCTGTTGTTGCTGAGGTTGAAAACCAGCAGAGGATTGGTAAGAAGAAAAATATCTCTTCTTTTTGGCGTAGAATGACTTCTTTGTAGCAGCCTTCCTCCTAGAGAAGTCTGAAGTCTTTCTTGAAAGGCGCCTGAGGTTGAGATCATCTGCCTCAAGCTCTCCTGCCTTCTCTCTCCAACCTTTACCAAATAGATTTTCTCCAGGGCAAGGAATATTGGACCATTTATCTTGAACTGAGATCCGATGCCTGAAGCCAGGCCATCCTATGAGCTCCTATGCAAACTGCAGAAGCTCTGCTGGTAGACTTAAAGGTATCGAAGGCTGCTCTGGTCAGGAACTTAGAAGTGTTCTGAGCCTGCGTAACCATAGTTGGGTATGCATCACATCTATCATCTGGGAGAATAGGAGTGAAATTTTCTAGATCCCTTGAGATGTCCCTGAGGTATATGCCTATGTAGAGGGTGTAGGATGTAACCCTAGGAGTTACCTATGTAGAGGATGTAGGATGTAACCCTAGGAGTTACCCTAGACAAAACCCTAAGCATGACACATCACATAAAAAAGACCGCTAAAACTATATTCTTTAAACTCAGAACCATTCAACAACTCAGACCCCTCACTGACATTGGTGATTTCAGATCAGTTGTGCAGGCTCTTATAATGCCACATTTAGATTTCTGTAATGGATTACTACAAGGCACATCCAAGAAGAATCTACACATCCTACAAAGGGCCCAAAACATTACTGCTCGGATTATTTTTAAAGCCAAACTATCCGACCACATCTCCCCAATACTATACGCTCTCCACTGGCTACCTGTTGCCAGTAGGATTCAATATAAAACACTAGTCACTATTTTTAAACTCATCAATGAACTTGCCCCCTCACATCTATCAACATTAATCCAGACCCCCTCAGAAACTAGAAGAAGAGCAAACCTTAACATGCTCCTAATTCCCGACTCTGTGAGAAAATTGAAGCAGGCAACAACCAATTCTGCCTTCTCTTATTATGCGCCCAGTCAATGGACCAAACTCCCATGCAACCTAAGAGAGATTAAAGACCTTATTTCCTTCAGAAAAGAGCTTAAAACATACCTTTTCACCCAACACTATCACAACTTACAGCCCACACTCGAGCATCTTGCACAAGAATACACAACTCAACTATCACATGTTTACCCTACCTAGCTCAAGACTCGCTCTCCATTACATGTTCTCACTTACAACTCTGACACTTTGTCCATACTGAATGATAGTTAGTCCTTAACGTCTGTTTAATTAGTCTCTATGCCCATCATAGAATCTATACTTTAGTATTTTTCTATAATGGTTATTGTAAATAGTTACTCTGCCTATTATTGCTTACTATACTATACTATCACCTGTAAATAATGAATAATTTTTCTCAACATATATAAATAGTTAACACGTTCTTTGTATGATAGTTACATAAGTGCTCAAAATGTTTCATGTAATTCAATATTCCATGTTGAATGTTTTTATCATGTTCTATGTAAACCGCCCCTGATCACTGGAAGGGGCGGTATAGAAAAGCGCACAAATAAATAAATAGAAGCAAGCATACATGCCTGGAAGCAGCAACGTCCAAAGGCATCGAGAGCCCTGGCATCTTTGCCAAGAGGTATGAATGAATGAGTCTTAGAACTCTTGATGCGTCGCATTGCCGATTTTACCACCAAATGGTGTGGTAGGTGAGGCTTTTGAAACCCCGGACATGGTAGAACTCGGTACATGGTATTGAGGTGTTGACTGATAGGCGGAACCGTTAGCGGGGTCTCCCACATATGTAGCATTAGATCCTGTAAGTTCCGATGCACCAGCAATGTTGCCGCCTCTTTGGGCATCGAGGTTTAGTGTAGTTACTCACCTGTAACAGGTGTTCTCCAGGGACAGCAGGAATCAATCCTCACCTATGGGTGACGTCGGCATCGACGGAGCCCACGCGGAGCTATTCCCCAGCTTTCAAAGAAAGCCTTTGGGATTGCTGCCATGCATGCGTGGTCCTCTTCCCGCCCAAAGGTGCCATCTTGCTCAGTCAGGAACCCTAGCTAGAGCCCTACTAAGAAGATGGCAAGGGAAGGACAAAAATATCAACTTTTCAGGGGAGGTGGGAGGGTAGTGAGGACTGATTTCTGCTGTCCCTGGAGAACACCTGTTACATGTGAGTAACTGCGCTTTCTCCGGGAACAAGCAGGAAGTCAGTCCTCACTTATGGGACTCGCCAGATACAGGCTACAGAGCCTGTAACCCAAAAAAGTCTCTGCGAGGCTGTGAGCAGAAGTTGATGCCTGTAGGGGCTCGAACTTTTGAGTCCCTGGGGCTAAGCTCTCGGTAGCCGTCGAAGAAGGGTCGGAGAGCAGGAGTTGCTTATACCCCGAACAGATTACGGAGTACAGCCTGGCCGAAGGCGCTGTCCCGCTGGGACTCCCTCTCCAGGCAGTAGTGTACAGTGAAAGTGTTCGCTGAAGACCAGGCCACAACCAGGCAGATGTCTGTTAGAAGCACTGAGCGCAGTGAAGCCACCGAAGCCACCTCAGCTCGGATGCCATGCACAGTGACCCGTTGATCCAGTGGGGCACCGGCCTTCGCTTGGGTGAAGGCAATGCAATCCACTACCCAGATGGAGATGGTGCGTTTGGTGACTGCCCCAGGCGATTGGGGTCGTAGGCGACAAAGAGCCAATAGGACTTGCGGTGAACCTGGGTATGCTGCAGATAGAAGGCAAGAGCCCTCTTGCAGTAAAGTGTATGCAACACCGCCGATGCCTGGTCGATGTGCGGTCTCGGGAAGAAAGCTGGTAAGACTATCTCCTGATTGAGATGAAAGTCCGAGACCACCTTCGGTAGGAACTTGGGATGGGTGCAGAGGACCACCCTGTTCCTGTAGAACCTGGTGTATGGAGCCCCAGCCATGAGAGCCTGAAGTTTGCTGACTTGGTAAGCCAAAATCAAAGCCACCAGGAAGACCACCTTCCAGGAGAGATGCCGAAGTGAGCACTTCACCATTGGCTCGAAGGGTGCTCCCGTAAGCTGCATCAGCACCACACTGAGGTCCCACTCCGCTGGAGGAGGCCGGATGGGAGGCTTGGAAAGCAAGAGACCTTGCATGAAGCGGGAGACCAAGGGCTGCCCCAAGAGGGGTTTCCCCTTGACGGGAAGATGGTTCGCCGAAATGGCGCTCAGGTATACCCTGACCGAACTGGAGGAGATACTGGAGGATCCATCAGGTAGAGCACGAGAGCAGGTCAATCTGGAACTTGGAACACCAGGTCGAGAAGCATCGCCACTTAAAGGTGTATGCCCGTCTTGTTGAGTCCTTCCTCGACGCGAGGAGAACCTCCTCGACCTACTCCGGGAGGTGCAACGGAGTTAAGGTAACCCATTTAGCCGCCAGGCTATAAGGGATAGCGAGGCCAGGTTCGGGTGGAACACCCGACCCTCCTCTTGTGTCAACAGACCCGGGGCACAGCCCAGGGG
The DNA here is from genome assembly GCA_033557465.1 of Ichthyophis bannanicus. NCBI lineage: Eukaryota > Metazoa > Chordata > Amphibia > Gymnophiona > Ichthyophiidae > Ichthyophis > Ichthyophis bannanicus. The sequence continues at coordinate 828,433,361 of CM066032.1, forward strand.
GATTGGGGGCTCAGATGACAGCCGGAGCAGAAGTGGGAACCAAGGCTGTCGAGGCCACAAGGGGGCCACGAGGATCACCGAAGCTTGGTCCCGCTGAACCTTGTGGAGGGTCCTTGCAATGAGAGGAGTGGGTGGGAATGCGTAAAGAAGGCCAAAGGTCCAGCTCAAGAGGAACGCATCTGGGGCCACCCTACTCGGGAGCGGAACCGGGCCGCAGAACCAGGGAAGCTGCGCATTCACTGGACTGGCAAACAGGTCCATGGATGGGGTCCCCCACCGATGGAACAAGATGCCAGCGACCTCCGGATCCAGGCGCTACTCGTGTTGCCGGAGGATCCTGCTGAGTTTGTCCACAATGACATTCTCCTGGCCTGGGAGGTAGACCGCTCGCAGGGTCATCCCCCAGCAAAACGCAAAGGAGGATCGCCTCTCGGCAGAGGCGTGATCCTGTTCATCCCCTCCTTGTTTATGTAAAACATGGCTACCTTGTTGTCAGTCTGCACAAGCACCGACATCCCCCTCAGATAGCCCACGAAGGCCCTCAGGGCCCATCGGACTACCCGAAGCTCGAACAGGTTGATCTGCTGCCGAGACTCCTCGGGCAACCACTGCCCCTGGGTGCACAATGCGCTGCAGTGGGCTCCCCACCCCAGCAGGGAAGCATCCGTCATTAGGACGAGCTCGTGCTGTGGGATCTGGAAAGGCATTCCCCAAAGGAGATTTCGAGGGTCCCGCCACCAACCCAGGGAGTTGTAGAGATTGCGGGAGACCCGGATAGGGCCTCTGAGGTGGTCGAAGGCCTGGTTCCATTGTGTCCTGAGGCACTACTGGGCTGTCCACATGTGCAGGCGGGAGTGGGGGACCACATGGACGGTAAAGGCCATGTGTCCTAGGAGGCGCAGCATGGGCCCGTACTGTAACCCAAGCCCTGCTCTGGACCTGGGCCACCACGTCCTAAAGGTGGTCCGCCCAGTCCATGGGCAGGAAGGCGGTTGCGCGCTCCATGTCGAGGGATGCGCCGATGAACTCCAGGGTCTGCACTGGCTTGAGGTGGGACTTGGAATAGTTGACCAAGAAGCCGAGGCGTTCATAAGATCATAAGATATGCCATACTGGGTCAGACCAAGGTCCATCAAGCCCAGTATTCTGTTTCCAACAGTGGCCAATCTAGGTCATATGTACCTAGCAGTTTCCACAAGGGACACAGGTTCCACAATGCTTGCACTGGTTCAAGCATTGATATCCTGGGTCCCTTCTTAATAATGGTTTATGGACCTTTCCTCCAGGAACTTGTCCAAACCTTTTTTAAACCCAGCTACACTAACAGCCTTTACTAATCCTCCGGTAACAAATTCCAGAGTTTGATTACACGTTGAGTGAAAAAATATTTTCTTTTATTAGTCTTAAATAGTTTACCCTGTAGCTTCATTGCATGTCCCCTAGTCTTTCTATATTCTGATAAGGTAAACAATCGATTTACGTTTACCCGTTCCACTCCGTTCATTAATTTATAGACTTCTATCATATCTCCCCTCAGCCGTCTCTTTTCCAGGTTAAAGAGCCCTAACCTTTTTAGCCTTTCTTCATAGGAGTATCCTTCCATCCCCTTTACCATTTTGGTGGCTCTTCTCTGAAGGAGAAGGAGGAGGATCTTGCGCGACGCCGCCAGGCAGGCTTCGTCCCCGTGATGAGTCAGTCATCGAGGTAGGGGAATACAGGTATGCCCTGCCGCCTGAGGGAGGTGGCGGCTGCAGAGAGACACTTTGTGAAAACTTGCGGAGCACCCTGTATTGGCAGTGTTTCCCCTGCACCCTGAAGTGTAGGTATTGCCTGTGTTGGGGGTGGATAAGGATGTGGGCGTAAGTGTCCTTGAGATCCAAGGTGCATAGCCAATCGCCATGCTGAAGGAAGGGCAGCAGGACGCCAAGCGATAACAATTTGAACTTCTCCCGCACCAGGAACTTGCTGAGGTTCCGGAGATCGAGGATGGGACATAGGCCTCCTGTCTTTTTCGGAACAAGAAGGTAGCAGGGGTAGAACCCACGGCCTCGAAGGTGCAGCGGTACCTTCTCGACCGCCCGCTGGGCAAGGAGGTTGGACAGCTCCTGCTGCAAGAAGGTCTGGTGAGAAAGGAGCCGAGTAGGCTCCGCTGGCGAGAAGGGCGCCTGTCCAGGTGGAGACGATATCCGTTCCGGATCACTCAGAAAACCCAGATGTCTGACGTGATCGACGCCCACTGCGGGCGAAGAGGGACAGGCGTCCCCCCACCAGCGGATGTGCTGACGGGAGGCGAGAGACTATGCCGTTGGCGTCAAAAACCCTGCGTGGGTTGGGGTGGCGCCAGTTGCTGGGTCTTAGGCCCTTTAGGCTTGCGGTGGCTATGTGCACCTCCCTTCCCCTGTGTGCCAGAAGCCAGTACAGGGGTGAGCGGAAAGCGGGGTAACCCCGGTAGGGGAGCCCCTTCCTTTGGAAGAATGGCATCTTTTTTTGCTGCTTCTTCCAAGGGAGGGAGAAGGTCTTATGCAAGAGGCGGGTCTGAGTGATGAACTCTGTTGCTATCTCAGCAGCCTTATCCTCCATAGGTTTACCAAACAGCTGCTCGCCGAGACAGGGGACATCCAGGAACTTCTCCTGGACCCATTGCTCCAGATCCGAGGATTGGAGCCATGCCTGGCATCGGGCCCCGATGCCGGCTGCTGCTACTCGGAAGGAGGACTCAAACCCGTCATACGTTGTGCGGGAAAGATACTTTGAGCATTCCGCAACAGATCTCAGGAGGGTTTGGAAACTGAGAAGGGGTTCAACCCTGAGGCCTGCAGAGAACCTGCCGAGCTCTTTGGGCGAGGTCACGCAGGCTCATGCCCATATACAATTGGTATGCCAGGATGCGGCATGTGAGCATGGACCCCTGATAGGTCTTGTGCCCAAGGGCGTCGAGAGCTCTCAACTGCCTGTCCGGGGGGGGGGGGGGGGGAGAGGACAGAAGAGTGTGACTTTGGGCTCTTTTGCTTCTGCATCGCTGACTCCACTACCATAGAACTTCAGCGAACGCCTCTGAGAGGCGGGCAGGGACGGGTCCGAAGAGAGGTCCTTGTGGGCACGGGTTTCTGGGGAGGTATCCCCATCCGACTCCCAGCCTGAGAGATCCGAGAAGGAGTGCGACTCGGGCTTGTCATCCCATCCAGAGGCCATGGCCCGCTTGGAGCCAGAGGCCTTGGAGGATCTCACTCCCGAGGAATGGGAAGGTGAGCGAGACCAATGCTGAGGCCCCTCACGAGGCTCACGGCTCTCGGGGGTTTCCAGGGCGTGTTTCCAGGGCGTGTCCCTCTCGAGGGAACCTCAGTCTTGAGGCGCAGGCCAAAGAAGCTTGGCATGAGCGCCTGCTGAGCAGCAAAGAAGACAGAAACGCTGCACTCTAGTGCCAGCATACAGGACTCCCACGCAGATGTGGGTCCCTGCGACGTCGACACTGGGGTTTACTGGGTCTGGCATGGAGGAGGAGAGGGGATCCTCACCGGGACAGCCCTCAGGAGATCGGGTGCCATTGCCAGAGGCCTCCATATCTGTATGAGGTACCTTACAAGGCCGCTCCTTGTCTGACTCTCAGGAACGCCGAGGGGAGCTGGGAGACCAAGTGCGGGAGCGCTCGAGCTTGTCTGAAGCCCCCGACAGTGACTTCAAGGTCGTCTTCTTCTTACACCTCTCCACTTCAGGGAACCCCTGGTCGGAGTGCCGCCAAGAGCTCGGGACCGAGGTGGTGGATACCACCAGCGGAGGGACGACCGAGGGTGCCGCCGGGAATTCTGGAGCTACCTTCCGGAAAATGTCATCGGACTTCTGCTTACGACTTAGCAGGGCTTTGGAGGACATTTTCTTGCAAAGAGAGCAGAGCTCCGGGTCATGGTCAGCCCCAAGACACTGAAGACAGCAGTCGTGGGTGTCCATGAGCGACATGTTTATGGAGCATCTGTCACATTTCTTAAACCCAGTGGCCATGGGTGCAAAAAGGGCCCTGGCTAGGTCGAAGGCCTTTGCAGCCAGTGGTTGGGGAAAAAAGGGTGCAAAGCCTGCAAAAGGAAAAACATTAATAGAAAAAGATGTCCCCTCGCTTAAGGGAAAAAGCAGAGCAGGGGAGGATGGGTAGAGGACTGGTGCTACCGGAAAAAACACAGGCCAGAGGCCAAAAACGAAACACTTTTTCTGAGGGACGAGGACGTGCGTCCGAATGGCTCTGTGGAAAAAGGGAGATTGAGCAAGATGGCACCTTTGGACGGGAAGAGGACCACACATGCATGGCAGCAATCCCAAAGGCTTTCTTTGAAAGCTAGGGAATTGCTCTGCGAGTGCTCCGTCAGTGCCAACGTCACCCATAAGTGAGGACTAACTTCCTGCTTGTTCCTGGAGAATGGAGGATTTCCAATTCCTCAGCCCTCGGTTCCATTTCCGATGTTACTGTGACTTGGAGACCCCTGCCATGTCCCGAATGAAGTCCTGAAAAGACATGTCCTCTGGCAGGGATCGACACCTTGCATGAGGAGAAGAGGGATCAGAGGGGATATCCCAGGTGGCCCTGGAATCCTCCAATGTCTCTTCAGAATCAGAAGAAGAAGAAGAAGACAGTGATTCAGAAAGAAAATCAAAGTATCGACGGTCTCGAGCAGGTGCCTATGCGCTCGATGCCGATGTTGATACCATGTGATACTTGAACTGGGAACTTGTTGGGTACTGACAATGGTTACCGGTTCCAGCGGAGGAATCAGAGGGAGGGGTCCCACCAATACCAGTTCAAGGGCTGGCTTGGACCCAGCGGTACAGGCGCCAAGCTGGAAGGTGGTGCTGGACTCATCACGGCTGTTGATACCTTTGAAAACCCCGAGGACACCGATGCCTGGGTGGATTCAAGTACGGGGCTTTGTGCCACCATTCCAGAGCACGGCTTTGGAGGGCTGGTCCTCCTGCTGGGGCTGTTTGGCAGGCCAGTCAGCATCAGATGCCCCTTTCAGTGCATCTCGTGGAATATGGGACTTACTTCGATACTCTGTATCGGATTTCGATGCCAAGGACTTAGTCTTTAATTTATATTTGGATTTTTTGGAGACCTGGGAACCAGCTGGAGAGGCTGACATCCTTGACAATGCAGAGGATACTGAAATTCGAGTCTGGGGAAAACAGTGAGTCATACTGCTTGGCCATGGTCTTTAGGCCCCGTTTGATCATCTGTCTGCACAAAGAACAACTGTCTGATCTATGGTCTGGATCCAAACATTTGAGACACCAATCATGGAAATCAGTGACTGACATAGTGCCGGAGCATTTGGAACTTTTTTAGTCCCACAGGTGCTCCTTGTGGTCTTGGGCAAGCCACTTAACCCTCCATAGCCCATGTTCCCTGTAAAATAGTTATCTCCAAGTTATAATGCCCTGTTCAATGTAATTTCAGTTTGTTCAATGTAAACCGCACTGATGCAGAATAGCGCAGTATATAACAGAATGTAAATAAATAAATAAATAAAGCCACTGATGTGTTTGTTCATGGTGACAAACATGAAAATTCAGGCTGAGGCCTATGATGGTGATGACCCCCAAAAAGAAAAAGTAAAAGATTTGAAAGAAAAAGAATATCAGGACCAGTATCAGGAAGGTACCAGCACTGACGGAAAGACAGAGCACAGAATTAAACCAAAAAATAAGACGTTTTTAGGTGGTGACAGGAAAGGGCTTCCTGCTGGCTCTGTGGAAAATGAAGAAATAAGGAGAGGAGTTGAGAAGGCGGGAAGGCAGATGCGCATGCACAGTGGAGTGCTCCCAAAGGCTTTCCTATTGGATGCTGGGGAGTGTTCCCTTGTGGGCTCCGTTGGTACCAACAATAACCATATGTGAAGATTGCATTCCTGCTTGTTCCTGGAGATCAGGTGCTCTCCACAGACAGCATAATTATTCAGGCACACAACTGAGTGATTTTATCGCATAGTACAAGGATGTAATAGCTCTGCCAGAGCTCAGAAGTAGTAGAAAGTTCTGAGCATGGGCAGCCCTTCCCATGTGGCATGGTATCTTCAATCCCCCTCAGTTAGTTTCATAGATCAAGAAGTAATACAACTTTTTGGGAGGTAGAAGGATCATGTGCGTGATTAATTCTGCTGTCTACAGTATATAGAACACTAGTCATATGAAAGTAGCTTTGCCGTCTCTGCTGACTGGCAGGACTAAATCAAACACACAATGGAGCAGCTCCCAAGTTTAAGGTCACTCCAATTTATACATTAATTCTCAACTGTTGAGAAGTGACCCTATTAGATGATTTACAAGAGCTGAATAGATCAAAGACATATTGCTCATTATTGATCGATTGAAAGCACTCTCTTAAATTGAAGTAAAGGTACAGGGCGAGGAATAAGATGCTGTTTTTTATACACTTTCCAGTGAGCAGATTTTAAGAGAGCTAAGGTAGCAGCAGTGGTTCTATTTGAAGACACTTAACTGTACTGGTTACAATAGCCACTGTATCCTGAGTGTGTCCAGTCTCATCTATTCTCAGAAGCTAAGCAGTGTTGGGCCTCATTAGTATTTGGATGAGAGATCACCTTGAAATAACAGATGCTATTAGTCTGACTGCATGGAAGAAAGACCTGGCAATCTTCTTCCCACTGCACCTTGACCAGAAAACACAGGAGACAATCACAACATGGACAACTATCCACAGGGTTGCTAGGAGTCAACATCAACTCAATGGCACTTACAAAGAACTGTATAGATTAGAGGGATACCAGTTTGTTCAATAACAAAATTGAATAGTATAAGTGTAATTACACTTGTAAATAGTTAAAAACATAATGTTCCTTGTAAATGTATACAGATGTATACAAATGTTCTGTTCACTGTTTAATGTAAACCGCCCCTGATCTCTGGAAGGGGCGGTATAGAAGAAAATGTTAAATAAATAAATAAATAAATAGGCAGTGCTAGCCAGTTTGTTAATGTATGTGTTGCTATTAGAATTCCAAGTCTGTTGAGATTTAAGGTGGCAAAGATTTGTATAGACTTTCTGACTCGCAGATTGTAAGGCAGAAAGTAGAGCCTGCTTAAAGTCCAGATAGCAACAGGATTTCTAAGGTGGCTGTTATGTGTTTTACGATAAAACGTTGGCAGTACTACTTTCTGATTAACATGAAAAAGTATAGTCACCTTTCGCAGGAATTTAGGATGAGTATGCAGGCTACATTATTATGATGAAACTGGGTGTAAGATTCATATATGATTAAGTCTTGAAGTTCACTGATTCTTCTAGCCAATGTGAACACTAACAGGGAGAGCATTTTCTTTTGTAAGAAATGTAAGGACAACATTCAAGACCCATGGAATAGAAGGCTTTTTTACTGGTGATTTCATGTGAAGAAACCTCTTCATAAATTTCAAAGCAATAAGACACTGAAAAGCCGGAACTCTCTATGACGGCATGATAGGCTCAGTGTGTACTGAGATGTATGCTGATAGAAGATGCCTGCAGTCGAGGTGATTAAGATTTTTATAAGTATTGCAAAACAGTAATTTTAAGGAAACTGAAAGGAATCTTGACTATTTGTAAAACTCCAGATTAAACTCCCCTCCCTTTTATTTTGTTTTAATTTAGCTCACTTTTTCAGTAATAATTCAAGGTAAGTTAAGAGTAGTTACTCACCTGTAACAGGTGTTCTCCAGGAGCAGCAGGAATCAGTCCTCACATATGGGTGTCATCAGCGCCGATGAAGCCCCAGCGGAGCATTTCCCCAGCTTTCCATGAAAGCCTTTGGGAATGCAGGCACGCATGCGCGGTTCCCTTCCCGCCTAAAGGTGCCATCTTACCTCAGTCAAATGACATAGCTAAGAACAGCACACAAAAATGAAAAATAAACTATGTACAACTGCAACTCCACGGGGAGGAGGGAGGGTTGTGAGGACTGATTCCTGCTGCTCCTGGAGAACAACTGTTACAGGTGAGTAACTACTCTTTCTCCAGGACCAAGCAGGAAGTCAGTCCTCACATATGGGTGACTCCCTAGCTCTGGGCTACCGAGGGACCCAGGCTGAACAAGAGTACTCCCTCTAGTCTCAGCAGCAAAGAAAAGCTTTTCAAGGACACAACCTCCACCGGTAGCCCAACAGAGGGCAGGAGTTGCCTAAACCTCAAAGAGATTCCGGAGTACTGCTTGGCCAAAAGCACTGTCCCTATGGGACTCCCTTTCCAGACAGTAATGGGCTGCAAAAGTCTACCAAGGGCACAGAGCGGAGATGAGCCACTGAGGCAGCCATTGCCCTGACACGATGGGCCGTGACCCTACCCTGCAAAGGAAGGTCAGCCGCCTTGTAAGCCCAGGTGATACAGTCAGTCACCCAGATGGACAAGGTACGCTTAGACACAGCCAACCCCAACTTATTGGGGTCAAAGGATACGAAGAGCTGAGTAGCCCTTCTATGCCCCTGTGTATGGTCAAGGTAGAAGGATAAGGCCCTCCTACAGTCCAGGGTATGCAGGACTGCTTCAGCCTGGCTTGCATGAGGCCTAGGGAAGAATGTTGGAAGAACCACCTCCTGATTGAGGTGGAAAGAGGAGACAACCTTTGGGAGGAACTTTGGATGAGTCCTAAGGACTACCCTGTTCCTATAAAACCTGGTGTAAGGCCTATCACAGACCAGGGCCTGAAGCTCACTCACTCGCCTAGCCGAGGTAAGGGCTATCAGGAAGAGTGTTTTCCAGGAGAGGAAGCGCAGTGGACAAGTAGCCATCGGCTTAAAAGGTGAGCGGGTCAGCTGCTGCAAGACCACATTCAGCTCCCACTCAGGGGCAGGAGGACGGAGAGGAGGCTTGAGCAAAAGCAAGCCCCTGAGAAAGCGGGACACCAAGGGGTGACCCGACAGAGAATGTCCCTCCACCAGTGAGTGGTGAGCTGCTAGAGCTGAGAGGTGGACCCGAACAGAATTGGATTTAAGTCCCTGATGTGATAAGTGCAGTAAGTACTGAAGCACCACTGGCACAGTACAGGAGAAAGGATCCTCTGTACGTAGCTGACACCACACAGAAAACCTTTTCCATTTGAGAGCATAGGTTTTCCTAGTGGACTGTTTCCTAGAGGCTAGGACAACCTCCTCAACTTCCTGGGGCAGGCCCCAGGGAGCCAAAACTACCCTTGCAGCCTCCAGGCCATCAAATTGAGAGCTTTGAGATTGGGGTGCAGAAGGGAACCCTGCTACTGAGAGAGAAGGTCGGGTTGCAACCCCAGAGGCAGTGGGGGATCCACCGCCAGTTGAAGCAGAAGAGGAAACCAAGGCTGTCTCGGCCACCTGGGAGCCACCAGCAGGACCGAGGCCTTGTCCTGAAGAATTCTGAAGAGAGTTTGGGCCACCAAGGGCGTGGGAGGAAACGCATACAGGAGGCCCTGAGACCATGGAATCAGAAAAGCATCTGCTGCTATTCTCAGAGGATGCGGTTGCCTGGAGCAGAACTTTGGCAGTTGATTGTTCATTGGGCTGGCAAAGAGACCCACCAAAGGGAGACCCCATTTAAGGAAGATACTCTAAACCAGCGTTTTTCAACCACTGTGCCGTGAGATATTGTCTGGTGTGCCGTGGGAAAAATTCCAATTTCATCCGTAACATGTGGCCTCGGCTCACAAATTAGGGTTGCCAACCGGCCGGTTTTCAGCCGGCCTGGCCGGTTTTTCCATGGCCAGGCCGGCTGCCAACACAGTTGTAAAACCGGCCATTGAAAAGCCGGTTTTTTGCTCTGGCCGCAAGATCGGGAGCGGCCAGAGCAAAAAACCGGCTTTTGTGCCGAAGTCCGCGGCGCGAACGCAATCGCGATTCCCTATAGCAGTGCAGCCGCTGGTTCTGCTTTGTACAGAGCAGCGGCTGCACTACACTTACATTGAAAAGTAAAGAGAAACTGTGTCAGGAGCCCTCCGATCATGCAGAGCCCGAGGAAGTGATGTCATAGGGGCGGGCTCCTCACAGGCTGTCTTTCCTTTTCAAATTAACTTTAGCTGCAATAAAGTTAATTTGAAAAGGAAAGACAGCCTGTGAGGAGCCCGCCCCCACGACATCACTTCCTCGGGCTCTGCGATGACCGGAGGGCTCCTGACACAGTTTCTCTTTACTTTTCAATGTAAGTGTAGTGCAGCCGCTGCTCTGTACAGAGCAGAAGCAGCGGCTTGGGCAGAGGGGGGGGGTGTGGGTGTGTGAGTGAACCAGGAAGGGGGGGGGGGAGTGTGAGTGAACCAGCAAGGGGGGGGGGCGGCGCGATGGTGTGAGTGAACCAGCAGGGGAGGGGGGTAAGTGAGTGAGTGACCCAGCAGGAGGGGTGAGTAAGTGACAGGGGGATGGGTGAGTGAACCAGCAGTGGAGGGGGGGGGGTGGTGTGAGTGAACCAGCAGGGGAGGGGGGTTGGTGTGAGTGTTTTATTCCTATTCAAGAGAATTACTTTATATATAGTCAATATAGGCACAGAGGTAAATTTTTTTAACATTTTCTAATGGTGGTGTGCCTCGTGATTTTTTTCATGAAAAAGTGTGCCTTTGCACAAAAAAGGTTGAAAAACACTGCTCTAAACTACTGAAGGATGCAGCTGCCACTAGTGGGGCTGCAGAATTCTGCTTAACCTGTCGGCCAGGTAGTTGTCCTGGCCTGGGAGGTACACAGCCTTGAGAAGCATGTTGTGCTTTAGGGCAATTGAACAAAGGTCCTGAGCTTCCCGACAAAGGATTCTGGACCCAGTCCCACCCTGTTTGTTCACATAAAACATGGCTACCTGGTTGTCTGTCTGAACCAGGACAGATTGATGAGCCAGGGTAGGAGAGAAAGCTTTGAGTGCTAACCAAATAGCTCTGAGCTCGAGGAGATTGATCTGCTGTGCAGCTTCCCAAGGAGACCCCAGGCCCTGGGTGCACTTGCCTAGACAATGAGTTCCCCAGCCCTGCAGGGAGGCATCTGTGGTCAGTATCACTGTATATCCAGGAATCTGAAAAGGTACCCCCTTTAGAAGATTGGGTGGGTGCAGCCACCAGTTGAGGAAGTTCAGAAATGGTCTGGACACCCTTATCCTGTCTCTGAGGCTGCCTGTGGCTTGTGACCACTGAGTCCGAAGGCACCACTGAGCAGGCCTCATATGAAGCCTGGCATTGGGGGTCACATGCACTGTCGAAGCCATGTGGCCCAGCAGCCTCAGGCAGAGTCTGGCGGAGACCACTGACCCCCTGAGAAACTGATTTGCTAAGTCCATCAGTCTTTGGGCCCTGTCTGCTAGCAAGAATGCCTTTGCCAGGACAGAGTCCAGCCTTGCCCCTATGAACTCCAAGTTTTGGGAGGGGAGCAAAGTGGACTTTGCGAAGTTTATGACAAATCCCAGGCCTTGAAGAAGAGCAATAGTCCTGAGGGTGGCTTGTCTGGCCTCCTGGCACGTCTGACCCCTGATGAGCCAGTCGTCCAGATAGGGGAAGACAAAGACTCCCTGATTTCTCAGGTAGGGCGCTACCACTGCCAGGCATTTGGTAAAGACCCTGGGAGCTGAGGTGAGGCCGAAAGGCAGCACTCTGTACTGATAATGGTTTCCTCCCACCATGAACCTGAGGTACCTTCTGTGGTCTGGATGAATGAGGATGTGAGTGTACGCATCCTTTAGATCTAAGGAGCATAGCCAATCTCCCTGCTGCAGGTAGGGCAGAAGTGTTCCAAGAGTAAGCATCTTGAACTTTTCTTTCTCTAGGAACTTGTTGAGGTTCCTCAGGTCTAGAATGGGACGAAGGCCACCGGTTCTTTTGGGTACCAGGAAATACCTGGAGTAGAATCCGTGACCTTGCAAGTGGGGAGGCACAGGCTCCACCACCCTGTCCACCAGCAGACCTTGAAGCTCTTGAAGGAGAAGGTCTGTGTGTAGGGGAGGCCTTGGAGGCTCCCCTGGAAAGTAAGGCAGAGGCAGTTGGTGAAAATGCAGTGCATAGACCCTGCGGACTATGTCCAACACCCAACTGTCCCCGGTGATAAGGGGCCACTGGTGGGCAAAGAGGGCGAGGCGACCTCCTGTGCAGGGTTGGGAGAGCAGTGGAGGAGAGGCTACGCTCAAGGAGTCAAAAAACCCCACCCTGCTGAGTGGTAGCAGGGGCCGGAGGCTTGGGAGTCCTCTGCCTACGGGGCCCATTACCCTGCCCCTTGGCTTGCTGACCTTGGGGGGCAGCTTGGGCAGCCTGATATTGCGGGTACTGTTTGTAGGCAGTGCCCTTCCTCGGGTAAAAGGGCTTTTTACCCGAGCCCTTCTTTTTATGAGAAGGGGCAGAGGTCTTCCTAGACAGCCTTGTCCGTGTGAGGTGCTCAGTTTCGAGCTGAGCTGCCTTCTCGGTCATGGGCTTGCCAAAAAGGTTTTCACCTCGGCAAGGGACATCGACCAACTTGTCCTGAACCCATGGCTCGAGGTCTGATGACTGCAGCCATGCCTGGCGTCGAGCCGCGATGCCGGCTGCCGCAATGCGAGCCGAAGCCTCGAAGCCATCGTAGGCGGCGCAGGACATGAACTTCGAGCAGTCCCGAATCCCCGAGGACAAGGACTTAAATCTCTGCAAGGGTTCCCCGGAGAGTCCAGCAGAGAACCCGGCCAACTCCTTGGCCAGATCCCGCAAGTACATGCCCATGTACAGCTGGTACGACTGGACACGGCAAGCAAGCATCGAGCCCTGGAAGCACTTTCTACCGACGCCATCGAGGTTTCGGGCCTCCCTGCCAGGGGGCACCGCGGAGTGCATCTTCTGGCTCTTCAGACAATGCATGGCCGATTCCACAACCATAGAATGGTGTGGTAGCTATGCCTTTTGAAAGCCAGGGCTCTTTCTGAGTCGAGAGATCGAGTCGACTCGCTTGCTGAGAACCGACGCCGAGGCCGGTGCCTCCCACATACAGAAGAGGAGCCGTTAAAGCATCGGAGGAACCAGGACAGTAAAGGCCTCCTTCGGAGGAGAGTCATACTGTAGAGCCTCAAGCTCTTCAGCTCGAGGCTCCTCCTCGGGATCCGCCGGAATAGCCAAGGCGGTGGCCATATCCCGGACGAACTCCGAGAACCGAGTATCCTCCGGGGGGGATCTACTCCGGGGCTCAGATTGCGGTGAGTCTGACGGGACGCACCGAGTCTTGAACGTATCGGGGGACTCCTCATCCTCCGTCTCCCAGGCGGACTCGTCCGACGAGGAGTCAGGGTCCGACCCTGCGGGGCCCTGGAGCACCCGCCCCGACGCACTCGGTCCCGAACGGGAGGTTGAGGGAGACCGCGACCGAGGTCGACTTCGAGCCATGATGGACTCGAGTATCGGCTCGGTCTCCGGGGTCGACTTGGACGTCGATGTCCCGGTGGTCGGGGCAGATGCGCCAGACAGGCTGGCCATCAGTGCCTGCTGCTGCTCCATGAAGGCAGACAGTCTGCTCTCCAAGGCTGTCATCCTGAGACTCAGCTCGGGAGATGCAGCAGCCACCGACTCGGGCCCCGGCGGCGCTGGGTCCGATGTCGGTTCTCTGGGAGGAGAGTCCTCGAGGACTACGGAGCTTTCGTGTCCAGCATATTCCGGCTTCACGCGAGGAATTTTGGCAGGCTTCTCTTGTTCCATGGGCCCGGGGCGACGGTCGGGGGTCTTAGACCTTGTCCTCGAGGAGCCAGGGACCTCCTCTGACGACGCCCTCACCAGCCGCTTCTTCTTCTTGCGTTCCCGGTCGGGGGACCCCCTGTCCGAGGAACTTCGACGGCGCTCGGGATCGGAATCCCGAGATGTCGAGGCCTCAGACGAGGTCTGAGCCCGGCCGGAAGCTGAGTCCGAGAATAGCCTTTCTTTTTGTTGCTGTCGACTTCGGAGTGCCTTGGAAGACATCTTCCCACAGGGCCCGCATGACTTAGGGTCGTGATCCGGGCCGAGGCACCGGAGGCAGCAATCGTATGCGTCGGTGAGAGACATTAATTTCTTACACCAATCACACTTTTTAAAACCACTAGAAGCCATCGGGGAAAAAAAGAGTCCCCGCGAGGTCAAAAGACCGGCCTTCCAGGGAAGAAGTGAAAAAAGGGCGTGAACGCCAGCCACGAAGGGCAAAAACCGAAAAAGAAGAATTGGGCTCGATACCGGTGTACTGAACCCGGCGGGAGGGGAACCGGCATCAAACCGGAAGAAAAAATAGCGATAATCGCCGAAAAAAATCTACTTTTAACCGGGAGGACAGGACACACATCCGGGTGGGCTTCACGGAAAAAAAGAGACTGAGGTAAGATGGCACCTTTAGGCGGGAAGGGAACCACGCATGCGTGCCTGCATTCCCAAAGGCTTTCATGGAAAGCTGGGGAAATGCTCCGCTGGGGCTTCATCGGCGCCAATGACACCCATATGTGAGGATTGATTCCTGCTTGGTCCTGGAGAACATTCAGGTTCAGTAGGTAGATGACCCTGTGTCCAGACTTTGGCTGACTAATTCCAATGCAAAGTCCACAAGATTACTCTTCAATTCCCTATAGGGCTATCTCCATTTTCCCTTCCTCCAATTTCTTCCCTCAACCTCTGTCACCCTTTCTTACTTTTCTAAGATCAGAGGAGGAAAGCGTAGTCACTCATCTGTAAAAGGTGTTCTCCAGGGACAACAGGATTCAGTCCTCACATATGGGTGAGGTCGCCATCGACGAAGCCCATGTGGTAACCTCTTCCAAGCTTTCAAAGAAAGTCTTTGGGAGATGTATCATGCCTAAGGGTGCCATCTTGCCTCAGTATGATGACACAGCTGAAAAAGTCAAAAACAACTCCATGGGGAGGAAGGAGGGTTGTGAGGACTGATTCCTGATGTCCCCGTAGAACACCTGTTACAGGTGAGTAACTATGCTTTCTCCGGGAACAAGCAGGAAGTCTGTCTTCACATATGGAACTCCCCAGCTACAGGCTACCGAAAAAGCCTGTAAAAAACACGGGTGACCAAAAAAGGTGAACAATGAGAAGCAGCGACAGAATCAAGGAACAGCAAGACCCATGAGCGGCCCAGAGTGTTAAGCGAGGAACCAATTTTCCGGTAGCCTGAACACATCGAAGGGCCGGAGGGCAGGAGTTGCCTTACACCTCAAACATGATGATGTAGTATGTCTGGCGAAGGCGCTGTCCCAGTGGAACTCCCTCTCCAGGCAGTGATGAGCTGCAAAGGTATGGACTGAGGACCAGGTGGCAGCCCAGTAGATCACTGTCAAGGGATTGGAGCGCAGTTTCATCACTGATGCCACCATGGCTCAGAAGCTGTGTGCCGTGACGTGGCTCTCCAGCGAGACACCAGCCTGCTCATAGGAGAAGGTGATGCAGTCCACTACTCAAATGGACAGGGTACACTTGGAGACCGCTACCCCTAGCTGATTTGGGTTGTAGGAGATGAAGAGCTGTGAGGAGCAATGGTGGGCCTTGGTATGTGCCAGATAGTAGGCCAGGGCCCACTTACAGATCAGAGTGTGGAGAGCAGCCTCCACCCTGTTGGCATGAGGCCGGTGAAAAAGGTGGGAAGCACCACCTCTTGGTTGAGGTGGAACAGAGACACTACCTTAAGCAGAAACTTGGGGTGGGTGCGGAGCACAGCCCTTTTCTTGTGAAACCTCATATAAGGCGAGTGGGACACCAGAGCCTGGAGCTCTGCAAGCAGAGGTCATCGCCTCTTGGCACAGGAGGGACGATCCTGTGCCTCCCTGCTTTTGATATAAAATATCACTTGGTTGTGAGTCTGGATCAGTACCGCTTGGTACTGTAGGTAGTGATGAAAGTCCTGGAGGGCCAGCGCTATGGCCCGAAGCTCCAGGAGGTTGATATGCTGGAGGATCAGCTGCAACCAACGGCCCTGAATGCGGATGTCGCCACAATGGGCTTCCCAGCCCAGCTTGAAGGCATCTATGATGAGGATCCTTTCGCGGATGTGGGCCTGGAAGGGCATCCCAGCCTTTAGGTGCTGTGGCTGCTGTCGCCAGCAGAGGGAGTCAGCCAGGGGATGGGTCACAACCACTCTGTCTCACAGTTGCCCTGTTGCTTGAGACCACTGGAAGCGGATGGCCCACTGAGCCCACCGCATGTGTAGGCGGGAGTCTGGGGTGACATGCACCGTGGAGGCCATGTGGCCCAGTAGGCAAAGCAGGAGGCGAGCTAACGCCAAGGAGCAACTCTGGAGTTCCCCGAAAGTGCCATGAGGCATTGAGCCCTGTCCAGAGGGAGGACGTCCTTGGCCTGGACGGTGTCCAGCAATGCCCCTATAAACTCCAGGCATTGTGAGGGATGGAGATGGGTCTTGGAGGTAGTTTATGATGAACCCCAGGTGCTCCAGAATGAGAATGGTGCATGCCACCGCCTGATAAGCTTCTGCGGCGGTGTTGCCCTTGATAAGCCAGTCATCAAGGTAGAGAAAGACGAACACCCGCTGGAGTTGCAGGAAGACGGCGACCACCTCCAGGCACTTGGTGAACACCCTCGGGGCAGAGGCCAGACCAAAGGGTAGGAACCTGTACTGGTAGTGGAAGCCTCCTACCACGAAGCAGAGGTACTGAGTGTGTTGGGGATGGATGAGGATGTGTGTATACACATTCTTTAGATCCAATGAGCATAGCCAATCTCCCTACCGGAGGTAAGGCAGCAGTGTTCCAAGAGAGAGCAACTTTTCCTCAACAGAAACTGGTTGAGGGTCTACAGATCTAGAATGGGCTGAAATTGTCTGGTCCTTCTGAGCACCAGAAAGTAGTGGGAGTAGAAGCCCCTTGCCCCTGAGATGGAAGGGGACATGCTCTACCACTCTGTCGGACAGAAGACTTGCGAGTTCCTGCTGAAGCAGGCCCCAGTGAAGTGGAGTCATAGAGGGCTCCCCTGGAAAGAATGGAGGGAGTGTCTGCTCGAGGTGGAGGAGGTAACCCTCTTTCACCACCTGCAGGGCCCAGGTGTTGGTAGATATGAGGGACCACCGGGCAGCATAAAACACCAGATGCCACCCCCCATGTGCTGAGGGGCAGGAGAGGCTATGCCCAAAGATTCAAAAGCCCCCTCCAAGTTGTGCCAGAGGCACGGTCTGGGGCTTTGGGGTCTTAGGCTTATGCCATTCCCTTGGCCTGCTGGCTCTGTTGGGGAGCTCGGAAGGCTGAGTACTGAGGATAGTTTCTGTAAGCCTTCCTCTTCTTTGGGTATAGGGGTTTTTTGCCCAAAGCCTTCCTTTGGGAAGGGCCAGCGGCCTTTATAGAGAGCCTAGTCCTGGTCATGAACTCGGACTCCAGATCGGCGGTCTTGTCTGTCATGGGATGCCAAAGAGGTTCTCTCCCCAGCAAGGGACATCGAACAACTTGTCCTTCAGCCATTGCTCCAAGTCAGAAGACTGTAGCCAGGCCTGGTCGCAGGCACTAATGCCCACCGCAGCTTGTCTAGCTGCCAACTCGAAGCCATCATAAGCCACTTGGGTCATAAATTTGAAACACTTTTTGGGCTGTGGAGGCCAGGGTCCAGAACCGCTGGAGAGGCTCCTCTGAGAGGCCAGCCGAGATCCCGGTGAATTCCCTCACCAGGTCCCGCAAGTACATGCCTATGTACAGCTAGTAGGCCTGGATCCAGCTGATGAGCATCGAGCCCTGGAAGCACTTCCTGCCCAGGGCATCCTTAGCATGGGCTTCTCTGCCAGGGGGCACCAAGGAGTGCATCTTCTGTCTCTTGAGACGATGTATGGCCGACACCATCACTATGGAGTTGTGAGGCAGTTGAGCTTTTTGGAAGCCAGGGCTCCAGCAGATTCGGTATATCGAGTCCAGCCATCTGCTCATAACGGGCACCAAGGCCGGGGTCTCCCACAAGCGGAAGAGCAGCATTTCCAGGATGGGGGGAATGGGCACTTTGAGTGCCTTCTTAGTGGGATCCTCATCCTGGAGGATCTCAAGGTCATCCACCCAAGGTCCCTCCTTGGACGCTGTAGTCAAGGCAAGGGCCATTGCCATATCACAGGTGAAGTCCAGGAAGGCCAGTTCCTCGGATGAGGACCGGCGCTGGGCCCAACCACAAAGGACATGAAAATCCATGCACCAGGAGAAAAATCCGAAAGAAAAAAGAACCCAAAGAAAAAACGTGACACTGAAGCGAGCGGACCTAGGAGGCAAGAAGGATACTGGTACACAAACCAGGGAAAGAGAATAGATCCGAAAAGTAAAAAGACAGAAAAAAATCAACTTCTTCTGAGGGGAATAGACACACGTACAATGGGTACCACATAAAAAAGGAGACTGAGGCAAGATGGCACTCTTAGGCAGGAAAGGGAACACGAATGTGTGGTACATTTCCCAAAGGCTTTCTTTAAAAGCTGAGAAGAGTTTACCGTGCTGGCACCCATTATGTGAGGACCGACTTCCTGCTTGTTTCTGGAGAAACTACACATCATCCTTCCTCCTCCAAACTCACTGCTTGGTCCTCTGATATTTTTCCCACCCATCTACTAAACTCAATCTCCTCCGCTCTCATCCCTTCCATCTGTCATATCTTTAACTTATGGCTTTCCACTGCAACTGTTCCTGCAGTCTTCAAGCATGCTGTAGTTATACCTCTCCTCAGGAAACCCTCACTAGACACTATCTGTCTCTCTAATAATTCGACCCATCTCCCTCCACCCCTTTCTTTACAAACTTCTTAAATGTGTGGTTCACTGCTGTTATCTTGACTTTCTCTCCTCCCAAGCCCTTCTGGATCCACTGCTTTCGTCCTCTACATTCTACGGAAATGGCTCTTGCCAAAATCTCCAGTGATTTGTTCCTGGCCAAATCCAAGGGCCTTTACTCGATCCTCATCATTCTTGACCTTGCTGCTGCTTTTGATACTGTTGATCACCACCTTCTACTTGATACCCTGTCCTCACTTGGTATTAAGGTTGTTCTGTCCTGGTTCTCTTCTTATCTCTCCAATCGCACTCTAGTGTATGTTCTGGTGGATCCTTGGTGTACTCCCAGGGCTGTCTTGGGATCTCTCCTATTCTTTCTCTACACCCAGTCTGTTGGTGGCACTTATCTCCTTCCATGGTATTAGCTGGGATGCAGGCTCTGCTGCCTAGGGTAGGTACAATAACTTTGCTTAATCTAAGCTAAGCAGAAGGGAAACTGTAGTTACTCATCTGTAACAGGTGTTCTCTGGAGAGAGCAGGAATCAGTCTTTACATATGAGGTGACGGCACCAACAGAACCCGCATGGATCCACTCCCCAGCTTCCAAAGAAAGCCTTTGGGAGTTACACAGCACATGCATGGTCACCTTCCCGTCCAAGAATGCCATCTTACCTCAGTATGATATCATAGCTGGAAATATGCAAGAGGTATCGCAAGACCAGGCAACTGGTAACAGAACCCACACGTGATAGGGCCATACTGGACTTAGTGCTTCCCAATGGGGGAAGATCATCTCACATCCAGTGATCACCAGATGGTATGGTTCAGTATTAGGACTAAGGCTGATAAAATCCATTCAAAAATGAGGGTCTCAGGCAATGTTCCCTCTAATTTTCTGTAGGTTGTGTGCGCATAAAATATCAGCTGTGCAGCTTTTGAAGGAAGGTTAAATTTTTGTGCGCCACATAACGACACTCGGAGTTATATTTATTTATTTATTTATTTATTTAACATCTCTTATATACCGCACTATTATCATCAGCGCGGTTTACATGGAACCAAACATATACATACAGAAAAACTGTAGTGCATTTTACAAGTAACAGGAATTTGAACTTGGTAATAAAGGGAAACTATGTACATTATGTAACTATATACAGTAGTCTATACACATTAGTCACAGTTGAAGTTGTCTTGACCTGAGTATGGATGTAGTATTTCTCTTGTGCAAAACTAAATTGGGAAATAGCTTAAGAAGAGGTGGTGTTTGAGACTTTTTCTGAATTGTGTTAGGCTGGTTATGGCTCTCATACTTTAAAATTTGACTACACGTCAGAATACAGTATGTACACCACATTGATTGTACTAGAAAATATTGTAGAACTTGTGAAAACCATAAATACACAACAACTTTTCAATTTTAAGAACGTCTGTGTTGTTTTCTATCAGAATCAGAACGTAATTTTTGTGCGCTCTGTTGTAAAGTATGTGCGCTCACTCGGCGAGGTGTGTGCGCGCGCACACGCGCACAGCTTAGAGGGAGCAGTGGTCTCAGGCTTTAGGAAAACTAACTTTGCAAAGATGGGACAATACCTCCGAGAGTCATTGGCAGGATGGGAAACACTGGGGGATGTAGAAAAATAGTGGGCAAAACTGAAAAGGGATATTTTAAGGAAACCAACCTTTTTGTTAGTAAGGTAAATAAATGTAAAAGGAAAAAGAGGCTGCTATGATTCTCAAAAGAAATAGCTGAAAAGATGAAGAAAAAACGAGGGAGGCCTTCATGAAATACAAGAGATCACAGAGAGAGGAAGACAGGCATCTATATTTGGAAAAACGTAGAGAAGCTAGCAAATTAATGAGGAAAGCAAAGGTACAAAAAGAAGAAGAAATAGCCAATGCAATAAAATGCAGGGATAAGCCTTTTTTCAGATATGTTAGTGAGAGGAGGAGGCGCAAAAATGGTATTGTCAGACTCATGAGTGCAGGGGAGGAATATGCAGAAACTGATAAAGATAAAGCTGAATTGCTTAACAAATAATTCTGTTCTGTGTTCACAGATGAAGGGCCAGAAGCAGGACTTCAGAAAACACCCACGAACAGGAACCGAAGCAACGGGGATCTCAAAACGATTTTCAGAAGACTATATTCATGAGAAACCAGCTAAACTAAAAGTAGACAAAGCCATGGACTGGATGGGATACATCCAAGAATACTAAGGGAACTTGAGAACGTTCTAGTGGCTCCATTGTCTGACCTTTTCAATGCCTCTTTGGAGTCAAGAGTGGTGCCAGAGGACTGGAGAAAGGCACACATAGTCCCTTTACACAAAAGCAGATGTAAGGATGACATTAAGAACTACAGGCCAGTTAATCTAACCTCTGTGTTTAGTAAATTATTGGAAATGCTACTTAAAGAAGATAATAGTGAGGTTAATGGAGTCCAATGGATTGTAAGATCCGAGGCAGCATGGATTTACCAGAGGCAGGTCTTGTCAGACAAATCTGATAGATTTCTTTGACTGGGTCACTAGGGAGTTGGATCGAGGGAGAGCCCTAGATGTGGTGTATTTAGATCTCAGTAAAGCCTCTGACACCGTTCCACATAGGCGACTTATAAACTAACTAAGCACCCTAGGGATGGACTCTAAAGTTACTGATTGGGTTAGAAACTGGTTGAGTGGGAGGCAACAAAGGGTACAAGTAAATGGCGCTCACTCTAGAGGAGAAGGAGGTTACCAGTGGTGTGCTGCAGGGATCTGTCCTTGGTCCCATTCTGTTTAACACCTTTATTAGTGATATTGCAGAAGGACTGTCGGGTAAGGTTTGTTTGTTTGCGGATCATACCAAAATCTGCAATAGAACAGCCAAACAGGAAGGAGTCAATAACATGAGGAGGGATCTAGCTAAGCTTGAAGAATGGTCTAGAATTTGGCAACTGAAATTTAATGCTAAAAAATGCAGGGTCATGCATTTCGGCTGCAAAAATCCAAAGGAGCTGTACAGTGTAGGGGGTGAGGTACTTTTGTCCAGAAAAGAAGAGCGGGACCTTGGCGTAATTGTATCTGACAATCTTCAAGTAGCTAAACAGGTAGAAAAGGTGACTGAGAAAGCCAGAAGGATGCTTGCATGTATAGGGAGAGGAAAGGTCAGCAGAAAAAAAGGAGGTGATAATACCTCTGTATAAGATTCTGGTTCGACCTCATTTGGAGTATTGTGTGCAATTTTGGAGACCGTACCTTTAAAAGGATATAAACAGGGTGGAGTTGGTGCAGAGGGTGGCTACTAAAATGTTTAAAGGTCTTCATTGTGAAGCATATGAGGACAGACTTAAAGATCTTAATATGTATACGTTGGAGGAAAGGCGGATAGGGACAATATGATAGAGACCTTTAAATACTTCAGTGGCATAAATGCACAGGTGGGTCTCTTTCAATTGAAGGCAAGCTCTGCTTCAAGGGGACATAGGATGAGAGTGAGAGGAGATAGACTCCAGAGTAATATGCAGAAATATTTCTTTACGGAAAGAGTGGTAGATGCATGGAATAGTCTCCCAGTGGAGGTGGTGGACACAAGGACAGCATCTGAATTCAAAAAAGCATGGGACAAACATAGGACCTCTAAAGGTAAAAAGGGGACTATTGTAGTTGATATGGAAGGGCAGACTAGATAAGCTATGTGGTCTTTTTCTGCCGTCATGTTTCTATGTCTTGAGAGAACATCTTGAAGCCACTGGCCGGCTTAGATATATTGGGGAAGGCGGCTTCTGCCAGTTCAAAGGACTCAAATGTCTTAGCCAACCAGGGAGGCGCAAGAGAAAAAACCCACACACCGAGAAAAAAAAAAAAGAAGAAGAATCTGAGAAAACGCAGCACCGAGGAACTGATGTTCCTGGAGGTGGGCAGGAAGACGAGTGATGAGCATGCAACCAAAAAACAATAAGAAAGATTAAAAAAACATACCGCAAGAGCATCGACTATTTTCTAGGGACAGACAAGCATCTGAGAAGCTCCACAGAAAAAAGAAGACTGAGGTAAGATGGTTCCTTCAGGCAGGAAGACAGACACACATGCGTGATTGACCTCCCAAAAGCTTCCTATGGAAGTTGGGGAACATTCCCACGCAGACTCTGTCGATGACGTCACCCATATGTGAGATATGACTTCCTCCTTGGACCTGGAGAACAGTGTCTAACGCAGGTTAATGCATAACATTGTGCCAGTAGAGCACACATGCAGCAAAAACATGAGGAGGGAACCGGTGGGAAAAAACCCCACAAATAACCAATGGTTCTGCTCCCAGACCAGATAATCGGCCCACTAAGTGGACAAGGTTGGGGGCGCCCACAGACAACTTTAAACAAACATAGAAGTGTAATCTTGTGAAGAAAACAGGAACTTAAATCTGGTACGCACCCCCTAGGGAGTCCAAAGCAGCAACAGTGCCGGGCTCAATGCTATTTGACTACAGCATATATCTCTTGAAAAGTTCATACAATCTTTAAGGAAGAGCCAGGAGAGAAGGAAGGGAAACGGACACATTGGTTGTTCTAGGCTCAGGTCCTGAAGACACAATTCAGGCTGTTCTACCGGCCCTTAACAGGATAAGGACAGGGAACGGAATCAACACCCCTCTCCTCCTTTGGCAAATCCAGGAGGGCACCAGTGCCTCTGTCATGTTCAAGTGAGGAAGTCGCCCCCAAGAGCAGTTACTCATGAGTTAAATCAAAATTTCCTCAAAGTTTTCACAGAGCTGCTCAGATGTGTCCACACTCTGCTGAAGACAAAGAAATACTGGGGTAGTATACCCCTAACTGCCTTAGATATAGATACACCGCAGACAACAGTCAGGGGTGTCTCTGAGCGACATTTTTGGAGCATCTGTCACATTTTTTGGAGCTGGGGGCCATGGGGGCAAAAAGAGCCCCTGTGAGGTCGAATGCCCTCAAGGCCAGCGGTTAGAAAAAGGGCGCAAAAAGGGCACAAAGCAAGTAAAAAGAAAAAAAGGGAATCCCCTGGCCCAAAGCCAAAGCAGGGGCATTGGGCAGGAAGGGAGAGAACCGGTGCAACCGGAAAAAAGGCCAAAGGGCCAGAAGAGAACATAAGAACATAAGATATGCCATACTGGGTCAGACCAAGGTCCATCAAGCCCAGTATCCTGTTTCCAACAGTGGCTAATCTAGGTCATAAAGTACCTAGCAGTTTCCCAAAAAGACACAGGTTCCTCAATGCTTGTACTGGGTCAAGCAGCGATATCCCGTGTCCATTTTAATAATGGTTTATGGACCTTTCCTCCAGGAACTTGTCCAAACCTTTTTTAAACCCAGCTACACTAACAGCTTTTACTACATCCTCCGGTAACAAATTACAGAGTTTGATTACACGTTGAGTGAAAAATATTTTCTCTTATTAGTCTTAAATAGGTTACCCTGTAGCTTCATTGCATGTCCCATAGTCTTTTTATATTCTGATGACGTAAACAATCGATCTACGTTTCCTGTTCCACTCCATTCATTAATTTATAGACCTCTATCATATCTCCCCTCAGCCTTCTCTTTTCCAGGTTGAAGAGCCCTAACATTTTTAGCCTCTCTTCATAGGAGTATCCTTCCATCCCCTTTACCATTTTGGTGGCTCTTCTCTGTACCTTTTCTAATAACGCTATACCTTTTTTAAGATAGGGTGACCAGAATTGCACACAATATTCAAGGTACGGTCGCACCATGGAACGATACCGAGGCATTATAATATCCTTTGTTTTATTTTCCATTCCTTTCCTTATGATACCTAGCATTCTATTTGCTCTCTTGGCCGCCACTGCACACTGAGCAGAGGGTTTTAACATGTTATCCATGACGCCTAAATCTTTTTCCTGGGTGGTGGTTCCCAATGTGGAACCTTGCATTGTGTAACCATAATTACTCACCTGTAACAGGTGATCTCCGGCAACAGCAGGAATTGAGTTTTCACATATGGGTGATGTCAGCACCGATGGAGCCCGCAAGGGAATGCTCCCCAGCGTCCAGCAGAAAAGCCTTTGGGAGCATCCCACTGCGCCTGCGTAGCTGCCTTCCTGCCTTTCCAGCTCTCCCTCCACAGTTGAGTTTGTAGCTGAGATAAAAGGAGAGAAGGAGAAGAAGAGGAATACAACTCCTCGGGGAGAAGGGTGGGTTGTGAAGACTCAATTCCTGCTGTTCCCAGAGATCACCTGTTACAAGTGAGTAGATGTGCTATCTCAAGGAACAATATAACACTCCACCATATCAAAATTAATCTTCAAAAAACTGCTTTCAAAGGAGAAGACAAAAATCACTTATATTTATCACTTTGCAGCATAGCTATACGCTAGTAAGGAGGTCTCAGAACTTTCGGGCTATAAAAATGAATTACATTGATTTACATAATTGTAAAGCATTTGCCCAACCACATCAATGACCTTCCTTATAGCGAATTCATTCAAAAACAAGCCATAGACAACGAAGCCAACACTTAGCTCTTCAGCGCAGCTTCGGTCTATCTCAATCCAATGCCCTTTTTTTAAATTATTTTTTAAGGTCACACTGGAGACTTATACAGAGGCATTATCACCTCCTCTCTTTTATATTTAGCTCATGTCTTTCCAGTAGATCAAGGTGAGTTATGTTCAGGTCATTCCTTACAAAGTGGAACTGTATTCTTAACAAGTGTTCTCTTGATTTGATGGTGCTTATTATAGATACGGCGAAAACGCATTTGGAAGATTTAAATAAAGAACATGAATCTCTATTATCAGTCTTGAAGGATTCGGAAACAGAAGTACGATTTAGACTGCTGATCTTCAGAAACAAGCAGATCGTCTAAGTGAAGAAGTGAAGAAAATTAAATCAAAAAAACTTCGACGTGATTATGAAGATTATACTCTGGGTATGTGTACCCGTGGATGAATGTTAACCGTAAACCTAAGAAGAAACAGAAGAAGAGAGTAGAGTTTGAATTAACTTCAGAAGAGTCTTCAAGTACAGATTCCTGTAAGTCTTCCCATAGTGATTTTTTAGACGACGACGAGGGGGATCGTCAAAAGAAAAGCAAAAGTCGTGGTCGATCCAGGGGCCGAGGAGGCAGATACTAAGAAAACATGAGGGGACTATGATAAATGATATAGCATTGGATTTGTTGGTAGTGAATTTGACTGATTTTAAATTATCTTCTTGTCATATGCAAGTCCTCAGTAAAGGTCTTTCTTTTGTACCCTCCACGTTTTTTGATGCTTTTCAATTTCGGGTGGACTTTGAAGTACTTCTTCGTAAATTACATTTGAAAACATTTTTTGCAACAAAACCCTGATTGACAGCGGAACCGGACCTGTCGGTTCTGAAACGTTATGAAACTGCCAATAAAATAAACTTGGAATCCTCCGGGTCCAATGCATCCCGCCTTGGGGCTTTATAGAACACTGGTCTTGCAGGACTTACAACATGTAGAAGAGTCCCATTGTCGGTCTCGTCATGTGCTTTCAGTGGATGAGGAGGCAGCTCTTCGTGATTTAATGTCTCATACAGAGATAGTAGTCCGGCGGGCTGATAAGGGTGGAGTGATAGTGTTGTGGTCCCGATTGGCATATTTGCAGGAGGCAGATCGCCAATTGCTGAATGTAAGCACTTATGAACGACTGAGGGTTGATCCTACTAGTAAGCTGTAGGCTGATGTTAAAATGATAACTGAGGCGGCACTGCAAGATAAAATTATTTCTAGAAAAGAATGGCAATTTTTGAATGTTCAATGTCCAGCAATAGCGAAATTTTATCTTTTGCCAAAAATTCATAAAGATAGAAATCATCCACCAGGCAGGCCTATTGTGTCAACTAGGGGCACACTGCTAGAACTCTTATCAATATTTGTAGATACCTTTTTACGCCCTCTGTTAATTGATATACCTTCTTATATTAAGGACACCACTCACTTTATAGGGGTCTTAGAGAGCCATTCAGTTTTGTCTAGCTCAGCTGATATTTTATTGGTGACCCTTGATGTGACCTCCCTCTATACGAGTATTCCACAGGCTGCAGCTTATGAAGCTGTAAAGGTCTGTTTAAATCGGCGGGGGGATTTATCTGAAGCCATGATTTCGTTTCTTTTGAAAGTGACCCAGTTGGCGATTTTTCAGAATTTTTTTATGTTTGAAGAGGTGCTGTACCATCAGATTTCTGGAGTGGCGATGGGGGCCACTTTTGCACCCTCGGTTGCCAACTTATTCATGGGTTTGTTTGAAGAAAGGTGGCTTACATCTTCTCCCTATATTGTTCAGGTTAAAATGTGGTGTAGATTTATTGACGATGTATTCATGATCTGGAAGGGCACAGTTGAGTCATTCCAAGTTTTTTTGGCATGGCTTAATGGTTGTGACCCCATTTCACCAGCGTATATAATTTTGAAGAGATTGTATATCTGGATTTGGTGGTACGTAAGGGGTTAAATAAGTGGGTAACAACAGTGCATCGTAAGCCCACTGATAAAAATACGATCCTTCATTATAACAGTGCCCATCCGGTTAAATTGCGGGATGGATTGCCGCTTTCACAATTTATACGTTTTTGAAGGAATTGTTCAGATATTGATGAATTTAAACGACAATCAAGGATTCTGAGGGCTAATTTTGTAGAAAGGGGGTATCCGGCAGGGGTGGTAAAAAGAGCATATAAGAGGGCACTTTATAATAACAGAGCATTGCTTCTAGCTTCACACAGGAATACAGAGTTGGTCAGGGAGGATGACTCTGAGTATGTTAATCTAGTTACGCGATACTCCCCCCTGAGCTCACATATACAGCGTATTTGTAAGAAACATGCCAATGTGTTACGAGTGATTCCAGGCTTAGAGGATAAACAGGTTAGGTGTGTGTGGCAAAGATATCGGAATTTGCGGGAATGGCTGAGTCCTTCGGTGCTGGGGCCTTTGTTGAGATCAGTTGGGGGCCCAGTGGGGCATCGGAGGTGTGGACATTGTGGGATTTGTGAGATTACCTGGGATACTGCAAGCTTTGTGTATCATGGGAGAGAGTTTAAGTTGAAAAGTTTAACTTCTTGTGATTCGGAGTTTGTAGTTTATGGTATATTATGTCCATTCAGTTGTTGTATATAGGAAAGACGAATAGAAAGTTTAGGAAGCGTTTAGTAGAGCATAAAAGTAGGATTTCTTGTAAAGTCAAAGAAGCGCCTATAGTGAAGCATTGTTTGGATATTGGCCATACTTTTCTGGATCTTCGATGTTTTTGTTTGGATAAAGTACTGGTTGGTAGAGGAGGAAAAACTAGAGAGCAGGAGCTGTTGTTTTGTGAACAGCGATGGATTTTTCGAGTACGTACAGTAATTCCGGAGGGGTTAAATATGCAAATAGATTGGGCTGTTTGCTTTTGAGGATATTGAAAAGATGGTAAAAAGTTGTTTGATGGCACTGTCTGTAAAGGATTGGCATGGTTGTTGGAGGTAATAGTTAATAGGTGGGTTTAAGAAATTTAGGTGGTTGCTGGTTGGATGACAGCTAGTGTGAGGTCATAGTGTGGTAAGCTTTTTAAATCAGTAGGTATGGAGATCGCATGCGTGGCTTTGTTGAAGTTTGTCCGGCCATGTTTAGTTTGAATTGATCCGTAGCACGGTGCAGTGCATAGACATTGGTGAGTGTCACATGGATTTTTATAGATTTTCTATAGAGTAGTGTGCTATAATATTAGGAAGTTTGTAATAATTTTGTTTTTTTGCAGTTGATGTAAGCAAGTATACCCCCTGACGAAACGGAGAGTAAAACGCTTGAGGGGCGCTCGAGTGAGGCGTCGGGGCATTGGATTGAGATAGACCGAAGCTGCGCTGAAGAGCTAAGTGTTGGCTTCGTTGTCTATGGCTTGTTTTTGTATGAATTCGCTATAAGGAAGGTCATTGATGTATTTGGGCAAATGCTTTACAATTATTGATGTAAATCAATGTAATTCATTTTTATAGCCCGAAAGTTCTGAGACCTCCTTACTAGCGTATAGCTATGCTGCAAAGTGATAAATATAAGTGATTTTTGTCTTCTCCTTTGAAAGCAGTTTTTTGAAGATTAATTTTGATACGGTGGAGTGTTATATTGTCACTAGATTTTTCACTCCTATAAGTGACCTACATTAATCTCAAGGAACAAGCAGGAATATAGTCTTCACATATGGGACTCCCTAGCTTGGAGATACCAGAGAGAAGGCTACTGGAACGATGAGGTCATAAGAAACATCTAGACTTTTTCTCTGTCCTCAGCTCTGTTGGTAGGTGGACACAATCCACTTGTCTGGACTGGCTTAGCAGGACAATATAGAAGGGATGACTAGTAAGAATATGGGATGCCCAGAGCACAATGTCCAAAAATCCGGGGGGAGTTGCAACAGTGAAAGGAGGCACGTCTAAGTGCCTTCTGAAATTGCTCTGTCACTGTCCCGAAAGATGAGCATCCCAGTAACTGGCTTCTGCAGCTAGTAAGACCAGATATGTGCACAGCTGTAGGGAGTGGTCCCAGAGGACTGAAGAAGGGTGCATGTGGTCCCTTTGCACAAAAGCAGAAATAAGGGTGAGGTTGGAAACTACAGGACGGTTAGTCTGACCTCTGCAGTGAGTAAATGGCTTTCAGTGCCATATTTACGTTGATGACTCCCAGATCTATATTTCTACACCTGAAATCTCTCTGGCAATCTAGTCTGGGATTTCTGCCTGCCTTTCTGACACTGCTGCTTGGATGTTTATGTTTATGCAATTTCTTGATATACCGCTTAGGCTGAAGGGCTTCAGAGTGGTTTACAATCACTACAAGCAGGTACTGGATACATTCCTTTGTCCCCAAAGGGCTCACAATCTATGTGTACCTGAGGCAATGGAGGGTTAAGTGGCTTGCCTAAGGTTACAAGGAGTGCCTTTTGGGAATCAAACCCCCAGCCCTCCGGCCTGAGGTACCTTGTCCTAACCACTAGACCACTACTTCTCTCTCTCACCACCACTTGAAATTTAACATAGCCAAAACTGAGCTTCTTAGTTTTCCCCCTAAACCAGGTGTCGGCAACCCGCGGCTCCAGAGCCGCATGCGGCTCTTTTTCACCTTTGCCGCGGCTCCGGAGCACACTGCCCGCCCGGTGACAGGCAATAGTGTTGCCGTAGCTACTCAACGTGGCTCAGCTCCGCCTCGCCGTGAGTAAAGTGCCTGGTGACGTCAGGCCGCCTGCGTGCGAGGGGGAGGAGTGACAGAGCCGGAACCAGCGTGAGCCAGCGCTACGCGGGAGTGAAGAAGAACACAGCACTGCGCAGGAGTGAAGAACAAAAAAAAAGGTAAGTTAATTTTCACACAGGTTGTAGGGAAAGGAAGGGGGGGTGGCTGGAACTTGAGGGGGGTGGGCATAGCAAATTTTGGTATGGGGCCCTGTGATTTCTACTTACATCGCTGTTTTCGACCCCCTGGTAGGCCAGCCATGGATAAAGGCAAGAAGAGAAAAATTTCTGAAGAAAACAGAGTGTTTAATGATACATGGACAGAATCATTTGCATTCTCTACTGACGAGACTGGTTTACCAGTATGCTTAATATGTGGTGAGAAATTAGCAAACCACAAAAAGTCCAATATTGCAAGACATTTCCAGAATAAACACACAGCCTTTGCTGAAAAATATCCAGATGGAGATGAGAGACGAAAAGCCGTTGCAAAACTTATGAGGAAGGTTAATATGAGCAAAAATAATTTCAAGAAGTGGGTGAAGTCTGCAAATTCCACAACATATGCTAGTTTTGTGGCCGCTCAGGAAATAGTCAAGCACGGGAAGCCCTTCACAGATGGAGAGTATATAAAAGAAACATTCATTAAGATTTCGGAACATCTATACATGGACGTCAAAAACAAGAATGAAATTGTGCAGAAAATCAAAGACATGCCACTCTCTGCGAAGACTGTCAAAGACAGAACCCTAAAAATGACAGAAAATATTAGCAAACAGCAAATTCAAGACATTAATTCAGCTGTGGCGTACTCCATCGCCTGTGATGAGTCCAAAGATAAAGGTGATATTGAACAAATAGCGCTGTTCTGCCGATATGTGAACTCTTTTGGGCCACAGGAAGAACTGATTGAGCTGATACCACTAAAAGACCAAACAAGGGGTGAGGATATCTGTAAGGCTGTCCTGGACTTTTTAACTGCTAAAAAAATAAACACCAAACACCTGGTCTCAGTGGCTACTGATGGGGCACCGAGCATGAGAGGAGCACAGAAGGGCTTTGTGGCTCTACTGCAGAAGGCGCTTGGTAGAACGCTGCTGTCATTTCATTGCATCCTGCACCAAGAGGCATTGTGTGCTCAAACATTTCCGCCGGAATGCACAAAAGTGATGGATGTGGTCATTCAGATTGTTAATAAGATAATGGCAAAGGGTTTAAACCACCGCCAGTTCCGTTTGTTATTGGATGAGGTTGAAAGCATATATTCTGACCTCCTGCTCCACAACAAGGTCCGGTGGCTGTCCAGAGGCGAGGTGCTAAAACGCTTTGTCACATGTTTGGAAGAAGTAAAAACCTTCCTGGCCAGCAAAGAGCTCACCTTTGCTGAGCTGGAACAGCCAGAGTGGCTGGAAAAATTACATTTTATGGTAGACATGACAGCACATCTAAACACGCTAAATACAACCCTTCAGGGGAAAGGAGGCACAGCCCTGCACATGCTGGAGGAGGTTTTGGCATTCGAGCGCAAGTTGACAGTGTTTGTCAAAGATTTACAGAGAGGTACACTGTCTCACTTTCCCTCTTTGAGAGAGTTCAAACAAAGTCATGATACGATCAATTTGGAATATTTCAAGTCTGCAATCACCGCAATGCAAAGTTCGTTTAGGAAACGATTCTGTGAGTTCAGAGAGGAAAAAACCACATTATCCTTCCCTGTCATTCCCCTGGCGATCGATTCATTCCTATTGAATATGACTGCATTTGCAGGTGTAAGTCAACCTGATCTTGAGATGGAATTGGCCGATATAGCCGACAAAGATATATGGGTGTCCAAGTTCAAATGCTTGACCGCTACTCTTGAGGATGTTGCCCGTCAGAAGGCCATTCTGGCTCAGAATCATAAATGGAGTGATATTGAAAACCTTCCCAAACAGGACAAACTTGTATTCGAAACATGGAATGCCATCCCCAACACTTATATAAACATGAAAAAGTATGCATTTGGAGTGCTGTCGATCTTCGGCTCCACATATGTATGTGAGCAGGTCTTCTCCAACATAAACTATATTAAAAACAAACATCGATCACGCCTCACAGATGACAGCTTGCAAGCCTGTGTGAAAATGAAGGTGACGTCTTACAGCCCTGATGTGCAGACACTGTGCACTGAGGTTCAGGAGCAAAAATCCCATTAACCAGGTAAATTAAATATTTTAATTAGCTATTAATGTGCAAAAATATATTTTACATTGTTAAGTGAAAAAGTCCTTTTTGTCTTCAGATTGACAGCTGACTGCACGATCCTGTATATAGCATTAAGGTAAGAAACAATATATGCAGTGTTAGATTTGTTTTAAATGTCGCAATGGTTTTGCGGCTCCCAGTTTTTTTTTCCCTTCGGAAACGGGTCCAAGTGGCTCTTTATGTCTTAAAGGTTGCAGACCCCTGCCCTAAACCCTCCTCTCCGCTTCCTCCTTTCTCAATCTCTGTGGATAACTATCGACTTCTCCCTGTCTCCTCAGCTCACAACCTTGGAGTCGTCTTTGACTCCTCTCTCTCCTTCTGCACACACATCTAACTGATAGCTAAAACCTGCCATTTCTTTCTCTACATCAAGAAACTTTGCCCATTCCTTTCTGAACACACTACTAAACACTTGTCCACTCCTTAGTCACTTCCCGTCTAGACTATTGTAACCTACTTCTTGCTGGTCTCCCTCTGAATCATCTTTCTCATCTTTAGTCTGTTCAACACTCTGCTGCATGGCTAATCTTCTGCCAGCCTTGTCATGTTCATATTACCCCTCTTCTCAAGTCACTTCATTGGCTCCCTATCTGTTTCCACATCCAATTCAAACTTGTCCTGCTCACCTATAAGTGCATTCACCCTGTAGCTCCGCACTCACTTTCCTCTCTTATCTCTCCCTACACCCCTCCTCAGGAACTCCGCTCTTCTGGCAAATCGCTTCTGTGTGTGCCCTTCTCTTCTATTGCTAACTCCAGACTTCGTTCCTTTCACCTTGCTGCTCATTATGCCTGGAACAAACTACCAGAGTCTGTATGTCAGGAGCCTTCTCTGACCCTTTTGAAATCCAGGCTGAAAACTCACCTCTTCGCTGCCACTTTCGGATCTTGATTCACCTGGTCTCCTTTGTGTTTTCTTACCATTTCCCCTAGCTGTATCCCATGTCTACAGCTACTGTGTTGTCTGTCTTGACTAGATTGTAAGCGCTGATGAGCAGGGACCATCTTTTACATGTGTCTGTGCAGCACTGCCTATGTCTTGTAGTGCTATACAAATGTTCAGTAGTAGTTTCCCAAGTTTAGGTATATGAACTTGGAATGTATATAATTTCCCTAAGTTTACTTCTATGTTAAATCCCTGTTCTATGTAAACGACGGCCAAATGTATCTGACCAAGTGTTATAATGTTTTAATGTAAACTGCATTGATGACAAATAGCGCAGTATATAAGAAATGTTAAATAAATAAATGAATATAAATAATAGTAGTAGAGTAAATGAATGGAAATACTATTAAAACAGAGGATAGTGAGGTTTCTGGAATACAGTGGATTCAAGATCAAAGGCAGCATGGTTTTACTACAGGCAAATCTTGTCAGACAAATCTATTAACTTCTTTGACTAGCTGGCCAGAGAGTTGGACAGAGGGAGAGTGCTACATGTAATGTACTTAGATTTTGGTAAAGCCTTTGACACTGTTCCACACAGGCGACTTATAAATAGCGTACTCACCTGTAACAGATGTTCTCCGGGGACAGCAGGAATCAGTCCTCAGATATGGGTGATGTCGGTGCCGATGGAGCCCACGCAGAAGCATCTCCACAGCTTTCAAAGGAATCCTTTGGAAGATGCAACCACGCATGCGTGATCCCCTTCCTGCCCAAGGGTGCCATCTTGCCCAGTCAAATGACATAGCTAAGACGGCAAAAATGATAAATAAGCAACTCTATGGGAAGGAGGGGAGGTTGTGAGGACAGATTCCTGCTGTCCCCAGAGAACACCTATTACAGGTGAGTAATTGCGCTTTCTCCGGGAACAAGCAGGAAGTCAGTTCTCACATATGGGACTCCCTAGCTAGAGGCTACCGAAAACCTGTAGAATGCCACAGGTACCAAAAAGGTGAGCCTTGAGCAGCAGCAATAAGATCCCAAATCAGCAGACTCTCGAGCGACCCGGGTGTCCAGCGAGAGCCACCACTCCGGTAGCCTGAACACAGAAGGGTCAGAGGGTAGGAGTTGCCTAAACCCCAAAGAGATTACGGAGTACAGCCTGGCTGAAGGCGCTGTCCCATCGGGACTCCCTCTCCAGGCAGTAGTGAGCTGCAAAGTCCAGGTGGCAGCTCGGCAGATGCCCGTCATAGGGACAGAGCGCAGGCTTGCCACCGAGGCCGCCATGGCCATTATATGCTGTGTGCCGTGGCCCGGCACTCCAGTGTGAGCCCAGCCTGTTCATAGGCGAGGGCAATGCAGTCAGCCACCCAGGTGAATAGGATCTGCTTGGTCACTGCTTCCCCCAGTTGACTGGTGTCATAGCAGATGAAAAGCTGGGAGGCTTTGCGGTGGCCCTGTGTACACTGCAGGTAGAAGGACAGGACCCTCTTACAGTCCAGAGCATGAAGGATAGTCTCTGCCCTACTGGTGTGAGGCTGCGGAAAGAATGTGGGGAGCACCACCTCCTAGCTTAGATGGAACGAGGATACCACCTTCGGAAGGAACTTGGTGTGCGTGCGGAGCACGATCCTGTTCTTATAGAACTTGGTGTAGGGTGGCTCCACCACCAGGGCCTGAAGCTCACTGATACTGTGAGTAGATGTGAGCACCACCAGGAAGACTACTTTCCAGGAGGGGTACCACAGATGACAGGTAGTCAAGAGCTCAAACGGCAGCCCAGTGAGCCGCGATAGCACCACATTGAGGTCCCACTCCATTGTGGGAGGGTGGATAGGAGGCTTGGACAACAGAAGACCCTGCAGGAAGCGGGTTACAAGAGGCTGTACAGAGAGCGAAAAGGGGTTCTGATGCACCAAGAGGGTACTCAGGTGTACCCTGATGGAGTTGGACTTGAGTCTGGCTTGCGAGAGGTGAAGCATGTACTGCAGCACCGCTACACAGAGCAGGAAAATGGGTTACCTCATCGCTCTGCAGACCACACCAAGAACCTGGGCCATTTTAAGACGTAGACCCGCCAGTGGAGGCTTTACGGGAAGCCAGGAGGACCTCCTCCACCTCCTGAGAGGATGAAGGGGGCCAAGACTACCCTTCTGAGCAGCCATGCTGTTAGAGAGAAAGACCCCAGGTTGGTGCAGGAGGGAGCCCTCCTCCTGAGACAGTAACCTTGGGGCATTCCCCAAAAGGACCGGGGGTTCGGCAGGCAAGCGGAGAAGCAGTGGGAACCACAGTTGCCTAGGTTACCAGGGGCAATCAGTATCAGTGATGCTTTGTCACGCAGGACCTCGAAAAGGGTCTTGGCAATCAACAGCATGGCAATCAATCAACACGTACAAGAGGCCCTCCAACCATGGAATGAGAAAGACAACTGCTGCCACCTGGGATGGCTGAGGCTGGCGAGAGAAGAAGCGAGGCAACTAAGTGTTGGCCGGATTGGTGATCCACCAGTGGAGTCTCCCAGAGCCAGAAGAGGTGATGGGCCAAAATGGGGTCCAGTTGCCACTCGTGTGGCTGAAGGACGCTGCTCAGACTGTCCACCAGGGCATTGTCCTATCCTGGAAGGTATACCACCAGCAGGAGCATCCCTTGGTGGTTTTGGTATGGGCAGAGAGCTACCACCTCCTGGCAGAGAGTGTAGGACCCCATGCCCCCCTGATTATTGACATAGAACATTACAACTTGATTGTCCATCTGGACCAGTACTGAGTGATGCTGTAGTCGGTGGTGGAAGACCCTGAGGGCCAGGAATATGGCCCTGAGCTCTAGAAGGTTGATCTGCTGCTGGCTTTTCATTCTGGACCAGCTGCTCTGTCCGTGGTGAGGATATGCTCGAGAGCAGAGGACTGAAAAGGAATCCCCACCTGTAGGTGCTATGTGGTCTGCCAGCAGTCGATGACTCCGCCAGCTGGCGGATCACTGTCCTGTAGCTGGCCCATGGCCTGTGTCCATTGAGAGCATAGGCACCACTGTACCGCCCTCACATAGAGGCAAGCGTCCGGCATAACATGGACCGTGGATGCCATGTGGTCGAGGAAGCATAGTAGAAGATGAGCAGATACAGAGTGTCGGTGCTGCACTTCTGTGGCCAGTGCCATGAGGTGGTTTGCCCTATCCAGAGGAAGAAATGCCCTGGCCTGAAGGGTGTCCAGCCATGCACCTATGAATTCCAGACACTGTGTCGGGGCAAGATGGGACTTGGGGTTGTTTATCACGAACCCCAGATGTTGCAGGACAATGATGGTGCGGGCTGTGGCTTGCTGCACCGCAGCGGCCATGTCCCACATGATGAAGGCCCCTTGGAGGTGGAAGTAGGCTGCGACCACCACAAGGAACTTGGTGAAAACTCTGGGTGTGGAGGCAAGGCCGAAGGGAAGTACCCTGTACAGGTAATGACTGCCCCCAACCATGAATCTTAGATAATGCCTGTGGCTGGGATGAATGAGGATGTAGGTATAGGCATCCTTTAGATCTAAAGAGTATAGCCAGTCTCCCTGATGGAAGTATGGCAGCAATGTCCCAAGGGAGAGTATCTGGAACTTCTCCCTCACCAGTATCCTGTTGAGGTCCTGCAAGTCTAGGATGGGCCTCAGGCCCCCAGTTCTTTTTGGTATGAGGAAATATCAGGAGTAGAACTCCTTGCCTCTGAGATGTTGTAGCACCGGTTCCATTGCCCTTTCCTCAAGAACACCCTCGAGTACCTGCAGGAGCAGGATCTGGTGGAGTGGAGTCCTGTAGGGCTCTCCTGAAAAATGTGTGGGAGGCGTCTGAGCCAGGTGGAGGAGATAGCCCTCCTTGACTACCTGGAGAGCCCAGGTGTTGGAAGTGATGGCTGGCCACCTGTAGGCAAAGTGGAACAGACTTCCCCTTTTTGGCTGCTGACCTCCCGGGGATGGAGAGGCTATGCCCAAGGAGTCAAACTCCTCCACAAAGCTGTGCTGGAGCAGGTTCGGGGGAAGTGTAGCGATCTTCTTGGAGAGCCTAGTCCTTGTCAGGAACTTGGTCTCCAACTCGGCAGCCTTCTTGGTCATGGGTTTGCCAAAGAGGTTCTCCCTTTGGCAAGGGACATTGACCAATTTGTCCTGAACCCATTGCTCTAGGTCGGACGACTGTAACCAGGTTTGGCGTTGGGCGCTGATGCTTGCCACAGCCACTCTAGCCACTGTCTCGAAGCCGTCATAGGCTGCTCAAGTCATAAACTTGGAGCACTCTCTGACACTCTTGGAGAGGTTCCAGAACTGTTGCAGGAGTTCTTCGGAGAGACCTGCCAGGAACCCAGCGAGCTCCTTTGCCAGGTCTCTCAGGTGCATGCCCATGTACAGCTGGTATGCCTGGATACAGTCAAGGAGCATCAAGCCCTGCTGAGGGCATTCAGAGTGCAGGCCTCCCTATCCAGGGGCCCCAAGGAGTGCGTCTTCTGGCTTTTGAGCTGACACATGGCTGACTTCATCACCATGGAGTTGTGCGGCAGCTGTGCTTTCTGGAAGCCCAAGCTCCGGTGAACTCGATACATCGAGTCGAGCCATCGGCTCACAATGGGCACTGATGCCAGTGTGTCCCACATACGAAGGAGCAACCATTCCAGGATGGGAGGGATAGGCACTGTCAGGGCCTCCCTCGGCGGGGCCTCATACAGGAGGATTTTGAGCTCCTCGATACGAGGATCCTCCTCTGACTCAGTGGTGAACACCAGCGCCTTCGATATGTCCCACACGAAATCGAGGAAAACCATATCCTCAGGCGGGGACCAGCATCGAGTCTTGGAAGAAGAAGGATCTGAGGGCATGTCGCAGTGGCGGCAAGTGTCTGAGGATTCCTCTTCCTCCCAGTCCAAATAGTCAGTGGAAGAGTCGAGGATGGATCAGGTGGCGGGGCAGGCCCCATGATCGGGGGCCCCTGTCCCTCAGATGTTGTGCGGCCGGAGCCAAAAAGCACTGGCCGGGGATAACTGCAGTCCCGTGGAACAGGATCGGGATTGAAACGGATGTCAAGGATCTACTCAAGGATTGGCTCGACGTCCGGGGACGTCCTCAATGTCGAGGGCTCGGTGGTCTGGGCGGATGACCCGGTGGAACCGGGCATCATGGCCCACTGCATAGCTAAGAGGGCAGTCAGACTGCACTCCAAGGACACCATTTTGGTCTACAGTCCAGATGGGTCCGCAGCCTTCAACGTGGGCACTGGAGGTACCGGGCCCGATGCTGGCTCTGAAGAGGGGGAGTCATAGATGAGGATGGCCTCAGGGGTCGGGGGTCCGAGGCCGATTGCCGGAGGCTGATGATTCCTTTCAGAGAATCTTCGAAGGATGCTCCTGCTCTAACCCCTCAAACCCGCGATGTGGACTGCAGGACCTAGCCCAGGACTTACCTGGCTTCCCTAACTCGTCCAGAGAGGCAGGCCTCAAGGATTTCTTCTTTTTCTTCTGCACCCCCTCCGGGGAGCCCCACTCAGAGGACCTCCGGCCCTGAACAGCAGCCACAGGGTCACTACTCGATTCTGGGGTCCCAGGGGCCTTGGAGAGGGTTGCCACCGGAGACTCTGGGGCAGACTCCGATTTATGGAAGATCTTGTCCTGCTGCTGCTGATGGCTCTTGATAGCCTTGGCAGACTTTACAGAGCCTGCAGTCCAAGGGTCATGGTCCTGCCTGAGGCAATGAAGGCAGCAGTCATGTATGTCAGTGAGGAACATAATACACAAGTACTGATCACACTTTTTGAATTTGCTTGCAGAAGTAAAAGGGCACTGGCAAGGTTGAAGACCCAAGGTACTGCCCGTGAAAAAGAGCACAAAACCTTGCCGAAGAAAAAAAACTAAGAAAAAAATGATTCTGAGACAACGTGCCGAGGCAAGCAGAGGGGGGAAAAGAACCGGTCGCAACCAGAGAAAGTATAGTTGTTCTCCAGGAACAGCAGGAATCAGTCCTCACATATGGGTGACATCGACGCTGACAGAGCCCTCAAGGAAGCATCTCTCCAGCTTTCAAAGAAAGCCTTTGGGAGATGCCACCTCACATGGGTGGTCCCCTTCTCGCCCAAGGCTGCCATCTTATTCAGTCAGATGACATAGCTAGAGCCGACCAAGAGATAGCAAAAAAATAGAACAGCAACTCCAAGGGGAGGAGGGAGGGCTGTGAGGACTGATTCCTGCTGTCCCTGGAAAATACATGTTACAGGTGAGTAGGCTTTCTCCAGGAAAAAGCAGGACGTCGGTCCTCACATATGGGACCCTCTAGCTA
The DNA here is from genome assembly GCA_033557465.1 of Ichthyophis bannanicus. Classification (NCBI taxonomy): domain Eukaryota; kingdom Metazoa; phylum Chordata; class Amphibia; order Gymnophiona; family Ichthyophiidae; genus Ichthyophis; species Ichthyophis bannanicus. The sequence goes on from CM066032.1 coordinate 828,472,603, forward strand.
CAGGCTACTGAGAACCTGTAGAAAAGCACAGCCCAGCCAGGAGCAGCCGCAAGCGAATCTGAGGATAGACCCTGAGGGCCCATGTCCAGGGAGAACTATGGCTCCGTTAGCTTGAACAAGAAGGGCTGGAGGGCAGAAGTTGCCTAAACCCTGAACAGATTCTGGAGTATGGCCTGACCAAAGGCACTGTCCCATTGGGACTCCCTCTCCAGGCAATAGTGGGCTGAAAAAGTGTGAACAGAGGACCAGGTGGTGGCCCAGCAGATGTCTGTCATCGGCACAGAGCAGAGGCTCACAACCAAGGTCGCCATCACCTTGACATTGTGCACTGTGACCCAGCACTCCAATGATAGCCCAGCCTGATTGTGGGCGAAGGTGATGCAGTCCACCACCCAGGTGGATAGGGTCCGCTTGGTGACAGCCTCTCCCAGATGACTGGGATCCTGGAAATGAAAAGCTGTGAGGCTTTGCGGTGGTCCTGAGTTCGCTGTAGGCAGAAGGACAGGGCCCTTTTGCAGTTCAGAGTGTGGAGAATGGCCGACACCTTGTCGGCATGGGGCCATGGAAAGAAGATAGGAAGCGCTACCTCCTGGTTGAGGTGGAAATCAGAGACCACCTTCAGAAGGAACTTCAGATGAGTGTGGAGAATGACCTTGTTTTTGTAGAACCTAAACCAAAGCCTGAAGCTCACTGACTTTGCGGGCAGATGTGAATGCCACCAGGAAGGTCACCTTCTAGGACAGGTAACACAAAGGGCAGGTAGTCAAGGGTTCGAAGGGAGGCTTGGTAAGCTGTGCCAGGACCACAATGAAATCTCATTCTGCTGGAGGTGGCCGGATGGGAGGTTTGGAGAGCAGCAAACCCCGTATGAATAGGTAATGAGTGGCTGCACAGAAAGAGACTTGCCCTCTATAGAGTGATGGTTCGCAAAGAGCATGCTCAGGTGTACCCTGACAGTGTTGGACTCAATTCCAGACCATGAGAGGTGGAGCAAGTATTGCAATACCGAGTGCAGCGGACAGGAGAATGGATCCACACGTTGCTCCATGTACTCTTCAGAGAACCTGCGCCACTTGAAGGCATAGGCCCATCTGTGGAGTCTTTACAAGAGGCCAGCAGAATTTCTTCCACCTTCCTGGGAAGGTTGAGGGGTGCTAAAGCAACCCGTTCAGCAATCATGTCGTGAGAGACAAGGATCCCAGGATGGGGTGGAGGATCGAGCCCTCCTCCTGGGTCAATAGTCTCGGGGAGCTCCTGAGAGGAACTGGGGAGAAGCAGCAGAGGAAACCAGCACTGCTGGGGCCACCTCGGGACCACCAGGATCACAGAAGTGTCATCTTGCTGGACCTTGAAGTGGGTCCATGCCACCAGTGGTGTGGGAGGAAAGGCATACAACAGACCCACTGACCATGAGATGAGGAAGGCATCCGCTGCTCCCCGGGAGGGGTGCAGTTGGGAACCGCAGAAATGTGGTAGTTGAACATTGGTCAGGCTGGCGAAGAGGTCAAGGTTTGGGGTGCCCCATAACTGGAATAGCCTCTGCGCCATCCTGCGGTCCAAGCATCACTTGTCACTCGTGTGGCTGGAGGACCCTGCTCAGCTTGTCTGCTAACACATTGTCCTGGCCCAGGAGGTAGACAGCACTGAGGAGCATCCCCTGGGTGGTCGCATATGAGCAGAGGGCTACTACCTCCTGGCATAGGTGGTAGGAGCCTGTGCAGCCTTGCTTGTTCAAGTATAACATCATGACCTGATTGTCCATCTGGATGAGCACCAACTGATGCTGCAGGCAGTGCCGGAAAGCCTTCGGAATGAGTAAAACAGCGCTGAGTTCCAGCAGATTGATCTGCTGCTCACTTTCCTTGAGGAACCAGGCCCCTTGGGTACACAGTTCTTTGCAATGGATGCCCCAGCCCAGCAGGGAAGCATCCATTGTGAGGACCATCTGGGGGTTCGGGAATTGCAAGGGCATGCCCATTTGCAGGTGCTGCGTATCCTGCCACCAAGTGAGTGACTCCGCCACCTGACAGGACACAGAGACTCTGTCCCGGAGCTGACCCGTGGCCTGGGCCCACTAGCAGCGGAGGCACCACTGAGCTGCCCGCATGTGTAGATGGGCGTCGGAAACAACATGGACAGTGGAGGCCATGTGGCCCAGGAGGCAAAGTATTGACCGGGGGGGTCCCCAGGAAAGAAGGGCGGAGGCAGCTGGTTCAGGTGGAGGATTTAACCCTCCCTGACCACCTGAAGTGCCCATGAGTCAGTGGTGATGGAGGTTCACCTGTGGGCAAAATGAATTAGGCGCCCTCCTGTTGGCAGCCGATCCTCCAGTGAAAGAGAGGCTATGCTGGAAGCGTCAAAACCCTGACTCAGGTTGGGCTGGGCTGGTGCCTGGGGCCCTTGGGTTTCCATGGGCCTTGGCCTGTACCCTTACCCTGGTGGCCCTGCTGAGGGGTCTGGGTAGCTGGGTATGGGGGATAGCCTTGAAAGGGCTGGCCCTTTCCGTAGAAGGGATACTTCTTTCCCGGTGGTTTCTTCCCTGGGAGAGTGGAGGTCTTCCTCAAGAGCAGAGTCCTGGTAACGTGCTCGGTCTCGATCCCGGACACTTTGTCTTCGATCAGCTTGCCAAAGAGTTGCTCACCAAGGCAAGGGACATTAAGGAGCTTCTCTTGGACCCATTGCTCAAGGTCTGAAGTCTGGAGCCAGGTTTGGCATTGGACGCCGATGCCAGCAGCTGCCACCCTCGGACTGGACTCGAAGCCGTCGTAGGCGGCTCAAGACATATATTTACAAAACTTCCTGACTGACTTCGTAAGCATCTGGAAGTGTCAGAAGTGGTCTCTATCGAGGCCAGCCACGAAGCCTCTGAGTTCCTTGGAGGAACATGCCGATGTACAGTTGATAAGTTTGTATGCAGCATGCTAGCATTGAGCCTTGATAGCATTTTCGCCTGAGGGTATCAAGAACGCAGGACTCCCTGCCCGGGGCACCAATGAATGTGTCTTTGGGCTTTTCTGTCGACACATGGTTGACTCGACCACCATGAAGGTGTGAGGGCACTGCACCTTCCTGAATCCTGGCCCTCGTTGGACCCAGTACATGGTGTACAGGTGTCGACTGACAATCGGCACCGATGCTCATGTTTCCCATATCCGTAAGCCGGCTGAGGACAGAGGGGACGGGGATCGTAAGGGTCTCCCTGGGTGGTGCCTCGTACTGGAGGATGTCATGTTCCTCCATACGAGGGTCCTCTTCAGACTCGGTGGTGAGGGAGACAGACCTCGCCATGTCCCAGACAAACTCAAAGAAGAAGATATCCTCAGGTGGGGACTGGTGCCTCGAAGCAAGTGGAGATGGGTCTGAGGGGGGGATCCCGGTGGACCTGAGTCTCCAATGATGTCTCGACATTGGACTTCCAGTCTGAGTAGTCTGGGAAGACTCGAGGCCCGATGGATCTAAGGGTGTCATTGGTTCCGGCCTTTGGTGTCTCGAGGCCGGGGCATGGCCGGAGCCAGAAGCATTCGCCTGAGAAGACCACGCCCCTCGCTGAGGATCCTCACGAGGCATCTGGCTCTCGGGGATCGCTTCAGCAGCCCAGGAAGACCTCAGCATCAAGGTCCCTGCGGTCTCAGCCAAAGCTCCAGTAGGGCTGGGCATCGACGCCTTTTGGGAAGCAATGAAGGCAGAAATGCTGCATTCCAGTGCCAGCATTAGGGTTTCACACTTGGGTCACTGGTTCAGGTGTCGAGGAGGAGAGGGGGTCCTCGATGGAATGGCCCTTGGGAGACCGGGCTCCGTAGCCAGAGGCTGAGGTATCAGTCTTGGGTACCTTTCATGGCCGCTCCCACTCAGACTCCTCGGATGCTTACTGGGGGCTGAGGGACTGTGTATGGGATTTGCCATGATTGTCCGCCTCTCAAGACGAGGTTCGTGAGGTCTTCTTCTTACACCCACCCTTGTTCGGAGTGTCTGCAAGCCTGCTCAGGAACCACGGGGGCTATATGCAACTCCGAGGGCTGTGGGGCCTTTGAACGCGAGGCTACTGGGAATACCGGGGTCAAGTCTGCCTTGTGAAAGATTTCATCCTGCTTCTGCGGGCAGCTCTGGATTGCCTTGGTGGACATCTTTTTACACAGGAAGCATTCTCCCAGGTCATGGTCAGTGCCCAGACCCCAAGCCATCAGTTGTGTGTGTTGGTGAGGGACTTAGTTTTGGAGCACTGATCACATTTTTTGAAATCGGTGGCCACTGGGGCGAAAAGGACCCCAGTGAGGTCGAAGATCCTTAACGCAGCCAGCGGTTGAAAAAGGCACGAAAGCACTAAGATGGAAAAAAACCGTAAAAATAAGGTCTCAAGACCCAATGCCGGAGCAGCGGGGCTCGAGAGGCAGGAAATGAACCGGTGCTAGCCAGAAGACGCACAATAACGCTTGAATGATCAACTTTTTTTTTACGAGGGGGGGGGGACAAAACAAATGTCTGTAGACACCCAGAAATGAGTAGGTAATATGAGGAGGGATCTTGGGAAGCTTGAAAAATGGTTGAAAATTTGGCAGCTAAGATTTAATGCTAAAATATGCAGGGTCATGCATTTGGACTGCAAAAATCCAAGGGAGTGAGGTACAGTATAAGGGGTGAAATACTTCATGAAAGAAAAGCGGGACATGGGCGTGATTGTTTCTGATGATCTTAAGGTGGCTAAACAGGTAGAAAGCCAGAAGGATGCTTGGGAGCATAGGGAGAGGAATGGCCAGCAGGAAGAAGGAAGTGATAGTGCCTCTGTTTGAGTCTTTGATGAGACCCCATATTATCTACTCCTTCCTGGGTGTCTACTCTATTGCAGATTTTGTTATCACCAGCAAAGAGGCAAAACTTACCCGACATCCTTTCCGCAATATCACTTACAAAGATGTTAAAAAGAATCAAACCAAGAACAGATCCCTGCAGCACACCACTGGTAATCTCCCTTTCCTCAGAGTGAGCTCCATTTACCTGCAATGAAGCTACAGGGTAAACTATTTAAGACTAATAAAAGAAAATATTTTTTCACTCAACGTGTAATCAAACTCTGGAATTTGTTACCAGGCAATGTAGTAAAGGCTGTTAGTGTAGCTGGGTTTAAAAAAGGTTTGGACAAGTTCCTGGAGGAAAGGTCCATAAACCATTATTAAGAAGGGACCCAGGATATCAATGCTTGACCCAGTACAAGCATTGTGGAACCTGTGTCTTTTGGGGAAACTGCTAGGTACGGATGACCTAGATTGGCCACTGTTGGAAACAGGATACTGGGCTTGATGGACCTTGGTCTGATCCAATATGCTATATCTTATGTTCTTATGTACCTGTACCCCTTGTTGCCTCCCACTCAACCAATTACTAACCCAATCAGTAATTTTAGGGTCCATCTCTAGGGTGCTCAGTTTGTTTATAAGTCGCCTGTGTGGAATGGTGATAAAGGCTTTACTGAAATCCCAGTACACCAAATCTAGGGCTCTCCCTGGGTCCAACTCCCAGTCAAAGAAATCAATCAGATCTGACTGGTGAATATATGCTAGTTGGTATGGAAGGGCAGAATGGATGGGCCGTAAGCATAGTTACTCACCTGTAACAGGTGTTCTCCAGACACAGCAGGAATCAGTCCTCACATATGGGTGACGTCGGCGCTGACGGAGCCCTCGTGCGGAGCAATTCCCTAGCTTTCAAAGAAAGCCTTTGGGATTGCATCACGCATGCGCGGTCCCCTTCCCGCCCAACGGTGCCATCTTGCTCAGTCAAATGACTTAGCTATAAAGACAGCAAAATGAATAAAAATTAATAATAGAACTGCAAATCCCGGAGAGGAGGGAGGGCCGTGAGGACTGATTCCTGCTGTCCCTGGAGAACACCTGTTACAGGTGAGTAACTACGCTTTCTCCAGGAACAAGCAGGAAGTCAGTCCGAACATATGGGACTCCCTAGCTATAGGCTACTGAGAACTGTCAGACGGCTGCCTGGGTGAGAATCTTCACACTCTTGGCAAGTGCATATTTCTATATGATTTGCAAGGTATTGTGGGCAATGTAGTTCATTCACACCAGACACAGCTGCTGACAATAATTTAGTTGTGCTCTTGGGTAAAGCCAATAAGATATTTATTTATGGGGTTATTTCTCCCAACACAGATATGCTTGGTAGCACATAAATTAGATTACTTGCTTTCAGTGTTAAGTTGGAAAAACAAAGTCAAAATCAGGAAAACAACAAATGAAAAGCCACAAAGCAAGAAACAAACTGTTCTTTTCAGGTTAACTTCTGATTACTTCCCACATAGATACAGAAGTGATTCTCTCCTAGCTCACAAGCAATTAGGTAAGGCTTAATTGCTAGCAGTTATCCAGCTGAAACCCCTTAGCTGGCTTGCCTTCCACTGTGTGGGTCAAATCCTGCTTCAGGAGCTTTTCTGAGTAGATTAAAGAACAAATTTGTATTTCTTTGTGATGGTTGCTGTACTTTATAACAGAAAGTTACCAACGGAGTTTAGATAGAGAGCAGTCCATATAAACAGGATCCTCATCTGCTATTATTCCCCCTTGTTCAACAAGCATAGGTTCAATATCATGGATTGGCACAGATGAATCTCTCAATGGAGCATTTTCAGGAGAATACTTGTTTCCCTGCTGTCTTTCAAGGTTATAGCTAGGGCATAGATCAGTGTTCATACCTGAGCTTCCATTGCTGCTAGAGTTCCTCTCTAAATAGCCTGGCCAGTATGTAGTCCAGTTCTTATGTCCAGCCTTCCAATCCAGATCCCTGGACACTGGATCTCTCTTCACATACCTTCTGGCACAGGTCTTAGGGTCCCTTCCACGTGCAGCCGTCTCCCTCACAGGTAGCCTCTGGTGATTCCTAGCTCTGCAGCACCATTCCTCTGGCTTTCCCCAGTCCAATGGTGTATGCTGGCCCTTGGAATACCTCCCAGTATACGTACTGCTTTGGACTCTTCTAGACCTCTCAAAGGCTTTTCTCCTCTTTCTTCCAGAGGGTCTCTTTCCCTCTCTGTCCGTCCAGTTTGGCTTCTGCTTCTGATGATCCTTCAGATGAAACTGAGGATAATTCTCTGGATATCCAAGGTGATCATGAAGATGGTCATCTGTAGAATAAACTCTACTCTTATTCTGCTTAGATGAGTGCTCCCCCCTAATACAGCGCAGCTGTGCTGAATCAGGCCTTGCCCTTTGAGATGAGTGTTCCATCCTAGCACAGCGCAGCTGTGCTGAATCAAGCCCTGCCCTTTGCAATGAGTGCTTGGGGATTACCTCATAGCCCTTTTGATTGAACACACGTTTTCTCACTTCAGCTCCTCTCATGGCTGTTGGAAACCTGGTGCATTCTGGGACTGGTAGTCTTTTATGGCAAAATTCTGTTTTCTCATTTCTACCAGAACTGACAGGTTGCTTGTTCAGAGACACTTCACCTTTTCTATAGCTCCTTCCTGAGCTATGATAAGCTTCCTTATCACAGAACCCATAGCTGAAAAATGGCTCCCTCTAGAACAGCCACAGCAGCTGTGACAGGAATTCAGCGGAGACGCAACACCCCTGGTAGCCTGACACCAGAGGGCCGGAGGGAAGGAGTTGCCTAAACCTCAAATAAGTTAAGGAGTACCGCCTGGCCGAAAGCACTGTGCCGTCAGGACTCCCTATCCAAGCAGTAATGGGCTGCAAGAGTCTGGCCCGAAGACCAGGTGGCGGCCCGGCAGATGTCTGCCAGCGGAACAGAGCGGAAGTGAGCCACTGATGCGGCCTTAACACTGACACTGTGGGCCGTGACTCGACCCTGCAACGGGAGCTCGGCTCCCCTGTACGCACAGGCGATGCAGTCTGACACCCAGGTGGACAACGTGCGCTTGGAGACAGGTAGCACCAGCTTACTGGGGTCATAAGAGACAAAGAGCTGAGGAGCCCTTCGATGTCCCTGCATATGCTCCAGGTAGAAAGCTAACACCCTTTTACAATCAAGGGTATGCAGAACTGCCTCTGCCCGGCTAGCATGCGGTCTGGGAAAGAATGTTGGAAGAACCACCCTGTTCTTATAAAACCATGTGTACGGTCTTTCTGAAACCAGAGCTTGTAGTTCACTCACTCGTCTGGCAGATGTGAGTGCCACCAGGAAGAGCACCTTCCAGGAGAGGAAGCACAGATGGCAAGAGGACATCGGCTCAAAAGATGGGCGAGTAAGCTATTGTAAGACCACATTCAAATCCCACTCGGTTGCCAGAGAACGAACCGGGGGTTTTAGTAGAAGTAGACCTCTGAGGAATCTGGAGACCAAGGGGTGAACCGAGAGAGGTTGTCCTTCCACTGGAGAGTGGTGTGCTGACAAAGCACTCAGGTGTACCCTGACAGAGCTAGACTTGAGGCCTAACTCTGAGAGGTGAAGCAGGTACTGCAACATCACTGGTACAAGGCAAGAGAAAGGGTTTTCATTGTGCTGGTTACACCACACTTCAAACCTACGCCACTTGAAGGCATAGGTTTTTCTAGTGGACTGCCTCCTTGAGGCCAGTAACACTTCTTCTATGTTCTTAGGTAGGAGGAGAGGAGCCAGCACTACCCTTTCAGCAGCCATGCCATCAGGTTGAGGGACCTGAGGTTGGGATGTAAGATAGAGCCCTGCTCATGGGACAGGAGGTCGGGCTGCGTCCACAGAGGGAGTGGGGTTTCCACCGCCAGCTGGAGGAGAAGCGTGAACCAAGTTTTTCTTGGCCATCTGGGGGCTACCAGAATGACCGAGGCCTTGTCCTGAAGGATTTTGAATAGAGTCCTGGCTACCAGAGGCGTGGGAGGAAACACCTACAGGAGGCCTACGGACCAGGAGATTAGAAAAGCATCTGCAGCCATCCTTTGGGGATGTGGCTGTCTGGAGCAAAATTTGGGCAACTGATGATTCTGCAGGCTGGCAAAGAGATCTATGGACGGATGTCCCCAGCAATGGAAAATCTGCTGGACTACTTCCGGATTCAGTCTCCACTCGTGAGGTTGGAGAATCCTGATTAGCTTATCTGCTAGGAAGTTCTCCTGACCTGGCAGGTAAACTGCTTTGAGAGACATACCTTGTCTGACTGCAGAGGAGCAGAGGTCCATTGCTCCTGGCACAGGATACGGGACTCTGTCCCTTCCTGCTTGTTCACATAGAACATTGCTACCTGGTTGTCTGTCTGCACCAAGACAGACTGATGTCAGAGAACATGACAGAAGGTTCGAAGAGCTAGGCGAATCGCCCGAAGCTCTAAGAGGTTGATTTGTTGCATCTTCTCTTGAGGAGACCACAACCCTTGAGTGCATGAGTCCTGGCAATGGGCTCCCCAGCCCAGCAGGGATGCATCTGTTGTCAGCACTCTTGTGTATGTGGGAGGCTGGAAAGGCACTCCCTCGAGCAGGTTGGATGGTTGACGCCACCACGTCAACGACTTCAGTAGTCGTTTGGACACTCTGATCTTGTCTCTGAGTCGCCCTGTCTTGCGTCCACTGATCTTGGAGGCACCACTGAGCTTCTCTCATGTGGAGATGGGCATTTGGGGGCCACATGAACCGTGGAGGCCATTTGTCTTAGAAGGCGTAGAAAGTGTCTCGCTGATATCTGAGACTTGTGGCTGATTTGGTATTCTAGCTCCAGAAGCCTTTGTGCCCTGTCCTCTGGCAGGTAAGCCATCGCTTGAAGGGTGTCCAGACTTGCCCCTATGAACTCTAAGTTCTGAGTAGGGAGCAAAGTGGACTTTGCCTGATTTATGACAAAGCCTAGATGCTGCAGTATGTAGATAGTGCGAGCTGTGGCCTGTTGGGCCTCTTGAGGTGACTGGGCCCTGATGAGCCAGTCATCCGTTACCACCGCCAGACACTTGGTAAACACTATGGGGGCGGAGGCTAGGCCAAATGGAAGTACTCTGTACTGAAAATGGTTTCCTCCCACTACAAATCTGAGATATTGTCTGTGGTCTGGATGTATGAGGATGTGTGTGTAGGCATTCTTCAGGTCTAAGGAGCATAGCCAAACTCCCTGGTGGAGGTAAGGCACCAATATTCCAAGGGAAAGCATCTTGAACTTTTCCCTCACCAGGAACTTGTTTAAATTCTGCAGGTCGAGGATGGGCCTGAGGCCTCCTGTTCTCTTTGGTATCAGAAAATACCTGGAGTAAAAGCCTTGTCCTTGCAGGTTGTGGGGCACTGGCTCCACCGCCTGATCCTCTAGAAGACCGGCCAACTCCTGTAAGAGGAGGTTCCTGTGCAAAGGGGGTCTGAGAGGCTCTCCCAGAAAGTAGGAGGGAGGTACCTGGTTGAAGTGGAGCAAATAGCCCTTTTGGACTATTTGTAGGACCCAGGTATCTGTAGTGATTGCTGGCCACCTGTGGGTGTACAAGGTCAGCCTTCCTCCTGTGCAAGGCCTCGCCCCTGGTTGGAGAAACTGTGCTGTGGCAGTCAAAAACCCCCTGCCGGCTGGGAAGGAGTCAGTGCCTGGGGCTTGGGGGTCTTCTGCTTATGCAGGCCATGCCCCTGTCCCTTGGCCTGCTGCCCCTGGTGGGGAGCCGGGGAGGCCTGGTGAGTGGGGTAGTTGTAATAAGCAGCACCCTTCCTCGAGAAAAAGGGCTTTTTACCTGAGCCCTTCTTTTAGAAGGGGCAGAAGTCTTCTTGGAGAGTCTTGTCTGGGTCAAGTACTCAGACTCGATTTCAGCAGCATTCTCAGTCATGGGTTTGCCAAAAAGGTTGTCACCTCGGCAAGGGACATTGACCAACTTGTCCTGAACCCATGGCTCTAGGTCCGACAACATTAGCCACGCCTGGTGTCGGGCACCGATGCCGGCTGCGGCTACCCAGGCCGAAGCCTCGAAGCCGTCATAGGATGCTCGAGACAAACTTTGAGCACTCCCGAATCCCAGTAGACAAGTTCTTGAAGTGCTGCAAGGGTTCCTCGGAGAGGCCAACTGAGAACCCGTCAATCTCCTTTGCCAGGTCCCGCAAGTACATGCTCATGTACAGCTGGTATGTTTGGACACGGCATGATAGCATCGAGCCCTGGTAGCACTTTCTGCCGAGGGCGTCCAGGTTCCAGGCTTCCCTGCCAGGAGGCACCGAGGAGTGTGTTTTTTGGCTCTTGAGCCTGTGCATGGCTGCGTCCACAACCATGGAGTTGTGCGGCAGCTGTGCCTTTTGGAACCCAGGGCTCTTGCGGACTCAATAGATGGAATCGACCCATTTGCTGAGAACTGGCATCGAGGCCGGTGACTCCCTCATGCGGAGCATCAGCCGTTCCAACATCGGAGGAACTGGTACCGTAAGGACTTCTCGAGGGGGAAAGTCATACTGGAGGGCTTCGAGCTCCGAGACTCGAGGCTCCTCCTCGGTGTCCACCAGGAATGCCAAAGCCTTGGCCATGTCCCTGATGAACTCCGAGAACCGCGTATCCTCCGGGGGAGAGTTTCTCCGAGGCTCGGACCCTGGCAAGTCCGATGGGACACATCGGGTCCAGTGAGTGTCCGGGGACTCTACGTCTTCCGTTTCCCATGCCGAGTCCTCCGAGGAGGAATCGATGGGCTCCGGCCGTGAGGGCTTCGGTCTCGACCGCCCCGACGCCAAGGGCACCGGCATCAACGACCTCGGTCCCGAACGGGAGGTTGAGGGAGACCTTGGTAGAGGATCGACTCAAGCTCGAAGAGTCTCGAGGACTGGCTCGGCCTCCGGGGTCGACTTGGATGTCGAGGTCCCGGTGGTCAGGGTGGATGTACCAGTGAGACTGGCCATCAGTGCCCGCTGCTGCTCCATAAAGGCAGACATGCTGCGCTCCAAGGCCGCCATTCTGAGACCGAGCTCAGAAGGCTCTGCAGTCTCCAGCTCGGGTCCCGACATCGGTTCTCCCGGAGGAGAGTCAACGAGGACAACAGCAGGTACCTTCCTCGGTGTCGCCGGTTCCATACGAGATACCTTTGCAGGCCGCTCTCATTCCGAGGACCCGCGGCGGTGGTCACGACTCCGCAACCTGGTCCACGAGGGCCCAGGCTGATCAGAGGCATCTGACGACGCCCTTGCAGATTTCTTCTTCCTCTGATGTTCCCGCGAGGGAGACCCCCGCTCAGAAGACCCCCGACGATGCTCGGAGTCAGATAGCTCCCGAGATGTCGAGGCTTCTGAAGAGATCCGAACCCAGGTGGATGCGGACTCGGAGAAAATCCTTCCACGCTGCTGCTGCCTACTTCTAAGTGCCTTAGAGGACATCTTGCTACACGGGCCACAGACCTTCGGGTCATGGTTGGGCCCGAGGCAGCGGAGACAGCAGTCATGTGTGTCGGTGAGTGACATTAATCTTTTACACCGATCACACTTCTTGAACCCGCTGGCAGCCATTGGGGAAAAAGGGCCCCTGCGAGGTCAAAGGACTGGGCTGCCAGTGAAAAAGAAAAAGAGCGCAAATGCTAGTCACTAAGGACAAAAACCGAAAAATAAGAGCCCGGACTCGATACTGGTGTACCGAACCGAGGTGGGAAGGGGAACCAGCGTCGAACCGGGCCGAAGAAGAGAATCTTCATGAGATTTGACACACTTTTTCCGTGAGGGAAGTTGGACTACGTCCATTGGGCTCCACGGAAAAAGGGAGACTGAGCAAGATGGCACCCTTGGGCGGGAAGGGGACCGCACATGCGTGATGCAATCCCAAAGGCTTTCTTTGAAAGTTGGGGAATTGCTCCGCACGAGGGCTCTGTCGGCGCCGACGTCACCCATATGTGAGGTCTGACTTCCTGCTTGCTTCTGGAGAATGGTCTTTATCTGCCATCATGTTTCTATGTTTCACAAATGTGGACATCTCCAAATTGCATGGCCTCAGAACCAGGTACTTTGAGGTGTTGACAGGAGTATTTCAAAAGGGGTGCAACTATGTTATGAGACCTGCACATCCCAGCCAGGCATTTCAGATTCTCAAGATGTTCAGCAGCAGACCGATTATAAGTTCAGAGTATGTATTTAAAGCGTAGTTACTCACCTGTAACAAGTGTCCTCCAGGGATAGTAGTGATGTCACTTATGGGTGATGTCGGCAATGTCGGAGCCCGCGCGGAAGTATCTCCCCAGCTTTTAAAGAAAGCCTTTGGGAGATGCCACTACTCATGTGCGGTCCCCTTCCCACCCAAAGGTGCCATCTTGCTCAGTCAGATGACATAGCTAGGATGGTAGTAAAAAATCAAACAAGGTAGGGAGGCCACTCCCAGTGGAAGAAGGAGGGTGTGAGGACTGATTCCTGCTGTCCCTGGAGATTACCTGTTACAGGTGAGTAACTATGCTTTCTCCAGGGATACGCAGGAAGTCAGTCCTCACATATGGGACTCCCTAGCTCCAGGCTGCTGAGTATGGACCCACAACAGCACCAATGGCGACCAAGTCAAGTAGCCATTAGTTGCAGAAGGTGAATCCCCAACTGAGAGACTCTGCAAGACCCTAGTGTCCAGCAGCACCATCACTCCGGTAGCCTGAACACAGAAGGGTCGGAGGGCAGGTGTTGCCTACACCCCGAAAAGCTTATGGAGTACCGCCTTGCCGAAGGCACTGTCCCGAATGGGACTTTCTCTCCAGGCAGTAGTGAGCTGCAAACGTATGAACTGAAGAACATGTGGCAGCCTTGCAGATCTCCATCACCGGCAATGAGTGCAGGTTTGCCACGTATATGGCCATCACTCTCATGTGATGCACTTTGATCCGGTGTTCCAGGGACAGCCCAGCTCGCTCATAGGCGACGACAATACAGTCCGCCACCCAAGTGGACAGACTTCGCTTAGTCACAGAAAGCCACGATCTGCTGGGGTCATAGGAAACAAAAAGCTGAGGAGCTCTGCAATGGCCCCGAGTCCACTGTAGGTAGAACGACAGGGCCTGTTTGCAATCCAGTGTATGGAGTTTAGTTTCCTCCCGGCTGGCATGAGGCAGCGGGAAAAAGTGGGTAGGACCACCTCCTGGTTGAGGTGGAAAGGAGATACAACATTGGGAAGCAAGTGTGGAGCACCATCCTGTTTATGTAGAATCTTGTATATGGTGGTTCTGCCACCAGAGTCTGCAGTTCATTTACTCTGCGAGCAGACATGAGGGCTACCAGGAAGGCAACCTTCCATAAAAGATGCTGCGAATGGCAGGTGGCTAGAGGCTCGAATGGCGGCCTGGTGAGCTGTGACAGCACCACAATGAGGTCCCATTCTGCCACCAGGGGTTGGATGGGGGCTTAGACAATGAGGCCTCGGAGGAACCAAGAGACTAGGGGCTGACCCGAGAGGGGCTTCCACTCGATATGGTGGTGGTGTGCAGCGATCGCACTCATGTGCAGTCTCACTGACTGACTTTAGCCCAGTATGTGAGAGATGCAGTAAGTACTGGAGCACTAGCTACACCTGGCAGGAAAACAGGTTCTCCCGCCACACACCATACTGAGAATCTTCGCCGCTTAATTCCCACTTATAGTCTGTCCCTCTGGAACTCTCTCCCACACCAATTAAGAGCAACTACGGATTCCACCGACTCTCAAAAACAATTAAAAACATACCTGTTCACGGAACACTTCGACACCACATTAGAGAGACAGCCTTAATACTCAAAAACACCCGCCAATCACCCCACTCACATGATACACTAAACTGAGTCCTAAAAATATATTGTAAATAGTTGTTATTGAAAGGTTACATCTGTGATATACACAATTATTAGCTGTTCTATGTAAAACTGTTGCTGTGTTAGCTGTTCTATGTAAAATTGTTGTGTTCAATGTAAACTGCCTTGATAAAACTGAAAGGTGGTATATAAGAAATGTTAAATAAATACATACATAAAGGCATAGGCTTGCCTGGTGGAGGGTTTACGAGAGGCTGACAGAACCTCCTTGACTTCCCTTGGGAGGATTAAAGGGGCCAAGGGTACCCTTTCAGCAGCCACACCGTTAGTGTTAGAGACCCCAGATTGGGGTGCAGGAGGGATCCAGATAGGAGGTCTGGGGCATGGCCCAACGGGACTGGGAGTGTTGCCGACAGGGACAGAAGCAGTGGAAATCAAGGCTGTCTGGGCCACCTGAGGGCCATCAGTATCAGTGATGCCCTCTCGCTTTAGACCTTGAAGAGGGTCTTGGCAACCAGAGGGGTCGGCGGAAAAGCAGAGGAGGCCTTCCATCCATGGGATCAGAAAGACATCCGCTGCTCCCTCACCGGGTGCGGTTGCCACGAGCAGAAGCGGGGCAGCTATGCACTGTCCAGAGTGGCAAAGAGGTCCATCACAGGTGTGCCCAGAGGTGGAAAAGCTGTGAGGCCACTCTGGGGTTCAGGCACCATTCGTGCAGTTCGAGCACCCTGCTCAATCTGTCTGCCAGGAGGTTGTCCTGGCCCAGGAGGTAAACTGCCCACAGGAGCATACTGTTGCAAGCTGAAAAGGAAAGGAGGGCCACCGCCTCCTGGCAGAGGGAGTACAACCCCGTGCCCCCTGCTTATTGACATAAAACATTGCGACTTGGTTGTCTGTCCATATCAGCATCGACTGGTGTCACAGGCGGTGGTGTAATGCCTGTAGGGCCAGGAAGATCGCCCTGAGCTCCAGAAGGCTGATCTGTAGCAGGGATTCCTCGTGGGACCAGCTACCTTGTGTGTGATGGTCCTCGCAATGTGCTTCCAACCTAGGAGGGAGGCATCCATGGTCAGGACCCTCTGGGGCAGGGGTGCCTGGAAGGGCATCCCGGCCCTGAGGTGGCAGAGAAGCTGCCACCAGTTGAGAGATTCTGCTAGCTGGTGGGATACCCCGATCCCATCCCACAGTCTGCCTGCGGCTTGCGTCTAATGCGAGCAGAGGCACCACTGGGCTGTCCGCATGTGTAGGCAGGCTAGTGGGGTCATGTGGAGGCCATGGAGGCTCAGGAGGTAGAGGAGGCGGCAGGCTGGCACCGAGTGATGGCGCTGCACCTCTGCAGCTAGCCCCCTGAGACAGTTTGCCGTTTCTCTGGGAAGGAAGGCCTTGGCCTGCAAGGTGTCCAGCTGAGCGCCTATGAATTCCAGGCTCTGGGCTGGAGTGAGATGAGATTTGGGGTAGTTGATGATAAAAACTAGGTTCTGCAGCAGCAGTGTTGCTCGACCGGTGGCCTGATGGGCCTCTTCGGCCATATTGCCCCTGATAAGCCAGTCGTCCAGTTATGGGAAGACGAAGGCCCCTTGCAGTCGTAGGTGGGCAGTGACCACTGCTAGGCATTTTGTGAAAACCCTTTGTGAGGAGGCCAGGCCGAAGGGTAGCATCCTGTACTGGTAGTGCCTTCCTCGTACCAAAAACCATAGGTACTGCCTAATGGAGGGGTGAATTAGGATGTGTGTGTAAGCATCCTTTAGATCCAAGGAGCACAGCCAGTCTCCCTGGTGGAGGTACAGCAGCAATGTTCCAAGGGAGAGCATCTTGAACTTCTCCCTCACCAGGAATCTGTTTAGGTTTCTCAGGTCTAGGATGGGCCTGAAGCCCCCAGTCCTCTTTGGGATAAGGAAGTACCTAGAGTAGAAGCCTTTGCCCCACAGGTGTCTGGCAATGCTTTGTCCCTGAGAAGACCATCTAGCTCTATGAGCAGCAGGGTCTGGTGAAGGAGAGATCTTACGGGCTCTCCAGGGAAGAACCTTGGTGGAATTTTCTGCATGTGGAAGAGGTATCCCTCCCTGACCACCTGTAGTACCCAAAGGTCCGAGGTGATCGAGGCCCATCTGTGGGCTGGTGAAGGTCTCCTGGGGGAGAGGAGGCCCTGTCCTTGGGAGTCAAAAGCCCTCCCCAGGCTGAGTGGGAACTGGAGCTTGGGGCTTAGGTGTTTTCACCTTCTAAGTTCCTTGTCCATGTCTCTTGTGGTGAGAACCCTGCTGATGGCCAGAGTAGGGCTGGTACTGGTAACCCTGTGTAAAGGCACCCTTTTTCCCCAATGTTTTTTTGTGGGGATGGGATGAGACCTTCTTAGAGAGCCTCTGACGGGTCACAAACTCTACCTCGATCTCAGCAGCTTTGTTGGCCATAGGTTTGCTGAAGAGGTTCCCCAACAGTATAGGGGACATCGAGCAGTTTGTCCTGGACTCACTGCTCAAGGTCGGAGGATTGCAGCCAGGCCTGACGCCAGGCTCCGATGCTGGCCATCGCAACTCAAGCCGCCAACTCGAAGCCATCGTAGGCAGCCCAGGAGTGGAACTTGGAGGAAGTCCCTCACTCCCGAGGACAGGACCTGGAACAGTTGGAGGAGTTCCCCGATGAGGCCTGCTGCACATCCAGACAGCTTTATTGCCAGTGCCTTTAGGTAACATGTCTATATAGAGTTCATAGGCTTGGATCCAGCAACCCAGCATCGAGACCTGATAGCATTTGCGCCTGAGGGCATCAAGGACCCAAGCCTCCCTACGGGGAGGGACGGAGGAGTGGGTCTTTTGGCTCTTGAGTTTCTGCATGGTCGACTCGATGACCATGGAGTTATGCAGAGGTTGGTCTCGAGGATCGGCTGCATGGGCACCATGAGGGTTTCTCTAGATGGAGTCTCATACTGGAGAATCTCCAACTCCTCGGTGTGTGGGTCCTTCTCTGCTTTGTTTTGCACTGAGAGGGCTCTGGCCATATCCCTGACGAAGTCATGGAAGGCTACGTCCTCGGGAGGAGATTGCTGTCGAGGCACCGGGGAAGAGACGTCCGAGGGAAAGTGCCTTCTGGTGTCCGGGGATGCTTTGTCGTCAGTCTCCCACTCGGAGTTGAGCAGTGACGAGGAATCCAAGGCCCGGTGACTCTTTGTGTTGAGACCAGTGCCGAAGGACTGACAGCCCATGGAGGACCTGAGGTCCGAGTCGCAGACACTGGCTGGTGAGGACCCGATAACCAATGAGCGGCAGCAGGAGTGGGACCAGGACCTCGACTAGCACCAAGGACTTTCTCGAGTCCAAGGGCGCTCAATGCTCAGCTCGATGACCGGGGACTCCCTCGCAGCTGAGAGCCCGGTCATTGGGGCAGATGAGGTTGGGGAACCAGCCATTGTTGCCTGCTTCAGGGCCAGGATAGCAGTGATGTTCTGCTCCAGGGCCACCATTCTGGTTTTCAAGCCAGAAGGCTCCGCAGCTTTCAGTGTGGGCACCGAGGAGTGCATCCTCAATGAGGACTAAAGCCTCGAGGAACCTCACACAGTCTCTGCTAGCTGAGGAATCCTTCTTGAGGAACTTGGTGGGGAGCTTCTCGGAGTCGCCTTAGTCCCTCCGTGGGGTTTTCCCAGGTTTCTCCAGTGCAACCTTGGTGGACTTCGATGACTTTTTCTTCTTTTCTGGCTCCGGCATCTTCTCGCAAGCACGGTGGCAGCGGGTCTCCGAGGACGCCCGGGCTTCGTGGGATGTGCCAGGCTTGGAGCTCGGTGCCGGGGAGGTGGGTGCTGAGGCTGACCTAGGGAACAACTTCTCCTGCAACTCCAAACCTTATTTTTGTTGGTTTTGGCTGACATGGCCTGGCACAGGTCACAGGAGGTGCTGTCATGGTCCGGGCCCAGGCAGCGCAAACAACAGTAATGGGTGTCAGTGATGGACATGGGCTGACTGCAGCAGTCACAATTTTTGAATCCACTGGGGGCCATGGTGGGAAAGCATCTGGATGGTGTCGACAAAAAAATGCACGAACGCTGGTCAAGGAAGACCTCGAGAAAAAAGGAGCCGAGAACGGCACCAGGGGGAGCAGACTGCAGGTGGGAAGAGGAACCGGTAGGTTTACCAGAAAATTTACTTTTAGGAACAATTTTTTAAAGGATTTTTCCAGGGGAACAGGACCTACGCCCGTTGTGCTCCACGGAAAAAAGGAGACTGAGCACGATGGCACCCTTGGACAGGAAGGGGATCATGCATGTGTGTGGCATCTCCCAAAGGCTTTCTTTGAAAGCTGGGGAGATGCTTCCGCGCAGGCTCCGTCAGTGCCAACGTCACTCATATGTGAGGACTGACTTCCTGATTGTTCCTGGAGAAATGAGGTTTTCACTGATTGGGAAACATTAACCGTGAAGATAACAGCACATTTATTTATTTAAAAGTATTTATATCCTGCTTTATCTTTGAATCAAAGCGGATTTCACTGCAAACAATCAAGTAGGGAAGTGCGGGGGAGGGAGGGGTCAGCATGCAGTGGCTGTAAGTTTAGTGTTCATGCATGTATGGATAGGTAGGTTTTGATTTGGGGTACAATATATACAGTTTGAGCTATCTACATAGAGTAGTTACTCACCTGTAACAGGTGTTCTCCAGGAGCAGCAGGAATCAGTCCTCACTTATGGGTGACATCGAAGCCAATGGAGCACCTGTGCGGAGCATTTCCCCAGCTTTCTAAGAAAGCCTTTGGGAATACTGCACGCATGCGCGGTCCCCTTCCTGCCTAAAGGTGCCATCTTGCTCAGTCCAATGACATAGCTAAAAGACAGCACATAAAAAACTAAAAATAAACTATGTACAACTGCAACTCCCAGGGGAGGAGGGAGGGTTTTTATTTATTTATTTATTTAGACAGTTTTGTATACCGCCTTATCCTTCAATCAAAGCGGTCACAACACAATTGGGGGGTACATTTAACATGCAGGGATATGAGACACATACACTAATACTTACAGGGAACATGGGCAATGGAGGGTTAAGTGGCTTGCCCAAGACCACAAGGAGCATCTGTGGGACTAGAAACCCCAGTCCTTCCGGCCCAAGGTTGCTGTCCTCTAGTGGGATTTGAACCCCCGACCTTCCGGCCTGAAGTACCTTGCCCCAACCACTAGGCTACTCCTCCCTTAATTGTTGTGAGGACTGATTCCTGCTGCTCCTGGAGAACACCTGTTACAGGTGAGTAACTACTCTTTCTCCAGGACCAAGCAGGAAGTCAGTCCTCACTTATGGGACTCCCCAGCTTCAGGCTACCGGGGGCCCAGAGCTGAAAAATGAGCTCCCTCTAGCCTCAGCATCAGAGAAAGGATTTCACTGAAACATACCCCCACTGGTGGCCCAACCAGAGGGCTGGAGGGTAGGAGTTGCCTAAACCTCGGAGCACTGCCTGACCGAAAGCACTGTCCCTACGGGACTCCCTCTCCAGGCAGCAATGGGCCGCAAATGTCTGGCTTGAGGACCAAGTTGCAGCCCTGCAGATGTCCGCCAACGGTACAGAGCGGAGATGAGCTACTGAGGCAGCCATTGCCCTGACACGGTGGGCCGTGACCCGACCTTGTAAAGGAAGGTCAGCTGCCCTGTAAGCCCAGGTGATACAGTCAGCCACCCAGATGGACAAGGTACGCTGGGAGACAGGTACCCCCAAGTTATTGGGGTCAAAAGATACGAAGAGCTGAGTAGCCCTCCTATGTCCCTGCGTACATTCAAGGTAGAAGGATAAGGCCCTCCTACAGTCCAGGGTATGCAGGACTGTCTCAGCCCGGCTGGCATGGGGCCTAGGGAAGAACGTTGGAAGAACCACCTCCTGGATGAGATGGAAAGAGGAGACAACCTTTGGGAGGAACTTAGGATGAGTCCTAAGGACTACCCTGTTCCTATAGAAACGAGTGTATGGCCTGTCACAGACCAGGGCTTGAAGTTCACTCACTCGCCTGGCTGAGTTCAGGGCCACTAGGAATAGAGTCTTCCAAGAAAGGAAGTGGAGAGGACATGTAGCCATCGGCTCAAAAGGTGGGCAAGTCAATTGCTGCAAGACCACATTCAACTCCCACTCAGGGGCTGGTGGATGGAGAGGAGGCTTGAGCAATAGTAAGCCTCTGAGAAATCTGGACACCAAGGGGTGAACCGACAAAGAGTGTCCCTCCACCAGTGAGTGGTGAGCTGCCAGAGCAGAGAGGTAGACCCGAACAGAATTGGACTTAAGGCCCTGATTGGACAAGTGCAGTAGGTACTGGAGCACTACTGGCACAGTGCAGGTGAAAGGATCTTCTTGGCACTGCTGACACTACAAGGAGAACCTTCTCCACTTCAGGGCATATGTTTTCCTGGTGGATTGCTTTCTAGAGGCCAAGACCACCTCTTCCACTTCCTGAGGCAGGCCCCAGGGAGCTAAGATTACCTTTGCAGCCTCCAGGCCATCAAATTGAGAGATTTGAGACTGGGGTGCAGAAGGGAACCCTGATCCTGAGAGAGAAGATCGGGTTGGAACCCCAGAGGCAGTGGTGTTTCCACTGCTAGTTGAAGCAGAAGTGGGAACCAGGGCTGCCTCGGCCACCTGGGAGCTACCAGAAGGACCGAGGCCTTGTCCCTTAGAATCTTGAACAAGGTTCGGGCCACCAGAGGCGTGGGAGGAAACGCATACAGTAGGCCCTGGGACCAAGAAATCAGGAAGGCATCCGCTGCTAACCTCAGGGGATGCGGTTGCCTGGAACAGAACCCGGGTAGCTGCCGGTTTAGGGGACTGGTAAAGAGATCTATGGATGGAAGTTCCCATTTCAGGAAAATCTTTTGAACCACTAACGGGTGCAGCTGCCACTCGTGGAGCTGCAGAATTCTGCTTAACCTGTCTGCCAGGGAGTTCTCCTGGCCAGGAAGATAAACAGCTCTCAGAAACATTTTGTGCCTGAGCGCAAAGGAACAAAGGGCCTGTGCTTCCAGACACAGGGGCTTGGACCCAGTGCCTCCCTGTTTGTTCACATAGAACATGGCCACTTGATTGTCCATCTGAACTAGAACAGACTGGTGAGTCAAAGTGTGAGAAAAAGCCTTGAGGGCTAACCGAATAGCCCGAAGTTCGAGTAGGGTGATCTGTTGCATGGCTTCCCATGGAGACCATAGGCCCTGAGTGCAGCTCTCCTGACAGTGTGCCCCCCAGCACTGCAAGGAGGCATCTGTCGTCAACACCACTGTGGGGACAGGCACCTGAAAAGGCACCCCCTGAGCAAGTTGGGGGGGTGTAGCCACCACTGAAGAGAATTAAGGAATGGTTTGGACACCCTGACATTGTCCACTAGGTTCCCTGTGGCTTGCTTCCACTGAATTCTGAGGCACCACTGTGCAGGCCTCATGTGGACACGGGCATTGGGGGTCACATGTACAGTCGATGCCATGTGTCCTAGGAGCTGCAGACAGAGCCTGGCAGAAACCTTTGGCATGCTGAAAAACCGGGATGCCAACTCCATGAGCCTTTGAGCTCTGTCCTCTGGCAAGTAAGCCCTTGCTTGCAGAGTCCAGTCGTGCTCCTATGAACTCTAGGTTCTGGGAGGGGAGCAAAGTGGTCTTTGCGAAGTTTATGACAAAGCCTAGGTCTTGAAGGAGTGATACAGTTCGGAAGGTGGCCTGCCTGGCCTCCTGGTAAGTCTGACCCCTGATGAGCCAGTCGTCCAGATAGGGGAAGACAAAAACACCTTGAGTCCTCAAGTAGGCCACCACAACAGCAAGGCACTTTGTAAAGACTCTTGGAGCGGACGTTAGGCCAAAAGGCAGTACACTGTACTGGTAATGGTTTCCTCCCACCATGAACCTGAGGTACTTTCTGTGGTCTGGATGAATGAGGATGTGGGTGTACGCATCCTTTAAATCTAAGGAGCATAGCCAATCTCCCTGCTGGAGGTAGGGCAGAAGTGTTCCAAGAGTAAACATCTTGAACTTTTGTTTCTCCAAGAACTTGTTGAGGTTCTTGAGGTCTAGAATAGGCCTTAGGCCACCGGTTCTCTTTGGCACTAGAAAGTACCTGGAGTAGAAACCGTGCCCCTGTAGGTGAGGATGTACAGTCTCCACCGCCTTGTCCAGAAGCAGACCTTGAAGTTCTTGAAGTAGGAGGTCTGTGTGCAGGAGAGGCCTTAGAGGCTCTCCTGGGAAGTAGGCAGAGGGTAACTGCTGGAAATGGAGCATATAGCCCTTGTGGACTATGCTTAATACCCAAGCATCCCCTGTAATGGGTGGCCATCTGTGGGCAAACAGAGTTAGACGACCTCCTGTGCAGGAACGGGGCAGCAGAGATGGAAGGGCTATGCTGTGGGAGTCAAAAAACCCCTCCCTGCTGGGTAGGAGCAGGAGCCGAAGGCTTGGGGGTCTTCTGCCTACGGGGCCCATGTCCCTGCCCCTTGGCCTGTTGCCCCTGCTGGGGAGCTGGGGAGGCCTGGTACTGAGGGAAAGGTTTGTAGGCAGCTGCCTTTCTCGGGTAAAAGGGATTTTTACCCGAGCCCTTCTTTTTGTGAGAAGGGGCAGAAGTCTTTCTGGACAGCCTTGTCCTAGTCAGGTGCTCGGTTTCGAGCTCAGCCTCTTTCTCGGCCATGGGCTTGCCACAAAGGTTTTCACCTCAGCAAGGGACATCAACCAACTTGTCCTGCACCCAGGGCTCGAGGTCCGATGACTGCAGCCATGCCTGGCATCGGGCTCTGATGCCGGCTGCCGCCACACGAGCCGAAGCATCGAAGCCATCGTAGGCCGCTTGGGACATGAACTTTGAGCAGTCCCTGATTCCTGAGGACAAAGTCTGGAACCTCTGCAAAGGTTCCCCGGAGAGGCAAGCAGAGAACCCAGCAATCTCTATCGCCAGGTCTCGTAAGTACATGCCCATGTACAGCTGGTAGGACTGGACACGGCAAGCAAGCATCGAGCCCTGGAAGCACTTTCTGCCGAAAGCATCCAGGTTCTGGGCCTCCCTGCCAGGAGGCACCGCGGAGTGCATCTTCTGGCTCTTCAGACGATGCATGGCCAATTCCACCACCATGGAATGCACCTTCTGGAATCCAGGGCTCTTTCGGAGTCGATAGATGGAATCGACCCACTTGCTCAAGACCGGTGCTGAGGCCAGTACCTCCCACATCCGGAAGGGGAGCCGTTCCAGCATTGGAGGAACCGGCACAGAAAAAGGCCTCCTTCGGAGGAGAGTCATACTGGAGAGCCTCGAGCTCCTCGGCTCGAGGCTCCTCCTCGGGGTCCCCGGGAATCGCCAATGCCTTGGCCATGTCCCTAACGAACTCCGAGAACTGGGTGTCCTCCGGGGGGGACCTACTCCGGGGCTCGGACTGCGGTGCGTCCGAAGGGACGCACCGAGTCTGGAAGGTGTCCGGGGAATCCTCGTCCTCCGTCTCCCACGCTGACTCATCCGAAGAGGAGTCGAGGGGCTCCGACCACGCGGGTCTAGGTGGCACCCGCCCCAACACCGAAGGCACCGGCGTTGACACCCTCGGTTCCGAGCAGGAGGTCGAGGGTGACCGTGACCGAGGACGACTTCGAGCCTTCATGGTCTCAAGTATCGGCTCAGTCTCCGGGGTCGACTTCGACATCGATATCTCGGTGGTCGGGGCAGATGCACCAGCGAGGCTGGCCATCAGTACCTGCTGCTGATCCATGAAGGCAGACAGTCTGCACTCCAAGGCTGTCAGCCTGAGTGCAAGCTCAGGAGACTCAGCAGCCACCGACTCGGGCCCTGGCGGCACCGGGCCCGACGTCGGCTCCCTCGGAGGAGAGTCCACGAGGACTTACGTGTCCGACGGTCTCCGGCTCCACACAAGGTACCTTGGACGGCTTCTCCTGTTCCAAGGGCCCGGGACGGCGGTCGGGGGTCTTAGACCTGGCCCTTGAGGAACCAGGGACCTCTTCCGACACTGCCCTCATGAGCCGTTTCTTCCTCTTGTGTCCGCGGAACCCCAGCGATGCTCGGGATCAGACTCCCGAGACGTCGAGGCCTCAGACGAGGTCCGGGCCCGGCCAGAGGCAGAATCTGAGAAAATCCTTTCTTTCTGGTGCTGACGGCTTCGAAGTGCCTTGGTGGACATTTTGCCACACAAGCCACAGATTTTTGGATCATGATCTGGGCCGAAGCACCGAAGGCAGCAGTCGTGTGTGTCAGTGAGAGACATTAGTTTCTTGCACCGATCACACTTCTTGAAACCACTGGAAGCCATCGGGGAAAAAAGTGCCCCCGCGAGGTCAAAGTACCGGCTATCCAGGGAAAAACAGAAAAAAGGCGCGAACGCCAGCCACGAAGGGCAAAATACGAATAATAGAAAACGGGCTCAATACCGGTGTACCGAACCCGGCGGGAAAGGGAACTGGCGTCGAACCGGAGAAAAAAGACTAAGTTATCGCTGAAAAAAAGGTCAACTTTTCCGGGTGACACGGACAGATGTCCGATGGGCTCCACGGAAAAAGAAAGACTGAGCAAGATGGCACCTTTAGACGGGAAGGGGACCACGCATGCGTGCAGTATTCCCAAAAGCTTTCTTAGAAAGCTGGGGAAATGCTCCGCACGGGGGCTCCATCAGCGTCGATGTCACCCATAAGTGAGGACTGACTTCCTGTTTGGTCCTGGAGAATGGGTTATATACAGTTTTCTTAAAGTGGTTGGGTGTTTTGAAGTTGTGGATGTCATTTCTTGTGTAACTCGTTTTGTAGTGTGGTTAAGGTGGATTGGTGGTCTTCATTGAATTGTTCAATGAATGGGATAGTTTTTAGTAGTTTCCGGAAATCCTTTATATCTGCTGTTGCTTTTAGGTTATCTGGGAGGACATTCCAGATGGCAGGGGCTTCCAGAGAAAAGGCTTGCATGGATGTGGATTTGTTTGTTCTTATGAATAGATTAGGTGTTGGTATATTGTTTTTGGTGCTGTTTCTGTCTGGTCTTTTCCTTGTTTTGGTTTCAATGAGTTCCTGTAGTATTCCTGCTGAGATGTTGTTTTTAATTTTGAAGATGGTAAGCGCTGATTTATATTTTGCTCGTGAGGAGATTGGTAGCCAATGTAGATCTTGTAGTATTAGAGTTATGTGGTCTTGTATTGAAGCGTTAGTGATAATACGGGCAGCAGTGTTCTGGACTATTTGTAGCGGGCAGGTGGTTTGTTTAGGTAGACCTTGGAATAGTATGTTACAGTAGTCCAGCAGCAGTGTAATGATGGCTTGGCATACTGTATGGAAATGCTCTTGATTGAGGAGGGGTTTTAGTCTCCTGAGTGTTGCGAGTTTGAAGAAGGCTGTTCTGGATTTCTTGTTGATATGTGGTTGGAGGGTGAGTTGTTTGTCTAGGATCACTCCAAGGTATCTGACTTCATCTTTTATTGTAATTGATGTATCAGATATGTTTATAGTAGTAGGAGGAATGAATGAGGCGTCTCTGGTGACGATAATTGCTTCAGTTCTTTTTATGTTGATTTTTAGGTTGTTGTTAGTTAGCCAGGTTGTTATTTCTTGAATGCATGTTGATATTTTGGTATAGTCTGGTGAGTTCAGTTGAATAGGGGTATATGCCATGATGTCGTCAGCATATATGGCATATAGTATCTTGTGTTTGTTAAATATTTTGCATATAGGTTGAATATAGATGTTGAAGAGGAGAGCCGACAATGCTGAGCCTTGGGGAACTCCTTGTGTGGTCTTGAAGAGTTCTGAGGTGAGGTTTCCAGATTTTACTCTCTGGTATCTATCTTCAAGGTATGATTTGAACCATTTTATTGTGGTATCTTGTAGTCCGATCTCCATTAGTCACTTCAGTAGGATGTAATGGGAAACTGTGTCGAATGCCGCTGATATATCAATAAATATTAGTAGGAATCCCTGCTTCATTTTGTCTATTCCTTTGATTATTTTATCGAATAGATGTATGAGTAGTGTCTGAACTCCATGTTGTGGACGGAATCCGTGCTGGTGGGGATCTAGTGGGGCGGACTCGTCAATGTGATCTTGGAGCTGTCTCTGTACAATTTTTTCGGTTACTTTTGCTAGGAATGGGAGGCTGGATATTGGGTGGTAAGTTGACAGGTTGGTAATATTGGATGAAGTAGATTTAGGGATGGGGCAGATGGTTGATTGTTCAAGGGCCTTTGGCATGTAGCCCTGGGTAAGAGAGATGCTTACTATGTTTTTTATGAATGTGCTGAGTTCTTCTTTGGTGGATTTAATCCAAGTTACCGGGCATGGGTCTGATGGAGAGGTGGTGGTGTTTAGTGCAGTGATGGTTTGTTGTATTTGTTTTCTTGATGGATTTTTCATTGATTGGTCTTTACAGAGTCATCTGTTGATGTTATGTCCATAAGGGGGTGTTCTTCTGGTGTGCGTTGGTGCTATTTTTGGCTGTTAGGTAGTCAGCAAAGGTTTGTGGGTGTATTTTACGTTCATCTTTCGTTGTTGGGTCATTTGTTAGGTTTCAAACTATGTTGAAGAGTTCTTTAGGTTTATTTCAGGCTTTTAGTACAAGGTTTGTGTGGTATTGTTGTTTATGCTTGTTTATTAGGTTGTTGTAATCTTTTAGCATCTCCTGGTATTGTTTCAGTGTAATTTCAGATTTGTTACGTCTCCATCGATGTTCCAGTTGCCTTAGGTTTTTTTTGGATTGTCTTATCATGTTAGAGTACCATGGTGCAGATCTGGATCTGTTTATGTTGTGGTTTGAGGTCATATGAGGTGTTAGTTGAGATGCAGCAGATATGGTGGTATTCCATGAATTGATGGCTTCGTCCAGGTCGGTAAAATCATGGGGTAGGGACTGCGTGGTATCTTTGATGACTTGCTTTTTTTTAAAGGCTTTGAAGTGTCTTGTTGGCTGTTCCTTTTTCTTGGTTGCCTGATCGGTGTTGAGGTGGAGTTCAAATGATATAGCATGGTGATCTGACCATGGTATTGGCGTAGTTTTAGGCAGTGTTATGAGATCTTTATCTAGGGTGTTGGTTGGAACGAATATGCGGTCTGGTGTGGAGCCAGAGGGATGTGATGGACCCTCTAAGATTTGCTTCAATTGAATGGATTCCATTGCTTTGTGAAATGCGAGGTCAGTTGTTGTTGAGGCAGATGTGAAGTTTAGGTCTCCTAGTACAATAAGAGTCTTGTGTGGCGAGTTAGCTGCATATATCATGTCCAGGATGTTGGATGTGTCCTCTGATGGTGCACTGGGGGGTCGGTATATTAAGCAGATTGATAGGTGTTTGTTTCCTGTGTTGATGAAGTCACAGTATTTGGAACTTTTGGTGGATGATGTCTTGAGCCTTAATTCTGTTCGGGCAAGGATTAACACTCCGCCTCCTCGTTGTGGGTTCTGGGGCAGTTGTAGGCTGTGAATGCTGGTGGTGTTATTTGATTCAGTATTACCTGGTCTGTATTCTTGAGTCATGATTCAGTAATGCATAGGATGTCAATGTTGTTTTCATAGATGTAGTCGGCAATGATGTTTGTTTTGTTGCATATTGATCTCGCATTTATCAGGCCTATGTTTAAGCGGGTAGTATGTGTAGAGTGCAATTGGGGTATGTATGCTTGTGACGATGGTTCTCTTTGAGTATATTTGCTAGGTCTCTTGCTGTGCGGTCTGAAGTGTGCAACTGTGTATAGAGGTTGGTATATGGTAGGGATGTATGATATATATGTAGGAGGAGCTTGTAAGATTGTAAAGTAGTTGTTGTAGTATAATGCTTCTGTTTGATAGGAGCATAGGGTGAGAATTAGTATACAAGCATACATTTGTAGGATAAGTGTTCTTTTGTGTTTTTGCTATCCGTATAGGAGTTTGCAGCTTTTGTGTGCAGGACTGGTGTGCTGGGGTTGATGTTCCATGTTATTGTCCTCTATGTGGGGTGAGCTCTTCATTGTAGGATTGTGTTCTTAGTCGTTAATCTGGAGGGTATCTGTTCTGAGCAAATATCTATCAATATATATACTTGTATCATTATATAGACATGTATCAAATATATAGTAACATATAGACATGTAATTATTTAGCAATATCTAGACATGTAGCAAGTTTGTACAGACATGTAGCAATATCTAGACATGCAGCAAGGTTGTGCAGACATGTAGCAATTATATAGCAATATATAGACATGTAGCAGGGTTGTCCTGATGGACTTCTACTCAGTATATTATACAATTATCGTATTATAGAAACTGATAGATATTGCAATACAGTTACTTTGCTTGAGTATATGTTAGTTCAAGTGTCTTCTTGCAGTATGCAGTTCCTATATATTCAGTATCAGACTTACAGTCTGTAGAGATGGTATTGTTCATCTGGTGTCTTGTGATGTATGATATATATATGGCCTTGCTCTTGCTTTGGTCCCTGTCTAAGGGCCATGCCAAAGGACCCTCTGGCGAGGCCCTCAGGTGCAGGCCCGCTAAGGGCGCTGAGTGTTTTAATGTCTGGCGTTGGGCCTGATTGGCCTTGGGTGACTGATCGGGGAGGAGCGATCCTCCTGCTCAACTCCCCGATGCTGTGTCAGGCCCCGAGTGGTGTTCGGCGTGCTGTTGCTGGGCCCGGCTGGCCTTGGGGGGCTGATCGGGGAGGAGCAATCCTCCTGTTCAACTCCCTGAAGCTGTGTCAGGCCCCAAGTATCTTCCCCGTGGAAGCATCACAGCCATTAAACAAGCACTTTTTGGCACCTAATTCTTGGTTAGGAGCAGGTATAGGCATGGACAACTTAATCACCAGGGCCAGATATGCTTCTACCATTCTGAAATCGCATCACAACATGCATCACCATTGTTCTGCCAAGGTTGCACCGCCACCATGTCCCCATGCTACATAGACAGGCTTGCGCCAGGGATGTCTATATACTAGGCTTTCTGAAAATGGGTCCCAGGTCATCTCTGCGATTTGCATGTCTGAATGCCTGTTTTCAGACATCCAACTCAAGAATAGAGCTTCTAAAATGACTCCTATAGTCATTTATACAGTTTAGGTAGTTTGCAGACTTTTGGGTTTTGGGTTGCATAATTATACAAGTTAATATTTTGTTAATCAACTACATATGTCAATACTTACAGATTCTAGGGCTTCCTTCCTTGTATTTAAAGAATCTAATTCCTGCTGATATACCTCCATTTCCTAAAATAAAATATAAAATTGTTAAGTGCTAAATATGACTTTAGAAATATTAAGCATGTTTCAGTACAGGAAAGCTCAACTTTCCATAGAAAAATAAATTCCAAGACAAGGGATACTGTAAGGATATGAAACTGAATGAAGAAAGACTCTAGATACATATAAGGAAATACTTCATTATGGATAGGGTGGTAGATGATTGATATAGTCTACCAGATTTGGTGGTAACAACCATTTTTGTGACAGACCTCAAGCATGGCTGAGATAGTGGACAATGGTAAAGACAAAGGTAAAGGAACACTGGATACAATAAATGTGTGTGTTTGGAAGAGAGGGGAACAGCTAAATGCTATAAATGTGAGACTATGGGGTATGTTTACTAAACCGGGGTTAACCATTAGCCAGGTTTAGTAAACATACCCCTATGTATATTTATCTGCACAGAAAAGGTAGTTACTTACCTGTAGCTAGTGTTCTCCATGGACAGCAGGAATAAGTCCTCCATATAGGTGATGTCCCCGATGGAGCCCCGTGCGGCAATGCTCCTCATCTTCTATTGGAAGCTTTTGGGAGGCTCCACCATGCCGTGCCTGCACACCTCCTTTCCCACCTGCCACTGCAGTGCCAACTTTTTCAGTTTGATTGCAAAACTGTAGCAGAAGACCGGGGAGGTGGGAAGGTTGTGAGGACTTATTCCTGCTGTCCACGAAGAACACCTGCTACAGGTGAGTAAACTAACTTTTCTCCGTGGACAAGCAGGAAGTAAGTCCTCACATATGGGAACCCAAGCTACAGGCTACTGAAAACAGGGGAGACCACTGAGAAGCCCAACAGGGGCAACATTCAACAACAGAATTCGAAAAACCAACTATGTACAGTAGTGGCAACAGTCCCTTCCTCTTCGCTCTGCTTTTCCTTTTCACTTTCTTATATATATACTGTATATATATACAGGGTGGCCCAAAAAAAGTGAGAACATCTTGTAGCATATAAGTTATTTAAAAATTCAAAAAGACAGATGTAAATGATTGGCAAATTAAAAAAAAAAAGATGGCAACCGGAAATTGTCGAAATAAAGACGTTATATAGCAAAAAAAGGTAAATAAGTAAATTATTTAAGCTTTTAATTTACAAGATGTTCTCACTTTTTTTTGGTCACCCTGTGTATATATATATATATATATATATATATATATATATATATATATATATTTTTTTTTTTTGGTAGCCTGAACTGACAGAAAGGGCCTAGGTGGGATGGAGTTGTATCCTAATCCCCAAACAGATTCTTTCTGTGAGCAGGATGTATCGGTATATGAGTATACGCATCCTTTAGATCTAAGGAGCATAGCCAATCCTTTTTTAAGGTACGGGAGGAGGGTGCCCAGAGAAATCATCTTGAACTTTTCTCTTAGAAACATAGAAAAATGACGACAGAAAAAGACCACATGGCCTATCTAGTCTGTCCTTCCATATCAACAACTACAACAGTCCCCTTTTTTTCTATTAGAGATCCTCTGTGGTTGTCCCATGCTTTTTTGAATTCAGATACTGTCATAGAAAGAGGTAAGAGTTCAGGTCTCTGAGATCTAGGATGGGATGGAATCCCCCCATTTTTTTAGGAACCAGAAAAGTACTTGGAGTAAAATCCCCACCCTATCTGCTCCAGTGTTATGAGCTTGATGGCGAGATTGAACGGGAGGGTGGAGATTTGTCTCTGAGGCAGTTCCCGATGTAGAGGGTTGAGATGATACACCCTTGTGGGGCAACTTGGAGGCAGCTCGAACAAATGCAGCTTGTAACTGGTTTGGATTATCTGCAGCACCCATGAGTCCGAGGTTATGATGTGCTACCATTGAGCAAAGAGAGTGAGCTGTCCCCACAATGGAGGGTTGTCCTCTGCCGGCACTGGTAGATTGGCTATGCTCCGGAGGAATCAGTCAAAATCCCACCCCGGGCTTTGGCTGCAGTTTGGGCTTCTGAGGCTTCTCTTGGCACTGCTGAGGTCAAGGAGCCTGTTGTTTCTGTTTTGAGTTTTCGGACCTAGGAAAGTATCTACACCTGCGAGGGTAGTAGGTCTTTTTCTGGCCTCCACCCTGGTATCTCTTGCAGTAGGAGGCTGGCTCGGATGTATGCCTGGAGAGTCTGGTAAGAGTGATATGCTGCTTATCAATGAAGCCAGCCTTGTCCTCAATCTCTTCTCCAAAGAGATTCCCCGGCCCGGCACGTCCACCAGCTTGTTCTGTACTGATTGTCTGTGGTTTGAAGACTGGAGCCAGGCAAACCTTCGGGCACCAATACCCACGGCAGCTGTTCTCAACAGCATCATAAGTCACCTGGATGATGAATTTCAAGCAGTCTTTACCATGGCCCACCAGAATACGATACTATTCCAACTTTTCAGAAAGCAGGAACTGGGACAGTTCAGCGAGGTTGCGCATGATGTCCTTCAGGAACATGCTCATGTAGAGCTGATGTGATGCGGTTGACACCCCCTTCGGAGGTGCTCATGGTAACACCACATATTCCCCGGGGTAGGGGAGCATAGTGCCCTTTAAGAGCTGGGGGAGGGGAACTCTCAAATCAGGCATTGTGATGTACAGGAAGGCACACACAGGTTTTGCGTCCAGCAGGCACTAGAGGGAGCACACACAGATGGCTGAGAGCTCAAGCAATAAGCAACCAAAGAAGCAGAGCTAAGGGAAGCCAGGTTTTTCTTTTTTTTTTTTTAAACTTTTATTTTCATTTTGCAACAAACAAAAGAAACAACACACCAAAGGAGACAAAACAAGTATACAATAAGGAAAAGCAAACCCAATTACCCCCCACCCCCATGCTTCTTCTCTAGCTGATTATGTCAGCATGTGAGCGCTTCCAAACAACAGTGATTATACATCAAAAACAATCAAAAGAGTATCTGCGATACAGAATAATCATGGGACAAAGATATATACAAATTTAGACAGTCAGATGAGAGCATTGAGCAGAATGTACATAGTCATTGAGCATCTTCCATTTAGACCGATGATGAGGAGTCTGAATGGGGGAAGCAAACATACGAGGTATTTGTTCATATTTACTGTAGAGACAAACATGATTCCACCATTCATTGGGGCTCAGCTGAGAGCTATTTTTCCAGTATTTCGTAATTAGGGAAATAGCAATGCCAAGCATAAAGTCCAAAAGGAAGTAAGCCGTTTTTGGAAGAGAGGGGATCCCCGCAGCTGAGCGAAGTCCCACTATCTTCCAAGAAAGGGGCTCTTGAAAGTGCAAAATAGACTGGATACGACCCCAAACCCGACGCCAGTAATACTGTAGTGCGGGGCATTCATACATAACATGAGGTAGTGAACCAATGGCCGCATGGCATGTCCAACAACTATTGCCCTGAGTAGTGTTCCATTTGGCTAATCTGTCAGGAGTGTAAAAACACCGGTGGGCTAGAAAGAAGAGTGTCTGAGTGAGTGAGGCGGATCGGGAGACCCGTGTCACTCTACTCCAGACAAGGCTCCATTGCTCCGGGGTCAAAGTCACATGCAATTCTCTCTCCCATGCTTTCTGCGCTATAGGGGTATCTCTAATTATAGCATTACATAAGGTTTTGTAAAAATTGGATGCTACACCCGGTGAACTACCGATAGATCGGATAGTCTCCAACCAACCTTGTGTAGGGGAGGCCGATGGCGGGAGCACCTTAGCACTCCGAAGGCAATGCTGAAGTTGCACCAACTGAAAATAGTGTTTCGCTGGGAGACCAAATTCAATTTGCAATTCACTAAAAGTTTTCCAGCGACCTTCATGGAACAACTGACTAGGAATCCAAATGCCCCTAGTGTACCAGGGGCTCCACGCCATCGGCTTATTTTGTATTCGAAATCGAGTGTTATACCAAAGTGGGAGCTTGTCTAACGGACAGAGTCGGGAGTCTAAAGAGTGCATAAGATTATTAAAGGCACCTAAGGTGTCTAAAAGCATTGGTGGAAAGTGGGAGTCTGATGGGAGAGTCATACCAGGGAGAAAAGTAAGAGGAATCGGTTTGCAAAGGTCCTCTTCTATGTCTAGCACACAGGTCTACTCGGTACTGGATCTTCCAGCCAACGAGCGCCTTGTTTGAGAAGAAAAGATTGATGATACTTCAGGAAATCAGGGAATCTGACACCCCCATTTTCCTTATCTGCTTGCAGCTTATGTTTCGCTATCCTAGGTGTCTTGTTTTGCCACAAGTATCTAGTCAGAAGGCCCTCTATATCTTTATATATACGTCGAGGGAAGAGACAGGGCAACATTTCTAAGATATAATTCACTTTCGGAACAATCATCATTTTTATGGTTTCTAATCGACCCCACCAGGTAAGTGTTAAAGGAGTCCAGCGGTGAGTAAGCGCCCGGACTTTAGAGGTTAAGTCTTTGGCATTGAAGGAGATAGTGTCTTCCAAAGGAGAACAATAGTGAACCCCAAGGTATCTGACCATGCGAGGTTGCCATAAAAAGGGGAAGGGTTGCATATCTGCCTGATGAAGCAAAGGATTTAATGGAAAGGCTACCGACTTGGTCCAATTTATCTTATAACCGGACAGTTGTGAGTATTTACCAATTTGCTCTAGGACAGCCGGTACTGAGTCTATAGAGACAAAAAGCATAAGGTCATCAGCATACGCTGAAATTTTGATTTCCCTATGGGTGAAGGGGACTCCATGAATCTCCTCCGATTGCCGGATTAGTAAAGCCAAGGGTTCAAGTGCAAGATCGAAGAGAAGTGGAGACAGTGGGCATCCCTGGCGAGTGCCGCGTTGAAGGGGAAAAGGCTGAGACTTTAAAGCATTGGCACATATACTGGCTGTAGGCTGTGCGTACATGGTGCGAAGACAACGGAGAAAACCTTCCCCGAATCCGTACCAGCGGAGGACTGCAAACAGGAAGGGCCACTCTAAGCGATCAAAGGCCTTCTCAGCATCAAGTGAGAGGCCAACAAATGGGCGATCAAGATTAACTGCGGTAGTCAGTACATGGCATAGAGTCCGAGCATTGTCAGCAGTTGATCTACCAGGAATGAAACCGCATTGATCTGGGTGTATTAAGGTAGGCATCCTATCCGAGAGCCGGGTCGAGAATGGTGGCAAATATTTTATAGTCCGCGTTTAGGAGGGAAATTGGACGATAATTAGCTGTTAGTTGCGGGTCTCTCCCCTCTTTCTCAAAAACCACTACATTTGCCATTGAAAAGGACCCAGAAGGAGAACCCTCCTCGGCCAGAGCAGAAAAATAAATTTT
This sequence comes from Ichthyophis bannanicus, assembly GCA_033557465.1. Classification (NCBI taxonomy): domain Eukaryota; kingdom Metazoa; phylum Chordata; class Amphibia; order Gymnophiona; family Ichthyophiidae; genus Ichthyophis; species Ichthyophis bannanicus. The sequence continues at coordinate 828,507,632 of CM066032.1, forward strand.
CAAAACTGGAGCTAAGTCAGCGTGAAAAGTTTTGTAGAATTCAGCAGGGAGACCGTCTGGGCCTGCGGCTCGACCTGAGGCACACTTCTTGATAGCAGAATGAATTTCTGAGACAGTAAATGGTGTGTCCAAGGCCACTCTATCTTCGTCAGATAGGGTCGGTCTTTGTACCCCTGAAAGTAAGCGTTCAAATACATCTGGCTCAAAATCACATTCAGATTGATAAAGCCGAGTATAAAAATCACGAAAGAGTTCTAAGATTTCGGTATCTTTAGTGACCAAGCCCCCCCCCCGACGGATTACGGAGGGCGGTAACACGCTTGGCTTCTTTTTGACCTTTTAGGGCATTTGCTAATAATTTGCCAGCACGATTATTTTCCCGATAATATAGCCCTTGTTGTGATTCGATATGTTTAACAGCAGCAGTGTACAAAAGCTGATTGTATTGAAAACGCAAGCGTTGTAAACGGAGTAAAATACATGGGTCAGTACGGGACGTGAGGAGACGCTCCCCAGCTTGTATCTGCTGCTCTAGAATCAGTAAATGCTGCTTTCTTTGTTTCCCCTGCCGAATTTGATAGCTAGTTATAGTGGCGCGGATAGATGCTTTAAAACCCTCCCACCAAGCCCAGCTCGCTGTGTCATGGGGTAAGTTAAAATGAAAATAATCTTGGATAGCGGCCTTTATATCAACCTGAAAATCTTTTTGACCCAGTAGGGATCTATCAAAAAACCAAGCTCGGGGAGAATCGTCCCGCGCAGTGACACGTAATGATAAAGATATGGCAGCATGATCTGAAATATGGAGAGGATGAGTCCTAGTCGTGTCTACTTGAGAAATCAGTGCTTTGGAAATGAGAAAGAAATCTATTCTAGATTGGGAGTGATGGGGGGCAGAAAAGAAAGTGAACTCTAAGTCGGAGGGGTGAAGTAGCCTCCATATATCTACCAGCGCAAGATCTTGCATCAGAGCTGTAAGGGTAGCAAGACTCTTGGGTGGACTACTCGTTCTAGGCGGCTGTCTATCTATCAGAGGGTCTAACACTTGATTAAAATCACCACCAAGTATTAATGGAGTATTGGCAGAGGCCTGTGCCAACTGCGCAATACTTGCATAGTAAGCAGGGTTGTCCACATTCGGGGCATAAATGCAAATACATGTAAATTCACTATCTCCAACCTTGAGATGTACGCGGGCCCATCTACCCTCCTTGTCAGCGCTAGTATCAATTACAGTAGCTTGCAAAGATTTCTTAACCAGAATGGCTACCCCGCACCGTTTGGAAACGGCGGGAGAATAGGCAGCCACCATGTAAGGCTTAACATTGAGTTTCAGTGTTTCAGCAGAGTTTAAGTGCGTTTCCTGAAGAAACGCTAAATCAGCATGCTCATGGCTAAGATAGCTAAGGATTTTCTTTCTCTTGATTGGACTATTAATGCCCTTTACGTTGAGTGATAAGATTTTACATAAAGCCATTCAGACAAGTTAAAAATTCTGAGCATGATAGCGCATATAATTTCACAATGTCCCTCATATTGACTGTATCTGGCTGTACATATGGCAGAAAAGAAAATAAGCTTAGATAATACAATGAAGCGCCCCACATGAAAAAGAAAAACCGCAGCGCGGCAGAGAAGAAGCAGAACCCCAAAAATTACTGGCGACCATGTGTCTGCGGGGAGAAGCCCCAGAGAAGGCCGAAATTGAAAAAACACATAACCTGTAGGACTGTGCGTGCTCCGAATCCGACCGAGGCACACATCATGGAGGGATAGGAGACCACACAACAAAAGTCATAGAAAGAAAGAAAAAAAGTCCAGGCAGTCTCTGTACTGAACTATGACCGCCGCATCGGGCCCTTCAAAATGGCGGACAGGGCCGGCAAATAAAAGTCCAAGTCGTTGGATTAGCGCATCTGCTCTGCTTCTTTGGAGTCTAAAAATGTTGATAGTAGATCAGGATCTTCGAATGTCCTGGTTTGGTTGTGGAGAGTCACTCGGAGCTTCGCGGGATACAACAGGCCAAAGCGAGCCTGTAGCTGTTGAAGTCGAGGGCGAAAAGCAAGGAGTTTCTTCCGTCGGTCGACTGTAGGCTTTGCCAAATCAGGGAAGAAGGAGACTTTGTGACCTTCAAATTCCAAATGATGGTTCGCCCGGGCAGCATTTAAAATTTGTTCCACTTGTTGATATCGTAGCAAGCGAAAGATAATAGGCCGGGGGGTCGTTCGGTTGAGCGCCATGTGGGTAGGAACACGGTGTGCTCGATCGATTTCCAGTTCTTTATGAAAGGTGATCTTCAGCAAGGAAGGAAGAGTTTTGAGCAGGAATTCTCTCATATCTCCCGCTTCCACCCCCTCCGGTATTCCAATGAGCCTCACATTGTTGCGACGGGCTCGATTATTGCTATCTTCTAACTCCTTTTGAAGATTCTGTATCTGGCGCTCAGCCTTGTCCAGTGTGCTCAAGCGCACCGCGTGCGAGTCGAGGACCCCCGCCATATTGTCCTGCCGTAATGAGAGACCTTCAAGTCGGTCCTGGAGCACTCCAAAGTCTTCTCGCATGGCTCGAAGCGCTTCTTCATTGGACTGCACCAATTCCTTCACGCCGCGTATTTCCTCTAAAATCTCCAGGTGCATTTCGGGGTTCTCCCGAAATGGAACTATCTTCTGTGGGGAGGACACCTCTGTTTTGGAGCGTTTTCCGTGAGAAGAAGAAGGAGACCCGAAGTCCAAGCGCGCTGGTTTATGGGCCGCCATCCCCCCCGAGGTATCCCGGTCAGCCCGGAGCGAAATAGTAAGTTTGTATAGGTATTATGTCAGGATTCTAAGTAGGCCTCTCGGGAGCTTCAGCGCGAAGCGTCTTACCCGCTGGACATCAGGCTCCGCCCCCCCGAAGCCAGGTTTTTCTATTAAGCCACTAATCTGGTCACTTTCCAGAGCTAATTTTCTGTAAATTTTTCAGATTTCTGTGCTCTAATATTATCTTTGAGATTGTGATGTTATATCAATAGCTTATGACACTTATCTATCTGAAATCTCAATATTAATTACATTAATTATAAGCAACCAGGTCTCAGACTTGTGTGGGTGCTTTTATTCAGACTTTAACGTGTCTGATAGTTATGCACCCTTTTTGCATCAATGACCTTTAACACGTCGCTTAATATTGTAACTTATAACTTCTTAATCCACCTTGATCAAACTGTTTCCTTATGCCAAAATACAAAACAGTGCTTAGCTTATTATGCGTAATCCCCAACGCGTTAAAGTCTGAATGCTTTCTTTATTTGCAGTTGAATTTAGAGAACTGAATTCCAAGGATCGAGGTTGAGTTTGTTATCTGGTCAGAAGTAGGCTACTGGCTAAGAGATCCATTCAGTTGGTGCTGTCTACAGATGGTGAAATTAGACTTACCTGCTAATTGTAGTTCTTAGAGGAACTCCAGTCTAGTCCGGAACCTCTGGGTTGTCCTCCTCTCACAGCAGCTTGGAGACTGAGAAACGTCATCTCTTTTCTGATGACACTGGTATATCCACTCCGGATCCGTCTCCTCACACCAGTAACCTATTGACAAAGTAGACTCGCCGGAGCAACAATTAAGTAGTTAACACACTACCAACCAATCCAATTACGTAACAAGAACTTTGTACAGACAGAGGATATGTCGCCTAACAACCTCCCTCTTATTCCATACTAACTGAATGAGAAACCCCTCTCCGGAGGCCTAACCTCCTCCTCCTGAAAGGGTAATGACCCCAGGAACTCCCCCATGCCTAGCCGACTACGTGCTTACCTGATACTTTCTCTTCACTTCAGGCTCTAGCACCTAGACATCAGGGAGGGATATCGGACTAGACTGGAGTTCCTCCAGGAACTACAATTAACAGGTAAGTCTAATTTCACCTTCCTGATCGTCCCTCCAGACTAGTCCGGAACCTCTGGGTATGTAACAGAGCAGTGAAATGAACGGGAGGGACCTGCTAGCTCCGCCTGAAGCACTGCTGATCCAAAACTGGCATCCCTTTCCGCCTGAACATCCGGGCGATAATGCTTCACAAATAAATTTAAAGAAGACCAAGTAGCTGCTTTACAAATATCTATCGCTGGCACCCGCTGGAGCTCCGCCCAAGACATCGCCTGTGCTCTGGTAGAATGTGCTCGTAATTCGGAGATTCTCCTGGCCGAACAAACAACTTCGAGGAACACCACTTTCAGGGTGAGATCCTTTAACGACACTGCCGACAAAGGCTCAAACGGCTCTTTCCACAAAGCCTCCAACACGAAAGGGAGAGTTCACTTTGGTACCATCTGTCTACGCGGAGGTCTCAACGACACCGCCCTTAAAAACCTCTTGACATCTGGATGACCGCCAAAACTCTCACCTCCTATCTTCCCTCTATAACAAGACAACGCTGCTACTTGCACCCGTAAGGAAGCCACCGCTAAACCTTTATCCAGACCATCCTGCAAAAAAGGTAGCAGCAGTGGAACCGACGCTCTTAATGCCTCACCAGTCTTCAAACACTCGCCAGACTCAAACATATGCTAAAGAAGTAGATTTCTTCCTCGCTCTCAACAACGTAGCAATGACCACTGAGGAGTAGCCCTTTTTCTTCAACCTAGCCCTCTCAATAGCCAAGCCGTAAGTGAGAACCGATCCACGTGTGGCATCAGCAGAGGCCCCTGTGACAATAGATCTATCCGAGATGGAAGTCACTATGGCCTCCCTGCCAAGAGTCTCCGCAGATCCGCGTACCATGGCCGTCGAGGCCAATCTGGAGCTATTAGAATCACCTGTTCGCGGTGCTGCTCTATGTGCTGCAGCACCTGACCTATTAGTACCCAAGGTGGGAACACATATAGAAGCTAATGTTGTAGTCACCTCTGTATGAGAGCATCCAAGCCTTCAGACATCCTTTCTCTTCTTCTGCTGAAGAACCAATTTGCCTTTGTTGAATGAAACGTCACCATGAGATCCATTACCAGTGTTCCCCACCATCGCACCAACATGTCAAACACTTCCTGATGAAGGACCCACTCCCCTGGGTCCACCCGCATGCGACTCAAGAAGTCGTCTTCCACATTGTCCACTCCCGCTACGGGAGCTGCCAACAAGGCCAGTAGATGCTCTTCGGCCCAAACGAACAGCTGTTCGGCCTTGGATTCCATCGGAATACTGCTGGTTCCACCCTGGCGATTGATATAAGCCACCGCAGTTACATTGTCGGAAAACACCTGAATGGCACTGCCATGAAGATAAGGCTGAAAATCCTGCAATACTAGCGCCACCACTCTCAACTCCAACCTGTTGAATGACCAGCCCTTTTCCAGCTGGGACCACTGCCCCTGTGCAAATCTTCCTTGACAATGAGCCCCCAGCGCACGAGACTGGCATCCGTCGTCAGGGGAACACAGCCAGGCGCTTCCAATGGCATTCTCTGCTCCAAACAGTCCGTCCTCAACCACCACTGAAGGGCAGTGCGCGTCTCCGGCATACATGGCAACTTCTGCAACAGTGACTCGTTTTGGTGAGACCAACGCCTAAGCAATGCCCTCTGCAATGGTCTCATATGCGCCCGTGCCCATGGAACCATCTCTAGGGTCGCTGCCATGGTCCCGAGCAACTGCAAATAATGCCACGCCGTGGGAGCCACTCTGCCGAGGAATTGTCGGATAAGAGTTTGCAATCCCTGCACTCGCTCTGGTGGTAGATACATTCTTCCCGAGCTGGTATTGAACTGAGCTCCCAAGTACTCCAGCCGCTGCGACGGCTCCATCTTGCTTTTGGACATATTGACCACCCAACCGAGACTCTGCAGCACCGCTACCACTCTGGCTGTGGCCGATACACTCTCGGCACTGGTGTTTGCACGTATCAACCAATCGTCCAGATAAGGATGTACTAGTATCCCTTCCTTTCGCAGGGCCGCCGCCACAACCACCATCACCTTGGTAAATGTCCTTGGAGCCATAGCTAGCCCGAACGGCAAGGCCTGGAACTGAAAATGCCCTTGAGGCCCCGCAAATCTGAGAAACCTCTGGTGTTCCTGTCTTATCGGGATGTGCAAGTACGCTTCCAATAGGTCGAGGGAAGTAAGGAACTTGCCTTTCCTTACTGCCACGATCACCGACCTCAGCGTTTCCATCCGAAAATGAGACATCCTTAGGCAGCGATTCACTCGCTTGAGATCTAAAATCGGCCGGAAGGAGCCTTCTTTTTTCGGCACCACAAAATAAATCGAGTATCGACCTAACCTGCACTGGTCTGGAGGTACCGGCACTACGGCACTGAGTTCGAGCAGCTTCTCTACAGTCGCCTTCACCGCAGTACACTTGACCGGCACTTTGCACAGCAACTGAATGAAAGAATCTGTGACCGGTCGTTGGAACGCCAACGCATAACCTTCCCGAATAACCTCCAGCACCCAGCGGTCCAACGTTATCTGGACCCAGGTCGGGTAGAAATCCCGCAGCCGACCTCCTACGGGCACCACCTCTCCCCAAGTCCTCCTGGCATCATTGGGACTTTCGCAGATTCGCGGATGAGGAAGAGGCTCCAAAGCCTCTGCCTGCTCCTCGAAACCCACGAAAACCCCTGCTTTCTGTTGGGGAAGCAACCTCTCTGCATTTGATTAAATCGGGGAAAACGAAAACGATGAAACTCCCGTTGATGCCCTTTGCCTGTGGGAGTCGGGCGCCCCTGCTTTTGTTTGTCTTCTGGAAGCCTCCCACCTTTGGACTCCCCAAGATCTTTACCAACTTGTCCAAATCTTCCCCAAACAAGAGTTTGCCCCTGAACGGAAGTTTACTGAGGCGGGACTTAGATGAGCCATCCGCTGCCCAATTTCTCAGCCACAGATAACGCCTAGCCGCTACCACCGAAGCCATACTCTTCACCAATCCCCTAATGAGGTCATAATGAATATCCGCTAAGTACGCTGTTCCTGATTCCAGTCTGGCTGGCCCTCCGACAATGCCCTCTCCCTGGTCATCTGCAAGTCTTTGCGCCCAGCATAAACAGCCTCTCGCTACCCATGTCCCACAAATCGCCACCTCGCTAGCTAGAGCATTAACATCAAACACCTGTTTTAGCAAAGTATCCAGTTTCCTATCATGTGTATCCTTAAGTGCTGCACTACCCTCTACCGGAATAGTAATCTTCTTAGTTACCGCCGCCACGGCGGCATCTACCTTGGGAGACCGAAATAACTTTTTATCCTGGTCCACCAGCGGGTAAAGTCGTCCTATCACTCTGGAGCCCTTCAAAGCTGCCTCTGGCATGTCCCACTCCTCTTGGATCATCTCTCGCAGCACTCTATGCACCGGAAAAGCTCTCTGATTTTTCCAAAAAACCTGCAACAATGGATCTTCTAGTGTAGCATCCTCCGCTGGCTCAGAAGCCGGCATATTAAGCACTTTTAACGTCTCCGCAATGAGTGCTGGCAATTCCTCTCTCCGGAATAGACGGACTACTCTAGCCTGATCCTCCTTGTCCGTGATCTCCCCTTCTTCCACTTCATCCAATTCCTCGTCGGGATCCCCTTCATCAGAGTGAAGTCCCTCCGAGGCCACGGACTGATCTTTTAGATCCTGCTCTAACCTGGTCCGCTTTGCCTGGCTGCCTACCGCTCCAATGCCTACTGGAGTACCAGGTCTCTTCTCTCCGCGCTCCCCGACCTTGGCCCTATCGGACAGGCTCTCCTGACGCCCTCCAAAGGCTTGGTGGATAAGCGCCACAAACTCTGGAGAAAATATCGCTGCCAGCCCTCCTGGCAGAGTCGCTTGAGGTGCAGGTAGATCTGGCGCTCAAGAAGGCCCAGCTACCGGCTCCCGAGAGGATCCCTCCTGAGGATCTGAAACTTGCCACCCTACTTGGGCTCCCTGTGACTCAGATCTCCCTTCCAAGGAGTGCTGCATGGCTTCTGCCTCCTGGCTGCACCCCCTACAGACACCTGTTTCCGACACCGACCCTCTTTTATCCCCACAGATTACGCACTGCGGTCTAGCTGGCGTTCCGCCTGAAGAGGTGCCGTAAATTGTGGTGGAGAAGCAGCCGCTGAGGGCAGAAAAAAAAAAGGGAAAACTGCCTTTTTTTTCTTTTACCCATAAAACTGCAGGCACTGAAAGGGTTAACACCAACACTAAAGGTAAAGATTTCTCACAGAGAAGTGCAGACCTAAGCACACCCCCTGTTCCCATGGAGATAGAGGGAGGAGAAGGGAGTGGTTTGGGGGCGGAGTCAAAGGGGATAGGACAGCCCCAAACATTTAGGAACAGAAGCTGTACTCATACAGGAGAGAAGGGGAGAGAGAAAGAACCGTATGAGAGAGAGAAGGAGCTGTATGAGAGAGAGAGGACACAGACACAGAGGACACGAGGGTTCCAGGAAGGAAGGACAAGAAACCCATGGAAATCCCTTGCACAGAAGCAATTGAGAACCAGGAGCAAAGAGCTGACAAGGCCAGTGGAAAGCTCAGGGGAGGAGTCCTCAGAGGAGGAAATATTCTCCAAGAGTTCATGGCTCAACTCTTCTCCTAGTAAGGAATCTGTAAGGAGGAAAAGCAGCACTAATAAGGTGAGCCTTTTACAACGTTTGAAAGGCTTATTAGACAAAGAGGGTTTTTCCTGCCCTTCCCCCACAAGCTCACACACTGTTAAGGGTACCTGGGAGAAGCTCCTAAGGGCTGTGCAAGCTAGTGAGGCTTCTCAGGAGGATACCAGGGGAAACAGTTACCAAGAAGAGTCTAGTGTGGAGGATATGGACTTGGGAGACACTGTGGATTTAGACAATGTCTCAGACATGGAAATAAGCTGTGCAATCTGTGCTAAAGAAGTATAAAGGAACCAAATAGGGTTTGAAAGCAGAACCCAGCTGGTCTTGATTACTGAATGCATCTGTGTTACCTCGTGATAAAGTAAAAGAACTGAAGGAAGTTTATTGTCTGGAAGAAACCAGAGGTTCTTTTACCAGGACATTTTAAAGCCCATTACTTTTTAGCTGTGCTTTTAAAAGTAGCTGTCCTGTTTAAAGCTGCTTGGGAAGAAGCTGTGCTGAAAGTTTGTATTATAATTGGAAAAGAATTCTATTGCTTGTGAAAGTATCTAGGTGGGCCAGGAAGTTTTGCTACACCTACTGTGAAGTAACAGAGGGTTGTATAGCGCCTCCTGGAGACCAGGAAACAGAATACTGCTGTATATAGAGTTTTTTCAGAAAGCAAGTTTCAAAGCTGTATCAAGCCAAGGACTGTATAATAGGCTTGTGTGCTGTTATTTGGAGAAGTATCCTGAATTTTGTTTTGGTCAACTTCAATCAATTCATGTCAAAGAATTGAACCGGTTAGGAAATCCTTGTTTCTAAAAATAAAGAAATATTCCTGCGACCTTTGCACTTGGCTCTAATCCTTTCGGGGACACAACTACATGCTACTGGGCTAATTTCAACAAAGGACAATCGGCACCTCCCCTGTAGCCCTAGGCAACCGCCTGGCCACACGGGGGCGCGCCAACAAAATGTCACCGTCCAAAATGCGTTGCCAGACAAAGATCTTCTCAGATTTTTTTTTTAAGACCCGATAAAGAAAACGAAGCTGCCCCACCAAAACGCTTCTTGAATTGTGAAACCGAAGCTTCCCTTACAAACTTCACACTCCCGAGGAGCCCAGGGCAGCCCCGTTGGATTCCCGCGCTGCTGCCACGCGGCTAGGCCCTATGCAGCAACATTCGTCAAATGGTTTTGTCCACATCTCCCCCTCTCCAGTTCAATTTCACTTTTTTGATAACGAAAAACTTTAATTCAGATATTTTGTGTTGTAACTCTAACCAATGGTTAACCAGGGGTTTGTCCACCAATTTTCTATTAATGCAACTCCTATGCTCTATAATTCTATTGCGAATGGGACGATTAGTTTTACCCACATATAGTTTATTACAAGGACATTGTATTACATAGATAACATGACTTGTAAGGCAATTTGAAACGTCATCGATGTAAAATATGCGATTAGTTTTTGGATGACCATATTGTTTTTTAATCGTTAAGGCATGAACGCACACTGAACAGTGACCACATGCAAAATGTCCTTTATACTTTGAAAGATATTTTCGTGCAGTAAATGCTGTGGACAAAACCATTCGACGAATAGAAGAGAGATAAATCTTCGCCTTGAATAGTTTACATCCCCAAGGACTAAATATGTATAGAGACTTGTCAGTTTTTCTATAGCACTAAGTTAAACAAATCAAGGCCCCTTAGTGTGACGTAAACCCGTCAATATGGGTCACCCTAATCCTTCCACTTCCTTTGCCCCTTCCCTCCTTTTCCCTTCTCCAAACCCCCTCCCTGTCCCCTTCTTCCTCCCCTCCTTTTTTCCCCCTTCCCCCCTTTCCCTTCCCCCACCTTCCCCCTCCCTTCACCTCCCCCTCCCCTCCCTCTTCCCCTTCCCCTCCCTCCCCCCCTCCCTTCCCCTTCTCCCCGAGTATGTCTATGGTCATAACTCTTTTAAATTTTAAATTTCACATAATCCATTGATCACATTAGTGTTTAATTTTTAATTTTTAACAGGTTTGCTTCCAATTCAATTGCACAAATGCTATAATCACCGACGATATCACTTTGATGTCTATACGGGAAAATGCACAATAAGCTTTTTCATAATACCATACTCATAATACCCCTCGGATTTCTATTTTCTTGTACAATTACAAATCACTTCGTGAAGTTTTGCATTTACATTTGAGCAGCGGCTCTGCTATAAAAGGACCCCTTTTGAGTCAGAGCGCAGGCGCCGGCGTTTTTTTAAAGTGCGAGCAGTCTATATTGTGAGATTTGTGCAACGTGAGTAAATGATATATTTCCTTCATTCTTTATTTTTATCACCAATTGAGAGCATTTCCAATACTGTTCGTTTTGTATACTACTATTTGCTATATAGTAAAAATTTTCAGGGAATCAGAAATAGCTCAATTTTTGTTTTATTTATATGTTGGTACCCTAGAGCACCACTGCACGTTTTAAATAAGATTACAATAAATGTTAATAGAAATCAGTTTTATTTGTTTCTTGAGTTCAACATTAAAATGTTTAATTTTTCAATTTGATTTTTACAGTGCATGATTTTTTGACGCGATCGGTGCAAAAATAAATGCATGATACATAAACAACTTGGGCCTTGAATCAACACACATTTATGTGCTCTCGATTATACAGGTATCACTTCAGTTGGTTTATAATTCATTAGTATGATATTCCTGAGGTTTGTTGTACTTCAAGGCATTGATTCTGTACAGTACAGTTAGGGAACCTATGCATTCCAATTAATTTACTGACGAAGGATCCTATTGACAAAGAGGATGAATACATATAGTGTATAATAGAAATCTTTATTCTTTTATACCACATCGGGCAGTTTTAACAGCTCTAAATTACATGATACAGTTCTTTGTATTCCACCGTTTCCAGTATTTGTGTAGCGTTTTGTTTTCATAACATCTAAAAAATTTTTTAAATGATATAAGTAACTTCCCCCTCTCTCTCCCCCCCCCTAATTTAGAGACTTAAAAAGTTTTTATGGTACTTCCAACCACGAGGTACATATCCATATATATATGTCTCCTTTTTTGTCTCCATAAAAGACATAGAAGGTAATAAAAGTACAAGAGCACACAGAGGTATGTTCCTTATAGTTTTTAATTGTTTACTATGTTTGCTAGAACTTATATTAGTGTTTCATTTTTATGTCCATATTTGTGGCATGTTGGTGTTTAGGTTTTATATTAAACTTATCATTTATCTATTTATTTATTTATTTATAAATTGGTTCTGACTTCTAATATAGTTTATGTGTTTGTAATATTGTCTTATGATTAATATATGGATATTAAGTTTCTGGTATTACTTTATCATTTTGAGGTTTAGTTTTTATTAGTTTTTTAATGTAATTTTGATTATATTTATGTTTAATTTTATATGTTTTTAGTTTTTTAAGCCATTTCTGCCCCTGATGAAGGCAACAAAACACGGCCTGTGTCGGGCCAGTGGCTTTTGATTGAATAATAAAGATCATTCTTCCTATCATCTCCACGTTGCTAGACATACCAGGTCATACATGGGATCAGAAGGAAGGCTGTAGCTGACAACAAAAGAGGGGTAGAATCATCTAGCGGAAGAGACTTAATCCACTGGGGCAAGACCAGAAATGTCAGGTCAACATATACTGCCAACTGAAGAATAGCAGCCACCGCAGCGAACTGGTTCTTCAACACAAATCCATCTTTCAGTCCAGAGTATCTTTCAAGGCCAATCCCCCTTCAACAGTACTAGTGGTCTGTCTGGTAACCACCGTGACCTGCATATTCACCATGGAAATATCAAACCACACAACGCACTCCCTCTCCAGGATACTCTCTAACTGATCTCACACAATTTTTACCTCCAACTAGAACCAGAAGAAAAATAGCGACAAACACCCTAATAATGCCAAAGGCCATAACAACCTGTAGCCAAGCAACAGCGAACAGAGCCTTCATGTTTTGCGCACCAAAACATTGGAACTCCCTACCACCCGAAATTCGTGCCATAACCGGCATAGTCCAATTCAGAAAGGCCCTCAAACATAACCTATTCATCAAATACTACCCCACTTAAAGTCCATAATATTCACCACAAACTTAACAGAATCCCCTCCTTTTCCAAACATTATTGATAATATTACATGTGATCGAATTAGCAGATCAATATTCTATGTATATAGTTTAACCCCCATATTATCCATGTTTATCTTATCCAAATTTATTTTCCTGTTTTATGTAATACCGAGCAGCCTGTTGTTCTGGTCTTTGGTTCTCTGTAAACCGCGCTGATTGTAAATAGCGCGGTATATAAAAAATTGAAATAAATAAATAAATAAATACATCAAACTGCACAACACACACTCTAAGCCCCTTAGGCAGAGAGTTGTGGGAATCCCACTCTGACTGGAACAGACCCTAGAGAACCTCTAGGCAGGGCCGGCCCGTCCACTGTGCAAGAATGTTGTTTGCACAGGGCCCTGCGTTTCAGGGGGTCCCGCGAAACCAACATTCTGCATCTGCCGGTAAATTTTAAAAAAAAAGAAAAACTTGCTGCTGCCGCTGCCGCCGCCGCCGCCGTGGCAGCGGCAGAATCGAGCATCCCGCGGGGCCCCCCTGCCTGGCAGAGTCCTCCATGCGGCCTCAGCTCCCTAAGTGCCGGCTTTCAGAGCCACGAAGGGAGCGAGCTTCTCCCTCGTGGCTCTGTTAAGTCGCTGGCGCTGATGGGAAACAGGATTTCCTGTTTTCCATCAGCCCCGCGGGCTTAAACAGAGCCGCGAGAAAGGAAAACTCTCCCTTCGTGCCTCTGAAAAGCCCGCGCTGAGGGAGCTCAGGCCGCATGGAGGACTCTGCCGGGCAGGGGGGGGCCCGCGGGACGCTCGATTCTGCCGCGTTTTTTTTTTTTTTAAATCTACCTGGGCTATGGGGGGGGGATAAGACTGAAAATGGGGGTTTAGGACTGAAAGTGGGCTGATGGGGGGGGTAGGACTGGTAATGGGCTGATGGGGGGCTAGGACTGGAAATGGGCTGATAGGGGGCAAAGACAGGAAGAGGGCTGATGGGGGTTTAGGACTGGTAATGGGCTATGTGGGGACTAAGCCTGAACATGGGGTGATGGGAGGGTTAGGACTGGTAATGGGCTGATGGGGGGTAGGACTGGTAATTGGCTATGGGGGTGGGAGATAGAACTGGTAATGGGTTATGGGAGAGCTAGGACTGGATATGGGCCGATGGGGGAGGCTAGGACTGGTAATGGGCTATGGGGGGCTAGGACTGGAAATGGGCTGATGGGGGGGATAGGACTGGTAATGGGCTATGTGGGGGGGCTAGGACTGGAAATGGGCTGATGGGGGAGCTAGGACTGGTAATGGGCTATGGGGAGGCTATGACTGGAAATGGGCTGATGGGGAGGCTAGGACTGGTAATGGGCTATGGGGGGGGCTAGGACGAAATGGGCTGATGGGGGGCTAGGACTGGTAATGGGCTATGGGGGGGCTAGGACTGGAAGTGGGCTGATGGGGGGGTTTAGGACTGGTAATGGGCTATGGGGGGGACAAAGACTGAAAATGGGGTGATGGAGGGGTTAGGACTGGTAATGGGCTGGGGGGTTGCTAGGACTGGAAATGAGCTGAGTGGAAGGGGGGCTTCAACTCCAAATCGCTGATGGGGAGGGGGGCTTGGAATGGAAATGGGCTGAGTGGGGGGGGGAGCTAGGACAGGAAATGGGCTGATGGAGGGCTAGGATAAGACTGCAAATGGGCTGTTGGGGGTGCTAAGATTGGAAATGGGCTGTGGTGGGGGCTTGATTGAAATGGACTCATGGAGGGGCTAGAAATGGAAGTAGGCTCATGGGGGGCTTGGACTGGAAATGGGCTGAGTGGAGGGTAGCTAGGATTTGACATGGGCTGATGGTGGGGCTAGGAAAGGACTAGAAATGGGCTGATGGTGGGGCTAGGAAAGGACTAGAAATGGGCTGATGGGGGGCTGGGATTAGAAATGAGCTGATGGAGGGACTCGGATAGGACTGGAAATGGATGGGAGAGCTAGGACTGTTAATGGGCTGATAGTGTGGCTAGGATAGGATTGGAAATGGGTTGATGGGGGGCTAGGACTGGAAATGGGCTGATGGGGGAATAGAAGGGAGTGGATGCTGGGTGGGGCTGGAAATAGAAGGGAGTTGATGTTGGGGGAGGATTAGAATGGGATGGAGCTGGGAGAGTGAAATGGAGAGGGGAAAAATATTTTGTGTGGGAGGGAAGACAAATCTACAATTGGCCGGGTATTGGGAGAGTAAGTGGGGATTGAGGATGGAGGGGTAAAATTTGAGTGGATGAAATAGGAGTGAGGAAAGAGCAAAAGGAGAAAGATTGTTATGTTAAATAAGATGTAGAGAAAGAATGGAAAAAAAACTAGAAGAGAGAAGAAAGGACAAATAGACAGCAGACGATGGAGAGTTAGCAGAAGACACAAAGAAACCAGAAGAAAGTGGCTGGAGCAATTGCAACTGAAAAAAAATGCACAAAAGGTAGAAAAATATCTCTTTATTTTGAATTTATTAACTGGAATATGTCAGCTCTTGGAAATGTGCATCATTAACGTCTGCGCTTTATTTATTTATTTAGACATACTTGTATACCACCTTACCCTACAATCAAAGTGGTTACATTACATCACAATTGGGTTACATTCAACATGTGGGTACTTTACAACTTTGTTTAGTACAAAAGGAAATTAATTTATAGTTTTATTTCTACAGTGTTGTTGTACATTCCAAGTTTGGCTTTTGGGGTTCCCAGTTTAATTATTGTTTTCCTGTTTCTAAATTGTGATTCCTTGTTTGGTGATGGTCTATGTTCTGCATGTGTAACTGAGCTGAGGTATTCTGTTTATGTAATTCCTATTTGACATTGCCACTTGTTCGCTTTCCCCAGTAGGTCATGTATTGTTATTCTCTGATATGTATTGGTTTAATATTTGCAGTGTTGCCTTTTGATAGGTAGAGTATGGTGCTTTGTGAGTCCTGGTAGTGCTGTTACGATACGGCGGGTTTGCTATGGGTTCTAAATGGGCAGTGTTTGTAGTAGTTCTTAATGTGCCTGGCGGATGGCACTGGATTATAGCAATGTAGAAATCTTTTAGTCTTTCTTTATCCATACACTCATTAAGAGGCATGTTTACTAAAAGTTAGCGCATGGTGACATCATGCAAATATTTATGCAAATGAGGCCCCGCATCCAGTCTCCGCACATGGCCCCGCACCCCCCTTGAGCCACCCCTGCCTCTGGGAATGGAAGACAGTAGCGCCCAATCAACCAGCCTGCACAAGCTCCCCTGATCACTGCTGCCCGATTGAGAAGGACGCCGTCAATAGCCTGCACACATCCAGACAGCATACAGCAGGATCGGACAATTACAGCAGCTATCAAGGTGAGCCTCCGTTCCCTGCAATTGGACACTACTTGGATATCTGGTGCTACAACCCAACCTCTTAATAAGCCCCAAAAGGAATTTTACCTAGAAACCCCAAAGTGCATCAATTGACGCATTATCACGACGACTGCGTTTAGCATGAAATGCAGATGTGAATTAAGGAGAAATTAGGCCTTACCTGCTAATTGTCTTTCCTTGAGATCTCTCCGGGCCAGTCCAGGTAACTGTAGGGTTGCCAATCCTCTCCAGCAGCTGAGGACTGTAGTTCAAAAACTTGCTGACAGACTTACCAGCTCCCCCTGGCTTGCAAGCCTCAGTCTACTACTGTCCAAGCAGATCCTAACGAAAATAAGAAAAACTACAGACAAAAACGCCTAGGAACTGATTCAACGCCCGGCCCCTGCAGTGTTGGCTTCTCCTAGCGGAGCCGAGCCGCTTCTCCATCCTCTGTTCCTCTGTTTTCTTTTTTTTTTAAATAAACTTCTTATAGAAATGCTGCCTCCCCTTTCAGCGGAAAAGAGAACTCCAGGGCAGCCTCTCCAGACCTCCAACAACCGCCCTAAGTCAATTAACAAGCACTCTAGAACTGTTCGAGTCCCCCCACGCGAAATTATGTCATCCTTAGAAAGGAGAGACTCTCGCAGATCCAAAGGGCGGGACCTGGACTGGCCCGGAGAGATCTCAAGGAAAGATAATTAGCAGGTAAGGCCTAATTTCTCCTTCCTCTTCGTCTCTCCGGGCCAGTCCAGGTAACTGTAGGGAAGTACCAAAGCAGTGACTACAGATGGGAGGGACCTGCGAGACCCGCTAACACCGCAGAAGCCCCAACAATTGCATCCCGTCTAGCATGAACATCCAAACGATAGTGCTTAATAAAGGCATGCAAGGAAGACCATGCAGCCGCCCGGCAGATATCCACCGGGGGAACCAACGCAAGCTCCGCCCACGTAGCAGCTTGTGCTCTGGTCGAATGTGCTCGAAGACCTTTGGAGGCAATTTGCCCCTGCCTCATATGCTGCCGCGATCGCTCTTTTTACCCAGTGCGCAATGGATGCCTTTGACGCAGCCTCCCCCTTACGAGGCCCTCCAAACAGAACAAATAACCTGTCCGACTTTGAAAACTCTCCGTTCTACATAGGTACTTACGGAGCACCCTACCTAGATCGAGCTTTCGAAGCCGCAGCCCCCTACCACCGCCGTCCTCCCGCGGAAAGGTGGGCAGCAAAATAGCCTGATTCACATGAAAAGCAGATACCACCTTCGGAAGAAACGAAGGCACCTTTCGAAGCACTACCTTTTCTTTAGAAAATTGCAGGTAAGAGGCACTCATCTATTTCCTGTTGGAGTGTTCGTGAGATTTACCTGCCTGCCCAGTGACCTGCTGCAGCCTCTCTGATTGGGGACGCTGTTTGTATTGGGGCTATATCAGCCTGCCCCCCTACGCGGGACGCGTTAGCGGGCGCGTGCCCGTGGTGTGTGCCCGAAGGGGCGTGACCAAAGGGGCAGGACACGCTCCTTTGGCGCCCCTTCGGCGTACGAGGCGGTGTGTGTAACCGCCGATGGGGAAACGGAAGAAGAGGCCCCCTCCGACCCAGACGAAAGCCATGAAAGTCACAGGCCCGATGGATGCTCATATTCGATCCGGAGGGGTAATATCTGATGTCCCTGTAGTGGACAATGTCCAGGTGGACACTTCTACTGTGAGTACTCCTTCTTCCTTGTTGTCTCCGCAAGAGATTATTTCATCCTCAATGGATGTACCCAAAGGTATTGTTTCTGAATTCCCCTCTTTATCTGGGCATGTTCAGTTTGTGGATGAGAATCCTATACTGTCATCGTCGTTTTTACGATTGGACCCTCCACTTCCTGACTTGCCTCCTCCACTTCCGTCGGTTGTGGTTTTTCCTGAGCCTGTTGAGATGCCGGCTCCCCCGGAAGATGTTTCCCTTAAGGAAGTCTGGACTATGTTATCTCGAATGGAGTTGGTTTTTGGTACCTCATTGAAAAAACTCTCTATTTTTTCTAAAGAAACTGTTAATAAATTGTCTGATCAGGAGGTTAAATTGGCTAACTTGGAGAATAGAGTTGTTGTATGTGAAGCGCAGGATTCTTCCACCCAAGGGGTTTTGGGAACCTTGGTGAAAGATGTTACCTTATTACGTCGCCAGGATGAAAGTTTGGAAAACTCCTTGCGTGCTAAGAATCTGCGCTTCTTAAACTTTCCCTGTACTCATTATTTGGATGCAGTTATTTTGTTAAAAAAGTATTTGAAGGAAGTTTTGCTTTTAACTGATGTTGATTCTATGGGGATTTCGAGTATATATTATCTGTCTGTGGGGGATCCAAATAGAGTTACTGCTAAGGTTGAAGTAGTACAGGGTAGTAGGAGACCTTCTCCCCAGTTGGATTTATCTGCATTTTTAGAGTCATCTCAGGATGAGATACCTACTAGGGCAACTCTATTGGTTTCTTTAGTTTCTGATTTGGATAAGCAAAAAATTTTTAGGGCTTATTTTAAGAACAAATATGAGAAATTTTGTGGCCAATCTATCCAACTGTTTCCTGATGTCTCCAGAGCCACTCAATTGAGACGGAAAGCCTTCTTAGAGGTCCGCCCAAGGGTGGTGGCTCTGGGGGCTAAATTTTTCCTGAAGTTTCCTTGCAATTGTCATGTTTTGTATCAAGGGAAGCGTTATATTTTTGGGGAAGTTGAGCATTTGTTAGATTTTGTGAAGGGGAACTCTTAGGTTGTTTCTTAACATTTTCCTTTCTACCTTTGGGCTTCTTGAGGACTACTGGGTGGAGTGGGTTTATTGTTTAGTTTTCTTTTTATTAGTGCCTCCTAGATGTGGGTTTATTGATATTATGATTGAATTATGAGATTTTGTATAGTACTGTGGGAATGCCTGTATTTGGTTTCTCCTACTTTTGTCTTGTTTTGTATATTTTGCCTTTCATAATATGTAAATGATAAAAAGTAAATTAAAAAAAAAAAAAATTGCAGGTAAGGAGCCCGACACGAGAGTGCCTGAAGGTCCGAAACCCTTCTCGCCGAACACAAGGCCACGAGGAAGGCCGTCTTCCAAGAACACTCACGCAAACTCCCAGCTGAAGCCGGTTCAAAAGGTGGCTGAGTCAGAGCCTCCAATACTAAATTCAAGTCCCACGCAGGCACCACCGCTCACAAGGGCGGATGGAGGAGCCTAGAAGCTCTAAGAAATCGTTGAACGTTGGGAATAGCCGATAATACTCTACCGCCCACCTTACCTCTATAACACGCTAAGGCTGCCAATTGAACCTTCAGCGTACTGAGCGCCAAACCTTTCTCTAGACCCATCTGTAGGAAGGCTAAGATTACCGGTAAGGAGGCAAGGTCACGTTCGTGACACCAGTTCTCAAAAATCCGCCAGACGCGGATGTAAGCAAGGGAAGTAGACCGCTTCCTAGATTTTAACAAGGTCTCAATCACTGCCGGTGAGAAACCTCGTCGTCGGAGGCGCTCCCTTTCAACAGCCAAGAACCGATCCACCTGCGGCATCAAGATTGGACCCTGGTTCAGCAGATTGACCCGACTTGGAAGTCTCCATGGAGGAGCCACTAACAACCTGACGAGGTCCGCATACCATGGTCTCCAGGGCCAATCTGGCGCAATGAGGATCACCACTCAGTCGTGTCTCGCTATTCTCCGTATCACTCGACCGATCAAAGGCCACGGGGGAAAGACATAGAGAAGCTGATCCGCCGGCCACGGCTGTACCAGACCATCGAGGCCTTCCGACATGTGGACCCTGTACTTGCTGAAAAACCGAGTCGCCTTGGCGTTCTCCAGGGTCGCCATGAGGTCCAAGACCGGCTGCCCCCAGCGAAGACAGATGTCGTGGAATACTGCGGCATTCAGCTCCCATTCCCCGGGATCGAGGATATGTCGACTGAGATAGTCGGCCTGTACGTTTTCCTTCCCGGCCACATGAGCTGCCGAGATGGTCAGATGATGGGTCTCCGCCCAAAGCAACAAACTCTGACTCTCTGCCAGGAGGTCCGCGCACCCGTGCCTCCTTGCTTGTTGATATATGAGACCGTTACCGCATTGTCGGAGAACACACGCATCGCTCTCCCTTGAACGAGACTGAAGAAACTCTGCAGGGCTAAGCTGACTGCCCTCATCTCCAGGCGATTGATGGACCACCTGGCCTCCTCCAAGGACCAGAGCCCTTGCGCCACGCGCGCCAAGCAATGTGCTCCCCAGCCTAATAGGCTGGCATCCGTTGTCACCAGTAACCAATGTGGCTCCCGCAGAGGAACCCCTGCGCAAATCTGGACCGGATCCAACCACCAATGCAGGCCGACCCTCACAGAGTCCGGACAGAGAAGCCTCTGGCCCAGAGGATGAATCTGCGGCGACCAATGGGATAGCAGGGAATGTTGCAGTGGACGCATATGAGCCCGGGCCCACGGTACCAAGTCCAAGGCTGCTGCATGGTCCCTAGCAACTGCAGGTATCTCCACGCCGTGGGAGCCCTTACGCTCAAAAAGGCCCTCACCTGACTCCAAAGCTTCTGTACCCTTTCCTCGGGCAAAAACACTGAGCCCTGCTCGGTATCGAACAAGGCACCCAGATACGTCAGGCGTCGCCGAGGAGTGAGATGACTTTTGGACTGGTTTATCACCCAACCGAGCTGTTCCAAAAACTGAACTACCCGGTTGGTCGCCGTGACTGATTCCGCGTGAGAACCCGCTCGAATCAACCAATCGTTCAGATAGGGATGAACGTGAATCCCCTCCTTTCTCAAAGCTGCCGCTACTACCACCATCACCTTGGTGAACATCTGCGGAGCCGTCGCCAGACCAAAGGGCAATGCCCTGAACTGGAAGTGACCCATGGGCACGGCAAACCTTAGGAACTTCTGATGATCTGGCCTTATTGGGATATGAAGGTAGGCCTCCGTCAGGTCTATGGAGGATAGAAACTCCCCGGGCCTTACCGCCTGAATAACCGACCGTAGAGTTTCCATCCGAAAATGTGACATCCGCAAACAGCGGTTTACTTGCTTGAGATCCAGAATGGGGCGAAAAGACCCTTCTTTTTTGGGAACCACGAAATAAATCGAGTATCGACCTAACCCGCACTGGTCGCGGGGGACAGGCACCACTGCCTGCAACCGCCGCAACCGTTGCAGAGTATCTTCTACTGCCCTTCTTTTCTCGAAGGATCTGCAAGGAGAACTGAGAAAGACATCCCTTATGGGCTGCGCCAATTCCAGTGCATAGCCCTCACGGATGATCTCCAGTACCCATTGGTCCGTCGTAATGTTGGCCCAGACGGAAAAAAAACTCTGGAGTCGTCCCCCGACTGGGGTTTCTGCCTGAGCCGGCCGACCTTCATTGGGGCTTTTTGGGGGCGTTGTGTTGTGAAGCAACATAACCTCTGCCGAAACCTCGCGCTCCGCGAAAGGACTGCCCACAGGCCTGAAAACGCCCTCTCTGATACGGCCCAAACCGGGAACCCCGGAACCTGCGCAAATCTCTACCCTGGCCCCTAGCCAGCAGCCCAGGCCGGGGTCCTTTTGGGCGATCTTCCAGCAGATGTCCTCCCTTGGAATCCCCCAAATCCTTAACTATTTTTTCCAGCGCCTCCCCAAAGAGGAGCTTACCTTTGTATGGGAGCTTACTAAGACGGGTCTTAGAAGACGAGTCTGCCGCCCAATTACGCAGCCAGAGGAATCTTCTTGCCGCAATCACCGATGCCATGGACTTAGCGGAAATCCTCACCAAGTCATAAAAGGCATCCGCCAGGTATGCCGCCGCCGACTCTAGCCTAGCGCCTTCCACGCTCGTGCCAACCTGTTTGTCGGACCCCAAGTCACTCTGCAGCCATCTAATAGAGGCTCTCGAAACATAAGCTCCATAAATAGAAGCCTGGAGCGATAAGGCACTGGAATCAAATGTCTGCTTCAAGAGCGCTTCCAACTTGCGGTCCTGCATATCCTTTAACGCCGCCCCACCTTCCACGGGAATGGTGGTTTTCTTGGTCACTGCGGTCACAAGGGCATCGACTTTAGGCATACGCAGTAGATCCCTGTCCTCCTGCGGAACGGGATACAGGCGCCCTATGGCCCGGCCTCCCCTTAGGGAAGCCTCTGGACATTCCCATTCAGAATCTATCATCTGCTTAATTACCCTATGAATAGGGAAACAGCGCTGCTCAGGTTTAAAGCCTTGCAGAAGAGGATCCTCTAACGGCTCTTCCTGCACCACAGGCAAAGAGATGTTAAGTGCCGCTAAAGACTGCGCAATCAGCGCCCCGAGTTCCTCCTTCCGGAAAACCCTAAAAACATTAGGGTCCTCTCCCGGTACCAACTCACCGTCTTCTACCTCACCTAGAGCCCAGGAATCCAGAAAACCCTCAGAGAGAAGCTCTCCCTCTTCAGTCTCCTGAGGCCCAGCAGCCTGCTCACCGAGGAGCTCGGGATCTGTTCTGCGGACCTTCGCTGAGGGCCCTTCCCCCGGATCCGGTGATGAGGATTCCCCCTGAGGCATAGACTCCACGTTAGCCAAGGCGGAGTTGCCCAGGCTTTGTTCCATCTTCAATAAATAGGCTCTGTGTAAGGAGAGTATAAAATCCGCCGAAAATACAGAAGACAAGCCCCCCGGAACATTAGGGATAGCTTCCTGCACTTCTCCCCCCCTGCGGGGAAGGCCTCTTAGATTTTTGCTTACATTTTGCCGGCCTTGTCAAGAAGCTGAGGCTAAAATGGCCGCCGTTCCCGCCTTAAGCTCCGCGCCGGCGAGGCCCTCAGTACCATCTCCGGACGGCGATTTAAACTCCATCGCACCTCCTAAGAGCCACTCAATAGAACTAGCTACGCGAAAACAAATTCTACAAATACCCGGCCCCGACAGCCCTCGCCGACTCCCGCACTGAGAACAAGATGCGGGCACGGCCAACATGCGCCGGGAGATAAACCTCTGCCAGATTACTTTTGTGAGCGGCCTGATCAGAACCGCGACGTCGCACCAAGACCGCTCCTACCTGAACCCCAGAAACCAAAACATCGATGTGACAATCGGTCCACTGCCGGTGCTCGCGGAAGTCCCCGATCAGTCTGAAAGGAAGAGGGCTGCAACCTGGGGCTCCCAGATCCGCTGCCCCTCCCCCCCCCCCCCCCCCCCGGGTATGACTGAGAAGCTGACTGTGAGGCAGGCTCTACCTCCAGCTTCAAGTACCGGGATATATATCAAGCACCTTCTCTGCTTTCTTTTTTTTTTTTTGTCAAACTCCAGGTATTCTGATCTTGGCAGCCCAGCTAGGGCAGCCCAGCCAAAAAAAAAAACCCAACACTGCAGGTAACCGTTCTCTGATTCTCTCCGGAGCCTGTCAGCCACGTCCTATCCAGCTGCTGAGGACTGTAAGACTGGGGCTTGCAAGCCAGTGGGAGCTGGTAAGTCTGTCAGCAAGTTTTTGAACTACAGTCTTCAGCTGCTGGAAAGGATTGGCAACCCTACAGTTACCTGGACTGGCCCGGAGAGACGAAGAGGAATGTGAAGTTACTTATTTGTTAAATACGTGCAGTATGTGACGTCATTACATGATGTCATTGTGTGTTTTTTGTTTGTAATGTCGGAGTAAAACTGTAAACAGTGATTGAGATGCGCCACCTAGTGGGAACATGAATTTATACCTAGAAGCCCCAAAGTACGTCAATTGACACATCCAAGACAATTGAGTGCGTCAACTGACGTACTTTGGAGCTTCTAGGTATAAATTCATTTTCCCGCTAGGTGGTGCATCTGTCATTAATTTTCGATTCACATGTTTGAACATCTTGACCTTGCTAACAAAGTCATGGAACATGACTGACATGGTTCTAGCAGTGGCGCTGGTATACAACTTCGAAGATGCATTTGCGTCAACTGACGCACTTTGGGGCTTCTAGTGTTAAAGATCCTCCACTAGCTGCCCACCCTATCAGTCCCCTTCCCACCCAAGGGTGCCATCTTGCCTCAGTCACATGACATAGCTAAGATGGCAAAAATAAAACATCAAGGAAGCAATTCCATGGGGAGGAGGGAGGGTTGTGAGGACTGATTCCTGCTGTCCCCATAGAACACCTGTTACAGGTGAGTAACTATGCTTCCACGGGAACAAGCAGGAAGTCAGTCCTCACTTATGGGACTCCCCAGCTACAGGCTACCAAAAGCCCATAGAAAATCACAGATGCCCCCCAAAAGGAGCTGTGAGAAGCAGCAATTGAGTCCAAGGATACAGACTCCAGAACAATCCATGTGTCCAGTGAAGAACGAGCACTCCAGTAGCCTAAACACAGAAGGGTTGGAGAGTAGGAGTTGCCTAAATCCCAAAAAGATTATGGAGTACAGCCTGGCCAAAGGCGCTGTCCCGTCAGGACTCCCTCTCCAGGCATTAATGAGCTGTGAAGGTATGGACCAAAGACCAGATGGCGGCTCGGCAGATGTCCGTCATCGGGACGGAATGAAGATTTGCCAAAGAGGCTGCCATGGCCCTGACGCTGTGTGCCGTGACGTGGCGCTCCAGCAAGAGCCCAGCCTGCACCCAGGTGAACAGAGTCAGCTTGGTCACCGCCTCCCCCAGCCGATTGGGGTCATAGGAAGTGAAAAGCTGTGAAACTTTGCAGTGACCCTGGCACACTGGAGATAGAAGGACAGGGCCCTCTTGAAGTCCATAGTATGGAGGACGGCCTCTACCCTGCTGGTGTGAGTCCGTGGAAAGAACACGGGGAGAACCACCTCCTGATTGAGATGGAATGGGGACACCACCTTTGGAAGGAATTTGGAGTGTGTGTGGAGCATGACCCTATTCTTATAGAATCTGGTGTAGGGCGGCTCGGTCACCAAGGCTTGGAGCTCGCTAACCCTGTGTGTGGATGTGAACGCCACCAGGTAGATACTTTCCATGAGAGATACCTCAGGGGTTCGAGTGAGCTGCGATAACACAACCACTCTGCTGCTGGTGGGTGAATGGTGGGCTTGAAGACCCCACAGGAAGTGGGTTACAAGAGGCTGCACAGAGAGGGGCATGCCCTCTATGGGTTGGTGGTGTGCTGCAAGAGCACTCAGGTGCACCCTGACGGAATTAGATTTGAGCCCAGCTTGCGACAGATGAAGCAAGTATTGCAGCACCAGCTGCACAGAGCACGAGAACGGATTCACTCGTTGCTCCACACACCATATCGAGAACTTATGCCATTTGAAGACGTAGACTCATCTGGTGGAGGTCTTACGGGAGGCCAAGAGGACCTCCTCCACCTCCCCTGGGAGGATGAAAGGGGTCAGGGCTACCCTTTCAGCAGCCATGCTGTCAGCGACGGGGTCCCCAAGTTGAGGTGAAGGGAGCCCTTCTCCTGAAACAGTAACTCCAGGGCTCTCCCCAGAGGGATCGGGACCTCCGCAGACAAGCAGCGGGAACCACGCTTGCCTGGGCCACCATGGGGACAGCAGGATCAGCGACGCCCTGTCGCGAAGAGCCTTGAAAGGTTCTTGGCAATCAATGATATGGGCAGGAAGGCGTACAGAAAGCCCTCCGACCACGGGATGAATACATCCACAGCCACCCGGGATGGGTGGGGCTGCCAAGAGCAGAAGCAGGGCAACTGAGAGTTCTCTGGGCTGGCTAAGAGATCCACTGAGAGCCGGAAAAGCCAATCGGCCACTCTGGGATCCAGCTGCCACTCGTGCGGCTGAAGGACTCTGCTCAGTCAGTCCGCCAGGGCATTGTCCAGGCCCAGCAGGTACACCGTCTGCAGGAGTATCCCTTGGCTGATCGCATAGGAGCAGAGAGCCACTGCTTCCTGGCAGAGGTTGCAGGACCTCGTGCCCCCTTGTTTGTTTATGTTTATGTTTATGCAATTTCTTGATATACCGCCCAGACTGAAGGGCATCAAAGCAGTTTACAATTACTACAAGCAGGTACTGGATACATTCCCTCATCCCCAAAGGGCTCTCAATCTATGTGTACCTGAGACAATGGAGGGTTAAGTGGCTTGCCCAAGGCCACAAAGAGTGCCTATAGGACTAGAAACCCCATCACCTCCCAGGAAGGGTTAGAATGGTGGGAACAGAATCGTGTCAAATGAGTGTTGGCCGGACTGGCAAAGAGGTCCATCCGAGGGGTTCTCCAGAGCCGAAACAGCCGGCTGCGAGGATATTGTCCTGACCAGGCAGATAAACTGCTCTCAGGAGCATTCTTTGGCTGACTGGCAAAGGGTGTACACAGCACTGCACAGACACATGTAAGAGACTGTCCCTGCTCATCAGAGCTTACATTCTAGTGCAAGACAGACAACACAGCAGCTGTAGACATGGGTGAGTCAAGATCCAAAAATGGCAGCAAAGAGATGTTTTTAGCCTGGATTTGAAAAGGACGCCAAACCGAACCCAAAACCAGGTGAAAATGAGGTCAAAATGAACCAAATCCAAAAACTAGACCCAGTTAGAATAACCAACCAAACAGAACTAATTTTTTTGTCAGAACTACCAGCACAGTGAAAGGAAGCGTCCCTTCACCACCGTGGTCCTTCCATTTTAATAAAGAAAACTTTTTTTAAAAAACAGCTTATACTTAGCTGAAAAAGTCATCAGGCTTCTCCCAGCAATACCGCAGTATCACACATACACGACGTGACACGTTTCGGGGTCGTCACAGTATTCCCCCTGCTTCAGGTCTGATGCTACGCGGATAAAAGCCAGCCTTAAAAAGACATTTCTGAATGAAGTGGTTTAAATACCTAGGCATCGTAAACGCTTGCACGGCTGTAACAACGTACATCAATTAAGCAATTCTCATAAGCCAATCAGGGCAACGGGAGGAGGAGTCACTAAACATAAACCCCATCCCCTGTCGAGAGGCTATGGTTCAGCTAAACGTAACTATAGAATGGTATGTCAGTCCACTTGCATATTTAAACCCATAAGGTGGACCGTGTTGAGTTTAAAAATCCATTTTTGTTCTAATTTTTGTAAAAACTGAAGCCGATCTCCTCCCCGTGGGTTTGGTGCCACATGATCCAATACTCGCCAACGAAGCATTTCAAAGGTATGGGACATATTAAGACAGTGATCAACCATGGCGCTGTCAAAGACTTAGTCCGTAAACAAGAAGCATGTTCACCCAGTCGCACCTTAAGGGGTCTTGATGTTCGGCCCACATAATAAAGCCGACATGGGCAGATGATAAGATAGACCACAAACATTGAGACACAACTAGTGTGCCATCTAGTTTGATATATCCTGTTTGTATGACTGTCCAGCCACTCAGAGCCCAATATTGTGTTGGAACAAAAATTGCAAACCCCACAAGGATAATGTCCAATATTGTTATGAGATGTAGGTGGACGATCCAAAGGGGCCGTGGTCTTGACCAATAAATCCCGTAGGTTGGCTTTACGGGAGTATGCAATTTGTAACCGTTTTCGAAAACAAGTATGAAGCCCCAAAATGTAGTAGTAGTTTTTTGGATTTGAAAAGGGGCAGAGAAGATGCCTGCCATACAGATTCAGGCAGATTATTCCAGGCATAAGGAGCAGCAAGGTGAAGGGAGCCAAGTCTGGAGTTAGTAATAGAAGGGCACAGATAGAAGCGATTTGCCAGAAAAGCGATGGAAGAGATAAGAACAGAACCAGGATAGTACAGTTCCCTTAAAACCAAGTGAGGACAAGGTATCAACTTTGACAAGAGCCGTTTTGGTAGAATGTAAAGGACAAAAGCCAGATTGTAAAGGATCCAGAAGGGCTTGCGAGGAGAGAAAGTCGAGGCAATGGCGGTGAACTGCAAGTTCAAGTAGTTTAGAAACGAAGGGAAGGAGGAAGAATGGTCGATAGTTAGAAGGACAGGTAGGATCAAGTGAGGGTTCTTGAAGAGAGGTGTAACCACAGCATGCTTGAAGGCTGCAGGGACAGTTGCAGTGGAGAGCGATAGGTTGAGAATATGAGAGATGGAAGGGACAACAATGGAGGAGATGGGGCTTAGGAGATGGGAGGGAACAGGATCAGAGGAGCAGGTAGTGAGTTTGGAGGAGGAAAGCAGGTAGTGAGTTTGGAGGAGTAATGTGAATATATTGGGCCACGGCACCGTCCTTATTCTTTATTTGTTTTTTAATTTCTTCTTTAGTATTCAAATGAGATCTAGCCTTACTAGAGTCTCCCGTCTTCTACTTATGGCTGGTAGTAGGTTATACAATATTGTTCTTTAGGGTTTTTTTTTCCTTTTATGATATTGTTTTGCTTTTGCTTGATATTTCCTTTGTACTACTCCTTTTCTCTGTTCAAGTATATATTTGCTTGATGTAATGTTTGTAAAATGCATAAATACATTTTTTTAAAAAAAGTGACAGCTATAATTTTTTAAACATTACCTGCTCGGCTGTTCATTTACACTAATAACAGACTACCAACCCCTCAAGTGGCTGGCTCAGCATAAAGAGTCTAATGGCTGTATTATGCAGTGGTTCTTGAGTCTCCAACCCTACCAGTTCCAGGTCCGCCATAGGGCTGGTTGGACTCACCTGAATGCGGACTTCCTTTACTGAGTGGGGATCTCGGGTGAGGCAAGCACTCAACGTGGCATGGCTGAACTGAGAGGGAGTGTGTGTAATGGGGTCTAGAGAGTGTTGCCCATTCCTCTCCAGAGGAATTATTAACAGGCCCTCTAAGAGAGCTTGCAGACCAGAGTTTATGGTTGGGAAGGTATGGCTCACAAGGAGAAACAGGTTTTTGCAGCAATTTTAGCTTTCCATTTGCTGGTTTTCTTTCCCATCACTAAAAGAAAGAAGACAGCAAAGTAACCGTGCACACAGCTAGTCCGCCACCTTCTTAAATCCTCAATCCACCAACATATTTTTTCTCTGCCAGCTATACTTTTCTTTAGACATCACAAAGTAAAATTTTCTGATAAATTCAAATAAGACAGCATTTGTGAAAAACAATAAGCATCATTACCTGCAGTAATTTTTCATTTGTTGCCTTCATCTGCATATATTTGGTTTGCTTTTCTTGAGACATATTTTTAATGATGCCATCTGCTGCTTGTTTCTCCCGTTCAATGTCTTCTTCCACAGCTCGAATTAGGTCTTCTTTTCTGCAATATAATGAACAAAAAAAGGATACTGCAACAGTAGAGAAAACGATAAGCAAGCACAAATGGAGCTAGCCATTCCGACATACTCTAGGAATGCTATGATGTACTAGACTCAATTGGTAAAAGTACATAAAAATGAGAACATAAAACATACTTTGAAAACGTTAATATTACTAATTGTAGACTTTAGGAGTCTTTTGCTAATGGGTGCTCAGGTGTTGCACTTAACGTGATTAGTGCTAAAACCATAGTGAGTTATGTGCAACACCCCCACATTAACTGTCGGAGGTGTGGAAGCATGTTCCTGGTAATTAATGTGGAGTCCTGTCCCATAATATGTGCTGCATTAGCACGGGTACACCTAAAGCGTAGTTACTCACCTGTAACAGGTGATCTCCGGGAACAGCAGGAATTTAGTCTTCACATATGGGTATCGTCGGTACTGACGGAGCCTGCATGGGAATGCTCCCCAGCGTCCAATAGGAACGCTTCTGGGAGCATCCCTCAGCACATGCACGCTGCCTTCCCGCCTTTCCAACTGTCCCTCTTCAGTTAGGTTTGTAGCTGAGTGAAAGGACAGAGGGAGAGAGGAAAGAGACAAAGAGATAGAGAGACAACTCCTAGGGGAGGTGGGTGGGTTATGAAGACTAAATTCCTGCTGTTCCCGGAGATCACCTGTTACAGGTGAGTAATTACGCTATCTCCAGGAATAAGCAGGAATGTAATCTTCACATATGGGGACTCCCTAGCTGAAGATGCCAGGGAGATAGCCCCAGGAAGGTGCCACCCTAGAAGGTGGGAATCCTTCCTCCCATGGATCTCTGGCATTCAACCAGGGTTGGTGGGTAGGAGTTGGTTTAGGTCTGAAAGAGATTTTGAAGAACAGCTTGGCCAAAGAAGGCATCCCGATGGGAGGCTTTATCCAGGCAGTAGTGGGCTGTGAAGGTGTGTACCGAAGCCCAGGTGGCTGCTCGACAAATGTCATCGATAGACACAGAGTGGAGATTAGCCATAGAAGTTGCCATGGTTCTCACATTATGAGCTGTGACATGGTCCTGAAGAGGAAGACCCTTACTCTCATAAGCAAAGGATATGCATTGGGCAATCCATTTAGATAAAGTTCTTTTGGAGACTGGACGTCCCAAATGACTAGGGTCAAAAGCTATAAAACGTTGCGAGGACTTTCTATGTTGCTGTGTTCTTTGTATGTAAAAGGCTAAGGCCCTTTTACAATCCAAAGTATGAAGGTTTCTTTCTGCATTAGAGGCTGTGACCCACTAGCGTGCCCAGAGGCTAAGGAGGGCTTGGGTAGCTTGGTGGGGCAGTATTTTGTTGGTTGTTAAGTTCTTATGAAGGTATTAGCAAAGCCTTCTGGTTCCTGTAGTTTGTACCTTTAGCCAATAAGTGTAGTTGAGGCAGAGGGTAAGGTTTAAACTCAGGCTTTATTCCCCGTCCGGGGCGGATTCAAAACCATGGAACATAAAGGAAAAACAGACCATACGTCTGGTAACACAATTAAAGAAAATACTGTGAACAAAAATCAGCTTTCTTCAGCATTAATAACAGCAACAGAAAATAACAGAAAAACAGCTCCTTTCACTCACGTGATTCTTGCACCTGTTTTCTCTTTCAAACAGTTCTGGCTGCTTTAACACAAAGACGTTACACAATCGGACAAAGTGTACGTGCAATCCATTGCAGTTCCCTCTAAAACATCTTCAGGGAATTCAACCTGCATATCCTCCTCGTCAGAGAACTTCTGGCTCCCAAATGCCCTTAAAGTTAAAATGTCTCTGCCGGGGAGTTAAAGATTATCTTCCTCCACTATACTAGTGGCTTGTGGGAAATTACCATATTGCTTGTATTTAGAGTCTTGAGAGCTACAGAGTTCTTTGTAGGAACAGAGAAAGTCAGGGTATTTTAAGTCCCTCTTATTAGGGAGAATATGCCTACCTCTAGGCTCTGCTGCTTCCTGCTTTCTCTGACGAGCACAGCTCTGCTCTGACACTCTTTTTCCACGGCGTTTATCTGTATCCAGCCAATGTGCTTCAGGGTAAAAACTTTCCCCTTCTGCTTTCCTGGAGTTAGACAATTTGTAGCCACTAACCTTGGCTGTTGGACTGCCTTTTCTATTTGCCTCACAGCAATGCTCCTGAGGATACCGGGAGGCTGTGCACTGCTGTTCCCAACAGCTACTCTGGAAGTCACCAACCTCGGGTTCCTCGGAGATTCTCCTTGGCTCTGTCCTCACAGCTCTGTGGACACTGCTTTCCAGCTCAGCAGTCCCAGACACTTCCGTTCTTCTCAACTCCGTTCCTCCCCCTCTACCTGCTGGTAAGTGAGTCTTAAATATATTACAATTGGTGTTAGCCTGGGCTCCGTCCCCATGCAGGTGCTATTTTCTAATGGGTTCTGAGCTCCCTCTCTGCTCGGGCGTTCCCTAACACCTTGTGGCTTTGTTTTCCACTGTTGCTCATAGCAACCTTTTCCCATATGTGAAGGTGAGCTGTCAGTTTCCCTTCTGTTTTGCTCACTCTCCCCCACTTCCATGGGTTCTGATGGCGTTATCTCGTGACAAGGCGTGAGGCCTCGGAAAAAATACAGGAAGATAAATTGATTGATTTAAATGAAAAGGCAAAACCACCTTTGGCAGAAAGTGTGGGTGAGTTCTAAGAACAACCTTATCATGATGAAACCTAGTATAAGGAGGATCAGCCACTAAAGCTTGCAATTCACTAATGCGACGGGCAGAGGTGATTGCAATTAGGAAGATGACCTTCCAGGTCAAAACCTTAGGGCTGCAGTGGCCAAAGGTTCAAAAGGCGGCTTCATGAGCTGCCCGAGAACTAGATTTAGATCCCATGCCACCGGTGGTGGCTTGATGGGAGATTTAGTTAATAAAAGGCCTCTCATAAATCTTGATAGGAGTGGATGAGAGGAAATTGGTTGTCCATTCAGAGGCTTATAAGAAGCTGCAATTGCACTAAGATGGACTCTTACCGAATTTGTCTTTAGACCAGAATTCAATAAGTGAAGGAGATACTCTAGTATCGATTCTAAGGGTATGACAAGGGGGTTTATTCCCTTCTTGGAGCACCATATAGTAAAACGTTTCCACTTGAAGGAATAAGATATTCTTGTGGAAAGTTTCCTAGAAGCCTGAAGGATATCTTTTACCTGTTTGGACAGGTTGAGATCCTGGAGGTCTAAGCCTTCAGCAACCAGGCCATGAGGTGCAGGGACTGGGGATTCGGGTGCCATAGCGTCCCGTTCTCCTAGGAAAGGAGATCTGGAGAATGCCCTAACTCCAGAGGTGCTGCTTGAGAGAGAGATGTAGAAGCAGGGGATACCACGTTTGGTGTGGCCATCGTGGTGCTATGAGGATCATGCGACCCCTGCCTCTCTGAAGCTTGAAGAGTATTTTGGGGATGAGGGGAATGGGTGGGAAGGCATAAAGGAAGTCCTGACCCCAGTGAAGGAGGAAGGCATCCTTTGCCTGACAATTGTGAGCCGGAATCCTGGAACAGTACCGGGGAAGTTTGGCATTCAAGGGACTTGCAAAGAGGTCTATGTCTGGAGTGCCCCAGAGATGAAATATCTTTGCCACCTGATCTAGGTGGAGGGACAACACGTGAGGCAACAGTACTCGACTGAGTTTGTCTGCCCAAAGGTTTTGAATGCCTGGAAGATATACCACAAGAAGGTGAATTTGATACTCTCTGGCAAGGGCCCACAGTCGCAAAGCTTTGTTGCATAACGACAGAGAGCCTGTTCCGCCCTGCTTGTTCACATAGAACATGGCTACTTGATTGTCCGTCTGGACTAGGACTGTCTTGTAGCTGAGCTGAGCGTGGAATACTCGAAGAGCTAAATAGATTGCTCTTAATTCCAGGAGGTTTATGTGTAAACCGGTCTCCTGTGGAGTCCAGGTTCCCTGGGTAGAGAGATGATTCAGGTGTGCTCCCCAACCCACCTGTGATGCATCTGTTGTTAGGGTGGCCTGAAAAGAGGGTCGATGAAAAGGAGACCCCACTGTCAGGTTTTCTAGTGACTGCCACCATTGGAGGGACAAAACTAGTCGTTGAGAGTTTATTATTTTGTCCGACAAATGACCTGTGGCCTATGTCCACTGTATGGATAGGGTCCACTGAGCTGCTCTCATGTGGAGGCGAGCATATGGGACTACATGAACTGTGGAAACCATATGTCCTAGTAACTGTAGTAGCTCTCGAGCAGTGAGGGAGGATTTGCCTGCTGCTTGAGAAGCTAGTTGTATTATGCGAAGACACCGGGCCTGTGGAAGGAAAGCCTTTGCTTGTCTGGTATCTAGACAGGCTCCTATGAATTCCAGGCATTGGGAAGGAACAAGTTGGGATTTTGAGAAGTTTATTACCAATCCCAAGTATTGGAGAATTCGCATTGTACGGGACAGTTCAGTGCTGGTCTCTACAACTGTAGGGGCTCGAATGAGCCAGTCGTCTAAGTAAGGGAAGACAAATATCCCCAGGGTTCGTGGAAATGCGGCTACTACTGCCATGCATTTCGTGAATACCCTTGGTGCTGAAGCCAGACCAAAAGGAAGAACCCTGTACTGGAAATGTCTTCCCCTGAAAAGGAATCATAAGAATTTCCTGTGATCTGGATGGATGAGAATGTGAGTGTATGCATCTTTTAAGTCTAGAGAGCAAAGCCAATCCTGGCTTTGAAGGTATGGCAGAAGAGTTCCTACAGAAATCATTTTGAACTTCTCTCAAAATAGGTATTTGTTCAATTCTCTGAGGTCCAAAATGGGTCTGTGTCCCCCTGTTTTCTTTGGAATAAGAAAATAGAGGGAGTAGAACCCTGCACCCCGTTGAAGAATGGGCACTTCCTCTATTGCCCCTTGGGCAAGAAGTGTGGAGACCTCGTGATCTAACAGATTGTCTGTTTGAGAATTGAATTGCTTTAGAATTGTAGGAGGGGCATGCTGTGAAAATGAAGCTTGTACCCTTCTCCTACAATGGACAAAGTCCAATCTTCTGCTGTTATCTGATGCCATCTGTTGGCAAAGTGGCATAACCTGCCTGAGATATTGGGGGGTTGGGGACCCCTCAGAGGCAGGAAGGCAAAGCTCTCTAGGAAGGAGTCAAAGCCCTTGAGGGGGCTGAACCTGGAGAGCTGGTTAGGTTCTCGGGCCTTTTGGCTTCTTTACTGTTTAGTTTGTCCTTTTTGGGCAACCTGACCCTGAGTCTGACTCTGCTGGGTATAGGAAGGATAAAATGTCCTCTTTTTGCTAAAAGAGGGTTTTTTATAAGGCTTCCTTTTGGCTGGAGTGGCTGTAGATTTTGACAATCTATCTAGAGTAGTACTGTCAGCCTCTAACTTGTTAGCCTTTTCCTGCCAGTTCTTGCCGAAGAGATTCTCCCCCGTGCAAGGAATGTTGCCTAATTTGTCCTGTACCCAAGTCTCCAAGTCTGATGCCTGCAGCCAGGCAATCCGTCGTCCACCAATGACAATAGCAGAGGTTCTGCTGATGCATTCGAAGCAGTCAAAGGCTGCACGATTTACAAACTTGGAGACATCTTGAGAATGCTTAACTAGAGCAAGAAAGTACTGGTAATGGCTCTTAAGGACTTTGAGGCCATGGTTCTGCAAAGTTCGCAGTCTGAGTTGATGTGTTCCGGGCCAAGGCACTGGAGGCAACAGTCATGCGGATCGGTGAGGGACATTATCTTGCTGCACCGATTGCACTTCTTGAAGCTGCTGGAGGCCACCGGGGAAAAAGGGTCCCTGGCGCCCAGCAGGGGTCCAAGGCCTTCGGCCGAAAAAAGGTGCAAATACCGGTCGAGGGATACCTCAAAGAAAAAACCAAAAACAAAGGGACAAACCCAAGGAGCGATGCCGAGGCGAGCTGGCTCAGGGACGGGAAAGGAACCGGTATGCAAACCAAACAGAAAGATATAAAAAAACCACACTTTTCCAGGGAAACTGGACAGACGTCTGGAGGGCTCCATGGATAAAAGGAGACTGAGGCAAGATGGCACCCTTGGGTTGGAACGGGACCACGCATGCATAGTGCTTCTTTGAAAGCTGGGGAGATGCTTCCGTGCGGGTTCTGTCAGCGCCAACGTCACCCATTTGAGAGGACTGACTTCATGCTTGTTCCCAGAGAATCAACAGCAGCCACACTGGTCGGTCATTTCGGAAGCAGCTTTTAAACATAACAAGGGCACCAAGCCAGGGGCCTATGTGCAAGATATATCAGAGTGTCCTACTAACTATGAAGATCTTAGCCAATCAGTGTCAAATCTTGCATGATCATCATGATCTTCTTCAACAACTCTATCATCCACTACAAAATAACCTGTAGGAGATTCTGTTTCGCAAGTGGCAGCTTCTACCATCAGCGCCAGGAGAACAGCATAGTAAAGGGCATCTGATCTATGTGAAGACCTTTATGACTGTCTTGCTGACACTCTCTGCCCAACTGACAGTCTCTTCAGTTCCAAGGTGGATAAAGCGGTTTCAGAGGCATGGTTAAGACAGTTCTCGGCACAACTCTTGACACAGCCCGCTGAGTCTGCTTCCCAGATATGTAGGTCCCAGCTATCCCAGTACAGATGTGCCTACCACTTCCAGTAGTTTCAACATTTCTATTCTCGTAGGAGATATCAACCTTACACTAGACAACCAAAGCAGCATGCTCCTGCAAAATCCTACAACCAACGTGCTTGTTCTCAGGAAAGGAAGCAGCGGCCCTCAGCAACTGCCACCATTTTGAAACCAGCTCCCAGTTTTTGACTATCTACCAGTGCAGCGCAGGCTCTTTTTCTTCTAGAAAGCCTGGCAGTCAATTACCACGGATCGATGGGTCCTGAACATAATCTGGAGGGGCTACAGATTAAACTTCAAAATACTCCCAGTCCTCAACTTGTGAACCTCGATCTCTTCATAAATGGGAAAAGTTCAAGATGAAGTCCCTACCAACAATCATGCCCTTCCTGTCTCGCAATGACTGGCTAGCTTCTCTGGATCTGAAGGATGCATATACTCATATTCCTATCCACCCTGCCCACTGGAAGTTTCTGCGTTTCACCTTCTGTAACCAACATTACCAGTAAAAGGTCCTGCCCTTCGACCCATCCTCAGCTCCCAGAGTCTTCACAAAGTGCCTTGCAGCCATGGTTGCTTACTTTCACAGCCAAGGACACTGTATATCCTTACTCAGATGACTGGCTGATTTCTGCCCCCTCAAGGGAAGGGACTGTCTGCACCATCCAAGCCCTATGACAACCTTACCAGCACTCAGATTCATCACAAATATCAACAAATTGGAACTCATACCTCAGCAGTCCCTACAGGTCATTGGAGCTCTCATAGATATGGAAGTTGCCCAAGCCTTCCTGCCCCAGGACAGATGTAGGGTGCTGCAACGTTTTGCTTCTCAACTCCTTCAGCTGCCTACAGCCTCAGCTCAAGAAGTGCTCCAACTGCTGAGGTACATGGCAGCAGCAGTTCATGTAGTTCCAATGGCATGTTCTTCACGTGTCCCCTGCAGTGACACTTGAAGATGAGCTGGAACCAACACTCCCATCCTCTACAGAAAAGCATCCCTCTCCAGGGACCCAACACCCACCATTTACACCAAGCCCTGATGTGGTGGATCAATTGCTCAAACCTCACATTTGGGTGTCCGTTCTAGCCTGCTGTCTCTCATATGATCCTGACCACCGATGCTTACACTCACATTTGGGGTGCACACCTCCTACATCTCACCACCCAGAGAGAGTGGTCACATGTTAGAGCTCCATGTAGTCTCCTACTCACAACTTTCACAGACTGGATTCACAACAAAACCTGCTGATATACACAATCAAGTCACCATGTTCTATATCAACAAGCATGGGGGCTAGGGCTCCTTGCCTCTCTGTCATGAAGCCTTCAGATTAAGCATAGCTACTCACCTGTAACAGGTGATCTCCGGGAACAGCAGGAATTTAGTCTTCACATATGGGTATCATCGGTACCGACAGAGCCTGCACGGGAACGCTCCCCAGCGTCCAATAGGAAAGCTTTTGGGACCATTCCACAGCACCTGCGTGCTGCCTTCTCGCCTTTCCCTCTCCAGTTGAGTTTATAGCTGAGACAAAAGAGAGAGGGAGAGAGAGAAAGAGAGAGACAACTCCTAGGGGAGGTGGGCGAGTTGTGAAGAATAAATTCCTGCTGTTCCTGGAGATCACGTTACAGGTGAGCAACTATGCTATCTCCACGAACAAGCAGGAATGTAGACTTCACATATGGGGACTCCCTAGCTGCAGATGCCAGGGAGATGGCCCCAGGAAGTTGTCAGCCCTTGCGAAAGGGTCCCACTTCCCTCCATGGATCTCTGGCATCCTACCAGGGATGGTGGGTAGGAGTTGATTAAGTCTGAAAAGGTGTTGAAGAACAGCTTGGCCAAACAAGGCATCCTGGCAGGAGTCCTTGTCTAAGCAGTAGTGGGCTGTGAAGGTATGTACTGAAGCTCAAGTAGCTGCTCGACAGATGTCGTCAATAGACACAGAGTGAAGATGAGCCATTGAGGCTGCCATGGCTCTCACATTGTGAGAGGAGACATGTCCTTCAGGAGGAAAGTTCTTACTCTCATAGGCTAAGGATATGCACTGTGCGATCCAGTTGGACAGTATTCTTTTGGAAACTGGAAGTCCCAAATGACTAGGATCAAAAACAATAAAGAGTTGAGAAGATTTTCTATGTTGCTGTGTCCTTTGCAAGTAAAAGGCCAAACCTCTTTTACAGTCTAAGGTATGAAGGTTCCTTTCTGCACTGGAGGCCTGAGGCCTCGGAAAGAATACAGGAAGGTAAACCGCTTGGTTTAAATGGAAAGGCGAAACCACCTTTGGCATAAAGTGTGGATGAATCCTAAGAACTACCTTATCATGGTGGAACCTTGTACAAGGAGGCTCAGCCACTAATGCTTGCAATTCACTGATGCGACATGCTGATGTGATTGCAATGAGGAAGATGACTTTCCAGGAAAGGAATTTCAAAGATGTAGTGGCTAATGGTTCAAAGGGCGATTTCATGAGCTGCCCGAGCACCAGATTTAAGTCCCATGCCACCGGTGGTGGCTCAATGGGAGGCTTTGTTAAAAGAGAGGCCTCTCATAAATCTCGCTATGAGAGGATGAGAGGAAATAGGTTGTCCACTTAGAGGCTTGTAAGAAGCTGCAATAGCATTAAGATGGACTCTTACTGAATTTGTCTTGAGACCCGCATTTGACAAATGAAGGAGATATTCCAGTATCGATTCCAGAGGTATCGCAAGAGGGTTAAGACCCTTCTGCGAGCACTATATGGTAAACCTTTTCCACTTAAAGGCATACGAGCGTCTTGTGGAAGGTTTCCTAGAAGAATGAAGGATATCCTTAACCTGTTGGGAAAGATTAAGATCCTGAAGTTCTAGGCTTTCAGCAACCAGGCCCTGAGATGCAGAGACTGGGGATTCAGACGCCACAGCATTCCGTCCTCTTGGGAGAGAAGATCTGGAGCGGATACCAACTCCAGAAGCAAAGCTTGAGAGAGATGTAGGAGCAGAGGGTACCACGTTTGCCGTGACCAACATGGAGCTATGATGATCATATGACCTCTGTCTCTCTGAAGCTTGAATAGGGTTCTGGGGATGAGGGGAATGGGTGGGAAGGCATATAGGAAATCCTGACCCCAGTGAAGGAGGAAGGCGTCCCTTGCCTGACAACATCGAGCCGGAATTCTGGAACAGAACCGGGGGAAGTTTGGCATTCAGCGGACTTGCAAAGAGGTCTATGTCCGGGGTTCCCCAAATCTGAAATATTTGGGCAACCTGGTCTGCATGGAGAGACCATTCGTGTGGAAGCAGAACTTGACTGAGTTTGTCTGCCCAAGAGTTTTGAATGCCTGGAAGATACACCGAAAGTAGATGAATCTGATGCTCTCTGGCAAGGGCCCATAGTCGCAAAGCTTCGTTGCATAGCAACAGAGAGCCTGTTCCGCCCTGCTTGTTCACATAGAACATGGCTACCTGATTGTCCGTTTGAACTAGGACTGTCTTGTAGCTGAGCTGGTCGTGAAATACTCAAAGAGCAAGGAAGATTGCTCTGAGCTCCAGGAGGTTGATGTGAAGATAGGCCTCCTGTGGAGTCCAGGTACCCCTGGGTAGAGAGATTGTGCAGGTGGGCTCCCCATCCCACCTGTGAAGCATCTGTTGTTAGGGTGGCTTGGGATAGGGGTTGCTGGAAAGGAGACCCCACCAGAAGGTTTCTGGGTGATTGCCACTATTGGAGGGATGAAATAAGATGGTCTAAGTTTGTTATTTTGTCCGACAGGCAACCTGAGGCCTGTGTCCACTGAGTGGATAAAGTCCACTGGACTGCTCGCAGATGGAGGCGAGCATAAGGAACCACATGCATGGTGGATGCCATGTGGCCTAGCAATTGTAGCATTTCCCGAGCAGTGAGACAAGGTTTGAGCACTGCTTGGGAAGCTAGTTGTATTATGCGAAGACAGCGGGGCTGCGGAAGGAAAACCCATGTCTGTCTGGTATCCAGATGAGCTCCTATGAACTCTAGGGACTGAGTGGGAGCAAGATTGGATTTTGGAAGGTTTATGACCAGCCCAAAATACTGAAGGATTCGCATTGTGCGAGACGGAGCAGAGCTGGCTTCTGGCACCGTAGGGGCTCGAATGAGCCAGTCATCTAAGTAAGGGAAGACAAATATTCCCAGAGTGCAGAGAAATGCTGCTACCACAGCCATGCATTTTGTGAACACTTTTGGCGCAGAAACCAGGCCAAAGGGAAGAACCTTGTATTGGTAGTGCTTTCTTTGAAAGAGGAATCGGAGAAATCTCCTGTGATTTGGATGGATGAGAATATGAGTATACGTATCCTTGAGATCTAGAGAACAAAGCCAATCCTGACTTTGAAGGTATGGCAGCAGAGTTCCTAGAGAGACCATTTTGAACTTCTCTCGGAACAGATTTTTGTTCAATTCTCTGAGGTCTAAAATGGATCTGTGTCCTCCTGTTTTCTTTGGAATAAGGAAATAGGGGGAGTAGAACCCTCTACCCTGATGGGGAATGGGTACTTCCTCTATTGCTTATTGAGCAAGGAGCATTGTGACTTCTTAACCTAAGAGATTGTCGAGAGAGGTCTGAGAATTGAACTGTCTTATAATTGCAGGAGGGGGCAGGCTGTGAAGATGAATCTTGTACCCCTCTCGTACAATGGACAGAGTCCAATTTTCTGCTGTTATTTGGTACCATCTGTGGGCAAAATGACATAACCTGCCTGGGATGGTTAAGGGCTCTAGACCCTTCAGGGGCAGGAAGGCGAAGTTCTCTAGAAAGGAGTCAAAACCCCTGAGGAGGCTGAGCCTGCTGAGCTGGCTGAGGTTTTGTAGCTTTGGGCTTCTTTTGTTATCTAGGTTGTTGCTGCTGTCCCTTTTGGGCAGTCTGACCTTGACGGTGTCCCTGTTGGGTATAGGAAGGATAAAACTTCTTTTTCTTATTGAAAAATGGTTTCTTAGAGGATCTTTGCAGGATCGGCTGTAGATTTGGACAATCTATCCAATGTGATATTGTCAGCATCTATTTCATTAGCCATCTCCTGACAATTCTTGCCAAAGAGATTTTCTCCTGTGCAAGGAATGTTTCCTAATTTATCCTGTACCCAAATTTCCAAGTCAGATGCCTGAAGCCAGGCGATCCGACGTGCAACAATGGCAATAGCAGAGATTCTACTTATGCACTCAAAACAGTCAAAGGCTGCACGATTAACAAACTTGGAAACATCCTGAGCATGTTTGACAAGAGTGAGATAGTCTTGTCTTTTGTCATAAGGAAGAAGGGGGCTCATAAGCTCCAAGTCCCCTGTGACCTCTTTAAGGAACATTCCCATATACAAGATATAGGAACTGATCCTAGCTGAGAGCATGGAAGCTTGGAAGTATCGACGCCCAAAGGCATCGAGAGTCCTACATTCACGACCTGGAGGACTGGATGCATGTCTCTTTGCACTTTTCATCCTTCTCATGGCTGATTCCACCACCATTGAATGGTGTGGTAATTTAGTTTTTTGAAAGCCAGGACAAGGTGGAAATCGAGACATGGTATCGAGTCTTTGAGAATGAGGAGATGTGGTTAAAGGTGTTTCCCACATCCTTAGCATAAGATCATGTAAGATCTCATGAAAAGGCAGAGTAGCTGCCTCTTTGGGAGCCTTGGAGGATTTCCAACTCCTTTACCCTAGGCTCCTTTTCAGGAGCTACTGTGATGGAAACGCCTCGGGCCACATCACGGATAAAGTCCTGAAAGGACATATCCTCTGGCGGAGACATTCTGCGCTCAGAAGAGGAATCCTCGGGGAGAATGATATTGGCAGAGTCTTCGGAGTCTTCAGACTCATTCGAGGATTCAAAATATCTCCGATCCCGGTGATCGTGCAAAGCACGGTACCGGAATCGATCAAAGTCGGTATCGGGTTGTTCAGATACCGATCTGTCGATGACAGAGAGAGATGCATGACTCGGTACGGGTGGCATACCCGCCGATGTCAATGCAGTCAGTACTGGTACCGGTGTCGGTACCGGTATCGGTTGAGGTGTCTGAAGCGGTTTCAATGGTACCGAAGCCGTGAGAAGAGCCGCTAGACTGCGTTCGATAGCAAGGAATCTCTGGTCTATCGACGCTGCCGATGCTTGGGTGTCGGTACCGGTAGAAGCGGCCGGAACCCCAGAGCATGGCGCCAGTAGTTCTGCCGAGGTTGAGGCCTCGAGAACATCCTGGAGCCCCATTAATGCTTTGGAAGCTGAAGCCTCCCGCCGGGGCAGTTTTGCCGGTGAAAATTCCTCAAGGGCAACGCCAGGGGCATCTCGATTCTTAGAAGAAGATCTACCCTTTGAGGACTGGCTAGATTTATGTTTAGTTACCTGAGATCCATGGGAGGAAGATGAAGCCCTGGAGGACGTCGATGCAACAGACGCCACGTCTGAGGGAAAAAGGGTGCTAAGTTTAGCAGCTCGGTTCTGCGGTCCCTTTTTGACATCATTCCACAGGAGAGGCACTATGAAATAGAGTGGTCAGGACCTAAACATTTGAGACACCAATCATGGGTGTCGGTGATGGAAATGGTACCGCCACATTTAGAACATTTCTTAAAACCTGAAGTAGGTTTTTCCATTTTTAAGGAAAAATTGGGCCTAGTGCCCAAAATGGCGCTTAGCACCAAGGAAAAAAAGTTCCTGAAGTAAACCTCTTCAGAAACTATAGTTTTTTGGGGGGGTTTTAGAAGAAGAAGAAAGAAAGAACCGGCGGTACCGGTACAGTATCGAGGGAAGGCAGACGCAAACACAAAAACAAAGATTAAAGATGAAATTTTCTGCAGTGACAGGGTATGCGAGCTGTCAGCTCAACGGAAAATGAAGAACTGGAGAGGGACAGTTGGGAAGGCAGCATGCAGGCGCTGTGGGATGCTCCCAAAGGCTTTCCTATTGGACACTGGGAGCGTTCCTGCGCAGGCTCCATCGGTACCGACGATACCCATATGTGAAGACTACATTCCTGCTTGTTCCTGGAGATTGAATGTTCGTAAACTCTCTGAACATCAGCCTTTAAGCTGCCTATCTCCCTGGCAGCCAGAACATGCTCACAGACTCCCTCAGCAGGCATCTTGACCTTCACAAATGGTCTCTGAACCCTGCCTTCCTTCAAATCATTTTCCAAAAATGGGGTTCACTGGAGACAGACTTGTTTGTGTCAGACAAGAATCACAAATGTCCCGTTTTGTGTTCCCTCCATCCCAGCAACTGCAGATGGCCTGCTAACACCCTCTCCATTTGTTGCAGTCAGCTCTCTGCCTATGCCTTTCCACCTTTTTTGCTTATATCTGCAGTCCTTGTCAAACTCAAGACTGACAAAGCCTGACATCCTTGTGGCCTCTCAATGGTCTCGTCAGACCTGGTTT
Source organism: Ichthyophis bannanicus (assembly GCA_033557465.1). Classification (NCBI taxonomy): domain Eukaryota; kingdom Metazoa; phylum Chordata; class Amphibia; order Gymnophiona; family Ichthyophiidae; genus Ichthyophis; species Ichthyophis bannanicus. The sequence goes on from CM066032.1 coordinate 828,550,708, forward strand.
CTGCACCTGTTAGCCATGTCAACAGACAATCAAATCCTTCTGTTAATATTCTCTAATGTCTCTGAATCATGGGTTACAGACTTCTTTATATCGAAAAGTAGTGGATTGCAATGCATTATTACATTTTCAGAGTGATTACACCACCATCTTAAAAAAAACTTACCAGTGGGGCAATTTTTTTTGCCTTCGTCACCTACTGTATGTTCTTCCTTGGATGAATTTTTGGTGAAAGCTGATGATCTGCCAGTGTGTCTTGCTCAGCGGACTACCCGCAGCAAGCAATTTTGAAGGTATTTGAACGGGCTCGCTATGCACATCGCGATTGGTTGTTACAATCGAATCCCCGTGAGGTTGAAGATTGGATGGTCTGTGTGTTACCTCATTCAGGGGCTGCTTCTCAAATTGCTTCCATGATTTGAAGACACTGGTGAACATTAATCGTACATAAAATATTTGCAACAACCTACCCGTGTTTTGCATTTCGGGGGGGAGGGAGGGAGGAATATAAAAAACTATTTGGGGCGGGCGTCTGCACCATTGGAAGATACTAGTCGTTGAGCTTGTGGAAATTGTCAGTGGTGTTCTAATACCTTGTCAGGTCCTACTTGGACTTACCCTTCTGCTCATAAAATCTATACAGCTAAACATAATACAAGATGCCATTCTAAATAGGTGGTCTATATGATCATGTGTGCTTGTCCAAAGATCTATGTAAATTATTGGAAACGCTGCTGAAAGAGAAAATAGTGAGGTTTCTGGAGTCCAGTGGATTACAGGATCCGAGGCAGCATGGATTCACCAGAGGCAGGTCTTGTCAGACAAATCTGATTGATTTCTTTGACTGGGTGACCAGGGAGTTGGACCGAGGGAGAGCTCTAGATGTGGTGTATTTAGATTTCAGTAAAGCCTTTGACACTGTTCCTCACAGGCGACTTATAAACAAACTGAGCACCCTAGGGATGGACCCTAAAGTTACTGCTTGGGTTAGAAATTGGTTGGGTGGGAGACGACAAAGAGTACAAGTAAATGGAGCTCACTCTGAGGAGAAGGATGTTACCAGTGGTGTGCCCCAGGGATCTGTCCTTGGTCCGATTCTTTTTAACATCTTTGTTAGTGATATAGCGGAAGGGCTGTCGGGTAAGGTTTGTCTCTTTGCAGATGATATCAAAATCTGCAATAGAGTAGACACCCAGGAAGGTGTAGATAACATGAGGAGGGATCTAACTAAGCTTGAAGAATGGTCTAGAATTTGGCAGCTGGGATTTAATGTTAAAAAATGTAAGGTCATGCATTTGGGCTGCAGCAATCCAAGGGAGCAATACAGTATAGGAGGTGAAGTACTTTTGTCCACTAAAGAAGAGCGGGATCTAGGCGTGGTTGTGTCTGATGATCTTAAAGTAGCTAAACAGGTAGAAAAGGCGACGGCAAAAGCTAGAAGGATGCTTGGGTGCTTACGGAGAGGAATGGCTAGCAGAAAAAAAGAGGTGATAATGCCTCTGTATAAGTCTTTGGTGCGACCTCATTTGGAGTATAGTGTGCAATTCTGGAGACCGCACCTTCAAAAGGATGTGAACAGGATGGAGTCGGTGCAGAGGGTGGCTACTAAAATGATTAGTGGGCTTCATTATAAAGCATATGAGGACAGACTTAAGGATCTTAATATGTACACCTTAGAGGAAAGGCGGGATAGAGGTGATATGATTGAGATGTTTAAATACCTCCGTGGCATAAATGTTCAGGGAGAGAGCCTCTTTCAATTAAAAGCAAGTTCTGCTACGAGGGGACATGGGATGAGGGTGAAGGGAGATAGATTCTGGAGTGATATGCGGAAATATTTCTTTACGGAAAGAGTAGTGGATCCGTGGAATAGTCTCCCAGTGGAGGTGGTAGAGATGAGGACAGTAACTGAATTCAAAAAAGCATGGGACCAACACAGAGGATCTCTAAAGGTAAAAAGTGGACTGTTGTAGTTGTTGATATGGAAGGACAGACTAGATAGGCCATGTGGTTTTTTTCTGTCATCATGTTTCTATGTTTCTATGTGGGACGCACTAAAACTTCTATAAAGGTGCATTTAAATGAACATTTTAGTAGGATTTCCACTGACACTATTACAGCTCCATTAGTTGCTCATTTTTTAGAAATGATACATGCTTTAAGAGAATTTTCATGGCATGTGATATATCAGGTTTTGAGGATTGGCATGGGGGTGATTACACTTGGATGCTCAACTTTAAGGAATAACAATGGATTTTTCAATTGAATGCAGTGACACCTATTGGACTTAATGAGATTGAGTGGGCAACTTTAATGTGATTGGTGATGTGTTTGATTAATGCGGATTTAAATACTGATGTCATTTCCTGGTTGTTACAGCAACTGTGATAAGAAATGGGGTATGGTGTATGTGAAGAATTCCCCTGATGCAAGGCCAATGGCCTGAAACATGGATTCATGTCTGGATTGTTTACTCTCTTCAGCAAAGCGACTTTATACTTGCTGGGCCCATATTCTTCTGGGATGGCTACATGCTGCTACCGACCTTTAACCCCAGATATTCAATGCCACAGTCATATGCAGCCCCAGCATTGAATATTCGGGGTCGCTGCACAGCCCACAAGCCTACAGAAGCTAACTGGGTAGCAGCGATATTGAGCCACTGCTTGGTTATCTCCCAAGGGTAAAGATAAGTCTGTAAACAGTATAAATGCCTTTGAATATTGGGCCCACTATATTTACTGCAAAAATTACTGCGAAGATAGTTCAGCAACAACTACAGGACCACCTGGATAAAACCAGCACCCTCAACCCACAGCAACATGAATTCCGACCCTCTCATGGGGTGGAAACACTCATATCATCATTAATAAGCACTCTGACCAAAGGAATACAAAACAAACACAATGGATACACCCTGATCTTCTTGGACATTTTAGCAGCCTTTTACACCGCCTTTCATAACATCCTCCTACACAGACTGTGACAAATTGGCATACAGGACAAAGTTTTACAATGGTTCAAATCTTACCTAACAGATACCAACGAATCCGAACCTGTACCGCCATGTCCTCCCCATTTCTAAAAACCCAAGGTATACCACAAGGCTCCACACTGTCGGCCATGCTATTTAACATTTACTTGCAACCACTCCGCACTCTAATATGGACCCATAATGTCAACTTCCACATATATGCAGTCAACATTATGCTTTATGGCCCCTTCACAGATAGAAACCCGATAAATATACAATTAATAAACTGCTTCAATGATGTATCCACGTGGCTCCAGGCAAACAACTTTGCCATAAATCTCAACAAGACGGAAGCTTTAATCATTACAAGAGACCATACCTTCTACCCCCCCCCCAACGCATCTCACCTTGGGAGCAACCCAAATAAAAGTATAACAGCATATAAAATATCTAGGGATCACTCTGGATCAAACACTTTCACTCAAGCAACAGATTGCCATTGGCATATCGTTCGGGGGCCAGTGCCCCCCAGACACTGATACCCCCCCACAACAGAAACAAACTCTCCTATGGCACAGTGGCTCCGATCCCCCCACCTACCCAAACAAAAATTCCCTGATGGCCCAGTGGCTCCTGAACCCCACACCCACCCAATAAAAAAATCCCAGGTGGCCCCGATCCCCACCCCACCACATACAAACAAAAAAAGAATCCCTGGTGGCCCAGTGGCCCTGATCCCCCCCTCACACACACACACATACAAACATAAAAGAATCCCTGGTGGCCCAGTGGCCCCAAACCCCTCCACCTCGCCCAATACCTTTAATCTGGGGCGGGAGCATTGCCCACATGCTCCTGCCCCTGTGCTGTCATTTTGAAAAATGACAGCACCTGATTTTGCGTGGTACATCCTGGACACACCGCACAGGGTCAGACTGCCATATAAGGCAAAATCAATGCCTTATATAGCAGAGTGACCCTACCCTGTTGCATCCTGGGACAGCTCGTGCATCCCAGGATGCAACACAGAAGGGTCATTCTGCCATATAAGGCATTTTTTTATTGGGTGCGGGGTCAGGGCCACTGGAGCTTTTATTTTTGGGTGGGGAGATCGGGGCCACTGGGGATTTGTTTTTGTTGGAGGGAGGCTGGTGTCCAGGGCCTCCCCCCCCCCCCACAACAGTGTGCCAATGGCATCGGGGGGCTTTCCACAATGTCTAGGTCATCTGAGGTGAAGTGTCAAACTTCATCTTAGATGACCCTGTTTCTTCAGGACAACATGCCAAACTTGCACAGACTTTTGTGCATGTATTTGGCTTGCTCTTCCAGTTTAATGCTGACTTTTTGTCCACTGGGTAATTTTCATATTGCATCCCAGCACAGAGAGTCAAAAACATAGAAACATAACAAGGGGAAAAGACCTTATGACCTATCTAGTCTGCCCTTCCATATCAACTACTATAGTCCCCTTTTTTCCTTTAGAGATCTTCTGTGCTTGTCCTATGCTTTCTTGAATTCAGATACTGCTCTCATCTCTACTACTTTCACTGGAAGACTATTCCATGCATCTACCACTCTTTCCGTAAAGAACTATTTTTGCATATTACTCCCGAGTCTATCCCCTTTCACCCTCATCCTATGTCCCTTCATTGCAGAGCTTGCTTTCAATCAAAAGAGGCTCTTCTCTTATGTATTTACAGCACGGAGACATTTAACCATCTCTATCAAATCTTCTCTATCTCGCCTTTCCTCTAACGTATATGTATGAAGACCACTAACTATTTTAGTCGCCATCCTCTGCACCGACTCCATCTTGTTTATATCCTTTTGAAGGTGTGGTCAGCATGAAAGTCATGATATGAAACCTGCAGTAGAACTTTAAGCAGTGGGCTCTAGCGCAGGGTGTCTCCATCGGTTTGTTAGTCCTTTGTGGAAGAGCTAACCATGTTGAAACCACTTGGCACTAGTGAACCTAATATGATCAAATGTGACTTAAAAATTTGATTGAGCATACAAAGGACATCAACTCTATCAGTGTTTAATTTTTGAAATGGGAGACTATGATAAAATGCGAAAAGCAGTTAGGGAAAAACTAAAAGGAGCAGCCACAAAGGTCAAGACTTTGCATCAGGCATGAATGTTGTTTAAAAATATAGTCTTGGAAACCAAGACCAGATATATCCAACACATTAAGAAAAGTGGAAGGAAGGCCAAACTACAAACAGCATGGTTAAAATGGGAAGTGAAAAGCTAACATGTAACAGGTGTTCTCCGTGGATATTAGGAATAAGCCTCATGTATGGGTGATGTCATCTGACAGAGCCCAAATGGGAACGCTCCCAAGCTACTATTGGAAGCTTTTGGCAGGTTCTACCGCGCCTGTGCTCCCTCTTCCCACCTGCCACCATCTTGAACTAGTCAGTTACTATAGCTATAGTAGAATAAACTCCAAGGGGAGGTGAGAGGATTGTGAGGACTTATTCTATGGGATTCAGATTTTCCGAACCTCCTCCTTCAGATACCTCGGGGTCACTCTAGAACAGAGATTCTCAAACCTGTCCTGGGGCCTCCCCAGCCAGTCGAGTTTTCAAGATATCCACAATGAATATGCAAATCTCTCTCATGTATATTCATTGTGGATATCCTGAAAACTTGACTGGCTGGGGGAGCCCCAGGACAGGTTTGGGAACCTCTTTTCTAGACTCTGCTGTAACCTTCCACCAGCAAATCAGCTACTTTCTTTCTCTCTGGCAAATCAGGGCAGTTCGCCCATTCCTCCCTACCCCCGCTCTAATTACTCTAATCTCTCTTATTCTTTTTTTGTAAACATTTTTTATTGTAATCAGAAGACTAGTTCATAACATAGCTACATTCAGATCCAGTCCATAACACTTCTATGCATCCGCATGAGAACCATAAAGCCAATGCTAAAAAACATTCATAATTGGTTACCCATTCGTGCAAGAACTGTCTTCAAGACCTTGATAATCACTTTTAAACTGTTCACAATCTCTCACCTGCAGCCGTAACTGCCCTCATCCATCCCACATCCCCAAACAGAATAAGAAGATCCACGGCTATAAACTCCCTAAAAGTCCCGAAGGCACTTACTGCCTGCACCAAATCAACAGCCAACAGGGCCTTCAGTCTCAGTGCCCCAAGATACTGGAATGCGTTACCCCATGACATCCGGGCTATTAAGAACCTACCACAGTTTAGGAAAGCCCTCAAAACCCACCTCTTCAACAAGTACCTTATAGAGCCTGACTGCATCCCCTAGAACCTCAGGACACCCCCGATACCATTCTCAGTCAAATTTACAATATCACAATCAATATCACAATCAACTCACCATGTGGATACTCAAACCTATGAAGTGAATTGTGTTTTCTATGCAACTTCTTTGATTATGACTCCATGTAATAAGTTTTGTAAATAGTTACCCCTGTTATCCAAGTTTCTGTCCCCTGTTATATGTAAACTCATACATGTTAACTGTAATGAGCATCTTGTTCCATGTAAACCGTGCTGATGCTGAATAGTGCGGTATATAAGAGACTGTAAATAAATAAATAATAATTACAGTAACAAAGCAGTGATACATGGTCAGTTAACCTTATGTGAAGATCTCCACATGTTTCCCCCTCTTTGAGTGTGCCCCTCCAGCACTTTCTATATTCTCCAAGCAGCAGCTTTTAAGCTTCTCCCCCCAAACCCCAATATGTGCACAGTGGACAAATGCTGCATAGCATAGGGGAGACTTTTAGTCCTTCCTTATCTCGTGTGGTGTCCCAGTCCTCACTGATCCTTTTTCCTCTGTTTTATCCCCCCACTGTCCCTGGCTGGTGGGGACTAGGTACCGTGTAGATGTTGGAGGAACTGGTCCCATATGGTCCAGTAGAGTTTGCGTTCCAGGGATCCCTTCACCTCCCTCCCGCATCGTATCTAATCAGCCATGTCTTGCATCGCACCTTGCCACTGCTCGGGAGCCAGTGCTTTCTCTGCTATTCAATGAGACACTATCACCTTCCTAGCCACCAGGCGCACCACTTGCACAAACTTTCGCTCTGGCTTCCTCTTAAGTGTTGTCCAGAGTGGTGTGTCCTCCCCGGGTAACAGGGTATAATAAGTCCACTCTATTTTTATCCCTACTGCATCCTGAATTGTTGTTAGTAGTTTCCCCCAGTAATGCTGCAATTTGGGGCATTCCAGAAAGGTATGAGCCCAAGTACTACTCCTCAAAGGCTAAGATTCCACCAATTCAACAAGGATAAATTCCTGGAATCAATTTTTACAAAGTTAGACAGAGAACCTCAACAAGCTGGTAACAAGCTGGAACACTGCTATATTGCCAGAAGCTGAATTCTCTCCTATAAGGAAAGCTGCACAACTTAAAACTACCGAAAAATGGTATACCCCAGAACTAAACACCTTTAAGAAGGAACTCAGGAAAATAGAAACTATATGGAGGAGAAAAAGAACCCCTGAGCTCAGATTGTGCTATTTTGCAAAACTCAAGTCCTATAAGGAAGCTATAGACACTGCCAAAAAGCTGTAACATACTAAAACCCTTTCGAAAGCCATTAATCGGCCGAGAGAACTATTTGAGATCATTAAAACCTTAACTAAAGCCCCAGCATCCAACTCCCACAATATACCTGTCGACCCTCAGATCCTAGCTGATCATTTTGCTAGCAAGCTTAAGCAAAATAGCCCTTCAACACCACCTCATTTACCGCCCTCAGCAAATAACTCTAACGAACTGAATACCTTTCATATCATTACAAAAAAGCAACTTCTAGAGACCATTACAAAACGTAATACCACCACATCCCTCTTAGATCCATGTCCGATAGCCTGGATTAAGGCAGTAAAATCAGAATTAGCCCCATATATCTTAAATATAGTGAATATTTTACTACTTCAAAACTACATGCCAAATGACCTTAAGCTCACAGCACTCCGCCCCTTCTAAAAAATAAATCCCTAAATAATAACGACCCCGCCTCTTATCGCCCCATTGCTAGCATACCTTTCCTCGCTAAAATCATCGAGAAGGTTGTTCAAATTCAATTACAAGACTACATAGATACAATAGCTGCTCCCCTAGATAAACATCAATATGGCTTCTGCCCTTTTCATGGTGTAGAGACACTACTCTTAGTTCTCTTAGACTCACTTATCAAAGGTTTGGACAACGTTAAGCAAGCCTTTATTCTTATATTTCTTGATATCTCCTCAGCGTTTGACAGTGTAAATCATGCCACCCTCATTTCTAGAATCGCACAATTAGGCATAAAGGAAAAAGCCCTTGACTGGCTGAGTTCCTATCTGGCTAACAGACGCCAATATGTACAAATAGATCATGTCTCCTCACGGCCATTCACGCAAGAACAGAATGGGTCTAGAGGGGATGAAGTTGGATTCTAATTCCCAAACAGATTCTGATGTACAGATTGGCTGAAGCTGCTATCACGTCGGGCATCCCCATCAAGATAGTAGTGAGATGTGAATGTGGGGACAAAAGACCATATCACAGCCCTGCAGATCTCTTCAATGGAGACCGAGCATAAGTTGGCTACCAATGCAACCACAGCTCTGACATTGTGAGCTGTGAAATGATCATCAAAGCTCGGGATTGCCTAGGCATAGCGAAAGAGATGCAGTCTGCTATACAAATTGAAAGAGAGCTTTTGGAAATGGCAGCCCTTAGCTTGCTGGGGTCAAAAGAAACAAAAAGCTGGTTGGATTATTATGGGCATTTGTCCATTCCAAGTAGAAGGCTAAGGCTCGTTTGCAGTCCAACATGTGAAGCCAGCTTCTCATTTGAGGCCTTGTGAAAACTGTTGGTAGAACAAATGACTGATTAAGATAGAAATCTGATAACACATTTGGAAGGAATTTAGAAAAAGTACAGATGACCACTCTATTATGATCAAATATGATGTAAGGTGGATGAACTACGAGAGTCTGAAGCTCACTCACTCTGTGTGCTGAAGTAACCATCACCAAAAACAATACATTCCAGGTCAAATACCTCAGAGAGAAGGAATTGAGTGGCTCGAACAGAGCTTTCATGAGCTGCACAAGAACTACATTGAGGTCCCAAGACACTGCAGGAGGTTTGTAGGGAGGCTTCAAGAAAGGCAACCCCCGCATGAAGTCAATAACTAAAGGCTATACCAAGATGGATTTCCCTTCCATACTTTGATGATGAGCTCAAATTGCACTGAGGTGGACTCTGATGGAGTTGGACTTACAGTTGTTATCAACATTATTGGCACCTTTGCATTTTAAGTATGTTTACAATATTTTTTTAAAATAATTGGAAATATTCCATCTGTATGGCTCAAATCTTATTAGCCAAGAGAAAGCGTAATTCCTCACCTGTAAGAGGTGTTCTAAAGGGACAGCAGGAATCAGTCCTCACATATGGGTGACACTGATGCCGACGAAGCCCTCACAGAAGCATCTCCCCAGCTTTCAAAGAAAGCCTTTGGGAGATACCACCAAGCATATATGGTCCCCTTCCCACCCAAGGATGCCATCTTGCTCAACTAGAACCCAACCAAGAAGATGGCCAAAAATGAATAGCAACTCCAAGGGGAGGAGGAAGGGTTGTGAAGACTGAATCCTGCTGTCCCTGGAGAATACCTGTTTCGGGTGAATAACTATGCTTTCTCCAGGAACAAGCAGGAAATCAGTTCTCACATATGGGACTCCCTAGCTACAGGCTACTGAGGACCTATAGAAAAGGAAAGGCACGGCTGAGCCGTGAGCAGCTGCAAGAGAATCTGAGGACAGACCTGAGGACCCCGAGTCCAGGGAGAGCCATGTCACCGGTAACCTGAACAAGAAGGGTTGGAGGACAGGAGTTACCTAAACCCTGAACAGATTACGGAGTACAGCCTGGCCAAAGGCACTGTCCCGTCGGGACTCCCTCTCCAGGCAGTAGTGGGCTGCAAAGGTGTGAGCGGAGGATCAGGTGGCAGCACGGCAGATTCTGCCAAGGGCACCTAGCGGAGGTTTGCGACCGACATCGCCATCCCTTGGACATTGTGCGCCGTGACCCGGTGCTCCAGCAGCAGCCCAGCTTGAGCATGGGCGAAGGTGATGCAGTCCGCCACCAGACTGACAAGGTCCACGGTGACAGCCTGCCCCAGACGGCTGGGTTGTAGGATAAGAAAAGCTGCACAGCTTTGAGGTGGCCCTGGGTCTGATGCAGGTAGAAGGACAGGGCACTTTTGCATTCCAGGGTGTGGAGAATAACCAATGCTGGATAGGTGTGAGGTAGGGGAAAGAAGGTGGGCAGCCACACCTCCTGTTTGAGGTGGAAGTCCGAGACTACCTTCAGAAGGAACTTCGGGTGGGTACGGAGCACCACCCTGTTCTTGTAAAACCGGGAGCATGGTGCCTCAGCCATCAACGCCTGGAGCTCGTTGGCTCTGCGGGCAGAGGTGAGAGCCATCAAGAAGGCGATCTTCCAGGATAAGTACAGCAAGGAGCAAGTAGCCAGGCGCTCGAAGGGCGGCTTGGTTAGCTGCGTGAGGACCACGTTGAGATCCCACTTTGCTGAAGGCAGACAGATAGGGGGCCTTGAGAGAAGCAGGCCCCGCATGAAATGGGAGATGAGGGGTTGCCCCGAGAGGGGTTTGCCCTCGATGGGATGATGGTTCACCGAGATCGCACTCAGGTGCACCCTGACGGAACTGAACTTTAGACCGGACTGCGAGAGATGGAGCAAGTATTTCAACACAGAGTGTACTGGGCAGGAGAATGGGTTTACATGTTGCTCTGTGCACCACACTGAAAACCTACGCCACTTGAAGGCGTAAGTTCATCTCGTGGAGTCCTTATGAGAGGCCAGGACGATTTCTTCAACCTCCCTGGGAAGATGAAGGGATGCTAAGGCAACCCATTCAGCAACTAGGCAGTGAGTGACAAGGCTCTCAGATTGGGATGGAGGAGAGCGCCCTCCTCCTGTGTCAGGAATCCTGGAGAACTTCCGAGAGGAACCAGAGATTGAGTCAAGAGACGGAGCAGCAGGGGGAACCACGACTGCCTGGGCCACGAGGATCATCGAAGCCTTGTCCCGCTGGAACTTGAAGAAGGTCCATGCTATCAGTGGTGTGGGAGGGAAGGCATATAGCAGTCTCATTGCCCTCGAGAGGAGGAAGGCATCCAGAGCCACCCGAGCTGGGTGCGGGTGAAGCCTGCAAAACCCAGGGAGCTGAGAGTTCGACGGGCTAGCAAAGAGGTCCAGGTCTGGGGTGCCCCAGAGTTAGAATAGCCTGGCCTGGGAGGTAAACTGCTTTGAGGAGGATGCCCTGGTTTATCACGTAAGAGCAAAGGGCTACTGCTTCCTGGCATAGGCTGTAGGAGCCTATGCCGCCCTGTTTGTTTGGATGGACAACCAAGTCACCATGTTCTATCTGCACAAGCACTGCCTGGCATTGCAGTAGGTACTGGAAGGCTTTCAGCGCCAGGAAGATGGCTCAGAGCTCCAGCAGATTGATCTGCTGCCATCTCTCCACAAGAGACCAGGTTCCCTGGGTGCGCATCTCCTCACAATGAGTCCCCCCAACCCGAGAGGGAGGCATCTGTTCTAAGAATCCTCTCTGGGGGTTCGGGGCATGGAAGGGCATGCTCCAGAGTAGATGCTGTGCGTCCTGCCACCAGACTAAGGACTCGGTCAGTTGAGGAAACACTGAGATGGTGTCTCAGAGCCAGCCCGTAGCCTAGGCCCACTGGGAACAAAGGCACCACTGCGCCGGCCGCATGTGATGGCGGGTGTTGGGGATGACATGGACTGTGGAGGCCATGTGGCCCAGAAGGCAAAGCACTGACCAAGCTGATACTGTGCGGCGACTCTGCACCTCAGCTGCTAAGGTCATGAGGCGGTCCACTCTGTCCGGAAGGAGGAAGACCTTGGCCTGGAATGTATCCATCCAGCTACTACAATATTACTCCATTCAAAAAATGCTCTAACACAAAACGGGGGACTAATTTGCAATGCGTTGTACTACAGCACGGAAGTTGTCTCAGACTCCTCGGCAGCCTTAGCAATGATACATAGTATCTAGCGGTACCTGTTAGCATCAACGACTAACTTTCCGGCTTTTTTTGGTAAATCACTTGCAAATTCCCTCAAAACAATGTGTGACAATATGTGATTCACACTTAACTTCAAAGCAATGATGATTCCTTAGACAATCTTCATTTAATCTTCTAATACTTGGCTCATTCCTGTTAGACGTTTTATTGTTTCCCAATGCCACTCAATGGCGCCATGCCACGTTTCTCTCAGATTACTGAGGTTCTTCAGGGGAACTTTCTCAAAATACGAAATTTCAGCAAAGGAACAATTCACTGTGAACAAACAGAAAAATGTGTGATTCCCTTTTATATGTTGTCTGTTAGATATAAATTAAAATTTAAAGTTAAAATGTAGTGAAAAATCCTGAAAAATTCTTATAAAAACCCATATTGCCAAAAACCCCACTATAGTCTAAAACATACCCAGCGTGCTTCCGACGTTCTTTCAAATCTGTTTCTTCTTATCAGAAACATTCGCTTCTCATCTGTACAAAGACGCCGCGCATGCGGGAAGATACTAAACTACTTAACTCATAGCTCCTCCTAAAGGCGTTCCCAGCCGCCCACAAATCTGACGTCAGATGCTCATCCCTCTTCAGTAAGGAAAACCTCATGGATTGGATCATATAAGGACATCTTAATTCAGCAACCTCCCCACTCAATTCTGATATTCAGACCATTCGGTGCTACTGATTTAAGATCAAAAATCCAACGTTGTTCACGAAACAACAAGGTCTGTTCCAATGATTTCCATGCATTGTAATTGAAACCTGTTCTATACAAAAACATTGCAAATCATCAAAACTATGTCTGTAGTCTTGGCAATGTTGAACAATGGGTGCTGTAGTGACTCCATGCTTCAAACGACTTTTATGTTCGAGCATCCGAGTCCGAAACGGCCTCGTAGTCATCCCTACATAGAACAGGTCGCAGGGGCACTTAATCACATACACCACATTCGCAGTGCCACAAGAAGTGTTGCCTCTTAAAATATACTCCTTGTCATGATAAGTAAACTTTTTAATTTCACTCGTTATCACACAAATGTTACAATGACCACATTTATGATGTCCAAAATGTTCCTTTACGTTCTGCCCCACATTCAAAGGACGTAATTTAGCTGGGCTCAAGTTTTCTTTAGAGTAGTTACTCACCTGTAACAGGTGTTCTCCAGGAGCAGCAGGAATCAGTCCTCACATATGGGTGACGTCGGCGCCGATGGAGCCCTCGTGCGGAGCATTTCCCCAGCTTGCAAAGAAAGCCTTTGGGAATTGCAGTGCGCATGCGCGGTCCTCTTCCCGCCCAAGGGTGCTATCTTGCTCAGTCTGATGACATAGCTAAAAGACAGCAAAAAATTAGCAAAAATAAATCATATGACTGCAACTCCAAGGGGAGGAGGGAGGGTTGTGAGGACTGATTCCTGCTGCTCCTGGAGAACACCTGTTACAGGTGAGTAACTACTCTTTCTCCAGGACCAAGCAGGAAGTCAGTCCTCACATATGGGACTCCCTAGCTTAAGGCTACCGGAGACCTCAAGCGGAAAAATGAGCTCCCTCTAGCTCATCAGCACAGAAGGAAGGAATCTTCTCTGAGAATGCCCCCGACCGGTAGCCCAACACCAGGGCCGGAGGGTAGGAGTTGCCTAAACCCCAAAGAGATTATGGAGTACTGCCTGTCCGAAAGCACTGTCCCTGCGGGACTCCCTCTCAAGGCAGTAATGGACTGCAAAAGTCTGGCTTGAAGACCAAGTAGCGGCCCGGCAGATGTCTGCCAACGGAACAGAGCGGAGATGAGCCACTGACGCAGCCTTCGCCCTGACACGATGAGCCGTGACTTGACCCTCCAACGAGAGGCCGGCTGCCCCATAAGCCCAGGCGATACAGTCAGCGACCCAAATGGACAGCGTACGCTTGGAGACAGGGAGCCCCAACTTATTGGGGTCAAAAGAAATGAAAAGCGGAACAGCGTTCCGATGCTCCCGCATACGGTCAAGGTAGAAGGATAATGCCCTCCTACAGTCCAGGGTATGCAAGACCACCTCAGCCCGGTTGGCATGCGGCCTGGGAAAGAAGGTTGGAAGAACCACCTCCTGATTGAGGTGAAAAGGTGAGACAACCTTAGGAAGAAACTTAGGGTGAGTCCGTAAGACTACCCTATTCCTGTAGAACCTAGTGTAAGGAGGATCAGACACTAGAGCCTGCAGTTCACTCACCCGCCTAGCAGAGGTGAGAGCTACCAGAAATAAAGTTTTCCAGGAGAGAAAACGGAGAGGGCAGGTAGCCATAGGTTCAAAAGGCGGACAAGTAAGCCGCTGTAATACCACATTCAGATCCCACTCAGGAGCCGGTGGATGCAAAGGAGGCTTAAGCAGAAGGCGGCCTCTGAAGAAACGAGCCACCAAAGGGTGGTTAGAAAGAGGCCTGCCGTCCACCGGCGAGTGGTGAGCTGAGAGAGCACTCAGATGAACTCTGACAGAGTTAGACTTAAGGCCTAGATTGGAGAGGTAAAGCAGATATTGCAATACCACCGCTACCAAGCACGAGAAAGGATTCTCATCGTGCTGAGCACACCATGTGGAGAATCTACGCCACTTAAGAGCGTAGGATTTCCTGGTGGATTGCCGTCTAGAAGCCAAGACGACATCTTCCACCTCTCTAGGCAGCAGTAGGGGAGCCAGGACTACCCTTTCAGCAGCCAGGCCATCAGATGAAGGGACTGGAGGTTGGGGTGCAAGAGAGTCCCCTGATCTTGAGACAGGAGATCGTGTTGAAACCCCAGAGGCAGAGGGGTGTCCACCGCTAGCTGTAGCAGAAGCGGGAACCATAGTTGCCTAGGCCACTTGGGGGCAATGAGAATCAATGAAGCCCCGTCCTTGAGGACTTTGAACAGCGTTCTGGACACTAGAGGTGTGGGAGGAAACGCATACAGTAGGCCTGTGGACCGCGAGATCAGAAACGCATCCGCTGCTACTCTGAGGGGATGCGGTTGTCTGGAGCAAAATCTCGGGAGTTGCTGGTTCAGAGGACTGGCGAAAAGATCCAAGGTGGGGAGTCCCCACCTGAGAAAGATCTGCTGAACCACCAATGGGTTCAATCTCCATTCGTGTGGTTGCAGGATCCTGCTCAGTTTGTCTGCCAGGTAATTCTCCTGACCTGGGAGGTAGACATCCTTGAGAAGGATCCCGTGATTGACAGCCCAAGAGCACAGCCATTGAGCTTCTTGACAAAGAAGGAAGGAGCCTGTGCCTCCTTGTTTGTTCACATAGAACATGGCAACTTGATTGTCCGTCTGAACCAGTACAGACTGGCGAGAGGCGAGGTGGGAGAAGGCTCTCAGAGCTAGGTGTATCGCCCGTAGCTCCAGGAAGTTTATCTGTTGAGAAGCCTCCCAAGGGGTCCAGAGACCCTGAGTACATGTCCCTTGGCAATGTGCTCCCCAACTGAGAAGAGAAGCATCTGTTGTGAGCACTTGAGAAGGTGGAGGGGATTGAAAATCCACTCCGAGCACCAGATTTGGAAGATGAAGCCACCAATGCAGAGAGGAGACCAGTAGGTCGGATATTGTTATTGAGTCCGCCAGGCTCCCTGTGGCCTGAAGCCATTGATGGCGAAGGCACCACTGAGCAGGCCGCATGTGCAGGCGGGCATTGGGGGTGACATGAACTGTGGAAGCCAAATGGCCGAGTAGCCTCAGGAATTGCCTGGCAGAGACCAGGGAATTGCTGTGAAACTGGCTGGCCAGATCCATGAGCCTGTGGGCTCTGTCCAGAGGCAGAAAAGCTTTTGCTTGAAGAGTGTCGAGCCTGGCCCCTATGAACTCCAAGTTCTGGGACGGGAGCAAAGTGGACTTTGCGAAGTTTATGACAAACCCAAGTGCTGAAGCAGAGCCACAGTGCGAAGGGTGGCCTGATTGGCCTCCTGGGAAGATTGGCCCCTTATGAGCCAGTCGTCCAGGTACGGAAACACAAAAAGACCCTGAAGCCTCAGGTAGGCCGCCACCACTACCAGGCACTTGGTGAACACCCTGGGAGCGGATGATAGGCCAAAGGGTAGTACTCTGTACTGATAGTGGTTTCCTCCCACAACAAACCTGAGATATTGTCTGTGGTCTGGATGAATAAGGATGTGAGTATACGCATCCTTTAGATCTAAGGAGCATAGCCAGTCTCCCTGCTGGAGGTAGGGCAGCAGGATTCCAAGGGTAAGCATCTTGAACCTTTCCCTCTCCAGGAACTTGTTGAGGTTTCGCAAGTCTAGGATGGGTCTGAGGCCTCCTGTTCTTTTTGGTACCAGAAGGTACCTGGAATAAAAGCCTTGACCTCTCAGGTGGTGGGGCACCGGTTCCACAGCCTGATCCTTTAGCAGACCTGTCAACTCTTGAAGGAGTAGGTCCCTGTGCAGAGGAGGTCTTGGAGGCTTCCCTGGAAAATAGGAGGGAGGTACCTGGTGAAAATGGAGAAGATAGCCCTTTTGGACTATATGAAGAACCCAGGTATCTGATGTGACGGCTGACCACCTGTGGGCAAAGTGGGCCAGCCGGGCTCCCGTGCTGAGAGAAGCCAGCTGAGGAGAAGAGGCTATGCTGTTTGAGTCAAAAAACCCCACCCTGCTGAGCAGGGGCCGGTGTTGGTGGCTTGGGGGCCTTCTGCCTACGGGGCCCTTGACCCTGCCCCTTGGCCTGCTGACCCTGTTGGGGAGCTGCAGAGGCCTGATAATGAGGGTATTGTTTGTAGGAAGATGACTTCCTCGGGTAAAAGGTCTTTTTTCCCGAGCCCTTCTTTTTCTGAGAAGGGGCAGAGGTTTTCCTGGAAAGCCTAGTCCTGGTCAGAGTCTCGGTCTCGAGTTCTGCAGCCTTTTCAGCCATGGGCTTGCCAAAGAGGTTTTCACCTCGGCAGGGAACATCGACCAACTTGTCCTGGACCCATGGCTCGAGGTCCGATGACTGTAGCCAAGCCTGTCGGCGGGCACCGATGCCGGCCCCGGCTACTCCGGCCGAAGCCTCGAAGCCATCGTAGGCTGCTCGAGAGATAAACTTCGAGCACTCTCGAATACCGGTGGACAAGGCCTGGAACCTCTGCAAAGGTTCCTCGGAGAGACCAGCAGAGAACCCGGCAATCTCCTTTGCCAGGTCTCGGAGGTACATGCCCATGTAGAGCTGGTATGTCTGGACACGGCAAGCAAGCATAGAGCCCTGGAAGCACTTCTTACCGAGGGCATCCAGGTTCCGGGCCTCCCGGCCGGGAGGCACCAAGGAATGCATCTTCTGACTTTTCAGTCGATGCATGGCCGATTTCACAACCATGGAGTGGTGCGGTAATTGTGCCTTTTGGAACCCGGGGCTCTTGCGGACTCGATAAATGGAATCGACCCGCTTGCTTAACACTGGCGTCGAGGCCGGTGTCTCCCACATGCGGAAGAGCAGCCGCTCCAGCATCGGAGGAACCAGAACAGTAAAGGCCTCCTTCGGGGGAGAGTCATACTGGAGGACCTCGAGCTCCTCGGGTCGAGGCTCCTCCTCGGGATCCGCGGGGAAGGCCAAGGCCTTGGCCATATCCCGCACGAAGTCCGAGAACCGGGTATCCTCCGGTGGGGACCGTCTCCAAGGTTCGGACTCGGGCGAGTCCGATGGGTGTCGGGTGACTCTTCGTCCTCCGTCTCCCAGCCCGACTCCTCTGAATGGGAGGTTGAGGGAGACCGTGGCCGAGGATCGACTCGAGCCCGCATGGACTCGAGGATCGGCTCGACCTCCGGGGTCGACTTGGACGTCGAGGTCCCTGTGGTCGGGGCAGATGCACCGGTGAGACCGGCGATCAATGCCCGCTGCTGTTCCATGAAGGCAGCGAAGCTGCTCTCCAAGGCCGTCAACCTGAGTCCGAGCTCAGGAGACCCAGCAGCCCCCGACTCGGGCCCTGACAGCGTCGGGCCCGACGTCGGCTCCCTCGGAGAGTCAACGAGGACAACAGCACTTACGTGTCCAGGAGACTCCATCTCGACACGAGGATGCTTTGCAGGCCTCTCCGACTCCGAAGACCCGGGACGGCTATCGGGGCTATGCGACCTGGCCCTCGAGGAACCAGGAGCGTCCACCGACGCCGCCCTCGCGGGTTTCTTCTTCCTGCGATGTTCCCGAGAAGGAGACCCCCGCTCAGAGAAACCCCGACGCTGCTTGGGGCCGGAGTCCCGAGACATCGAGGCCTCTGACGAGGTCCGGGCCCGGCCGGACGCGGAGTCAGAAAAAATTCTATCCCTCTGGTGTTGCCGACTCCTCAACGCCTTCGAGGACATTTTGCCATACGGACCACAGATCATCGGGTCATGATCGGGTCCAAGGCAACGGAGGTAGCAGTCATGTGTGTCGGTAAGAGACATAAGTTTCTTACACCGATCACATTTCTTAAACCTGCTGGCAGCCATCGGGGGAAAAAGGGCCCCTGCTAGGTCAAAAGACCGGTCTGCCAGGGAAAAAAGAAAAAAGGCGCGAACGCCAGTCACAAAGGACAAAAACCGAAAAAGAGAGAAAAGGACTCGATACCGGCGTATCGGTCCGAGCGGGAAAAGGATCCGGCGTCGAACCGGAGAAAAAAGAGAAAACCAGAGAAAATCAACTTTTTCCTCGGGGAAAAACGAACTACGTCCGTCGGGCTCTGCGGAAAAAAGAAGACTGAGCAAGATGGCACCCTTGGGCGGGAAGAGGACCGTGCATGCGCGCTGCAATTCCCAAAGGCTTTCTTTGAAAGCTGGGGAAATGCTCCGCACGAGGGCTCCGTCGGTGCCGACATCACCCATATGTGAGGACTGACTTCCTGCTTGGTCCTGGAAAAAAGGTTCTTACCCCTGCGCCACACACATCGGATCCTCTTGTTTTCTAAACCAGAAATAGTGCTGATGACATTAACATGCTTGGAAATAATCTTCTTAATTTTAAATCTTAGAAGAGAATACTTTGTGATGAAATTAACTGTATCAGAACAGCTCTCCAATCTGTCTGTTTTAGAAGTAGCCAAAAGTCGTGAGCGCTCATTAAACAGTGCTCGATGGTAAGCTCGTTTAATAATGTAGTGATTTACCAAAAAAAGCTGGAAAGTTAGTTGTTGATGCTAACAGGCGCCGCTAGATACTATGTATCATTGCTAAGGCTGCCGAGGAGTCTGAGACAACTTCCGTGCTGTAGTACAATGCATTGCAAATTAGTCCCCCGTTTTGTGTTTATGTTTATATGTTTATGTTTATTAAACTTGATAAAAACCGCCTTTCACTAGAACCAAAGCGGTGTACAATTAAAATTCAATAAAAGAAGGCCGAGGCCAACGAAAAGGAAAAGGAATTTACAATGTTTGACAGGACAGCTAAAAGATCAAGAAGACAGGACAACACATAGATAGGGGATAGGCCAGGAAAAAAACAAAAAGGAGGGAGAAGAGGTAATCAGACAAAAGGAGAGGGAACGTCGAAGGCTAAGGAGAACAGGTGGGTTTTTAGCTGTTGTTTGAAATTATTGAACTGTGGTTCGAGGCGGAGGGAGGGGGGAAGAGCGTTCCAGAGGGCGGGAGCGGCAAAAAAGAAGGCAGAGGAGCGGGTAGACTGCAGGTGAGCGCGAGAGGGTGGTGGGAGGGTGAGGCGGCTGAGATGGAAAGAACGGGGAGTGTGTATGGGAGAATGGAAAAAGAGGAGATCCGTTAAGTATTGGGGAGTGCTAGTATGGAAGGCTTTATGGGTCAGAATCAGAATCTTGAAAGTAGCCCTGAAAGGGATAGGCAGCCAGTGGAGGTGGAAGAGTAAAGGAGTTATGTGATCCCAGGGAGAAGAGCATGTGTTAGAGCATTTGTTTGAATGGAGTAATATTGTAGTAGCTGGATGTATTTTGCATTACTCCCAAAGATTTGACCGATATATATTGTAGAATTACTGGAATGTATCCAGGCAAGCCCCTATGAACTCCAGGGATTGCACTGTGGTGAGATGGGATTTTGGGTGGTTTACCACAAATACCAGTTGCAGAATCTGTCGGACTCCCACTCTGAATAGTCCGTGGAGGACTTGAGGTCGGGTGGCTCAAGATGGATCAGTGACCCCACGTCAGCTCTCTGAGGCCAAGACATGCCCAGAAGCAGAGGCGCTCGCCCAAGAAGATCTCACGCCTGAGGACCGGGACGGAGATCGAGACTTGCGCCGAGGATCCTCACGAGGCTTCTGGCTCTCGGGGGTCACTGTGGTGGCCCAGGCCAGCATCCGGGCCTCCCACTTGGGAGTGGGGCCCTGCGACACCGTCGCCGGGGTAACCGGGTCAGGTGTCGAGGAAGAGAGGAGATCCTCACCGGGATGACTCTCAGGAGACCGGGCACCTTTGCTGGAGGCCTCCGTATCAGTTCGAGGTACCTTACTGGGTCGCTCCCTTTCAGACTTCAGAGACTGTCAAGGGGGGCTGAAAGAACGGGCACGTAACTTCTCACGCTTGTCAGGCGCCCTGACAGAGCGACCCCTGGTCAGAGTGCCGCCAGGTCTGTGGAGGAGCCTTGGGAGACTCCAGAGGTTGCAGGGCCGAAGAGCAGGAGGCTACCAGAGATACCGTGACTGCCTTATGGAAGAGATCATTCAGCTTCTGCTTACAACTCTGGATGATCTTGAAGGACATCTTCTTACAGAGGGAGCATAGCTCCGGGTTATGGTCGGCTCCTAGACACCTGAGACAACAGTCATGGGTGTCCGTGAGCGATATGTTTTTTGAACACCGATCACATTTCTTAAAACCGGAGGCCATTGAGGGAAAAAGGACCCCTGCAAGGTCGAAGATCCTCGATGCGGCCAGCGGTTAAAAAGGACATGAAAGCATGGTAAAAAACAAAAAAGGCAAAAAGGGAAAAACTCAAAGACCAAGGCTGAAGCAGAGGCGCTCCAGAGGCAGGAAGAGGACCGGCGAAGGCTGGAGAGCAAAAACCGGTTGGAAACGGAGAACCTTTTTCCGGGGACAAGACACACGTCCAAAGGGCTCCATGGAAAAAGGGAGACTGAGTAAGATGGCACCTTTGGGTGGGAAAGGGACCACACATGCGTGGTGGCATTCCCAAAGGCTTTCTTTGAAAGCCGGGGAAATGATCCATGCGGGCTCAGTCAGTGCCGATGTCACCCATATGTGAGAACTGACTTCCTGCTTGTTCCTGGAGAAAAAGACTTTCTCGTTGAAGCCCTCCTGGAGGCAAAAAAGGACATTGGTCACAACGGATGCAGGCTGAGCTCAGACAACAGTAGCCTCTCAACATCCATGCTATAAGGGCCATGAACTGGATTTTGGTGTGCAACATCATCCCATCTTCCTGCAAAATCAGATTCAGCGAATAGCCCAGCCAGAGCAGCTCCTGACTGGAGAGCTGTAGGAGGAGAAGAAACCAAGGCTGTGTGGGCCAGTAGGGAGCAATGAGAATCATCGTGCCTCCATCTGTTATGTGCTTTAGGAGGGTTTTTGCAATGACCAGTATTCTGCTGTGTGATCTTACCCTGGGACAGAACTGGTCCAACTGAGCAATCTGCAGAGTAGTTAAAAGATCTACTGAGGGGGTGACCCACTCTCGAAGGTACGGGCCACCATCTCCCTGTCCACTGTCCATTCATGTGGTTGGAGGAGTCAGCTCAGTCTGTCTGCCAGAGTGTTTTGATCGCCTGGCATGTATGTGGCTCTCAAGTCCATTCCATGTGCGATAGCGAATGTCCACAACTTGAAAGCTTCCCAACACAGAAGATATGAGGCTGGTTCCTCCCTGCTTGTTAATGTAAAACATTGCAACTTGATTGTCGGTCTGAACCAGAACAATTTGATTGGCTAGCCGATCTCAGAAAGCCTTTAGAGCATTTGCTACAGCTCTTAATTCCATGAAGTTGATCTGTTGGCGACTTTCTTTGATGGACCAATTACCCTGAATGTGAAACCCATCAAGATGAGCTCCCCAATCCAGCCTGGATAAGTTTTTCATCAAAACTTTCTGAAGTGGAGTAATTTAGAAGGGGAGACCTCTAAGCAATCTGAAGTGGACTGTCCACCATTGCAGTGACTGAATGAGAGCACTGGCAACATACAGATGATCCCCAAGTTGACCCGTGGCTTCTGTCCAAAGGGTCCTCACAGTCCACTGAGCCTGCCTCATAGGGAGGCATGCCAAGTGTGCAAGGTGCATGGTCGAGGCCACATGGTCTAGTACAGTTAACATCCTGAAAGCTGTTACCTGCTGACTCAACCGAGTCTACTGCACTAGTACTGTCAGTCTGAGAAGTCGTGTGGGAGGAAGGTTCACTCCTGAGGCATGTCAAACATGGTTCCTATGTATTCTAACTGCTGGGTGGGTTGAAGGTGGGATTTGGGGTAATTTATAATGAACACTAGTAGTTCCAAATGGTCAACCATGTTGATTCTTAAACCCCTTCCGGAGTGGAACTCTTGATCAGCCAATCATCCAAGTAGGGGAAGGCAAACACTCCCAGCATCTGCACGTAAGCTACTACTACCGCAAGGCATTTTGTGAAATTGTGGGGTACTGTGCTACTACCCCAAGGCATTTTGTGAAAACGTGGGGTGCTGAGGCTAGGTCAAAAGGCAACACTCGGTATTGGAAGCGTTGTACCCCCAGGACGAATCTGAGATACTTACTGTGAGTGGGATGTATCTGTATGTGGGTATACGCATCCTTCAGATAAAGGGAGTATAGCCAATTTCCTTTTTGGAGGTAAGGAAGCAAGGTGCCAAGAGAAATCATTCTGAAATTTTCTCTTACCAAGTATGTGTTCAGATCACTTAGGTCGAGGATAGGATGGTATCCACCTGTTTTCTTGGGAATCAAGAAGTACTTGTAACAAAACCCTCTCCCTCTCTGCTTCAGTGGAATGAGCTCAATCACGCAATCCCTCAAGAGGGCGGTGATTGCTTTCTGAAGCAGTTCCTGATGCAAAGGATCAATGTGATGCACCCTCGGAGTTAGTCAAATAAATGTAACTTGTAACTTTGACAACTTTGAGAAGACGAGAGGGGAGATATGATAGAGACATTTAAATACCTCCATGGCATAAATGCATAGGAAGAGACCCTCTTTCAATTGAAAGAAAGCTCTGCAACAAGGGGGCACAGGATGAAGGTAACAGACTTAGGAGTAATTTGCAGAAATATTTCTTTACGGAAAGAGTGGTAGATGTGTGGAATAGTCTCCTAGTGGAGGTAGTAGACGCACGTCTTATCACCTGCTCTTCTATTCGCGACCATGTCACTCCTATACTTCTCCATCTTCACTGGCTGCCTGTTCCTTTCCGTTCCCAATTTAAGATGTTAATCCTACTACACAAGGTCTTTCACACTGGTACCCCTTCTTACTTAGCTGATCTACTATCTTTCCATTCTCCCAGGTACACCCCCGTTCTTTCCATCTTAATCGTCTTGCCCTCCCTTCCCCCGCTCGTGCCCGCCTACAGCTCACCCGTTCCTCCGCCTTCTATTTTGCTGGTCCTGCTCTCTGGAACTCTCTCCCTCCCTCCCTTCGCCTAGAATCTCAATATGTCACCTTTAAACACAACCTCAAGACCCACTTATTTTCCCTGGCATTCGACACCCCTTCCCCATTTGTATGACCCCCCCCCTTCTTAGTACTATACATTTGCCTCTTGTGTCCTGTCTTGTCCTTGTCTTCTTTACTCCTTCTTTCCTATTTACAAATTGTACATTTCTTTTCCTTTTCTCGGCCTTGGCCAAGTTTTAATGTAATTTTATCATTGTACACCGCCTTGATTATCACAGAAAGGCGGTTTTTATCAAATAAATAAACCTTAAACCTTAAAGACTATTCAAATTCATGAAAGTATGAGAAAAACATAGAAGATCTCTAAAGGAAAAAAAGGGACTGCATGGAAGGACAGACTGGATAGGCTGTATGGTCTTTATCTGCTGTCGTGCTTCTATGTTTACTCTTTCAAAAAAATATAAAGACTAAGAAACACACCATGGTACTACAAAATAATATATTTAAAACAGACAGGAGAAAATGTTTTTCTCTGAACATAATTAAGCTTTGGAACTCATTGCTAGAGGATATGGTAAAAGCAGATAGTGTAACTGGATTTAAAAAAGGTCTGGACAAATTCCATAAAAAATAAATAAGGTAGACCAAAGAAAAACACTGCTTATCCCTGGGAATAAAAGCAGCATGGAACTGGCTACTTTTGGGATATATCAGGTACTTGTGATCTGAATTGGCCACTGTTGGAAATAGAACACTGGGCCTAATGGATCATTGGTCTGACCCAATATGGAACTTCTTATGTCCTTATGCCCAATCTCTATCCTACCCTTTTTTTAGATGATTACTTGGCAAGGAAACAATTTTGAGATCCATAGCAACATGGTTTTGCTTTCCTTTTGGACTGATCAAGGGGGCTTGATAGGCCACAGTCCACATTTTGGTTAATTTGTATCAATCTGGCCTCGGTTTTTTATTCAATAGTGCCAGAAATCTTTATAGCGAGACTGGCTACTTTAGACATGGGGTGGAGTTGTGTTGACATGGTTATGTTCTCATTTAGTTAACGCATCTCAGAAAATTTTGGTATCTAATGAAATCTCTCATTTGCTCTCTACTGGAAGGGGTGCTCCTCAAGGATCATTTTTAAAGGCCATGTTATTTAACATCTATTTGTCTCTTTAAGTGGATTTTTATGGCTGATGGATATTTTGTTTAGAACCTATGGCAATGATATTTTATTATTTGTTCCATATTCATTGGAAGATGAAAACTAAGTTGGTAAATTTTGATGTAATTTCATCCTGGTTGCTGCTAAATGGGCTCAATTAAAGGAAGACCAAAGCTATTATGGTGACTAGCCCAAATTCTGATGTGATCCTATCCATCAATAGATTCTACCCTATCAAAGCATTGTCGGGTGCTGAAGATAGTTTGCACTAAAACAATATTTGGCAGCTGAGGATTTTCAGATAATGATGCAAAAGCTAATATTGACACATCTTGATTAATGTAACATTGTATATCTGGGTTTGCCTGATTGATATAAGTTCAAAACAAAAAGAGTCTCTGAGTAAAAAAGTATCAAAGAAGCTAAATAACCATGATACTCAGACATTAAATGATCATGTCTATGAGAAGTGCATCAACTGACCAAACAGGCTCACAGTGAAAATAAATATGAAGAAGCCTCAGTCCAGGGGGATGGAAACAACAATGTGGCAACCACTGAGAATCCGTAGCAACTTAACCCCAGATATCATTCATAGGCCTCAATGTGTTTTACAATTTTTTAAATGCATTTAAAAGAAAGAGATAACACAACTAAATTCACAGGGCCCTTCAGTCACACAAAGTTGCACTCCACTTCGAGTTGGATCTACGTTGACTCGAGTTTCGCCCACCAACTTTAATCAGGCTGCATCAAGACATGGTTACCAGATCCATTCAGGTTCCTGCGGGGATTCATTTTGGATGTTGATTGATTATAAGAACATAAAATATGCCATACTGGGTCAGATCAAGGTCCATCAAGTCCAATATGCTGTTTCCAATAGCAACCAACCCAGGTCACAAGTACCTGTTAGGTTCCCAAAAAGGTACACAGATTCCATGTTTTTATCCTGGAGTGGATTTCCCTGGTCATTTTTAATAGCGGTTTATGGACATTTCCTCCATAAACCTACATCCTTCTGCAGTGAATTCCAGAATTTAATTATGCGTTGAATGAAAAAAATATTTTCTCCTATTAATTTTAAATGAGCTATATTATAGCTTCATTGCATGTCCAATAGTCTTTCCACTTTTTATAGGAGTAAACAAATGCTCTACATTTACCCATTCCACTCCATTCATTATTTTGTAGAACTCTATTATATCTCCCCTCAGCTGTCTTTTTTCCACGTTGAAGAACCCTAACATTTTAAGCGTTTCCTCATAGGGATATCCTTCCATTCCCTTTACCATTGTGGTGGCTCTTTTGTGTATGATTTCTAATTCTGTTATTGTGGTGGCGAAGACAGCCAGGTCCCTATGGAGATAGAAAAAGTACAAGCAGTTTCCCCTAGTCAGAGGGAAAGGGAAAGAAATGGTCATTTTAAAAGTGCAGCTAACGCTGAAAAAAACCTGTCAAAAGTTGTTGTCCAAAAGCCACGCCCCAGCTCCATGGCAACTGAGGGTGGTAATGCAGGACAGCTGGGGGCGGGGTGGAAAGATACCGGCCAGTCCCACGCATATAAGCCCCAGAGAACAGGGAGAGATAGATTCCCAGGACAGCCAACACAAGCAAGACTGGAAGGACAGGCAAGTTTGCCAAGGCACGAGAGGAGGAGAGCTGACTCTGATTCAGAGGCGGAGTCTGAGAGGGAACCTCATTCTGAGCAAGAGTTTCACTCTTGCAGGAGGAAGAGACGAGAGGGCTAACTTAACCAGGAAACAGCATGGCCAGGGAAGTGGCAGTGAAGCATTGCTGAAGAAACTCCCAAAAGGTATTGCTGCTAAGGTTACTAGCCAAAGGTCTCAGGAAAAGTTCCCAGACAGCAAGTGGAGGGAAGGACATCCCCAAAGCCAGCTCCAGCAGTTTAACCAGCACCAGGGTTATAGGAAGCCTGCAGATGGTTCAAGAACCCAGGAAGGGCTGGTAAGGAAGCCTCTCAGTAAAGAAAGTTTGAATGTTTTAAAACTGGTAAAACGTATGCTAAAAGACCAGGAAGTAACCTGGGGAGAGAACAGTTCTGTGTACCGAGGGAAGGCTCGAGGGGAACAGCTGTTTTCTAACGATGTCACAGAACAATCGTGTTCAGAATGTGAGTCAATGGACATTGGGGAAAATGATCTTTTGAGTGAGCCTGAACAGGCTATGGAATGTGAGTTATCCCTGGTAGTGAAGTAAGAATGTTTGGAAATATAAGTTTGAAGAAAATTCCATTTCTGTGATATGCATGTTTCAAAGAGCAAAGAAGTTTTAATTAGTATGGCTGCTGCTTTAAATGAGACTTGCTAAGGAAGACGGCTTGAAGTCTCTGGATAACTGATTAAAACCCTTAAAGCTTTGAAACAAAGAAGAAAAGTTTGTTTGCTAGAATTTTGCTGCATTGAAGTTTCAATGAACATTTTGAGTTTAGTTAAAGCACTGTGAAGTGAAGCTTTTGTCTTTGGAGAAATGACATTTTGTTTTGCTGAAGTAAGCAAGAGCAATTCTTACCTTTAGTTTCTTGTGGATGTTTGTACACGTGATATACCAAGCTTCAATTGAAGTTCCCGCTATTAAGGGAGGCGAATAAAAATATTCCTGCGTTTGCTTTCAACTCTCGGCTCAGCACTTTATTACAACTACATTTGCTCAAAGTACTACAACTCCCAGAGGCCTTTGCCCTGGAGTTTATTGAAAGGAACATTCGCAACCCCTTTCCTCGTCAGGCAGCCGCCTAGGCGGGTGAAGGGCGCGACATTATATCCTTTTTAATATATGGCGACCAGAATGGCATATAATTTCCAAGGTGCGGTTGCAATACAAAGGAATTTAATATCATTAGTTTTATTCTCCATTTCTTTCCATATAATTCCTAGCACTGTATTCACTTTCTTGGCTGCCATTGCACACTCTGCAAAAGGTTTCAACATATCCATGATGGTGCCTAAATGCTTTTCCTGGGTGCTGGATCCTAACAGCAACCTTGCATCAGTAACCGTAGTTTGAGTCGTTCTTCCCTAAGTGCATAACTTTGCACTTGTCCACATTAAATTTCATCTGCCATGTGGATGTCCAGTCTTCCAATTTATCAATGTCCTCTTGCAATTTTTCACAATACTCTTGTGTTTTAACAACTTTAAATAATTTTGTGTCATCTGCAAATTTGATCACAACACTCGTCATTTCCCTTTCCAGGTCATTTATGAATATGTTAAAAAGCAGCTGTCTCAGCAGAGATCTCTGGGGTACTTCACTATTCACCGTTCTCCATTGAGAAAATTGATCATTTAGCCCTACTCTCTGCTTTCTATCTTTTAACCAGTTCCTGGTCCACAAAAGTACACTGCCTCCGATCCCATGAC
This sequence comes from Ichthyophis bannanicus, assembly GCA_033557465.1. Classification (NCBI taxonomy): domain Eukaryota; kingdom Metazoa; phylum Chordata; class Amphibia; order Gymnophiona; family Ichthyophiidae; genus Ichthyophis; species Ichthyophis bannanicus. Next base: position 828,578,817 of record CM066032.1, read on the forward strand.
TTTTTAATTTTGCCAAGAGTTTCCCATGAGGGACCTTGTCAAAGGCTTACTGAAATCCAGATACACTATATCAACCGGCTCATGTTTATCTATCTGTTTATTTACACCTTCAAAAATATGTAACATATTAGTAAGACAAGACTTTCCTTGGCTAAATCTATGTTGGCTTTCTCTCATTAGATCACTACAATTGATGCAGAATGGAATATTCGTATGAACTCTGATTTGCATAAAATGAATCATAGTTCTGCTTTTTAGGAAGACTTGGATTGGTTGTGAATAAAACAATGATTGTTATTTTAAGTGTTTCATGTGTTGTACATAAGATATTACATTCTAAATTTTCCACAGAGCTATCAACTTTGTTAAAACAATATAACTCTCTCGCAGTTTATGTTCAAGTCAACATATCTTTTAGATACTCTTGCTCTGTCATTAGTTTGAAAGGCTAGTGCAAGAGCAAGAGCATTTTCAATAAAGCGTAGTTACTCACCTGTAACAGGTGTTCTCCAAGGACAGCAGGAATCAGCCCTCACATATAAGTGATGTCAGCGTCGGCAGAGCCCTCGCGGAAGCTTCCCCCCAGCTTTCAAAGAAAGCCTTTGGGAGATGCCACCAGGTATGTGTGGTCCCCTTCCCGCCCAAGGGTGCCATCTTGCTCAGTTAGATGACATAGCTAAAATACGGCAAAAATAAAAGATGGTAAAGGAGCAACTCCAAGGGGAAGAGGGAGGGTTGTGAGGACTAATTCCTGCTATCCCTGGAGAACACCTGTTACAGGTGAGTAACTATGCTTTCTCCAGGAACAAGCAGGAAGTCAGTCCTCACATATGGGACTCCCCAGCTACAGGCCACCAAAAGCCCATAGCAAAAATAGGGGCTCCCTCATGAGGAGCCGCAAGCAGCAGCAATTTAGTCCGTGTACACAGACAAGTGTAAGACCCCTGTATCCAATGAACCAGCACTCTGGTAGCCTGAACACAGAAGGGTCGGAGGGTGGGAGTTGCCTAAACCCTGAAAAGGTTATGGAGCACAGCCTGGCTGAAGGCACTGTCCCATCAGGACTCTCTTTCAAGGCAGTAATGGCTGCGAAGGTATGGGCTGAAGAACAGGTGGCAGCCTGCAGATGTCCACCATCGGGACAGAGCGCAAGTTTACCACCGAGGCCACCATAGCCCTGACACGGTGCGCCGTGACGCGGCCTTCCAGCGGGAGCCTGGCCTGCTCATAAGCGAGGGAGATACAGTCCACCACCCATGTGGACAGCGTACACTTGGTCATTGCCTCCCCCAAACTACTGGGGTCAAAGGAGACAAAAAGCTGAGAAGCTTTGCGGTGGCCTTGAGTGTGTTAGATATAGAAGGACAAAGCCCTCTTAAAGTCCAAGGTGTGAAGGATTGTCTCCGCCCGACTGGAGTGAGGTCTTGGAAAGAAGGTAGGAAGCACCACTTCCTAGATGCGACACCACCTTCGGCAAGAATTTGGGGTGCGTGCGAAGCACCACTCTGTTCTTGTAGAACCTGGTATAGGGCGCCTCTACCACAAGGGCCTGGAGCTCGCTAACTCTGCGAGCGGAGGTAAGTGCGACCAGTAAAACCACCTTCCAAGAGTGGTAATGGAGGTGGCAAGTAGCCAGAGGTTTGAAGGCTGGGTGAGTGAGCTGCCCGAACACCATGTTGAGGTCCCATTCAGTTGCCGGAGGGCGAAATGGGGGCTTTGATAAGATCAGGCCCCGAAGAAAACAGGTCACCAATGACTGGACTGAGAGGGGCTTACCATCCACCAGATGGTGGTGCGCCACCAAGGCACTGAGATGCACCCAGACGAAGTTCGACTTGAGCCCAGACTGGGCGAGGTGGAGAAGGTACTGTAACACCAGAGCCACCGGACAGGAGAAAGGGTCAGCCCCATGATCAGCGCACCAAACAGAACATGCGCCATTTGAGGGTGTAAGCCTTCCTAGTAGAGGCCTTGTGAGAGGCCAGCAAGATGTCCTCCACTTCAACAAGGAGGTTTAAGGGGACCAGAGTCACCTTCTCAGCAGCCACGCTGTTAGCGACAGGGACTCCAGGTTGGGGTGCAAGAGAGAGCCCCCCTCCTGAGATAACAGTCCCATGGTAGTCCCCAAGGGGATGGCTGTGTCCACCGTCAACTGAAGAAGCAGTGTGACCACAGTTGTCTGGGCCATCAAGGGGCTATCAGGATGAGAAAGGCCCTGTCGCGGAGGGTCCTGAACAAGGTCTTAGAGATCAGCGGGGTAGGAGCGAAGGCGTACATGAGACCTCCCGACCATGAGATCAGGAACGCATCTGCTGCCACCCTGGAGGGTTGGGCCTGCCGGGAGCAAAAGCGGGGCAACTGAAAGTTGTCCGGGCTGGTGAACAGGTCCATCATGGGGTTTCCCCAGAGCCAGAAGAGCCGAATGGTTACCTTGGAGTCCAGCTGCCACTTGTGCGGCTGGAGAACTCATCTGAGCATGTCAGCCAGCTGATTGTCCTGGCCGGGCAGGTACACTGCCCGCAGGAGGATATCCTGTCAGACTGCGTACAAGCAGAGGGCTAGAGCCTCCTGACAAAGGGTACGAGACCCCGTGCCCCAATTGTTTGTTCACACAGAACATCACCACCTGGTTGTCTGTCTGGACCAGAACCGGCTGGTGACAGAAGACTCTCAGGGCTAGATATATGGCTTGGAGCTCCAGGAGGTTGATCTGCTGGGTACTCTCATCTGGAGACCAGCTGTCCTGGGTGCGGAGATCTCCACAGTGGGCTCCCCAGCTGAGCAAGAAGGCATCCATGGTGAGGACCCTTGAGGGGCTTGGGGCCTGAAAAGGCATGCCCATCTTGAGATGCTGCGATGACTGCCACCAGACCAGGGGAGTCTGCCAATTGGCGGGTCACAGAAACTCTGTCTCGGAGGCGGCCTGTGGCCTGAAACCACTGGTCCTGGAGACACCACTGCGCTGCCCTCATGTGGCAGCAAGCTTCTGGGGTGATATGGACCGTGGAGGCCATGTGCCAGAGGAGGCGCAGGAGAAGCTAGGAGGGCACTGAGGGATGGTACTGTATGTCCCGAGCTAAAGACGAGATGATCGGCTCAGTCCCTGGGCAAGGAAGCCTTCAAGTGGAGGGTGTCGAACTTTGCTCCAATGAACTCCAGACACTGTGTCGGGAGGAGGTGAGACTTGGAGAAGTTTATGGCAAAGCCCAAGTGTTGCAGAATCTGGATGGTGCATGCGGTGGCCTGCTGCAACTCTAAGGCTGTGCCTCCCTTTATGAGCCAGTTGTGCAGGTAGAGAAAGTGTAGTTACTCACCTATAACAGGTGATCTTTGGGAACAGCAGGAATTTAGTCTTCACATATGGGTATCGTCGGTACCGACGGAGCCTGCGCAGGAATGCTCCCCAACGTCCAATAGGAAAGCTTTTGGGAGCATACCACAGCACCTGCGTGCTGCCTTCCCGTCATTCCAACTCTCCCTCTTCAGTTGAGTTTATAGCTGAGACAAAGGAGAGAAGGAGAGAGAGAGCGAGAGAGAGAGACAACTCCTAGAGGAGGTGGGTGGGTTGTGAAGACTAAATTCCTGCTGTTCCCGGAGATCACCTGTTACAGGTGAGTAACTACGCTATCTCCAGGAACAAGCAGAAATATAGTCTTCACATATGGGGACTCCCCAGCTGAAAGATGCCAGGGAGGTGGCCCCAGGAAGCTGCAAACCCATGGTCATGCTTCCTCCCATGGATCTCTGGCATCTCACCTGGGAAGGTGGGTAGGAGTTGTACTAAGTCTGAAAGAGATGCTGAAGAACAGCCTGGCCAAACAAGGCATCCCGACGGGAGTCCTTGTCTAAAAATTAGTGGGCTGTAAAAGTATGCACTGAAGCCCAAGTGGCTGCTCTACGGATGTCGTCGATAGACACAGAATGAAGGTTAGCCATAGAGGCTGCCATGGATCTCACATTGTGAGTTGTGACATGGCCCTCGAGAGGAAGTCCCTTACTCTCATAAGCGAAGCACTGTGCAATCCATCTAGAGAGAGTTCTTTTGGAGACTGGAAGTCCCAAATGACTAGAAGTCCCAAATGACTAGAATCAAAAGCAACAAAAAGCTGAGAAGATTTTCTATGCTGCTGTGTTCTTTGCAGATAAAAAGCTAAGGCTCTTTTACAGTATAAGGTATGAAGGTTCCTTTCTGCATTAGAGGCATGAGGCCTCGGAAAGAATATAGGAAGGTAAACCGCTTGGTTTAAATGAAAAGGCGAGACTACCTTTGGCATAATGTGAGGATGAGTCCTAAGAACAACCTTATCAAGGTGAAATCTTGCATAAGGAGGATCAGCCACTAAGGCCTGTAACTCACTAATGTGTCATGCAGAAGTGATTGCAACTAGGAAGATGACCTTCCAAGAAAGAACTTTAGAGTTGTAGTGGCTAAAGGCTCAAAAGCCAGTTTCATGAGCTGTCCAAGAACAAGATTCAAATCCCATGCCACCGGTGCTGGTCTAATAGGAGGCTTTGTTAAGAGTAGACCTCTCATAAATCTTGCTATGAGTGGATGAGAGGAAATAGGTTGTCCATTTAGAGGCTTGTAAGAAGCTGCAATAGCACTAAGATGGACTCTTACTGAATTAGTCTTAAGATCCGAATTTGATAAATGGAGGAGATACTCCAGTAGTGATTCCAAAGGTATCGAAAGAGGGTTAAGTCCCTTTTGAGAGTACCATATAGTGAAACGTTTCCACTTGAAGGCGTAGGACCACCTTGTGGAGGGCTTTCTGGAAGCCTAAAGGGTATCCTTTAGCTGTTGAGAAAGGTTGAGATCCTGAAGTTCTACGCTTTCAGCAACCAGGCCCTGAGATGCAGGGACTGGGGATTCGGGTGCCATAGCATCCCGTTCTCCTGGGAGAGAAGATCTGGAGCATATCCCAACTCCAGAGGTATGGCTTGAGAGAGACATAGAAACAGAGGATACCACGTTTGCCGTGGCCAACGTGGAGCTATGAGTATCATAAGAACTCTGCCTCTCTGAAGCTTGAACAGTGTTTTGGGAATGAGGGGAAAGGCATAGAGGAAGTCTTGACCCCAGTGAAGGAGGAAAGCATCCCTTGCCTGACAGTTTTGAGCCGGAATTCTGGAACAGAACCGGGAAGTTTGGCATTCTGTAGACTTGCAAGGAGGTCTATGTCTGGGGTTCCTCAAATTTGAAATACTCGGCAAGCTGGTCCGAGTGGAGAGACCATTCGTGTGGCAGCAGTACTCGGCTGAGTCTTTCTGCCCAAAGGTTTTGAATGCCTGGAAGGTATACCACTAGGAGATGGATTTGATGCTCTCTGGCGAGGGCCCATAGTCGTAAAGCTTCGTTGCATAATGACAGAGAGCCCGTTACGCCCTGCTTGTTCATGTAGAACAGGGCTTCTTGATTGTCGGTCTGGACCAGGACTGTCTTTGTAGCTGAGCTGGGCTTGGAATACTCGAAGAGCATGGAAGATTGCTCTGAGTTCCAGGAGGTTTATGTGAAGACAAGCCTCCTGTGGGGGTCCAGAGACCTTGGGTGGAGAGATCATGCAAATGGGCCCCCCTATCTCAACTGGGACGCATCTGTTGTTAGAGTGGCCTGGAATAGAGGCTGCTGGAAAGGAGAGCCTATGAGAAGGTTTTCCAGTGATTGCCACCAATGGAGGAATGAAATAGGACGTGTGGAGTTTCTGATTTTGTCTGACAGGTGACCTGAGGCCTGTGTCCACTGAGAAGATAGGGTCCACTGGGCTGCTCGCATGTGAAGGCGAGCATAGGGAACCACATGGACAGTGGATGCCATATGTCCCAGAAGCTGAAGCATTTCCCGAGCAGTTAGGGAGGCCTTTACCGCTGCTTGGGAAGCCAGCTGCACTATACGAAGACAGCGGGGCTGTGGAAGGAAAGCCCTTGACTGTCTGGTATCTAGGCAGAGCTCCTATGAATTCTAGGGACTGAGAAGGAGCGAGATGAGATTTTGGGAGGTTTATGACCAATCCCAAGTAGCGGAGGATTCGCATTGTGCGAGAAAGAGCGAAGCTGGCTTCTGGAGCAGTGGGTGCTCCCATGAGACAGTCGTCCAAGTAAGGGAAGACAAATATCCCCAGAGTTCGCAGGAATGCAGCTACTACTGCCATGCATTTTGTGAAAACTCTTGGGGCAGAAGCCAGACCGAAGAGAAGAGCCCTGGAAAAGGAATCAAAGGAATTTCCTGTGATCTGGATGGATGAGAATATGCGTATATGCATCCTTTAGATCTAGAGAACATAGCGAATCCTGACTCTGAAGGTATGGCAGAAGTGTTCTGAGAGAGATCATCTTGAATTTTTCTCGGAACAGATATTTGTTCAATTCTCTGAGGTCCAGTATGGGTCAGTGTCCTCCTGTTTTCTTTGGGATGAGAAAATAGGTGGAGTAGAACCCTGTACCCCGTTGAGGTATGGGTACCTCTTCTATTGCTCCTTGAGCAAGAAGTGCTGTGACCTCCTGACCCAAAAGATTGGTGACAGTGGTCTGAGAATTGAACTGTCTTATGATTGGAGGGGGCATGCTGTGAAAATGAAGTCTGTACCCTTCTCGTACAATGGACAGAGTCCAATTTTCTGATGTTATTTGATGCCATCTGCTGGCAAAATGGCATAACCTGCCGGGGATGGTGGAGAGTTCTGGACCCTGCAGGGGCAGGAAGACTAAGTTCTCTAGGAAAGAGTCAAAGCCCCTGAGGAGGCTGAGCCTGCTGAGCTGGCTGAGATCTTGGGATGTTTGGCTTCTTCTGTTGTCTAGTTTGTTGTTGTCCCTCTTGGGAAACATGAACTGGACAATGACCCTGATGGGTGTAAGAAGGATAAAACCTATTTTTCTTGTTGAAAAAGGCTTTTTTATTAGATCTTTTCTTTGCTGGATTGGCTGTAGACTTTGACAGTCTGTCCAAAGTGATATTGTCAGAATCAATTTCATTAGCCTTTTCTTGCCAATTCTTGCCAAAGAGATTTTCTCCTGTGCAAGGAATGTTTCTCAGTTTATCTTGTACCCATATCTCCAAGTCTGATGCCTGAAGCCAGGCAATATGACGTGCACCGATGGAGATACCAGAAGCTCTGCTGATACATTCAAAGCCATCAAAGGCTGCACAGTTTACAAACTTGGAAACATCCTGGGCATGTCTGACCAGAGTAAGAAAATCCTCTCTTTTATCATCAGAAAGAAGAGGGCTCATAAGTTCCAAGTCTCCTGTAACCTCTTTAAGTAACATCCCCATGTAGAGGATGCATGAGCTGAAGAGGGAGAGTTGGAATGGCAGGAAGGCAGCACGCAGGCGCTGTGGGATGCTCCCAAAAGCTTTCCTATTGGACGCTGGGGAGCGTTCCCACGCAGGCTCCGTCGGTACCAATGATACCCATATGTGAAGACTACATTCCTGCTTGTTCCTGGAGATAGACAAAGACCCCCTGGAGCCAGAGGAAGGCGGCTACGACTGTCAGGCATTTTGTGAAGATACTTGGGGATGAGGCGAGGCCGAAGGGGAGCGCAATGTACTGAAAATGTCTGCCCCACACTACAAACCGCATGTACTGTCTGTGGTTGGGGTGGATGAGGATGTGGGTATAAGCATCCTTGAGGTTTAAGGAGCATAGCCAGTCTCCCTGCTGGAGTTATGGCAGCAATGTTCCAAGGGAGAGCATCTTTAACTTCTCCCTCAAAAGGAATTTGTTGAGGTTGCGCAGGTCAAGGATGAGCCTTTGGCACGAGGAAGTATCTGGAGTAGAACCCCTTGCCCTTGAGGTGGTGGGGCACCGGTTGCACCGCTCTGTCCTCGAGAAGACCTGCCAACTCCTTCAGAAGAAGGTTCCGGTGGAGGGGAGACCTGAGGGGCTCTCCCAGGAAAAAAGGGGGAGGTGTCTGAGTCAGGTGGAGGAGATAACCCTCCCTGACTATTCTTAGTGCTCAGGAATCATGGTCACCCACCTCTGGGCATAGAGGGTCAGTCGTCCCCCTGTAGGCTGCTGATCCCCTTGGGGTAGAGAAGCTATGCTCAAGGGGTCAAAAACTTCCCCCTGGCTGGGTCGGAGCTGGTGCCTGTGGTTTTGGAGCCTTCTGCTTACGTGGGCTGTGCCCATGTCACTTGGCCTGCTGACCCTGTTAGGGAGCTGGGGAGGCCTGATAAGGTGGGTAATTTCTGTAAGCAACTCCTTTCCTCGGGTAGAAGGCTTATTGCCCGAGCCCTTCCATCAGGGAGGGGCAGCAGTCTTTTTAGAGAGCCTGGTCCTCATCATGAATTCAGTCTCTAGCTCGGCAGCCTTGTCGGTCATGGGTTTGCCAAAGAGGCTCTCTCTCCTTGACAGGGGACATCGGCCAGTTTGTCCTGAAATCACTGCTTGAGGTCGGATGACTGTAGCCAAGCCTGGCGGCATGCATCGATGCCAGCCGCCACTACTCAAGCCGCCAATTCAAACTCGTCATGGGCCACCCGAGACATGAATTTGGAGCATTCTCGGACTTTCACCAGGTTCTTGAACCACTGCAAAGATTCCTCGGAGAGACCAGCTGAGAACCCGGCAAGTTCCTTCGCCAGGTCTCTCGGGTACATGCCCATGTACAACTGGTAAAGCCTGGATGTGGCTGATGAGCATAGAGCCCTGGTAGCACTTCCTGCCGAGGGCATCCAGGGTGCTGGTCTCCCTGCCGGGGGGCACCGAGGAGTGCATCTTCTGACTTTTCAGCCTATGCATGGCCAACTCCACCACCATGGACATATGTGGCTGTTGTGACTTCTGGAAGCCCGGGCTCCAGCAGTCTCGATACACTGAGTCGAGTCGTTTGCTAAGCACCGGCACCGAAGCCGGTGTCTCCCACATTCGGAGCTTCAGCTGTTTCCAGATGTGAGGAATGGGCACTGTGAGCGATTCCCGCAGAGGGGCCTCATACTGCAAGATTTCCAGTTCATCCGCCCAAGGATCCTCCTCCAACTCGGTCGGGAATGCTAGGGCCTTAGACATGACCTTGACAAAATCAAGGAAGCCCATATCTTCACATGGAGACCTCCGTCGAGGCTTCGAGACAGGAGAGTGAGATGGGATGTTGTGGTGGCGACGGCTATCGGGGGACTCCACATTTTCCATCTCCCACTCAGAGTAGTCCATCAAGGATTCGTAGGAGGGCTGCTCCGTGGGCTTTGGTGCTCCCGATGCCCTGCGGCCGGTGCCCGGCAGACTTGCCAGGGATGACCACGGTCCCATCAAGTGGGACTCAGAACGCGACCTCGGCAGAGGATCGGCTCGGCCTCCAGGGACATCGAGGGCCCGGTGGTCGGAGCGGATGAACCGGTCATGCCAGACAACAGCGCCCTTTGCTGGTCCATGAAGGTAGACAAACTGCACTCCAGGGTCGCCATTTTGGACTCCAGGCCAGAAGGCTCCATAGCCTTTGGTACAGGCACTGAGGGACTCGGGTCTGATACTGGGGAATCCTTGATGAGGATAGTGTCTGGGGACCGAGGCCAGTCTGCAGTCAGATCCTTCCGGGGGACCTTCGCAGGCCGCTCCTTCTCAGACTCCTTGGACGAACATCTTGGACTGCGGGACTGGGCCCGGGGAACCCCTGGCTGGTCGGAGGGAGACCCCCTTTCTGAGGACCCATTACGAGACTCGGATTCAGAGGATTCCGCCCGAGATGTCGGGGCCTCAGACGAGGCCCTGGCCTTCGGAGGCACCGGGGACTCGGGGAAAAACTTATTGTGCTGCTGCTGGCGGCTCCTGAGGGCCTCTCTGTACATCCTCTTGCAGAGACCTCAGGCTGCCGAGTCGTGATCTGGCCCCAGGCAGCGGAGACAGCAGTCATATGTGTCGGTCAAAGACATAATTTTAGAGCACCAATCACACTTCTTGAAGCCACTGGTAGCCATGGGTAAAAAAGTACTTCTGCGAGGTTGAAGACTCTCCGGGCTGTCAGCAGAAGAAAAAAGGTGCGAAGATGCCAAGAAAAGAAAAGAACAAAAATTACAAAAAACAGACCGAACTCGACGCCAAGGCAACAAGGTCGGCAGGCAGGAAGAGTACCAGTGCGATACCGGAAGCGAGTATGAAACTCAGAGAGAAAAAAATCAACTTTTTCCAGGGACAAGGCAGACAAGCGTCTGAAGGGCACCACGGAAAAAAGGAGACTGAGCAAGATGGTACCCTTGGACGGGAAGGGGACCATGCATGCCTGGTAGCATCTCCCAAAGGCTTTCTTTGAAAGCTGGGGGGATGCTTCTGCAAGGGCTCCGTCGGCGCCGACGTCACCCATATGTGAAGACTGACTTCCTGCTAGTTCCTGGAGAATTGCTCCTATTAGCTGGAATATGATTCCACTGTTCATTCAACAACAAAATTACCATCTGAAATTTCAAAAGTTCTTAAAAAGCTATCTTTTCTGGGGAGGAAGAAATGTCACCTGAGCTGATGGTGGCTTAGTGCTTCAGCTCTGATGACCTGCGCAGTAAAAGCACTCCTTTTAGGTGTTAGTTGCGGGCAACAGAGATCTTCCACAGTGGAAAGCAATACCTAAGGCCCTATTGGCAGCAAGAGGAAAAATTTGGATATTAAGGATAAGCCTCAGGCTTTGCAGTGACTGGTGAGCAAGGTGGGCCCCCATGTGGAGTCCCCATCAAGTATGGCGCCAGCAGATGTGAACTCTGATACAGACTACAGAGGTGAACCTGGCTCTGCTTTGGTAGATGCGACTTCAATTAAATGAGAATTTTGACGGGAGTTTGAGGAGTTGGCTGTGGAGTTCCGTACGATGCACGAGGATGTAATAAATAAAATGGAGGTCCTGCATGGTGACATAAAAGAACTGGGAGAATGGATGGAGAAGACTGAAACGACACTTGGGAAGCATGTGGAGACATTTAATGACTTGTTGTACACAACAAAACGGCAAAAGCAGCAGGTGGCAGAGGTGACTTGAGATGAAAATGTGGAGGCAATAGTTCAAACTATTTGTGCAGAGCTATTAAAAGGGGAAGACCCCGGCCTGCAGGCAGGGCTTTGGACACCGAATATGCGCACTGTGCCTTGGGAAACTGCCAGGAAACAAACCCCGAGATGTTGATGCACACTTCTTGAAGTTTCAAAATGCTGCCTTCGGGAATGCACAAATATCCCTCTAACAGTATCTTTCTACATTCACGCTTTCTCGCAGGTGGGAGATGAAGCTGGTGATTGAAGTACTGGCTAAGGAAACATATGGTACTTGTGATCTTTTCCCTTCTAGATGAACTCTGAGGTAGAAGGGAAGAAGCATTCAACCAAGGAAGTCTCGGAGGCCTGGTGAGTGCTATGATTGGCAGGACCGGTAAAAGAGGACAGTATGTCGCAAGTAACAAATTCACAGAAGATCACACTGAACAAGTGGAAGAAGATTGGAGGCAAGCTCTAGTAGGGTTGCTATGATGGAAACTGAGAGATGATGGATGATGATGATGATGTAGAGAGAGTATCATATCAGCAGCACTGTTTGTCAGGGTTTTTTGAACTCTGGGAAATCAAGAGAAGGAATGTAACCCTGTTAGGGGATTGAGGGACAGTATGTACTGCAGAAGGAGTGCTGAGTGTATGATGACGGTCTTTGCTGGACTACCTTTGGTATGCAAGTGTGGTTGGGACATGGACTCAATTTCAATATTGCTTATTTTAATTGAGTGCTTTTCTTGAAATACGCTGTTTGTTATGGGGCTTATCTAAAGTTTTATATTTTGCTGGGGAAGGGAAGAAAGGTTGGGTGGGACAAGGTCCTGAGCTGGTTGGTGGGGTGATGAGGTTGCTTCAGTGGGTCCACAGGTTGGGCAAATCGAACAAGGGCATGGGGGGGGGGGGGAATATGGGAGATAGGAAGGGGGATGTAGTGGAGCAGACGGTAACGAGAGTGGGGGGGGGGAGGGAGGAATGGAGTGGTATGGTGAAAGGGAATCTCTCAATCTTGTTGGGGAGAATGTGTCTTGAAAGCAAGCATGAGTGGAGATGTGCATGGATGGGATGGGGTGGGTGTTTAGGTTTATTAAAATTTGATATGCCACCCTTCAAACAAGGGTGAGGCTTGGCTCCAATGCTCAAGGTGGTTATCCTAAATGTTAAGGGCTTAAATGCACCAAAGAAGCAGACAATATGGAATTTACCATTAACGAATATTATTTAATGCAGATCCCATGTTATTTAATGGGACCTAGTTACTAATAATGCATAATAACGGTGAATTAAACTGTGTTAACATTGGTGCACCTTAGTAACTAGACTCCTAAATGTGAATTTTACATTAAAGATATATATCAGAAATCCATTTCATAAAAGCAGTGACAAATTCCATGGCAGCACTCTGTTATCAGTAATGCAGTCCTTTGGTTATTCAAAGCAATAAATTTATGGTCTTGTGATTCATAACTAACTTGAAAATGTTACTATATAACAATAAAAGATAAGAAAAAGGGACATAGTGCACCAAGCAAATTTACTTGATGCAACAGAAACTGAGGTAAGCCGTAAAACAGCTAATGTAAACAAAAATGATGGAAAAAACTCTCAAATTAACCTTTTTCCTGGCACTACCACAAAAACACTATTAATTTCTTAACAGTGTTCTTTTTCTTATTACATGTAATGACTGCAAGACGTAAGTACAGTGTCAATAGATTCAGATTTTGTCTTTGTAGTTTTTTTTATCTATGTTCCTATACAGGAACATTGCCAAGAACTTGTACGTTCAACCCATGCAAGAGAACATCCTACTAGAACGCAAAAACAACAGATAAATCAAGCAGATACTAGTGACTAATGCTACAGTATGCATGTCTGTCACTTGTGGTAGTCCACAAAGAAAGTTTTGCCCTTATCGGAGTGAAGCCGGACCTTGCAGACCCTGCACATGACCGTAGTGTTCTTCGAACACATGCGACAGCGTCCCTGCGTGCAGTTGATGCATTCATGAAGTAACTCCTGTGCCTGCCGGACATCTTTTGGTAAGTTGGCTACGTGATTTGATCTGATTGAATGTTCCTGAATGGCAGTGCCCTTCAAGAGACACAAGGTGATGTCACGCCTGAATGTCAGATGATCCATGTCACTTCCATGAAGGTGACAGTGTATTTTCCAAGCAGCCACGACAGATACATTGAGGACGTTTGTGAATAGTGGCCACCACCATTTCTTTCCACGCACAGATGGCCTGTAGCTTTCTAAGAGCCTGTCCATGAGATCCACTCCACCCATTTCTTCATTACCGCACTTCACCACAAAGGGTTGAGACACAGCAACATCTGATGTAGACTTGACTCAACGACGTGCGGTTTGAAGTGGGTCATGTGTGAGATTGTTGCTGGCAATGCAGACAACAGAATTGTCATGCCACTTTGCTACATAGACTGACCCATCACATCGGTAATCATAGTCTCCTCGTTGGCCACTCTTCATGTCCTTTGTACTTCAAAGTTCTTTGTGTGCTCCGCCAGTTCTCAGTTCTCGAATGGTTCCTGTAGCTGCAACATTTCTCTCTGTGAGTGACTTGATCAGTGCGTAACTTGTAAAAAAATTATCGAAGGACAGGTGGTGACGAATTACATCTGAATGCTTTTCAATAACATCAACCATATGGTTTATGACCCTGGAGCCCAGAGGTTCCATCAAATGCGTAGAACATTCTTGTCCGGTGTACAGCTTAATGTTGTAAGGGTAGCCGTCGATGCCACACATACACCACCACTTAAACCCAAATCTAATTGGTTTTCCTCTTATAAACATTTTCATGCTGTGGCGGCCAAAGTACGGAGTCATAGACTCGTCAATACTCAAGTCATGGTGGAAAAACCCAAACTGCACCAAATTCGCATTAACGGCAGTAATAAGTGGAGCAATCTTAGCTGTCTTGTCGCCTGCTTTGAGTTCAGCATTGTCAGCCAAGTGAAAGTATTTTTTGATGGTCTTATACCTCTTGCTGCTCATGGCCTCACGGACAATAGGCACGCCTAGATCTTGCTGACTGCTCCAGTAGTCTGACTCCTGTGGCAGGACGTGATAGCCAGACAACAGCAGGATTCCCAGAAAGCAACAAATTTCATCCACTGTGACTTGAAACTGACTGTTGTTCTTATCTCGGTTAGTGTAAAGGTTGCTTTGCGTTACAATTTCCGTCAGCAGTTTGTCATCGAATATAAGGCTCCATATGGAAAACGGAGAAAGTGACAACAAAACAAGAAAACTGTCAGGTAAATGACTTGGCACCAGCGATGAAATTACCTTAGTGAACCTTGTTGACTTTTTCCACTGAATTGCCTGTTTCTGCTTCAGATTCTTAACACTTTTTTGCTGGAGGGCTGCTTTCAGCGACACTACCTGGATAAGAGCCAACATATATAATTTGGAATGTTCAAGTACATGCTCGAAAGTTATACTTGTATTTAGCTGCAAGCACTTGAATGGGTATGTTATACGTTCAGCAACTGAATCTTGCCATTGAATGTTTAACTTTTTTTTTACTACCCTCGCCCCACCCCATCCCATCCCAGGCCTCTTTTTCAGATGTGAGGGCTCATTTTAGAAAAGACGTGGAAATCAGAATTGAGACAGTGAGGTCGCAACATTTACAATTCTGATGCTACAGTATTATAGAAAAGGTTCTGCTAAATGTGGAGCCTTTTTCTAAAATACAAATAAGAGGGTGGAGCAGTACATGTGTATGTGATGATACGTGGAGTTGGAGCAGCCATTTTTCAAATCTACACATGGGAAAAATTCAATGGGGAAAACTTGGCAACTTCCACATTTAGGTATTGGTACTAAGATGGTATTCCACAACTTTCAAGTTGCTGGCATTCAGGGCCTTAACAAGGGCTATGCGAGTGATGCAGCCGCACAGGAAAAAAGCACAGAACGACCGCCGATATCATCACTGGGTTTCCAGGAAGCTCAAAAAGAGCGAGTTACTGAATGTGGCTGAGTGGAGGGGGGTATCAGATTTGTTAGTTGCACAAGGCGCATCTCTAGCTTGGTACGGCCTGCTGGCACTTGCACATATATGACAGCCATTCTGCAAACCTGCATGTATAAAAGCCATTAATTAACAGATGCTACAATCTTTAACTTTAATTTGGAGGGGAAAATAAACAACAGGGGATTAAGAAGTATAACCCCCTAATCCCTCCTGTAAGGGACTGACCAAAACAAGCACTTTTTGAAAACAAATGTAACAGGGAGTAGATGTAAATCCTGACATGAACAATTGTGGCCATACACATGTATTCCTTATCTGAAAGGGGAATACATATGTAGATATTTGAACCACCCAGGCCATTTCCTAATCACAACCCTTTGCAACTTCTACATAGTAAGGACATCTATGTGTAAATTTAGCCCATTCTAAAATTAGCATTTGCAAATGGATGCCATTTCTATGTGTAAAGACCAGATTTTACATGTGGAAATCATAAATAAGCCTTCTAAAATGAACTCTGTAACTCTGGCCATTTTGCAAATAAAATGGCCAAAGTTATATGCTGATCCTCTAGCAATTTTCTGAAAGAACAATGCACCTGGCTCTGCCACAGACTATGTAAAGTGCTTTTAAATATTGGCCTCAACGCTTTTGCTGAACATTTCTTGATTTTCAAATGTTTCTTTAAAATATTTCTTCAAATAGCGTCTATATCATTTTTTCTTTTCCAAATTAGTTTTTTTTTATTCTATCTAACCCAAAGTTAGTTACAGAGAATTTTACATAAGGGCTCAAGAATGTCTAATCAGTCTGTCTAGGGGCAAACATTTAACAGAATGGGATAGATTTGGCATGGAGGAAAAATGCTGGTGAAAAAACACATTGAGTTTGAAAACAGGCCCAATCAGACTGGGGTTTCCAGAAAATAAGGTTCCTAAGGAACATGGCTCATGAAATTCTTTCCAACACCTCTGTGTGTATACATATGCATGTGTCCTTGACTTTGAGAAGAGAGGAGAATGGTACTGAATGGCGCAGTACCCAAAAATTTTGTTAGTTTGAATGGAATAATTTATTTATTTAAAAACATTTACTATACCGATATAATAAAATTAAGTGGGTGTGGTGGACATAAGAATTAAAAAGCAGCAGGCAACGGAAGGAACAAATGGAAGGAGTTGACAAGCTCGCTGCAGAAAACAAAAACAAAGGCCAAGCATTACTTCAAAAAACCCTGGTTAAGTGGAAACGGAAGGTGTCTATGGTGAAATTAGACCTTACCTGATAATTTTCTTTCCTTGAGTCCCTCTAATCCAGTCCAGATGCATGGGTTATGCACTCCTACCAGCAGATGGAGACTGAGAACAAACTGGTTTGATGATGTCACCCCATAAGAATCCTGTGCAATCCTCCTCTGACCAGTATTTCTATAACAAAGCAGACTCCAGAAGAAATGATTATTAGGTATACTTTCACTACCGAATAACTACTCTAGATCGGAAATGAATCCAGAACAGAGTATATAAACCATTGCTTCTCATCTTTAAGACCTAAATATGGTCCCCAGACAATTCATCATCTTACGAACTGCTGGCCACGTTGAACAAACGTGCTGTAGAATCACCATCACAGCCTGGCAACACCGAATTAGCAGAGTGCACACTGCAAAGGTGGCCATGCATGAGAAAAATATATATGGCAGGCGTGTGTGCATACCCAACTGAAGCCGGGCAAGAACCAGAAAATTTAGGGTGGGTTTTGGACGCGACTGGAGGGACTCAAGGAAAGTGTAGATACTCACCTGTAGCAGGTGTTCTCATGTATCGGTGACGTCACTGACATAGCCCCACACAGAACACTCCCCAGCTTCCAATGGAAGCGTTTGGGAAGTACATCGCACATGTGCGCCTGCCTTCCCACCTGCCATGGTGCCATCTTTTCCAGTCAATTAACATAGCAGAAGCCAAAAGCAACTCACCGGGCAGATGGGAGGGTTGTGAGAACTTATTCCTGCTGTTCACAGAGAACACCTGCTACAGGTGAGTAACTACGTTTTCTCTGTGAACAGACAGGAAATAAGTCCTCATGTATGGGACTCCCAAGCTATATGCTACCAGAACCTGAGGAGAACAACAGCCCTACAGGGGCACTGAACTGGAGCAACCAGAAAGAACAGAAAGGTAGCCCCACCGAGGGACTCACCTGATTCAGTATCCTCAGCAATATTGACCTGAGGGGTTTTGCAAGTAGCCTGGATGGACAGAAGGGCTGATGGACAGGAGCTGACACTAAAACCCAAAGATGTGCCGGAGCATGGCCTGGCCAAAATTGTTGTCCCCATCCCCATCCAAACAGTAATGGGCTCCAAAGGTTTGGACCAAAGACCATGTAGCATCCTTGCAGATTTCCTCTGTGGAGACAGAGCAGAGCTTGGCCACCAATGCAGCCAACGCATGGACACTGCGAGCTGCGACATGACCTTCAAGGTTCAATCCAGCCTGGGAATACATGTGAGCAATGCAATCCACTAGCCAGAGGGATAAGTGTGCGCTTCGAGAACGTGATGGCCAACCTAGTGGGATCAAAGAAAATGGACAGCTGGGTGGACTGGTGGTGTGCCTTCACGAGTTCCAGGTAGAAGGCTAGAGCTTGCTTACAGTCCAAGGTATGCAACACCGCCTCACCCCAGTTGGCATGAGGCCGGTGGAAGTCAGCAAGACTATCGACTGGTTGAAGTGAAACGCCAAGAACACCTTCGGCAGAAAGCAGGGGTGTGTGCGGACCACCACCCTTGTTCTGGTGAAATCTGGTGTACAGAGGGTGAGCGACCAGAGCTTGAAGCTCGCTGATGGATCGTGCTGACATCATAGCCACCAGGAAAAGGAACTTCCAAGTCAGGAATTCCAGAGGGCACAAGTTCAGTGACTTGAATGGGGGCCACATTAGCTGGGTGAGTACCAAGTTGAAATCCCAAGTGACTATTGGGGGCTTGAGCGGGAGCTTCCAGAGAAGCAGGCCCCTCATGAATCGGGCCACAAGAGGCTGGACCCAGATGGGCTTCCCTCCGGAGCCGTGATGGTACGCCCCTATTGCGCTGCGGTGAACCTGCACAGAGATGGACTTCAGGCTGGAGTCGGAGAACTGTAGGAGGTACTCCAGCAGGTTTTCCACAGCACAGGAGAAGGGGTCCAGCACCCTACCTGTGCACCAGGAGGCAAACCGCCACCTGACTGCACAGGCCTTATGCGTCAAATCTTTGAAGGACGCCAGCAGGATGTTGGTAACGCCCTCAGGAAGATTAAGCTCAGCGGGAACTACCCTCTCAGCATTCACACCATGAGGGCCGGTGAGCGAACACTAGGGTGCAGCAAGGTTCCAATCTCATGCAAGATGAGGTCTGGGGCGGAACCCAGGAGAAGAGGATCCCTCTGCGAGAGCTGCAGCAGTAGTGAGAACCAGGCTGCCAAGGCCAGTAAGGGATGATGAGAACCATGGTCTCCCTCTCAGCCTGAAGCTTCAGGAGGGTTTTCGCCATAACTGGTATCAGGGGGTATGCTACTACTATTACTGAGCATTTCTATAGCACTAAAAGACGTACGCAGCGCTGCACAAACACATGTAAAAGACGGTCTCTACTTATCAGAGCTTACAATCTAATCAAGACAGACAACACAGTAGCTGTACACATGGGATACATTCTAGGGGGAATAGTAAGAAAACACAAAGGAGACCAGGTGAGTCAAGTTCTGAAAGGTGCAGCGAAGAGGTGAGTTTTCAGCCTGGATTTGACAAGGGCCAGAGAAGGCGCCTGATGTACAGACTCAGAAAGTTTGTTCCAGACATAAAGAGCAGCAAGGTGAAAGGAGCCAAGTCTGGAGTTAGCAATAGAAGAGGACACAGATAGAAGCAATTTGTCATTAAAGTGGAGATCCCGAGGAGGGGTGTAGGGACAAGTTTCATTCCCTGTTCAATGTAATGACCAGACATTTTGTATATTGTCAGATGTTGTTGTTCTTTGTAAACCACGCTGATCATAAATAGTGCGGTATATAAGAATTGTAAATAAATAAATAAAATAAATGGGAAGAGACAAGTGCACCGGATATATAGAGAGAAAAGAAGCGGACCCTAGAAGATCCTTGGGGTACACCATCTGAGAGCGGGATAGTAGTAGAGGAGGATCCACCAGAACAAACACTGAATGAGCAATGGGAAAGATAAGAAGAAACATAGAAACACAGAAAAATGATGACAGAAAAAGACCACATAGCCTAACAGTCCCCATTTTCCTTTAGAGATCCTCTGTGTTTGTCCCATGCTTTTTTGAATTTAGATACTGTCCTCATCTCTACCACCTCCACTGGGAAACTATTCCACGGATCCACCACTCTTTCCGTAAAGAAATATTTCCACATATCACTCCTGAATCTATCCTCTTTCACCCTCATCCCATGTCCCCTCGTAGCAGAGCTTGCTTTCAATCGAAAGAGGCTCTCCCCCTGTGCATTTATGCCATGGAGGTATTTAAAAATCTCAAATCATATCACCTCTATCCCGTCTTTCCTCTAAGGTGTACATATTAAGATCCTTAAGTCTGTCCTCGTATGCTTTATAATGAAGACCACTAACCATTTTAGTAGCCACCCTCTGTACTGACTCCATCCTGTTTATATCCTTTTCAAGGTGCGGTCTCCAGAACTGCACACTATACTCCAAATGAGGCAGCACCAAAGACTTATACAGAGGCACTATCACCTCCTTTTTTCTGCTAGCCATTTCTCTCTGTATGCACCCAAGCATCCTTCTAGCTTTTGCTGTTGCCTTTTCTATTTGTTTAGCTACTTTAAGATCATCAGACACAACCACGCCTAGGTCCCGCTCTTCTTTAGTGGACAAAAGTACTTCACCCCCAATACTATATTGCTCCCTTGGATTGCTGCAGCCCAAATGCATGACCTTACATTTTTTAACATTAAATCCCAGCTGCCAAATTCTAGACCATTCTTCAAGCTTAGCTAGATTCCTCATGTTATCTACACCTTCCTGGGTATCTACTCTAGTGCAGATTTTGGTATCATCCGCAAAGAGGCAAACCTTACCCGACAGCCCTTCCGCTATTTTACTAACAAAGATGTTAAAAAGAATAAAAAAGAGAACCAGGATAGCACAGAGCCGGTCACACAGGGAATACCTCAAGGCTCAGTCCTATCATCAATGCTCTTTAACATCTACATACAGCCCATATGCAACATCATCAAGCACCACAAACTTCACTATCACATTTATGCTGACGATATCATGGTGTACGCTCCAATCAACATACTAGCACTAAACACAACAACAATAACCAAATGCCTCAAAGACATGAATGACTGGCTCAGAGCCAACAACTTAACGGTCAACTATGATAAAACTGAAGCAATGTTCGTCACCAGGAACCCCACCTTCATACCTCCACAAACTATCAGCATCCTAGACAAGCACATAGTAGTCAAAGAAGAAGTTAAGTATCTGGGCATCACACTAGACAGAGCTTTAAACCTGAAATCCCACATCATCAAAACCGCAAACAAGGCCTATCGACAATTAAAAACAATCGGACAAATCAAACCAATGCTCCGCCAGGACCACTTCCGCACAGTGTGCCAAACACTCATCACACCACTGCTTGATTACGGAAACTCACTATATCAAGGCCTACCTCAGCAGACACTCCATTCACTACAGATGGTACAAAACACCACAGCACGCATCATTACAGACACACCAAGGACCGAGCACATCACTCCCGTCCTACAGCAACTGCACTGGCTCCCAATGGTGACAAGAGCTAAATACAAAACAATCATGATCATTTTCAAAGTCATTCACCATCTCTCAGCAGACCTACTCCAAAACGTTATAACAAGAGACATCAGCAATAGACCAAGAAGAACCAATAATGACAACATGATCAGCACACCTGCAGGCTATCACAAAACCAAACAAACAACATCAAAAAGAGCACCATCACTACTGGCATCCACACTATGGAACTCCCTCCCAACGAGCCTGAGAGCATTAGATGACCTCAAAGACTTCCGCAAAGACCTCAAAACATATTTATTTATAGAAACATATGAGCATCCAGGCAACATCCCATACCCAAACTGAAATACCACCTACCCCGCCAACTAAACACTCAACCATCCTATCCACACACACAAGTTTATCATACCACGCTATTCAATACCCTCATGTTAAATGTTACCTTTAATTGTACTGTCTAAATGCTGTTATGTAACTGTACCGTCTAAATGTTTTTGTAACCCTCCAATTGTGATGTGACATGACCACCTTGATTGAAGGATAAGGTGGTATACAAGTCTGTCTAAATAAAATAAATAAATAAAATAAAACCAAGCGAGGACAAGGTATCAAGGAGAAGGCCGAAAAGCCTAGATACAGGGCTGAAGCTGAAATCATAGCACCAACATGATGGGAATTTTAAGTTCCAGTGAGGTGCTCAATAGGCAAAAATACCATTTGATGCATCAGTGCTTCAAACCGGCACCTATTCACCTCACGTCATCGTTCCACTACCTTGGGGTCATGTTGGATTCTTTACTCTCTTTCCATGATCATATCACCCAAATCATCCAATGTTCATTTTTCTTTCTTCATCATATCAGAGCAGTCTGTTTAATTCTGACCACTCCTGCCTTGACCACTCTTGTATCTCTCATTCTATCTAGACTTGACTATTGTAACACAGCACTTGCCAACCTCCCTCGATATTCTTTAAAATGCCTTCAATTTATTTAGCATGCTGCAGCCAGATTAATTTTTCATGCATCCAAATTTGATCACATAACCCCCCTCCTCATCTGTTTGCACTGGCTTCCTGTACCATCCCATATTCATTAGAAGATTCTCATTATGGTCTACAAAACACTTCACACTGGCTTCCGTTTGCCCCACAATGTTCTCTCCGTGCAATTCATATGAACTGTCTTTTCCTACTTTCTCCCTCTTTAGCACATCTTGAATCTACTTGCCATTCAGCATTTTATTTCCTTGTTCCCTCCCTTTGGAAGAATCTTCCTCCACAACTCCGTGTAGAATCCTCTTTTACAAAGTTCAAAACCCAACTTAAAATCCACCTTTTCTGCACAGTTTTTGACCTCCCACTGGACTCCCTCAGTTGATTTCTTTATGTTTCCTACCCATCCCCCTCCTCCTCTCTCACCATCCTCCTACAACCCTGCCTTGTCATGTCTTGTTTTCCCATCTGTCCTATACATACTGGCATTCTTTTCATTTTCCTGCTACAGTTTCTTCTATTGTATTTTATTGTAAACTGCTTTGCTGTACTCATATTAAGCAGTATATCAAATCATAAATAAATGAAATAAAATGGATGGCCTTGGCTATTTTGTGTCTGGATCTGACCCAGTCTTGCACATCACCATCACTGAGTCTATCTGTGACTGTGCCTGGACCTAGTGCAAACACCATCCATATTAAACAAACAAAAAACCCCATCAGCTTCAGCTTCCGCTTCCATCCTCCACAGCAGTTTTCCACTTCAACTGCAGCTGAGCCTGAGCCCGAGCTTGACTTCGAGCCTGGTTGGCTAACCCTTCTTCTTCACAGGAAGAACAGGTCTTAGCAAATGCAGGCAAATCAGAGTTCAGCTCAATCACCAGGCACTGACCAGCACCAGTCTAACTTTCCAGCCAACCCAATGACCGAGGTAGGGCACCATGACAGTGAGTCAGTCAGGCAAGAACTCTGGAGTGGACATTGACCCAGCAGTCTACTCTAAGAGCACATAGGGCAGGCCAATAGTGAATTGCAGAGACAAAGTGGCTGTTGACTGTGGATGGGGGAGGGGGAACTTGAGAGTGAATATGACTACTGGCTGGGGATGGGAGACTTGAGAAAGCGTGCTGACTGGGGAGGGGGGCTTGAGAGAGTGCTGACTGGGGAGGGAGGATGAGAGAGAGTGACTACTGGCAGGGGATGTAGGGTTCCAACTGGTTGGTTTTAGGCCAGCCCGGACTGTTTTAGAAGCTGGAGGTTGGCGGTCGACAGGACTGTAAAACCAGCCAGCCAGTTTTCTGCCAATCGCCGATTGCCGCATTCCGACCAGGGCCGGCACACTACCTGGTAGATGGGGTAAGTTGTTGCAGAGGGATGCTATCACTACCTGTCCCCATAAGCAGGATGACAAGCGCAGAAGAAGTATGCAAGGACTGCAGCCGAGAATGGAAGAGCCTGTCCTTGGGAGCAGCAAGTCATAAGAACATCAATCAAGGAAGCTAACAAAAGTTACAGCACAGTAATAATAATGGGTGATTTCAATTACCCCGGTATCGACTGGGTCAGTGTCACGGCAGGACATGCTAGGGAGATAAAGTTCCTAGATGAAATAAATGACTGCTTCTTGGAGCAGCTGGTTCATGAACCGACCAGAGGGGAAGCCATATTAGACCTAGTCCTTTGTGGAACACCAGATCTAGTGCAAGAGATAAGGGTGTTGGGGCCACTTGGCAATAGTGATCATAGCATGATCGCCTTTGATTTAATTAGTGGAGGAAGGATAGTAAGAAAATCCACAGTACTACCTTTTAACTTTTGAAAGGGAGACTATGATAAAATGAGGAAAATAGTTAAGAAAAAAACTAAAAGGAGCAGTTGCAAAGGGTAAAGACTTACATCAAGCTTGTGTGTTGTTGAAAAATACTATCTTGGAAGCCCAGACCAGCTTTATTCCACGCTTTAAGAAAAGTGGAAGGAAGTCCAAAAAACTGCCAGCATGGTTTAAAGGTGAGGTCAGAGAGGCTGTTGTTGCCAAAAAAGCATCTTTCAGAAAATGGAAAAAAGAGCCAAACGACGAAACCTGGAAACAGTACAAGCACTGGCAAGTCAAATGCAAGACATTGATAAGGCAGGCAAAGGGAGAATTTGAGAAGAAGCTTGCTGCAGAAGAAAGAACGCGAAATAAAGACATTTTCAAGTACATTCGTAGCAAAAAAACTGTGAGAGACTCAGTTGGTCCATTAGATGATAGAGGGGTTAAAGGGGCACTAAGAGGCGACAAGGCGATAGCGGAGAGACTGAATGAATTCTTTGCTTCGGTCTTTGGTCTTTACTGAGGAAGATGTAGGGATGTTACCCATGACTGAAGTGGTATTTAAAGGTGCGGAAGAATTGAAGGAAATATCGATACATCGGGAAGATGTATTACAACTATTAGATAAACTGAAGAGTAGCAAATCACCTGGGCCGGATGGTATACATCCAAGGGTGTTGAAAGAACTGAAATATGAGATTGCAGACCTGCTATTAGTAATCTGTGAACTATCATTAAAATCATCTCTAATATCTGAAGACTGGAGGGTCGCCAATGTAACACCAATTTTTAAAAAGGGTTCCAGGGGTGATCCGGGAAACTACAGACCGGTGAATCTGATGTCAGTACCAGGAACAATGGTAGAAACCATCATAAAGAACAAAATTACTCAGCATTTAGATAGTCATGGCCTAATGGGAGACAGCCAACATGGCTTTAGACAAGTAAAATCTTGTCTTACTAATCTGTTATGTTTTTTTGAAGGTGTGAATAAACAGGTGGAAAAAGGTGAGTCGGTTGATATAGTGTATCTGGACTTTCAGAAAGCCTTTGACAAGGTCCCTCATCAGAGACTTTTGGCAAAACTAAAGAGTCATGGGATAGGAGGCAGTGTACTACTGTGGATCAGGAACTGGTTAAAAGATAGAAAGCAGAGGGTAGGGCTAAATGGCCAATTTTCCCAATGGAGAAAGGTGAATAGTGGTGTTCCCCAGGGATCTGTGCTGGGTCCGCTGCTTTTTGACATATTCATAAATGACCTGGACAGTGGAATAACGAGTGAGGTTATCAAATTTGCAGATGACACAAAACTATTTAAAGTTGTTAAAACCCAAGAGGATTGCGGAAAATTGCAAGAGGATCTTGATAAACTGGAAGACTGGGCATCAAAATGGCAGATGAAATTTAATGTGGACAAGTGCAAAGTTATGCACCTAGGGAAGAACAACCCAAACTATGGTTATGTGATGCAAGGTTCCACATTTGGAGTCACCACCCAGGAAAAAGATTTAGGCGTCATTGTGGATAACATGTTAAAACCCTCGGCCCAGTGTGCAGCAGCAGCCAAGAGAGCAAATAGAATGCTAGGTATCATAAGGAAAGGAATGGAAAATAAAACAAAAGATATTATAATGCCTCTATATCGTTCCATGGTGAGACCGCACCTTGACTATTGTGTGCAATTCTGGTCGCCGTATCTTAAAAAGGATATAGCAATATTAGAAAACGTTCAGAGAAGAGCCACCAAAATGGTAAAGGGGATGGAACAATACTCAAATGAAGAAAGGCTAAAAAGGTTAGGGCTCTTTAACCTGGAAAAGAGACGGCTGAGGAGAGATATGATAGAAGTCTATAAATTAAAGAACGGAGTGGATCGGGTAAACGTAGATCGATTATTTACATTGTCAGAATACAGAAAGACTAGGGGACATGCAATGAAGCTACAGGGTAAACTATTTAAGACTAATAAAAGAAAATATTTTTTCACTCAACGTGTAATCAAACTCTAGAATTTGTTACCAGAGGATGTAGTAAAGGCTGTTAGTGTAGCTGGGTTTAAAAAAGGTTTGGACAAGTTCCTGGAGGAAAGGTCCATAAACCATTATTAAGAAGGGACCCAGGATATCAATGCTTGACCCAGTACAAGCATTGTGGAACCTTTGTCTTTTGGGGAAACTGCTAGGTACGTATGACATAGATTGGCCACTGTTGGAAACAGGATACTGGGCTTGATGGACCTTGGTCTGACCCAGTATGGCATATCTTATGTTCTTATGTTCTAACATAAATCCCATACTGCGTCAGACCAAAGTCCATCAAGCCCAGTATCCTGTTTTCAACAGTGGCCAAACCAGGTCACAAGTACCTGGCAGGTTTCCAAAAGGCACACAGGTTCCACAAGGCTCATCCTGGGGTAAGTAGTAAATTTCCCGGGTCCTTTTTAACAATGCTTTATGGACCTTTCCTCCAGGAACTTGTCCAAACCTTTTTTAAACCCAGCTATACTAATAGCTTTTACTACATCCTCCGATAACAAATTCCAGAGTTTGATTACGTGCTGAGTGAAAAAATATTTTCTCTTATTAGTTTTAAATGGGTTACATTGTAGCTTCATTGCGTGTTCTCTAGTCTTCCTACTTTTTGATGGCATAAACAACCGATCTAAGTTAACCCATTCAACTCCATTCATTAATTTATAGACCTCTATCATATCTCCTGTCTCTTTTCCAAGTTGAAGAGCCCTAACATTTTAAGCCTTTCCTCCTAGGGATATCCTTCCACCCCTTCACCATTTTGGTGGCTCTTCTCTGTACCTTTTCTAATTCCGCTATATCCTTTTTAAGATATGGCCAACAGAATTGCACATAATATTCAAGGTGCGATTCCACCATGGAACGATACAGAGGCACTATAATATCTTTGGTTTTATTCGCTATTCCTTTCCTACTGATTCCTAGCATTCTATTTACTTTCTCGGCCCCACTGAAACGGGGTTTACCGTATGGGAAATTCTTGAGACTTCGAAGAAATTGCTCGACACTTCAAGAATTTTATCATCATGTGGATGATCTTAAAAATCACTTGCTGGCTCAGGGATATCCTTGGAGGGTCATCACTTCAGCTTTTAAAAGGGCTTGATTTACACATCGAGAATGGCTGTTATCATCCCAAAAAGCTCAAGCCTCTGAGACAACGACGGACACTATAGCTGGTATTTTTCCATATGTTAGAAATGTAATAAATGTGTCAAAAATTCTGCCTAAATTATGGCCCATTTTATCCCTTCATACATGCTTTAGGGAGAAAAGTCTGCGTGTAGCCTATTCTCGAGGGGCGAATTTACGTGATTTCATTGTTAAATCAACAGCTAATGAAGACCGCTCGATTTCTGGTCATGATGATCCGGGCCACTACCAATGTGAAACCTGTCGTTTTTGTGAAGGTTCCTTAGTGGGCACATCTTGGTTGGATGTTCACACCGACCGGATCTATACTACAAAATGGCATACAAATTGCCTATCTACTTTTGTGGTATATTTAATAGTTTGTCCATGTACTCTATACTATATTGGTCGTACGACCCACACTTTACAAATATGTTTAAGTGAACATCTTTCTTGGTTGCACACTCAGACACTTACAGCCCCACTTGTGGAACACTGTCTTCAGCGGGAACATGCATTTGATCAATTACGCTGGCGTGTTTTGGATCATGTTCCAGAGGACCCGAGAGGTGGTAATCGAGTTCTGAAACTTCAAAGACTTGAACAACGCTGGATTTATTACCTAAACACGGTTTCACCAGGGGGCCTAAATACTAAGCTTGAATGGCATAGTGTCCTTTAGTTTTATGTCTTTACTACGCTGATCCTCTGTGTTCTTAATTATGATGAGGGACTCCCTTTTTTCATAGGGTTTCCCCTATGGGAGGTGCTTTGATGTTTCTTTTGCATTTCATTGGCTGAGCAGATTACATCATTAGCATTGACCTCAGACGCCAAGCTTATTAAATAAGGAAATGAATTCTTCAGTTTCAAAGTAAGCTAAGAAGTCAACGCAGGAATTCCTATACCTGAAGCAGGATCGTTAGTTTAGTGATCCAAAACATGCCATGTCGGTTCCTCTGGATTCCTTTTGCTCTCTAAGCTTGAAGAAAACCAGCTAAGTGCTTAAAAAGTTTAAAGTTTGTTTCACTTATAAAATTTAATTAAAAGGAGCGACCTCAGCGGGCAGTCGATATTCATCCATCTGCATTTGCAGGGCTGCTCCGACAAAAACAAATTCTTCTCTTTCTTTTTCCTTTTCACTCAGGTTTTTAACATATTGGTTAACTGTATATTCCTGAGAGGGTATCTGGGTTTTAAATTTAAACTGGAAGCTCTTGTTAGGTTTTAAACTTAAACTGAAAGCTATCTGCTGAGTTTTAAATTTGAACTAAAAGCTCTTTGCTGATGCTAGGCCCTGACTGTTAACAAATACACTGGATTCTAATTTACATAGATTAATCAGCTTTAATCTAAAGAATTCCCTTTTCTCCAAGATTCAGAAAATTTTCTAGAAGTAAATACTTACAAGTGCAGATCTCTCTCCAAAAGTAGTAGTCCCGTAGGCAGGGTCTTCCATTCTCGGCCACGATCACGGTCTTGCACAATTCTTCTGCCCACGAGACTTGCTTCTCCCAAATCAATAAATTATGACAGCCAAGGGGCACATGGCTTAAGATTTGCCTAGGATGCCAATACTTTGAACCAAGTCTGGGGCCAGCCCTGATTAATTCACAATAGACTTGATATTGAGAGGGATTTTTTCTCATACAGTACGGTATGTTTTATTTATTTATTTAGACAGATTTGTATGCCACCTTTTCCTTCAATCAAGGTGGTCACGTCACATCACAATTGGAGGGTTACATTTAACATTAGGGTACGTGTAAACATTTAGACAGTACAGTTACTTAACATTAATTAGACAGTACAATTGAGGTAACATTTAACATGAAGGTATTTAATAATGTGGTATGAAAGACGTGTGTGGGGGTAGTATGGATGTGTGTTTAGTTGGTGGAGGTAGTAGTGTTATTGTTTGGGATGGGGATGTTGCCTGAATGCTCATAGGTTTCTATAAATAAGAATGTTTTGAGGTCTTTGCGGAAGTCTGTGAGGTCATCTAACGCCCTCAGGCTCGTTGGGAGGGAGTTCCATAGTGTGGATGCCAGCAGTGATGGTGCTCTTTTTGAAGTTGTTTGTTTGGTTTTGTGATAGCCTGCAGGTGTGCCGATCATGTTGTCGTTATTGGATCTTCTTGGTCTGTTGTTAATGTCCCTTGTTATAACGTTTTGGAGTGCGTCTGCTGAGAGATGGTGAATGATTTTGAAGATGATCATGGGAAAAGCTCTGCTCTGCACAGATTATTCGGGAAGGCATCGATGGTGAGAGGGGTTCAGTGGGTGCAGAATATATGTTTTGATTTAATACCATATGGGAGAGGATGAAAAAGACTGTGACTAAGTAGATGCTGAAGAGTTCAATCTCTTGTACTCCCCTCCCTCGATATAGTCCCCAGACACTAAAGCCTGCACTGTTGCCCTCTCAGCAGTTATTTTTTTGTGGGTGGGGCAAGGGTCAGGCATGGGCAGAGCATGTCTAGCCACAGGTGGCAGGTTTTTCTCTTTCAAAAAGCTGGCAACCATAGATATTGCACTACCTATTATTTAGTGAAACTAACCTGAGACCAACCTATGCAACCAGTTTCTGTGGGGAATGTGCCAAAATCACCTGAAAGAACACTAAAGCTCATTAACTGAAACAAAAAGGAACTACAAATACTCTAACAGTCAAGGTCCCTGACAAATTAATGATCCTTTCAAACTTTTTTTTCTCTCTAAAAACAACCACAAACATCCTGGTATCATCAGCCTCTGCTCAAAGATCTTTGCCATCCTATATTCCTTATTTTACTATTGATTCTGTTTCATCAACTGTTATTTTAAAGAAAAGGACCATTCAGCACTTAACCCCACTGAAAAAGCCATGCTAGACATGGTAAGATCCCTGTAGGTCCTATGGTCTCAATATGGAGAAAAACTCCCATCTCCAGGCCAATATAGTCCCTTGCAAAAAGGCAGCCTATGGTCCAGTTCGAGATAGGGCAGCCCTTTGCTTTTAAAATTCTCTGTCTCAGCCCCAGGTGCCTTAGAAGGTGAAATTAGACTTACCTGCTAATTGTTGTTCCTTGAGGAACTCCAGTCCAGTCCTGAACCTCTGGGATTGAGCACCTTTTGATAGCCCTGGTATAAATACCCGAGGGACCTCCCACCAGCTCCAGTAGCTTATTGACAAAGCAGACTCACAGGAGCAACAAATAAGTAGCTAACCAGAACCAAAAACAGTAACAACTTTCCTGAACTGAACTTACACCATTCCCTAGAGAAGAAGGAACTGCCCCTCCTTCCCCTTGTGGGCACTTACCTGACACTTTTCCTGGGAACCAGACATCCCCCTTAGCTGAGCAAGAAACAGACATGCCTTCTGTCCCACTCCACCTCCCCCACCAACACCGCAAATCCTGAGGCCTATGTTTCTTCTTGGTAAATCTCTGAATCCTGCTTCAAGCCCCAGAACAGGACACGAGGGGAGGGATCCGGGACTGGACTGGAGTTAACAATTAGCAGGTAAGTCTAATTTCACCTTCCTTATTGTCCCTCCAGTCCAGTCCTGAACCACTGGGGATGTAACAGAGCAGTAAAAATCTCAATGGGAGGGACCTGCCAAACCGGCTTGAAGCACTGCCAATTTAAAACAAGCATCCCCTGTCACCTGAACATCCAGCCGGTAATGCTTGACAAAGGAATACAAAGACAACCAGGTAGCCGCCTTACAAATCTCCGCTGGTGGAAGTAAGCTATATTCTGCCCATGAGGCTGCCTGAGCCCTAGTGGAATGAGCACGTAGTCCCGCTGGTACCAGCCTAACCTTTCACAATGTACGCTGACGCAATAGCTTCCCTGATCCATCTGGAAAAAGAGGCCTTTGCCACCGCTTCTCCCTTCTGCGGACCCCCAAACACTGATCCGACTTACAGAAAGGGGCCATTGTTTTTAGATATCTCTTCAGGGCCCGCTGAATATCCAGTAGCCACAAACGCTTCCCAGCTGTATTGTTCCCGCCACTGCCGAAGACCGGCAGGGTGACAGCCTGATTCATATAAAAAACAGAGACCAACTTGGGCAAAAAGGAGGGGACCAGTCTCAAGACCACCTTCTCATCTGAAAAAAACAGAAATGGCTCCCGGCAGGACAAGGCCTGTAGCTCCAAAATCCGCTACGCGGAACATATGGCTAAGAGGAAAACCGTCTTGAGGATAAGATCCTTGAGCAAAGCTCTACCCAATGGCTCAAAAGGTTCCCATACCAATGCCTCCAGAACCAAACTGAGGTCCCATGCCGGCACTCTTGCTCTACTAAGCAGTCGTAAGAGAGTCATGGCTTTTAGGAACCTCCCCACATCCGGGTGCGTTCCCAACGCTATCCCTGGACCTTCCCTCTATAACAGGAGAACACTGCCAGCTGCCAGGCCTTTATCGAACATATCCTGCAGAAGGGCTAAGACATCCAACACCGAGGCTTTCGATGGCCGCACTTCTCTGTCCGCACTCCACACCTCAAAGATGTGTCAGACGTGAACATAAGCAAGTGAGGTAGATCGGTGCCTGGCCTTCAACAAGGTTGAAATCACCGTGGCCGAATATCCTTTCTTCATCAGCTGCGCCCTCTCAAGAGCGAGAATCAATCAACCTGCAGCAAGCTCACCGGGCCTTGCAACAGCAGATCCTCTCGCACTGGTAGCCACCACGGAGGACCCTCCAGAAGTCAAATGAGATCTGCGTACCAAGACCTCCTTGGCCAATCCGGGGCGATAAGAATCACTCGAAGGCATTACTTACCTCACTCTTCTCTATTATTTTTAATCTCCCTTTGAAGCATACCTCTCCTAGCCTCCTCTCTCCAGTTAGGGAAGAAGGGAGATGACAACACAACATACATTCACCAGTGCCTTCCCCCAAATGTTGGGGAAGAAGAAGGGGGGACTCCCATCAAGGATATTCACAGCCTGCTGCTCAAATCCATGAGAAAGGGGGAATGGTGGGAAAGGGGAAGGGACCTGGCACTGTTAGGTTCTGCACCCCGGGGTCTGCTGCCAGCAACAGCCAACCAACATCCCAAATCCTTCCTTCACTCCAGTTCAGCCTGCACAGGCTAAGATAACCCCCATCTACAGGAGACTGAGAAATACTGGTCAGAGGATTGCACAGGATCCTTATGGGGTGACATCATCAAACCAGTTTGGTCTCAGTCTCCATCTGCTGGTTGGTGTGCATAACCCATGTGTCTGGATTGGACTGGAGGGATGATGAGGAATCATCGTTTAAGACCTTGGTGAAATATCAAGTTTTTAGGCCAGCCTTAAATTTTGGATGAGAGGTTTCACTTCTAAGAGTATTAGGGAGCATATTCCATATTTGCCCAATTTTACATCCCAACAGTTTCCCCACACACAGGAGGTAAGAACCTGTCCCTACCTGCTTGTTGATGTAGTATATAGCTAGTAGGTTGGTCCTCTGGTCTAGAATTATTTTGCTAACTAACCGATCTCCAAAAACCTAAATCTCTGAATCACCCTAAGCTCCAGGAAATTTATCTCCTGAGTGAACCAAAGGCCTTCATTGTGAGACCCATCTACATTTATTTATTTATTTATTTTTCTTATATACCGCGCTATTCAACATCAGTGCGGTTTACATGGAACATTACATTGAACAAGGCATTATAACTTGGAGATAACTATTTTACAGGGAACATGGGCAATGGAGGGTTAAGTGGCTTGCCCAAGACCACAAGGAGCACCTGTGGCACTAGAAACCCCAGTCCTTCCGGCCCAAGGTTGCTGTCCTCTAGTGGGATTTGAACCCCCGACCTTCCGGCCTGAAGTACTTTGTCCCAACCACTAGGCCACTCCTCCACTCCACTACATGGATTCTGAAGCCTAGTTTAGATGCATCTGTGGTAAGGATAATTGATAGAGGAATTTGGACTTCTCACAACCAACCACCCCATCCCCGTTCAACACCCCCCAACCCTCACAAGCTGCTCCATGCACTACATAAACAAATTAGGTCTGAAGCAATAGCAGAACTATCCATTAGTATGCGCGACAATACCAATTGAAGTTTATATATAGACCAATGATTGAATCCCATGTTCTTTGTTAATATGTAAATAGTTTACCCTGTAATTACTCCAAGTTACCTATCCTGTTACAATGTAAGCACAAGACAGTTTTGACTGAATTGAGCAACCATCGTTAACTGTAAACCGCACTGATAACAAAGAGCGCGGTATATAAAAGATGTTAAATAAATAAATAAATAATAAATAAAATAAATCCATTCACCGGAACAGAAAGACCCTGAGAGGTTTGGCGACTGAGGCTATCTCCCAGAATCTCTGCACTGGGTCTGTCTCATTTTGAGACATGCCAAGGGAGTTATGTACATTGCTTAACCTCAACATGCTCCATGCTGATATAGGATGCCTCAATACAATCTCCTAACTATGGACACCAAGGTGGTGATTCTGTCTTTCAGAAGAAAACCCTTTGCCTGAGTCATGTCTAGCAGAGTTCATATGAATTCAAACTGAAGTGATAAGCTTAAATGTAACACTGGATAGTTTATGATGAATCCTAACTCCAGCACATAAAATAATATGCATGAATCTTTGAACTGCTTCCTAAGATGGGATCTCGGTTAACCAATCATCCAGACAGATAAACACATGCATTTCCAGCTTTTATAGCTGTATGGCTACCATCACTCGATATTAGGGGCCCGAGATTCAAAGGGATTAACACAACAGGCCTACTAACCAAGTTAATCCCCTTATCCAGGATATTCAGCAGCACTAACACAGCTAACCTGACAGCATCGGGGCATACTGGGAATGGCACCCAGTCATAACTGGGCAGCGATGATATTGAGCTGCTGCCTGATTATGGCAAAGTGGCAAAAGTAAAGTACAGAAAGGCAGGCCTAACTTTCACTGTGTAAGCTAAATGGGCAGCGGCTCAATATCACCACTGCCCGGTTAGCTTCCTGGAAATTCGGACAACCCGGATATTCAATGCCGGGGCCTGGATATGATCCCGGCAATGAATATCCGGGTTTACGTTTCAGTGGCAAAGGCTAACTGCTGAAACCACATTAGCCACCACAGCTGAATATCCCCCCCCCCCCAAGGTGAATACATGTGGAGCTGACACTAGGCCAAAGGGCTAGACACGATACTGACAGTGGTGGTTGACTATGACAAATCTGAGCTACTTCCAGTGACTGGGATAAATTCTTATGTGAACGTAGATTTCTTTTAGATCCAGAGAACATAACTAGCTTCCTTTCTGCAACAAGGAAATTACGGTACACAAGGAAACAAAAAATCTTCCTGAACCAGAAATCTGTTCAAAGACATGAGGTTTAGGATTAAATGGAATCCTCCTGTTTATGACCCTGAAGCAATAGGAGTGGAATCTTTCTATCAAGAGAATACAAAGTCCAGGCACCTCTCCCAAGGGGGTATCTAGGAGTGGTATTTGGAATACTTGGTTCTCTTGAGAGTGGATTCAACTACCACAGAATGGTGTGGGAGATGTTGTTTCTGAAATCTGAGAGTCTTCTGAGTCCTATACATAAGAGTCTGCTTTTTACTAAATGGGTGCACAGGGAGGGGGGTCCAATCTGTACATCCCTAAAGACCATGTGAACAGACAGAGTCATACATTCCTTGGGGAACAGAGATTGAGGAATTTTAGAATATCCAACATTTCTGCCTTGGGTTCCTCCTCCACCTCTACTTATATCGAATGGCAACAACCATTTTGCTGAAAAAATCTTCTGAGTTCAGGCTTTCTTCTTTCATGTGGAGGAGAGGGATCTGAAGGTAAGCCAATAGAGCCTTCTTCTTCAGGGAACTCAAAATCCCAGCAGTGCTATGAATCAGACCAGAGAAAAATGCTAATGGATAGTTCTGAGACTGCATCAATCCTTCAGTGGGGACAGCTCTAGATCGAGTGCATTACCTGGTTACCTGCCTGCCTGGTGCAAAGGTAGCAGACTTCATGCACCACCAAGATAAGGTTTTAGACAGTGCTGGGGAGAAGTCTGCTGTCTTGGTATATGCTGGTACCGATGACATAGGAAGGTGTGGGAGGGAGATTCTGGAAGCAAAATTTAGGCTTTTAAGTAGAAAGTTGTAATCCAGAACTTCCACGGCAGCATTCTCAGAAATGCTTACCGTTCCACATCCAGGACCCAGGAGGCAAACAGAGCTCTGGAGCATCAATGCATGGATGAAACAATGGTGCAAAGAAGAGGGGTTTGGAATTGTTAAGAATATGGCAACATTCTGGGGAAAGGTGGGGGGGCACTTTTCCAAAAGGATATTCCACTTTAAACAGGATGGAACCAGGCTGTTGGCATTAACTTTATAAAAGGAGATAGAGCAGCTTTTAAACTAGATAATGGGGGAAAGCAGATGGTCACCCAAAAGCACATGGCTCATAATGATGTATCTTTGAAGAATATTAACAAAAAAGGAAAGTTAGGACATTCTGGTAGAGAAATTCCAATAAAGGTAAAAGTAATCCAGATGCCTTTAAGTAACAATCAGAGTTGAAAGATTCCAAATTACCCCTATCATCCGATAGACCGACTGTTAATATGAACAAAAAACAAACTTTGGAATGCCTGTATGCAAATTTGAGATGTCTGAAAAAAAAGATGGGAGAGCTAGAATATATAGCACTGAATGAAAGGTTAGATACTATTGACATCTCAAAGAACTGGTAGAAAGAGGATAACCAATGGGACAATGTGATACCAGACTACAAACTATGTCACAATGATAGGGTAAACCACATTGGTAGAGGGATGGCTCTATATGTTAAAAAGAGCATCGAGTCAAACAGAATAAAGCTTTGCAGGAATCAAAATACACTGAAGAATCTCTACAGATATAAATTCCTTGTAAAAAGGGGAAGGGAATGGCAGTGAGGGTGTACTACCATCTGCCTGGCCAGAATGAACAGATGCTGAAATGCTAACAAAAATTACGGAAGCCAGCAAAGTTTACAACACAGTAATAATGGGATTTTTCAAGTACCTCAGTATTGACTGGGTCAATGTCACATCAGGACATGCTAGGGAGATGACGTTTCTAGATGAAATAAATAGCTGCTTCATGAAGCAGCTGGTTCATGAACTAACTCAAGGGAAGCTATTTTAGACCTAGTCCTTAGTGGAACTCAGGGTCTAGTGCAAGAGGTAATGGTGTTAGGGTTGCTTGGCAATAGCGATCATAACATGATCACAGTTGATCTAATAAATGGCAGGAGGATAGCAAGGAAATTGACTGCGCTAGCATTTAACTTTCAAAAAGGAGACTATGATACAATGAGGAAACTGGTTAAGAAAAAATTAATAGGAGTAACTGCAAAGGTTAAGAGTTTACATCAGCCCTGGGTGTTATTTAAAAATACTATCTCAAAAGACCAGACCAGAAGTATTCCACACTTTTAAGAAAGGTGGAAGGAAGACTAAATGACAGCCAGCATGGCTTAAAGGAGAGATCAGAGAGGCTGCTATAGCTAAGAAAGAATCTTTCAGAAAATGGAAAAATAAGCCAAATGATAACAACAGGAAACAAAAGTACTGGCACGTGATAAGACAGGCAAAGAGAGAATTTGAAAAAAAGCTTGCCATGGAAGCAAAAGTGTATAATAAAATCTTTTTCAAGTATATTTCTAGCAAAACACCAGTGAGAGTGTCAGTTGGATCCTTGGATGATAGAGAGGTAAAAGGGGCACTAAGAGAAGAAAAAGCCATAGCGAAGAGATTATATGAATTCTTTGCTTCAGTCATTACTGAAGATGATGTAGGAAACTTACCCATAATAATAGAGCAAAAAAAAAAACCCAACAAAAGTCATGAGAGAAATAAGGATACAAAAATAAAAATGAAAAAAAACCACTGAAAAATAGTTATAGGATAATGCACTACAACATTAGACTAAACAGGAGAGTAAAAAAACATACCAGCTGTAAAAGAGGAAAAAAGACCTCAGCCAACCCTCCTGCCAACAAGAGCAGAAAGGATGAGCAAGTCGAATGGCACACTCTTCAATGCCTGATAAAGCTCTAAATGACATCAGCGGTCAAAAAAACCCTCATTATTGGGGTTCAGAGCCAAAACCCAATCCAAAAAGCTCAAATATTGGCTTAAGCGGGTACTAGCAGTTTTTGGGGGGGTTTAATTGAGTTTTTTTGATTGGGTTTTGGCTCTGAACCCCAATAAAGCATAGTTAATCACCTGTAACAGGTGTTCTCCAGGGACAGCAGGAATCAGACCTCACTTATGGGTTACGTCGGCACCAACGGAGCCCGCGCAAAGCAATTCCCCAGCTTTCAAAGAAAGCCTCTGGGATTGCTGCCACGCATGCGTGGTCCTCTTCCTGCCCAAAGGTGCCATCTTGCTCAGTCAGGTCCCTTAGCTCGAGCCCTACCAAGCAGATGGCAAAGGGAGGATAAACATCCAGCAACTCATTAGGGGAGGCAGGAGAGTAGTGAAGACTGATTCCTGCTGTCCCTGGAGAACACCTGTTACAGGTGAGTAACTACGCTTTCACCAGGAACAAGCAGGAAGTCAGTCCTCACTTATAGGACTCCCCAGCTACAAGCTACCGAACTTGTAACCAAAAAACGCCTCCGCAAGGTCGTGAGCAGAAGTCGATGCCCGAAGGAGCCCGGGTCCCCGGGGCAAAGCTCTC
Organism: Ichthyophis bannanicus; assembly: GCA_033557465.1. NCBI lineage: Eukaryota > Metazoa > Chordata > Amphibia > Gymnophiona > Ichthyophiidae > Ichthyophis > Ichthyophis bannanicus. The sequence continues at coordinate 828,616,277 of CM066032.1, forward strand.
GGTAGCTGTTGAGAAGGGTCTGAGGGCAGGAGTTGCTTATACCCTGAACAGACTACGGAGTACAGCCTGGCCGAAGGCGCTGTCCCAGCAGGTCTCCCTCTCCAGGCAGTAGTGCGAAGCGAAAGTGTTCGCTTAAGACCAGGTCGCAGCCCGGAAGATGTTCCTCAGTGGCACCGAATGCAGAGAAGCTACTGAGGCCGCCTTGGCTCGGACGCTGTGTGTGCGGTGACCCGCCCTGGATCCAGCGGGGCGCCCGCCTTCGCGTGAGCGAAAGCGATGCAGTCTTCCACCCGAGTGAAAAGCGTGCATTTTGTGACTGCCTGCCCCAGGCAATTGGGATCATAAGTCACAAAGAGCTGGCCAGAATTGCGATGAGGCTGGGTGCACTGCAGACAGAAGACAAGAGCCCTCTTGCAGTCGAGTGTATGCAACACCGCCGATGCCTGGTCGGCATGCGGTCTCGGGAAGAAGGTCAGCAAGACTACCTCCTGATTGAGATGGAAATCTGAGACAACCTTCGGTAGAAACTTTATTTATTTTTATTCATTTGTACATTTTTTTCTATACCGCCCCTTCCAGCGATCAGGGGCGGTTTACAGCGAACAGAGAGACAAAAATAGAAATATTATTATTATTTACAAAGAACGGTTTTAAACATGTCAACTATTTACATTGAACATGTAACTTATTAACTTCATAACTAATTACATGAAACTATTTACAGGCATATATAATGACATATGGTTTAATTAGTCTTGTTTGATTTACCTGGAATGGAGCCTCGTCAACTTGAGGTGAGTACGGAGGACCATCCCGTTGCTGTAGAACCTGGTGTAAGGGGCATCAGCCATGAGAGCCTGGAACTCACTGACTCGGTGGGCCGAGGTCAAAGCCACCAGGAAGGCCCACCTTCCAGGATAGATGCTGAAGCGAGCATGTCGCCATCGGCTCGAAGGGTGAACGCATAAGCTGCATGAGCACTACTACGTTCAGGTCCCACTCTGCCGGGGGAGGCTGGCTGGGAGGTTTGGAAAGTAAGAGACCCTGCATAAAGCGGGAGACCAAGGGCTGCTCCAAGAGGGGTTTACCCTCTATGGGGAGATGATTCACCGAAATGGCGCTCAGGTGCACCCTGACCGAGTTTGACTTCAGCCCTTCCTTTGAGAGATGGAAGAGGTACTGGAGGAACCCTCGGGTAGGACAAGAGAATGGGTCGATCTGGAGCTCGGAGCACCAAACCGAGAAGCGTCGTCACTTGAAGGCGTAAGCTCGCCTCGTCAAGTTCTTCCTTGAGGCGAGGAGGACCTGCTCGACCTCCTCTGGGAGGTCCAGCGGGGCTACGGATACCCGTTCAGCCGCCAGGCTGTGAGGGACAACGAAGCCAGATTCGGGTGGAGCACCCGCCCCTCCTCCTGCGTTAGTAGGCCTGGGGCGCAGCCCAGAAGAACTGGTGGCTCGGACGTGTGCTGGAGCAGGAGTGGGAACCACGGCTGTCGAAGCCACGAGGGAGCAATGAGGATCACTGACGCCCGCTCCCGTTGAACTTTGTGGAGGGTCCTCGCAATGAGAGGAGTGGGGGGAAACGCATAAAGAAGCCCGGAGGTCCAGCTCAGGAGGAATGCATCCGGGGCCTCCATGCTCAGGTGCAGAATCGGTCCTCAGAAGCGAGGAAGCTGTGTGTTCGTCGGGCTGGCAAACAGATCCATGGTCGAGATCCCCCACCGATGGAATAAAAGGCTGGCCACCTCTGGGTCCAGCCGCCACTCGTAAGGGCGGAGGATCCTGCAGAGTTTGTCCGCGAGGACATTCTCGTGGCCCAGTAGGTAGACCGCTCGTAGGGTCATTCCCCGACGGAAGGCAAAGGAGCAGAGGAGGACCGCCTCCCAGCAGAAGAGGCAGAAGCCTGTGCCCACCTACTTGTTGATGTATAACATAACTACTCGGTTGTCGGTCTGCACGAGCACCGATTTCCCTTTCAGATGGTCTTCGAAGGCCTTCAGGGCCTATCGGACCGCCCGAAGCTCAAGCAAATTTATTTGTTGTTGGGACTCTTCGGGTGACCATCGTCCCTGAGTGCACAGCGGACCGCAGCGTGCACCCCACCCCAGCAGGCAAGCATCCATCGTCAGGACAAGTTCATGCTGAGAGGTTTGGAAGAGCAGCCCCCCGGAAGAGGTTGCGGGGGTCCTGCCACCAGTCCAGGGACCTGCGAAGGTTGCGTGAGATCCAAATGGGATCTCTGAGGTCACCCGAGGCTGGGCTCCACTGAGCACTGAGGCACTACTGAGCTATCCGCATATGCATGTGGGCATGGGGAAGCACATGGACAGTGGAGGCCTTGTGCCCCAGGAGGCGCAGCAAAGTCCAGGCCGCAACCCAAGTGTTGCTCTGGACCTCAGCCACCACGGCTAGGAGGCAGTCGCTCACTGAGTGTCGAAATGTGCGCCAATAAACTCCAAGGTCTGCACCGGCTCGAGTTGGGACTTGGGGTAGTTTACTAGGAACCCCAGGCATTTGAGAAGAAGGATCATGCGCGACACTGCCAATCAAGCTTCTCTGACCGAGGGCCCGGCGACGAGCCAGTCGTCAAGGTAAGGGAAGACTGACACTCCCTGCCATCTGAGGGAGATGGCTGCTGCGGAGAGGCACTTTGTGAAGACCCGCGGGGCAGATGCGTGCCTGAAGGGGAACACCCTGTATTGGTAGTGCTCTCCCTGCACCCTGAAGCGCAGGTACTGCCTGTGCTGGGGGTGGACCAGAATGTGGGCATAAGCATCCTTGAGATCCAAGGAGCATAGCCAACCGCCCTGCTGGAGGAAGGGCAGCAAGGTGCCAAGCGATAGCATTTTGAACTTCTCCCGTACCAAAAACTTGTTCAACTTTCTGAGGTTGAGGATAGGCCATAGGCCGCCCGTCTTTTTCGGGATGAGAAAATACCTGGAATAGAAGCTCCGACCTCGGAGGTGTGTCGGTACCCTCTCAACCGCCAGCTGGGCGAGGAGGGAGTCCAGCTCCCGCTGCAGAAAGGTCAGGTGCACGGGGAGTCTAGAAGGCTCCATTGGGGAGAAGAGAGGGGGACGCCTGTCGAGCCGGAGGCGATACCCATCTCGGATTACCTGGAGAACCCAGGTGCCTGACGTGACGGATGCCCACTGAGGGGCAAAGAGGGACAGGCATCCCCCCCCACCAGCTGCGAAGCTGCTGAGGGGTGAAAAGCTACGCTGCTGGCGTCAAAACCGTGGGGAGCCTTTCCCTGCATCGCTGTGGTCAGCGTGGGAGTGGGTGGGTAACCCAGGTACGGTAGGCCCTTCCTCAGGAAGAATGGCTTCTTAGCCTGTTGCTTCTTTCGAGGGAGGGAGGAGGTCTTGCGCGAGAGGTGGGTTCGGGTGATGAACTCCGTTTCTATCTCGGCAGCCTTATCCTCCATAGGCTTACTGAAGAGTTGCTTGCTGAGGCAGGGGACATCCAGGAGCTTTTCCTGGTCCCACTGCTCCAAGTCCGAGGACTGGATTCATGCCTGGTGTTGGGCCCCGATGCCAGCAGCCGCCACCCAGGCTGAGGATTCAAATCAGTCATAGGCAGCATGGGAAAGGTATTTGGAGAACTCCGCGACGGATCTCAGGAGGGTTTGGAACCTAATGAGGGGTTCGCCTGTGAGGCCCGCGGAGAAACCCCTGAGGTCCTTGGCAAGGACGCATAAGAACATGCCCATGTACAATTGGTAAGCCTTACGCCCCAAGGCATCAAGGGCTCTCGACTCCCTACCCAGCAGAACCGAACAGTGCGACTTCAGGCTCTTTTGCTTCCGCATCGCTGATTCGGAATTCAATATAAGATTTCGTATTCAATATAAGATTCTGATCTTTGTTCACAAGGCTTTGCACACCGGTGTCCCTCTTTATCTTGCGGATCTGGTTCATTTTCACTGCCCCTCTAGAGTTCTTCGGTCAATTCATGCTAATCGTCTATTTCTCCCACCCCCTTCTAGGGCTCGCCTTGAATCCACACATTCTTCCGCTTTCTTTTTTCTTGGCCCCCGTCTTTGGAATTCCCTTCCCTCAACCTTACGTCTAGATTCCTCCTTCCGCTCCTTTAAAGCTTCACTTAAGACTCACCTTTTTTGCACGGCTTTTGACCTCCCTTCCCCCCTTTCCTCTACTGTTGGCAGCTGACTGTTCCTCCCCAACACGTTTGTACTTTTCTTTTAACTTCTCTTTTTATTTCTCTCTTCTTTGCTATCCTTTCCTGTAAATGAATTGGCGTTCTTTTCTATTTCTGACAGTAGCCTCCTTTATTTTTTATTGTACACCGCTGTATGCCTCTAGGTTCAGGCGGTATAATAAGTTTTAAATAAAGATAAAAGATAAAGATAAAGATTCCACCACCATGGTGGTGTGGGGAAACTGGGTCTTCCTAAACCCGGTGCCACGCTGGACCCTGTACATCGCATCGAGGCGCTTACTCACAATGGGAACCGAGGCAAGTGTCTCCCACATGTGGAATAGTGGCCTGGACAGAATGGGAGGATCTGGGACAGTAAGAGACTCCTGAGACGGGGACTGGTACTGCAAGATATCGAGCTCTTCGGCTCGAGGCTCCTCCTCAGCCTGGGTAGCCAGGATGTGTCCTCGGGAGGCGAATGCCTCTGATTGGCGGGCGGGGACGGGTCTGAAGGGAGGTCTGAAGGGAAGTATCCCCATCTGATTCCCAACCGGAGAAATCCGAAGAGGAGTCCGACTTGGGTTGGTTGCCCTGTCCGGAGGCCAAGGCCCGCTTGGAGCCGGAGGCCCTGGAGGATCTCGCCCCCGAAGAACGGGAAGGTGAGCGAGACCGACGCCGAGGACCCTAACAAGGCCCACGGCTCTTGGGGGTTTCCATGGCGGATTTAGACATCCCTCCCAAAGGAGTCTTGGTCTTCAGGCACGAGTCAGCCGTACTGGGTGTGAGTGCCTTCTGGGCAGCTAAAAAGGCAAAAACGCTGTGCTCCAGTGCCAGCATACAGGACTCCCACGAGAGTGTGGGACCCTGTGATGACGCCCCAGGATCACCGGGTCGGGAGTGGAGGAGGAGAGTGGGTCCTCGCCGGGGCGGCCCTGAGGAGACCGGGCACCATCACCGGAGGCCTCTGTGTCTGTACCGGTACCTTACGAGGCCGCTCCTTGTCCGACTCTCAGGAACGCCAAGGGGGGCTAAGCGAATGAGCGCAGGAGCGCTCGCACTTGTCTGGAGCCCCCGACATAGACTTTGAGGCCTTCTTCTTCTTACACCGCTCCACATCAGGGGACCCCTGATCGGAGTGCTGCCTTGAGAGGGGGGCCGAGGTGGAGGAGCCCACCAGCGGAGGGACGACCAGGGGCGCCACTGAGGATTCCGAAGCGGCCTTACGGAAAATGTCATCGGACTTATGCTTACGACTTAGCAGGGCCTTGAAGGACATTTTCTTACAAAGCGAGCAGAGCTCCGGATCATGGTCAGCCCTGAGACACCACAGACAGCAGTCATGAGTGTCCGTAAGCGACATGCTCTTGGAGCACCTGTCACATTTTTTGAAACCGGTGGCCATGTGGCAAAAAGGGCCCCCGCGAGGTTGAAGACCCACGTGGCCAGCGGTTGGGGGAAAAAAGGGCGCGAAGCCCAAGGGGGAAAAATGCTACGAAAAATGTCCACACCTGCCCAAAAGGAGGGAGAGCAGGGAAAGAATGTGTAAAGGACCAGTGCAACTGGAAAAACAGCAGGCTAGAGGCCTTAAAAAGAAATGCTTTTTCAGAGGGAGGAGGACGTGCATCCAAAGGGCTCCATGGAAAAAGGGTGAGCAAGATGGCACCTTTGGGCGGGAAGAGGACCATGCATGCGTGGCAGCAATCCCAAAGGCTTTCTTTGAAAGCTAGGGAATTGCTTCGCGCGGGCTCTGTCAGTGCCGACGTCACCCATAAGTGAGGACTGACTTCCTGCTTGTTTCTGGAGAATGAGGGTTTTTTTGACCACTAATGTCATTTAGAGCTTTGTCGAAAATCAGGCATTGAAGAGTGTGCCATTCGACTTGCTCATCCTTTCTGCTCTTGTTGGCAAGAGGGTTGGCTGAGGTCTTTTTTCCTCTATTACAGCTGGTATGGTTTTTTACTCTCCTATTTAGTCTAATGTTGTTGTAGTGCATTATCCGAGAACTATTTTTCATTGTTTTTTATTTATTTCTTTGTTTTATTTTTATAATTTTACAATAAAAGGACACGGCCCTTCGGAGCACGTGCCTGTGGCTGCGTCCCGCGGTGGGGCTGGATGAAATGCCCTTACAGCCACATGTCACAGGCTAGTGCAAAGCAGCTGAGACCAGGGTCCAAATCAAGAGGTAAATGCAGCAAACAGGAACAGAGCACTCCCATTGTTTCTTTTTAATTTTGATATCTTTATTTCTCTCTTGTGATTTTTGTTGGGGCTGTTTTGCTCTATTATTTTGTTTTTTTGGCTCCCAGGAATAAATATTGTTATATAGGGAAACTTATCCATGCCAGAAATGATATTTAAAGGTGATGTGTCAGAGGAATTAAAACAAATCTCGATAAATCGGGAAGATGTAATTCAGCTATTTGATAAAATCAATAGTAGCAAATTACCTAGACCGGCTACATCCAGCATACATTCCAGTATGCTGAAAGAACTGAAATATGAGATTGCAGACCTACTTTTAGTAATCTGTGAACTATCATTAAAATCATCTGTAGTACATGAAGATTGGGAGAGTGCCCAATGTAATGCCAATTTTTAAAAAGGGTTCCAGGGGCGATCCGGGAAACTACAAACCAGTAAACCTGATATCAGTACCGGACAAAAAGGTAGAAATCCTTATAAAGAACAAAATTACTGAACATATAGATAATCATGGCTTAATGGCAGAAAGCCAACATGGCTTTGGATAAGGAAAGCATGGTCTCACTTATCTATCATATTTTTTTGAAGGTGTGAATAAACAGGTAGATAAAGGTGAGCTAGATGATATAATGTAGGGCCTGATAAAACCCGGGCGCCAGGTCGACTGCAAAATCGAACCTTAGATCTGGGGCTTGGAACACCTGCTGCATGACCGGCCCTGTCTGCCCGCGGGATCCCATCCCCCATGGGCCTAAAAGCCTCCTAAGGCCAGAATCGTGACCATACTGGCACTGGTTGCCAATGGGGATCCCATTCCACAGGCAGAAGGGCTGTCAAAGGCCGCCATTGCATCGGAAATCAACCTTGGCTGCTCACAGGCATCCAATCTCCCATGGGCAGAAGAGAAGGGGATAGCCATGATCGCAGCACAAATGTAAGCTATCTGTCCACAGAAGATAGGATCCCCACAAGCAGATAGCTTGCATCTGGGCTATGATGGTAGCCCTCCCCTTATGCCCATGGGAGATTGGATCCCCGCGGGTTGGACAGCAGGGGAAGCAGACTGCTCATGGGATCCGAGTCAGTTGAGGCCTGCAAGAAAAAAAAAAGTTAGATGGGGAGGGGGGGAGTGAGTTTAAATTTTAAAGGATCAAAAACTAACAAAAAAAAAAGGGAAAGGACAGGAAAGAGAATGGTGGGCATCCAGGGCAGTGGGAGGGGGGAAAGGAAGAGAGTTAGGAGGGGGAAGAGAGAAAGGTTAAAGAGTTGATTGGATGAGGACAAAAGGGCACTAGTTACCTAAAGGTGCATTCTCCACTTCCAAGAACATACACACAGAACCACACCATACTACATCCTTGCATACACAGGCACTACACCTCTATAGCAGAGATAACATACATACCCTAGCTCCACACTACACACACACAGGAACCTTGCCTCTGCACCCAGGGGCGGCCCAAGTGTTTGTGTCACCACAGGCAGAAGCCCCTGCTGTGATACCCTCACTTCTGCCACCGCTCCCCCCTGCCCCCCCCTCAAGAATCCATCTTCTCATCTTGCAGCGGCCTGACTCAGTTTTGAGCCACTACCGCTTTAAAAACAGAGTAGGACTGCCACCGCTGCCTCTGCTGCAAGATAAGAGAGATGGATTCGGGGGAGGGGGCAGCAGACCAACTCCATTTTGAAAGAGGTGGTACAAAGCTGCTGCTTTCAAAACGGAGTCAGGCCGCCCAACAGGGTCTGTTGCTCTAGATGGCTGTCTAGTGGACAGGCCAGCTCTGTCTGCACTCCACACATGGAAGCTGCCCAGTTCTGCAGCATGCACACAACTGCACCACAGCCCTGCACACCACCCACATCCCACACACAAACTGGCATACCATCATTGCTCCACACACCCACTTGTTATCTGAAGCTATAGCTGTTGTTATCTAAAGATGATGTACGGTGTAGGAACTGTGGCGCTGGTCTCACAAAACTTGAGAACATGAGACAAGCGCTGGCTCCTAAGATTTTGGCCTAGCTCCTAAATCCGCACAAAATTTGTAAAGGCCTGTTATAGTGTATCTGAATTTCCAGAAAGCTTTTGACAAGGTCCTCATGAGAGACTCTTGGCGGAATTAAAAAGTCATGGGATAGGAGGCAGTGTACTGTTGTGGATTAGGAACTGGTTAAAAGATATAAAACAGAGAGTAGGGCTAAATGGCCAATTTTTTCAATGGAGAAAGGTGACTAGTGGAGTACCCCGGGGATCTATGCTGGGCCTGCTGCTTTTTAACATATTTATAAATGACCTGGAAATGGGAACAAAAAGTGATGTGATCAAATTTGCAGATGACAGAAAATTATTCAATGATGTTCAAAACACAAGACTGTGAGAAATTACAAGAGGCAGATGAAATTTAACATAGACATAACATACATGGAGGCCGATTCCCTTCTGGACATCCAGCCCCTGTACGGCCCCTCAGAATCAGGTCTACCGGGCCTGTTTGTGCAGGCTGGGCCCCGATTCTGAAGGGCTGCATGCCCTACAGATCCCTGGCTAACTCAGGCTCTTGAATGGAGCTGCAAAGCCATGGCGTCCCATCGCCATGGCACCGTGACTCCATTCAGGAGCCGCAATTGCCGGCTGCAGGACAGAGCCTCCATTTCCCTGCAGCCTGACCCCCAATCCGGCCTACCAATGGCCAGGATCAGGCTAAGGGGAACCCACTTCACTCCCTCATCTTCCTGCAGCCGCCAGCCTCCGCTGTCCCCCAAAGTCCAGAGGGACTTATTCCCCCTCAGAGGTGGAATAAGTTTATGTTTAATTAAAACTTATTATACCGCCCATAACATGAGCTTCTGAGCGGTTTACAATCATATAAAAATGCAAGGCTGCAGGAAAGCAGAAAAGGAATGCCATTAAAATCAAAAGAATAGGACAGAGAAAGAGAAGAGGCACCAAGAACAAGTAATCAGATGCATCAACGAGGAGGGGTGGAGAGGGGTGAGGAAGGAGGGGAAGGTCAAATGCAAGACAGAAAAGGTGAGTTTTTAGTTTCTTTTTGAAGGACTTGAATGATAGCTCTAAACGGAGGGGGAGGGGGGGGAGCGAGTTCCAGAGCCTTGGGCCTAGAAAGTAAAATGCTGATGAATGAGTGGAATCCAAATGGGCTTGTGATGGGGAAGGAAGGGACATGCGGTTGATATGGATGGAACGGAGTGAACGGTGAGGGGTGTGAAGGTGAACCTGGTCTGCAAGGTAAAGGGGAGTGCCTGTGTGAATTGCCCGGTGAACGAAAATAAGAACCTTGTACTGAATACGAAAAGAAATGGGGAGCCAGTGCTGATGTATGAGGAGGGGGGTGACGTGATTAAAACGGGAAGCGTGAGTTAAAATACGAACTGCGGTGTTCTGAACACGCTGAAGACGGGAGAGTTGTGATTGTGGAAGACCTGCCAAAGAAATATTGCAATAGTCAAGACGGGACATTACAAGAGAGAGCAGTAATGTGGTCAAGGCAGAAGAAGAGAGAAAAGGACGGATGGCTCGTAATTGTTTGAGGGAAAAGAAAAAGCGCTGGACGACTGAAGAAATGTGTTCCTTAAAAGAGAGAGAGGAGTCAAGAACAACACCTAAATACCGAAAAGAGGGAACAAGAGGAATAGGCAAGGAGGAAAAAGAAGGGGCACAAGTAGGGGGGGGTGCTCCCAAGAGTGAACCAGATAGCAAAAGACTTGGAAAGGTTCACATGAAGAAAATTGGAAGAAAACCAAGAAGCAACAGCAGAGAGATATGAATTAAGGGGAGAGATATCAGGAGTAAGAGAATCAGTATGGTGATGAAAGAGTATATCATCCGCGTAGTAGTACGCGGAGATACCAAACTGTTGAACTAAAAGGGCAAGAGGGGCCTTGTTTAGAAAGCCCAACCTCAGAATCGGCCCTGAACATCCAGGGTGATGGCCCACTACGCAGCGTCCTTGCTCCTCCTCCCTCCCCATATCTATGGCTCCCCATACAACCCCGCTTAATACAGAGAGCGTTGCACAGGGATGGCGGGGGGGGGGGGGTGAATAGCGGGGATGTATGTCCAGGCAAGGCGTAGATCTCCACTAACTGTGCCTCAAAATGACCCTCATAGTAAATGCCAGCAGAAAAAGACCAGCATGGTCCATCTAGTCTGCCCAGTGAAATGGCTAGAGTTGTAAAGCTGCACCTGCTGCTCTTTGCAGGATACTCCCCCTCTATGCCTTTGCTTAAGGTTGTACCTGCCACTCCAGGCAGGTTACCCCTCTGTATTTATGAAGTTATTTACATTTGCTTTGATTCCATTATCTTGTTATTTAATGATCCTCAGTGTCTATCTCGTGCCTTTTTGGATTCTGTCATTCATTTTGCTCCCACCACTTCCTTCAGGATTCCAGGCATCCACCGCCCTTTCCATGAAAAAGTATTTCCTGATGTTGCTTATAAGTTTACTTCCTTGCAGCTTCATTTCATGTCCTCTAATTTTGCACTTAGGGAAGAAGAACCCAAACTATATTTACATGATGCAAGGTTCCACATTAGTAATCATCTCCCAGGAAAAAGATTTGGGCATCATTGTGGATAATACATTGAAACCCTCTGCCCAGTCTGCAGCAGCGGCCAAAAAAGCAAATAGAATGTTGAGAATCATAAGGAAAGCAATGGAGAACAAAAGAGAAAGAATGCCTCTGTATCGCTCCACGGTGTGACCTTGAATACTATGTGCAATTCTGGTCGCCATATCTTAAAACAGATATAGCAGAATTGGAAAAGGTACAGAGAAGGGCAACCATAATGGTAAAGGGGATGGAAGAATATCCCTATGAGGAAAGGCTTAAAAGGTTAGGGCTCTTCAACTTGGAAAAAAGACGGCTGAGGGGAGATATGATAGAGGTCCATAAAATAATGAATAGAGTGGAATGGGAAACGCAGATAGTTTTTTTACTCCTTCAAAAACCAGAAAGACTAGAGGACATGCAATGAAGCTACTATGTAGCACATTTAAGACAAACAGGAGAAAGCACAGTTACTTACCTGTAACAGGTGATCTCTGGGAACAGCAGGAATTAGTCCTCACATATGGGTACGTCGGTACCGACGGAGCCTGCGCGGGAAAGCTCCCCAGCTTCCCAGAAGGAAGCTTTTGGGGCCTCCCACTGCACATGCGCGCTGCCTTCCCGCCTTCCTGACCAGCTCTCTTCAGTTCGAGTTTATAGCTGAGACAATAGAGAGAGGAAAGGAAGATAGATAGAAGATACAACTCCTAGGGGAGGTGGGTGGGTTGTGAGGACTAATTCCTGCTGTTCCCAGAGATCACCTGTTACAGGTAAGTAACTGTGCTATCTCCAGGAACAAGCAGGAATAAGTCCTCACATATGGGGACTCCCTAGCTAAGATGCCTGGGAGATCCCCTTCCAAGGGTTCGCCATCTTCGTATGGATCTCAGGCATCCAGCCTGGGAAGGTGGGCAGGAGTTGTTCAAGTATGGAACAGGTGTTTGAGGACAGCCTGACCAAACAAGGCATCCCGGCGGGAGTCCTTGTCCAAGCAGTAATGGGCTGTGAAGGTATGAACCAAGGCCCATGTGGCGGCTCGACAGATCTGATCTATGGAGACAGAGTGAAGATGAGCCATAGAAGTGGCCATGGCTCTCACATTGTGAGCTGTGACATGGCCTTCCAGAGAAATATTTCTGCTCTGGTAAGCAAAGGAAATACACTGAGCAATCCAATTGGAAAGTGTACGTTTGGAGACTGGAAGTCCCAAATGAGAAGGATCAAAAGCCACGAAAAGCTGGGAAGACTTTCGATGTGGCTGAGTCCTGTTGAGGTAAAAGGCAAGAGCTATTTTACAATCTAAAGTATGAAGGTTCCTCTCTGCACTGGATGCATGAGGAGCCGGAAAAAAGACAGGTAGATATACCTCTTGATTAAGATGAAAAGGCGAGACCACTTTGGGCATAAAGTGGGGATTCGTCCTTAGGACCACCTTATCATGATGAAACCTGGTATAAGGTGGATGAGCCACTAAAGCCTGTAGTTCACTGATGCGGCGAGCCGAAGTGACTGCAATAAGGAAAAGGACCTTCCAGGAAAGAAATTTCAAGGAGGTAGAAACCAACGGTTCAAAAGGTGGCTTCATAAGCTGACCTAGAACTAGGTTCAAGTCCCATGCTACCGGAGGAGGTCGGATGGGAGGCTTAGTTAGAGTCAGGCCTCTCATGAACCTTGCGACAAGCGGATGAGAGGAGACAGGTTGTCCATTTATAGGTTTTAAGGATGCTACAATAGCACTCAAATGGACTCTTACTGAATTCGTCTTAAGGCCTGCATTAGAAAGATGCAGGAGATAGTCTAGTAGAGAATTCAAAGGAAGTGCTAGAGGGTCAAGACCCTGTTGAGCACACCAAATGGAAAAGCGTTTCCATTTGAAAGCATAGGAACGCCTCGTGGAGGGTTTCCTAGAGGCATGAAGGATATCTTTCACTGGTTGAGAAAGATTGAAGTCATGAAGGCTTAGGCCTTCAGTAACCAAGCTCTGAGGTGTAGGGACTTGGGGTTTGGGTGCCACAAAGTCCCTTCCTCCTGAGAGAGAAGGTCTGGCGCAGCTCCCAGGTCCAGGGAGGGTCCCTGAGAGAGATGCAGAAGTAGAGGGAACCACACTTGGCGTGGCCAGCGTGGAGCTATGAGGATCATCGATCCGTGATCCCTCTGGAGTTTGAACAAAGTCTTGGGAATCAAAGGAATGGGTGGAAAGGCATATAGGAATTCCTGACCCCAATGTAGGAGAAAGGCGTCGTTGGCCTGAGCTCTCTGACACGGAGTCCTGGAACAGAACCGGGGAAGTTTGGCATTCCACGGACTTGCAAAGAGGTCTATGTCCGGGGTTCCCCATTCCTGAAAGATTCTGCGTATCTGGTCCATATGTAGGGACCATTCGTGTGGAAGCAGAACTCGACTGAGTCTGTCTGCCCAAGAGTTTTGAACCCCTGGAAGATACACTGCCAGAAGATGAATTTGATGCTCTCTGGCGAAGGCCCATAATCTGAGAGCTTCGTTGCAAAGCGACAGAGAGCCTGTCCCTCCTTGTTTGTTTACGTAGAACATGGCCACCTGATTGTCTGTCTGAACTAGGACGGTCAGGTTGACCAGGAGGTTATGGAAGACTTTGAGGGCAAAGAAGATTGCTCGCAGTTCCAGGAGGTTGATGTGAAGGGTGGTCTCCTGTGGAGACCAAGTACCCTGAGTGGAAAGGGATTGTAGATGGGCTCCCCACCCTGTTTGGGAGGCATCTGTTGTGAGGGTTGCTTGGGGCAACAAAGGTTGGAAGGGGGCCCCCAACAACAGATTCTTAGTGGACATCCACCATTGGAGGGACCAAAACAGACGCTTTGAGGTGAGTATTTGGTCGGAGAGCGCTCCTGATGCTTGAGTCCACTGGGTGGCCAAGGTCCATTGAGCTGCTCTCATATGAAGACGAGCGTAGGGCACCACGTGTACCGTGGAGGCCATGTGGCCCAGAAGTCGCAGCATTTCTCTGGCTGTCAAGTGACTGCTGGACTGAGCTTGGAAGGCCAAGCACACCAGACGTTGGACCCGGACTTGAGGTAGGTAGGCCCTTGCAGTGGTGGTGTCCAACTGGGCCCCTATGAATTCCAGAGACTGAGTAGGGGTAAGTTGAGACTTGGGAAGGTTTACCACCAGTCCCAGATACTGCAGAAGGTGCCTTGTGCGGTCCAGGGAAATCTGGGCCTCTGACTGAGATGGAGCTCGGATGAGCCAGTCGTCCAGATATGGGAATACAAAAATTCCCAGACCTCTTAGAAATGCGGCAACAACTGCCATGCATTTGGTGAACACTCTTGGAGCAGAGGCTAGACCGAAGGGAAGTACTCTGTACTGGAAATGTTTTCCCTGAAACAGAAATCTTAGATATTTTCTGTGGGATGGGTGGATGAGTATATGTGTGTACGCATCCTTGAGATCTAGAGAACAAAGCCAATCCTGACTCTGAAGGTATGGAAGGAGAATGCCTAGAGAAAGCATTTTGAATTTCTCCTTGTACAGAAATCTGTTCAATTCTCTCAGATCTAGGATAGGTCTGAATCCCCCTGTCTTCTTTGTTATGAGAAAATAAGGGGAGTAGAATCCTGTCCCTTGTTGAAGAAGAGGAACCTCTTCTATTGCCCCTTGGGCAAGGAGAGAAGAGACTTCCTGATCCAACAGGTTCAGGAGAAATGGGGGAGAATTGAAGTGCCTCACCATGGTATATGGAGGAAGGTTGGAAAAATGAAGTTTGTAGCCCTCTCTGATGATAGAGAGGGTCCATTGCTCTGATGTAGTTTGCTCCCATCTGGGAGCAAAGTGAGCTAACCTTCCGGGAATGGTGAGGGGCTCTGGTTGTTCTAGAGCCAGAAATGTTAAGTTCTCTAGGGGCAAGTCAAAACCCCTGAGGGGGTTGAGCCTGCTGAGGAGTGGCAGACACTGCAGGCTTTGACCTTGCCTGTTTAGGTTGCTGACGTTTAGCAGCAAAGCGAGGCTGAGAAGATTGTTGGCCAGTATTTGTGGAAAATCTGGCCTTCTTGTAGTAAGGCCTCTTGAAAGACTTTTTCTTGGCAGGAGTAGAGGTAGACTTAGAAAGTCTATCTAATGTAGCATTTTCTGCGTCCATTTGAGTGGCTTTAATTTGCCAGTCCTTACCAAATAAGTTCTCACCTGTACAGGGCAGATTCCGTAAGCCATCCAGGACCCAGGGTTCTAGGTCAGAGGCCTGGAGCCAAGCAAGTCGTCGGGCTGCAATAGCAATGCCCGAAGCTCTACCGGCACCCTCAAAGGAATCAAAAGCTGCTCTGTTGGAGAACTTAGAAACATCTAGAAGCTGTTTCACCAGAGAAATGAACTCCTCCTTTCTATCCTCAGGGATAAAGGAGGCAAAATGCCGTATCTTTAGGGCAAGTTCCCTGAGAAACATGCCCATATACAGACTGTAAGAATTAATCCTGGCTATAAGCATAGTAGCCTGGAAAATCTTCTTGCCAAAAGAGTCTAGGGTCTTACATTCTCGCACTGGAGGGGTAGAAGAGTGCCTTTTGGTACTCTTAATCTTTTTCAGTGCAGACTTCACCACAATGGAATGGTGAGGCAACTGAGTCTTTTGAAAACCAGGGGAAGGAGGGACCCGGTACATGGTGTCCAACCTACGAGAATAAGGAGACAACGTTAGAGGAGCCTCCCATAAGTCCATCAAGTGTTCTTGAAGGATTTCATGGATAGGCAGGGTGACTGCCTCTTTAGGAACCTTAGGGTATCCTAAAATATCCAATTTCTTTGACCTAGGTTCTTTTTCAGAGGATGTGGTAATAGAAAGTCCTTTAGCTAGTTCAATAATGAAGTCTTGAAAGGACAAATCCTCTGGTGGAGACATTCTCCTCTTTGGGGAAGAGGGGTCTTCATGAAGAACTAGAGACAGCTCATCAGAGTCCTCAGAGGAGTCAAAATCCTCAGAAGAATCAGAGTATTCTCTATTTGCTTCCAACGCACGATACGCATACCGATCGGTATCGACATCGGGCGTACCGGGTATGGGATCGGTATCGGGTGAAAACCCGGATCCGGCATGCGGAACCGATCTGCGTTTGGAAGTCGATGGTCTCGGTTCCGGTATGGGAGACGATACCGGAACCGGACCCGGTACCGCTGAACGCGGTACCGAGGGCGTCGCAGCATTAATAAAAGCCAGCATGGCCTGCTGCATGGTCTGAACAGTATTGCTCATAGACGCCACTGCTGCCTGGATGTCGGTACCGGTATGGGCCGGTACCCCAGAGCAGTCTAACAGGTGATCAGTCGAGGCCGTGCCATCGATGTCAACCTGTAACCCCATAGATGGTGCTTTGGAAGCCAGAGCTTCCCGCCGGGGTTGTTTGGCTGGGGCAGGATCCTCAGACTCAAAAGTGAGAGCCTCTCGATGCTTTGAAGGAGATTTGCTCTTTGAGGACCTGCCCGAAGAAGGTTTGGTTACCTGAGATCCATCCGGAGAGGAAGACCTGGATGACTGTGATGCTGGATTATCTGAAGCAAACAGCACATGGAATTTGTTGGCCCGGTTCTGCAACCCACGTTTAGACATCTGGGAGCAGGATGGGCAGTCCGGAATGGAGTGGTCAGGTCCCAAACACTTAAGACACCATTCATGGGTGTCTGTGACAGAAATAACAGCACTACACTTGGTACACTTCTTAAAACCAGGGGCTGGTTTCTCCATGAGGAGAATTTGTGTAGGCCTGAGGCCTAACCGAAGTCACCAAGTTGTGCAGAATAAAGATTTTTTTTTTTTTTTTTTAAAGAAAAGAAAAGAGAGACCGGCGGTACCGGTTTCGGTATGGGGAAGGCAGGTACGCGGTCTAAAGAAACAAACTAAAACAATAATTTATTCAGCGGTGACAGGAACACGACCTGCTGGCTCCGCGGAAAAAGAGAAACTGAAGAGAGCTGGTCAGGAAGGCGGGAAGGCAGCGCGCATGTGCAGTGGGAGGCCCCAAAAGCTTCCTTCTGGGAAGCTGGGGAGCTTTCCCGCGCAGGCTCCGTCGGTACCGACGTACCCATATGTGAGGACTTATTCCTGCTTGTTCCTGGAGATAATATATTTTCACTCAACGCAAAATCAAACTTTGGAATTCACTGCAGGAGGATGTAGTAAAAGCTGTTTGTATAGCTGGGTTTAAAAGAGATTTGGATGAGTTCCTGAAGGAAAAGTCTATAAACCATTATGGAATGGGGAAATCCACTGCATATAACTGGGACAAGCAGCATGGCATATGTATACCTTTTGGGAACCTAATAGGTACTTGTGACCTAGATTGACCACACTGTTGGGAAGAGGATATTGGGCTGGATGGACCCTTGGCCTGAACCAGTATGGCATAACTTATGTTCTTATATTTCGACTGAGAAATACACCTGTGTCCCAGGGAAGATTTTGCCCTAATGCACTGGAAATGAACAACAGTACAGCTGACAGCTACTTGAAGGGCCTTTAAAGTGTTGGCATTGATGAACTACCTCAAGGGAGAGCATGGGTCCTGAGTATCATCTACAGGATCTTATAGATCAGTGCTGATGTTGAAGCTAAACAACAATATATGTGATCATATAACAAAGTGGGTCAACTTACAATAATAAAACCCCAAAATAAAGCCCTATCACATTTGTCCATTAAAGTATTTTGCTTGTTGTTGTTGGACCCAAATTCACCTTATCTAGTAGCAATCAACAATACTGCCTGCCAAGTCACGTGAGGCCCTTTTTTTTTTTTTTTTTTACTGAAAATCATTTAAAAACAGTCTTTGCTGATTCATTATTCCATTTTATTTTTCTTAAAAATTCTGCAAAATGTAGCTTATATCCAAACTTAACATACTGTATACTCAAATAGAGCTTAAGACTCTTCTATTTCACGAGGCTTTCGACATCCCATCACCTGACCTACTGGATCCTGTGGATGACCTCCCTTTCTCTTATCTCTCTGTCAATGCCCCTCTCCCTCCCCTCTTTCTTTCTCTCTCTCTCTCTCTCTGTTTCTTCCTGGTATGATTGTGAATATTTCCTGTCCATGATTTTGGGGTTCCTTTCACTCGCCTCTTTTATTTATGTTTTTATTGTGAACTGTTCTGCCCCCCCCCCAAAGGGGAGGAGTGGCCTTGTGGATGGGGCAAGTTACCTCAGGCCAGAAGGACTGAGGATTCTAGTCCCACAGATGCTCCCTTGTGGCCTTGGGCAAGCCACTTAACCCTCTGTTGCTCAGGCACAAAAACACAGATTGTGCTCTTCAGGGACAAGGGAAAATTATATATAGCGTAGTCACTCACCTGTAACAGGTGTTCTCCAGGAGCAGCAGGAATCAGTCCTCACTTATGGGTGACGTCGGCGCCGACGGAGCCCTCGCGGAGCAATTTTCCCCAGCTTTCAAAGAAAGCCTTTGGGAATTGCAGCGCGCATGTGCGGTCGTCTTCCCGCCCGAAGGTGCCATCTTAGCCAGTCAGATGACATAGCTAAAAAAGACAGCATAAAAATTTGCAAAAAGAACATAAGCAGACGATTGCAACTCCAAGGGGAGGAGGGAGGGTAGTGAGGACTGATTCCTGCTGCTCCTGGAGAACACCTGTTACAGGTGAGTAACTACAATTTCTCCAGGACCAAGCAGGAAGTCAGTCCTCACTTATGGGACTCCCAAGCTCAAGGCTACCGGAGACCCTAAGCACAAAAATGAGCTCCCTCTAGCTCAGCAGCACAGAAGGATAGAATCTTCGCTGAATTATCACCCACCGGTAGCCCACATCCGGGATGGAGGGTAGGAGTTGCTCAGACCTCAAAGAGATTACGGAGGACTGCCTGTCCGAAAGCACTGTCCCTACGGGACTCCCTCTCAAGACAGTAATGGACCGCAAAAGTCTGGCTCGAAGACCAAGTAGCGGCCCGGCAGATGTCTGCCAGCGGAACAGAGCGGAGGTAAGCCACTGACGTGGCTTTTGCCCGAACGCAATGAGCCGTGACTCGACTTTCTAAGGAGAGTCCGGCTGCCCCATAAGCCCAAGAGATACAGTCCGCAACCCAGATGGACAGAGTACGCTTGGAGACCGGGAGCCCCAATTTATTGGGGTCAAAAGACACAAAAAGCTGAGCAGCTTTACGGTGCTCCCGCGTACGGTCAAGGTAGAAGTTCAAAGCCCTTCTACAGTCCAGGGTATGGAGGACCGTTTCAGCTCGGCTGGAGTGTGGTCTGGGAAAGAAGGTTGGAAGTACCACCTCCTGATTGATGTGAAAAGGGGAGACCACTTTAGGCAGAAATTTCGGGTGAGTCCGTAGGACTACCCTATTCTTGTAGAACCTAGTGTAAGGGGGATCAGACACGAGGGCCTGCAATTCACTTACGCGTCTAGCGGAAGTGAGGGCTATCAAGAACAGTGTTTTCCAAGACAGAAAACGGAGAGAACAGGTAGCCATAGGTTCAAAAGGCGGACAGGTGATCCGCTGCAAAACCACATTCAGGTCCCAGTCAGGCGCTGGCGGGCGCAGAGGTGGTTTAAGTAGAAGAAGACCTCGGAGAAACCTCGCTACAAGAGGGTCGCTGGAAAGAGGTCTGCCGTCCACCGGCACATGATGTGCTGAAAGAGCACTGAGGTGAACTTTGACGGAGTTGGACTTAAGTCCCAGATTAGAGAGGTGTAGCAAGTACTGCAAGATCACCGACACCGGGCAGGAGAAGGGATCCTGAGACTGTTGGGTACACCAGACTGCAAAGCGACGCCATTTAAGGGCGTAGCATTTGTGGGTAGAAGGCCGTCGCGAAGCCAAGACGACCTCCTCCACCTCCGCCGGCAGGAGAAGGGGAGCAAGGACTACCCTCTCAGCAGCCAGGCCATGAGGTTGAGAGACCTGAGGTTGGGGTGCAGTAGGGACCCCTGATCCTGAGTGAGGAGATCCGGTTGTACCCCCAGAGGGATTGGATCCTCCACCGCCAGTTGCAGTAGGAGCGGAAACCACGGCTGCCTGGGCCAGCGAGGGGCCACCAGGATCATGAAGGCTTTGTCTCGGAGAACCTTGAAAAGAGTCCGAGAGACTAGCGGGATGGGAGGGAAAGCGTACAGAAGGCTCCCCGACCATGAGATCAGAAAAGCGTCCGCCGCCACCCGAAGGGGGTGTGGCTGACGAGAGCAGAAGCGAGGAAGCTGCCGGTTGTGAGGACTGGCAAAGAGATCCACCGTGGGGAGGTCCCACTTGAGGAAGAGCTTCTGAACTACCAAGGGATCCAGACGCCACTCGTGCGGCTGGAGGACCCTGCTGAGTTTGTCCGCCAGGCAATTTTCTTGGCCCGGGAGATAAACCGCCTTGAGGAGAATGCCGTGACTGACGGCCCAAGAGCAGAGCTTCTGCGCCTCCCGGCAGAGGAGGAAGGAGCCCGTGCCCCCCTGCTTGTTCACGTAGAACATGGCAACTTGATTGTCCGTCTGGACAAGGACGGACCGGTGGGAAGTCAGGTGGGAGAAGGCCTGGAGAGCTAGGCGGATCGCCCTGAGCTCCAGGAAGTTGATCTGCTGAGCAGACTCCCACGTGGTCCAGAGGCCCTGAGTACGTGCTTCTTGGCAATGTGCTCCCCAGCCCAGGAGGGATGCATCGGTGGTCAGCACCCGGGTCGGCTGAGGTGACTGGAAAGGCATTCCGAACACGAGGTTCGGCTGCCGGAGCCACCACCGGAGAGACGAGATCAGCGGCTCGGAGACGCGCACTAGGTCTGCTAGGCCGCCTGTGGCTTGACGCCACTGCTGGCGGAGACACCATTGAGCAGACCGCATATTCAGGCGGGCATTGGGGGTCACATGGACGGTGGAAGCCATATGGCCTAGTAGTCTCAGGAAGCGCCTGGCGGAGACCAGGGGCTGGCTGCGAAAACGGTCGGCTAGGTCCATGAGCCGTTGAGCCCTGTCGAGCGGTAGGTACGCTCGTGCCTGAGGAGTGTGCAGCCTTGCGCCGATGAACTCGAGATCCTGTGAGGGGAGCAAAGTGGACTTTGCGAAGTTTATAACAAAGCCCAAGTGCTGCAGAAGAGTCACCGTGCGGCGCGTGGCGTTGGTGACCTCCCGAGCGGACGCTGCTCTGATGAGCCAGTCGTCGAGGTACGGAAAGACATAGAGGCCGTGAAGCCGGAGATGGGCCGCCACGACCGCGAGACATTTTGTGAAGACTCGCGGTGCGGAGGACAGGCCAAAGGGCAGTACCCTGTACTGGTAATGATTTCCTGCCACCACAAACCTTAGGTATTGGCGGTGGCTTGGGTGGATGAGAATGTGCGTGTAGGCATCCTTTAGATCCAAGGAGCATAGCCAATCTCCCTGCTGGAGGTAGGGCAGAAGGATTCCAAGGGTAAGCATTTTGAACTTCTCCCGCACAAGGAACTTGTTGAGGTTGCGCAAGTCCAGGATGGGTCTGAGGCCCCCTGTTCTCTTTGGTATCAGAAAATACCTGGAATAAAAGCCTTGACCTCTCAGGTGGTGTGGCACCGGTTCCACCGCCTGTTCCTGCAGAAGACCTGCTAACTCCTGAAGGAGCAACTCCCTGTGCAGAGGGGGTCGTGGAGGTTCTCCCGGAAAATAGGAGGGAGGGACCTGATGGAAGTGGAGAAGATAGCCTTCTCGCACGACTTGAAGCACCCAGGCATCTGCGGTGATGCTGGACCACCTGTGGGCGAAGTGAACCAGCCGGCCTCCGGTGCTGGGAGGAACCAGCGGGGGGGGAGAGGGTATGCTTAATGAGTCAAAAGCCCCCACCCTGCTGAGCAGGGGCTGGTGGTGCAGGCTTTGGGGCTTGCTGCCTACGGGACCCGTTACCCCGTCCCTTGGCCTGCTGGCCCTGTTGGGGAGCTGCAGGGGCCTGATAATGGGGGTATTGTTTGTAGGCAGCCGCCTTCCTCGGGTAAAAGGACTTTTTCCCCGAGCCCTTCTTTTTCTGGGAAGGGGCGGAGGTCTTCCTAGAAAGCCTGGTCCTGGTGAGAGTCTCAGTCTCAATTTGCGCAGCCTTTTCCGCCATGGGCTTGCCAAAGAGGTTTTCGCCTCGGCAGGGGACATCGACCAACTTGTCCTGCACCCAGGGCTCAAGGTCTGACGACTGAAGCCAAGCCTGTCGGCGGGCACCGATGCCGGCTGCGGCCACTCGAGCCGATGCCTCAAAGCCATCATAGGCTGCTCGGGACATGAACTTTGAGCATTCCCGAATGCCAGTGGACAAGGCTAGGAACCTCCGCAAGGGTTCCTCGGACAGACCAGCGGAGAATCCGGCAAGCTCTTTAGCCAGATCCCGGAGATACATGCCCATGTATAGCTGGTAAGTCTGGACACGACATGCGAGCATAGAGCCCTGGAAGCACTTCTTGCCAAGGCCATCCAGGTTACGGGCCTCCCTTCCAGGGGGCACCGAGGAGTGCATCTTCTGGCTCTTAAGACGATGCATGGCCGATTCCACTACCATGGAATGGTGTGGCAGCTGTGCCTTTTGAAAGCCAGGGCTCTTGCGGACTCGATAGATAGAATCGACCCGCTTGCTCAGGACCGGCGAGGAGGCCGGACTCTCCCACATGCGGAAGAGTAGTCGTTCCAGCATAGGAGGAACCGGTACAGTAAAGTGTTCCCTCGCGGGAGAGTCATACTGGAGGGCGTCGAGCTCTTCGGCTCGAGGCTCCTCCTCGGGATCCGCAGGGAAGGCCAAAGCCTTGGCCATATCCCTAACGAAGTCCGAGAACCGGGCATCCTCCGGGGGGGACTGCTTCCGAGGCTCGGACTCCGGTGAGTCCGATGGGACACACCGAGTCCGGAAAGAATCAGGTGACTCTTCATCCTCAGACTCCCAGACCGACTCCGACGAGGACTCGGTGGGGTCGGCCCGGGCAGGGTGCGGCGCCAGCCGCCCCGACGCCGAGGGAGTCGGCGTCGGCGACCTCGGTCCCGAACGGGAGGCCGAGGGTGACCTCGACCGAGGATCGACTCGAGTTCTCATCGACTCGAGGATCGGCTCGGTCTCCGGGGTTGACTTGGACGTCGACGTCCCGGCGGTTGGGGCAGCGGCGCCAGCGAAGCCAGCGAGCAGTGCCCGCTGCTGGTCCATGAAGGCAGACAGTCTGCTCTCCAAGGCCGTCAACCTGAGTCCGAGCTCAGGTGACCCAGCAGCCCCCGACTCGGGCCCCGACGGCGTCGGGCCCGACGTCGGCTGTCGCGGAGGCGAGTCCAGAAGGACCACAGGACTTACCCGGGCAGGCATCTCCGACTCCAGGCGAGGTCGCTTCGGGATGTGTTCCTTCTCCAAGGACCCGGGGCGGCTGTCGGGGCTATGCGACCTGGCCCTCGCGGAACCAGGAGCGTCCACCGACGCCGCCCTCGCGGGTTTCACCTTCCGACGATGGTCCCCGGAGGGAGAACCCCGGTCGGAGGAACTCCGGCGACGGTCCGAGCTGGAGCCCTTCGACGCGGAGGCCTCCGACGAGGTCCGGGTACGGCTGGGGTCAGCGAAGATTCTCTCACGCTGATGCCGCCGACTTCTCAACGCCTTTGAGGACATTTTGCTGCAGGGCCCACAGATCAGTTCCTCATGATCCGGGCCCAGGCAGCGGAGGCAAAAGTCGTGTGTGTCGGTTAGTGACATATTTCGGTCACACCGACCACACCGCTTAAACCCACTGGCAGCCATCGGGGGAAAAAGGGCCCCTGCGAGGTCAAAGGACCGGGCTGCCAGGGAAAAACCGAAAACGAAAGCTGACGAAGTCAGAAAAACCGAAAAAAGTAAGAGGACTCGTGACCGGCGTCGCGAGTCCGGGCGGGAAAAAGATCGGCGTCGAACCGAAGGAAAAAAGGATAAAATAAAGAAGAAAATCAACTTTTTCGCGGGGACAAGACGGGGACGTCTGTAGGGCTCCGCGGAAAAAAGAAGACTGGCTAAGATGGCACCTTCGGGCGGGAAGACGACCGCGCATGCGCGCTGCAATTCCCAAAGGCTTTCTTTGAAAGCTGGGGAAAATTGCTCCGCGAGGGCTCCGTCGGCGCCGACGTCACCCATAAGTGAGGACTGACTTCCTGCTTGGTCCTGGAGAAATATATATATATATATATATTTTATTTATATATATAAAATTATATATTATATGGTAAGGGAGGAGTAGCCTAGTGGTTGGGGCAAGGTATTTCAGGCCGGAAGGTCGGGGGTTCAAATCCCACTAGAGGACAGCAACCTTGGGCCGGA
The DNA here is from genome assembly GCA_033557465.1 of Ichthyophis bannanicus. Lineage (NCBI taxonomy): Eukaryota > Metazoa > Chordata > Amphibia > Gymnophiona > Ichthyophiidae > Ichthyophis > Ichthyophis bannanicus. The sequence continues at coordinate 828,640,441 of CM066032.1, forward strand.
AGGACTGGGGTTTCTAGTCCCACAGATGCTCCTTGTGGTCTTGGGCAAGCCACTTAACCCTCCATTACCCATGTTCCCTGTAAGTATTAATGTATGTGTCTCATATCCCCATGTGTTAAATGTATCCCCCAATTGTGTTGTGACCACTTTGATTGAAGGATAAGGCGGTATACAAAACTGTCTAAATAAATATATATACAGTACCTGAAAGTACACCGCTTTGACTGGTAGAAAAGCGGTATATAAACCTAGTTAAATAAATAAACTTGTTTGAAGGGCTATATATCAAATTTTAATAAGCAAACATCATTTATTTATCATTTCTGTGGCTAAATGTATCCACTTTCATCATCTGTAGCAAAATGTATCCAAACAAGGCAATTTAACAAATTGTATCCCAAATGAGCCGTAAACTTAGAGTAGAGCTTCATCACCTTACAAAGGTGCTATGTTTCGGACAAGAGCACATTATACCCGTCCTGTTTCGGGGATCCAGAATATCACAATTTTATAACACCACTTATCTGCTTATATCACTATTCACTTGGTCCAACAAATTCACAAACAGCTCTTCACTGACAGCATTCTCTGTCTCTGGGCTCCATCTTGGCTTCAGTCCTAGAAATTCTGGTTCCCATTTAAAAGCACATACATCACTCAATCAGTTGATACTTCCACATAAATCATCATCAGTCAAAATAGCAAATGCCATTCCACCACAACATTTATACCTGCAGGACAGACTATGTTTAATTTGTAGATCCAAAACTGTTCTTAATAATTTAAAATCTTACCATGATCTCTTCCTCACTAATGCGGGGAAACACAGTCAATCCCTCTCCATTTTAATGAATTAAAACTATACTGCTCTTCCATATAATGTGCAACTAATGGGGCTGTAATGGTCCATGGACCTGATATTGCATGAGGCACCGAAGAAGCTAATATCCAGCTAAAAATATGCACTGAGAAAAGAGCACGAACCGTGAGTTAGGTGGCGTACACGCAGGTAAGGATGGAATATGGGTGGCCATGGGTGAATGTCTCCTGATGGCCAAATCTAGCTATGTGGGTAGAACGCAAGCAGAGATATTCGATATACCCGTGCAAAGGGGCATACACGAATATCTCTCCATAAAGCACAGTTACTTACCTGTAACAGGTGATCTCTGGGAACAGCAGGAATTAGTCCTCACATATGGGTACGTCGGTACCAACGGAGCCTGAGCGGGAAAGCTCCCCAGCTTCCCAGAAGGAAGCTTTTGGGGCCTCCCACTGCACATGCGCACTGCCTTCCCGCCTTCCTGACCAGCTCTCCTCAGTTCGAGTTTATAGCTGAGACAATAGAGAGAGGAAAAGAAGATAGATAGAAGATACAACTCCTAGGGGAGGTGGGTGGGTTGTGAGGACTAATTCCTGCTGTTCCCAGAGATCACCTGTTACAGGTAAGTAACTGTGCTATCTCCAGGAACAAGCAGGAATAAGTCCTCACATATGGGGACTCCCTAGCTAAGATGCCTGGGAGATCCCCTTCCAAGGGTTCGCCATCTTCGTATGGATCTCAGGAATCCATCCTGGGAAGGTAGGCAGGAGTTGTTCAAGTATGGAACAGGTGTTTGAGGACAGCCTGACCAAACAAGGCATCCCGGCGGGAGTCCTTGTCCAAACAGTAATGGGCTGTGAAGGTATGAACCGAGGCCCAGGTGGCGGCTCGACAGATCTGATCTATGGATACAGAGTGAAGATGAGCCATAGAAGTGGCCATGGCTCTCACATTGTGAGCTGTGACATGGCCTTCCAGAGAAATGTTTTTACTCTGGTAAGCAAAGGAAATACACTGAGCAATCCAATTGGAATGTGTACGTTTGGAGACTGGAAGTCCCAAATGAGAAGTATCAAAAACCACAAAAAGTTGGGAAGACTTTCGATGTGGCTGAGTCCTGTTGAGGTAAAAGGCGAGAGCCCTTTTACAATCTAGAGTATGAAGGTTCCTCTCTGCACTGGATGCATGAGGAGCCGGGAAAAAGACAGGTAGATATACCTCTTGATTAAGATGAAAAGGCGAGACCACTTTGGGCATAAAGTGGGGATTCGTCCTAAGGACCATCTTATCATGATGAAACCTAGTATAAGGTGGATGAGCCACTAAGGCCTGTAGTTCACTGATGCGGCGAGCCGAAGTGACTGCAATAAGGAAAAGGACCTTCCAGGAAAGAAATTTCAAGGAGGTAGAAACCAACGGTTCAAAAGGTGGCTTCATAAGCTGACCTAGAACTAGGTTCAAGTCCCATGCTACCGGAGGAGGTCGGATGGGAGGCTTAGTTAGAGTCAGGCCTCTCATGAACCTTGCGACAAGCGGATGAGAGGAGACAGGTTGTCCATTTGTAGGTTTTAAGGATGCTGCAATAGCACTCAAATGGACTCTTACTGAATTCGTCTTAAGGCCTGCATTAGAAAGATGCAGGAGATAGTCTAGTAGAGAATTCAAAGGAAGTGCTAGAGGGTCAAGACCCTGTTGAGCACACCAAATGGAAAAGCGTTTCCATTTGAAAGCATAGGAACGCCTCGTGGAGGGTTTCCCAGAGGCATGAAGGATATCTTTCACTGGTTGAGAAAGATTGAAGTCATGAAGGCTTAGGCCTTCAGTAACCAAGCTCTGAGGTGTAGGGACTTGGGGTTTGGGTGCCACAAAGTCCCTTCCTCCTGAGACAGAAGGTCTGGCGCAGCTCCCAGGTCCAGGGAGGGTCCCTGGGAGAGATGCAGAAGTAGAGGGAACCACACTTGGCGTGGCCAGCGTGGAGCTATGAGGATCATCGATCCGTGATCTCTCTGGAGTTTGAACAGAGTCTTGGGAATCAAAGGAATGGGTGGAAAGGCATATAGGAATTCCTGACCCCAATGCAGGAGAAAGGCGTCGTTGGCCTGAGCTCCCTGACACGGATTCCTGGAACAGAACCGGGGAAGTTTGGCATTCCACGGACTTGCAAAGAGGTCTATGTCCGGGGTTCCCCATTCCTGAAAGATTCTGCGTATCTGGTCCATATGTAGGGACCATTCGTGTGGAAGCAGAACTCGACTGAGTCTGTCTGCCCGAGAGTTTTTGAACCCCTGGAAGATAGACTGCCAGAAGATGAATTTGATGCTCTCTGGCGAAGGCCCATAATCTGAGAGCTTCGTTGCAAAGCGACAGAGAGCCTGTCCCTCCTTGTTTGTTTATGTAGAACATGGCTACCTGATTGTCTGTCTGGACTAGGACGGTCAGGTTGACTAGGAGGGTATGGAAGACTTTGAGGGCAAAGAAGATTGCTCGCAGTTCCAGGAGGTTGATGTGAAGGGTGGTCTCTTGGGGAGACCAAGTACCCTGAGTGGAGAGGTGTTGAAGATGGGCTCCCCACCCTGTTTGGGAGGCATCTGTTGTAAGGGTTGCTTGGGGCAACAAAGGTTGGAAGGGGGCCCCCAACAACAGATTCTTGGTGGACATCCACCATTGGAGGGACCAAAACAGACGCTTTGAGGTGAGTATTTGGTCGGAGAGCGCTCCTGATGCTTGAGTCCACTGGGTGGCCAAGGTCCATTGAGCTGCTCTCATATGAAGACGAGCGTAGGGCACCACGTGTACCGTGGAGGCCATGTGGCCCAGAAGTCGTAGCATTTCTCTGGCTGTCAAGTGACTGCTGGATTGAGCTTGGGAGGCCAAGCACATCAGACGTTGGCCCCGGACTTGAGGTAGGTATGCCCTTGCAGTGGCGGTGTCCAACTGGGCCCCTATGAATTCCAGAGACTAAGTAGGGGTAAGTTGAGACTTGGGAAGGTTTACCACCAGTCCCAGATACTGCAGAATGTGCCTGGTGCGGTCCAGGGAAATCTGGGCCTGTGACTCAGATGGAGCTCGGATGAGCCAGTCGTCCAGATATGGGAATACAAAAATTCCCAGACCTCTTAGAAATTCAGCCACCACTGCCATGCATTTGGTGAACACTCTTGGAGCAGAGGCCAGACCGAAGGGAAGTACTCTGTACTGGAAATGTTTTCCCTGAAACAGAAATCTTAGATATTTTCTGTGGGATGGGTGGATGAGTATATGTGTGTACGAGTATATGTGTGTACGCATCCTTGAGATCTAGAGAACAAAGCCAATCCTGACTCTGAAGGTATGGAAGGAGAATGCCTAGAGAAAGCATTTTGAATTTCTCCTTGTACAGAAATTTGTTCAATTCTCTCAGATCTAGGATAGGTCTGAATCCCCCTGTCTTCTTTGGTATGAGAAAATAAGGGGAGTAGAATCCTGTCCTTTGTTGAAGAAGAGGAACCTCTTCTATTGCCCCTTGTGCAAGGAGAGAAGAGATTTCCTGACCCAACAGGTCCAGGAGAGATGGGGAGAATTGAAATGCCTCACCATGGTATGTGGAGGAAGGTTGGAAAAATGAAGTTTGTAGCCCTCTCTGATGATAGAGAGGGTCCAGTGCTCTGATGTAATTTGCCCCCATCTGGGAGCAAAGTGAGCTAACCTTCTGGGAATGGTGAGGGGCTCTGGTTGTTCTAGAGCCAGAAATGTTAAGTTCTCTAGGGGCAAGTCAAAACCCCTGAGGGGGTTGAGCCTGCTGAGGAGTGGTAGACGCTGCAGGCTTTGACCTTGCCTGTTTAGGTTGCTGACGTTTAGCAGCAAAGCGAGGCTGAGAAGATTGTTGGCCAGTATTTGTGGAAAATCTGGCCTTCTTGTAGTAAGGCCTCTTGAAAGACTTTTTCTTGGCAGGAGTAGAGGTAGACTTAGAAAGTCTATCCAATGTAGCATTTTCTGCGTCCATTTGAGTGGCTTTAATTTGCCAGTCTTTACCAAATAAGTTCTCACCTGTACAGGGCAGATTCCGTAAGCCATCCAGGACCCAGGGTTCTAGGTCAGAGGCCTGGAGCCAAGCAAGTCGTCGGGCTGCAATGGCAATGCCCGAAGCTCTACCGGCACCTTCAAAGGAATCAAAGGCTGCTCTGTTGGAGAACTTAGAAACATCTAGAAGCTGTTTCACTATAGAAATGAACTCCTCCTTTCTATCCTCCGGGATAAAGGGGGCAAAATGCCGTACCTTTAGGGCAAGTTCCCTGAGAAACATGCCCATATACAGACTGTAAGAATTAATCCTGGCTATAAGCATACTAGCCTGGAAAATTTTCCTGCCAAAAGAGTCTAGGGTCTTACATTCTCGCCCTGGAGGGGTAGAAGAGTGCCTTTTGGTGCTCTTAATCTTTTTCAGCGCAGACTTCACCATAATGGAATGGTGAGGCAGCTGAGTCTTTTGAAACCCAGGAGGAGGGAGGGACCCGGTACATGGTGTCCAACTTACGAGAGTAAGGAGACAACATTAGAGGAGCCTCCCATAAGTCCATCAAGTGTTCTTGAAGGATTTCATGGATAGGCAGAGTGACTGCCTCCTTAGGAACCTTAGGGTATCCTAAAATATCCAATTTCTTTGACCTAGGTTCTTTTTCAGAGGATGTGGTAATAGAAAGTCCTTTAGCTAGCTCTATAATGAAGTCTTGAAAGGACAAATCCTCTGGTGGAGACATTCTCCTCTTTGGGGAAGAAGGGTCTTCATGAAGAACTAGAGACAGCTCATCAGAGTCCTCAGAGGAGTCAAAATCCTCAGAAGAATCAGAGTATTCTCTATTTGCTTCCAAAGCACGATACGCATACCGATCGGTATCGACATCGGGCGTACCGGGTATGGGATCGGTATCGGGTGAAAACCCGGATCCGGCATGCGGAACCGATCTGCGTTTGGAAGTCGATGGTCTCGGTTCCGGTATGGGAGACGATACCGGAACCGGACCCGGTACTGAGGGCGTCGCAGCTTTAATAAAAGCCAGCATGGCCTGCTGCATGGTCTGAACAGTATTGCTCATAGACGCCACTGCTGACTGGATGTCGGTACCGGTATGGGCCAGTACCCCAGAGCAGTCTAACAGGTGATCAGTCGAGGCCGTGCCATCGATGTCAACCTGTAACCCCATAGATGGTGCTTTGGAAGCCAGAGCTTCCCGCCAGGGTTGTTTGGCTGGGGCAGGATCCTCAGATTCAAAAGTGAGAGCCTCTCGATGCTTTGAAGGAGATTTGCTCTTTGAGGACCTGCCCGAAGAAGGTTTGGTTACCTGAGATGCATCCGGAGAGGAAGACCTGGATGACTGTGATGCTGGATTATCTGAAGCAAACAGCACATGGAATTTGTTGGCCCGGTTCTGCAAACCACGTTTAGACATCTGGGAGCAGGATGGGCAGTCCGGAATGGAGTGGTCAGGTCCCAAACATTTAAGACACCATTCATGGGTGTCTGTGACAGAAATAACAGCACTACACTTGGTACACTTCTTAAAACCAGGGGCTTGTTTCTCCATGAGGAGAATTTGTGTAGGCCTGAGGCCTAACCGAAGTCACCAAGTTGTGCAAAGATAAAGATTCTTTTTTTTTTTTTTTTAAAGAAAAGAAAAGAGAGACCGGCGGTACCGGTTTCGGTATGGGGAAGGCAGGTACGCGGTCTAAAGAAACAAACTAAAACAATAATTTCTTCAGCGGTGACAGGAACACGACCTGCTGGCTCCGCGGAAAAAGAGAAACTGAGGAGAGCTGGTCAGGAAGGCGGGAAGGCAGTGCGCATGTGCAGTGGGAGGCCCCAAAAGCTTCCTTCTGGGAAGCTGGGGAGCTTTCCCGCTCAGGCTCCGTCGGTACCGACATACCCATATGTGAGGACTTATTCCTGCTTGTTCCTGGAGATATTGTGCAGAGCGCAGAGGGAAAGCCATAACCGTGCAGTGAGTAAAACATGGGTAAGGCAGAATATTCTACGGCATGTGGGTGGAGCCGCCTCAAAAGCGGCCAAGATTGCAATATTCCACTTTATTACTACTGAACATTTGTATAGCGCTACAAGTACCTAGCACTACACAGATCAATGTAAAAGACAGTCCCTGCTCATCAGAGCTTACAATCTAGTCAAGACAGAAAACACAGCAGCTGCAGACATGGGATATAGCTAGGGGAAATGGTAAAGAAACAAAGGAGATCAGGTGAGTCAAGATCTGAAAGCAGCAGCGAAAAGGTGAGTTTTCAGCTTGGATTTGAAAAGGGTCAGAAAAGGCGTATACAGGGAGATGTTGCCCAAATACAAGTTTGGTAGACGAGTTTGGTGGCCCCTACCTGTGTACTGTTTCCCCGATGTCCAGCTATGACCTTCAGCATATTGTCAGTGCAGGAGCCCCCACTGGCTGGGCAGAAACACAGTAGCAGCATGGCGACCAAGCGTACAGTAAACATCGGCACCACTGAAGCTGAGGCCCTTGTCAAATGGTCCTAAGGTCCAAGGGGTGCTGTACCACAGTGGCCACCATAGGGTCAACCTCTGCCCCTCAATGGCTATATGGAGGGGGATCCAGCTCCAGCGGTGAGTAGCCAATGGGTTATCCCCGCCCAGGGATGAGAGTCGGGAGATGGGCAGAGCAGCAGGTCAAAAATAACACACTGCCACAAGCCTAGATGTGGGACTGCGTATGCAAACAGTGAGGATGATTTATGGCACATGCTAGGGTCAGCACAATGTGTCTGGTTGTTGACTCTGCCAGGTTCCTCACTTCTTAATGCAGGTCCCTGCCATTCCAGGTTTCCTACAACAGTATGCAGCTGTCGACATCATAAAGGACGATGCAATAGCTCCCCCTGGTAGAAGATGTCTTGTAAATGCATGAGCCACAGGTTAATGACCACAGCAGGGGAACTGTAATATCTTTTGGGAGCTGTTTCAGGTGTCGCTTGTTGTAGGGGTGTCACATTTGTTATTGTAGCTCTTATCCTTTGGCCTACTGCAACTGTCCAGCCTCCTTGAGAAATCATAGGCACTGACTATGAACATTTGGAGAACAATGAATTGAACAGATGTTGATTCCCTAGCATGTCCTCACCGAGGCCCCCTGTTCCCCACATATCACCATATCTAGTGTGCCTGAGAGTCGTGTACAGCAGAAGAAAGCTGACACTGTGCAACAGTAACACAAATGCAATGGAAATATATGCAAAACTACAAACCATGGCTAAATGCTCCAAGAGAGGTACAGAAGGGGTGGGATGACATAGGGAGTACAAGGGGTTTAGGGAGAGTGAAAGTGAAAGGGGACAAGGGCAGCAAAGTGAGGGGGATAGATGAGATGAGATGGGACAGAGTGGGGTGCGGGGATGGAAATGGTGAGGAAGTGACAAGGTATAGAAAGTGGAGGCACATAGCAAGGTGTATGGGCCTAGGGGGTGTTGGGTAGAAACAATGAGGGGGCAGATGCAAAAAGGACATGGGTCTAAGGGGTCCAGAGGGGAAACACACGTATCTGAGAAAGCAGATGCAGGGTCAAGGTGACAGCCATACTGTACTGACATCCAGAGGACTAGGAAAGGCTAAGGACAATGTGGAGATGCTAGTGAGAGCTACTAGGTAGTGTCCTTGATGCCCCACATTTAGTGGCATAAATTAATGACATCCATACACAGCAGCAACATATGACCTTCCACATATGGGGCTAAGATCTGCACCGTTGTCACAGGTTCTGGAAGCATCTTATAGCACTTGTAAATGGCCTGATCTGTGAGCACTATCATAACACCACCTCAACACAGGGGTGTGTGGGAACCCTGATACAGGGTACACAAAGGTGCATAACAACTTGCAAATATGCTGAATTGCCCACTGAGAATGGATGCATATGTCCCTGCTGCTAGAATGCATAAGTCAACTGTAAACAGCTATGTATATGACCGCACTTTGAGTAAATGTGAGCACAAAAAGGTGCAAATCTGATCCTTAACCTCTCTTCCACAGAGAGTTTGGGGTACGCCGGACACTGGAGGCACTGAAGTGCTGCTTCAGTATTATGCGGCAGCAGAGGGCTGACCTGATAAAGTGCCTTCGGGAGAAGGTCGCAGCAGATGCAGGTAAGTGAGTCACATGGCAGTCCCCAAGTGCCACCAGAAATGACAGCTTTACGGAATGGAAGGCCTACACTTGTTCGTAACATCAGATATGTAGCTTGCATAGCACTATAAGCCTGCTGCATGCCTCATGGGTCCACCACATGTGTCATCAGCCACAGAGTGGTGACTGAGAACAACTAAGCAACTAATTAATTCTTAAAGGGGTTTTGGTGTTCATTTTTAAAAGCTGTCTTCTTTCTATACTGCAAAGGGCAACATTTTGTTGTTGTTTGCTTGTGGTGTTGGGCAAGGCTCTTTCAGTTAGAGTTCATTTCTTTGTTCCAGCTACCCATTCACAGCTAACTCTTTGAAGCCACTGACCTCATCAGGTGTTAAGTGGCCCTAAAGTAGCTTACTCTTAAAGTACAGCTGAGGAACAGGTAGGGACTTTGATAGATCTTTCTCTTTTATTTCAACAGATACCAAAGCTCCGTCAACTAAATAATGGCTGGGAAAAATTGTATTGCTAAAGCAGTTGCCCCTGTTACAGCTTCTGCCTCTTTCCAGACAGAGATCTCAATGTCAGTGCAGGGTGCTTGCATGCTGAGGCTCTCAGGAGAGGAGGAGCTCAGCGAAGAGGTAGCGAGGCTGAGAAGCATTCAAAACTGTGAGAAGTACATCGATGAGATGCTTCTTGAAACATCCAAGCTTTCCAACAGCGGTGAAGATAGAAGGCTACAGAAGGAAGAAGGTTGGACATGAGTCACTAGAGCAGCGGTTCTCAACCTGTGAACCCCATGGGGGTTGCCACAGGATTTAGCAGGGGTCGCCTCACTCCAGTTAAAAAAAATAAAAATAAAAAAATCGCTCAAGTTGCTGCCGCTGCCAAGTCCGCTTCTCGGCAGCGGTAAACTCACTGTCTCCCTTCTTCTGCAGCCGCGGCTCCCTGTCTCTTAGGAAACCGCGGCTGTGCCTGTGAAAATGTTGCGGAGCCTTCCTGTCTCTCAGCAGGCTCTGTGCAGCATTGTCCTGCCTCCAAAGGAAGTGGTAAACAACTTCCTTTGGAGGCAGGACAATGCTGCATGGAGCCCGTCGAGAGACAGGAATGCTTCGCAACAGCTTTACCGGCACAGTTGCGGTTCCCTAAGAGACAGGGAACCGCGGCTGCAGAAAAATAGGGCAGTAGCAGGCAGACATAGGGAGAGGGGAGGAAGGGGCAGGGAACCTGCAACGGGGCTGACATGGGGGAGGGGCGGGGCTGACATGGAGGGAGGGCTGGGATGGATGGATGGATGGAGGGAGGGCTGACATGGATAGAGGGGGGGACTGACATGGATAGAGGGACATGGAAGGAGGGGGGACTGACATGGAGGGAGGGGGGCTGACATGGATGGAGGGAGGGAGGGGGGCTGACATGGACAAAGGGGAGAGACAGGGGGACATTCTGGACAGGCAGGGGATAAATGCTGGACAGAGGGGAGAGACAATGCGGGTTAGGATTATAATGGGCTGATGGGGGGCTAGCACTGGTAATGGGCAAATCAGGGGGGGGGCTAGGACTGGTAATGGGTTGATTAGGGAAGGCTAGGACTGGGAATGGACTGATCAATGGGGGGGGTTGGGACCGGTAATGGGCTGATAGGGGGTAGGACTGGTAATGGACTGATGGGGGGCTAGCATTGGAAATGAGCTGATCAGGGAGGTTAGGACTAGAAATGGGCTGATTAGAGGAGGCTAGAACTGGTAATGGGGTTGAGGGGGGACTAGCACTGGAAGTGAGCTGATTGGGGGGCTTCAACTGGAAATGGGCTGATGGTGGGGAGGGGAGGATAGAGCTGTTGGCCTTGAAAGAAAACTGGGGACTAATGCTACAAATGGGCTGATGCGAGGAGATGGGAGAATGGAACTGGAAGGGAGTGGATGCTGAGAGGGGCTGCCATGGTATTTGTACTAGAAGGGGACTGGAAATAGGCTGATGGAAAGAAGTGAAGAAAACAAAAGAAGAGATAAGAAATGGCAGATGGACCATAGACCACAGAAAGAGAGCTAAGAGAAGACAGGAAAGCAGACGCCTCAGATCGGGACCAGCATGATCAGAGAATTAATTGGTCAGACAACAAAGGTAGAAATAATAATTTTATTTCATATTAGTGATTTGACTACAAAATCATCATAATTTTGAAATCAAATATTGTTACTTGTTATTGTGATTAATTATTGTGGTTTAAATAAGTAAATGTTATAAATAAAAACATATTGCAAAGGCCTATAATATATTAATAATTCAACAAATGATTACAGCGACAATGCGTTAACGGTAAAGGAAGAGAGACGCATTTGATTTTATCATTGGGGATCATCACAAGTTGACCAATGGTAAAAGGGGTCACGGTACAAAAACGGTTGAGAACCACTGCACTAGAGTCTGCAGTATCAACACTCCAGCTCCTCCAGCACCTTGAACTGAAGAACCAGTATGCAGTCTTGGAAATGGAGGAGGTAGAAACATCTGAGGAAAGGGAAAAATCACAGCTCAAGCACCCCAAAGTTGCAGAATCAGTCACTACAAGGAAGCAAAGGGTAGTTGTGGTTGGTGATTCTCTTCTGAGGAGTACTGAGGCATCCATCTGCTGACCAGATTTGATGTCCAGTGAGCCATGCTGTCTGCCAGAAGCCAAAATCCAAGATGTTATAGAGAGTTTGCTAAGACTCATCAAGCCTACTGACTATTATCCGATATTGCTCATCCATGTTGGCACAAATGATACTGCTAGGTATCCCTCTGGGCATATCAAAAGTGACTTCATGGCTCTAGGTCAGAGGGTGAAGCTGATAGGAGCACAGGTGGTGTTCTCTTCAATCCTCCTGTTGAAGGTAAAGGCCGAGGCAGAGAAGTTTGCATACTGGAGATGAATGCATGGCTGCGTGATGGTATCATCGAGAGCATTTTGGTTTCCTGGACCATAGGATGATATTCCAAGGACGGAAGAGCAGAGATGGTGTACATCTGTCCAAGAAGGGTCCAAGTGTCTTCAGCAGCAGACTGGCTAACCTACTGATGAGGGCTTTAAACTAGATTCATTGGAGATGTGTGAAGAGAGCCCCCAGGTAAGTGAAGAAAGACCCCAGGTAAGTGAAATATTAAATGCCTCTGTAGGAATGGGTAATAGGGGCAACACCTGGAAAGCAGTGTGTATAAATGCCCGTAGCATGGGAAATAAGATCTCAGATGTTGAGACTTTAATGGAAGAGTCTGACTTGGATTTAGTGGCGGTTACGGAGACACGGTTCACGGAAAACCTTGACTGGGATGTAATTATACCGGGCCTTACTTTATTCAGGAGGAACAGGATGGAAAGAAGGGGAGGTGGAGTAGCACTATATGTAAAAAAAATAATATTAAAGCTATAGAATCACATGGCTTAAAAAGAAGAGAGGAGGCACTATGGGTTAAATTAGAAAGAGGGAAAGGAAATCCATTTGCATTAGAGTTATATACAGATCCCCCTCAAAGGGCATAGAAGTGAACTAAGATTTAATAGAAGACATACACAGTATTGCCATGAAAGGAGAAGTGCTTCTGATAGGTGATTTCAATATGCCAGAAGTGGATTGGCACATCCCTGCTGTGGTGTCATCTAGAAGTAAGGAGATCCTTGAATCACTATAGGGAGAACTATTCAGGCAACTGGTAACAGAACCCATACGTGATGGGGCCATACTGGACTTAGTGCTTACCAATGGGGAAAGTGTTTCTGATGTTACAGTGGGAGATTATCTCACATCCAGTGATTACCAGATGGTATGGTTCAGTATTAGGACTAGGGTTGATAAAATCCATTCAAAAGTGAGCGTCTTAGACTTTAGGAAAACTAACTTTGCCAAGATGGGACAATACCTCAAAGAGTCGTTAGTGGGATGGAAAAAGCTGGGGGATGTAGAAGAACAGTGGGCAAAACTGAAAGGGGATATTTTTAAGGGCAACAAACCTTTTTGTTAAAAAGGTAAATAAATGTAAAAGGAAAAGGAGGCTGCTATGATTCCACTGGTCAACAAATTTTTACAAAAGTCATGTTACTGAAATAAAAATAGTCATTTCTTATCAATTTTATATGCTGAACACAAATATGACAGTGAAATTGCAAAGTTGGCTCTAGTTTTTTTGTAATCTACAAGAATTAATGTTTACATCACGAAATGCATGTCAATAGTAAATATAATAGGCCTTCGGTTAATACCTGTAAAATACCAAGTCATAGACTACTTCTTAGATTTTTTCGCCTGTCTCTTGTACAGCTGTTCGGGAGCTTCTCTAGGGAGTGTCCAGCAGTAGTCAGCCAGCATTGTAGTGGACCATTTTCCCTGGTATCTTTGCTCCATCGTTGCGATATCCTGGTGAAAACGTTCGCCCTGTTCATCACTAACCATACCACAGTTGTCAGGAAAGAAATCAAGATAGGAATCAAGGAAATGGATCTTTACAGACATATTGCAGCCAAGTTCCTGATACTGCACCAGCATGTCTTCTACTGGTTCCTTGTAGTTTTCTGCCCTAACATTCATGAGAAAGTTTGTTGACACTAGGTGAAAAGCATTCCATGCTTGTTTCACATCACCCTGCAGCAAGTTGTTGAACCGGTCATCTTTGAAGAGCTCTCGAATCTGAGGACCCACAAAAACTCCCTCTTTAATCTTTGCTTCACTGAGTCGAGGGAATTTTTCATGCAGGTATCGGAAAGCTGGCGAAGTGCAGTCCATGGCTTTCACAAAGTTTTTCATCAAGCCTAGTTTGATGTGAAGGGGTGGTAGCAGGATTTTGTGAGCCTCAACCAGAGCTGAGTGCTGGATATTCTTCTCTCCAATTGTTACACTTTGATTCCATTCCTTCCGCAAGTAGTGCCAATCCCTTGCTCGGCTATCCCACTCACATAAGAAACACATGTATTTTATATATCCCTGCTGCAGTCCCATTAAAAGGGCAACTACCTTCAAGTCACCACAGAGGTGCCAGCTGTACTTGTTATAGTTAATGGAAGTCAGTATATATGCTTTAAGTTATCGTATGTCTCTTTCATGTGGACGGCATGCGCTACTGGAATAGATGGAAGACGGTTTCCATTGTTCAAAAGCACAGCCTTCAGACTCAGTTTCGAAGAGTCTATAAATAGTCTCCAGTCTTGTGGGTCATGAGTGATTTTTAAGGCATTCATGAGGCTTTCAATATCAGAACAGAATACCAGATTACTTTCCTTTCCGACTGCGTATAGTACACTGCTGACGTCAGATGGCTTAAGCAGCCATCTGGCAGTAGTATTGCATTGCATCAGAAAATGATACAATCAACTCTGGATGATGTGTGCATGCTGGTATTATGCAATGTGATGCAATATTACATCATTCAAGGCTTATTTGGGATGTTGTTGATATCCTACTGGATAAATTTACACGGTGAAACGTCAAAAATGAACTACATGCAATATCTTCAAAATGAGAGCCAATAAATTCTTTTTAATGTTATATTCGTGTTCAGCTCACCAAGATACTACAGATTAGGGCCTTTTAAAGTCAGTAACAATTTCAATGTTGACCAGTGTTCTCAAAAGAAGTAGCTGAAAAGGTGAAGAAAAAGAGGGTCTTCATGAAATACAAGAGATCACAGAGAGAGGAAGACAGGCATCTATATTTGGAAAAACTTAGAGAGGTCAGCAAAGCAGTAAGGAAAGCAAAGGTACAAAACAAAGAAGAAATAGCCAATGCAATAAAATGCGGGGATAAGACATTTTTCAGATATGTTAGTGAGAGGAGGAAGGGCAAAAGTGGTATTGTCAGACTCAAGGGTGCAGGGGAGGAATATGCAGAAACTGATGAGGATAAAGCAGAATTGCTTAACAAATATTTCTGTTCAATGTTCACAAATGAAGGGCCAGGAGCGGGACCTCAGAAAACACTCATGAATAGAAACAGAAGTGACGGGGATCTCAAACGATTTTCAGAAAACTATGTTTGAGAGAAACTAGCTAAACTAAAAGTAGACAAAGCCATGGGTCCGGATGGGATACATCCAAGAATAGTGAGAGAACTTGGAGACATTCTAGTGGCTCCATTGTCTGACCTTTACAATGCCTCTTTGTAGTCGGGAATGGTGTCAGAGGACTGGAGAAAAGCACATATGATCCCTTTACACAAAAGCGGATGTATGGATGACATTGAGAACTACAGGCTGGTTAGTCTAAACTCTGTGCTTAGTAGATTATTAGAAAAGCTACAAAAAGAGAAATGCGAGGTTTCTGGAGTCCAATGGATTGCAGGATTCGAGGCAGCATGGGTTCACCAGAGGCAGGTCTTGTCAGACAAATCTAATTGATTTCTTTGACTGGGTGACCAGGGAGTTGGACCGAGGGAGAGCCCTAGATGTGGTGTATTTAGATTTCAGTAGTCTTGACACTGTTCTGCACAGGCGATTTATAAACAAACTGAGTACTCCAGGGATGGACCCTAAAGTTACTGAGATTGGGTTAGAAATTGATTGAGTGGGAGGTGACAAAGGGTACAGGTAAATGGAGCTCACTCTGAGGAGAAGAAAATGTTATACCATTGTTCAAACTGTTGTTGTTGTTCCTTGTAAAACAGCTGTAAATACTGTTACGATTTGTTCATTGTAAACCATTTTGAAATGCAGAAAAACGGTATATAAAAAATGTTAAATAAATAAATAAATAAAATAATTAAGGAGGTTACCAGAGGTGTGCCGCAGGCATCTGTCCTTAGTCCGATACTTATTAACATCTTTGTTAGTGATATTGCAGAAGGGCAGCTGAAATGTAATGCTAAAAAATGCAGGGTCATGCATTTGGGCAGCAAAAATCCAAAGGAGCAGTACAGTGTAGGGGGTGAGGTATTTCTGTCCACAAAAGAAGAGTGGGACCTGGGCATAATTGTTCCTGACAATCCTAAAGTAGTTAAACAGGTAGAAAAGGCAACGGCAAAAGCTAGAAGGATGCTTGGGTGCATAGGGAAAGGAATGGCCAGCAGAAAAAAGAAGGTGATAGTGCCTCTGTATAAGTCTTTGGTGCTGGGAGATGCCACCACGCATGCGTGGTCCCCTTCCCGCTCAAGGGTGCCATCTTGCCTCAGTCTCACGACATAGCTAAGACGGTAAAAATAAAACATCAAGGAAGCAACTCCACAGGGAGGAGGGAGGGTTTTGAGGAGCGATTCCTGCTGTCTCCAGAGAACACCTGTCACAGGTGAGTAACTGCGCTTTCTCAGGGAACAAGCAGGAAATCAGTCCTCACATATGGGACTCCCTAGCTACAGCCTACCGAAAACCCATAGAAAAACAGATGCCCCTAAGGGGAGCTGTGAGCAGCAGCAATTGAATCCAAGGATACAGACTCCTGAATGCACCGTGTGTCCACAAAAGAGTCAGAAGGCAGGAGTTACCTAAACCATGAACAGATTACGAACTACATCCTGGCCAAAGGCGCTGTTCTGACAGGATTCACTCTCCAGGCAGTAATGAGCTGCAATGGTATGGACTGAAGACCAGGTAGCAGCTCAGCAGATGTCCGTCATCGGGACAGCGTGCAGATTTGCCACAGAGGCCGTCATAGCCCTGACGCTGTGCGCCATGACCCAGTGTTCCAGTGAAAGCCCAGCCTGCTCAATGGCGAGGACAATGCAGCCCGTCACCTAGGTGGACAGAGTCTGTTTTGTCATTGCCTCCCCCAGCCGCCTGGGGTCATGGGAAACAAAAAGCTGTAAAGCTTTGCGGTGGCCCTAGATATGTTGAAGGTAGAACAGGGCCCTCTTACAGTTCAGAGTATGGAGGATGGCCTCTGCCCTGCTGGCGTGGGGCCACAGAAAGAAGGTGGGGAGCACCACCTCCTGATTGAGGTGGAATGGGGACATCACCTTCAGAAGGAATTTGGGATGCGTGCGGAACATGACCCTGCTCTTGTAGAACCTGATCCTGCTCTACCACCAAGGGCTTGGAGCTCGCTGACCCTGTGGGTGGATGTGAGCACCACCAGGAAGATGACTTTCCATGAGAGATACCTCAGGTGGCAAGTAGCCAGGGGCTCGAATGGTGGTCCAGTGAGCTGCAACAACACTACGTTGAGGTCCCACTCTGTCACTGGTGGGCGGATAGGGGGCTTGGACAACAGAAGACCCCACAGGAAGTGGGTTACAAGAGGTTGCACAGAGAGGGGCTTGCCCTCTATGGGGTGGTGGTGTGTCACAAGAGCACTCAAGTGCACCCTGATGGATTTAGATTTGAGCCTGGCTTGCAATAGATGTAGCAAGTATTGCAGCACCAGCTGCACCGAGCATGAAAACGGATTCACTCGTCACTCCGCGCACCATACCATGTACCTATGTCATTTGAAGGTGTAGGCTCTTCTGGTGGAGGACTTAGAGGAGGCCAAGAGGACCTCCTCCACCTCCCCCGGGAGGTTGAAAGTGGCCAGGGCTACCCTTTCAGCAGCCATGCTGTCAACAACAGGGACCTTAGGTTGGGGTGCAGTAGGGAGCTCTCTGAGACAGTAACCCTGGGGCTCTCCCCAGAGGGACCAGAACTTCCGCAGACAAGCAGTGGGAACCATGATAGCCTGGGCCATTGTGGGGCCACCAGGACCAGTGACGCTCTGTCGCAAAGAGCCTTGAAAAGGGTATTGGCAATCAATGGCATGGGCAGGAAGGCTTACAGAAGGCCCTCTGACCACGGGATGAGGAATGCATTCGCAGTCACTTGGGATGGGTGGGGCTGCCGAGAGTAGAAGTGGGGCAACTGGGAGTTGTCGAGGCTGGCAAAGAGCCACTAGTGAGGTCCCCCAGAGCCAACTGGCCACTCTGGAGTCCAGCCAACACTCGTGTGGCTGAAGGACACTGCTCAGTCTGTCCACCAGGGCATTGTCCTGGCCCAGCAGATAC
Organism: Ichthyophis bannanicus; assembly: GCA_033557465.1. Lineage (NCBI taxonomy): Eukaryota > Metazoa > Chordata > Amphibia > Gymnophiona > Ichthyophiidae > Ichthyophis > Ichthyophis bannanicus. The sequence goes on from CM066032.1 coordinate 828,658,313, forward strand.
ATTGCCCACAGGAGCATCCCTTGGCGGATCACATAGGAGGAGAGAACCACTGCTTCCTGGCAGAGGGTGCGAGACTCTATACCCCCTTGTTTCTTGATGGAGAACATTGTGACCTGATTGTCCATTTGGATCAGCACCGACAGGAGCTGAAGACAATGGCAGATGTCCCGGAGCTCCAGGAGATTGATCTGCTGCAGGCTTTCCACCTGAGACCAACTGCCCTGAGTGCAGAGTTCCTTGCAATGCGCTCCCCAGCCCAGTAAGGAGACGTCCGTAGTAAGGACCCTCGGAGGGGGGGTGTCTGAAGGGCATCCCCGCATGAAGATGCCGAGGAACTCTGCCAGCAGGCAGGCAGGTCACTGACATTCTGAAGGAGGGCACTCAGGGTAACATGGACTGTGGAAGTCATATGGCCGAGTAGGTGCAGTAGGAGGCGAGCAGACACTGAGGACAGTGCTGTACATCTGCGGACAGTGCCCTGAGAAAGTCAACACTGTCCAGAGGGATGAAGGCTCTGATCTGAACATTGTCTAGCCTTGCCCCAATGAACTCCAGACACTGTGTCAGGAGGAGGTAGGACGTGGTGGTTTATCACAAACCCCAGATGTTGCAGGACGTGGATGGTGCGGGCCATTGCCTGCTGCACTTTGGCGGCCATGTCCCCTTTTATGGGCCAGTCATCCAGGTAGGGAAAGACGAAGGCCCCTTGGAGAAGGAGGTAGGCCGCAACTACTGCCAGGCATTTGATGAAGGCTCTGGGGGCAGAGGCGAAGCCGAAGGGCAGTACCCTATACTGGTAGTGGCCGCCCCCCACCATGAATCTGAGATACTGCCTGTGGCTGGGATGGATGAATATGTGGGTACAGACATCCTTCAGTTCCAAACAGCATAGCCAATCTCCTGCTGGAGGTAGGGCAACAGTGTTCCAAGGGAGAGCATCCTGAACTTCTCCCTCACCAGGAACCTGTTTAAGTCATGTAGGTTCAGGATGGGCCAAAGGCCCCTGGTACTCTAGAATACGAGGAAGTAACAGGAGTAAAACCTTTTGTCCTGGAGATGCTGGGGCACCAGTTCCACTGTCCTGTCCTCGAGGAGACCTGTGAGTTCTTTCAATAGTAGATCCCGGTGAAGGAAAGTCCTGGGGGGCTCTCCTGAGAAGAAAGGGGAAAGCATCTGTGCCAGGTGGAGAAGGAAACCCTCCTGAAACACCTGGAGCGCCCAAGTGGGCAAAGTGGATCAGACATCCCCCTATGGGCTGCTGACCTCCTGGGGGTGGAGAGGCTATGCCCAAGGAATCAAAAACTCCTCCTAGGCTGGGCCGAGAATGGTTCCTGGGGCTTGGGAGCCTTCTGCTTACAAGGGCCATGCCCGTGTCCCTTGGTCTGCTGATTCTGCTGGGGAGTTGAGGAGGCCTGATACCGCAGGTAGTTATGTAAGCAGTTCCCTACCTCTAATAAGTGGGCTTTTTATTTGAGCCCTTCCGTTGGGGAAGGGTAGCGGTCTTCTTGGAGAGCCTGGTCCTCATCATGAACTCTGCCTCCAACTCTGCAGCCTTATCAGTCATGGGCTTGCCAAAGAGGTTTTCTCCCTAGCAGGAGACCGACTAATTTGTGCTGAACCCATTGCTCAGAGTCAGACAACTGTAGCCAAGCATGGCATCAGGCACCAATGCCCGCCATGGCTACTCTAGCCACCAACTCAAAGTCATCATAGGCTGTTCGAGTCATAAACTTGGAGCACTCAGAGATGATTCTGGCCAGCTTCTGGAACCACTGGAGGGGCTCCTCAAAGAGACCAGCCGAGAACCCGGCGCGCTCCATCACCAAGTCCCTCAGGTACTCACCCATGTACAGCTGGTAGGCCTGGTTCTGGCCGATGAGCATCGACCCTGGTAGCACTTTCTGTCAAGGGCATCCAGGGTGCAGACCTCCCTACCCATGGGCACCGAGGAGTGCGTCTTCTGGCTCTTCAGCCAACACATGGCAAACTCCACCACCATGATGTTATGCAACAGCCGTGCTTTCTGGAAGCCAGGGCTCCAGCAGACTCGATACATCAAGTCAAGTCGTTGGCTCACAATGGACACCGATGCCAGTGTTTCCCACATGCTGAGGAGCAGCCATTCCAGGACGAGCAGGATGGGCACCATTAGTGCCTCCCTCAGCGGGGCCTTGTACTGGAGGATTTCAAGCTCCTCTGTGTGACGGTCCTCCTCAGATTCAGCAGGAAATGCCAGGGTCTTCGACAAGTCCCATATGAAGTCGAGGAACGCCATGTCCTCGGTCAGGAATGGATTCAAGGGGAGGACCTCGGTCCCGTGGAACGGGACCGGGATTGAGACCAATGTCAAGGATTGACTCAAGGCTGCAGGTTGTTAAGGATTGGCTCGACGTCCGGGAACATCCTCGAGATCAAGGGCCCGGTGCTCTGGGTGGATGACCAGGCGGAGCCGAGCATTATGGCCCGCTGTTGGGCCATGAAGGCAGACAAACTGCTTTCCAAGGCCGCCATTCTGGTTTCCAGTCCAGAAGGCTCCACAGCTGTTGGCGCAAGCAACGAGGGGCTCAGTCCCGTCGCCAGTTCCACTGAAGGGGGGTCCTCCACTAGGATGGGCTTGGGGATCAGTGTAGTTACTCACCAGTAACAGGTGTTTTCCAGGGACAGCAGGAATCAGTCCTCATATATGGGTTACGTCGGCACCGATGGAGCCCACACGGAGCATTTCCCCAGCTTTCAATGAAAGCCTTTGGAAATGCCACAATGCAAGTATGGTCCCTTTCCTGCCCAAAGGTGCTATCTTACTCAGTCAGGTGCCATAGCTATAGCCCCTCCAAGAAGATGGCAAAAATATACAGCAACTCCAAGGGGAGGAGGGAGGGTTGTGAGGACTGATTCTTACTGTCCCTGGAGAAAACCTGTTACAGATGAGTAACTACGCTTTCTCCAGGAACAAGCAGGAAGTCAGTCCTCGCATATGGGACTCCCCAGCTACAGGCTACCAGGAGACCCGTAGCAAAAATTGGGCCCCCTCAAGGGGAGCCGCAAGCAGCAGCAATTCAGTCTGGAGTACAGACTACAGTAAGAGCCCTGTGTCCGATGAAACCAGCACTCCGGTAGCCTGAACACAAAAGGGCCTAGATCCTGAAAAGATTACAAAGCACAGCCTGGTCAAAGGCGCTATCACGTCAGAATTCTCTTTCCAGGCAGTAATGGACTACGAAGGTATGGACTGAAGACCAGGGGGCGGCCTGGCAGATGTCTGCCATTGGGACAGAGTGCAGATTTGCCACCGAAGCTACCATGACCCGGACATCTATGACCTCACCTATGATCTTTGCCTGCTCATAGGCGAGGGCAATACAGTCCACCACCCATGTGGACAGCGTATGCTTAGTCACCACTTCCCCCAACCTGCTGGGGTCGTAGGAGACGAAAGGCTGGGAGGCTTTGCGGTGGTCCTGAGTGCGTTGGATATAGAAGGACAAGGCCCTCTTACAGTCCAGGGTGTGGAGGACCATCTCCACCCAAATGGCGTGAGGTCTCGGAAAGAAGGTAGGTAATACCACCTCCTGGTTGAGATGGAACGAGGACACTACCTTTGGGAGGAATTTGGGGTGCATAAGGAGCACAACCCTGTTCTTGTAGAACATGGTGTGGGGCGCATCAGCCTCCAAAAGCTTGGAGTTCGCTAATGGAAGCAAGCACAACCAGGTGTGATGTAGAGACCCCTACGGAGCCCATGGAAATAGAGAGAAAGGAAGATTCCACCTTTAAAACTGACAGGCAGCTAGAACACATGGCTCAATGTTTACAAAGAAAAGGTAAACAGAGAAAGACAGGAGCCGAACTGACACGCCCAAGCTCTGACGTAGCAGTAAGCCTGGATCTTGATCAATCACACCTGTTCAGGTTGAGAGCAGAGTCAAGCCCAGGGGAACAGAATTATAAAACCTCGTCATTAGTTCCCAGGAGAGAGAGAGGAGAAGCAGGAGAGAAAGGAAGTAGGAGAGGAGGCTGGAGTGCTGGCTGGAGTGGTAATTGCAGTTCAGACGGCAGTTGGAGCCGTGGCAGCAGAGAAAGTTGGAGTTGTGGCAGAGAAGGAAAAGAAGCAACACAAGGAAGGAAAGGAGGAGAAAGAGGAGTCCTGGACAGCAAAGACAGGAGAGAGGAGTGACCTCCTGTAAGACGGGCTTGGAGAGGCTCAGAAACGCCTGAGAGTTGGATACCGGGTAAAGAAACTACCTATAGCTCTGGGAGAAAAGCCAGCAGACTAGGAGGAGGGAAGGCACACCCTGTGACCAGAAACTGGCTGGAACGGAGAGAGCAGGGAGCCCTTCAGTCAGAAAGAAGCCTTCAGAGTTTGCACAGGTGGGAGCCCAGCACAAAAGTATTTCCTCATAGCTGCCAAGAATTAGAGGAGAGCCAAAGAAGAAACTCCAGAGCAACAGGTATTTTAAACCCTTGCTGTTTTGAGTTGTGGAAAGGGAAAACACCTGAGTTTACAGAGGGAAGTTATCTTAAATCCCATAGTAACAGTTTGCAGACAAACGCTGTTAGTCCTGAGACAGAAGATATGCAAATAGACTCTAATGTTTATGAAGTAGCAGATACGCAAATGGATTGTACGCTTTTGTTTGGCTGACAACATTGAGTCACTGTGTTAAACCTTGAAGTAAAAGTGCTGAGAAACAGCAAAGAAATAGGAACTATTTTTCTTTGCTGTGAGAAGCTGTTTTGTTTTCCATTTTGTACTTGCAATGAGCACTGCATGTTTTGGAACCAGAGAGTGAATAAGCAATTACCTTAGTTATTGTATATAAGCCTCATGCTAAACTCCTGGAGACAGTCCTATTTTTGTTCTGCACCAAAGTTCTAATTGTGAGGGGAATAAATCCTTGTCATTTTGCCTTAAACACTCTGACTACAATTGCTTCTTTATCAGAGAGCTAGAAAAAGGGACTACAACTCCCAAGAGGCCCTGCAAGAGCCACAGCTGTAGTCTCACTTTCTGAATAGAGGATTATCATGGCAGACCAACCCTCTGCGCCCTAGGCGGAGGGCTGGCCACGTGGTGACAAGTGGCGTAGTATTTAGGATTTCGTGTGGAATATAAGGACATTCAACTGAGAAACACACCAGGATATATGCCAGAGGATTTGCCACAAGAGCACCGAGAGAAAAAAAAAAAAGCCCTGCTAAGCTGTAGGCTGAAGAGCAGTGGGAGATACCGCTGGCAATATCGGCCAGAAGGACCGAGGATCAGCAGAAAGACTCCTTTCTCAAAGTTTGAGTCTACACCGTGCTCAGGTAACGGGTATTTGGGCACGGGTGTGTAGGATTCGTGGGAGGAAGGAGAGCTCTTGTCCAACGTATAACCTAGACATGTTTAGGGAGAAGTTGTTGTGCCACACTTGGTGGGCCTTTCTGTCTTTTTTTCTCTCTGCAGAAAAAGTCCTGAAGATGGAGCCACAAGAAGTTCTAAGCTGGATGGCCAACCAATTTGAAAAACAACGGGAGATGGCCCAGCGCACCCAGGAGCAAGCTGCTGCAGCCATGCAGGCCCAGCAAAAACCCATCGTGGACTTGATAGAGGCTTTACTTGCCGGTCAGAAGGCGACGGAACAAGCACAGCTCTCACCTACTTGTGTGGTAGGACCACAAGACTGTGGAGCTTTAACTTGTGGACAGTTGACGGTAGATGATGATATAGATGACTTCATTGAAGCCTTTGAAAGAATTGCACTTACTGTAAAGTGGCCGCCAGAGCAATGGGCGGTAAGGCTCGCTACATCCCTAACGGGAGAGGCCTTAGCTGCCTATAAAGCCATGCCCGCTGCTCTTGCGACTAACTACGAAGAAGAAAGCAATCAGAGATAGATTGGGATTAACACCCATGGTCTATAGACGAATGTTAAGGGATACTAGGCTAAGACCTAATGAAACGTCCAAAGCCTTGTTCCACAGGATAAGGAGCTTAGCGTGTAAATGGCTCGCTCCTGAGGGAAAGACTCTCGAGTCCGTGATAGACACTATTGTCTTGGAACAATTCATGGAGGCGGTTCCTCAGGAGATAAGATCCTTTTTGATCTTGCAAAGTTGCCAGACCACAGCAGAAGCAGCCCTCCTTACCGAACGTTATCTGGAGGCAGAGTTGGCTGGTAAGCCAAAAGGAGGCGCTCTGCGTGTATCTGGGTTGGCAAACTTTGGAAAGTCAGAGAAAGAAGTAGGAACCAATGTGAAAGGTGTATCCACTTGTTTGCCAAAGCCAGAATGGAAATGGGCAAAAAGTAAATGTTATAAATGTGGGAAAGCAGTTCATTTACAAAGAGACTGTGTAATACGAACAGCACTGATAACAGCCAAGGAAAAACAGGCACAAGAAGGTTTTCTGTTAAATGTGGAAGTTAATGGTGTTTTGGCCAGTGCATTGCTCGACTCAGGTGCTGACCAGAGCATGGTCTCAAAGAAGCTTTGGCGGGCAATAGAAGCCCACATCGGGTCAGTACCGAGCCGACCAGAAGGCAGAGTTAAAATCCGCTGCATACATGGTGCATCCTCCTTCTACCCATTGTATAAGCTCTCAGTGAAGGGATTAGGAACACAAAAAGAGGTTCTAGTAGCTGTAGTTCCTAAGCTTCACCATGATATAGTGCTGGGTAGGGATTGGCCCCAGTTTAGTAGAGGGATGGAGAAGGGCCTACATCCCAAGACAGGCATGGTCTCTACTAGGTCCCAGGCAGGAACCTCAGAAATGAGAGTTGAACCCCCTGTAGATGAACTCCCTGAAGAGAGAGATGAACTCCCAGAGGATGAGGGTGGACAGGTAGAAGAGGCACTGGAGGAGCTTCCTATACATGAGGACCTGATTAACGCCCCTTCTAGGAAGACCAGGAAAGGGACAGAACAGTCGAATGATCCGAGGGTAGAAGCCCTGGCAACAACCGTTCCTAATCCCCTATTTGGAAAGCCCCGAAAGACAGGTTTGGGGTCAAAGGAGCCCTTAGAAGTTATACCACCAGTTAAACAAAAATTTGTCCTGAGATTCTGCAAAGTATCTGCTAAGGCGCAGAGCCCGCAGAGACCCTCGACTGCAGCTGCTGGCTATGATTTATTCAGTGCTGAAGAGGACGTGATTCCAAAACAAGGGAAGGCCTTGATTGACACCGGCTTACAAATGCAAATGCCTACAGGCTGTTACGGCCAAATAGCGCCACGCTCAGGTTTAGCTTCGAAATACTTTATTGATGTAGGCGCAGGAGTTATAGATCCTGACTACAGGGGGGTAGTCAAAGTATTACTTTTTAATTTTGTGAACGAAGATTTTAGAGTGAAGAGGGGTGATAGAGTGGCTCAACTTATCTGCGAACGAGTCGGATTCCCCTCCTTGGAAGAGGTACCTTTGCTGTCCCCTACGAGTCGGGGAGCCGGGGGATTCGGGTCCACGGGGCAGAGCGAAGTGAAGGGCCTGACCGCCACTTCTGAAGAAAGAGTGGAGGAAGACCTAGGTCTGCAGCTGGCGGACTGTAAAGGGAACCCCGAGCCCAGAATAGGTGCAGAGCTATCCTTGCAGCAGAGGCAGGAATTAGCTAGGGTGCTGGCCAAATTCACAGATGTCTTGACACCGGTACCGGGAGAGACCAATTTGGTGGCACACAAGATTATCACCCCACCAGGGAAGGTGATTAGGCAACGGCCTTATAGACTACCTGAGGCCAGAAAGAAGGAGGTCGTGACCCAGGTGCGAGAGATGCTTAACATGGGCATAATAGAGGAGTCAAAAAGTCCTTGGTGTAGCCCCATCGTCCTCGTACCGAAGCCAGATGGGACCCTTCGTTTTTGTATTGACTTCAGGCAAGTGAACAACATCTCCCAGTTCGACGCCTATCCCATGCCCCGTATTGAGGAGTTGTTAGACCGGCTGGGTCAGGCACGGTATCTAACCACGCTCGACATGACAAAAGGCTACTGGCAGATACTGCTAACCTGCGAGTCAAGGATGAAGACTGCCTTTAGTACGCCCATAGGTTTATTCCAATTCCGTATGATGCCTTTCAGCTTACATGGAGCTGCGGCAACATGCCAGAGGCTAGTCGACCATGTTTTACGGCCCCACCAGGAGTACGCGGTAGCGTACATGGATGATATCATTATACACAGCACCAGCTGGGCCCAACACTTGCCCAGGATAGAAGCCGTCCTCAGAGCCATGCGACGGGCAGGGCTAACGTTGAATCCGGGGAAGTGCCTATTTGCGGGTAAAGAAGTGAAGTACCTCGGCCATATGGTAGGAAAAGGTATGGTCAAGCCCCTGCTGAGTAAGATAGATAGCGTGAAGAATTTCCCCAGACCAACGAACAAGAAACAGCTAAGACGTTTCCTGGGCCTCATAGGCTATTATCGACGATTCATCCCTCGCTTCGCCGAGGAGAGCACCATTTTTACAGATATGCTGAGGAAAAACGCTCCAAATAATTTAAAATGGACCCCGGAGGCTGAGAAGATGTTCATATTGTTGAAAGGGAAGCTCTGTAAGGCCCCGGTGCTATGCAGAGTAGACTTCGGGTTACCCTTCATGGTCCAAACAGACGCGTCAGAAACCGGATTGGGGGCGGTCCTGTCACAGGAGTTTGAGGGTACTGATCACCCCATTATGTACCTCAGCCGAAAGTTGTCCAAAGCGGAGTGTAACTACTCTACAATCAAGAAGGAGTGTTTGGCCATTAAATGGGCAGTAGAGGCCCTGAGGTTTTACCTCACAGGACGCAAGTTTCCATTAATCACGGACCACGCACCCCTAAAGTGGTTGAGCCACATGAAAAACCATAACGCTCGTCTGACTCGGTGGCATCTAGTGTTACAAGCCTTCAATTTCTCAGTACAACACAGGGCAGGAAGGCTACATCTTAATGCCAATGCGTTATCACGGATTACGAGCTGTGCGAGGGTGGGTTCGCCAGCCCGTAATATCTTAAGGGGGGGTGGATATATGATGTAGAGACCCCTACGGAGCCCATGGAAATAGAGAGAAAGGAAGATTCCACCTTTAAAACTGACAGGCAGCTAGAACACATGGCTCAATGTTTACAAAGAAAAGGTAAACAGAGAAAGACAGGAGCCGAACTGACACGCCCAAGCTCTGACGTAGCAGTAAGCCTGGAGCTTGATCAATCACACCTGTTCAGGATGAGAGCAGAGCCAAGCCCAAGGGAACAGAATTATAAAACCTCGTCATTAGCTCCCAGGAGAGAGAGAGGAGAAGCAGGAGAGAAAGGAAGCAGGAGAGGAGGCTGGAGTGCTGGCTGGAGTGGTAATTGCAGTTCAGACGGCAGTTGGAGCCGTGGCAGCAGAGAAAATTGGAGTTGTGGCAGAGAAGGAAAAGAAGCAACACAAGGAAGGAAAGGAGGAGAAAGAGGAGTCCTGGACAGCAAAGACAGGAGAGAGGAGAGACCTCCTGTAAGACGGGCTTGGAGAGGCTCAGAAACTCCTGAGAGTTGGATACTGGGTAAAGAAACTACCTACAGGTCTGAGAGAAAAGCCAGCAGACTAGGAGGAGGGAAGGCATGCCCTGTGACCAGGAACTGGCTGGAACGGAGAGAGCAGGGAGCCCTTCAGTCAGAAGGAAGCCTTCAGAGTTTGCACAGGTGGGAGCCCAGCACAAAAGTATTTCCTCATAGCTGCCAAGAATTAGAGGAGAGCCAAAGAAGAAACTCCAGAGCAACAGGTATTTTAAACCCTTGCTGTTTTGAGTTGTGGAAAGGGAAAACACCTGAGTTTACAGAGGGAAGTTATCTTAAATCCCATAGTAACAGTTTGCAGACAAACGCTATTAGTCCTGAGACAGAAGATATGCAAATAGACTCTAATGTTGATGAAGTAGCAGATACGCAAATGGATTGTACGCTTTGTTTGGCTGACAACATTGAGTCACTGTGTTAAACCTTGAAGTAAAAGTGCTGAGAAACAGCAAAGAAATAGGAACTATTTTTCTTTGCTGTGAGAAGCTGTTTTGTTTTCCATTTTGTACTTGCAACGAGCACTGCATGTTTTGGAACCAGAAAGTGAATAAGCAATTACCTTAGTTATTGTATATAAGCCTCGTGCTAAACTCCTGGAGACTGTCCTATTTTTGTTCTGCACCAAAGTTCTAATTGTGAGGGGAATAAATCCTTGTCATTTTGCCTTAAACATTCGGACTACAATTGCTTCTTTATCAGAGAGCTAGAAAAAGGGACTACAACTCCCAAGAGGCCTTGCAAGAGCCACAGCTGTAGTCTCACTTTCTGAATAGAGGATTATCATGGCAGACCAACCTTCTGCGCCCTAGGCGGAGGGCTGGCCACGTGGTGACACAGGAAAACCACCTTCCACGAAAGGTAGCGAAGGTGGCAAGTAACCAAGGGCTCAACTGGTGGACAGGTGAGCTGCCCCAACATCACATTGAGGACCCATTCGGTCGCTGGAGGGCGAACTGGAGGCTTAGAGAAGAGTAGACCCCTAGGAAGTGGCCCAAGAGAGGGTGGGCCGAAAGGGGTTTAACCATCCACTGGGGGGTGGTGAGTCGCCAGGGCACTGAGGTGCACCCTTATGGAATTAGACCTGAGCCTGGAGTGAGAATGGTGGAGAAGGTACTGCAAAACCATGGCTACCGGGCTGGAGAAAGGGTCAGCCCCTCGCTCAGCACACCAAGCTGAGAATCTATGCCATTTGAAGGCATATGCCTTCCTCGTAGAGGCCTTACGTGAGGCCAGCAGAACATTCTCCACCTCTGTGGGAAGGTGGAGATGGGCCTAGGCTATCCTCTCAGCAGCCAAGCCGTGAGCGAAAGAGACCTCAGGTTGGGGTGTAGGAGAGAGCGCACCTCCTGAGATAGATGCCCGGGGCAGTCCCCAAGGGGATGAGGGCTTCCACCGCCAACTGCAGAAGCAGCGGGAACCACGGCTGCCTGGGACAAAGGGGGGCTATCAAGATGAGCATGGCCCTGTCATGGAGGGTCTTGAACAAGGTCTTGGCCATCAGCAGCATCAGAGGGAAGGCATACATGAGATCCCCCAACCATGGAACTAGAAACGCATCCGCCGCCACCCTGGAGGGGTGAGCCTGCCGAGAGCAAATGCGGGGCAACTGGAAGTTGTCTGGGCTGGCAAACAGGTCCATCATGGGTTCCCCCCATAGACAGAAAATCAAGCTGGCTACTGCGGGGTCCAGCTGCCATTCATGCAGTTGGAGAACCCTAGCTTAGCCTGTCAGCTAGTAGGTTGTCCTGTCCTGGCAGGTACACCGCTCTGAGGAAGATCCCCTGCTGGACTGTGTAACAGCAGAGGGCCAGCACCTCCTGACAGAGGGCATGTGACCCCGTGACCCCTTGCTTGTTCACATAGAACATGGCCACCTGGTTGTCCATCTGGATGGCGGAGGCGATGGCCGAAAACTCTCAGGGGCAAGGTGAATGGCATGAAGCTCCAGAAGATTGATTTGCTGAGTGCTCTCATCTGGCGACCAGCTGCTCTGGGTGCGGAGACCCTCGCAGTGGGTTCCCCAGCCAGGTAGGGAGGCATCCGTGGTGAGGACAATCGATTGCCCTGGGCCTTGGAAAGGCATGCCCATTCCCAGGTGCTGAGGTGACTGCCACCAGATAAGGGAGTCCGCCAACTGGCGGGTCACATGAATCCTGTCCCTGAGGCGGCCCGTGGCCTGGGACCACTGGTCCCGGAGACACCATTGCACCATTCTCATGTGAAGATGGGCATCTGGAGTGATGTGGATTGTAGAGGCCATGTGTCCGAGGAGGCACAGAAGATGGCGGGCAGACACCAAGGGACGGTGCTGTATGTCCCAAGCCAGAGATCTGAGACAGTCTGCCCAGTAGGTGGGCAAGAAAGCCTTTGACTGGCGGGTGTTGAACTTTGCTCCGATGAATTCCAGGCACTGTGTCAGAAGAAGGTGGGACTTGGGGTAGTTTATGACGAAGCCCAAGTGCTGAAGAACCTGGATGATGCACGTGGTGGCCTGCTGTACCTCGGATGCCATGTCCCACTTTACGAACCAGTCGTCCAGGTAGAGAAACACGAAGACTCCCTGAAGCCTGAGAAAGGTGGCCACGACTGCCAAGCATTTCGTGAACACCCTTGGGGCAGAGGCAAGCCCGAAGTAGAGCACCCTGTACTGAAAGGGCCTGCCCCCTACTACGAACAGCAGGTATTGCCTGTAGTGTGGGTGGATTACGAAGTGAGTGTAAGTATCCTTGAGGTCTAAGGAGCATAGCCAGTCTCCCTGCTGGTGTTAGGGGAGTAATGTTCCAAGGGAGAGCATCTTTAACTTTTCCCTCACCAGGAATGTGTTAAGGTTGCGCAGGTTGAGGATGGGCCTTAGGCCCCTTGTCCTCTTTGGGACGAGGAAGTATCTGGAGTAGAACCCCTTGCCCTGGAGATGGTGGGGCAACGGTTCCACCGCATTGTCGAGAAGACCTGCCAGTTCCTTCAGAAGCTGGTCCCGGTGGAGGGGAGACCTGGGTGGCTCTCCCGGAAAATAAGGAGGCGGCATGTGGGTCAAGCGGAGGAGGTAACTCTCCCTGACCACCCTCAGTGCTCAGGCATCAGTGGTGATGTTTACCCACCTCGGGGCATAGAGGGTCAGTCGTCCTCCTGTAGGCTGGTGACCTCTTTGGGGTAGAATGGCTACGAGTGCTGGAGTACTCAAAAACTACCCCCTGGCTGGGCTGGAGTCGGTGCCTGGGGCTACAGAGCCTTCTGCTTACACGGGCCATGCCTATGTCCCTTAGCCTGCTGCCCTTGATGGGGAGCCGGGGAGGCCTGAAAATGTGGTTAGTTACAGTAAGCAGCTCCCTTCCTCAGGTAAAAGGGCTTTTTACCCGAGGCCTTCCTTCGGGGAGGGGGAGGGGCAGCGGTCTTAGAGAGCTTGGTCCTCGTCATGAACTCGGTCTCCAATTTGGCGGCCTTGTCGGTCATGGGCTTGCTAAAGAGGTTTTCTACATGGCAGGGGACATCGACCAACTTGTCCTGGACCCATTGCTCGAGGTCGAACGACTGGAGCCAAGCCTGGCGGCACACAGCAATGCCTGCCACGGCTACACGGGCCGCTGACTCAAACCCATCATAGGCCACTCAAGACAAACTTGGAGCATTCACGGAAGGCCTTGGACAGGCCCCTGAAGCATTGCAAAGGTTCCTCAGGGAGACCAGCTGAGAAACCGGTGAGTTCCTTCGCCAGATCCCTCAGGTACATGCCCATGTACAGCTGGTAGGCCTGGAAATGGCAAATGAGCATCGAGCCCTGGTAGCATTTTCTGCCAAGGGTGTCCAAGGTGTGGGCCTCCCTCACGGGGGGCACCGAGGAGTGCATCTTCTAGCTCTTCAGCCGATGCATGGCTGACTCCACCACCATGGAAATGTGCGGCAGTTGCGACTTCTAGAAGTCTTGGCTCCAGCGGACTCGATACATCAAGTCAAGTCGCTTGCTCACTACTGGCACTGACACCGGTTTTTCCCACATGCGGAACATGAGCTGTTTTAGGATGGAAGGAATGGGTACAGTGAGCAATTCCCGAGGAGGAGTCTCTTACTGGACATTCTCAAACTCATCAGCCTGAGGGTCCTCCTCTGACTTGGTCGGGAATGACAGGGGCTTAGACATGTCTTTTACAAAGTCTAACAATCCCATGTCCTCTGGCGGGGACCTTCTCTGAGGTTCCGAGACTGGAGAATCCGAGGGGATTTATTTTATTTATTTATTTATTTATTTGTTTGTTTTTCTTATATACCGCGCTATTAAGATCAGTGCGGTTTACATTACAACTGAACAATGCAACAATGTTTTACATGTTGTATGTAAAACATTGGGGATGTCGTGGTGTCGATGAGTATCCATGGACTCATCATCCTCCATCTCCCATTCGGAGTAGTCCGAGGAAGACTCGAGGGAAGGCTGCTCTGCGGGCCTCGAAGGGCTTGAGGCCGCACGGTCTGCCCCCAGAGGGGACATCGGGGACGACTGTGGCTCTGTCGAGCGGGTATCGAGCATGACCTCGGCCGAGGATCAACTCAAGGCCGCAGGACCTCAAGGATCGGCTCGGCTTCTGGGGACGTCTTCGACGTCGTACGCCCGGTGGTCGGGCGGAGGAACCGGACATGCTGGACAACAGTGCTCGCTGCTGGTCCAAGAAGGCAGACAAGCTGCACTCCAAGGCCGTCATTCTGCACTTCAGGCCAGAAGGCTCCGCAGCCTTCGGCATGGGCACCGAGGGACTCGAGCTCAATGCTGGCTCCCCCAAAGGGGAATCCTCGATGAGGATAGCCTCCAAGGATCGAGGCCGGTCCACAGCCGGATTCTTCTGGGGGACCTTCGCCGGCTGCTCCTTCTCCGAAGCCTCGGGCGGGTGCCTGGGGCTGCGGGACAGGGCCCGGGAGGAACACTGTCCATCAAAACCATCCAAGGACGCCGCCTTTGAGGGTTTCTTCTTCCTCCTGTGTTCCCTCAAGGGGGACTCCCGCTCTGAGGACCTACGATGGTGCTCAGATTTGGAGAACTCCTCCCAAGATGTCGGGACCTCAGACGAGGCCCTGGCCTTCAGAGACATTAGGGAGTTGGGGAAAAACGTATCGTGCTGTTGCTGGCGGCTCTTCAGGGCCTTTGTAGACACCCATTTGCATAAGCTGCAGGCCGCTGGGTCATGGTCCAGCCCGAGGCAACGGAGACAGCATTTGTGTGCGTCGGTTAAGGACATGAGCTTAACACACCGATCATACTTTCTGAAACCACTGGTAGCCATAGGGTAAAAAAGAACCCCTGCAAAGTTGAAGACCTTCTGAGCTGCCAGCAGGGAAAAAAGGCGCAAAAGCGTCAAAAAAGAACAAAAACACAAAAAGGAACCAAACTCGACACCGAGGTACCAAGATCGGTAGGCAGGAAGAGTACCGGTGCGATACCGGAGACGAGTTAAGAACTCAAGAAGAAAAAAAATCAATTTTTTCCAGGGGAAAGACAGACTATATCTGAAGGGTTCCACGGAAAAAAGGAGAATGAGCAAGACGGCACCCTTGGGCAGGAAGGGGACCACACATGCGTGGTGGCATCTCCCAAAGGCTTTCTTTGAAAGCTGGGGAGATGCTCCCGCGAAGGCTCCGTCGGTGCCGACGTCAACCATATGTGAGGACTGACTTCCTGCTTTTTCCCAGAGAAAACATTTTTTCACTCAATGTGTAATCAAACTCTGGAATTCGTTACTGGAGGATGTAGTAAAAGCTGTTAGTGTAGCTGGGTTTAAGCTAGGTTTGGACAAGTTCATGGAAGAAAAGTCCATAAATCCAGTGCTTATCCTGGGATAAAGCAGCATGGAATCTGACTACCTTTCTGGAAACTGACAAGATACTTGTGACCTGGATTGGCCACTGGAAATAGGATACTGGGCTTGATGGACCCTCACTCAGTTTGGCATATCTTATGTTTATATGATTTAGGCTTACCCATTCTAGTCTACCTGTTCCATGTCTAGCTGAACTGGTGGATACAAAAGACTAGAGGGACTTTGACCAGGAAGGCAACATGGGGGCCTCTGCACAGGCTCAGGAGCCCAGGGAAAGATGGATCTCCTGAGCTTTAGGAAAGCACACATATCAAATGCAAGAGAGCTGTTGGATGATATCACACATCTGTGTAGTATATTTATCCTCTCCTTGTCCCAAAAGAACAATAGATGCTAAAGGTAAAAAGGAAAGAGGTCTACAGAGGACAAACACAGTTTTGAGTAAAAATCTCACTAGAATAGAGAGAGGGAAGAGTGGGTATGTCTTAATGGTTCCACAAAAGAACGAAAACTCAGGAAGTGCTGCATGATGACATGAGATGGGAACTCAGATGCATCTGTAGTGCCACCTCTTAAAGGTTTCTAAACAGTTTTCTAAGCTGTAAAAGCTTATCCACACGGGCTCCATCAGATATCACCAAATAGTGAGGTTGCTATCTTGCTTGTAAAGGGGAGGAAGGAGGGTGTAAGGGTAGGTGAGGGGTTGAGGAATTTTTGTATGGGCTGTATTTTGCACACCTTTTTGATTGTTTTTTTTTTCAGAAAAGAGGAATAAACTTTGATAAATAAATAAATAAATAAAGTAAGCATTATCTGTTTATAGACTCCAAAATCACTGACCCACAGAGGCCCTTACTGAGGGTTCTCGGTGAGTTCTATCCCAGCCAAAATCCTATCCTTTTGTCTGTTAAACTTCCATTTGTATTTTCCTTCATTAGATTAAAGAATCCCCCTCAGCATGTTGAGGGACACCCTAGCATGAAAAACAGAAGAGCTATAACAGGGTGGAAGGAGATGAAATAGAGTCATCAAATGCCAACAATTGAGCACACATACCCTGAACATTAGAGTATTCATGGTAAATACAAACAGTATTTTCATAGTTTCACCACCAAATTCAAGGAGGAAATATTTGTTTGATGAAGAATTAAAAAAGAAGATGACATTTTATTTACTAGATAATGTCCTTCCTTAAGTCCTGCTAGACCAATCCAGACAAGTGGTTTTGACAAGTGGGTTGTGTTCCCCTACCAGCAGATGAGTGGAGACAGAGAGACAATGAAATATTCGGGCTTCAATAACATCATCCCTATGCCTCTTTCAGCCTGATCTACTAGGGGCAAAACCAGTATGTGTACCAAAGCATATGGAAAGGCATGTCGAACCTCAAACAACCTCAACGAGAGTAACAATGTTCAACCAAACAGTAAGGAAACTATGTACAGGATTAGTTTGAACAGAAGGCTTGTCAGAAGGGTATGAGTCCAGAGGGCCAACCATTCAGATAATGGCAGACCAAAAGGTAACACCGCATTAAAGCAGAATAACACAGTTCTAGGAGTGGATCATGGACTGCTCTAGCAGGACTCAAGGAAATAACATTATCTGGTAAGTAAAATGTCACCTTCCATATCATCCTACTAGACCAATCCAGACAATTGGAACATGCCAAAGCTACACCACTAATGGGTGGGAAGACGACACAGCAGCATGTAGAAAGTGATGCCCACATTACCACCCGATAAATGTCTAACACCCATGAGGATGCTTGTGTTCGAATAAAATGTGTGTGCAAACCCTCCAGAACCGGCTGGTTCCATAATAGATACACAGAAGCAATGGTCTTCTTGATCCAGCACCCCAATGTAGACTTCTTGGCCGTGTCACCCTTGCTCAGTCAAGCAGATAGCACAAAAAGATAATCTGACTTATGAAAGGAATTCACAACCTTCAAGTACCAAAGCAGCATCCTCCAGACATTCACAATGCAAAGTTTGTTTCCTTAACACTGCTCCTTAGAGAATTAGGGCCATTTGATTCACATGGAAGGAAGACAGCACCCGGGGCAAAAAGGAAGGCTCTGGCTGAATGAAAACGGCTTCTTCCAAGGAGGACAAATATGGATCCTGGCAAGACAGAGTCTGAAGCTCAGAAATCTGCCTTGCCAAACATACCGTGACCATGAAAACCAGGGGTCTCAAATTCCAGTCCTGGAGGGCTGCAAACCAATCAGGTTTTCAGGGTATCCCTAATGAATATGCTTGAGATATATTTGCATGCACTGCCCCCATTGTATGCAAATATATCTCATGCATAATCATTAGGGATACCCTGAAAACCTGACTGGTTTGCGGCCCTCCAGGACTGGAGTTTGAAACCCCTGATGAAAACAGTACTGAGAGTAAAATACGTAAGAGTAGCATGTTTCAAAGGCTCAAAGGGCTCTGACATCAGGGCCCTAGGCACTAGACAGAGATCCCAGGAAGGGAGAACTGACACAGATGCCGACTCTCCTAAAGAAAACACAAGGCATCCAGGTGCAAGGCCAAAGACCATCCAGCCACTGAACCTCAGAAACATAACAAAGCTGTGCTACCTGGACTTTCAAGGGAGCTAAAGGAGAGGCCCTTTACCAGACCATCCTGAAGGAAGGCCAACAGAGACCACCTTCATCACTTCAGGAGCAAATTTCTGCGTGCTACACCAACACTCAAAGACACACCAGACCCACACATATACTAGGCTGGAAGAAACTCTCCTAGCCTTAAGAAAAGTGGAAAATACCACAGGAGAATAGCCTTTGCGTGGCAGCTGACTCCTTTCAAGAACCAAGCCATAAGCGAGAAGAGAGCCGGGTCGCCTAGAACAATCGGTCCCTGATGCAACAGGCCCCGAAACGGGGACAGACGAAGAGGACGTTCCTGCAGGAGCTATATCAGATCCCCAAATCATACTCTCCTTGGCCAATTTGGCGCCACCAAAACAATCCAGCCCAGATGGAGCTTCATGTGATGAAGTACACGTCCCAACAAGTGCTTATGGAGGAAACACATACTTCAGCACCGCTTTGGCCAGAGTGAACCAGGGCGTCGATGCTCTCAGAACCTGTTTCTGTACAGTGACTGAAGAAATGGTGCGCTTTGGCACTGGATCGGGTCACTATCAAATCCATCTCGGGGCAACCCCAACGGCAGAGAATCTTCTGAAATGCCTCCTGACTTCACTCTCACTCTCTTGGATCGAGAAAGTGACAACTGAGGAAGTCTTCCTCCATACTGTCCACCCTGGCAATGTGCTGATCCAAAAGAGCCATGAGGTTCTTTTCTGCCCAGGCAAATAAGAGAGTCATCTCCAAGGCCACACAGACACTTCTCATGCCGCCTTGCTGATTGACATATGCTACCACTGTGGCATTGTCTGAGAACACTCGCAACTCCTTGCCCTTGACCAAAGGCTGGAAACACAAGATTCAGTTGATGGGCCATATCACCTCCCTGTGGTTCCAATGGCCCTGCGCCATCTGTTTTTGACAATGGGCTCCCCAGTCAGTAAGACTGGCATCCGTCAAAAGAAGAATCCACAAGTGATCATCCAGCGGCATGCCCTTTTTCAGATAATGTGGCTGCTGCCACCACCGCAAGTTAGTTCTCACTTCCAGCTGGAGTGGAAGCCTGAGCTCAAACTCCTGAGAGGTTGATGACCACAGAGTCATCAAAGAATGCTGAAGCAACCTCATATGAGTATGCGCCCATGGCACCATCTCAATCACCGCTGCCATCAAGTCGAGAAGCTGCAGATAATCCCAAACCCTGGGAGACCACCACAAGCCATTCCAACAACCTCTGCACTCTCTTCTCAGACAGGAAGATGCTGCCCACAAGTATCAAACTGTGCTCCCAGGAATTCCAGGGAATGGGAAGGCTCCAAATGACTCTTCACCTGATTGATCACCCGGCCGTGGCTTTCTAGAAAGAATACCACTTGGGCAGACACCTGAGACTATGAAGCTTGGACTCACTCAAGTTCTTTACCAACTCTTCCAAACTGGTTCCAAAAAGCAGCTTCCCCTTAAAGGCCAGTTGAGTTAGCGGGGCTTTGAAGGACGTGTCTGCTACCTAGTGGGGGAGCCAAATCCAACATCGCATCACTGTCTATAGGGCTGTATCCCTAGCCGCCAAGCAGACTAGATCATACATAACATCTAAAAGGAAGGCAGTGGCAGAGTCCAAAAGGGGGTTAGTATCCTCGGGTGGGAGAAACTGAATCCACTGGAGAAGGGCCCGAGATATCAGACCTGCACACACCATTAACTGAAGAATAGCAGCAGGTGCTAAAAACTGACTCTTCAGAAGAGAGTCCACCTTACAATCCAGAGTATCCTTTAAGGCAGAACCACCTTCCACAGGAATGGTGGTCCACTTCGTGACCACAGTGACCTTCGCACCCACCTTAGGCATGCTGAACTACATGATACACACCTTTAACACCTTAGAAGGGGAATCGGGAAAATCCCATTCCGACCAGATCATGCTCTTGATAACCACCTCATGATCCTCAAAAGTTGAACCACCTCTGCCTCAGATCCCTCAGCCAAGACATTGGAACCAAAGCCAAAGTCCAAGTCTCAAACAGACCCCAGCTGATTCATATCTCCAGAATGCAACCTCTACCTAGGTCCCTTAGAAGGAGGCACCCAAGCTGGGCTTCAACACTCTGCTTGTCCCTCTTGTGACTGAGCTTCAGGGAATCCAGATATTTCAGAGTCTGAGTTTCTGCGCTAAAATGACCAAACTTGCTGCAAAAAAGAAAAGAATTCTAGGGAGGACAACCCGGAATTCTTGAGTTCCCCTCCCTGAGAATGACCCCCAACCACAGTGTACACAGCTGTAGCTGAACCCTTCGAAGAAAGGAAACAGCCTGAAGGTCACCGGAATTCAAGGCCAGCCTATCATTCTTACCCACAGCACTATCTGCCGCCTTCTAAAACGGGAAATGCCAGGGCAACTGAATCCCCTAGGTGGAAGAAGGGAGACAGGGCCTCCAGTGATGAGTCAGAGGCTGCCATGCAAGAAGAGCAGATTCTGGAATTCAGTGATGAAGCTCTTAATTTGCCACAGGTCAAACAACGCTTCTTAGAAGATGACATAAAGAGTTAAGACAAGACAAGACAAGGCAAGGCAAAGACCTGCATGCGCTAAGGACGCATAGGCACAAGAGTGTACACTAATGGAATGTTTACAGGAGTGCATGTTACGTGTGTTTGAGCAGGAATGCGTGCTGGGAGCCACTCAGGTCAAACACACACTAGGACCGCACAACCACAAGGCATGTAAAATAGAAAACACTAACAGTGCGCATTGGAAAAGGGCAGGAATCCCTAATATCACACCAATGGTCACCCCAATGCCCCACCAATGGCCACTCCAACTTATGCCCCAAAATGGATGTGTTCAGGAACCCCCAACAACAACAATGATGAGGCCAAGCATTGGTATTCAACCCCTGAGAGCCCCAGTCAGGAAAAAACATGGCGGGCTCAATTCTACTCCCCTGAAGAGGGCGTCCAGCCGAAACACGTTGGGGTTTCTTAATAAAGCTACTCAAACCCACCACTGTTTGGTGCACCTGTTCTTTGCTATGTTCTACATTATCTACGGGTGTGTGTGCTCTCCTTTGGACTTATATTCATTGTGATTATCCTGAAAACATACCGGTAAGGTGTGTCCCGAGGATTGGGTTAAGAACCACTGCTCTAGGAAGCATTAACTTACTGTAAATGTATTTTTAACTATGGCAGTTTTTAACTCGATTTGCCTTGCATTACCAGGAAATCAGAGGATTGATCAGACTACCATTGTTTCTTACTCGCAGAACACTGGAATAGACAAGGTGAACATAAGAAAGAACTAGTCAATCTTTTGCAAGAGAAGTTATGGACTTTTTTTTTAATTACTACTCATTCTCAAAGTACAAAGGTTGAAACTCGGTTAAATAAAACCAGGGCTGTGTCACATTAGCATTCTTCAATGCACAGGACATAACTATTAAAATACAAACGCAAGTTTCCAGAGAATGATAAACACCAGAAAGGTAGGAGATTCTATC
This sequence comes from Ichthyophis bannanicus, assembly GCA_033557465.1. Lineage (NCBI taxonomy): Eukaryota > Metazoa > Chordata > Amphibia > Gymnophiona > Ichthyophiidae > Ichthyophis > Ichthyophis bannanicus. Next base: position 828,679,737 of record CM066032.1, read on the forward strand.
ACCGGAGAAAAGCATTTTATTTAGGTGCAGAATATTCTGTTTTGAGAGAAATATATCTCATCAGTTAGCAGTAGCTGAAATATGTATCCTACTATAGTATACTCCCCTATGTTCCTGAATTTATTTCAACCCTGAAAAAGTAACATCTTCAGAAATTAGTAGAAGATTTTCTGACGTAATATAATCCTAAAAATATTTATTTGGAAGGTCTTATAGGTAAATTTTCTAAAACTGTAAAAAATATTTTCCTTGACTTGATAAATATTTTCCATCTTTATTTAAGGAGCGAAAACTTGAAAGAAAATACTGTTAACATGATTACTGAATACACAAATTAAAATTATTACTTATGGAGACAGATCCAAGTTTTCCAATGCTGATAAATATTAGCTTTAAAAATCTGGATATTTTATAAGTTAGAGAAACAAATATTTCATTTGTGTATTAATTTAATGAAAATAATATGTTACTGCCATTTCCTCATACAAATACTAGAATAACAGATCAGAAAAAAAGAAAAGCCTTTATTGCTTCTTCATAGGGAGTCCTACACTACTGTGGCCTCACTACTCTATAAACAAAGCTCGGAATGGGAGAACAACTCCAAAGGGGATGTTGGGGTAATTGTGACTAGTGAACTGCTGTCTAAAGAAAACACCCAATTTGTTTTCTCTATAGACAAGCACATTCATTTAGTCCAACACAGGGGCGATGGAAGGGCTTCTTCTTTTGGGCGGGGGGGGGGGGGGGGAGCACCAACCCAAGCGCTGCCCCCTAACTCCGTCCAAGCTCCACGGGCAGAGATTCTTCCTGTTTGCAGACAGGAAGGGTCTCTAATGCGATCATGGCTTTTTTTCTGCCTGCAATGGATGGGATTCCCGTGGGCAGACTGCTTCCTGCCAGCCGCGATCACTGCAAAGACTCTCCTGTCTGCCTATGATCCTTGCGGGCAGACAGAAAAGGTCTTTGCAGTGATCGTGGAGAGCAAACAGTAGGCAGCCCGTGGGGATCCTATTCCCCGTGGGCAGAAGAAGCAGCAAACACCCAATCGCAGCAAATACCCTTCCTGTCTGCCTGCGGGGATCCAATCTCCCACGGGCAGACAGGAAGGAGCTTTTCTTCTTCTGCCCATGGGGGGTGGGATCCCCGTAGGCAGCCTGCTGCCTGCCATGCCGCTCCGCGATTTTTGGTGGGGTCAGGGCCCGTATGGCCCACCCTTTTCTGACTGTGGTCCAACAGTGAAGAACCTCGGGCCCACAGAATGCATCTAGTCTATTTCTTAATCTTATTCTGCCATTGACAAGCCCCCCGGAAACAACTGCTCCTAATTTGTTCCAGATCACTGCTTTCATTTGCTCCTCTCTCCTGACAGAAATATTAAATTGAGCCCGCATAGGGCTGTAGTTGACTTCTCTTAGATCAGACATGATCCTTTCTCTAATGGGGCACCCCATCCCAGCAGAGTGTTACTAACTGAGATTCTCCCCTTGCTTTAGAGAAGAAACTGCAGGCACGGCCACAATCAGCCCCATGCTCCTATATGCTTTCACTCCTCCAAAACATTCTCACAGTGTTCACTTCCTGATCCCAACCCCCCCCCCCCCCCACCACCACCACCACCACTTCCCATTCACCTTTCTGCAGGACCTCCCTAGGGCAATGCCTCCAAATAGGTTAGTTTTGCATATATCAAGCAAGGGTGTTCAAAAGAACCCAGAGTCAGTTGCTGGCCGGGTAGCAGCGAACATTAGGCAAGCCTTTAAGGTGCTTAACTTTTGCCGCTTTGGGATAACTGGTTAGCAGCTGAATATCACTGCTAGCCAGTTATTCCCAGGTGCCACCTTCACTTTGCTCCTGGTATGTGCATATGCTAGCTGGCTAGCATCGTGGTGTTTAGTTGCAGCACCCACTGCATTACTGCCGCTAAATATCCCCTCCTCCCCTTAGAAATTGTAGGCTCTTTGGGGACAGGGAAATGCCTACAGTTCTTGAATGTAACTCACCTTGAACTCACTTCTCAGCCAAGGTATAGACACAGTATGATCTCAGTCTCTCATATTTCACTACTAACGTTTGCTGTAGTTCATAAGATGCAATGTGTATAGGCAATTTGTGGTCTAGTTGCAGCTATATACAATGCTGAAATTCTGAGCAGTACATACATGCCAAATCTGGAAGAAAAATGCATGCTAGTCTGATAGGGTCTCACTGGGAAGCAAAGATGAAGAGACAACTGGGGTTGTCTCAGGCAAATGTCCAACCTGGCTCTAGTTTTATCCAGATTCGGGCCATCTAACAGAAGGATCAGAGCTAGGAGCCCTTACTCTGCAACTAGCAATCCCAGGTCAAAGAGCAAGAAAAGCAGGAATCGCATTGAAGGTCAGCCAGGTACAACAGGTGGGGAGGGAGACGAAAGATCAGACAAGGCCTTGAGCTCCTGCCCTTTGCCAATCCTTCTCTTCAAGGTCCAGTGTCAGTTGCACCCTGTTCAAGCAAGGGTGCTGTTTAAACTGTTAATGCCATCTTTTAAAATCATCTATGGTTTTGCAAAGAACTGAAGGTCCATTTCCCATTTAGTTCTCTCCATTTTTGGGGTGATTTTAAATTGAAAACGCCACTGGTTTAAGAGTGCTGGTTTGTAATTACTAGAGGGAGAATACTGAGAGGAAAAACCCCAATAAGGTGGAACAAACTGCTGAGAGAACCACGTATTGAACCTTCTTACCTATGTTTCTGCAGAAAATGCAATACACAGCTGTTATCAGAGCTTTTTAAAAAATGCTTCCTGGTGGAGTAGAGAAGTAGTCTAATGGATACAGGAGCGTATTGAGAACCAGGGTTCAAATCTCATTAATGCTCCTTGTGACTTTGGGCAAGTTACTTAAACCTCCAGTGCCTGAAGCTAAAACCTTGAGGGGGGGAGGGGGGAAATTTTTAGCAGCAGAGGCTAGTGCTGGTAAAGCAGCTAGCTGTCACCGCTAAACACTGAACCCAGATTCAACCACAGGCTGGTTTGCTAAAGTGGTGAATGTTAGGTGAGACTTTCAGGTGCCTAACTTTCACTGCTTTGGGATAACTGGCTAGTGGCTGAATATCGCCACTAGCCAGTTATCCCTGGGTGCCGCAACTGGAATGCCCCAATGCTAGCCAGCTAGCATCAGGGCATTTAGTGGAAGCACCCAGGGATATTCAGCAGCACCAATTGCATTACGGCCGCTGAATATCCCCTCCACCCCCACCCTTTAGATTGTAATCCCTCTGAGGACAGGAAAATACCTACTGTACTTGAAGGTAACTCATCTTGAACTACTACTGAGAGGCATGAATTAAATATAAATAAATAAATAAAATAGTGAGGCTGTTAAATTAATTTAATTACATCACACATAATCCACTTTTACAGTTAAAACATACAAAGTGGAGTACAAAACTTAAGTTATCACATTATAAAATCATTAATTACATCAGATATACTGAAAAATATCTCGGAAACACCCAGATTAGTATTCTCCTTTAATTGGGCTCGTCATGTTTGATTCTTTTATGTTGATTTTTATTAGGCAGTTGGTGTACTGTCTTAATAATTGTACTTTAGAATATTTACTATGTTATCATCATTAATGTTATATATTTAGCTGAGCTTTAAGTTTTGATTGCTATTCTCCTTGAACCTATTTTGGTCAAATGGATTACAAATGTCAGGTGGATTGGAACTGAATTTCTTATTACTTGCATAGGCTAATCCAGACCTATGTTTATACATAGGCTTGTCATTCTTATTTATTTAAGAAAAGTAGAAATTACAACTCTTAGAAAGTAACAAGGGGTGAGGTGTTAAACCTTAGGTTGTCCCTTTACCCTCATGTCCTCCACTTAAAAATCCTATCTGGGTTGTCTTCCACCAATTCTTATTACTGCTCAAATACAGCCTTGTGAATGAAGGGTGGGGAAAGAGGGAAATTGGGGGTGGGTGAGAAACCTCCTTAAACAACTAAATGGCACTACTTCTGGGTTCATGCAGCTCTCACTCATACCCTAATCTTGCTTACACTAACAAACTTGCTGAGAGGCTCATCATCCATAAAACTCTCCCCGCCCTGACACAGTCATATAAGTGGAATTTCTTAGCCAAGCGTTAACATTAACAGAAAATAGGGAAACAAAAGACTTATTATTAGTAGAGTAAAACATTTTCTTAACCACCTTTCACATGAGAATATCAAAGTGGTGATCTACGATTGTCTTAAAAAATGTGTTTTTCTTTTTAGGGGGCATCATTTTCTGGTTAGTTGGGGGAAGTTTGGTTTGGAAGACAACTCAAAATAATAAAATGGGCTTAGGGGGTAAAGTTGAGTTCTATCCTTTAAAGAGATTGTAGAGAACAAACAGTCTAGATGTAAGTTAACATCAGAAGGCCATTTCCTAACAGTAAAGAAATGTGAATATGTGAATTTATGTGGCAGTATTGCAAATCTTCTCAATGGAGGTAGACCATAGCTGGGTCAAAGACATCACATTTCTAATGTTATAGGTTTTCACATGCCCCATCAAGGTCAGACCTTGAGAAAACCAAAATTGAATCTGTTATCTAATTAGAAATTGCGTATTTTCACCACATTTGCAGACCTAATACAGTCAAAGAAATAAAAAAAGTTGAATGGGTTTTCTATGGGTTTTAGTCTGCTCTAAATTGAAGGCAACAGTTCTCCTGCAAAATAGAGAATGAAGGATCTTTTTAACTTCAGAGACACTTGGCCTTGGGGAAAATGTTGGCAGGATGATGAACTGATTAACCTGTAAGTTCAACACTATCTTAAACAGAAACTTAAGATATGTGTGTCAAAATCTAGTATATGGTGGATAAGTTACTAGGGCCATGACTTATATGGTATAATGTGATCTTTCATGTCTTTTACTTGAATGCGCACAAATCAAGTACCCTAAAAGGGGCTTATCAATAGTAGAAAAACTACATTGATGTTCTCCAACACTGCATGATGTTGAAAACACAAATCTGACAAGAGTTTTGTACAAAAAGCATAGTTATTCACCTGTGATAGGTGTACTCCGGGGACAGCAGGAATCAGCCCTCACATATGGGTGACGTTGGCGCCAATGGAGCCTGCGTGGAAGCATCTCCCCAGCTTTCAAAGAAAGCCTTTGGGAGATGCACCACGCATGCATGGTCCTCTTCTCGCCCAAGGGTGCCATCTTGCCTCAGTCCAAATGACATAGCTAAGATGGCAAAAAATCAAAATACAATAAAGAAGCAACTGCAAGGGGAGGAGGGAGGGTTGTGAGGACTGATTCCTGCTGTTCCTGGAGAACACCTGTTACAGGTCAATAACTACGCTTTCTGCAGGAACAAGCAAGAAGTCAGTCCTCACATAATGGACTCCCCAGCTACATGCTACCGAGAACCTGTAAAAAATGCCACGGTGACCTGCAAAGGGTGAACCGTGAGCTGCAGCGGTTGAGTCCCTACTGAGAAACTCTCGCAAGACCGGTAGCCTGAACACAGAAGAGTTGGAGGGTAGGAGTTGCCTACACCCCAAAGAGATTATGAAGAATGGCCTGGCAGAAGGCACTGTCCCGTCAGGACTCCCTTTCCAAGCAGTAGTGAGCTGCAAAGGTATGGACTGAAAACCAGGTGGCGGCCCAGCAGATTTCCATCACAGGCACAGAATGCAGATTTGGACCAGACTTGCTTTATTGAAGATGGTCCCTACGCGTTTCGGCTTGCGCCTTCTTCGGGGGACATACAGTGTTCAGGCAGGCAAATGTAGCATAGAAAATACCCAAATGGGAAAAATCCAAAAGAACAGCGTGCCGAATCTTATACACATATTTCATATTGTGTATAAGATTCGGCACGCTGTTCTTTTGGATTTTTCCCATTTGGGTATTTTCTATGCTACATTTGCCTGCCTGAACACTGTATGTCCCCCGAAGAAGGCGCAAGCCGAAACGCGTAGGGACCATCTTCAATAAAGCAGTCTGGTCCAAACCTACTTCCGTCTCTTGCTCCGTTTGTTCCCCTGTGTACCTGCAAGAGTTACGCTCCTCCTTTGTTTCTCACAGAATGCAGATTTGCCATGGCCCTGACACAGTGCACCATGATCCTCTGGTCCAGTGAGATCACCACCTGCTCATAGACAAGGGCAATGCAGTCCGCAACCCAAGTGGACAGTTTGCTTGCTCACTGGGAACCCGAGTGGGCTGGGGTCATAGGAGAGGAAAAGCTGAGGCACCTTTCTGTGGGCCCGAGTCAGCTGTAGGTAGAAGGACAGGGCCCTCTTACAATCCAGAGTGTGGCGAATGGTCTCCATCCTGCCGGCGCGAGGTCTCAGGAAGAAGGTGGGTAGCACCATCTCTTGATTGAGGTGGAAGGAGGACACTACTTTTGGCAAAAACGTGAGGTGTGTGCGTATCACCACCTTGTTGTTGTAGGACCTCATGAAGGGAGACTCTGCCATCAAAGCCTGGAGCTTGCTAACCCTGCTAGCTGAAGTGAGTGCCACGAGGAAGACAACCTTCCAGGATAAGTAATAGAAATTACACTTACCTGGTAATTGTCGTTCCTTGAGTTACGACAGTTTAGTCCTCTACTTCTGGGTTGTGCACCTCTTCCTGCAGCTAGGAGACTGGGCATGTCAAAGTCGTGACATCACTGGATATAGCCTGCTGGTATCTCCCATCAGCCTCCAGTGTACTATTGACAAAGCAAACTCAAAGGAACAACAAATAAGTAACTATACCATAACTTTAAATAACTCCCCATTCTTCAACCGGAGGAGCCTTTTAAACCGTATCCGTCTTATATTTTCTTTTCTCTCTCTCTCTTTTTTTTTTTTTTTTTTTTTACTTTACATTCATGTCCCCCCTATGCAAACACGTATCCTATACCATCACCTCGTTTAAATAAGAGAAAAGAAAGAAAGAACAGAGAGGGATACTCACTGCGATCTAGAAACTGAAAGGATCTGTCTACTCCTTGAGATTGATGCTTCACTCCGCCTGAAAATAAACTCTGAAGAAATCACACTCCTGGGCGGGAATGAGGACTAAACTGTCGTAACTCAAGGAACGACAATTACCAGGTAAGTGTAATTTCTATTTCCTTATCGTTCCTCCAGTTTAGTCCTCTACTTCTGGGATGTAACAGAGCAGTAATCATTGGGAGGGACCTATCAAGCCAACTCACCACACTGCCGACCCGGAACAGGCCTCCTTTACTGCCAAAACAATTAGGCAGTAGTGGTTACTGAGGAAATGAAGAGACGACCTGGAAGCTGCTCTACAAATCCCTCCTGGTGGAGTGACACGGTGATTCACCCATGAAGCCGCTTGTGCCCTGGTAGCAGGAGTCAGAAAGCCCCCCGGAATCATACAACCTCGCCAGCAGAAAGCTGAGGCAACCACCGCCTTAACTCAGTGCGAAATGGCCGCCTTCGCTGCTGCTTCCCCTTTGTGGGGACCTCCAACCAGCACACAAAAACAAAGAAACGAACATCGCACCCTGCATGTAATGTTTCCTATCGGCGTAAGCTACGAATAAAAACCTCCCCTTCCAGAAAAACCGAGAAATGGAAGAGAAACCAATAGGCTCAGGAGAAAAATCAGAAAACCACCTTTTGGAAGGATGACAGGACTGCTCGCAAACACCACCCTCTATCCAGAAAGGGTGAAAACGGCTCATTAGATGACAACGCCTGAAACTCCGAAACTCGTCGCACCGAACAACGAGCTATCAAAGCCACTGTCTATAACAGCAAATCCTTTACTGACGCCTGGAGTAAAGAATCAAAGGACTCTTTAGCTAACGCCTCTAAGGCCCAATCGGGATCTCCCGGCGGCACACGAACTCTCCGTGAGTAGCGCAGTCGGATCCCAATTTAAGGAAACGCTACACATCGATCCGAACACCTAGTGCTATTCCCTTCACAGACTCCTACAGCTGGAAACAGTCGCCCGCTGGATCCTCTAAGGGACTGGCCGCTAGTTCCTTCAGACACTGTCCTGCAGAGATCTCAGACCAAGGATACAGACACCTTTGTCACCCGGACTTGCCGCCGTGAACAGCAGCCTTCCAAAAGGCGCTAAGCCTGGATCTACGTAGCAGAAGCAGCCTGCCTCCTTGCTCTCAACAAGGCGGCGAAGACTGCCGCAGAATAACCCTGCTACTTGAGCCCCGCCCATACAAAGGCCAAACCGTAGGCGGGCACCGATCCACCTGAGACATTCGTCACGGACCTAGCTGCAGCAGAACGTCCGCTACCGACAACTTCTAGGAAAAGCCTGTCGAGTAGATGAATGAGAAAAGCCTAGTACGGCCGTCTCGCCCAACCGGGCGCTACCAAGAGCACCTTTCTCCGAAAGCCCCGATATGCCAACTAGTTGCCCTATGAGAGCCCACGGGGAAAGGACAAGACAAAGACTTAATGGGAGCTTACTGACCCTCGACTGGGACGAACCATCAGCTGCCCCATTCCTCCACCAGAGAGACCTCTGGGTGAACCCCAAGGAAGCCAATAATATTAGCTAGCGCTTGAATTAAGCCATAATGCACATTTGCCCCATAAAGCAAATCAGGCTGTAGTCGATTCAACTCCCTGATCCTTTCCTGTTCCAGGCAAGTAGACTGCCGTAACACTGCGACCAGCGGAAGCATGCTCTCGCCTCCCCAGGCTCCAAAAATGGGAGCTTGTAAGGCCAGAGCATTGCCCCCAACGATCGCTTCAGTGAACCATCTACTTTCCCATCTTGCGATAAAGAAGATTGCTAGGGCTCTGTTCCATACAGTGAGTCCGCACACCCTGGAAGTGCAAGGTGTGCACCCACCCACGTAGTACCCAGGCATGCCCCTGCTTAGCCTCAAAATGTCAATCAAGAACAGGCGAATTCAGGACAGCTGAATACTTTCTTTATTTTCCTTCCTTCTTTATTTATTTATTTATATTTATTTATTTATTTATTTATTTATTCTTTTACAAAGATACCTCTAAACCAAAAATGCCTCCAGCATATGTTAAGAGATGCTCTTTCCGTGCCAACAATATGAAGTAGAAAGAACTCCCAAACACAGGCATACTAATCCACGGCCGTCCTGCTAGAGTAACGCCCCATTCCGTCTGACTGCACAAAGATGGACTTTATATTTTAAGTTCAACTAGCACCTGGTGATATGAAATACAGCTCTCATTCCGCAATGGCAATTGAGTCAGCAATAAAGAAGCCGAGAAACTGCAGACAAGTTCCCATTATACCACCTGGTAAAGACTCCACTTTTAGACCACTGAAGCAAAAAAAGCATGCGAGCGTGCCTTGTGTCCTGCCAGCAGCTGATCGAATTGAAGGGATTCAGTGTATGCAGGGCATTGTCCAGAGAACGCAAGGCCCCTCCTCCAGGCTGACTCCACATTCACAGTCTAAACCGGCAGTCACCTTGGCTGATGCCGATCAGCGCAGAAGCCATCTCGGAAGCCCAGCATATGAAGTATGCCTACTAGAGTCTGAGCCGCTGCCATTGCTGCTATAGAACTAGCCTAGCTGCCTCTGGCCCCCCATTAAGGCATTCACTGAACACTAGCAGAGACTCTCCGTACCGGAGAACCTCTGATAAATGGAATGGAAGCCTAGAGCTCCAAAGGCCAGAGTTCTATTTGCAACCCCTCTCCGCTGAGCTACCTTTTCCATATGTAAAATTAAACCACATATAGCCAAAATTAAGACATTACAAATCTACCGTAAAATCTTATAATTTGGCAAAGTCAAAGTAAACGGGAACATTTTCCATTAAGAAACCACACAACTATAAAATTCTTCCCATGACATAATGCTTATGGCAGAGCATTCCACATCTGTGGACTGGCCATGGCGCTCACCCAAGCACCTGTTACAACTGTCCAAGAGAGTTATCACCATAATTCCTTTTGACCTGAATAGGTTTACAGCGGAACATAGCGCTATATCACAGCAACTAAGCCAAAATATTATCCTACCATATAAACCGACTTTAACGCTGTATAGGACCTTCTATGGATAGCGGAAGGAGATTCTGGTAAATCAACATAGCTATGCCCTTCTTTGCTTTTTTTTTTTTTCTTCAAGATAGGACTCCAAAACCCAAGTTTCCGCCAACTACAATGAAATCAAAGCAGATCCGCTAAAATTACCCAAACTGCTACTATAGCTTTGCAAGGAACTACCAGCCCCCGCTGCACCCAGTGGTCCTTCCCCCCCTTATCCTGGGAGATTCTGCATTGCAGGAGGCGTTGCCCACCCCCTGCCAGCCTACTGCATCTGCCAGGGAGCTGAAGAGCAAAATAGAAAGTAGAACCCCTGGAAGCAAACAGTGTCCCATCCTTTTGATCCAGGCGCAAAAGGTAAAAATCAAAACTAAAATCAACAGTGTTAGCTAAAAATGAACAAGGCTCTCTCTCACTAAAGCGAGTTTCTTTTTCTTTTTGAAATCCCACCGAAGTCCGTGGGACCCAAGCTTTCGAACACAGCCCCTGACGCTGTGCATTAACCGCAACCAGAGAAATGAAATGAAACCCTGCTCTAGTAATAGATGAGAATTTCCTGGAAAGGGCCTGCTAAGCGTTGCTATGAAACCCACAGGCCTTCTTGCAGTCAGAGAAAGAGCAGTGGAATACACCGAACACCTTGCAAATGGAGGTCTGAGAGGTTGTTGCCTGTGTGAACCTGATGAGTAATATGATTTTGTATTGTACCACTCACCCCCCAGGGATGGGGGCACTGAATACTTTATGTGATTCATGAGCAGTGCTGTCATTCGGTGGCCTTTAGGGCAGCAGAGCCCGACCAATGATACAGAAATTAAGAGCTTTAAATCTTGGTCATATAAACTGGATTCTCAGACCTTACATCACATCACCGAGGCTCTGTGGTGAGTTCTTTCCTGACCTGCAGATAAGGGCTGCATGCACAGTCATAGAAAGGTACTATTGAGTGTACCAGCTGCCCTCTGGTGGCCATAGACCGTAGCACAGGCACTTCCCGGTTGACAGTTTAACTGACAGTCTATTTTTGTACATCCTAAGGTTTCCTAAACCTGTTCCTGTGAATTTTGGGCAACTTTCACTATAGAATACATAAAGGCACACTTCTAGGCTTTCCCTCCTGCAAACTACAAGTTAGGGCTCTGCCCTTGAACCTAAAAGCTGGCAATGTGCCTAATATCCTGGGCCTGAACAGATGCTCCTCAGAGACATGATTAGGAGGGAAAGAACATGTGGTATCAGGGATCAATGCCAAAACTGCTGTCCTGTTTTTAAGTTTATTCTTATTTATTCTATAAAGAGGATTGACAACAGTCCCCCTTAATGCTGAGGAAACCCCTGGCCTCAAAAAAAAACTACAAACAAAAGAAACAAACAAACACTAGGCCCAAAAATTTAGCTATTCTGCCTGTTGTTTTCCTCACGCAGGCAGCTCACTGCAACGCTCGCCATGCGGTCCAAATACCTAGAGAGGAAATGGCCGCCCCTTCGCCAATGAATTTTGGCGCCAAGAACAGCCGCCGCTGCAAAAAATGAGGCCTCAGCAGACCAACAGAGCCCGAAGGCCTTACCTGCAGGGCCGAAAGCCACACAGCCTGCTCCTACCTCCTTGAATTCCTCCGATCCTCAAGCTGCGCTGATGCGCCTGGCAGCCGCAGCGAGGATCGCTCTGCCGGTTCCACAGAGTAAAAATTAAAATCCCGCAGCAACGGAGAGGCTCCATCTCACACAGCTCCAGTGTGGTTGTACGGGTCCCGGAGCTCTCTCCCGTACAGTCCAGGGAGAGAGATCCGCACCGGCAAATGCCTGCAGCAAGTGAAAATCACTGACAAGGAGGGAAGGCGAGAGCTGCTACTAATTTAAAGAACCAGGCTCAAATCTAAAATTACTGTAAATAAGGAAATTTGCTCCTAACTAAAGGGAACTAATCCCCGATAGTCAATTAACCAAAGGTAACTGAATTAAAAGTAAAATTAAAAGTAAATTAAAGGTAAAAATCAAAAGTAAAATCAGAATTTGTCACACGAATGTTCCTATCTGTTCCCCCCAAGTGAGCCCAGAAGCTAGGCTCACTATGTCCTCCTGCTGCAAGGAGACTGGACACACTGGAGGCTGATGGGAGATACCAGCAGGCTATATCCAGTGATGTCACGACTTTGACATGCCCAGTCTCCTAGCTGCAGGAAGAGGTGCACAATCCAGAAGTAGAGGACTAAACTGGAGGAACGATAAGGAACCACAAGTTGCAGGTAGCCAGGGGCTCAAACACCGACTTAGTGAGCTGCAAGAGCACCACTTTGAGATCCCACTCTGCTGCTGGTGGGCGGATGGGGGGTTTGGATAACATGAGGCCCCACAAGAAGCAAGATTCAGGGGGCTGAGCCGAGAGGGGCTTGCCCTCAATGGAGTGGTGGTGCGCTGCGATAGTGCTCAGGTGCACTCTGACTGAGGTAGACTTCAGTCCCACCTGGGACAGGGGGAGTAGATACTGGAGTATCATCTGCCCCAAGCAGAATGGGTTCGCCCGCCTCTCGGCGCACCACACCAAGAAGCGACGCACTTGAAGGCATATACCATTCTCATGGAGGCCTTGCTGGAGGCCAGAACGACCTCTTCCACATCCTGTGGGAGGATGAAGGGAGCTAAAGCTACCCTTTCAGCAGCCAAGCCAGGATCGGAGTTCGACGTGGACGATGTCTTGAGCCCACGGAGGAGGCCTTCGGAGGATGACCCCAGTCCGAGGCTCCGCAATCTCGGGGCTCAGATCAAGCAGACATGCACCACGCTGAGTCGTCGTAAGCGGTCCCCGAGGGCAGCAATTCCATACTCGATGCCAGACCCGCAGCAGAGACCTTCGAGCCAAACAGTTCCATCCGCTGCTGTACATAATTCTTCTGGCTCTTTGCTGACATCTGCTGGAAGAGCGAGCAAGAAGAGTCGTCCTAGTCTGCATAGAGGCATCTGATGCAGCAACTGTGGTGGTCTATGATAGACATGGTGCGGGGGCATCTGCCATACTGCTTAAACCCACTGACTGAAGACATAGCGGGGAAGGCGGCACCCGCAAGATCAAACTCACATGTCTCAGTCAGGGAGAGTGCAAAGAAAAAATCTGTGCCTTACAAAAAGAAAAAGAAAAGAAAAAGGACCAGAGAAAAATGCGACGCCGAGGCAATGGCAGACTTAGGCAGCGAGAAGGTGATCTGCAACCAATCTGGCAGAAAAAGAGTGCGAAAAAACACTAAGTAGAAGGTTAGAAAATCGACTTTCACCAGGGACAACAGACAGGACATCTGTAGGATTCCGTGGAAAAAAGAAGACAGAGGTAAGAGGGCACCATTGAGTGGGAAGGTGACTGCACATAAGCAGTCTATCTCTCAAAGGCTGTCTTTGAAAGCTGGGGAGTGAAGCTGTGTGGACTCCATCGATGCCAACGTCACTCATATGTGAGGACTAACTTCCTGGGTGTTCCTGGAGAACATCTTAGATCAACTCAGGGCTTCTGCAGAAAAAGAAATAGAGAGCAAAGAAAGAGACCTTGGTGGGAATACCCGAAGAAAGGTATGCACAGAAAAAGAAAGCGCAGACTCAGAAAGTAATGTAAGAAAACTGGGGCAGAAAAAGAAAGAGGAAATTTGGAAAGAGCACCAGAAGAAAGGCTGGTACACAAGGAGATCATCTATAAAGAGGCATAAGAAGAACTGAAGTAGTGCATGAAAGACAGGATTCAGAAAGAAACAAAAAAAGAAGGTTGATGAGGAGCGAGGAAAAGAAAAACTTTGAAAAGAGTACTAGAAAGAAGATTGAGGTGGAGATGGTATTCAGAGATCTGGAAATGCAGGAAAGCAAGGAAAATAAAGGAGAGGCCAAGAAGTCAACTGAATAGGAAGAAGAAAGGGAGAAACAAGACCTGGAGATGGAGGAATTAAAGGTTGAGCTCCTAGTGCATATAGATAAAGTATAGTTACTCACCTGTAACAGGTGTTCTCCGGGAACAGCAGGAATCAGTCCTCACATATGGGTGATGGTGGCATCGACGGAGCCGGTGCGGAGCATTTCCCCAGCTTTCAAAGAAAGCTTTTGGGACATGCTACCACGCATGCGTGGTCCCCTTCCTACCTTCCTGCCCAAGGGTGCCATCTTGCTCAGTCAGATGACATAGCTAAAACAGCAGTAAAATAAGGTAATAAATAGAGGCAATTCCCAGGGGAGGAGGGAGGGTTGTGAGGACTGATTCCTGCTGTTACCGGAGAACACCTGTTACAGGTGCATAACTACGATTTCTCTTGCACCCATTGCTCGAGGTCGGATGTCTGCAAATAGGCCTGAGGTTAGATGTCTGAAACCAGGCCTGGCGCCGGGCCCTGATGCCTGCTGCTGCTACCCGGGCTGCTGATTCAAAGCAGTCATAGGCAGCTCGGGAAAGGAACTTTGAACAGTCCCGGATCCCGGCTGTCAGGACTTGGAACCCCTGGAGAAGTTCCCTGGCAAGGTCTATGGAGAAGGCTGCCAGTTCTTGGATGAGGCCCTTGAGGTACATGCCTATGTACAACTCTTAGGCCTGAATCCAACAACTCAGCATGGATCCCTGGAAGTACTTGCACCCGAGAGCGTTGAGGGCTTGGGCATTTCTGCCCAGGAGAAAAGAAGAGTAATTCTTCTGGCTTTTCAGTTTTTGCATAGAGGACTCCACAACCATTGGGAATTTTGGGAAGCCCGAGCTCTTCTTGATGCGGTAGATGGAGTCGAGGATTCAGCTGGCCACTGCCATTGAGGCCAGGATCTCCCACATCTGCAGGAGTAGCCACTTGAGGGTGGGTTGCACTGGCACCCTAAGAGTCTCCTTTAGCGGGGACTCATACTGGAGGATCTCCAGTTCTTCGATACGCGGGTCCTTCTCTGATTCGGTCGGGACTGAGAGGGTTCAGGCCATGTCCTGGATGTAGTCATGGAAGGCCACGTCCTGGGGGGGGGAATGGTGCCAAGGCTCTGTGGGAGATGGCTCCGAAGGGACATCTCGGTGTCAAAATATTTCATGGGAGGCCTCGACGTCGGTCTCCCAGTCAGAGTTAGAGGGCATCAAGGACTCTAAGGCTCGAGACTCCCACACCTCGAGGCTGGCCCTGAGGTCCCCCAGTGAATCTTGGGTCAGACTCTCAGAAACTGGCCACGGAGGACCGGACACACTGGTGCTGAGGGCTCGCTGAGGCATGTGGCGCTCAGGGCCTGGCTCGATGCCTGGGGACTCACCCGCAGTCGGGGGCCTAGTTGTCGGGGCAGATGATGCAGATGAACCAGACATCATTGCCTGCTGCAAGGCCAGGATGGCATAGATATTCTGCTCTAGGGCTGCCATTCTGGATTCAATGTCAGAAGGCTCCGCAGCTTTCGGCATGGGCACCAAGGATCTCAGGACTGATGCCAGCACTCTGGTGAGTGCGTCAACAAGAACCATGGTCTCAAGGAGCCTTGCATGGTCTCCGGCGGCCAAGGACTCCTTCTTAGAGACTTTAAGGGGGCGCTGCTAGGAGTCGCCCAAGTCCCGCTGCGGGACTTTATCAGGTTTCACCATGGAACCTCGACCGGTCTCGAGGATTTTTTCCTCCTTCTTCTCGAAGTCTGGCATCTTTATGGAGGAGCCGCCGCTGCAGGACTCCAAAGATGCCCGGGCCTCATGGGAGGTGCTCAGCATCGGAGAAGCTGGGGCTGAGTCAGACTGCAGGAACATCCTCTCTTGCAACTCCGACCTTTTCTTGTTGGTCTTCAGAGTCATGGCCTGGCACAGGTCGCAGGTGGCACTGTCGTGCCCAACCCGAGGCAGCGCAAGCAGCAGTCATGGGTAACTGTAACAGACATGGTTTGACTGTAGCGGTCACACTTTTTGAACCCACCGGGATACGTGGTAGGTGACACCCAGCATGGGTCGATGAACCCCAGGTGAAAAAGGACGCGAATGCTGGTCAAGACCAAGTCTTGCAAAAAAGAAGGGGCCGAGAATGGCGCGGGGGACAGTGGAGGCTCGAGGCGCGAAGAGGAACCGGTACGCAAACTGGGAAAAAAACAATTTTTAGGGATTATGTTTCGAGGATTTTTCCAGGGAATAAGGATGTGCATCTGTTGGGCTCTGTGGAAAAACAAAATGGCACCTTTGGGTGGGAAGGGGACCACACATGAGTGGTAGCATTCCCAAAGGCTTTCTTTGAAAGCTTGGAAAATGCTCAGCGCGGGCTCCGTCAGTGCCAACATCACCCATATGTGAGGACTGACTTCCTGCTTGTTCCTGGAGAAAGCGTAGTTACTCACCTGTAACAGGTGTTCTCCAGGGATAACAGGAATCAGTCCTCACATATGGGGGTGATCTCAATGCCAACGGAGCCCTCGCGGAAGCAACTCCCCAGCTTTCAAAGAAAGCCTTTGGGAAATGCCACCATGCATGCATGGTCTCCTTCCCGCCCAAGGGTGCCAACTTGTTCAGTCAGGTGCCATAGCTAGAGCCCAACCAAGAAGATGGCCAAAATGAATAGCAGCTCCAAGGGGAGGAGGGAAGGTTGTGAGGACTGATAACTGCTGTCCCTGGAGAATACCTATTACAGGTGAGTAACTACGCTTTCTCCAGGAACAAGCAGGAAGTCAGTCCTCACACAAGGGACTCCCTAGCTACAAGCTACCGAGGATCTGTAGAAAAAACATGGCTGAGCCATGAGCAGCCTCAAGAGAATCTGAGGACAGACCCGAGGACCCCGAGTCCAGGGAGAGTCATATCTCCGGAAGCCTGAACAAGAAGGGTCGGAGGGCAAGAGTTGCCTAAACCTGAACAGATTATGGAGTACAGCCTGGCCAAAGGCATTGTCCTGAGGGGACTCCCTCTCCAGGCAGTAGTGGACTGCGAAGGTGTGAGCGGAGGACCAGGTGGCGGCCCGGCAGATGTCCGCCAAGGGCACCTAGCAGAGGTTCGCAACCAACGTCGCAATTGCTTGGACACTGGTGCAATGAGGATAATGGATCCCTTGTCTGTCTGGAGCTTCAGCAGGGTCTTCACTATGAGAGCTATGGGGAGATACTTGTACAGCAGGCCCTCTCCCCAGGGACCCTGGAGCAGAACTGATCCACTTGGGCATTGTGCTGAGTGGGGAATTGATCTATCGAGAGCCCACTTCCAAAACATCTGGGCCACAACAACCCTCTCTAGAGTCCACCTGGCAGATACGTGGGCCTTAATGCCATACTGTGAGTTATGGCAAATTTTCACAAATGGACCACCTCCCAGAACAGGAGATAAGCCCCCATGTCCCCTTGCTTGTTTATGTAGTATATCGCGACCTGATTGTCAGTCCTAATCAGAACAATCCGGTTGGTCAGGCGATCCCGGACAGCCCTGAGGGCATTCGCTATGGCTCGCAATGCCAAGAAATTGATCTGGTGTAGGCTCTCCTATGTGGGCCAGATGTCATGAGTATAGAAGCCATCCAGATGTGCTCCCCAACCCAGCTTGGATGCATCCATAGTCAGTGTCTTCTGTAGTGGTGCCATCTGGAAAGGGAGGCCCCTGAGCAGATTCTGAGGATCCAACCACCAATGCAGGGACTGAACAAGGGGTATGGTGACTGCCACCCAGAGGCAGCCGGTGGCATGCTTCCACTGAGTGCTCAGTGTCCACTGAGCCCCTCTCATCGACAGACAAGCCAGGGGAGTGACATGCACTGCAGAGGCCATGTGGCCAAGCATGGTCAGTATCCCGCAAGCAGTTGTCTACTGACTCCGCTGGATATCGCAAACCAAGGCCATCAATCTCTGGAGTCAGTCCAGTGGGAAAAAGGTTTTTGCCTGAGTCGTGTCAAGGAGAGCCCCTATGAACTGCAGTTGTTGGGTGGGTTGAAGGTGAGACTTTGGAAAAGAACATAAGAAATGCCATGCTGGGTCAGACCAAGGTCCATCATGCCATGTATCCTGTTTCCAACAGTTGCCAATCCAGGTCACAAGTACCTGGCAGTCTCACAGAAAGACACAAAGGTTCCACAATGCTTGTATTGGGGGAAGCAGTGGATTTCCCGGGTTCTCTTTAATAATAGTTTATGGACCTTTCTTCCAGGAACTTCTCCAAATGTTTTTTAAACCCAGCTGCACTAACAGCTTTTACTACATTTTCCGGTAACGAATTCCAGAAGTTGATTACACGTTGAGTGAAAAAATATTTTCTCTTAGTCAACAATGAGCCGCCTGACTGAAGACCGAACACAATTTAGGATAGCTATCCAGAGCGTTGTCATAAGTCGACGCCGACTCGACGGCACTTAACAACAACAACAGCACTGTAGCTCCATTGCATGTCCCCTAGTCTTTCTATATTTTGATGGCATAAACAATCGATCTATGTTTACCCATTCCACTCTATTCATTAATTTATAGACCTCTATCATATCTCCCCTCAGCTGTCTCTTTTCCAGGTTGAAGAGCCCTAATCTTTTAAGCCTCTCCTCACAGGAGTATCCTTCCATCCCTTTTACCATTTTGATGGCTCTTCTCTGTATCTTTTCTAATTCCGCTATATCCTTTTTAAGATACGGCGACCAAAATTGCACACAATATTCAAGGTGCACATGAACCTTGGAATGATACAGAGGCATTATAATATCCTTTGCTTTATTTTCCATTCCTTTGCTTATAATTCCTAGCATTCTATTTGCTTTCTTGGCTGCAGCTGCACACTAGGTGGAGGGTTTCAACATGTTATCCACAATGACGCCTAAATCTTTTTCCTTGGTGGTGGCTGCTAATGTGGAACCTTGCATCATGTAACCATAGTTTAGGTTGTTCTTTACTAGGTGCATAACTTTGCACTTGTCCTCATTAAATTTCTTCTACCATTTGAACATCCACTCTTCCAATTTATCAAGGTCCTCTTGTAATTTTTCACAATCCTCTTGGGTTATAACAATTTTGAATAATTTTGTGTCATCTGCAAATCTGATTACTTTACTCGTTATTCCTATTACCAAGTCATTTACAAATATCTTTAAAAAGCAGCGGATCCAGCACTATTCATCTTTCTCCACTGGGAAAATTGGCTTCTGCTTTGTATCTTCTAACCAGTTCCTGATCAACAATAATCCACTGCTTCTTATCCCATGACTGTTATTTTTTTTTTTTTAACTGACAATGAAACCCAACTCCTCCAGCGCATGGATGGTCAACTGTGTTAAGTGCTGGGCACCGTCCGGAGTGGTGCTTTTTATGAGCCAGTTGTCTAAGTATGGGAAGATAAAAAAAACCCTAGCGTTCTGAGATAAGCTGCTTCCCCTGTGAGGCACTTTGAAAAGACTTGGGATGCTAAGGCCAGTCCAAAGGGCAACACCCAGTACTGAAAGTGCCGTCCTCCCAGGACAAATCTGCAGTATCTCCTGTGGGTGGGGTGGATCAGTATGTGGATATACGCATCCTTCAGATCCAGACAGCATAGCCAATAACCTTTCTGAAGATAAGAGAGGAGGGCTATCAGAGAGACCATCTTGAACTTTTCCCACACCAGAAAGGTGTTGAGGTCTCCGAGGTCCAGGATGGGCTGGAACCCTCACATTTTTTGGGGGACTAGAAAGTACCTGGAGTAAAATTGTCATCCAACCTGTCTACGAGGCACAGCTCGGCAAAACTGGCCAGAAGGGCAGAGATTTCCCCCTGAAGGAGGTTTAGATGCAAGGGGAGAACACGTTTGGGGGGGGGCAAAGGGGCAGCTGTATGGCAAAGTTCAACATGTAGCTGCTCTGGACTTTCTATAGCATGCACGCATGCATCCGAAGTGATGATGGGCCACCTATGGACAAAGAGAGTGAGCCGTCCCATCACTGAAGGATTCTCCTCTGCAGTCACCGGTCAACTGGTTATAATCTGAAGGAACCAGTCAAAACCCCACCCCTGGCTTGGGTTGCAGGGCATTGAGCCTTCTGGGGCTTCTCCCAACATTGAGGACAAGGAGCCTGAGACTTCTGCCGGGATGCTTGAGGACCA
Source organism: Ichthyophis bannanicus (assembly GCA_033557465.1). NCBI lineage: Eukaryota > Metazoa > Chordata > Amphibia > Gymnophiona > Ichthyophiidae > Ichthyophis > Ichthyophis bannanicus. The sequence goes on from CM066032.1 coordinate 828,699,764, forward strand.
GGAAAGTACCTCTGCTTATGTGGGTAGTAGGCCTTCTTCTGGCCTCCCCCCGATACTTCCTATGATAGGGATCAGAAATGCTTCTTGAGAGCCTGGTGAGGGTGATGTGATACTTCTCTATGATGCCAGATTTCTCCTCCACCTGCTCTCTGAAGAGGTTCTCCCTCTGGCACGGCATGTCCACAAGTTTATTTTGCACAGACTGTCCAAGTCGGAGGACTGAAACCAGGCGAGCCAAAAGGCTCCAATACCCACAGCCACCACTCTAGAGATCGTCTCAAAGGCATTCTACGTCACCATGACCAGGAACTTCGAGCATTCTTTGGCATGACTCACTAGGGTGAATAATGTTCCAGTTTATCTGGAGGGAGGAATGGACACAAGTCTGTGAGGACACATATGATGTCCTTCAGGAACATCCTCATGTAGAGCTGGTAAGAGTGCCCTCTAGCCACAAGCATGGAGCTCTGGAAGCACCTCTTGCCGAAGGAGTCCAATGTCCAAGCCTCCCTAACTGGGGGAGGGGGGGTGTGGCATCGATGAATGAGTTTTGGTGCTCTTAATCCTTTTAAGGGTGGACTCCACCACTAAGGAGTGATGTGGAAGCTGAGGCTTCTCAAAGTGTGAGGCCTTTTGAACCTGGTACATCAAGTCTAACCTTCTCCTAACCGATGGCACAGTGAGGGGGTTCTCCCACATCCTCAATTACAACCTTTGTAGGATACAGTGCACCATAACCATCACCTCTTCCTTAAGAGCTGAGGAGTACTGGACGATCTCCAACTCCTCCACCCTGAGCTCATCTTCCATCTCCAGTGAAAAAGAGGATGGCTTTGGCCATATCCCTCACGAAGTTCTGGAAGGACATATCCTCTGGAGAAGACTTCCACCATTCGTGTAGAGGGGAGGGGTCGGATGAAAGCTCCAGAGACCTGGCCTCTGACAAGTTCTCCAATTCCATATCAGTAGCCCAGCCATCAGAGTCAAACCAAGAGGAAGTCAAAGTACCTCTGAGACTCTGTCTGAAACTGCCTCTGGTTTGGAGGGGAGTAACTGCATTGACAGGATTGGCGATGCATCGAGTGTTTTAGCTCTGTCGGAACATCGGAGCCTGATACACTCAAGAAAGAGATGGCCCCACCGGAAAAAGGTGTCAGGACGCTGTGATTTCCCGATGTCAATGTCTCCGCAGGCAGAGCATGCAATTCAAGGATTAGCTGCACCACGGTCGAGAACGATGCCCTGGGCACCGAAGGACTGGCTAGCTGTTGCTGCAGCATTGATGCGGGCCTTGAGCGCCTGTAGGTGCTCCTCCATGGCTGCTGATTCCAAAAGACTTGGGACCTGAGCAACTTCGACCAATGTCCCCGCATCCCCGCAGGGATATCAGCATGGCCACCACTGGGGAGACAGTCAGTGCCCCTCCGAAGCTCTGGAGGTTCATTCCTTCCTGTGGGGCACCTTGGCGGGCCATTCGCAGCCATTACTCTCAACATCTACTATTACTACTGATCATTTGTATAGCGCTACAAGGCATATGCAGCACTGTACAAAAACATATAAAATACAGCCCCTGCTCATCAGAGCTTACAATCTAGTCAAGATAGACAACACAGCAACTGTGGACAAGGATACATCTAGGGGGAATGGTAAGGAAAAACAAAGGAGATTAAGCGGATGAGGATCAAAAAAGCGGCCTCGAAGAGGTAAATTTTCAGCCTGGATTTGAAAAGGGCCAGAGAAGAAGCCTGTTGTACAGACTCAGGTAGTTTGTTCCAGGCATAAGGAGCAACAAGGTGAAAGGAGCGAAGTCTAGAGTTGGCAGTAGAAGAGAAGGGCACAGATAGAATCAATCTGCCAGAAGTGAAGACTTCCCAAAGAGGGGTGTACGGAGAGATGAGAGGAAAGGTAGTAAGGAGCAGCAGAATGAGTGCACTTATAGGCCAGTAGAAGTTTGAATTGGATGTGGAAACGGATAGGGAGCCATTTAAGGGACTTGGGAAAAGGAGTTGTATTAGCATGTTGAGGCTGGCAGAAGATTAGTTGTACAGCAGAGTTTTGAACAGACTGAAGGGGAGAGAGATGATACAGAGGGAGACCAGCAAGGAGGAGGTTGCAATAGTCTAGATCGGAGATGACTGAAGAGTGGATAAGTGTCTTAGTAGTGTGATTAGAAAAGAATGGGCAAATTTTGCTGATGTTATAGAACAGTGGTTCTCAACCCAGTCCTCTGGGACCCCCAGGACAGTCAGGTTTTCAGGATATCCACAATGAATATGCATGAGATAGATCTGCATGCATTGCTTCCATTGTATGCAAATCTATCTCATGCATATACATTGTGGATACTCCAAAAACCCAACTGGAGTAGGAGTCCCAGAGGACTGGGTTGAGAACCACTGTTATACAGAAAGAAACAACAAGTTTTAGCTATCAGTTGGATGTGTGTGGGGAAGAAGAGGGAGGAGTCAAAGACAGCTCCAAGGTTGCGAGCCAAGGAAACACGGAGGAGTAGAGTGTTATCAACAGAGACTGAGAAAGGAAGAAGGGGGGAGGTGCGTTTAGGGGGAAAAAATAAGCAGCTTAGTTTTGGCCATGTTCAATTTCAAATGGTGGTGAGACATCCAAGCAGATAGGCAGAGAGAAGGGTTGGGAAGGGTTCTTATGCCGATGCAGACACAGACAGGGCTTCACCGAGGAAGGGTCCCCCTTCAAAGTCGATGAGGTCGAGGTCGAGTCCTTCCTCGATTCCATACAGTGACTGACTGATGGCTGATGAACCAGGGCCCCATGGGCCCTCAGCTCCGAATGAATCTGGGAACCTCACGATGTCAATGCAGCTTTGGGGGATCTTAAGGGCATCAAGATCGATGCTGATGCCAATGCCAATGCCAAAGACGCTGAATCAGATCTCTGACCACAGAGGGATTCTCTCTGCTTCTCTCAACCCTTCAGGGCTCTCCTTGTCATTTGCAGGCATAAATTGCAAGAAGAGAGCTGGTGATCGGGACCCAGATACTGGAGGCACCAATTGTGCTTGTCGGTGAGCAAGATGGTCCTGGCACATTTTGTGCATTTCTTAAACCCGCTGGCCGGTTTCTGGGACATGTCTGGGAAAATGGTAATGGCAAGATCAAATGGTTTTATGGAGACCAAGAATCCAGCCGAGCCACGGGAAACAACGCAAGAGAATAAAAGTACAAAAAAAAAACGTTGGAACCAAAGGTGGAACCACGATAGACAGACTCGACACTACCAATGGCAGGCATAATGGTAAGCAGCTAGAAAAAAGGCCCCCAAAAGGGAAAAAAATAAAACATTTACTGGCAGACAACTGATGCATGTCTGTGGGGCTCCTTGGAAAATAAAAACTGGAAAAGATAGCACCATGGTAGGTGGGAAGACTGGAGAAGATGGTGATATGGTAGGTGGGAAGGCAGGCGCAGATGCGGTGGAGCCTCCAAAAAGCTTCCACTAGAAGATGGGGAGCGTTCCCACACAGGGCTCCATTGGTGATGTCACCCATACGTGAGGACTTCATTCCTGCTTGTCCACGGAGAATGAGCTTACCACTGGATTTCAATGTTATAAATGGAGATGTGTATCAGTCTGTGCAATGACAGACAACTATAATAGCACGAATGTCATTTTTTCAGTAGAGTTTCACAATCACCTAGATATTTGATATTTTACATCCTTTAATACTACTACATACATACAAATAAGAAATTAGTTCTTACCTGCTAATTGTCTTTCCTTGAGCTTTCTCCGGGCCAGTCCAGGGACAGGTAGGGTTGTCAATCCTCTATAGCTACTGAGGACTGAAGACTTCAAGTTTTGATGAGATGTGAAGCCACTCCCCCTGAGGGTTACCCAGCAATCTTCGTATGACAAAGCAACTAAAAGAAAGAACTAAAAACACCAGATGAACCCTGAAACACTGATAAAGTCCTATAGTCCTTGCAAAATGCAGAAGCCATGAAACGGGCTCCGATATCATAGTCAAAGTTTTGTTTTTTGGGGTTTTTTTTAAACACTATGAGAAAGCCAAAAACATCAGTCGGCACTGAAGGAGATCTGAAAACCCCAATTATAAGCTCAGCCACGGACTAATGTCTGAAACTGCGTAGCTGAGAAGGAGACTAACAACAAAGTTGTATACACAGTCAGAGGTGGGACCCTGGACTGGCCCGGAGAAAGCTCAAGGAAAGACAATTAGCAGGTAAGAACTAATTTCTTATTTCTATTCGCTTCTCCGGGCCAGTCCAGGGACAGGTAGGGCAGTACCAAAGCAGTACCTAAATTTGGGAGGGACCCGCAAGACCTGCGATAAGAGTCGCGGCCCCTACTTTCGCATCGTTCCGAGCCTGAACATCCAATCTATAATGCTTAGTAAAAGAATGCAATGAAGACCAAGTTGCCGCTCTGCAAATATCTACTGGTGGTACAAACGCAAACTCCGCCCAAGAAGTGGCTAGAGCTCGAGTAGAATGAGCCCTTAACCCAACAGGCGGAGAAAGCCCTTTAGCAGCGTAAGCCGCTAGAATAGCGCTGCGAACCCAACGCGCTATGGTGGCTTTGGAGGCTGGTTGACCTTTACGAGACCCGGCGTATTGAACAAAAAGTCTATCAGTCTTTCGAAACGTCTTTGAAAGATGTAAGTACGTACGTAGGACCCGTGCAAGATCTAAATGTTTGAGAGCCCGATCCATGGGAGAACTGGAAGTATCCGGAAACACGGGCAAGGCTACCGTTTGATTCACATGGAAAACAGACAGAACTTTAGGCACATAGGAAGGTACAGTTCGAAGCAACACCCGCTCCGGCAGAAATTGAAGATAAGGCTCCCGGCAAGACAAAGCCTGTAAGTCGGAAATCCGGCGAGCCGAACACAAAGCAACCAAAAAAGCCGTTTTCCAGGAACACTCACGAATTTCCCGGGAGCCGAGAGAAGCTAAAGATGACTGAGAAAAGCTTCCAAAACCACGTTCAGATCCCAGGGAGGAACTATAGGACGCACCAGGGGACGGAGAATTCGTGCCGCTCTTAAAAAACGCTGGACATCGGGAAGCGCCGAAAGACGGCGATGCTGAACGTACCCCCGAAAACAAGCGAGTGCGGCTACATGAACCTTAAGGGTACTGAGAGCCAGACCTTTGTCGAAGCCATGCTGAAGGAAAAGAAGAAGCTGAGGCAAGGTAGACGACATAGGCAGAATATTACGCTGCCCACACCAGAACTCAAAGAGACGCCATACGCGCACATAAGCCAGAGAAGTCGTAGGTCTTTTAGACTGAAGCAAGGTGTTTATTACGGAAGCTGCATAACCCTTGCGCTTTAAGCGAGCCCTTTCAAGAGCCAAGCCGTAAGTAAGAATCGATCTACCTTGGGCATGAGAATCGGACCCTGATGCAATAGACTGAGACGAACCGGAAGAGGCCAAGGCGGAGCTATGAGAAGCCGAACGAGATCGGCATACCAGGGCCGACGAGGCCAATCCGGTGCAATGAGAATCACCGTGCCGCGGTGATGTGCAATCCTTTGAACGACCCGACTTAACATTGGCCAAGGAGTGAAAACGTACAAGAGGGAGTCCTGTGGCCACGGTTGAACGAGAGCATCGAGCCCTTCGGACATGTGTTCCTTGCACCTGCTGAAAAAGCGACTGGCTTTGGCACTGGTAAAGGTTGCCATCAGATCCATCACTGGAGATCCCCAACGCAGAGTCAGGTCGTGAAAAACTGCCGCGTTCAGTTCCCATTCCCCGGGATCGAGGACATGGCGGCTGAGATAATCGGCTTGGACATTGTCTATGCCAGCGACATGCGCTGCTGAGATCGCTTTGAGATTGGATTCCGCCCAAGCCATTAACTCTTGACATTCGGACAGGAGAGGAAGCGATTTGGTGCCGCCTTGACGATTGATATAAGCGACTGTCACCGCATTGTCGGAGAAAATCTTGACAGCAGTGCCCTTGAGCAAGGTCTCGAAGTGAAGTAGGGCAAGCCGAGCTGCGCGGAGTTCCAGCCGATTGATCGACCACGAACTCTCTTCGGGAGACCAGGAGCCCTGAGCCACTCGTGTCTGACAATGAGCCCCCCAGCCCGAGAGACTGGCATCGGTGGAAACCAAGACCCACGAGGGCTCCTCTAAAGGAACTCCCGCCGTAAGATGTTCCGGAAGTAACCACCACTGCAGACTGAGACGCACCTGATCTGGACAGGGAAGACGCTGTGAGAGGGGGTGAAGTTGCGGCGACCAACGGGAGAGAAGCGCCTGCTGCAAAGGCCGCATGTGGGCCTTTGCCCACGGAACCAGATCCAGAGCCGCCGCCATGGACCCCAAAAGCTGTAAATAGGTCCATGCCGACGGAGCTGAAAGACACAGGAAAGCTTGAACTTGTTGCAAAAGCTTCTCCACCCGCAGATCGGGCAAAAAAACTGTCCCCTGCTCTGTGTCGAAGCAAGCTCCTAGATAAGTGAGCTGCTGGCTTGGTATCAAATGACTCTTGGAATGATTGATCACCCAACCGAGTTGTTCGAGGAGCTGAACTACGCGAGCTGTCGCCGCCACCGAAGCCTCCCGAGAATCGGCCCGGATCAACCAATCGTCAAGATATGGATGGACTCGAATACCCTCCTTTCGAAGCGCCGCCGCTACTACCACCATCAGTTTCATGAATGTACGGGGAGCCGTCGCGAGACCGAACGGCAATGCGCGAAATTGGAAATGCCCCATTGGAAGGGCGAAACGTAAATAGCGCTGATGAGATTGCCTGATGGGTATATGAAGATAAGCCTCCGTGAGATCGATGGACGAGAGAAATTCTCCTGGCTGCACCGCCCGAATCACGCTGCGCAAGGTTTCCATGCGAAAGTGTGGAACCCGCAAAGTACGGTTTACACCTTTGAGATCTAGCACGGGACGAAAAGAATCGTCCTTTTTGGGAACCACAAAATAGATTGACTATCGACCGCAGCCGTACTGGTCCAACGGCATGGGAACAATCGCTTGCAGTTGCAACAGACGAACGAGCGTGTCGGAAATGGCTTGTAGCTTCACTCTGTTCGAGCAAGGGGATATCACAAAAGCTGGCTGTAAGGGGCAGGCGAAGTCTAGGGCATAACCTTTCTGAATTACTTCCAAAACCCATCTGTCCGACGTGACTGCGGTCCAAGCCGATAGAAAATTCTGTAGACGACCGCCTACAGGAACCAACGGCTGGACCAGCCAACCTTCATTGAGGTTTTTTAATGGAAGGTTGAGAGGCTGCCCCGTAAGATCGGCCAAAACCTTTGGCTCCTCGAAAGGACTGACCACGAAAACTGGAACGCCCCCTAGAATAGGGCGCAAAACGTGCTCCCCGAAACCTGCGGGAATCCCGAGCGGAGCCACGAACAGATCCAGAAGCACGTAGCGGCTTAGGCCTATCCTCAGGCAAACGCCCACCTTTGGAGTCGCCTAAATCCTTCACAAGTTTCTCCAAGGCTTCTCCAAAGAGCAACTTCCCTTTGAAAGGCAATTTACTAAGTCGGACCTTCGAGGAAACATCCACCGACCAGTTGCGCAACCAGAGAAAACGCCTGGCCGCTACCATAGAGGCCATGGTTTTCGCCGCAATCCGCACCAAGTCATAAAAGGCATCCGCCGCATAAGCGGCCGCTGACTCTAATTTCGCTGTATCTGGAACCTCCGAAGCGGACTCCCCCGCTGCGTCCCCTTGTAGCCAGCGAATGGATGCCCGCGACACATAAGCTCCACAAACTGCAGCTTGCAACGCCAAAGCGCTAGAATCAAAAGCCTGCTTGAGCAGAACTTCTAACTTTCTACCCTGTAGATCCTTAAGCGCCGCCGCGCCTTCCACAGGGATGGTAGTTTTCTTAGTGACCGCTGACACTAGGGCATCCACCTTAGGCATGCGGAATAACTCCCGTTCTTCTTGCGGGAGAGGGTACAGGCGCGCTAAGGCGCGTCCTCCCCGCAGGGTAGCTTCGGGGCACTCCCATTCCGACTCTATCATCTGCCTAATTACCCGATGCATGGGAAAACAGCGTTGCTGAGATTTAAAACCCTGTAACAAGGGATCCTCCAAAGGCTCCTGAGAGGCCGAAGGAGGAAGCAGGTGGAGAGCCGCCAAAGATTGTGCGATGAGAGCTGCGAGCTCCTCCTTACGGAAAACCCGGAAAACATTGGGATCCTCCCCGGGGGCAATCTCACCTTCCTCCAACTCTTCAGTGTCCTGATCCAAGAAGGGTTCTGCTAGACCCTCTGAATCCCCCTGACCGAAGAGCATAGAATCCTGGGAAAAAACAGGGCCTAACGGATCTGCAAGACCCTCTGTAGGCTTAGAAGGCCCCTCTCCAGGGTCCTCTGCGCTCTGCACCCTAGGAGAGAGTGTTTCTAAAGTGGAAAACACCGCAGCCTGCTCAGGCTGAGTTGACTTTAGAAGGAACGCCCGGTGCATAGCCAAAATAAATTCGGGCGAGAAAAACGAAGGCATATCCCCCGGAGTCCCCATAATGGGAAGCGCAGGCTGTAGGACAGGCACAGGCTCCTTAGATGTCTTTGCCTTCCGTTTGTGAGGCCGAGACTGCTCTGAGGGAGAGCTGACTGGCGCTGCCAAAATGGCCGACTTTCCCGCCTTTTCGGAGGGCAAAGAAGGCTCCTGTAATGGATTCCCCTGCTTCTCTGACATGCCGAAACGTGAGAAACACACGACAAACTAACCCCGTGAAAACAAAAATGATGTCGGATCAAGCCGAAACCGCACAGCAAAATAAACGCGCTAACCGGAGGCGGGAGAAAAACGGAACGGGTGAAAGAAAAGAAGAAGCAGAGACTTACCAAAAAAAACAGCCCGCACCCGCGGGTTAGAGCAGGCAGTCCCGCAGCTAGCGAGAAACAGCCTGTCTTAGTAGCAGATGCGGCAGAGGTACAACTGGGGCTCCCAGAAAACCCTCTGCCGACGGAGACGGAATTGGTGAATGGAGACAGGCTCTGCCTCTCACCGGGGGACTGACTCTCTCGCCGTCTCCAATTTCGTTAAAGCCACAGTACCCCCAATTTGTGAGCACAAGGACTGTAGAAATCCATCAGCTCTGCTAGAGCCAAAATAGATTTAGAAATAATAAGGCAAAACTAACAGCAGAAAAGAAAAATGAGGGAGAACTATAGATTCGATCCTCTGTAGCTGCTGAGGACTGAAAGACTGCTGGGTAACCCTCAGGGGGAGTGGCTTCACATCTCATCAAAACTTGAAGTCTTCAGTCCTCAGTAGCTATAGAGGATTGACAACCCTACCTGTCCCTGGACTGGCCCGGAGAAGCGAATAGGAAATTGAGGTTTTCAAGAATGTCACACTTTCTGATGGATAGATTGTCTTGTCTGTGTGTCTTAACTAGAATGAATTTCACAGAACATGAACTGTTAATGTGTTTCTTTACAGTACTGTGTACATCTGGTAACACTCTGTAAATGACTAACAGCAAAAGGAGTAGTAGAACAGCAATTTTTATTTAGTATAATTAATCATGTTTTTTCTTGTCAGGGCAAGAACATGAAAATCATTTGGTTGATGATATGGATTGGAACACATTCTTTAACTGGTGAATCATACAAAATAGCTGCTTGCAACTTCACATCTCAATCTGTATGTTTCATTATCAAATCTAATTAGCGAATACAGATATGTTTTAGCAATTTTGTACAGTTTGTGTCCTTCATCAAAATCAGTTTTTTATTATGATTTTTCAAGGGGTCTGACTACTACTGCTACTTATCATTTGTGTAGCGCTACAAGGGGAATGATAAGGAAACACATAGGAGGTGAACAAGAAACTAAGGGGATTAGGATCCCAAAAGCAGTCTCAAAAATGTGAATTTTTAGCCAGGATTTGAACAGGGTCAGAGATGGAGCCTGAAGTACCGACCCAGGCAGTTTATTTCAGGCAGAAGGAGCAGCAAGGTAGAAAGCTTAAAGCCTGGAGATGGCAGTGGAAAAAAAGGGCACAAATAGCGTAGTTACTCACCTCTAACAGGTGTTCTCCGGGGACAGCAGAAATCAGTCCTCCCATATGGGTGATGTTGGCACCAACGGAGCCTGCGCAGTAACCCCTCCCCAGCTTTCAAAGAAAGCCTATGGGAGAGGCACCAAGTATGCGTGGTCCCCTTCCCATCTAAGGGTGCCATCTTGCCTCAGTATGATATTATAGCAAAAGATGGCAAAAAGAGACCGACTCCAAGGGGAGGAGGGAGGGTTGTGAGGAGTGATTCTTGCTATCTCCGGAGAACACCTATTACAGATGAGTAACTACGCTTTCTTCAGGAACAAGCAGGAAGTCAGTCCTCACATTTGGGACTCCCCAGCTACAGGCTGCTAAAAAACCTGCAAAAAAAACATAGGCGACCAGAAAAAGGTGAGCCATGAGAAGCAGCAACTGAGTTGAGAGACATCAGACCCCCAAGCAAACCAAGTGTCCAGCGAGGAACCAGTACTCTAGCAGCCTGAACACATAGATGGACCACAGGGCATGAGTTGACTTACACCCCAAACAAATGACGGAGTACTGCCTGGCCGAAGGCACTGTCCCGGCGGGACTCCCTCTCCAGACAGTAATGAGTTGCGAAGGCATGGACTGAGGACCAGGTGGTGGCTCGGCAGATTTCCAAAAGGGGAACGGAGCGCAGGTTCGCTACAGAGGCCATTATGGCCCGTATGCTGTGTGCTGTGACATTTTGCTCCAGCAAGAGACTGCTAAGGTGATGCAGTCCACCACCCAAGTGGACAGGGTGCGTTTAGAGACTGCTGCCCCCAATCGACTGGGGTCACAGGAGACAAAGAGCTGAGCAGCTTGGCGGTGGCCCTGGTATGCTGCAGGTGGAAGGCTAGCACCTGCTTACAGTCGAGCATGTGGAGAACAGCTTCCGCCCTGCTGGCTTGAGGCTGCAGAAAGATGGTGGGAAGCACCACCTGCTGGTTAAGGTGGAATGGAGACTCCGCCATTGGTAGAAACGTAGGGTGCGTATGGAGCACAACCCTGTTCCTGGAGAGCCTAGTGTACAGCGGGTCCGCCACCAATGCCTGAAGCTTGCTGACCCTGCAAGCAGAGGTAAGCGCCACGAGGAACACCACCTTCCAGGTGCGGTACTTGAGGTGACAGGAGCCAAGAGGCTCAAAGGGAGGCTCGGTGAGCTTCGAAAGCACAATGTTAAGGTCCCACTCTGACACCAGAGTGCGGATGGGGGGTCTCGACAAGAAGAGGCCCCGCAGGAATTGAGCCACAAGGGCTGAGCAGAGAGAGACTTGCCCTCGATTAGGTGGTAGTGTGCCGCAAGCGCGCTAAAGTACACTTCTAATGGAGTTGGACCTCAGCCCTGCCTGGGACAGGTGAAGCAGGTACTGCAGCACCAGCTGTACTGAACAGGAGAAGGGGTTCATCTGCTTCTCTGCGCACCAGACCGAGAATCTCTGCCACTTGAAGGCGTACGCTCAGTGGGTGGAGGTCTTCCGGGAGGCCAGAAGGACCTCCTCCACCTCACTGGAGAGATTGAATAGGGCCAAGGCTACCCTTTTATCAACCAGGCCGTGAATGTCAGGGACCTCATATTGGGGTGCAGGAGAGAGCCCTCTTTCTGCATGAGTAGGGCTGAATTACACCCTAGGGGAACTGGGGGCTCCGAGGACAGGCGGAGGAGCAGGGGAAACCATGGCTGCCTGACCCATTGGGGAGCCATCAGGATCACTGTGGCCCTGTCATGTTGGACCTTGAAGAGGGTCTTGGCAATCAGTGGTGTGGGCAGAAAGGCATACAGAAGGTCCTCTGCCCATGAGATCAGGAAGGCTTCTGCCACCACCTGGGCGGGGTGCTGCTGCTGAGAACAGAAGCGGACAGCTGGGCATTGGCTGGACTGGCAAAGAGGTCCATTCGAGGGAGTTCCCAGTGCTGGACTAGCCGGCCAGCCGCCTTGGGGTCCAGCCTCCACTCGTGCAGCTTGAGGACCCGGCTGAACTGGTCCACCAGGGCATTATCCTGGCCTGGGAGGTATACTGCTCACAGGAGCATCCTGTTGGCGCTGGCATAAGAGCAGATGCTCACTGCTTTATAGCAAAGCAGGGACGAACCCGTGCCATCTTGCTTGTTGATGTAGAATATCGTCTACTGATTATCGGTCTGGACCAGCACCGCTAGGTCTAGCAGGTGGTGGTGAAAAACCTGAAGGGCTAGGGCCACGGCTCGGAGTTCCAGGAGGATGATTTGCTGAAGACTTTCTGTTGGTGACCAGCTGCCGTGAGTGCAGAGGTTGCTGCAATGGGCTCCCCACCCCTGTTTGGAGGCATCCGTGGTAAGGATCTTCTGGGGTGCGGGAGTCTGGAAAGGCATCCCGGCCAGTAGGTGTTGGGGGCATTGCCATCAGCTGAGATAGTTGGCCAGGGGAAGGGAGATGGTTACCCTGTCCTGTAGGTGCCCTGTGTCCTGCAATCATTGGGAGTGGAGGGCCCACTGGGCTGTTTGCATCTCTAGGCAGGCATCCAGGGTGACGTTCACCATGGAGGCCATGTGCCCCAGCAAGAGGAGCATGTGCCAGGTGGACACCAAGCGGTGGCGCAGTGTGTTTGCCGTGATTGCCTGGAGATGCAATGCCCTATCCCGGGGAAGGAAGGCCATGGCCTGAATGGTGTCCAGTTGTGCCCCTATAAACTCCAGACTTTGAGTCGGTTAGGGATGAGACTTTGGGTAGTTGATGATGAACCCCAAGTTCTCCAGGATAAGGATGGTATGGGCCTTGGTGTTGGGGCCGCCCTGTATGAGCCAGTCATCCAGACAGGGGAAGACAAAGACCCCTTGGAGCCTGAGGTGGGCTGCGACTACCGTAAAACACTTGGCGAATACCCGTGGGGGGGATACCAGCCCAAAGGGTAGCATCCTGTATTGATAGTGTAATATCCCTCCACGAAGCGAAGGTGCTGCATGTGAAGGAGTTGGATAAGGATGTGCGTGTATGCATCCTTTAGGTTCAAGGAACATAGCAAGTCTCCCTGCTGGAGGTATGGCAACAGTGTTCCAAGAGAGAGTATCTTGAACTTCTCCCACACCAGGAACCTGTTGAGATCCCACAGGTCTAGGATGGGACGGAACCCTCTGGTCCTTTTTGGTACCAGGAAATAGTGGGAGTAGAACCCTGTGGCCCTGAGGTGGGCTGGGATGGGTTCCACTGCCTAGTCTGCAATGAGGCCTGTGAGTTCCTGCAGCAGCAGGTCCAGGTTAAGGGAAGTCCAGGGGGTTCTCCCGAGAAGAATGATGGAGGCATCTGTTAGAGGTGGAGGAAGTAACCCTCCTTCACTACCCAGAGGGCCCATGCGTCTGTGGCAATGGAGGACCACCTGTGAGCACCAGATGTTCCCCTGTGTGCTGTGGGGCTGTGCCTCCTGGGGGAAGAGAGGCTATGCCCAAGGAATCAAAAGCCCCCTCCAGGTTGCGCCGGGGGTGCGGGCTGAGGCTTGGGGGCCTTAGGCTTATGTGTCCGTCCCTTCACCTGCTGGCCCTGTTAGGGAGCTGGAAAGGCCGGGTACTGGGGGTAGTTTCCATAACTCTTCTTCGGGTATGAGGACTTTCTGCCCGAAGCCTTCCTTCAGGAAGGGTCAGCAGTCTTCTTGGAGAGCCTGGTCCTTTGTCAGGAACTGAAGCTCGACAGCCTTATCCATCATGGGTTTGCCAAAGAGATTCTCTCCACAGCAGGGGACATCGACCAACTTGTCCTGCACCCATTGCTCCAGCTCTGAAGACTATAGCCAGGCATGGTGGCAGGCACTAATACTAGCTGCAGCTACTGTAGCTGCCGAATCAAAGCTGTCATAAGGCACTTGACTGATAAACTTGGAGCACTCTCTGACTGCGGAGGGGTCCGGAACCACTGAAGGGGTTCCTCTGAGAGACCAGTTGAGAACCTGGCGATTTCTTTGCTGGGTCCCTCAAGTACATGCCCATGTACAGCTGGTATGCCTGAATCCATCCGACAAGCATCGAGCCCTGGAAGCACTTTCTGCCCATGTCATCCATGCACGGGCCTTCCTACCCAGGGGCACCGAGGAGTGCGTCTTCTGGCTCTTGAACTGACGCATGGCCGACTCCACCACCATGGAGTTATGGGACAGTTGGGCTTTTTGAAAGCCCGGGCTCCAGCAGACCCGATACATCATCCTGCCATCTGTTCACAATAGGAACTGATGCGGGGGTCTCCCAAATGTGGAAAAACAGCCGCTCCAGGATGGGGGGAATGGGAACCGTGAGTGCCTCCTTCAGGGGAACCTCATACTGGAGGATCTTGAGATCCTCTGTGCGAGGTTCCTCCTCTGACATGGTGGTGAAGGCAAGGGCCTTTGCCATACCCTTATGAAGTCGAGAAAGGCCATGTCCTCGAATGGGGCCAGCACCTCGTCTCCAGGGGAGACGGGTCTGAAGGCACATCCCAGTGGCGGCAAGTGCCCAGGGACTCGTCATCCTCAGTCTCAAAATCTGACTCGGGGTCACTGAAGGAGTCAAGGACTATCCGGGGCTCGGGTCACGCCCCAGCCCAATGTCCCAAGTGCCTCGGTAGCTCTGCATTCCAAGCTGAGGGCAGTGAGTGGGAAAGACCACGGCCTCAAGGATTGGGACCGATGCCAAGGCATCTCTCGAGGCCAATGGTGGTCGAAGATCAGCTCAACCTCCAAGGAGCCTCTTGATGTGGAGGGTCTGGTGGTCAGGAGTAATGACCCAGAGGCACCGGGCATCAGAGCCCACTGCTGGGCCACGGAGGCAGACAAACTGTGCTCCAAGGCCACCATCCTGGCTTCAAGGTCAAATGGCTTTGCAGCCTTCAGCACGGGCACAGAGGACTTCGGGCCTGGTGCCAGCTCCATCGAGGGGGGAGTCCTTGACAAGGATGGCCTCGGGGGTCTGAGACTGATCCCATGATATCAATGGCTCCCTTCGGACCAACTTCGTAGGCTTACCTCAGCCATCATCCTTGACTTTGCGTCAGGGGCTGCAGGTCTGGGGCCTGTGGGACTTCTCCACTTTCCCTGACTCATTGCCCGACAAGGTCTTTGAGGGCTTCTGGCTCTTCCTGGAACATTCCTCATTGAGGGAGCTCCGGCTCCAGGCTCCGAGGTGGCTCGGTCTCTACGAGACCTCATGGAGCATGGTCTCACGGACTACTATGGGGCGGAATCAGTCTTCTAGAAGATGGACTCACACTGCTGCTGACGGATGAAGGCCTTAGGAGTCATCTGCTTGCAGAGACTGCAGACCAAGGGACTGTGGTCTGGCCCGAGACATCAAATGCAGCAGTCGTGCAGGTCCATGCGCGACATGTTATGCACGCAGCGTCACATGGCTTGAAGCCATTGGCCATGGTGGGGAAGACAGCCCTTGCAAGGTCAAACTCACTTGACCTGGCCAGGAAAAAACAATGAACCTGTACAGACAGAAAAAAAAGTAGAGAAAAAAGAAAAAGAACCCGACAATGCGGCACCGAGGCAAGCAGACTCGGCGGCGAGAAGGGACCAGTACACGACAAAATAAAAGACAAAAATTTAACCAACTTTTTCCAGGGGGAACAGACACAGGTCTGAGGTGCTCTGCGGAAAAAAAAAGAGACCGAGGCAAGATGGCACCCTTAAGCGGGAAGGGGACCACGCATGCGTGGTGCAACTCCCAAAGACTTTCTCTGAAAGCTGGGGAGAGGTTACCATGCAGGCTCTGTCAGCAGCGACATCACCTATAAGTGAGGACTGACTTCCTGCTTGTTCCCGGAGAAAGAAGGGATCTGTGATGTGATAATGTGATAGCAGAAATAAGTGCATATGTACAAAAAAGCTAAGCTGCATACTGTTACAAGTGTGGGTGCAGTTTAGGAGATGGGCAGTTTAAGGGTGGTGGGGAGATAGCAGGAAGATAGATGTGGGGTGAGGGATATTTAAGGGATGGAACAGTTTAGGGGATAGTCTTCATGGTGGGGCAATTTGTGGGGTATTTGAAAGGGGGTTGTAAGACAGTTGTGGGTGGTTGTTTTGGAGTGGTTGGGTGGTTGGGTAGTTGGGAGGAGACATATTAAGGGATGAAGAAGTATAGTGGATGATGAGGCAGTTGCAGAAGTTGTTTTAAACGTGGAGGTAGTTATGGGGGAATGCCTGCAGGGTTGGGGAAGTTCTGTTGGGTAGTTTTAGGAAGTGGAGGAAGATTGGAGATGAGACAATTTGGAAGGTAGTCTTGAAAGGCAGGGAGGTTTGGTGGTAGTAAGGCAGCTTTAGGGGTTCAAGCAGTTTAGAATTGGTGGGGCTGTTGCAGGGGGAGTAATATTGGTGAGTATGGGCAGTCTGAAGGTGGTGTAGCAGTTTTCAGGAAGTACTTCTGGAGGGCTTGGGAAATTTGGGGGTGATGGGGAAATTATGGGAATAGTTTTGAGTGGTTGGGCAATTTGGGTGTACGTTTGGGGTTTACCTACAGTTTAGAGGTTGGCAGGGTAATTGAAGTATAGCAATTTGGAGGGGTGAAGCAGTTTTTGGGGGACAGTATTGGGGTTGATGAGGTATTTGAGGAGTCAGCTTTGGGGGAAGGGGGTGTGGAACAGCCTGAAGCAGTTGGCTTTGGGGAGTTCAAACAGTTTGAGCATGATGGGGCAGTTGTGAGGAGGGTACTTCCATGGGGATGGGGCAGTTTGGGAGATGAGGTAGTTGCAGAAGGTAGTTTTGAAGGAGAGTGAAGTTGTTGAGGATAGTTTTGGGGCTGGAGCAATTTAGGGTTAGTGGGGCAGTTGCAGATTTTAGTTTTGAGGGTTGGACACAACTTGGGGGTGGTGGGACAGTTGTGGGGGAAATAAAGGGGAGTGGGTGCAGTTTGGGGATGATGGGGCAGTTCGGAGGTTGGTGGGGTAGTTGCAGAAGGGATTCGTTTTAAGGAAAGGGGCAGTTTGAGGGTTGGTAGCTACAGGAAATAATTTTAGGGAATAAAGCATGTTGAGGGTTAGTGGGATAGTTAAAAGGGTAGTCTGGGGGTGGTGAGAAGTTGCAGGGGGCTTAGCTTTGGGAGATTGAATAGTTTAGGAATGGTGGAGTAGTTGTAGGAGGTAGTTCTGGAGATGGGTGCAGTTTAGGGGGCAGTTGTAGGGTATAGTTGAAGGGGTAGTGTTGGGATTACTTTGAGGGGTAGAGAGGCAGCTATGGGGTAATTGTTTTTTTGGGGGAGGTCAGTTTGGGTGTGTTGGGGCAGTTATGGGGGTAATTTGGGGGGGGGGAGGAGGGAAGGGGATCAGTTGATGGAGTTCATGGGATGAGGAAAGCAATTCCCTATCTGTTGTGCTTTACTCTCCCTTAGTTTCTATGCCACAAAAGCTCAAACTGCTTCTCCATAGAAATACATTGGGCCATTTTGGGGGGAGGACAAGGGGACACTTATTTTTATGGAAGCTCTGGTCCGATCTCGTCCATTTTCAAACCTGATGTGTCTTTTCACTGGTTTCTTCACTCATGCCAAGTTTCTTGTCATTTCGTTAAATTCTCAAAATACTATTTTGCCCCAGAGAGATGGACATTTTGACTCCTTTTGTATAATTCTTACCAAACTCCATTAGGTTGGACAGAACAACTGGGGAAAGCATATAAAGCACAGGCCAAGGAATTTTTTTAAACTTCTCTAGTGTGTGTTTGCGCATGTTATGTGTATATGTTTATATCTATGGGGGATGTTTACAAAAGGGCGTCAGCTTTCATCACAGCGCTAATGTGGGAAAATTGCACCATAGTGACAGCTAACGCAGGCCAAATGCAGCTATTGCACACTGCACATTAGTTGCAAAAGTGGGTGAGGTATGGGCAGAGACTGGGCGTGCCTGTACCATGAAATTACCGTGGGCATTGACAGAGTAGCTGTCCGCAGTAGTCGCATATTTTGCAGACATTGCGGATGCAGCTAACAGCATCTCAATGGATGGCACCAGCTCTTTCTGCGATGCTGTCATGCAGCGATCTCTGCATTTCACCACACTATCTGTTCAGAAATGCTGGGCAAGCCCTGAACAGATAATGTGCAACTTTTGCAAATAACATGGTGCCATTTGCACTAACACCTAGCATTAACTGCAAAAACCTAATGCCCTTTAACAAATATATCCCCATGTTTTATTTAGAATGGTAGAAAATGATGGCAAATAAAGACCATACAGCCCATCCAATCTGCAAATTCATAAAGTGAAATTAGGACTTACCTGCTAATTAGCTTTCCTTGAGTACCTCCAGTCCAGTCCCAACCTGTGGGTTTGCAATCCCCACCAGCAGCTTGGAGGCTGAGCATGTCAAATTTAATTACATCACGATACATGGCTAGCTGGCATCACCCACCACCCTTCAGTATCATATTGACAAAGCAGACTCACAAGAGCAACAAATAAGATTAGTGTCACTTATTAGCCTGTATTAAACCAGATTACATATTCCTTTCTTTAGAGAAAAAAGGCAGATAATCATATCCAACATCTAAAACAAAGTTGTTTAACACATACCTCTTGACCGCTTGAGGCCAGCACATTCAATTCAGAAACAATTATATTCTCATGATCCTTTCTTGCGTTTGCTTCACCATTCTGCCCCTAGTGAACTAGAAACAAACAAGGCCGGACTCCACCAGGATCTCTTCCAGCCCCAACCGCTCACTCTGGACCCCAGCCTCACAGCCAAATATGATCTTCTTCAGGCTCGGGATCGCCAAAGCACACTGTTTCTTATGGATCCTGGGAGGGGGGGGGGGGGATGTCCAAGACTGCACTGGAGGTACTCAAGGAAAGCTAATTATCAGATAAGTCCTCATTTCACCTTCCTTATCGTCTCTCCAGTCCAGTCCCGACCTGTGGGATGTACCATAGCAGCACTAATTACGGGAGGGACCCAGGAGCCCAGCCTGCAACACTACCGACCCAAATCACACATCCCTCATGTCTGCACATCCAGCCTATACTGTTTTCCTGCAGCCGACCTCCTACGGGGACCACCCCTGCCCAGGCTCCCCTTGCTTCACTGTGACTTTCTGGGGGTGGAGAGGATGGGCTATAAAAATCTCCACCCGCTCTTCAAAAACCTCAAAATGCCTGTCCTTTGGATGGAAACCAGCCCCTCTGGTACGGGGCAGAGCGTACTGCTTGGAAACGCCAAAAATCTCATGACGGACCCTGATGGACTGACTGGCTTTAGCCTCTCTTCCGGCAACTTCCCACCTTTAGTTTCCCCGAGAACCTTAACCAATTTGTCCAGCGCCATCCTGAGCAAGAGCTTACCCTTGAACGGGAGCTTGCTTAAGCGGGACTTAGAAGACACATCTGTTGACCAACTGCACAGCCACAAGTACAGTCTGGTGGCAACCACAGAGGCCATGTTCTTGGACAAGCCCCTGATTAAGTCATAAAAAGGTTATCTACCAAATAGACTACACCCTATTTCAATTTTGCCACCTCTGGGGCCACGGTAACATGATCCCCTCTGGCCTCTAAAATGCCTTGTGCTCATCTCAACATGCCCTGGGCACAAAAGCACTACAAATGGACACGTGCAAGGATAGGGCATTGATAGCAAACGCTTGCTTCAGCAGCGTCTCCAACTTTCTATCCTGCACGTCCTTCAGGGCCGCACTAGCATCTACTTTGATCGTGGTCTTCTTGGTAATGGCCGGCACCACCACATCCACTTTGGGAGAGCAAAAAAGTTCCTTGTCCTGGTCTGTAAGTGGGTACAGATGTCCCATGGCCTGGGTGTCCCTAAGTGCGAACTTCTGAGACATACCATTCATCCTGGATCATCTGCTTGATCACCTGGTATAGAGAAAACACCACCTATGTTTTCCTAACCGCCAAGAAGAGGGGATCCTCCAATGGCTCCTCTTTCACTAGGCCCTCTGCAGTCATATTGAGCGCTTTCAATGAATGGACAATCAATGCTGACAGCTCTTCTCGGCGGAAGACCCACACGATGCAAGACTCTTCCCCTTATAGTATCTTGCCTTCCTTGAGCTCAGCAGACTCCATACCCCCATATGCCTCTGCTTCCGGCTCATACATTTCGTCCAAGTGAATGGAGCCTGTGTCCTCCCATTCACTGTCTAATCGCCTCCAGCTGACCACTGGCTCCTCTTCAGCACTTGACTCTGTCTGGGATGTAGGCTGTCCTCTCTTTGCTGCTTTTTCACAGTCCCCCGGGGATTTGTTGGCCCCTTTTTGCTACATGCAGAAGGCCCTAAGGACGAGCAGTACACATTCGGGAGAAAACATCCCTGGAGCGCCTTCTGGGGGGGGGGGCCCTGAGATGTAGCCTTTTCCTCCTGGCCTGCCAGAGAAGGCCCACTATCTTTCCCTTGTCCAGTTCCTGCCCCTCCCACAACTGCAGGCAACTTCCGATCCCCTGAGGGAAAGCATAGTTACTCACCTGTAACAGATGATCTCCGGGAACAGCAGGAATTTAGTCTTCAATATGGGTATCGTCAGTACCGACGGAGCCCGTGCGGGAACGCTCCCCAGCATCCAATTAGAAAGCTTTTGGGAGCATCCCACAGTGCCTGCGTGCTGCCTTCCCGCCTTTCCCAACTGCCTCTCTCCAGTTGAGTTTTAAAGCTGAGACAAAGAGAGAGAGAGGGAAAGAAAAGAAAAGAGAGATACAACTCCTAGGGGAGGTGGGTGGGTTGTGAAGACTAAATTCCTGCTGTTCCTGGAGATCAACTGTTACAGGTGAGTAACTATGCTATCTCCAGGAACAAGCAGGAATGTAGTCTTCACATATGGGGACTCCCTAGCTACAGATGCCAGGGAGAGACCCCAGAAGTTGTGTGCCCCTGTGAAAGGACTCCACTTCCCCCCATGGATCTCTGGCATCCTACCTGGAATGGTGGGTAGGAGTTGAATAAGTATGGAACAGGTGTCGTAGAACAGCCTGACCAAACAAGGCATACCGGCGGGAGTCCTTGTCTAAGCAGTAATGGGCTGTGAAGGTATGAACCGAGGCCCAAGTAGCTGCTCAACAGATGTCGTCAATAGACACAGAGTGTAGATGAGCCATTAAGGCTGCCATGGCTCTCACATTGTGAGCCGTGACATGGCCTTCCAGAGAAAGGTTCCTACTCTGATAGGCAAAAGAAATACACTGTGCAATCCAGTTGGACAATGTTCTCTTTGGAGACTGGAAGTCCCAAATGAGGACTGAAAGCAACAAAGAGTTGGGAGGACTTTCTATGTTGCTGTGTCCTCTGTAAGTAAAAGGCAAGTTCTCTTTTATAGTCCAAAGTATGAAGATTCCTTTCTGCATTTGAAGCATGAGGCCTTGGAAAAAATACAGGCAGGTAAACCGCCTGGTTTAAATGAAAAGGTGAGACCACCTTTGGCATAAAGTGTGGATGAGTCCTAAGGACTACCTTATCATGATGGAATCTCGTGTAAGGAGGATCAGCAACTAATGCTTGCAATTCACTGATGCGACATGCTGATGTGATTGCAATGAGAAAGATAACTTTCCAGGAAAGGAATTTCAAGGAGGTAGTAGCTAAAGGTTCAAAAGGTGGCTTCATGAGCTGCCGCAGAACCAGATTCAGGTCCCACACCACTGGAGGTGGCCTAATGGGAGGCTTAGTTAGAAGAAGGCCCCTCATAAATCTCGCTATGAGAGGATGAGAGGAAATAGGTTGTCCATTTAAAGGCTTTAAAGAAGCTGAAATAGCACTTAAATGGACTCTTACTGAGTTAGTCTTAAGTCCTGCATTAGATAAATGCAGGAGATACTCCAGTAATGATTCCAGAGGTATCGCAGAGGGGTGAAGACCCTTTTGCGAACACCATATGGAAAACCTTTTCCACTTGAAAGCATAAGCGCGTCTTGTGGAAGGTTTCCTGGAAGCACAAAGAACATCCCTTACTTGTTGAGAAAGGTTAAGACCATGAAGGTCTAGGATCTCAGCAACCAGGCCCTGAGATGCAGAGAGTGGGGATTGGGATGCCATAACATCCCGTCCTCCTGAGACAGGAGATCTGGAGCAGATCCTAACTCCAGAGATGGAGCTTGAGAGAGATGCAGGAGCAGAGGGAACCACACCTGCCGTGGCCAAGGTGGAGCTATGAGCATCATGTAGCCTTTGTCTCTCTGAAGCTTGAACAGGATCTTGGGAATTAGGGGAATGGGTGGAAAGGTATATAGGAAGTCCTGACCCCAATGGAGGAGGAAAGCATCCCTGGCCTGAGAACCCTGAGCCGGAATTCTGGAACAGAACCGGGGAAGTTTGGCATTCAACGGACTTGCAAAGAGGTCTATTTGCGGAGTTCCCCAAATTTGAAAATTTTTTTCTATCTGGTCTGCATGGAGAGACCATTCGTGTGGAAGCAGAACTCGATGGAGTCTGTCTGCCCAAGAGTTTTGAATGCCTGGCAGATACACCGCCAGGAGATGAATTTGATGCTCTCTGGCGAGGGCCCATAGTCGCAAAGCTTCGTTGCAAAGCGACAGAGAGCCTGTTCCTCTCTGCTTGTTCAGATAGAACATAGCTACTTGATTGTCTGTCTGAATTAGGACTGTCTTGTAGCTGAGCTGGGTATGGAACACTCGAAGAGCAAGGAAGATTGCTCTGAGTTCTAGGAGATTGATATGTAAGTGGGTCTCCTGTGGAGTCCAGGTGCCTTGGGTAGAGAGATCTTGCAGATGAGCTCCCCAACCCACTTGTGAGGCGTCTGTTGTTAGAGTAACCTGGGGTAGGGGTTGCTGGAAAGGGGACCCCACCAACAGGTTTTGGGTTGACTGCCACCACTGTAGAAAAAAAATAAGGCGACTTGTGTTTGCTATTTTGTCTGACAGGTAGCCTGATGCCTGAGTCCACTGAGTGGATAGAGTCCATTGGGCTGCTCTCATATGGAGGCGAGCATAGGGAACCATGTGCATGGTAGATGCCATGTGCCCTAGTAGTTGTAACATTTCCCGAGCAGTGAGATGAGTTTTTAACACTGCCTGGGAGGCTAACTGCACAATGCGAAGGCAGCGGGCCTGTGGAAGATAGGCCCTTGCTTTTCTGGTGTCCAGCAAAGCTCCTATAAACTCTAGAGATTGAGTGGGAGTTAGGCTGGATTTTGGGATGTTTATGACCAGGCCCAAATACTGAAGGATACGCATTGTGCAAGCTAGGGAAATTCTGGCCTCTGACTGTGATGGGGCTCGAATGAGCCAGTCATCTAAGTAGGGGAAGACGAATATTCCTAGAGTGCGAAGAAATGCTGCCACTACAGCCATGCATTTCGTAAACACCCTTGGTACTGAGGCCAGGCCAAAAGGAAGCACCCTGTATTGGTAGTGCTTTCCTTGAAACAGGAAGCGAAGGAACCTTCGGTGAGTTGGATGGATGAGAACATGAGTGTACGCATCCTTGAGATCTAGAGAACAAAGCCAATCCTGACTCTGAAGGTATGGCAGCAGAGTTCCCAGAGAAATCATCTTGAATTTCTCTTTGAACAGGAATTTGTTCAGTTCTCTGAGGTCTAAAAATGGGTCTGTGTCCCCCTGTTTTCTTTGGAATAAGGAAATAAGGGGAGTAAAACCCTGTACCCTGTTGGGAAATGGGTACTTCTTCTATTGCCCCCTGGGCAAGAAGCAAAGTGACCTCTTGACTCAACTGAGTGTTGAGAGACGCCTGAGAATTGAACTGTCTTACCACTGTAGGAGGGGGCATGTTGAGGAAATAAAGCTTGTACCCCTCTCTTACAATGGAAAGAGTCCATTCTTCTGCTGTTATCTGCCCCCATCAGGGGGCAAAATGACACAGCCTTCCTGGGATGGTGGAAGGCTCTGGCTCGTTCAGGGCCAGGAAGGCCAAGTTCTCTAGATGGGAGTCAAAGCCCCTGTGGAGGCTGAGTCTGCTGGGCCGGTTGAGGCTTAGCAGTCTTTGATTTCCTTTGCTTTGGGGGCTGCTGTCCCTTTCGGGCAGACTGACCTGCAGAATGCAGCTGCTGGGTATAGGAGGGATAAAACCTCTTCTTTTTAGAGAAGAATGGTTTCTTGTAGGATTTTCTTCTTGCGGGATCAGCTGTAGCTTTGCATAGTCTATCCAAAGTGGTGTTATCAGCATCCAGCTCATTAGCTTTCTCTTGCCAATTTTTGCCAAAGAGATTTTCGCCTGTACAAGGGACATTCCCCAGTTTGTCCTGTACCCAGAGTTCTAAGTCAGATGTCTGGAGCCAGGCAATCCTACGAGCACCTATGGCAATGGCAGAGGTTCTGCTTATGCACTCAAAGCAGTCAAAAGCTGCACGATTAACAAACTTGGAAACATCCTGGGCATGTTTGACAAGCGTAAGATAATCCTGCCTCTTATCATCAGGAAGGAGAGGGCTCATAAGTTCGAGATCTCCTGTAACCTCCTTAAGGAACATTCCCATGTATAAGATGTAGGAACTAATCCTGGCAGAAAGCATAGAGGCCTGGAATGTTCGACGCCCAAAGGCATCAAGAGTCCTACATTCACGTCCTGGAGGATTAGATGCATGTCTCTTTGCACTCTTGATCCTTCTCATAGCTGATTCCACCACTATGGAGCGGTGTGGCAACTGAGTTTTTTGAAATCCAGGACAAGGAGGTACTCGATACATGGTATCCAGCTTACGGGAATGAGGAGAGGTGGTAAGAGGTGTTTCCCACATTCTTAACATGAGATCATGCAAGATCTCATGAATAGGCAAAGTAGCCGCTTCCTTGGGAGCTTTAGGATATTGTAAAATCTCCAACTCCTTTGCCCTGGGCTCTGTTTCAGGAGCCACTGTGATGGAAAGACCCCTAGCCACCTCTGATGAAATCCTGAAAGGATATATCCTCTGGAGGAGACATCATTACGCTTAGGAGAAGAAGGCTCCTCAGAGAGAAGTACTCCAGCATCAACAGAGCTGTCAGAGTCCTCAGAGTCGTCGGAGGATTCAAAATATCTTCTGTCTGGGTGCTCTTGTAAAGTACGATACTGGTACCGATCGAAGTCGGTACTGGAGGGGTTCAGTACCGGCCTATCGATATCGGAGGAAATAGCATGACTCGGTGTTGGTAGCATACTCGCCAATGTCGATGCTGTCAGTACCGGTATCGGTGCCGAAACCGGTGTCGATACCGGTTGAACTGTCAGAAGCGGTCCCGGAGGCACCGATGCCGCAAGGAGAGCTGCCAGACTGCGCTCAATAGCCAGGAATCTCTGGTCAATTGACGCTGCCGATGCCTGGGTGTCGGTACCAGACGAAGCGGCCGGTACCCCAGAGCATGGCACCAGTAGTTCTGCCGAGGTTGAGGCCTTGAGAACATCCTGGAGCCCCAATAGTGCTTTGGAAGCCGAAGCCTCCCGCCGGGGCAATTTTGCCGTTACAAGTCCCTCAAGGGCAATGCCAGAGGCATCTCGATGCTTGGAAGGAGATCTACCCTTTGAGGACCAGCCAGATTTATATTTGGTTACCTGAGATCCATGGGAGGAAGACGAAGTCCTGGAAGATGTCGATGCCACAGATGCTGCATTTGAGGGAAAAAGGGTGCTAAGCTTAGCAGCTCGGTTCTGCCGACCCCTCTTCGTCATCATCCCACAGGCAACACACTCCGAGATGGAGTGGTCAGGACCTAAACATTTGAGGCACCACTCGTGAGGGTAGGTGACGGAGATGGTACTGCCACACTTGGAACACTTTTTAAAACCCGAAGCGGGTTTTTCCATGTTGAGGAACAATTGGGCCTAGTGCCCAAAATGGTGCGTGGCACCCGAGAGAAAAAAGGCTGGAAAATCCAGATAGAGATGGAAAAAAAAATTTTTAAGAAAGAAAGAACCGGCGGTACCGGTATAGCGTCGAGGAAGGCAGACGCAACCACAAAAAAGAATGAAAAATATTGGATAATTTCTGCGGTGACAGGAAAACGACCTGCTGGCTCTGCGGAAAACGAAGAACTGGAGAGAGGCAGTTGGGAAAGGCGGGAAGGCAGCACTCAGGTACTGTGGGATGCTCCTAAAAGCTTTCTAATTGGACGCTGGGGAGCGTTCCCGCGCGGGCTCCATCGGTAACGACGATACCCATATGTGAAGACTACATTCCTGCTTGTTCCTGGAGATAAGTGGTATCCAGGGGTCTTCCTGAGGACCTTGTCCCCAGTCCCTACTCACCTTCTCTCCGGCGAGATCACCCTATGCAGACTGGGCCTCCGCTTCACACTCATAGCAGAACCCATCCCCAGAGATGGAGCTGCACCTGGACCTGGCTCCACATGCTAGGCAGGTGGCTTTCGCAGGCATTCTCCTCTGTGCCAGCTATAGTCTCCCCCAATGTCTCCTCTGTCTAATTTTAACTTTCCTTCCTACTGTTGTTTTCTTAAAAAAACAAACCCCAACAAAACGCAATTTCATGCAACCCGTGCGTCAGAATTCCAGGAGTTTACCCCAGCACAGTTTAGCAGACTTCCCTGCTGAAAGCAAAAAACGGTGCCAAACTGTTGGCCACGCGGTCCCCCTGCCATGTAGACTGCTCTCCCCTGCAAAAACTCACTAGCGCTAGCTGTTCTGCCTACAGACTGCTGCTGCTCTGGTAAAAACAAAAAGGGCTCCGATTTGCGCTATTTCCCCTAGCATCCTACTTGCAGCCTCCCGCCTGCCCGCTCGCTCGCTCAGCCCTGCTAATACCGGCTTCCACGGTGTCAGGGATTCGAAAGAAGAGACTCCAATGTGATGGCTTGAGTTGCGGTTTTCGGCTCCTCTCCCTTGCAGAGATCGGGGGCCGCTGCAGACAAATTTACCGGCCGTGCAAGCACCTCTCTTACTCATGTGAAGCAAAATGCTGCCTGTCTTTTTCTTTCTTTCTGTTTTTTTTTAAATGAACTTTAATGAAGCCAAATTATCCTCAGAGCCCAAAGTAGGCTCTCTAACTAATCCTACCAATTTGAAGGGTAACCAGACTAGCTGCTCTCTTAGCTGTCCCTTCAGTGAGAGTCCAAAATCTATGGGAATCACACCTCTCAAGCTGCTTAGAGACTGAGATACTGAAGACTGGTGGGTGGTACCAGTTATTTATGTATTGTTATGTCATTAAATTTGACATGCTCAATCTCCAAGCTGCTGGTGGGGATTGAAAACCCACAGGTCGGGACTGGACTGGAGGCACGATAAGCTCTATAACCCCTTCCTCTCCCTCCAGAGATCCTCTGTACTTGTCCCTTGATTTCTTGAATTTGGATACAGTTCTACCCTCCACTATTTCTACCGAGAGGCTATTCCACGCATCCACCACCCTTTTCTTAAAGAAATATTTCCTCAGATTACCACTGACTTTCTCCCTTTTCATCTTTATCCTATAAACCGTTGTTCTAGAGATTTCTTCCAACTCAGAGAAGGCCATTTCCTATGCATTTATATTAGGGAGGTATTTAAATGTCGCTATCATATCTGCTCTCACCAGCCTTTCCTCCAAAGTATACATATTGAGAGCTTTAGCTCCATCCCAATATACCTAATGATGAAGGCCACAGACCATTTTAAGTGGCCACCCTCAACCTGCTTATATCCTTTTGAAGGTGCAATCTCCAGAATTGTACATGCGACTCGAAAGGAATTCTCACTAGAGATTTACAGAAAAGAGATTTACAGAAAAGCACTACAGGCTCCTTTTCCCTGCTGGTGACTCCTCTACCTATGCACTGAAGTATCCTTCTGGCTTTGGCCATCACTTTTCTAACTCTTTGGCCACTTCAAGATCATTCCCAGGTTCCGCTCTGCTTTTGTGCATTCAAGTACTTTACACCCTACAATGTACCTCTCTCCCTTGAATTTTTGCAGCCCAAATGCACGACTTTGCATTTTTAACATTAAATCTTAGCTGCCAAATTCTTGATCATTCTTCAAGCTTCGCTAGATCCTTCCTATTGTTATCCACAAAGAGGCATATCTTTCCTGACAGACCTGTAATTTTGTCTACAAAAAATAAAAAAGAACAGTATAAGCACTGCCAAGTTAAATGCAAAGCAATAATAAGGAAGGTAAAAATAATTTGAAAAGCTTGCCATTGAGACAAAAATCACACAATAAAACCCTTTCCAGGTACATATGAAGCATAAAGCCAGAGAAGTAGTCAGATGGACCATTAGATGATTAAGGAGTAAAAGGAGCACACTCATGGAGGGCAAACTGAATTATTTGCTTGTCTTTACTGAGGACAAAAAGGGTATTTAATGGTGATGAGTCAGAAGAGCTGACTGAAATCTC
Organism: Ichthyophis bannanicus; assembly: GCA_033557465.1. Lineage (NCBI taxonomy): Eukaryota > Metazoa > Chordata > Amphibia > Gymnophiona > Ichthyophiidae > Ichthyophis > Ichthyophis bannanicus. The sequence goes on from CM066032.1 coordinate 828,728,020, forward strand.
AGTGAATCTGGAAGATGTAGCAGAAGAAATTAATAAGGAACAGCAAATCACCTGGACAGCGTAGTTACTCACCTGTAACAGGTATTCTCCAGGGACAGCAGGAATCAGTCCTCACATATGGGTGATGACGGATCACCACGAAAGCATCTCCCCAGCTTTCAAAGAAAGCCTTTGGGAGATGCACCACACATACATGGTCCCCTTCCCGCCCAAGGGTGCCATCTTGCCTCAGTCTAATGACATAGCTAAGATGGCAAAAGAATAAAATATGGTAAAGAAGCTACTCCAAGGGGAGCAGGAAGGGCTGTGAGGACAGATTCCTGCTGTCCCAGGAGAACATCTGCTCTCCAGGGACAGCAGGAATCAGTCCTCACATATGGGTGATGACGGATCCCCACGAAAGCATGGACAGCGTAGTTACTCACCTGTAACAGGTATTCTCCAGGGGAGTAACTACGCTTTCTTCAGGAACAAGCAAGTCAGTTCTCACATATGGGACTCTCCAGCTACAGGCTACCAAAAACCTGTAAAAATGCTACGGTGACCTGCAAAGGGTGAGCCATGATCAGCAGCAGTCGAGTCCCTACTGAGAGACTCTCGCAAGACCCAACTGTCCAGCAGAGAACCAGCACTCTGGTAACATGAACACAGATGGGTCAGAGGGCAGGAGCTGCCTATACCCCGAAAAGATTACAGAGTACGGCCTGGCCAAAGGCTTTGTCCCTTAAGGACTCCCTCTCCAAGCAGTAGTGAGCTGCGAAGGTATGGAGCGAAGACCAGGTGGTAGCCTGACAGATTTCCGTCATGAGGACGAAACGCAGATATGCCACAGAAGTAGCTATGGCCCTGACACAGTGCACCATGACGTTCTGGTCCACTGAAATCCTCACCTGCTCATAGGCAAGGGTAATGCAGTCTGCCACCCAAGTGGACAGAGTTTGCTTAGTCACTGTGAGCCCCAGACGGCTGGGGTCATAGGATACCAAACGTTAAGGTGCTTTGCAGTGGCCCTGGAAATGTTGCAGACAGAAGGACAGGGCCCTTTTACAATCCAGAGTATAGAGAATGGTTTCCGCCCTACCAGCACGAGGCCTCAGAAAAAAGGTAGGGAGCACCACCTCCTGATTGAGGTGGAAAGGGGACACCACCTTCGGCAGAAACTTGGGGTGTGTATGGAGCACCACCCTGTTCTTGTAGAACCTCGTATAGGGGGGCTCTGTCATCAGAGCCTAGAGCTCGCTGACTCTGTGAGCTGATGTGAGTGCTACAAGAAAGACAACCTTCCAGGAGAGGTACCACAGGTGAAAGGTAGCCAGAGGCTCAAACGGTGGCTTAGTGAGCTACGAAAGCACTACACTGAGCCCAACTCCGCCGCTGGAGGGAAGACAGGGAGTTTGGATAGCATGAAGCCCCGCAAGAAAAGAGACACAAGGGGCTGAGTCGAGAGGGACTTTCTCTCAATGGGATGGTGGTGCGCTGCGATGGTGCTCATGTGTACTCTGACTGACATGGACTTTAGTCCCACCTGCGACAGGTGGAGCAAATACTGGAGTACCACTTGTACCAAGCAGGAGAACGGGTTTGCATGTCTTTTGGCATACCACACCAAGCATCGGTGCCACCTGAAGGTGTACACCTTTCTTGTGGAAGCCTTATGAGAGCCCAGAAGAACCTCTTCCACGTCCCATGGGAGGCTGAAGGGAGCTAACACTACCTTTTCAGCAGCCAAGCCGTGAGTGAAGGGACCCTAGGATGGGGTGTAGGAGAGAGCCTTGCTCCTTTGAGAGTAGCCCTGGGGCTTGGCCCAGAGTAATTGGTGATGCCGCTAACAGGGAGAGGAGCAATGGGAACCAAGGTTGCCTGGGCCACTGGGGAGCTATCAGCATTAGTGATGCTCTATCGTGCTGAAACTTGAATAAGGTCATGGTGACCAGAGGTGTCGATGGGAAGGTGTACAGGAGGCTTTCCGTCCATGGGATGAGGAACGCATCCACTGCCACATGAGATGGATGTAGCTGGCAGGAGCAGAAGCACAGCAACTGCATGTTGTCCGGACTGGCGAACAGGTCCATCAAGCGGATGCCCCAGAGACGAAACAGCCGGGAAGCTACTTCGGGATCCAGGTGCTACTTGTGTGGCTGAAGGACTCTGCTCAGCTTGTCCACCAGGGCATTGTCTTGGCCTGGAAGGTAAATCTCCCTTAGGAGCATCCCTCTGCACGCTGCATAGGAGCAGAGGGCTACCGTCTCCTGGCAGAGAAGGTATGACCCTTTTCCCCCTTGTTTGTTCATGAAGAACATTGCGACCTGGTTGTTGATTTGGATCAGCACCGAGTGGTGATGCAGCACCAATGGTGGAAGGATCGGAGAGCCAGAAATATCGCTAGGAGCTCCAACAGATTGATTTGCATCCAGAATTCCATATGGGACCAGCTGCCTTGTGTCTGGAGGCCCTCGCAATGCACTCCAGAACCCAGTAAGGAGGAGTCCTTGGTGAGGACGACTTTCGGGTGCCTGGAAGGGCATCCCGGATCGAAGGTGAAGGGGAATATGCCATTTTCCAAGGGAGTCCGCCAGCTGGCGGGTCATCTTCACTCTATCCCTAAGCCTGCCTGTGGCTTGTGTTCACTGAGAGACGAGGCACCACTGGGCTGCCCTCATCTGCAGTCTGGCAGGTAGCGCCCAGCGACAGCGTACCTCTGAGGCTAGCCCCCTGAGGCATTCTGACCTTCCTGAGGGAGGAAGGCTTTTGCCTGGTGGGTATCTAGATGTGCCCTTATAAACTCTAGGAGCTGGACCGGAGCAAGGTGGGACACAGGGTAGTTTATGACGAACCCTAGGTGCTGCAGGGCGTTTATGATGCGCCTGGTGGTGCATTGAGCCTCTGCAGCTGTGCCCTCCTTTATGAGCCAGTCGTCCAGATAAGGGAAGACGAAGGCCCCTTGGAGCCGGAGGTGGGCTGCGACCACTGCAAGGCAATTTGTGAAGACCCTTGGTGATGAGGCGAGCCCAGTCCGAAGGGCAGCACCCTGTATTGATAGTGCTCTCCCCTCACCACGAACCGGAGGTATTTTCAGTGGCTGGGATGGATTAGGGTGTGTGTGTAGGCATCCTTTAGGTCTAAGGAGCATAGCCAATCTCCCTGCTGGAGGAATGGCAGCAGTGTTCCAAGGGAGAGCATCTTGAACTTTTCCTTGACCAGAAACCTGTTCAGCTCTCGCAGGTCCAGGATGGGCCTGAGGCCCCCTGGTCCTCTTGGAGACGAGGAAATACCTGGAGTAGAAGCCGGTGCCCCAGAGATGTTTCAGCTCTGGAACCACTGCTTTGTCCTGGAGCAGGCCTGCTAGCTCAATGAGGAGCAGGGTCTGGTGAGCTCTCCTGGAAAGTACGAGGGTGATGCCAGCTGTATGAGGAGGAGGTATCAACCAAGTATCGGTAATGATGGCTGTCCACCTGTGGGCTGCAGAGGACTCCCTAGGGGTGGGGCGGTCAGGCCCAGGCAGTTAAAAGCTCCCCACCAGGCTGGGCCGGGGCTGGTGCCGATGCCTGAGACTTCAGGGTGTTTTGCTTTCAGGGGGCCATGCCCCTGGCCTTTATGCTGCTGGCCCTGTTGAGGGGCTGAGAAGGCCTGGAAATGCAGGGTACTGCCAAGGTCCCCCCCCCCCCTTCTTCCCAGGGGCTTTCTTGTGGGGCTGTACCAAGATCTTCTTTGAGAGCCTGGTTCTCATCAGGAATTTGGCTTCTATATCCACAGCCTTGTCTGCCATGGGTTTCTCAAAGAGGTTCTCTCCGATGCAGGGGACATCAATAAGTTTGTCCTGCACCCATTGTTCTAAGTCAAATGAGTGCAGTCATGCCTGGCGTCATGCCCCGATGCCTGTGACAGCCACCCTGGCTGAAGACTCTAAACCATCATAGGCTGCTCGAGACAAAAACTTAGAGCACTCTTTTACCACTGAGGTCAGAGATTTAAACTCTGCAGGGGTTTCCCATCAGGGGTTTCCGAGAATCCATCGAGCTCCCTCGACAGTTCCTTCAGGTACATGCCGATATAGATCTGGTAGGATTGGAACATGCAAATTATCATTGAGGTCTGAAAAGCCTCCTGGCCGAGGGCATCGAGCCTCCTTGCCAGTTGGCACCGACAATTGAGTTTTTTGGCTCTTGAGCCTGTGCATAGCTGACTCCACGACTATCGAGTTGTGGGAAGTTGGGTCTTTTGGAACCCAGGGCTTTGGCGCACTCGGTACATGGCACGAGGTGCCTGCTGATGAGTGGTACTGACGCCGGTGTTTCCCACATCCAGAGGAGGCAGCGGTCAAGGATCGGAGGTACTGGTATCGTAAGGATTTCCTTAGAGGGTGCCTCGTATTGGAGTATCTCCAGTTCCTCGGTGCGCGGGTCCTCCTCAGTCTTGGTCTCAATAATGAGAGCCTTGGCCATATCCCACACAAAGTCGAGGAAAGTGACAACCTTGGGCGGGGAATGGCGTTGAGACATTGGGGGAGATGGGTCCAAGGGCACGTCTCGGTGTCGCCACGTGTCCAGGGACTCGAGGTCCGAGTATGAGTCTGATGCATCATGATCACCTTGGTTGAGGTCGCCAGAGAGGCCAGTGCCCTGAGGACAAGGACCTTGTCCGGTACTGAAGACTTTCTCAAGGTCAATGGTGCTCGAGGATTGATTCGATGTCTGGGGAGGCCCTCAATGTCGAGGGTCCCATCGTCGTTGCAGATGAACCGGATGAACTGGACATAAACACATGCTGCATGGCCAAGAGGGCAGAGATACTGCTCTCTAAGGCTGCCATCCTGGTCTCCATACCAGTTGGCACTGCAGCCTTAGGCGCAGGCACCGAGGGATTCAGGACTGGCGCTGGCACTGTCGAGGAGGAGTCCTCAATGGGGATGGACCTCAGGGGTCCGAGGCTGGTTGGTGGGTGCTGACTACTCCTTGCAGGGTAGCTTGTGAGGCCATTCCCACTCTGACTCCTTGGACTCATGCCAGGGACTGCAGGGCCTGGAGTGGGATTTCCCCTTCTTCCCAGACCCATCCTCTGAGGCAGTCTTCAAGAGCTTCGTCTTCTTGTGTTCCATCTCTGGGGATTTCCACTTGGAGGAATCACGGCTGCGGGACTCCGAAGAGGCTTGGGCTTCACAGGACATCGAGGTACCAGATGGGGACCTGGAGCATGGTGTCGCCGGAGATTCCGGCGTGGAGTCGAACTTCTGGAAAAACATTTCCTGCTGCTGCTGATGGCTGTTTTAAGGCCTTTGAGGTCATGGTTCTGTAGAGCTCGCAGTCTGAGTCGTTATGCTCCAGGCTGAAGCACCGGAGGCAGCAGTTGTGCGGGTCGGTGAAGGACATCATTTTGCTACACCGATTGCACTTCTCAAAACCACTGGAGGCCACAGGAAAAAAGGGGGTCCCTGCCGCCGGGCAGGGGTCCGAGGCTTTTGGCTGAAAAAGGGCACGAATGCTGTTCGAGGGACACACCAATGTAAAAAAGGGAAAAAGAATGAACGAACCCGAGAAGCGGCACCAAGGTGAGCTGGCTCGGGGGCAGGAAGGAACCGGTACAAAACCGGACAAAAACGTATCCAAAAAACACACTTTTTCTGGGGGAAACCGGACAGAAAAAAGGAGACGGAGGCCTTGGACGGGAAGGGGACCATGCGTGTATGGTGCATCTCCCAAAGACTTTCTTTGAAAGCTGGGGAGATGATTCCACAGGGCTCCTTCGATGCCGACGTTGCTCATATGTGAGTACTGACTTCCTGTTTGTTCCTGGAGAATAGATGGTATATACCCGACAGTGCTGCGAGAACTCAAAAGAAGAAATTGCAGAGCTACTATTAGTGATTTTTAACCTATCATTAAAATTGGCTATGGTAGCAGAAGACTAGAAGGTAGCCAACTTAACGCCTATTTTTAAAATGGGCTCCAGGGGTGATCTAGGAAACTACAGACCAGTGAATCTAACACTGGTGCCAGGCAAAATGGTGGAAACCTTTTTTTTTTTTAGTTTTATAAGAGATTTTATTAAAACATCTTGAACTCTTCTCTTACAATCCACATCATAACCATACATAACTTCCATAGCTCATTAACAATTTTAATTTTCCTTGTTTACATTTCCATTTTTATAAACATTTTTTAAAAATTATCCTCCCTCATCCCCAATAACAATACTAGCTCCCACGTTCTATCCCTAATTTGTATCTACCTTCATCCCCCCCCCCCCCACTACGCCCCAATCCCCCACACCCATTCACATAACATCCTCCAAGGTTCCCTTACTTCTTAATACCCCCTCCATATATTAGGTGGAAAGGTTCCCAGATCTGTTGGGTTTCCTTACAGTGACGCTTAAGAACATAAGATATGCCATACTAGGTCAGACCAAGGTCCATCAAGCCCAGTATTCTGTTTCCAACAGTGGCCAATCTAGGTCATATGTACCTAGCAGTTTCCCCAAGAGACACAAGTTCCACAATGCTTGTACTGGGTCAAGCATTGATATCTTCGGTCACTTCTTAATAATGGTTTATGGACCTTTCCTCCAGGAACTTGTCCAAACCTTTTTTAAACCCAGCTACACTAACAGCCTTTACTACATCCTCCGGTAACAAATTCCAGAGTTTGATTACACGTTGAGTGAAAAAATATTTTCTTTTATTAGTCTTAAATAGTTTACCCTGTAGCTTCATTGCATGTCCCCTAGTCTTTCTATATTCTGATAAGGTAAACAATCGATCTACGTTTACCCGTTCCACTCCGTTCATTAATTTACAGACTTCTATCATATCTCCCCTCAGCCGTCTCTTTTCCAGGTTAAAGAGCCCTAACCTTTTTAGCCTTTCTTCATAGGAGTATCCTTCCATCCCCTTTACCATTTTGGTGGCTCTTCTCTGAACCTTTTCTAAAATCGCTATATCCTTTTTAAGATACGGCGACCAGAATTGCACACAATATTCAAGGTGCGGTCTCACCATGGAACGATATAGAGGCATTATAATATCTTTTGTTTTATTTTCCATTCCTTTCCTTATCATACCTAGCATTCTATTTGCTCTCTTGGCCGCCGCTGCACACTGGGCCGAGGGTTTTAACATGGTATCCACAATGACACCTAAATCTTTTTCCTGGGTGGTGGTTCCTAATGTGGAACCTTGCATCGTGTAACCATAGTTTGGGTTGTTCTTCCCTAGGTTGTGACGTAGTAACTTCCCAACAAGCTATGGAAATAGATAGTGATCCGGTGGAGAGAACCGGTACTGCAAGAGAATGCAGGATTTTCTCTTCAGAGAGAAAAAAACACATGGCTAATCAGGAAACACAGCTCACCTCAGGGGAGGAGAGAAGCAAAGTCCCTGATTGGGCACGCCCAAGCAGGAGGCGGGCAGTGCAAGGCACGAGGAGCTTGTTAAGCACTCAGAAACAGAGAGAGTTAGAAGGAGGAGGAGGACGGGAACAACAGTTAGAGGACCAGGTTCAAGTCCAAGACTTGGAGAGAGACCCACTAAGCAGCTGTGATTCACTAAGGAAGGATTTTGACTCAGGAAGCAGGTACCTGGGAGACTCAGGGGCAGAAAGAATCTTCTGTGATCAGAAGGATTCCAGAACACTGAGAGACCCAAGGTTACAGCCCAGGCTTCTGGAGGACCAAGCAGAGCCGTGGAACAGAAGGCAGAGGGGCAAAGAATTCTCATGGAGGAAGCCTCAGCACAAGGTACACGGTGGGGTTGATACAGCTAGCAAGTTTAACAGTGTGAAGCCAGACAGAGTGAAAGCTCATTTTAAAAGCCAGGACAAAGTCAGTCAATATGGTAGCAGTTGGGTTCAGCATGAAAATTGTCTAAGCAGTCCCAGCTATTCTCACAAGCCAGCTGAAACGTTTAGCAGAGAAGCTAATAGGAAGAAAACAGCTGAGTCATATTGCAGAGACGTGAGCCAGGAGAAGCCTGACGGTTCTACTTTTGAAGCACTCTTTAGACACTCTCCAAGCACAGCTGAAGTTTTAACCCCGGCACTTACGTTCAGAGACAAGTGGGGGGAGGGATACTTCCAGCACGCTGAATTGTTGTCCTAGTAGATACAGCATTACTAATTATCCTGAGATAAGGAACTCAAACAAATCTTTACCTGAAGAAGAAGCAGTTTATCAGCTTAGCCCAGGAAAGACGCAGGCTGAATTACTTCTTAAAGATTTCAGAGAATTTCTTGAGAGCAGAGCAATTCCTAGCTATAAGTTAGCACAGCCTGAAAACAGCTGTGAAGTGGAAATGCCACTAGTTTGTTCTCAGCCGTCCACAGAGCAAGACCAGCCCATGGATTGCTCAACCTGTCTCATTGAGAAAGTTATTTAAGGCAAAGGTTTAATGGTTATATGAAGAAATATAACAGAAGTGACCTGAATGTTTGCATTGCTGAAAAGCTTATGAAAAGTGAATAAGTTAAAGCATAATTTGTTTGCATCTCAGGAGCACGGTTGTTTTGCCAGAATTTGTTTAGTAAAGCAAAGGTCACATGCCTATTGAATGTTAACCCCAGAAGATAATGGACATTTAGCCCAGCACTGAAAAGCCTTGTTTTTCCTCATTTTTGTTTTGGCAATTTTATCTTCTTTTGCGTCTGTTGCATTTCAACTGCGGAGCAGGAGAAATAAACCTCATCAAATAAATTTTCTTTGCCTGCCTTACTGCTTGAGCACATACACAACTACAACCTCAACCCTGAAGGGCATCAAAGGCCACCCCCTCCTGAAATCCCAAGGTCCAGGGAGCGGGTGTGTGGCAAGGTGCATAACCTTGCACTTGTCCACATTAAATTTCATCTGCCATTTTGATGCCCAGTCTTCCAATTTATCAAGATCCTCTTGCAATTTTTCACAATCCTCCTGGGTTTTAACAACTTTAAATAGTTTTGTGTCATCTGCAAATTTGATAACCTCACTCGTTATTCCACTTTCCAGGTCATTTATGAATATGTCAAAAAGCAGCGGACCCAGCACAGATCCCTGGGGTACACCACTATTCACCTTTCTCCATTGGGAAAATTGGCCATTTAGCCCTACCCTCTGCTTTCTATCTTTTAACCAGTTCCTGATCCACAATATACACTGCCTCCTATCCCATGACTCTTTAGTTTTGCCAAAAGTCTCTGATGAGGGACCTTGTCAAAGGCTTTCTGAAAGTCCAGATACACAATATCAACCGACTCACCTTTGTCCACCTGTTTATTCACTCCTTCAAAAAAACATAACAGATTAGTAAGACAAGATCTTCCTTGTCTAAAGCCATGTTGGTTGTCTCCCATTAGGTTGTGACTATCTACATGCTGAGTAATTTTATTCTTTATGATGGTTTCTACCATTTTTCCTGGTACTGACGTCAGGCTCACCGGTCTGTAGTTTCCCGGATCACCCCTGGAACCCTTTTTAAAAATTGGTGTTACATTGGCGATCCTCCAATCTTCAGGTATTAGAGATGATTTTAATGATAGTTCACAGATTACTGATAGCAGGTCTGCAATCTCATATTTCAGTTCTTTCAACACCCTTGGATGTATACCATCCGGCCCAGGTGATTTGCTACTCTTCAGTTTATCTAATAGTTGTAAGACAGAGTTCATAGAGTTTTTCCATATTGTAAATATTCCATATTGTAAATCTCCCACATTTTAATCAGCCATTTGCCCAGATCTGGTGACATATGTTGTTTCCAGGCTGCAGCCAAGTTAATCTGGGCTGCATTAAGGCAGTGTTTTACACCAATATTTGTTGCAGCCTCTTTAATCCCCTTATAAGCCCATGGAACAAAAAGGGAATTTTGAGCAGGTAGCTGGGACAGACAGAAGAGCCAGTGGCTAGGAGTTCACTCTAAGACCCAAAGAGATGCCGGAGTACAGCCTGGGCAAAATTGTTGTCCTGTTGATAATCCCCATCCAGATAACAGGGGGCTATGATGGTATGGACCGAAGACCATGTCGCAGCCCTACAGATTTCCTCTGCAGACACAGAATGGAAGTTGGTCACAGATTATAGTCATTGCACGAACATTGTGAGCAGTGACATGACCCTCAAGGCTCAACTCAGCCAGGGACTACGCATGAGTGATACAGTCCACTAGCCAGAGGGATAGCATATGCTTCGAGACAGCGACACCCAGCCTATTGGAGTCAAAGGAGACAAACAGCTGGGTGACTTGGTGGTGTGCCTTTGTGCGCGCCAAGACAGAAGGCCAATGTGCATTTACAATCCAGCGTGTGCAAGGTCACCTCACCATGGTTCACATGAGGCTGGGGAAAGAACATCAGAACAACAATGAACTGGTTGAGGTAAAAAGCCGAGACCACCTTCGGCAGAAAGCAGGGGTGTGTACAGAGCACCACCCAGTTCTAGTGAAATCTGGTATATGGAGGGTGAGCGACCAAAGCCCGTAGCTCACTAATGCATCGCGCCGACCTGATGGCCACCAGGAAAAGGACTTTTCAGGTCAAGAACTTCAGGAGGCATGAGTCCAGTGCCTCAAAAAGAGTCTGCATCAGTTGACTGAAGACCACATTGAGGTCCCAAATAACCGTAAGGGGCTTGAGTGGAGACTTTGAGAGCAGTCCCTGCATGAACCGGGCCACCAGAGGCTGGGCTGAAATGGGTTTCCCCACATCCGCAATAATACACCCCAATCGTGCTGAGATGAACTTCCACAGAGTTAGACTTCAGCCCAGAGTTGGAGAGGTACAAGAGGTACTCCAGCAGCCAGTCCACAGAGCAGGAGAAGGAGTCCAATGCCCGCGCATCAGACAGCAAACCGCTGTCACTTGAGTGCATAGGTCTTGCGAGTCAAGTCCCTGCAGGATGCCAATAACAGCCTTGGGGAGATCAAGCACCGCAAAGACTACCCTTTCAGCATTCATGCTGTGAGCACCAGGGAGTAGAAACTGGGGTGCAGCAAGGAGCCGCCATCTTGCAAGATGAGATCTGTGTTTGCGCTCGGGTGAAGAGGCTCCCTCAGTGAGAGCTGCAGCAGCAGCAGCGGGAACCATGGCTGCCAAGTCCGTAAGGGACGACAAGAATCATGGAGCCCCTCTCGGTCTGGAGCTTCAGGAGAGATTTTGCCACAAGTGGTATCGAGGGGTAGGTATACAGCAGGCCCACTCCCCAGTGGAGGAAAGCATCAGAGACCAGGTTGACTGTTGACTGGCTTCCAAGAGCAAAATCGGGCTACCTGGGCATTTTGCGCTGTAGTGAAAAGGTCCACCACCGGGATGCCCCATTCCCGGAAGATACGGGCCACCACCTCCCTCTTGAGGGCGCGCTCGTGTGGTTGAAACACACAATTTAGGTGATCCGCTAGACCATTGGGCTTGCCGGGTAGGTATGTCGCCCTGAGGTCCATGCCGTGGAGCAGGGTGAACTTCCAGAGGCAGACCGCCTCCCAGCATAGGAGGTACAATCCTGTGCCTTCTGCTTGTTCACAGAAAACACAGCCACCTGGTTGCCTGTTTGAATCAGGACCACGTGATTCGCCAGGTACACACGAAAGACATGGAGAGCATTTGCTATCGCCTGAAGCTCGTGGAAGTCGATTTGATGGAGACTCTCCTGCTTGGACCACAGACCCTGGGTGCTCAGGCCATCCAGGTGCGCTCCCCAGCTAAGCTTGGATGCATCTATCATGAGCATCTTGCAGGGAGCTGCCAGCTCGAATGGGAGGCCACAAAGCAAGTTGTTTGGCTTGAGCCACAATGTCAGGGACTGTGCCAGTGGTATGCAGACCACTATCCGGTCCCGCAGGCTCGATGCCTGCTTCCATTACATGCACAGGGTCCACTGTGACTGCCATATGGAGAAGCGGGCCTGAGGAGTGACATGTACTGTGGTAGGCATGTGTCCGAGGGCTCTCAGCAGCCCGTGAGCCGTGGTGTGGTGCTGGCACTGTAACGCACCCATAACCTCAACGAGGCACTGTAGGCGGTCTGCTGGCAGAAAAGTCCACAGCCAAGTGGAACTCGAGCTGCTTCATTGGTTGGAGGTGGGACTTCGGATAGTTGAACACAAATCCGAGACCCTCAAACACCTGAATTCTGAGTGCGGCAGACCGCTGAATGCTGGCCAGCGTTGGACCTTTGATAAGCAAGTCATCCAGGTACGGGAAGATAAAGACACCCTGTGTCTGGAAGAAGGTGGCTATGACCACCAGACACTTCGTGAAGACCATGGGGGTTGCAGCCAACCTGAAGGGAGGCACCTGGTACTGATAGTGCTGGCTGTCCAGCATGAATCAAAGGTATTGCCTGTAATGTGGATAGAGCTAATAATGCAATCCAAGAAGCATAGCCAATCGTCCTGTATAAAGTATGGAAGCAGCATTCCCAATGAGACCATTTTGAACTTTTCATGCACCAGGAACCAGTTGAGGTTTTGCAGATCCAGAATGGGACAAGACCTGCCGATCTTTTTGGGAACTAGGAAGTATCTGGAGTAGAAGCCCTGCCCAATCTGAGCCGGGGGGACTGGCTCGATCGCAAGGTCGGACAGCAGGGCCTCAACCTCGGTCTGCAGCAGGATCTGGTGCATGGGATCCATGGGATACTCCCTGGGATCATATGGAGGATGCAGCTAGGTGAAGTGCAGCCGATATCCACTTTGGACAATCTGCAGCACCCAGGCGTCCAAGGTGATGAGGGGCCAGCAGTGGACAAAGTGGATTAGCCACCCCCAACCTGTGGGGGGACCTCAACAGTCAACAGTTGGCTGGCTATGCTTCTGAGGAACTTGTCAAAATCCTGCATGTTGCTTGGGCTGGGTTGAGCCTTTGGGGTTTTCTCCCTCCGCTGTCAGCAGGAAGTCTGTGCCTTGTGCTGTGCCTTTGGCTGGGCTGGGAAATACCAGCATGGGTGCGGATAAAAGGCCTTCCTGGCCTGATGTTTCTTCCGTGCAGAATCCACGGTCTTTCTGGAGAGCCTGGTGAGGGTCACCTGTTCTTTCTTCAGCTCCTCAGCTTTCTCCTCCATGGGCTTGCCAAAAAGGTTCTCATCTCGGCAGGGGACATTGGCGATGTTGTCTTGGACACACTGCTCCAGGTCTGAAGACTGCAGCCATTCCATCACCCAGCAGTGGGATTCGAAGGTGTAAGTGCCTCACAACACTTCAAGCAATCCTTGCTGTAAGGCACGAGGCCACGGGAACAAGGGCAGCAAAGTCCTCCAGGTCCAACATGACATCCTTGAGTCTGGTAAGCGAGAATCTGGGCAATCAGCACAGAGCCCTGGAAGCACTTCCTTCTGAAGAATTCTAGGATACGAACCTCCCAACTCGGCGGGACCGAGGAATGCATCTTAGCACTCTTTGTGCACTTCAAGGCTGACTCCACTATGATCAGGCCCACCGCATCCCAGCAGATACAAATACAGGCGCTGGCAGGCGCAAAAGGACTCTCTGCCCCCACATCAGCCTGATCGGCATCAGGGAGGTGAGCGGGAAGGGAAGCCCCTCCCCGATCACCGCCACAAGGCCAATCAGGCCAACCGCACTCCAGCAGCTACAAATATAGGCACAGGCAGGCACAAAAGGACTCTCTGCCTCCATGCCAGCCCGATCGGCATCAGGGAGGTGAGCGGGAAGGGAAGCCCCTCCCCGATCGCCACCACAAGGTCGATCAGGCCCACCACACCCCAGAAGTTACAAATACAGAAACTGGCAGGTGAACCTGTGCCTGGCCGGCCCCAAGCCGGAGGGCTTCGCAAGAGGGCCCTTTGGCTCAGCCTTAGGCGTGGGCCCGCCAGGCGCGGACTGAAGCACATACTGGACAGTCAAAAAACTCTCCACACACTGTCAGATCATCCTCTCACCGCGCAACATTGAGAAGCCTCTATCCTATACCAGCTGCAGCCACGAAAACGACAACACAAGACAAGGCATGTAAGTCCCTCTTCGGACAATCTCACTAATATGCTATTATGCTCCAGGACAACTAAGCATATAACCTACTACCATACTGATATAATGCTCCACTTAGTTTCCTGTATCACCATATTGCTTCTTCTCACTCATTCCTTTACCCAAACCGCTGGTCTTCTTACAACCTCTTTCATCCCAGTTATCCACCACCCCTACAACAATAAGCTCCAGCCTACTGTTCTCAAACCCAGAACAAGGAACACTCACAGCCTAATCAACATACAGGTTAAGCATGGTCACCCACTCACAAACGGCACCCTACCTCCCACCCAGCCAATCTGATGTGCCCTCATCAACTCCAGATCAGTATGCAATAAGATCCCCATAATAACAGATTGCATAAGATAACCAACAGGACATCATCTGCATTACAGAATCATGGCCCGAGGAAGAAGATAATGTCCTAATAAAACCAGCTTGCCATCCATTCTTACCAACTTTTCCACCAAACAAGGCTACACAAAAAAAGAGGAGGAGAATAATAATAGCAAAAGAAGATCTGCAATTCAAAGTCGTAACATTCAGCTCACAAGGCCTACTAGGTATCATCACCATCACCAACTCATACTTATCAATATGCCTCATGTACAGATTTCCCTCAGAAGGCCTAAACAACCTCTCACCAATCATTGAAGAAACATGCTCAGACACCACAAGAACAAATGGTTCATTCTTTTAGGCAACCTCAACCTACCATCCTTACCATCCAACCTAACAACTCCCTTCCTACAGGCCCTCGAAGCACTCCAACTTCACCAAATAATCACAGGACCAACACACAACAAAGGAGGAACCCTTGACCTCATTTTTACACCCTCCATCTGGCCACATCATGACCTCTCCCAAAAGACCAGAGTCATACCAGTACCATGGTCGGATCACCATTTAATAGCCTTCTCTCTACCACACAAACCTGAAGCTACCTCCTACAATTCACCCTTACCAAACCATCAAAGATTCAAGACTTTCGATAAAGACAATTTCATAAGTATCATTCCACCATTCCCCCAGATCAACACATCCAGTATCGATTCCTTCATATCCGACTGGAACGCTAACATTTCCACCTACGCAACTCTACCCAACAAAACACAGACAAAGCAACTTCACAAAATGCCACGGTTCATGCTTCAACTTAGAAAACTAAAAAATAATCTCAGGAAACTTGAGCGTTAATGGAAAAAACTACAATGCCCTACTTCCCTCTTGGCCTTCTTAAGTGCTCAGGCAAACTATTGTGCACTCATGCCCCACTCAAAAAAGAATATCACACCAAGCTTCTAAACGTTTCTCTTAACTGCCCCAGAGAGGTTTTCGAAATAGCTCTGAACCAGCTCAGAACTACAAATCTAACACCAACTTAGCGCCTGACACCATGGCACAATTCCTGCAAACCAAACAACAAAGCAACCTACTGGCACCACCTACCTGCCTGTCACCTACTCCACTAAACCTCCAGACAACAAAACCTGGTCATCTTCATGATTCACCAGAGGCAGGTTTTGTCAAATAAATGTGATTGATTTCTTTGACTGGTGACCAGGGAGTTGGACCGAGAGAGAGCTCTAGATGTGGTGTATTTAGAGTTCAGTAAAGCCTTTGAAACCATTCCTCACAGGCGACTTATAAACAAATTGATTGACCCTAATGTTACTGCTTGGGTTAGAAATTGGTTGAGTGGGAGGCGACAAAGGGTACAGGTAAATGGAGCTCATTCTGAAGAGAAGGAGGTTACCAGTGGTGTGCCCCAGGGATCTGTCCTTGGTCTCATTCTTTTTAACATCTTTGTTAGTGATATAGCGGAAGGGCTGTCAGGTAAAGTTTGCCTCTTTGTGGATGATACCAAAATCTGCAATAGAATAGACACCCTGGAAGGTGTAGATAACATCTAGCTAAGCTTAAAGAATGGTCTAGAATTTGGCAGCTAAGATTTAATGTTAAAAAATGCAAAGTCATGCATTTGGGCTGCAGCAATCCAAGAGAACAATACAGTATAGGGGATGAAGTACTTTTCTCCACTAAAGAAGAGCGGGACCTAGGCGTGATTGTGTCTGATGATCTGAAAGTAGCTAAACAGGCAGAAAAGGCGACAGCAAAAGCTAGAAGGATGCTTGAATGCATAGGGAGAGGAATGGCCAGCAGACGAAAGGAGGTGATAGTGCCTCTGTATAAGTCTTTGATGCGACTTCATCTGGAGTATTATGTGCAATTCTGGAGACCGTACCTTCAAAAGGATATAAACAGGCTGGAGTCAGTACAGAAGGTGGCTACTAAAATGGTTAGTGGTCTTCATTATAAAGCATATGAGGACAGACTTAAGGATCTTAATATGTACACCTTAGAGGAAAGGCGAGATAGAGGTGATATGATTGAAACATTTAAATACTTTGGTGGCATTAATGCACAGGAGGAGAGCCTCTTTTGATTGAATGCAAGCTCTGCTATGAGGGGACATGGGATGAGGGAGAAAGGGGATAGATTCAGGAGTGATATGCGAAAATATTTCTTTACGGAAAGAGTGGTGGATCTGTGGAATAGTCTCCCAGTGGAGATGATAGAGATGAGGACAGTATCTGAATTCAAAGAAGCATGGAACAAACACAGAGGATCTCTAAAGGAAAAAAGGGGACTGTTGTAGTTGTTGATATGGAAGGACAGACTAGATAGGCCATGTGGTCTTTTTCTGTCATCATGTTTCTATGTTTCTATCTTTCAGGCAGCTATCAACCAGAGAGATCACTGACATCATAACAAACCGTACCACTTCATCACTCAACTCATGCTCCATCACCCGGATCAAGATGCAAAACATGACCTGACTCCAAGCATTATGCACCTAGTTAATGCATCTCTGACGCTCAGTCACGTACGACTTCCCCTCAAGCAAGCCTCAATTAGACCCCTGCTCAGCCCCAGCCTCAGACAGATCCATATCAAGCAATCCTTCCCTGGCCAAAATTAAAGAAAAGGCAGTACAGCTTCAGCTACAAGATTTCATAGACACCCACATGCCACTCGACGAACACCAACGGCTTCAGACCACACCAAAGCACCGAAACCCTTCTGACCTCCCTCCTTGACAAATTAATTAAAGGTATTCAGAAAGTATATCAAGGATTCGTTCTCATTTTCTTCGATGTTTCAGCAGCTTTTGACTCAGTCACTCATGCCCAACTATGCTCCCGCCTATACTCAATTGCAAATAGAGACACAACCCTACAGTGGTTCACATCATATCTCTCTAATCGATCACAACAAATAAGAAACAGATCTAACACCTCAAAATCCTTCCAGCTTTTACAAGGCTTACTTCAAGGCTCAGCCTTATCCTCACTGCTATTTAACATTTTCATTCAACCCTTATGCATGCTCATAAAACATAAAACCCACTATCATCTATACGCAAATGACATCCTGATATACGCCCCAATCTGCACCATGAACCCAGACTACTCTACAATCAGCAACTGCCTAGAAGAATCCATTCAATGGCTCAACGACCACAACATGCACATCAACCCCAGCAAAACAGAAGTCCTCATTATTTCCAAACAACCATCCTTCACCCCACCATCTACCATCAAGCAGACCAACCTCATCCGTTAGATCAAGCAATTCATAAAATATCTAGACATCACACTGGACTATCACCTCATCTTCCAACAACATGTTAAACAAGTTAAGAAGACAGCATACTTTATAATGAGAACTCTATGACACCCCCGCCCACTTTTGGACCCCAACAATTTCAGGAACATATGCCAAGCCTTCATCACTCCCATCCTGCACTATGCAAACATAATTTACCAGGGCCTCCCTAAAGCCAAGTTATTACCCTTACAGCTTGCCCAAAACTCCAGAGCCAGAATAATCACTGGCACGGGACCACGAGAGCACATCACTTCCACTCTGAAAGCCCTACACTGGCTCCCCTCCAAGCAAGAATCAAGTACAAAGTAGCCCTAACCATATTCAAGATCATCCACCAACTCTCCGCAAACATCCTCTGTCCCCTTCTTCAACAACCACTCCACAAGAGATCAACATGCTCCACCAATAACAACCTCATCTCGGTTCCAATTACTTTGACTCAATCCAACAATACAAACTCTAACAGAGCCTTCTCATTCTATGCCCCACTCATCCGGAACTTCCTCACAGAGAAATACGGGCCCTCGTAGATCTCACCGAATTCCAGTGCAAGTTAAAAACCACCCTCTTCTTGGAACACTTCGGTACAGACTCTGATCAACCCCCCCCCCCCCCAATCCATCAGATACACATCGGAAACCCCCATAGGAAACCTCCGTAGCACCAACATAACGCTTCATATACCCTTGGCACAGTCAGTAAAGTTTGATGTAAATAATTATGTGTTTGGTTAATTTAACCTTTAACAAATGTTCTATGTAAAACGTTTAGTTCACTGTTCCATGTAAACCATCATGGCTTATAGATACGGTGTTATAAAAATGCTACTAAATAAAATATGCCATTTCCCTTACCCCATATACATTTGTAACTTGTTTTTGTAAACCATTCAGTGTTTTCCTTGGAATTATCACAAGTAATACCTGAAATAAAGCATAGTTACTCACCTGTAACAGGTGATCTCCGGGAACAGCAGGAATTTAGTCCTCACATATGGGTATCATCGGTACCGACGGAGCCTGCGCGGGAACGCTCCCCAGCGTCCAATTAGAAAGCTTTTGGGAGCATCCCACAGCACCTGCGTGCTGCCTTCCCGCCTTTCCCAACTGCCTCTCTCCAGTTGAGTTTTAAAGCTGAGACAAAGAGAGAGAGAGGGAAAGGGAAAGAGATAGATAGAGAGATACAACTCCTAGGGGAGGTGGGTGGGTTGTGAGGACTAAATTCCTGCTGTTCCCGGAGATCACCTGTTACAAGTGAGTAACTATGCTATCTCCAGGAACAAGCAGGAATGTAGTCATCACATATGGGGACTCCCTAGCTTTAGATGCCAGGGAGAGACCCCAGAAGTTGTGTGTCCCTGAACCAGGGCTCCACTTCCCCCCATGGATCTCTGGCATCCAACAGGGATGGCGGGTAGGAGTTGATTAGGTATGGAACAGGTGTTGAAGAACAGCCTGACCAAACAAGGCATCCGGCGGGAGTCCTTGTCCAAGCAGTAATGGGCTGTGAAGGTATGAACCGAGGCCCAGGTGGCTGCTCGACAGATGTCGTCGATAGACACAGAGTGCAGATGAGCCATTGAAGCTGCCATGGCTCTCACATTGTGAGTTGTGACATGGCCCTCCAGAGGAAGATTCTTACTCTGATAGGCAAAGGAATTACACTGAGCAATCCAGTTAGATAGTGTTCTCTTGGAGACTAGCAGTACCAAATGAGAAGGATCAAAAGCAACAAGGAGTTGAGAGGACTTTCTATGCTGCTGTGTTCTTTTTTTTTTTTTTTATAAACTTTATTTAATCATCACCAACAAAAAACAACAAGCATAACACAACCAACCTCCGGAGGGGTGGGTTCTTATCCCCACCCGGAGGGAACACTTACAGGAGATGAATACAATTTTAATATTTTATCCCCCCCCCAACCCCCCCCACTCCTCTTAGCACCCCCCCGAACCCCCTCTTCTCCCCCTCCCAGTCGCACCCCCTCCCAATCACGCCCCACCCCTCCAAGCCTCACCGCCCCATACCGCCTACCCACTGCCCCTCCACCGCTTCCCCCTCCACTACCCTAACTACCAATGTGCAAAATCTCATTCCGACACCGAGCCCCCAGGGTGTGAATATAAGGGCTCCACACCAGAAGAAAGGATGTCCAGCGCTTGACACTGCCCCGCGCTCGCCACCGTTCCATCAGCATTAACTGGTGAAAGCAATTGCGCCACTCCCCAAACGTGGGAGAACTCTGCTCACGCCACAGGCGCAAGATGGGGCCCTTACCACCAGACAGGCCTTACGCATTAACAAACGGTCCGTTCGCCTGGAAGGGCAGGGGGGATCAATCCTGTCCAAAACCACAAAAGCTCCAGTCCACCTCAACCTCTGCTGCACCAACCCACTGACATAAGTACAGATTCTGGCCCAGTATGATTGAACATGCGGACAGGCCTACCACATATGCAACAGGTTTGCCAGGGGTACCCGGCATCGTGGACACCGACCGTCATCTGTCAGATGGCTAAGCAGGGCTCGTCTGGGCGAAAAATGGGCCCGAGTAAGGCATTTGAATTGTACCTCCCGCCACCTAGCCCCCTCCACTGTGTCAGCAATCCGGCGCAGAGCAGTGAGAATAGTATCGGGAAAGACCTCCCTCCCCAGCTCCGCACCCCACGCTGCTTCCACGCCCCGATAGTCAGCAAGGGTTCGAAGGCTGTCCAAGCGAGCTCTAAAACCCGAGATAGTCGGAGGCACTTCCTCCCCTAAGGCAAAGAAACCCAGCAACTGCGCCGAGCGCTCAAGCGCCAGGGCTTCACTAGGCAAGGAGGAAATATAATGGGAAACCTGCAAAAACACAAAAGTATGCTGTGAAGTCAGATCGTATTCCTGACAGAGAGATTGAAAGGATTTACACCTCCCCGTGGAATCAACCAGGTGCCCAATATTCCGAATACCCCTACGCTTCCATTCCCAAAAACCGCGGGAGCCAGAACCTGGAGTGAAGTGGACATTGCCCTGCAACGGCAACCAGCTGGATACCGTCCAGGAAGTCCTCCATCTGGTATTTAAATACCGCCACGTCCGCTGGGCCGAGCCGAACAAAACACTCCGCACGAGGCGGGCCGGGAGATCCTTAGATTCCGTATGCAAGGCCCCCATCAGAGAGAAACGTGCTACAAATTCCTCCTCCAAGAACGTGGGAGTATACACCGCAGTCCCACCCAGCCAGTTCCCCAGATGACGGGCCTGACAAGCCAAGGCATATGTGCCCAAGTCTGGAAACCCCATCCCCCCTCCCGCCACTTCCCCACCAGCCGGATCAAGGGGATGCGGGCCTGCGCCCCTCGCCACAAAAAGGTCCGGAGTGCAGCCTCTAACCGCCGCAGATCACCCCAAAGCAGCCACACCGGCAGGGTCTGCAGCCAGTATAACAGCCTTGGTAGTATCACCATCTTCACCGCCGCCACTCGCCCCGATAGAGAGAGCGGCAGGGGCCCCCATGCTTGTAACTGGGACCGCACACGATTCAACATCCAATCCAAATTACACCGATAAAGTTCGCGCGGTTGACAGGTCAACCGAATGCCCAGGTAAGTAAAATGAGAGTTTGCCCACTTAAGAGGAAAACCACCCGTCCAACCCTGCTGTAAGGTCCCCGAGACATCCAGAGCCTCCGACTTATCCCCATTAATCCGCAGGCCAGCAAAAAGGCCAAATTCTTAAATTCCTGTAGCAGGTGAGGCAAAGAGTCTGCAGGAGACAGAAGATGCACTAAAAGATCATCAGCAAAGGCCGACACTTTAAAAGTTTGAGAACCAATCCGCACCCCCTTGATCGCCGGCGACGCCTCCACCGCCCTGATCAACGGATCCAGAGATAAAACAAATAGCAGGGGTGACAGGGGGCAACCCTGCCGTGTACCTCTCTCCAGCGAGAAGGCCTCCGATAATACCCCATTACAGAGTATTCCCGCAGTCGGATCAGCATATAAGCATTCTATCATGGCACAAAATGGGGCACCTAAACCATACCAAGGCAGCAGAGTTTTTAGATAGCACCAATCGACCCGGTTGAAAGCTTTTTCCGCATCGAAGCTAACAAGCAGGGAGGGCAGATGCTGGTCATGCACCCATTCCAAAGACGCTAATATTTTGCACATATTCTGTACAATGTACCAACCTTTCACAAAGCCAACCTGTGAATCATGAATCAAATAGCTGAGATGCCCCGCCAGTCTATCCGCCAGAATCTTAGCAAATATTTTAATATCGAAATTCAGTAAGGATATAGGCCGGTAGGAGGTGGGCAGCTCCGGGTCTTTGCCCGGTTTGGGAATCAAGGTAATATGCGCGTGGTTATTGCCCCACCTGAAGCTGCCCTGGTCGACCCGCCGTGCAAACACCTCTACCAAGGCAGGACCAATATAGCCATTAAGCAATTTATAAAACTCGGCCCCCAATCCGTCCGGCCCTGGCGATTTGAAGCAGCTGGCCGCGGCAATAACCGACCCTACTTCTTCCAGAGTTATGGGCCGCCCCAATTGGATGCTCTGCTCCTCTGTAAGCGTAGGCAAATTTAGCTTCTGGAGGTAGTCCAGTATTGCCGAAGGGCAACCACCCTCCGCCGCGTAAAGTTTTTGAAAGAATCCCCAAAACACCCGGAACAATATCCTTGGTGTCCCTCTGTAACAGCCCCTGACCATCCCGCAAGGCTGCCACCGTATGCGAGCCCCTATGACCTCTCAGACATCTAGCTAACAACCGCCCGGGCTTATCCCCATAGCACTGCAGCCGATAGCGATAATATAAGATGGACTTCTTAGCTCTCTGATGCAACAGTTTGTTAAGATCCACCCTGGCCTCCCACAGCTCCTTCTTAAGCCCCTCAGTCGGGGCCCGTGCTAGCCGCCTCCGCAACAGAGACACTCGCTTCTCCAATCTAAGAATCCGGTCCGCAAGCATCCGGCGTTTACGCGCCGCAAACCCAATAATATCGCCTCTTAACACAACTTTGGCCGTCTCCCACACCAATTCAGGGTCCCCCTGATGGCAACGGTGATCCTCCTCAAACTCCTTCCAGCGTTGTTCTAGAAATTTATGAAACTGAGCGTCCTTGTAAAGTTCCGGTGGGAACCGCCAAAGTCGCGACCGATCTGTCCCCCCACTCCAGCAGAGTTCCAGCCACATCGGCGCATGGTCTGAGATTTCTAAGGGCCCGATCCGCACTTCGCCCACATTCGCAAATATCCCGCTGGAAAGCAATAAATAGTCAATACGGGAACTGGAGCCATGAGCTCTGGACTGATGAGTGAAGTCTTTCTCTAAGGGGTGTACCATCCTCCACGTGTCAACCAGCCCCAGCCGGGTCTTAAAACGCTGTAACACCCGCGTTATTGGCCCACGTTCCCGCACCCCCCCCCCCCCCCGAGAAGTATCCAGGTCAATATCCAGGACTCCATTAAAGTCACCTCCCAGAACTAGCGGGAGCGCGGGCATCTGCTCCACCTTGGAAGCCAAATTGGCATAGAAATGTGGGTCGAGGGAATTCGGTCCATACACCGTCCCCAAAATTACCGGCCTCCCCTCCAGGGTACCTTGTAAAAGCAAGTAACGCCCCGCCGCATCGCGAACTTCAGCTTCGATTAGACAGCGTACCCGCTTATGGATCAGTATGGCCACCCCCCCTTTTTTCCCCAGGGCAGGGGCCCCCCATACCTGCCCCACCCAATCTCAACGCAACTTATTATGCTCCTCGGCTGTCTGGTGGGTCTCCTGCAGGAGCGCAATATCACATTTGTGCCTAGCTAAGGCTTGTAGAACTTTATATCTCTTGATAGGGTTTCCCAAACCGCACACATTCCACGTAATAACTTTCAAAGCGGCGGGGCAGTGTCAAGACCCAAGTGCCCGGTATCCCATACTATTAGGGACGGGGCTCTCCCAGCCTGGAACCCCCTCCCCTCCCCCAACAGCTCACCCCTTAGCAAACGATGAGGCCTAGTTAGAGTGCGACCTATCCCCTGCCCCACCCCACCCTCCCCCCCAGCTCCCTCCCCCCTCAGCCCCTCCCCCCAATTGTACTAGGTGCTCTCCCTCCATATACCACCTCAACCCCACTCCTACAGAACCCTCTGGTGATACGCTCCACCACCCCCCCCCCATCCCACCGATGCCCTGCCCTCCTACACACCCCTTCACTTCAGATGCCAGGTACTAGCACCTCAAGCATCTGGGTTACAGCGAGCTCCTGGGGGTTCTGAGCCCTTAAACTGAACAACAGCATCCATACATGGTAGCATGTGGCGGTGTCGGTCCCCTACAGCTCGCAATCGGTTAAGCTTTCTGTGGTCCAACATCGCCACAGTCTCCCCCAGTCATGTAAACACAATGTACAGACCAGCGTTACATCAGAGTTTATAGTTACATTCCACTCACTGTGTGGGTATAGAAAGCATACACTAACAATACATCTGCAACAGGGATTGCAATAGGAAATATTCTGAAGAAATCTGCTAGGCTCCAAAAGATAGGGCGGGCATTTTTCTGAAAAAGTAGGTGCAGCTGTCCTAGTACTTTTGCAATTATACATTGTACTTAGGTGGGCTTTAGGCACACAGACCCACACAAAAGCCTGCTAATAGAAAAATTTGAGCTGCTCAGTCTACAAAACTAGGAAGAAGTATCTGCCAAAAATAACTGGAGGGCGCGTTAAATGTGCCCTAGCAAACACAGAGAGCCAGGGGATGAACATTGGCCGTATAGGCCTGGCCATACGGCCCAGTCAAATGTGCCTAACAGCATGCCCTGATGTGATAAGGAGGCCACCGGTTTACCTATAGTTATACCCAGTCAATCTTTGGAGCCCTTGCCAAGTAACCCTCGGGTAAAATACTGCCTTTCCTTCCTGTAAATGCTTATCCGGTAGGAACCCAACATGTCAACAACTCAATTCCCCAAAACTACTCGACAGCTCTCTAATGGCTCCAACTCAGGCCCCGCACAAATAGAGCCGGGTCTGAACTGGAAGCCCATCAGCAAAAGGGTGCCCCAATTCGCTGAGTCAAAAGTTCTGCCCACCCAGTTCGAACACCCCAACAGAGGCAAAGCAACAGAGAACCAGTAGCTCTGTCAGTGCCCCGCAGACATATAGATCAGGTAGGCAGTCCACCGCAGAGAAATAAAGCACTCTGGTTTTCCGGGAACACTCAGCCCGCTCCGCCACTTGGAATGATGCTCTCCACGTAGATCGCCACTGCATCAGCCGACTCAAAGGTTTTGCGCAGGCCCTCGTGGAACACATGTAGACGCGCCGGATACTGTACTGTAAATTTAATCTTAGAGTCAATCAGTTTTTGGCAGATAGGCGCATAAGCACGGTGTCGCTGGCTCAGTACCACCGAATAATCCTGCGCGATCCGGAGCCGCACATTGTCCACCTCCAAGGTGCCTCGCGTCCGAGCAGTGCGTAGAATGGCCTCCTTTTGCGGGAATTATAAGAATTTAACTAAGACCAATCGTGGTCGGGAGTCTCGCACATTCTTACTGCCCACCCGATGCGCCCGCTCGATCTGGATATTCCCGCCAACTGCGGCCTCCTCCAGAAACGGCGCAAAGAGCACCTCCAGGTACTTGCGCAGGTCTTTGTCTAACACGGCCTCAGGGATACCCATCACCCTCACGTTGTTTCGCCGAGAGCCATTCTCCAGATCGTCAATCTTGGCCTCCTGAGATTGCAGCCGGGACTTTAGGCCTGCCACCGCATGGTTCAGCTCTGTTAGGGTATCCTCCACATGCCCCACGCGCTCCTCTGCCTCCTGCAGCTGCCTACCAAAGGTCTCCACAGAGCTCTGCACAGCGTCGAGTTTCTTCCGGAGCGTGGTAAATTGGGCAGCCAAAGCCTCCGCGACTGCCGCCGATATTTCCTCCACTCTGGCTGGGGAGGCCGGTGAGCTGGGCGCCCCCACTCCATCCGCCATTTTGCTAGTAGCAGGCCCACAGTCCCGCTCCTTCTTCCCCGCTCGTAGCGCGGCTGCCATCCCCTTCGGACCCACAGCTCACCTCTAGAACTGCAACGGGGTGTCCGACACCTGGGGTAGGCACTGGTCGCAGGTTCCGGGCTCAAAAAACGGCTCTGAAATGCCGGTTCAGGCGGGGGGTGGTCGGAGTGCGATCAGCACACGACTGCTCGCTCTCACCGCATCACCGGAAGTCATGCTGCTGTGTTCTTTGTAGGTAAAAGACTAAAGCTCTTTTACAGTCCAAAGTATGAAGGTTCCTTTCTGCATTTGATGCGTGAGGCCTTGGAAAGAACACAGGTAGGTAGACTGCTTGGTTTAGATGAAAAGGCGAGATCACCTTTGGCATAAAGCGTGGATGAGTCTTAAGGACTACCTTGTCATGATGGAACCTTGTATAAGGTGGATCAGCTACTAGCACTTGCAACTCACTGATGCGACGTGCTGATGTGATTGCAATGAGAAAGATAACTTTCCAAGAAAGGAATTTCATGCAGGTGGTGGCTTCATGAGCTGACCAAGAACCACATTTAAGTCCCATGCCACAGGAGGTGGCTTAATGGGAGGCTTAGTTAGCAGAAGACCTCTCATAAATCTTGCTATAAGGGGATGAGAGGAAATAGGCTGTCCATTTAAAGGCTTAAAGGATGCTGCAATAGCACTCAAATGGACTCTTACTGAGTTAGTCTTAAGTCCTGCATTGGATAAATGAAGGAGGTACTCCAACAATGATTCCAGAGGTATCGCAAGGGGGTTAAGACCCTTCTGCGAACACCATATGGTAAACCTTTTCCACTTGAAAGCATAAGAGCGTCTTGTGGAAGGTTTCCTGGAAGCAAAAAGAATATCTTTTACTTGCTGAGGGAGATTAAGATCATAGAGATCTAAGCCTTCAGCAACCAAGCCCTGAGATGCAGAGACTGGGGATAGGGATGCCATAACATTCCGTCCTCCTGAGATAGGAGATCTGGAGCAGACCCTAACTCCAGGGAGGGAGCTTGAGAGAGATGTAGAGGCAGAGGGTACCACACCTGCCGTGGCCAATGTGGAGTTATGAGAATCATATGGCCTTTGACTCTCTGAAGCTTGAACAGAGTTTTGGGAATTAGGGGAATGGGTGGAAAGGCATACAGGAAGTCTTGACCCCAGTAAAGGAGGAAAGCATCCCTGGCCTGAACCCCCTGAGCCGGAATTCTGGAACAGAACCGGGGAAGTTTGGCATTCCACAGACTTGCAAAGAGGTCTATGTCCGGGGTTCCCCAAATTTGAAAAATCTTGTCCACCTGGTCTGCATGCAGAGACCACTCGTGTGGAAGAAGAACTCGACTGAGTCTGTCTGCCCAAGAGTTTTGCATGCCTGGAAGATACACTGCCAGGAGATGAATCTGATGCTCTCTGGCGAGGGCCCATAGTCGCAAAGCTTCATTGCAAAGCGACAGAGAACCTGTTCCCCCTTGCTTGTTCACGTAGAACATGGCTACTTGATTGTCCGTATGAATGAGGACTGTCTTTGTAGCTGAGCAGGGTGTGGAACACTCGAAGAGCAAGGTTTGCTCTGAGCTCCAAGAGGTTGATATGTAGATGAGTCTCCTGTGGAGACCAGGTGCCTTGGGTGGAGAGGTCTTGCAGATGAGTTCCCCAACCCATAGGAGAAGCATCTGTTGTGAGAGTTGCTTGGGGTAAGGGTTGTTGAAACGGGGACCTCAGCAACAGGTTTTGAGTGGACTTCCACCAATGGAGGGACAAAATAAGGCTACTTGTGTTTTCTATTTTGTCTGACAGGCATCCTGATGCCTGGTTCCATTGAGTGGATAAAGTCCACTGGGCTACCCTCATAGGGAGGCGGGCATAGGGAACCACATGCACAGTAGATGCCATGTGGCCTAGTAGTTGTAGCATTTCTCAGGCAGTGAGATGAGGCTTTAGCACTGCTTGAGAAGCTAAGTGCACTATGCGAAAGCGGCGGGCCTGGGGGAGATAGGCCCTTGCCTTTCTGGTATCCAGCAAAGCTCCTATGAACTCTAAAGACTGAGTGGGAGTTAGACTGGATTTTGGGATGCTTATTACCAGACCCAAATACTGAAGGATACGCATTGTGTAGGATAGAGAAGTCCTGGCCTCCTACTCTGTTGGGGCTTGAATGAGCCAGTTGTCTATGTAGGGGAAGACAAATATCCCTAGAGTGCAGAGAAATGCTGCTACCACAGCCATGCATTTCGTGAACACCCTTGGTGCTAAGGCCAGGCCAAAAGGAAGCACCCTGTATTGGTAGTGCTTTCCTTGAAAAAGGAACCAAAGGAACCTTCTGTGAGTTGGATGGATGAGAACATGGGTGTACGCATCCTTGAAATCTAAAGAACAAAGCCAATCCTGACTCTGAAGGTATGACAGCAGAGTTCCGAGAGAAATCATCTTGAATTTCTCTTTGACAAGGAATTTGTTCAATTCTCTGAGGTCCAAGATAGGTCTGTATCCCCTTGTTTTCTTTGGGATAAGGAAATATGGGGAGTAAAACCCTGTACCCTGCTGATGGATGGGTACTTCTTCTATTGCCCCTTGGGCAAGAAGCATAGTGACCTGACCTAACAGGTTGATGAGAGAGGTCGGAGAATTGAACTGCCTTATCATTGTGGGAGGGGGCATGCTCAAAAAATGAAAATGTACCCCTCCTTTATGATGGAGAGTGTCCAATGCTCTGCTGTTATCTGCTCCCATCTGAGGGCAAAGTGACACAACCTTCCTGGAATGGTGGAAGGTTCTGGTCCAAAGAGAGCCACGAAGGCTAAGTTCTCTAGCTGAAAATCAAAGGCCTTGTGGAGGCTGAGACTGCTGGGATGGTTGAGGCTTAGCAGTCTTTGCCTTTCTTTGTTTGGGTTGTTGCTGACCTTTCCTGACAAGCTGACCTGCAGAATGTGCCTGCTGAGAATAAGCAGGATAATACTTTTTCTTTTTAGAAAAGAATGGTTTCTTAAAAGATTTCTTTCTTGCAGGATCAGCTGTGGACTTGGACAATCTATCCAAGGTGGAGTTGTCGGCATCCAACTCATTGGCCTTTTCCTGCCAATCTTTCCCAAACAGGTTCCCCCCAGTACAAGGAATATTTCCCAATTTGTCTTGCACCCAGAGCTTCAGTTCAGATGCCTGGAGCCAAGCAATTCTACGTGCACCTATGGCAATGGCAGAGGTTCTGCTTATGCACTCAAAACAGTCAAAAGCTGCACGGTTGACAAATTTAGAAAAAACATCTTGGGCATGTTTGACCAATGTGAGAAAATCCTGCCTTCTATCCTCAGGAAGAAGAGGACCCAGAGCCTCCAAAATAACCTGTGACTTCCTTCAGGAACATTTCCATATATAGACTATAGGAACTGATCCTGGCAGAAAGCATGGAAGCTTGGAAGACTCGACGTCCAAAAGCATCCAAAGTTCTGCACTCACGTCCTGGAGGATTAGAGGCATGTCTCTTTGCACTCTTTATCCTTCTCACAGCTGATTCCACTACAATAGAGTGGTGAGGAAGCTGAGTTTTTTGGAACCCAGGACAAGGAGGGACTCGATACAGAGTATCCAGTCTACGAGAATGAGGAGAGCTGGTAAGAGGTGTCTCCCACATTCTCAACATGAGATCATGCAAGATCTCATGGATGGGCAAGGTAGCTGCCTCCTTAGGAGTTTTAGGATATTGTAAAATTTCCAACTCATTTGCTCTGAGTTCTGTTTCAGGAGCCACAGTAATGGACAGACCCCGAGCCACCTCTCTAATGAAATCCTGAAAGGAAATGTCCTCTGGAGGAGACATCCTGCGTTTAGGGGAGGAAGGCTCCTCTGGGAGAAGTATCCCCGCATTGACAGAACTATCAGAATCCTCAGATTCCTCTGAGGACTCGAAGTATCTTCTGTCCGGATGCTCTTGAAGAGCCCGATACCCATACCGACCGAAGTCGGCACCGAGGGGAATCGGTACCGGTGTAACGGTACCGGAAGGCATCGCATGACTGGGTACCAGCAAAGCAGACGTCGATGTCAATGCCGATGCTGTTGGTACTGGTGCCGATACCGGTGCCGGTATCGGTTGAACTGTCTTGACGCGGTTCCGAGGGCGTCAATGCCGCAAGGAGAGCCGCCAGACTGCATTCAATAGCCAGAACCCTCTGGTCTATCGACGCTGCCGATGCCTGGATGTCGGTACCGGAGAAGATCGCCGGTACCCCAGAGCATGGCACCAGTAGTTCTGCCGAGGTTGAGGCCTCGAGAACATCCTGGAGCCCCGATAATGCTTTGGAAAAAGACTCCCGCCGGGGCAATTTTGCCGGTGCAGAATCCTCAAGGGCAACGCCAGAGGCATCTCGATGCTTAGAAGGAGATCTACCCTTTGAGGACCGGCTAGATTTATGTTTAGTTACCTGAGGTCCACGGGAGGAAGACGAAGCCCTGGAAGACGTCGATGCCACCAAAGCTGCATCAGAGGGAAACAGGGTACTGAGCTTGGCAGCTCGGTTCTGCTGACCTCTCTTAGACATCATGGCACAGGACATACAATCCGTGATGGAGTGGTCAGGACCTATACATTTTAGACACCATTCATGGGTGTCGGTGACGGAGATGGTACCGCCACACTTGGTGCACTTTTTGAAACCTGAGGCAGGTTTCTGCATTGTAGGATATATGTTTGGGCCTAAGGCCCAAAAAGGCACGTGCACCTGGGAAAAAAAGGAAAAGTACTAATATATATATACTTTTTTTAAAGACAGAAAATAAGAAAGAAAAAAACGGCGGTACCGGTAGAGCGTCGAGGAAGGCAGACGCGACCACAAAAAAGAAAGAAAAAAGAAGAATTCTTCTGCGGTGACAGGAACAACGACCTGCTAGCTCCGCGGAAAAAGAAGAACTGGAGAGAGGCAGTTGGGAAAGGTGGGAAGGCAGCACGCAGGCGCTGTGGGATGCTCCCAAAAGCTTTCTAACTGGACGCTGGGGAGCGTTCCCGCGCAGGCTCGATACCCATATGTGATGACTACATTCCTGCTTGTTCCTAGAGATATACAGCAGTCTCAGAAGGACATTCATTTTAATTGTGGCTATTTGTCCAAACTGTGCCAATTTAGTCCACCTATCCAAATCCCTATAAATCTGCCTTATTAAATTTGGGTAATTAGCACCATAAAGCTTCTGTGCAGCCTTTGCCTGTATAACCCCCAAATACTGCACTCCCCATAATGCCCACTGAAATGGATACCTCTTCCTTAGCACCTCCAAAGTGGTGGGAGAGAGATTAATACTATAGACCTCCATTTCTTGCATATTCATTTTGAAGCCAGAAAATCTCCCATATTCTTCTATGAGCCCGAGTATTGTTCGCTGTCATCTACAAATAACACAATTTTATATTCCTGTCCTTGAAACTAATCATCCCTTGTTATTCCTCTTTCTCTGATGCTCTGCACCAATGGCTCCTTAACAAAAGAAGTGGGGAAAGGGGGCATCCTTACCTCGTTCCCCTTTCCAGTTGAAACACTCAGGAGTTCCCTCCATTGATCTGGACACATGTCCTTGTGGCTTTGTATAGATTAAGTACCCAGCACCGAAAGTTAGAGCCCATCCCCACTTTGCCAAAATTGCATGCAAAAGCTCCCAGGAAACCTTATCAAATGCCTTCTCAGTGTCAATAGATAGTAAGAGAGGGTCTCCTGCTGAGTACCCTCCACCTGGTGCATAAGCTGAATTGTTCATCTAATATTGTCTGCCATCTGCCTCTCTTTTAATAAATCCTACCTGGTCTAGGTGTATATCTTGAGGTTATGCAGCGCTCTCTGCAAACATGCTTGGGAACACTTACTGCCAATATGACCCTGCCCTGAGTATTATAGGGATCAATGCTGTGCTTCCTTGCATTTGTTCTGTATCAGTGTCCTCTAACACTGATACCAATGAAGTGGAGTCCTTCATTTTCATCAAGTGAGGAGTGGAGGGTAGAGAATAGGAGCTAGAACAGGGATGTCAATCTCCAGTCCTGGAGGGCCGCAAACCAGTCATGTTTTCAGGGTATCCCTAATGAATATGCATGAGATATATTTGCATACAATAGGGGCAGTGCATGCAAATATATCTAATGAATATTCATTAGGGGCATCCTGAAAACCAGACTGGTTTACGACCCTCCAGGACTGGAGTTTGACATCCCTGAGCTAGAAGATATTCACTGCCCTGGGCCCTACAATATGCTTGACTGAGGAAAAGCAATACTTCAGCTCTGTGTCAATGGATTCAGTGCAGCACCAAAGCCCATTGTGGTCAATGCCACTGATACAGCCGGATAAGACTTTCCACATGCTCTTGCCTATTACAAAGACCCCTATGAGACTTCTTTTGACAGGTGTCATAACCATGGATATCATACCTAGCACCCAGACGCAGCAAGCACACAATATAGGGATGGTTAATTGATATTATAAAGCTGCACCAGGTTCATTTCTTGAAGGTACTTGTCATCCTCTATTTCTGTGGCATCAACAAAAACATTTCATACACAACCACAGCTAAATTAAACAACTGAATTTTGTAAAATTAAGGCTGAACAATGACACTTGAAATGCCAAGCTCAGTGAAAAATAATATGGCCATTAAACAAGTAAGCAAATTTAAAATTTAAAAGAAAAAAACTACTGTATTTAAGAAAATTATGAGGGAGAAAAGAAGCCAAACAAAAGAGAGGCCAGTGAGAAAACTTTCACTTTTACCATCAAAACAATAACTCTCTATCAGCCACTCCAAAGAAAATATGATGGGTGGGCTCTGTGGAAAAATATGAAGTTAGGGCAGCCCATGATACACTCCATTCAATGTTCCCTCTAATTTTCTGTAGGCTGTGTGCGCATAAAATATCAGCTGTGTGCAGCTTTTGAAGGAAGGTTACATTTTTGTGCGCCACATAACGACACTCGGAGTTATATACTTTAAAATTTGACTACACGTCAGAATACAGTATGTACACCACATTGATTTTAATCAAATTAAATGAAAATAGACGATTACTAAATGAAGCGGGAAATTTCTAGTAATTGCAATCATAACTTTTAAATTTTAAGACGTCTGTGTTGTTTTCTATCAGAATCTGAGCCGTAATTTTTGTGCGCTCTGTTGTAAAGTATGTGCGCTTGCTCGGCGAGGTGTGTGTGTGCGCACGCGCGCACAGCTTAGAGGGAACAGCGACTCCATTCCATTCATGGTCAGAGTATGCCAGAAAGCTCTCAAAGTTTTAGTCACTGCTTTGACATGGGCTCTGTCCAATGACATTACCCATGTATAAGGATTGCTATCCCGCTTGTCATTGGATAATATAAGCAGGATTCTAATCAAAATACCACCTTCAACCTGCTTCTATTAAGCATTTTTACTTATGTGTCTATTTAAAAAACAACATTGGTTTTTCAGTTCCATATTACTTACAATTTAGGATAGCTATCCAGACGGTCGCCATGAGTCGACTCCGACTCGACGGCACTTAACAAAAACAACAATAACAATTCTGACTTGGTAAAGGACCCTTCACGAAATATTGCCACCAGTGAGATATATTTGCTGTTAAGCTTCAAAAATAAAATAGTATTAAAGTTAGGCCACAAAGGTTCAGAACACCAGATTTTCTGATCTTCTCTATCAGATATTTACATAAGAATTAACCCAACATTAGTAGCAGGTGCTTCCTTTGATCCATTTACTGCAGGTTTAACATAAAGAAACATAGAAACAGAGAAAATGGTGGTAGATAAAGACCAGATGATGTATCCACTGCCCATCCATAAAGCATAATTACTCACCTGTAACAGGTGTTCTCCGGGGACAGCAGGAATCAGTCCTCACATATGGGTGACGTTGGCGCCAATGGAGCCTGCGCGGAAGCATCTCCCCAGCTTTCAAAGAAAGTTTTTGGGAGATGCACCACGCGCATGCATGGTCCTCTTCTCGCCCAAGCGTGCCATCTTGCCTCAGTCCAATGACATAGCTAAGAGGCAAAAAATCAAAATACAATAAAGAAGCAACTGCAAGGGGAGGAGGGAGGGTTGTGAGGACTGATTCCTGCTGTTCCTGGAGAACACCTGTTACAGGTCAGTAACTACGCTTTCTCCAGGAAATGCCACCATGCATGCATGGTCCCCTTTCCGGCCAAGGGTGCTGTCTTGCTCAGTCAGATGACATAGCTAAAAGACAGCAAAAAGAAAAGATGGTAAAGAAGCAATTCCAAGGGAATGAGGGAGGGTCGTGAGGACTGATTCCTGCTGTCCCCGAAGAACATCTGTTACAGGTGAGTAACTACGCTTTCTCCGGGAACAAGCAGGAAGTCAATCCGCACATATGGGACTCCCCAGCTACAGGTTACCAAAAGCCCATAGCGAAAAAACACCGTCGCCCTCAAGGGGAGCCGTGAGCAGCAGCAATTGAGTTCATGGCTACAGACTACAGTAGGACCCCTGTGTGCAATGGACACCAGTACTCCGGTAGCCTGAACACAGAAGGGTCGGAGGGTATTGGGGTTTTTTTTAGTGCCATCATGTCAGTGTTGACTCATAGCGACCCAGCTACCTCTGGTTTTTCTTGGCAATGTATCACCGGAAGTAAATTGCCAGCCTTTTCTTTTGAGGCAATGGAGGGTAAAGTGACTTGCCCAAAGTCACAAGGAGTGCCAGTGGGAATCGAACCCTTGATCTTCTGGGTACAAGGCAGTTGCTCTAACCACTAGGCTGTTGATCTAACCACTAGGCTACTCCTTCATCCTGAAATGATTTTTGAGCACAGCCTGGTCAAAGGCACTGTCCCATCAGGACTCCCATTTCAGGCAATAATGGGTTGCAAAGGTATGGACTGAAGACCATGTGGCAGCCCGGCAGATGTCCACCATGGGGACGGAGCACAGGTTTGCCACCGAGGCCACCATGGCCCTGACACAATGCGCCGTGATACGGCCTTCCTGCCTGCTCATAGGCGAGGGCGATAGTCCGCCACCCAGGTAGACAGTATACGTTTGGTCACCAGGTCCCCTAGACGACTGGGGTCATAGGAGATGAAAAGCTGAACAGCTTTGCGGTGGCCCTGAGTACATTGGATGTAGAAGGACAAGGCCCTCTTACAGTCCAGAATGTGAAGGATCATCTCACCCCTACTGAAGTGAGGTCTTGGGAACAAGTTGGGAAGTACCACCTCAAGGTTGAGGTGGAAGGACAATGCCACCTTCAAAAGGAATTTAGGATGTGTGCGGAGCACCACCCTGTTCTTGTAGAACTTGGTATACGGCCCCTTCCTCCACTAAGGCCTGAAACTTGCTGACTCTGCTAGCGGAGGTGAGCGCGACCAGGAATGCCACTTTCCACGAGAGGTATCGCAGGTAGCAGGTAGCCAGAGGCTCAAAGGGCGGGCGAGTGAGCTGCCCCAACACCACAAAGGTCCTACTCGGTCGCCGGAGGTCAAACTGGGGGCTTCGATAAGAGCAGACCGCTTAGGAAATGGGTCACCAGTGGCTGGACCGAGAGGGGTTTGCCATCCATCAGGTGATGGTGCACCGCCAGGGCACTGAGATGCATCATGACGGAGTTCAATTTAAGCCAAGATTGCGAGAGGTGGAGAAGGTACTGTAGCACCAGTCCCACCAGGAAAGAGAATGGGTCAGTCCTGTGCTCTGCACACCAAGTTGAAAACATGAACCATTTGAGAGCATAAGCTTTCCTAGTGGAAGCCTTATGAGAGGCCAACAGGACCTCCTCTATCTCACCCGAGAGGTTGAAAGGGGCTAGAATCACCCTATCAGCAGCCACACCCATCAGTGACAGGGACCTCAAGTTGGGATGAAGAAGAGAGCCCCCCTCCTGAGACAGGAGCCATATAAAGCTCCCCAACAGGATGGGAGTCTCCACCAATAGCCAGAGGAGTAGCAAGAACCATGGTTGCCTGGGCCATCGAGGGGCTATCAGAATGAGCAAGGCCTTGTCGCGGAGGGTCCTGAACAGTGTCCTGGCAATTAGCGGCATGGGAGGGAAGGCATACATGAGGCCCTCTGACCACGAGACAAGGAATGCGTCCACCACCACCCTGAAGAGGTGGGCCTGCTAGGAGCAGAAGCAGAGCAACTGGTAGTTGTCTGAGCTGGTGAACAGGTCCATAACAGGTTCCCCCCCAGAGTTGGAAGAGCCGGTTGGCTGGAGGACCCTGCTCAATCTGTCGGCCAGTAAGTTGTTCTGGCCTGGCAGATATAATGTCTGTAGAAGT
Source organism: Ichthyophis bannanicus (assembly GCA_033557465.1). Classification (NCBI taxonomy): domain Eukaryota; kingdom Metazoa; phylum Chordata; class Amphibia; order Gymnophiona; family Ichthyophiidae; genus Ichthyophis; species Ichthyophis bannanicus. The sequence continues at coordinate 828,763,894 of CM066032.1, forward strand.
ATATCCTGACAGACTGCGTAGCAGCAGAGGACCACTGCCCCCTGTGCCCCCCTGCTTGTTCACATAGAGCATCGCCACCTGTTTGTCTGTCTGGACCAACACTGGCTGGTGATGACGGTGGTGGGAAAAAGGTTGAAGGGCTAAGTATATCACTCGTAGTTCCAGGACGGTGATCTGCTGGTTGCTTTCTTCCTGTGACCAGCTGTCCTAGGTACGGAGTTCCTCGCAGTGGGCTCCCTAGCCGAGCATGGAGGTGTCCATGGTGAGGACCCTCGGGGGACTCGGGGTTTGAAAGGGCATTCCTCCCTCGAGGTATGGGGAGTCTGCTACCAGGTCAGAGTCCATCAACTGGAGGGTCACTGAGACTTTATCCCAGAGGCACCCCATGACCTGTGTCCACTGGTCCCAGAGGATCGCCAATGTAACACCAATTTTTAAAAAGGGTTCCAGGGGTGATCCGGGAATCTGCAGACCGGTGAGCCTGACATCAGTACCGGGAAAAATGGTAGAAACCATCATAAAGAATAAAATTACTCAGCATGTAGATAGTCATGACCTAATGGGAGACAGCCAACATGGCTTTAGACAAGGAAGATCTTGTCTTACTAATCTGTTATGTTTTTTGAAGGAGTGAATAATCAGGTGGACAAAGGTGAGTCAGTTGATATTGTGTATCTGGACTTTCAGAAAGCCTTTGACAAGGTCCCTCATCAGAGACTTTTGGCAAAACTAAGGAGTCATGGGATAGGAGGCAGTGTACTATTATGGATCAGGAACTGGTTAAAAGATAGAAAGCAGAGGGTAGGGCTAAATGGCCAATTTTCCCAATGGAGAAAGGTGAATAGTGGTGTACCCCAGGGATCTGTGCTGGGTCCGCTGTTTTTTGACATATTCATAAATGACCTGGAAAGTGGAATAACGAGTGAGGTTATCAAATTTGCGGATGACACAAAACTATTTAAAGTTGTTAAAACCCAAGAGGATTGTGGAAAATTGCAAGAGGATCTTGATAAATTGGAAGACTGGGCATCAAAATGGCAGATGAAATTTAATGTGGACAAGTGCAAGGTTATGCACCTAGGGAAGAACAACCCAAACTATGGTTACACGATGCAAGGTTCCACATTAGGAACCACCACCCAGGAAAAAGATTTAGGCGTCATTGTGGATACCATGTTAAAACCCTCGGCCCAGTGTGCAGCAGCGGCCAAGAGAGCAAATAGAATGCTAGGTATGATAAGGAAAGGAATGGAAAATAAAACAAAAGATATTATAATGCCTCTATATCGTTCCATGGTGAGACCACACCTTGAATATTGTGTGCAATTCTGGTCGCCGTATCTTAAAAAGGATATAGCGATTTTAGAAAAGGTTCAGAGAAGAGCCACCAAAATGGTAAAGGGGATGGAAGGATACTCCTATGAAGAAAGGCTAAAAAGGTTAGGGCTCTTTAACCTGGAAAAGAGACGGCTGAGGGGAGATATGATAGAAGTCTATAAATTAATGAACGGAGTGGAACGGGTAAACGTAGATCAATTGTTTACCTTATCAGAATATAGAAAGACTAGGGGACATGCAATGAAGCTACAGGGTAAACTATTTAAGACTAATAAAAGAAAATATTTTTTCACTCAACATGTAATCAAACTCTGGAATTTGTTACCGGAGGATGTAGTAAAGGCTGTTAGTGTAGCTGGGTTTAAAAAAGGTTTGGACAAGTTCCTGGAGGAAAGGTCCATAAACCATTATTAAGAAGGGACCCAGGATATCAATGCTTGAACCAATACAAGCATTGTGGAACCTGTGTCCCTTGGGGAAACTGCTAGGTACATATGACCTAGATTGGCCACTGTTGGAAACAGAATACTGAGCTTGATGGACCTTGGTCTGACCCAGTATGGCATATCTTATGTTCTTATGTTCACCACTGCATGGCCCTCATGTGGAGGCGGGCATCTGGGATGACGTGGACCATGGAGGCCATGTGCCCGAGTAGATGCAGAAGAAGCTAGGTGGGCACTGAGGAGCGGTGCTGTACGTCGAGGGCCAGGGCCCGAGACGGTCGTCTCCTTTTCCTGTAGGGTATCCAATCTTGCCCCTATGAATTCCAGACAATGTGGCGGAAGGAGGTGGGACTCAGGGTAGTTTATCACAAATCCCAAGTGATGCAGGACCTGGATGGTGCGCACAGTTGCCTGCTGCACCTCTGAGGCCGTGCCTCCCTTTATGAGCCAATCATCCAGGTAGGGGAAGACAAAGACCCCCTGGAGACGGAGGAAGGCAGCAACGACTGCCAGGCATTTTGTGAAGACCCTTGGGGCGGAGGCCAAGCCGAAAGGCAGCACCCTCTACTGGTAGTATTCGCACCCCACCATGAACCACAGGTATTGCCTGTGGTTGGAGTGAATGAGGATGTGGGTATAGGCATCCTTCAGATCCAAGGAGCATATTCAATCTCCTTGCTGGAGGTAAGGCAGCAACGTTCCAAGGGAGAGCATCTTGAACTTCTCCCTCACCAGGAACTTGTTGAAGTTGCGCAGGTCGAGGATGGGCTTAGGCCTCCTGTCCTTTTTGGCATGAGGAAGTACCTGAAGTAGAACCCCTTGCCCTTGAGATGGTTGGGCACTGGTTCCACTGGCTTTGTCCTTGAGAAGACCCGCAAGCTCCTTCGGTAGAAGGTCCCGGTGAAGAGGAGATCTGAGGGGCTCTCCCAGAAAATAAGGGGAAGGTCTCTGAATCAGATGGAGAAGGTAGCCCTCCTTGACCACCTGAAGTGTCTAGGAATTGGTGGTGATAGTTAGCCACCTTTAGGCATAGTGGATCAGGCATTCCCCAGTGGGCTGCTGACCTCCTTGGGATAAAGAGGCTATGCCCAAGGAGTCAGAAATTCCCCCCTGACTAGGCCAGAGCAGATGCCTGGGGTTTGGGAGCCTTTTGCTTATGAGGGCCATGCCCATGTCCTTTGGCCTGCTGACCCTGCTGGGGAGGCAGGGAGGCCCGAAAAGGTGGGTAGTTTCAGTAAGCCGCCCCTTTTCTCAGGTAGGACTTTTTACCCGAGTCCTTCCATCGGGGAGGGGCAGCAGTCTTTTTAGAGAGCCTAGTCCTCGTTATGAACTCAGTCTCCAGTTCGGCAGCTTTGTCAGTCATGGCCTTGCCAAAGAGGTTCTCTCCTTGGCATGGGACGTCGACCAATTTGTCCTGAACCCATTGCTCGAGGTCAGACGACTGTAACCAAGCCTGGCATCGGGCATCGATGCCTGCCACCACTACTCGAGCTGATGACTCGAATCCATCATAGGAGGGAGGAGTGGCTTAGTGGTTGGGACAGTTTACCTCAGGCCGGAAAGCCAGGGGTTCAATTCCCACATGGGGACAAGCAACCTCAGGCTGGAGGGACTGGGGTCTCTAGTCCCATGGCCACTCCTTGTGGCCTTGGGCAAGCCACTTAACCCTCCATTGCCTCAGGTACACTTAGATTGTGAGCCCTTCGGGGACAAAGGAATAAAAAGTACCTGTTAGTAAACAAGTAAACCGTACTAAAATAGCGCGGTATAAAAAAGAAATAAATAAAATAAATAGGCTGCCCGAGACACAAACTTGGAGCACTCACGGACGGCCTTGGCCAGGTTCTTGAACCGCTGCAGGGGTTCCTCGGACAGACCAGCTGAGAACCTGGTGAGTTCCTTCACCAGGTCTCTCAGGTACATGCCTATGTACAGCTGGTAGGCCTGGATGTGGCCGATGAGCATCGAGCCCTGGTAACACTTTCTGCCGAGGGCTTTCAAGGTGCATGCCCTCTTCAGTCGACACATGGCCAACTCCACCATCATGGAGTTGTGCGGCAGCTGTGACTTTTGGAAGCCCGGGTTCTGGCGGCTCGATACATTGAGTCAAGCTGCTTGCTCACCACTGGCACTGGCATCGGCATCAGTGTTTCCCACATACGGAGCGTAAGCCATTCCAGGATGGGAGGGATGGGCACCGTTAGCGACTCCCTTGGAGGGGTCTCGTACTGGAGAATTTCCAACTCATCTGCCTGAGGATCCTCCTCCGATTCGGTCGGGAACGCCAGGGCCTTGGACATGTCTTTGACAAAGTCAAGGAATCCCATGTCCTCCAGCGGAGACTGCCGCCAGGGCTTCAAAGCAGTAGAGTCCGAGGGGACGTCTTGATGGTGATGGGTGTCGGGCGACTCCTCATCCTCCATCTCCCACTTGGAGTAGTCCGTCAAGGGCTCAAAGGAAGAATGGTCCATGGGCCCCGGGGCAAATCCCGCCCCCAGGCCTCCGATGCCGGCACAGCCCCGTTGAGCAGGAACCGGATCGAGACCTCGGCCGAGGATCAACTCAAGGCCGAAGGACCTAGAGGATAGGCTCGGCTTCCGGGTACGTCTTCAACGTCGAGAGCCCGGTGGTCGGGGCGGATGAAAAGGAAGTACTGGACATCAGCGCCCACTGCTGATCCAAGAAGGCAGACAAACTGCACTCTAGGGCCGCCATTCTGGACTCCAGGCCAGAAGGGTCTGCAGCCATCGGCACGGGCACCGAGGGACTCAAGCCCAAAGTCTGTTCTCCCGAAGGGGAGTTCTCAATGAGAATGGTGTCTGCAACCGAGGCCAGTCCAAGGTCGAGTCCTTTTGGGGGACCTTTGCAGGCCGCTCCCTCTCCGATCCCTCGGATGAGCATCTTGAACTTCAAGACCTGGCTCGGGACGTACCCAGCCTGTCTGATCCGTCCAGGGATGTCGCCTTCGAGGTCTTCTTCTTGGGTTCCCTCGAGGGAGACCCCCCTCTCTGAAGAACCATGGTGCCGTTCGGGTTCAGAGGGGCCTGCCCAAGATGTCATGGCTTCAGATGAGGTCTGGCCTTCGGAGGTACTGGGGACTCAGAGAAAAACTTATCGTGCTGCTGCTGGCAGCTTTTGAGGGCCTTGTTGGACATCTTTTTGCAGAGACTGCATGCTGTAGGATCGTGGTCCAGCTGAAAGCAGCGAAGACAGCAGTTGTGTGTGTCGGTCAAAGACATAGTTTTGGTACACCGATCACACTTCTTGAGGCCATTGGCAGTCATGGGAGAAAAAGTACCTCAGCAAAGATCCACCGGGCTGCCAGTAGGAAAAAAATATGCGAAGACGGCAACAATAAAAAGCTAGAAAAAGGGACCCGAGCCCAATGCCGAGACAGAGGTCAGGTGGTGGGAAGAGTACCGGTGCAGTACCGGATGTGAATATGAAATGCAGGCAGAAAAATCCACTTTTTCTGGGGACAAGGCAGACGGACGTCTGAAGGGCTCTGCAGAAAAAAGGAGACTGAGCAAGATGGCACCCTTGGGAGGGAAGGGGACCACACATGCATGGTGGCATCTCCCAAAGGCTTTCTTTGAAAGCTGGGGGGATGCTTCCACAAGGGCTCCATCAGTGCTGATGTCACCCATATGTGAGGACCAACTTCCTGCTTGTTCCCGGAGAAGAGCTATTAAGTTCTACAATTCTTTCCTCTCCCTCAGAGAGGGATCTATGAATTCAGATACAGTTCTTTTCTCTACCACCTCCACTGGAAGCTATTCCATACATCCACTACCCTTTCTGCAAAGAAATATTTTCTCAGATTACTCCTGAGTCTACCTCTTTCACCTTCATCCTATGACCCCTCGTACCAGAGCTTCCTTTCAAGTGGCTCTTCTTTACTAACAGATCAGTCTGTCAAAAAATGATGTTTGCACTATGTTTACTTTATGTTTATTTACTAACTTCTTTGATACCTTGTAAGAAATTCAACAGAATTGTAACTTTTCAATCAGTATTTACAAGGTATGGAATTTCTAGTCATCTGCTTACAACTCGAGACAGGAACTTCAGAAATGAGAAGTGACTTGCTGGAACAATGATCACAATTCCAGTGTGAGTAGTTAAGAAACAGGTAGTGCTTCTTTCCAGTACAGCTGTTTCCCACCTCTTCGCATGGTCTACTGGTTATCAGCAGAGTGCTCATACATCATAAGCCTTGAAGGATGATGGGGCATCACTCAAAAAATTCCTTCAAGAAACTTGCTAGCAATTGCTCAAGCTTTATTTATACAAGATGCGAGTGTTGCTATGCTAGCAGTTTCCCTTTCCCTCCCAAGTGCGCCTCTATTCCCTCTGAACGCTACAGTGCCACCGAGACAGTGCACGTTACCTCCAGGACAGGATGTCTCTCCTCTCAATCTTATTTACAATATCTCAAACTCCATCGCTTTATTTCCTTCAATTTTCCTGTTCGTCTCTACTTCAGTGTATCTGTAATCCATTAATATCCATTCCCTTTCCCAGCATGTGCATAATTCTACACTAGTCCCCATCCCCACATGCATGTGTCCAAATTCCTCAGTAACCTCCATCCCTCAAACTCAATGTGTCCATAAACCCTTACTAGCCCTTGCTGGCTACTAAAGGCATAAAAGTTCCTTATATTTACTGGATGAGATTCAGAAGGACTGAGGTAGGAGCCACGGCACTTAAGCCCTTTCTATCTCTCTCTTTTGGGAGTCCACTCGGACTGAAGCAGTCTTGCATTCAACAAGAGGGTTGGAAAAGAGGGCAAGAAAAGGGATGGGCAGAAGAAGAGTCAGAAACAAAGCTAGCATGAAAGGTTGGGGGGGATGTGCTGAATTGACTGAAGCGAGAACATGAGAGTTGAAGGTTAAAATGGAATAAAGGAAAATCAGCACAGGAGTAAGAGATACAGGACAGGGAAACAGGAAGAACAAAAAGGTGATAGGGAAGAACATCAAGGCTTATCTTGAGCTTCTGGATTTCGCTCAAACTGAGTTCAGTTGAATATATGGTGGTGGGGAGGAGTTATGAATAGAAAACAACTCAGCATCTGACATGGTACTGCCAGAAAGTGTGGTGTAGGTGGTACTAATATAACTTTCTAGCAAGTAGGCATCACCAATAAGGCAAGCAAAGGAAAGAGAAAACAGCATATCTTTTTGGCGGCACCCACCTTGCTGCATGAATGTTGCATTGTTGCCTACAAGGTGATACCTGGCATTATCGTATATATAAGAAAATGGTGACTACATTTTCTTCTCACCCCAATACACTAATCTCAGGATCAGATAATTGTTTACTGATATTAAATCTGAAATTCCATAACCCAATTATGGTCTCTTGTTTTCATTGACAGGTGGTTTGCAACCAAACTGGGATGGGCCTTTCTTCTATTCCTGATAATTTACCTCAAAATGTTAGCATACTATACCTCAATACTAACAACATAAGTTTCACGGATATAGACAAAAGAAGACTCCAATCCTATGTCAGCCTAACTGAACTATATCTCAGTGATAACAGCTTTACTGAACTACCAGACTACTGTTTTTCTCAGCTAACAAAACTTAAAATTCTAAATCTCAGGAACAATCCCATTCATAAAATTGAACAGAATGCTTTTCAAGGTCTAAACAATCTAGTTAAGCTGGACCTCTGCACTGACAGAAATTCATGGAACTGCAACTGCAGCATTCTGAATTTGCAGGAGTGGTTGAACTCCAAAGAAAGAGCAACAGGCAAGTTTTTTTTCTTTTATTAATTTTATATTTACATAGAGATAATTCATTTATGATAGTTTTCTTCTCATTCATCAGAAATGCCAAAAACAAATGTACTGCTAATGTAAAGCTGAAATATGCCTGCTATTTAAGCAAGGAAAACCTAGGTGATTATAAATCCACAAATCTGGTTAACATAACCAAAGTGCCTTTTAGCTATATATTTTTACAAAACTAACCTTTGACCAGTCAGATAAACTACAATGTAATTGAGAGAAATGTTTAAAAGGTCACAATGAATCTAAAATACAAAAGCATTTTTTCTTTTGTAGTTGAATTTAAAGCAGATGACTTCGACAGAACACTAAATTATGTAGCTGAAACTACATAATTCAGTGAACCTTTTTGGCTCTTTATTATGGAATCCCAATTATTGGGTTGACATCAATATCACCTAACAGCAATTTTTAAACCAGTTCATCCTCAGCATTCAAATGGTTCTGTTTAGATGGTGATGATGTCACACTCTGAAAAGAGGTCTACAGTCTACTATAAAAGACTTTAAAAAATAAGAAAAAGAAAATAACTGATATTGTATCTAACATATTTAATTCACAGTTAAAAGACTAAAAAAATTCTACTACAGTTTCTCCACTGACAAGCAGAATTGAATTAGCCACACAAGAGTGGGTGATGTAATTAAGCGGCACTAGAATGGAACAGCTCTCAGAGTTCTGAGCACAGAGAAAGTTCTGAGCATGTGCGGGCCTTCCCATGCTCAGCAGTCGCTTCAGTTTCCTCAGTATATCATCTATCAAGTGAAGCATAGTTACTCACCTGTAACAGGTGATCTCCGGGAAAAGCAGGAATTTAGTCTTCACATATGGGTATCGTCGGTACCGACGGAACCAGCGCGGGAACGCTCCCCAGCGTCCAATAGGAAAGCTTTTGGGAGCATCCAACAGCGCCTGCCTACTGCCTTCCTGCCATTCCAACTCTCCCTCTTCAGTTGAGTTTATAGCTGAGAGAAAGAGAGAGAGAGAGACAACTCCTAGGGGAGGTGGGTGGGTTGTGAAGACTAAATTCCTGCTGTTCCCGGAGATCACCTGTTACAGGTGAGTAACTACGCTATCTCCAGGAACAAGCAGGAATGTAGCCCTCACATATGGGGACTCCCCAGTTCAAAGATCCCAGGGAGATGGCCCCAGGAAGCTGCAAACCCATGGTCATGCTTCCCCCCATGGATCTCTGGCATCCCACCTGGGAAGGTGTGTAGGAGTTGTACTAAGTCTGAAAAAAATGCTGAAGAACAGCCTGGCCAAACAAGGAATCCCAACGGGAGTCCTTATCTAAGCAATAGTGGGCTGTAAAAGTGTGTACTGAAGCCCAAGTGGCTGCTCTACAGATGTCGTCGATAGACATAGAATGAAGGTTAGCCATAGAGGTTGCCATGGATCTCACATTGTGAGCTGTGACATGGCCCTCGAGAGGAAGTCCCTTACTCTCATAAGCGAAGGACATGCACTGTGCAATCCATCTAGAGAGAGTTCTTTTGGAGACTGGAAGTGCCAAATGACTAGAATCAAAAGCAACAAAAAGCTGGGAAGACTTTCTATACTGCTGTGTTCTTTGCAGGTAAAAGGTTCCTTTCTGCATTAGAGGCATGAGGCCTCGGAAAGAATACAGGAAGGTAAACTGCTTGGTTTAAATGAAAAGGCGAGACCACCTTTGGCATAATGTGAGGATGAGTCCTAAGAACAACCTTATCATGGTGAAATCTTGTATAAGGAGGATCAGCCACTAAGGCAGGGGTCTCAAACTCAAATTGCTTTGAGGGCCAAATGAGGACTTGTAAAGTAACCCGGGGGCCGCATAAGACGCGGGGCCTCATTTGCATAAGGGGCCTCATTTGCATACATATTTGCATAATGTTACCATACACTAACTTTTAGTAAACATGCCTCTTAATGAGTATCGATAAAGAAAGACTAAAAGATTTAGAAACAGGAAGACAATAATTAAACTGGGAACCCCAAAAGCCAAACTTGGAATGTACAACAACACTGCAGAAATAAAACTATAAATTAATTTCCTCTTGTTCTAAACAAAGCGCAAACATTAATGATGCACATTTCCCAGAGCTGACATATTCCAGTTAATAAATTCAAAATAAAGAGATATTTTTCTACCTTTTGTGCATTTTTTTCAGTTGCAATTGTTCCAGCCACTTTCTTCTGGTTTCTTCATGTCTTCTGCTAACTCTCCATCGTCTGCTGTCCATTTGCCCTTTCTTCTCTCTCCTAGCTTTTTTTCCATTCTCTCTCTACATCTGCTTTAACATACTAATCTTTCTCCTTTTTCTCTTTCCTCATTCCTATTTCATCCACTCAAATTTTACCCCTCCATCCTCAATCCCCACTTACTCTCCCAATACCTGGCCAATTGTAGATTTGTTTTCTCTCCCAGACAAAATATTTTCCCCTCTCCATTTCACTTTCCCAGCTTCATCCCATTCTAATCCTCCACCAACATCAGCTCCCTTCTAGTTCCAGCCCCACCCAGCATCTGCTCCTTTCTAGTCCCTGCATCAGTCCATTTCCAGTCCTATCCTAGCCTCACCATCAGCCCATTTCCAATCCTAGCTCCCTCCCCTCACAGCCCTTTTCCATTCCAAGCCCCCCTCCCCATCAGCCATTTGCAGTTCAAGCCCCCCTTCCACTCAGCCCATTTCCAGTCCTAGCAACCCCCCCAGCCCATTACCAGTCCTAGACCCCACATAGCCCATTACCAGTCCTAACCTCCCCATAGCACACTTCCAGTCTTACCCCCCATCACCCCATTTTCAGTCTTACCTCCCCATAGCCCATTTCCAGTCCTAGTCCCCCCCCCATAGCCCACTTGCAGTCTTATCCCCCATCACCCCATTTTCAGTCTTACCTCCCCTCATAGGCCATTACCAGTCCTAACCCCCCAATCAGCCCACCTCCAGTCCTAACCCCCATCTGCCCATTTCCAGTCCTAGCCCCCACCATAGCCCATTACCAGTCATAACCCCCCCCGCCAATAGCCCACTTCCAGCCCTAACCCCCATTACCCCATTTCAGTCAGCCCCTCCATAGCTCATTACCAGCCCTAACTCCCCCCATCAGCCCACCGCCAGTCCTTCCTAACCCCCATCAGCCCAATTCCCGTCCTCCCCCCACCCCCTCCCTCCCTCCCACCCACCCAACAGCCCAGGTAAATTTAAAAAAAAAACCTGGCTTCTGCTGCTGCAGCAGAAAATCAGCTGTCCCGCGGCCCCTTCCCTCTGCGCCTAATCTTATAGCCAAAGCGGTTACATAGAACAAATCAGTTCATAGGTACATGGAACATTCAAAAGTGAACCAAAGTGGACTAGAATAAGGTAACTTTGAACAAGGTTAAAGGCATCGAACTTCAAGCAAGATAACTTTTTACAATATACAGATCAATCATAGGTATATAGGACATCTGCCAAGACAAGCTGTTAGGCATGATGTAGGTTGGTGAGGATTGAGATGGGTTTAGGCCAGGGGGAAGGGGGAGTGAATGTTGTTCTAGTCATCAACTCCAAAATGGTCCTTGAAGAGGTGCATCTTTAATTTCTTTCTGAAGTTTTAACTGTAAGCCACATTAGGGTCTTCATTAACCATAAGCGTGATATAAAGTGCTAGCAATAAGGAATACATTTTCAAATAGAAACTCCCTATGGAGCTTCCCATTGTAAATTTGAATAATACATTCAACATGAGCATATTTGTGCCAGTATATCTAGCATCCGCATGAGAGAAGGTGCAATGTAGGTGCCCAAAAGTATATTTAATTGTGTGCACTGTGAGAGAGCACACTTACTTGTACACTTACTGAGAGGAGGCAGTTTTAACTGTGTAAACATTTTGGCTATCACTACCAAAGCAAGTTACCTAAGGTCTCAGGGATTGTGTTGGTCCAGTTGCTTCCCCTCTGCGCGGAAAGCCCTGAGTCTGCTTTATCAGGAGCGGGCTTTTTAAGCCGCGAAGAGAGTATTTCCCTCTCGCGCGGCTTAAGCCTATTCACTTTTCAAGCCGCGCGAGAGGGGAATACTCTCTTCGCGGCTTGAAAAGCACGCCGCTGATGGAGCACACTCAGGGATCTCCGGGCAGAGGGGAAGGGGCCGCAGGACAGCTGATTTTGCTGCTTGAGCAGCAGAAGCCAGTTTTTTTTTTTTAAATTTGAGTTGATTCTGCCACTGCCACGGCGGCAACGGCAGCAGCAGAAGCCAGGATTTTGGGGGGTTTTTTGTTTCCCTCCGTCGCGGGCCGCACAACATTCTCTCGCGGGCCGCGTGTTTGAGACCCCTGTTCTACGTGAACAAGCAGGGCGGAACAGGCTCTCGGTTGTTATGCAACGAAGCTTTACGACTATAGGCCCTCGCCAGAGAGCATCAAATCCACCTCCTAGTGGTATATCTTCCAGGCATTCAAAACCTTTGGGCAGACAAACTCAGCCAAGTACTGCTGCCACACGAATGGTCTCTCCACTCGGACCAGTTTGCCCGAGTATTCCAAATCTGGGGAACCCCAGACATAGACCTCTTTGCAAGTCCACAGAATGCCAAACTTCCCCGGTTCTGTTCCAGAATTCCAGCTCAAAACTGTCAGGCAAGGGATGCTTTCCTTCTTCACTGGGGTCAAGACTTCTTCTATGCCTTCCCACCCATTCCCCTCATTCCCAAAACACTTTTCAAGTTTCAGAGAGACAGATGTCGTATGATACTCATAGCTCCACGTTGGCCACGGCAACGTGGTATCCTCTGCTTCTACGTCTCTCTCAAGCTGTAGCGGCAGAGCGCAAACAATCCAATAATACCAGGAATCTGTTCAGAAGGTCCAAATCATTTATTTGTGCACAAGACTCAAGCAGAATCACATTCAAAATGGCTGAGCAATGGCTGTTAGTAAAACAACAACTTTTATACTGTTCTTTTCCATTCTAGATATAGGCAAACTTCTCATTGGTCCCGGTAACCCCTTCTATCCCATCTATTGGTCCAGGTACCACTACGTAGTTGTCCAATGAGGACCTTGGTCTGGGCTCAGCACCTGCTTGCCCCCCTTACAGTCCTCATTACAATGGTCAGACTCTTGATACAATTCTCCTCCAAGGTCGCTGGCTAACCAAAACATATGAGAAAGCAGGGCACTGTAACTTTTCTTTCAGCAGAATTAATTAATTCCATAGAAGCTTCACACATCTTATCAGTTCCAATTAAAGTTGTTTTTCTATCTCTTCTAAGTTTCGTTTCTGCTTAGCTATGCTTGGTTATGCTTAGTTAAGTTTTGATTCTATGGAAGCTGCATTCGGGGGGGGGGGGTTCATTCCTCTGGGCCTAACCACAGGCTTCATTTACAGGTCAAGCTGCTTAGACCTGTCTGTTTAGTTCAAGCAGCATGGATCATAGGCCTTCGCCTACCACAAAGCCACACCTCTGGAGTTGGGATATGCTCCAGATCTTCTCTCCCAGGAGAATGGCACGCTATGGCATCCGAATCCCCAGTCCCCGTATCTCAGGGCCTGGTTGCTGAAAGCCTAGAACTTCAGGATCTCAACCTTTCTCAACAGGTAAAGGATATCCTCAGGCTTCCAGAAAGCCCGCCACAAGGCGCTCGTACGCCTTCAAGTGGAAACATTTCACTATATGGTGCTCTCAAAAGGGACTTAACCCTCTTTCGATACCTTTGGAATTGCTATTGGAGTATCTCTTCCATTTATCAAATTCTGGTCTTAAGACCAATTCAGTAAGAGTCCATCTTAGCGCTATTGCAGCTTCTTACAAGCCTCTAAATGGACAACCTATTTCCTCTTATCCACTCATAGCAAGATTTATAAGAGGTTTACTCTTAACAAAGCCTCCCATTAGACCTCCACCAGTGGCATGGGATTTGAATCTTGTTCTCGGACAGCTTATGAAACCGGCTTTTGAGCCTTTAGCCACTACAACTCTAAAGTTTCTTTCTTGGAAGGTCATCTTTCTAGTTGCAATTACTTCTGCACAACGCATTAGTGAATTACATGCCTTAGTGCAGGGGTCTCAAACACGCGGCCCGCGATGCATAGGGGGAAAAAAAAAACACCCCGGCTTCTGCTGCTGCTGCCGCCGCTGCCGTGGCCGGCAATAGCAGCAATATCGCAAGTCCCGCGGGCTCCGCTCCCCCCCCCCTTCCTTCCTTCCTTCCTGTTTGCCTGCCAGTTCTCCGCTTCGGCTTCGCCTTTCAGAGCCGCGAAGGGAGAGCTTCTCCCTCGCGACTCTGTTCAGCCCGCTGGGGCAGATGGGAAATTTCCCATCTGCCCCAGCGGGCTGAACAGAGTCACGAGGGAGAAGCTCTCCCTTCGCGGCTCTGAAAGCCAAAGCCGAAGCGGAGAACTGGCAGGCAAGCAGGAAGGAAGGAAGGAGGGGGGGGGGGAACGGAGCCCGCGGGACTTGCGATATTGCTGCTATTGCCGGCCACGGCAGCGGCGGCAGCAGCAGCAGAAGCTGGGTTTTTTTTAAAGTTTAATTTTCCCGGGGGGGGGAGGGAGGGAGGGAGCAGGACTTGATGGGGGGAGCAGGACGGGGGGGGGGAGCAGGATTGATGTGGGGGGGGCAGGACTTGATGTGGGGGGGGGCAGGACTTGATGGGGGGGGAGCAGGACTTGATGTGGGGGGGGAGCAGGACTTGATGTGTGGCTGGGGGGGTAGTACTGAAAATGGGGTGATGGGGGTTAGGACTGGTAATGGACAGATGGGGGTTAGGACTGGAGGTGGTCTGATTGGGGGGCTAAGACTGAAATGGGGTTATGGGGGGCTAAGAATGAAGATAGGGCGATGGAAGGGTTAGGCCTGGAAGTGGGCTGTTGGGGGGCTTAGGACCGATAATGGGCTAGGGGGGGGGCTAGAACTGGTAATGGAATGGGGGGGGTGCTATGACTGGAAATGGGCCGAGTAGAAGGGGGAGCTTGAACTGCAAATAGCTGATGGGGACAGGGTCTTGGAATGGTAATGGGCTGAGTGGAAGGGGGCTTGGAATGGAAATGGGCTGATGGGGAGGGGGGCTTGGAAAGGAAATGGGCTGTGAGGGGAGGGAGCTAGGACTGGAAATGGGCTGATGATGCGGGGACTAGAAGGGAGCGGATGCTGGGTGGGGCAGGAGCTAGAAGGGAGTTGATGTTGGGGGACGATTAGAATGGGATGGGGCTGGGAGAGTGAAATGGAGAGGGGAAATATATTTTGTGTGGGAGGGAAGAAAAATCTACAATTGGCCGGGTATTGGGAGAGTAAGTGGGGATTGAGGATGGAGGGGTAAAATTTGAGTGGATGAAATAGGAATGAGGAAAGAGCAAAAGGAGAATGATTAGTATGTTAAAGCAGATGTAGAGAGAATGGAAAAAAACTAGGAAAGAAGAAAGGACAAATGGACAGCAGACGATGGAGAGTTAGCAGAAGACACAAAGAAACCAGAAGAAAGTGAATGGAACAATTGCAACTGAAAAAAAAATGCACAAAAGGTAGAAAAATATCTCTTTATTTTGAATTTATTAACTGAAATATGTCAGCTCTTGGAAATGTGCATCTTTAACGTCTGCACTTTATTTAATACAAGAGGAAATCAATGTATAGTTTTATTTCTACAGTGTTGTACATTCTAAGTTTGGCTTTTGGGGTTCCCAGTTTAATTGTCTTCCTGTTTCTAAATTGTGATTCCTTGTTTGGTGATGGTGTATGTTCTGCATGTGTAACTGAGCTGAGGTATTCTGTTTATGTAATTCCTATTTGACATTGCCACTTGTTCTCTTTCCCGAGTAGGTCATGTATTGTTATTCTCTGAAATGTGTTGATTTAATATTTGCAGTGTTGCCTTTTGATAGTTAGGGTATGGTGCTTTGTGAGTCCTGGTAGTGCTGTTAGGACACGGCAGGTTTGCTATGGGTTCTAAATGAGCAGTGTTTCTAGTAGTTCCTAATGTGCCTGGCGGTTGGCACTGGTTTATAGTAATGTAGAAATCTTTTAGTCTTTCTTTATCCATACACTCATTAAGAGGCATGTTTACTAAAAGTTAGTGTATGGTAACATTATGCAAATATTTATGCAAATGATGCCCTTATGCAAATGAGGCCTGCGTCTTGTGCGGCCCCCAGGTTACTCTACAAGTCCTCATTTGGCCCTCAAAGCAATTTGAGTTTGAGACCCCTGATGTAGATAGTCATGGCCTAATGGGAGACAGCCAACATGGCTTTAGACAAGGAAAATCTTGTCTTACTAATCTGTTATGTTTTTTTGAAAGTGTGAATGAACAGGTGGACAAAGGTGAGTCGGTTGATATAGTGTATCTGGACTTTCAGAAAGCCTTTGACAAGGTCCCTCATCAGAGACATTTGGCAAAACTAAAGAGTCATGGGATGGGAGGCAGTGTACTATTGTGGATCAGGAACTGGTTAAAAGATAGAAAGCAGAGGGTAGGGCTAAATGGCCAATTTTCCCAATGGAGAAAGGTGAATAGTGGTGTACCCCAGGGATCTGTGCTGGGTCCGCTGCTTTTTGACATATTCATACATGACCTGGAAAAGGGAATAACAAGTGAGGTTATCAAATTTGCAGATGACACTATTTAAAGTTGTTAAAACCCAGAGGATTGTGGAAAATTGCAAGAGGATCTTGATAAATTGGAAGACTGGGCATCAAGATGGCAAATGAAATTTAATGTGGACAAGTGCAAAGTTATGCACCTAGGAAAGAACAACCCAAACTATGGTTACACGATGCAAGGTTCCACATTAGGAACCACCACCCAGGAAAAAAGATTGAAGCGTCATTGTGGATAACATGTTAAAACCCTCGGCCCAGTGTGCAGCGGCGGCCAAGAGAGCAAATAGAATGCTAGGTATCACAAGGAAAGGAATGTAAAATAAAACAAAAGATATTATAATGCCTCTATATCGTTCCATGGTAAGACCGCACCTTGAATATTGTGTGCAATTAAGGTTGTCGTATCTTAAAAAGGATATAGCGTTATTAGAAAATGGTAAAGGGGATGGAAGGCTACTCCTATGAGGAGAGGCTACAAAGGTTAGGGCTCTTCAACCTGGAAAAGAGACGGCTGAGGGGAGATATGATAGAAGTCTATAAATTAATGAACGGAGTGGAAAGCGTAGTTGCTCACCTGTAACAGGTGTTCTCCAGGAGCAGCAGGAATCAGTCCTCACATATGGGTGACGTCGGCGCCGACGGAGCCCTCGCGGAGCAATTTTCCCCAGCTTTCAAACAAAGCCTTTGGGAATTGCAGCGCGCATGCGCGGTCCTCTTCCCGCCCAAGGGTGCCATCTTGCTCAGTCAGATGACATAGCTAAAAGACAGCAAAAATTAGCAAAAACGAAAGCATAAAACTGCAACTCCAAGGGGAGGAGGGAGGGTTGTGAGGACTGATTCCTGCTGCTCCTGGAGAACACCTGTTACAGGTGAGTAACTACGCTTTCTCCAGGACCAAGCAGGAAGTCAGTCCTCACATATGGGACTCCCAAGCTTAAGGCTACCGGAGACCCTAAGCACAAAAATGAGCTCCCTCTAGCTCAGCAGCACAGAAGGAAGGAATCTTCTCTGAATACGTCTCCAACCGGTGGCCCAACATCCGGGATGGAGGGTAGGAGTTGCCTATACCTCGAAGAGGTTACGGAGGACTGCCTGTCCGAAAGCACTGTCCCTGCGGGACTCCCTCTCCAGGCAGTAATGGGCTGCAAAAGTCTGGCTTGAAGACCAAGTAGCGGCCCGGCAGATGTCTGCCAACGGAACAGAGCGGAGGTAAGCCACTGACGTAGCCTTCGCCCGAACACGATGAGCGGTGACTCTACCTTCCAGCACGAGGCCCGCAGCCTCGTAAGCCCAAGCGATGCAGTCCGCAATCCAGATGGACAGAGTACGCTTGGAGACAGGGAGCCCCAATTTGTTGGGGTCATAAGACACGAAGAGCTGAACAGCCCTTCGGTGCTCCCGCGTACGGTCAAGGTAGAAGTTCAGCGCCCTTCTACAGTCCAGGGTATGCAGGACCATTTCAGCTCGGCTGGAGTGTGGCCTGGGAAAGTAGGTCGGAAGTACCACCTCCTGGTTGATGTGAAAAGGGGAAACCACTTTAGGAAGAAACTTAGGGTGAGTCCGTAGGACTACCCGGTTCTTGTAGAACCTAGTGTAAGGAGGATCAGATACCAGGGCCTGCAGCTCACTAACGCGTCTAGCAGAAGTGAGGGCCACCAAGAACAAGGTTTTCCAGGAAAGAAAACGAAGAGGACAGGTAGCCATAGGCTCAAAAGGCGGACAGGTAAGCCGCTGTAAAACCACATTGAGATCCCAGTTCGGGGCTGGCGGGCGCAAAGGTGGTTTAAGGAGTAGGAGGCCCCGGAGAAAACGAGCCACCAGAGGGTGGCTGGAAAGAGGCCTACCATCCACCGGTAGGTGGTGCGCAGAAATAGCACTGAGGTGGACCTTGACCGAGTTGGACTTAAGTCCAAGATTGGAAAGGGAAAGCAAGTACTGCAAGATCACAGATGTTGAACAGGAGAAGGGGTCATGCGACTGCTGAGTACACCAGACGGAGAACCGACGCCACTTAAGAGCGTAGGACTTCCAGGTGGAAGGCCTCCTGGAGGCCAAGACGACCTCTTCCACATCTGGATGTAGCTGGAGAGGAGCAAGGACTACCCTTTCAGCAGCCAGGCCATCAGATGAAGAGACCGAAGGTTGGGGTGCAGGAGCGTCCCCTGATCCTGCGAGAGGAGGTCGGGCTGAAACCCCAGAGGAAGAGGGGTGTCCACCGCCAGCTGCATCAGAAGCGGGAACCAAGGTTGTCTCGGCCACCGGGGAGCCACTAGGATCACCGACGCCTTGTCTCTGAGAACTTTGAAGAGCGTCCGAGACACCAGAGGCATGGGTGGAAAGGCATACAAGAGGCCTGTGGACCATGGAATCAGAAAAGCATCCGCCGCTACCCAGAGAGGATGCGGCTGTCGAGAGCAGAATCTGGGAAGCTGCCGGTTCAGAGGACTGGCGAACAGATCCATGGTGGGGAGGCCCCACCGGAGAAAGATCCGCTGAACCACAAGCGGATCCAATCTCCACTCGTGCGGTTGGAGGATCCTGCTCAGTTTGTCTGCCAGGTAGTTTTCTTGACCTGGGAGATAGACAGCTTTGAGGACGAGGTTGCGATGGATGGCCCAAGAGCAGAGCTTCTGTGCTTCCTGACAGAGAAGGAAGGAGCCGGTTCCGCCTTGTTTGTTCACGTAGAACATGGCAACCTGATTGTCTGTCTGGACAAGTACCGACTGGTGAGAAATCAGGTGAGAGAAGGCTTTGAGCGCTAGGCGGATGGCCCTGAGCTCCAGGAAGTTGATCTGCTGAGCGGACTCCCAAGGAGTCCAGAGACCCTGAGTACAAGTCCCTTGGCAATGTGCTCCCCAACCCTGGAGAGAAGCATCGGTCGTCAGGACCCGAGAATGTGTAGGGGGCTGAAAAGTCACCCCCAGCACTAGGTTCGGCAGATGAAGCCACCATCGCAGAGAGGAGACCAGCTGGTCGGAGATCTGTACGGAGTCCGCTAGGCTCCCAGTGGCCTGATGCCATTGTTTGCGAAGGCACCATTGAGCAGGTCGCATGTTCAGGCAGGCATTGGGGGTTACATGGACCGTGGAAGCCATATGGCCGAGCAGTCTCAGAAATTGCCTGGCCGAGACCAGGGAATTGCTGTGAAAGCGGCTGGCGAGATCCATGAGCCTCTGGGCCCTGTCCAGAGGCAGGAAGGCCCGCGCCTGAAGAGTGTCCAACCTGGCGCCGATGAATTCTAGATATTGAGAGGGGAGCAAAGTGGACTTTGCGAAGTTTATGACAAAACCCAAGTGCTGGAGCAGAGCCACAGTGCGATGAGTAGCCTGAGTGGCTTCTTGGGCAGACGGGGCCCTGATGAGCCAGTCGTCCAGGTATGGGAACACAAAGAGACCTTGAAGTCTCAGATAGGCCGCCACCACTGCTAGGCATTTGGTGAACACTCTGGGGGCGGAGGATAGGCCGAAAGGCAGTACTCTGTACTGGTAATGGTGTCCGCCCACAACAAACCTGAGGTATTGTCTGTGGTCGGGATGAATAAGGATATGAGTATACGCATCCTTTAGATCTAAGGAGCATAGCCAGTCTCCTTGCTGGAGGTAGGGCAGCAGGATTCCAAGGGTAAGCATTTTGAACTTTTCCTTTGCAAGGAACTTGTTGAGGTTTCGCAAGTCTAGGATGGGTCTGAGGCCTCCTGTTCTTTTTGGAATCAGGAAAGTATCTGGAATAAAACCCTTGACCCTTCAGGTGGTGGGGCACCGGTTCCACGGCTTGTTCCTGAACAAGACTTGCTAACTCCTGAAGGAGTAAGTCCCTGTGCAGAGGGAGTCTGGAAGGCTCCCCTGGAAAGTAGGAGGGAGGTACCTGGTGAAAATGAAGAAGATAGCCCTTTTGAACTATCTGAAGCACCCAGGTATCTGTGGTGATGTTGGACCACCTGTGGGCAAAGTGGACCAGCCGGCCTCCTGTGCTGAGAGAAACCAGCTGAGGGCTAAGAAAGTCAAAAAACCCCACCCTGCTGAGCAGGGGCCGGTGGTGCAGGCTTGGGGGCTTGCTGCCTACGGGACCCATTACCCCGTCCCTTGGCCTGCTTTCCCTGTGGGGGAGCTGGTGAGGCCTGATACTGAGGGTAGTATTTATAGGCAGCACCTTTCCTCGGGTAAAAGGGCTTTTTCCCCGAGGCCTTCTTCGTCTCGATTTGTGCAGCCTTCTCATCCATGGGCTTGCCAAAGAGGTTATCACCTCGGCAGGGGACATCGACCAACTTGTCCTGTACCCAGGGCTCGAGGTCGGACGTCTGAAGCCAAGCCTGGCGGCGTCCACCGATGCCGGCCATGGCTACTTGAGCCGAAGCCTCAAAACCATCATAGGCTGCTCGAGAGATAAACTTGGAGCACTCCCGAATACCAGTAGACAAGGATTGGAACCTCTGCAAAGGTTCGTCGGAGAGACCAGCAGAGAACCCAGCTATTTCCTTAGCCAGGTCTCGGAGATACATGCCCATGTAGAGCTGGTATGTCTGGACTCGACAAGCAAGCATAGAGCCCTGGAAGCACTTCCTACCGAGGGCATCCAGGCTTCGGGCTTCCCTACCCGGGGGCACCGAGGAGTGCATTTTTTGACTCTTCAGTCTATGCATGGCCGATTCCACCACCATGGAATGGTGCGGTCCTTTTGGAACCCGGGGCTCTTGCGGACTCGATAAATGGAATCGACCCGCTTGCTTAACACCGGCGACGATGCCGGGCTCTCCCACATGCGGAAGAGAAGCCGTTCCAGCATGGGAGGAACCGGTACAATAAAGGCCTCCTTCGGGGGAGAGTCATATTGGAGGGCATCGAGTTCTTCGACTCGAGGCTCCTCCTCGGGATCCGCAGGGAAGGCCAAGGCTTTGGCCATATCCCTCACGAAGTCCGAGAACCGGGTATCCTCCGGGGGGGACCGTCTCCGAGGTTCCGGCTCGGGGGAGTCCGAAGGGACACACCGAGTCCGAAAGGAACCAGGTGACTCTTCGTCCTCAGATTCCCAGGCCGACTCCTCGGAGGAGGAGTCGACCGGCTCCAGTCGGGCGGGCACTAATGCCATCCGCCCCGACGCCGAGGGAGTCGGCGTCGACGACCTCGGTCCCGAACGGGAGGCCGAAGGAGACCTCGACCGAGGATCGACTCGGGCCCTCATGGACTCGAGGATCGACTCGGTCTCCGGGGTCGACTTGGAGGTCGACGTCCCGGCGGTCAGGGCAGAAGCACCAGCGAGGCCAGCGATCAATGCCCGCTGCTGGTCCAAGAAGGCAGACAAACTGCACTCCAAGGCCGTCAACCTGAGTCCGAGCTCAGGAGACCCAGCAGCCCCCGACTCGGGCCCCGACGGCGTCGGGCCCGACGTCGGGTCCTTCGGAGGCGAGTCCACGAGGACAACAGTACTTACGTGAGCGGGCAAGTCCACCTCGAGTCGAGGATGTTTTGACGGCCTTTCCGACTCCAATCAGAGAAGATACGCTCCCGCTGGTTCTGCCGACTCCTCAATGCTTTTGAGGACATTTTGCCGCATGGCCCGCAGATCATGGGGTCATGATCTGGGCCGAGGCAGCGGAGGCAGAAGTCATGAGTGTCTGTAAGAGACATAAGTTTCTTACAGAGGTCACACTTTTTGAAACCACTGGCCGCCATCGGGGGAAAAAGGGCCCCTGCGAGGTCGAATGACTGGGCAGCCAGGGAAAAAGGAAAAAAAAAAAAAAAGCGCGAAATCTGTCACGAAGGACAAAAAACCGAAAAATAAAGGACGGACTCGCAACCGGCGTCGCGAGTCCGGGCGGGAAAAGAACCGGCGTCAAACCGAAGAAAAACAGAGAAAAATAGAGAAAAATCAACTTTTCTGCGGGGAATCACAGGCAACGTCTGTAGGGCTCCGCGGAAAAAAGAAGACTGAGCAAGATGGCACCCTTGGGCGGGAAGAGGACCGCGCATGCGCGCTGCAATTCCCAAAGGCTTTCTTTGAAAGCTGGGGAAAATTGCTCCGCGAGGGCTCCGTCGGCGCCGACGTCACCCATATGTGAGGACTGACTTCCTGCTTGGTCCTGGAGAACGGGTAAACATAGATCGATTGTTCACGTTATCAGAATATAGAAAGACTAGGGGGCATGCAATGAAGCTATAGGGTAAACTATTTAAGACTAATAAAAGAATTTTTTTTTTCACTCAACATGTAATCAAATTCTGGAATTTGTTACCAGAGGATGTAGTAAAGGCTGTTAGTGTAGCTGGGTTTAAAAAAGGTTTGGACAAGTTCCTGGAGGAAAGGTCCATAAACCATTATTAAGAAGGGACCCAGGATGTCAATGCTTGACCCAGTACAAGCATTGTGGAACCTATGTCTTTTGGGGAAACTGCTAGATACGCTTGACCTGGATTGGCCACTGTTGGAGACAGGATACTGGGCTTGATGGACCTTGGTCTGACCCAGTATGGCATATCTTATGTTCTTATGTTCTTTTTAGGTTTCTTCTCTGTCTTCTGAGGTGTCTTTACCTGATTTGCGTTCACCTGAGGGGTCTTCCTTTGCAACTTTTCAGGTCCCAAATTGCACTGAAAGCACAGTTACTTACCTGTAACAGGTGATCTCCGGAACAGCAGGAATTAGTCTTCACATGTGGGTACGTCGGCGCCGATGGAGCCCGCACGGGAATGCTCCCCAGCATCCAATCAGAAAGCCTTTGGGAGCATCCCTTGCGCCTGCGCGGTGACTTCCCGCCTTTCCCACTGCCTCTCCTCAGTTGAGTTTCATAGCTGAGACAGAAGGAGAGAAAGAGGAAAGGAAACAGATAGATACAACTCCTAGGGGAGGTGGGTGGGTTGTGAAGACTAATTCCTGCTGTTCCGGAGATCACCTGTTACAGGTAAGTAACTGTGCTATCTCCAGGAACAAGCAGGAATGAGTCTTCACATGTGGGGACTCCCTAGCTGCGGGTGCCAGGGGAGATCCCATAAAATGCGTATCCCTGGAACAGGACGGCATTTCCCAAACCTGGATCTCCGGCATCCCCTGGGGGATGGGGGGTAGGAGTTGAATAGAGCAGAGCTGCAGAGGAACAGCGAATCTAAAGAAGGTATGTCAAGTACCAGTAAAATATTTAATGAACTAGCACAATACAGAGCTTACCTACTGGATTGTAGGAAGTAGACAGTAGATGCAGTAGCGGAATCTTCGAGGTAACTCCACAGCAGTGAGGAAGAAGTTCCAATCTGGAGTGGGCAGGTGACCCAGGTGGCAACCAGGGCAGGAGAAGATCAGCAGGCCTCCAATGAAAAGCTTTATGGGAAAGCTGAGAACTCTTTTAGGTACAGAGTCATAAACATTGAGGACTAAAAAAAGAAAACTGACCGATCTGGAAAATTAGCCCAGTCCGGAAGGGAAGAGAGGGTATGGAAAAAAGCCCCTATTCCCAAGGAGAACAGAAGTGTACCCAGGAATACTGAAGATGTACACTGTCTTTCCTAGCTGGTAAGAGATAGGAAGACATTGAAGTTTGAGACTGCATAGAAAGGGAGATGTATAACAAAAATAGAAGCTGTTGACGTCACAGCAGTAATTGTCAGTATAACCAGTCCCAGTTACTGAGCCGTATGATAATAGGCAAGTTTACTGTCAGGACCACATAAGAAAATAAAACCTAAGCACCGACAGTCAGGGAGATAGGTTAGACCTAGGGTGCTATGGACATCTCCCAACATGCGCATACCTATATATATATATAAATATATCTATGTATATATATAAGGAAAATAATTTTAAAAATACATGCCTGCAACCGAGCCACAGAAAAACATTCACATGGGGAATGTGATGGGAAAAAAATTTATTCAATAATAGGGGGTGAAACCCACCTGAAGAAATATAGAGAAACTATTTCTGTGGAGCAGGAATGCAGGTCAGTGGAAGAACCAGCCTGGTTGCGTGAAACACAGAGGTCAACAGCAGGCTGGCAAGAGTACCTTAGCAGTACCTTAGGACTCTGATATGTCCAAAGGACAAGAAGAACGCAGAGACGGAAATACCAAAGTGACCCAGTCAAGGGGTTCAGGGGTATCATGTACGGTAAAAGAGTATGCGTTGTCCAAGTGGAGTAGAAAACATAATGCCAAGCTGGAAGGAACAGGAGTATATTCCGGCCAGATTGGAAACTCCGTGGACATTCACGTAGAAAAAAACTTGTCCTCTGTATATGAAAGACCCTCAGAGACAAGTTCAATACTCTGTAGCAAGGGCCCATAGCAGAAAGCTTCTCTGAAGGTTGCAGAGAGCAGTGTGCAGGAGAATGATAAGATAAAACTGACAGAAGTCAGGTGTGTTGCCATATCCTAGGAAAGGATATGGCTAGAAGAAGATAAGCTGCAGTGAATAGTATCATGCAAGATAGTTGCAAGTAGCTTGCAATGAGCACTAAAGTAATCACTGGAACTCCTGCATATACAGCAACTGAACCAAACAACAGAGGGGATTCTCCTGTATGAAAACAGAGAGAAAACAGACAAAGGCAGCGGAGAAGAGTTCCGTTCCAGTCTGATGAGCTGTTCAGAGCACGCGTGGAAGGAAAAACAGTCTACACTGGAAGAAAAGGAAGTGTTTCAGTATGGCACCAACTCAAGCAGGGGAGACCCTGGAAGAGAGGGGTTGGAAAGTGACTTACGATGTGGAAGTCAGCTGAGGGAAAAGATGTCCATATGGGGACAGAACTATCATGGGATAGTTGTAACCTCCCTTCGTGGTAGTAAGAATGGGAGAATTCTGTAACCCATGGACAAAAGTATCCCAAGAGCATAGCATACTGGAAAAGAAAAACCAGTGTAGAGTTTGAAGAATAAACTTCCGCTAAGGAGAAGTTAACTGTAGATTGCAATACACAGGAACCTATGGGTGCTGGTTATGAGTAGACTAGGTAGAGTCTGGAGACTTCAGACCAGGATGAGATGTCCCTTGCTTGGGTACACCGGGAGGATGGGCAGAAGAAGGATGAAACTTTCTCTTCTTCGGGAAAGACGGCTTGGTAGGACATTTCCTACGTCCCGGGGAAAAAGAAGGCTTAGGATGGTTTCCAGAACCAGGAAAGTCAGTGGAGCAATGAGCAACCTGACGTAAAGCTTCTCTATTGAAAAGGTTTTCTCCAGTACAAGGAGAATTACCCAGTGTATGTTGTGCCCATCTGTTCAAGTCTGAAGCCTGTAGCCACGCTGTACGACACGCTCCAATGGCAATAGCAGAGGATCTGCTAACAGACTCAAAAGAGTCTAGAGAAGCCCGGGAAAGAAACCAAGAGATATTCCTGCTATGATTAAGAAGCAAGGAATAGTCAGAGGCCGTAGGTTCTGACAAAAAAGGAGACAAAAGAGATAACTTCTCTGTGACCTCCTGAAGTGTGAGACTCATATAAAAAATATATGAAATAATTCTTGAAGCCAACATAGAAGTTTGGAAGGTTTGACGTCCAAAGGCATCAAGTGCTTTAGATGCACGACCTGGTGGGAAAGAAGAATGCTTCTTCTTGCTTCTGACCTTCCTCATTGCTGATTCCACTACAATGGAATGATGCGGAAGTTGGCTTTTCTGAAACCCCGGAGAGGGAGGCACCTGATACAGAACATTCATGGCTGTAGAAGGCGCAGGAACCTTTAAAGGTGATTCCCAAATCCTCAGAAGAAGGTCCTACAAAGACTGATGCAAAGGAAGCATTATGGTTTCCTTTTCTGCAGGATCTTGGTCAAGAGTAGGACCAGGAATAGGAATGGCAAGAAAGGCTGCCATGTCAAGGAGAAATTTCTGAAAAGAAGGATCTCCCAGAGGAATAATTCCTGAGTAGGCTGAGGTTGAATGAGCAGCGTGAACACCAGAAGACCTACTGGACTGGTGCATAAAAGGAATCCTGCCAGATGGAGAACGATACTGACAGTTCTGATTCGAGGCAGTTAGTACTGCGTCGTCGGTTCCCGGTATCGAAAGGATCGATGGCACCGATGGAACTGCAGGAAACGACGTCGATACCGGTACCGGCATCGGGGATGGTAATGCCATCGTAGCAGGTATCAGGGGTTGCCGAAGCGGTACCGAGGTAACCAGAGAGCTTTGGTGATTATCCCCGGTACTGCGTAGTCGGAGGCGACATGGATCGGCTCCGAAACGCGTCGGAACCAAGTCATCCAGACTGGATATGGATTCTAGACTGGGCATCGAAACGAGCGTCGGTGGTGGAACCGGCGATGCCGCAACATGAAGGTCAATCGAAATCGTATCGATCGGTACCGAAGGCACCGAGGATGTCCGAGGATGACGCCCGGTGAAGAGAGGAACACTCGACACCGGCGCCGATGTTGGGGTATCGGTACCGCTCAAAGTCGGTACCCCCCCCAAGCATGGCGTAGATAGAGGAAAGTCCATCCGGGGCGCATCGATCGGCCCCGAAGGTACCCAGGGCACCAGATGATGATCCCCGGTGAAGAGTGGAACACTCGACACCGATGTCGACGCCGGGGCATCGGTACCGCTCGACGCCGGTATCAACCCCGCGGTTGGCTGGGATACAGGAAATCTAGACTGGGTCGTATCGATCGGCCCCGAAGGCACCGAGGACTCCCGACGACGATCCCTGGTGGAGAGCGGAGCACTCAACACCGGTGCCGATGCCGGGGGATCGGCACCGCTCAAAGCCGGCACCAACCCCGCGCATGGCTGGGAAGCAGGAAAACCAGTCTGGGTTGGGTCGATCGGTCCCGAAGGTACCGAGGACACCAGACGACGACCCCTGGTGAAGAGTAGAGCACTCGACACCGGTGCCAATGCCGGGGGAGCGGTACCGCTCGAAGCTGGTACCAACCCCACGCATGGCGGGGACGCAGGAAAGCCAGTCTGGGTCGAGTCGATTGGCCCCGAAGGTACCGAGGACACCAGCTGACGATCCTCGGTGAAAAGTGGAGCACTCGACACCGGTGCCGATGCCGGGGGATCGGTACCACTCGAAGCGGATACCACCCCCGAGCATGGCTCAGGTATGTTCTGTGAGGAGTGAACCCCAGGAACAACCTGAAACCCCATAAATGCTTTGGAGCCCGAAGACTCCCGCCGGGGTCTTATTGCCAATGGGGTCTTGAGGGCAAGGCCGGAGCCGTCATCATGCTGGGCATGAGACCTACCCATCAAGAATCGGCTAGTCTTAACAGACTGTTTGTGGGTTACCTGATCCTGGAGAGAAGAATAAACCGATGTCCTCACCTCAGGAAGAAAAACGGCATCGCGGGAAACCCGAAAAAGAGAAGGTCTTCTCCCGATACTAAAGCCTGATGGACCAGGGGAAAAGGGGTCAGGACCCAAACAGGTTAGACACCAGGCACTGGAGTCTAAAAAAAAACTGAGTTTCCGCAGTGAAGGCACTTCTTAGGGGAAGAAGGCTCCATGTCGGAAAGGCCTGGTAGGCCTCAAAAAGATAAAAGAAAAACTGAGGAGAAGTTATTTCTCTAAGTTGGAAAAGAAAAGAATAAAGCACCGGCGGTACCGGTATCGGCGGGAAAGACAGCCGCGACCACAAGAAAAACAAGAAAATAAGGATTTTAAAGAAAAAAGTTTCTGCGGTGACAGGAGGTACGTCCTGTTGGCTCCACGGAAAAACGAAAACTGAGGAGAGGCAGTGGGAAAGGCAGGAAGTCACCGCGCAGGCGCGAGGGATGCTCCCAAAGGCTTTCTGATTGGATGCTGGGGAGCATTCCCGTGCGGGCTCCGTCGGCGCCGACGTACCCACATGTGAAGACTCATTCCTGCTTGTTCCTGGAGATTTGTCTAAGTTTATTGATTCTATAAAATCATTCTCCCCTTTTCATGGCCCTTGCCTGTTCCTCTTTTGAAACAGGTTACTGATTCTTGACAGCGTGGATTAACATACCACATGCTGTCTCTGCTGTCCACACCCATTCTCTAACCAGAAAATTCCAGATAACAGAAACAGGAGATCAAGCTCACTTAATATATTACACGTACCTTCAGCATATATCAAGAGAAGCTTCACTACAACTAGAAGAGCTTTCTCTTTTTTTGAACCTACTCTTTGGAATTCACTTCCAAATGATCTTCGCACTACCTATGACCTCCTCGATTTTAAAAAGAAGTTAAAAACTCATCTCTTTATGGATCAATTTTCTATTATTTATTATTTATTTATTTTTATTTATTTAACAGTTTCTTCTATACCGCCCCTTCCAGAGATCAGGGGCGGTTTACATTAAACAAAAATTAGTATATTTCCGTATACTTTACATGGAACAATATTTTAACTATATACATGTTTAGTCACATATAACATATTTTTGAAACTATGTACAGGTTATAAAACATGGAACATAACATAGTTAATTATCAGTAGTTATTTACAATAGTGATATAGTCGTCTGTTTGGGTGAGTAGCTTTCTTATGTTAGTCATTATTTTGCCCCTTATATAGTATTTTATAGTTATGTATTACCTCCTTTTCTTTTGGTTCTATGTAAAGCCTACTTGGCATGTTTGTTTGTTGTAAACCGCCTAGACTCTTAGATGGGCGGTATATAAGACTAGCTAAATAAAGGAATATACTCTGCCCAGTTCCCACTCCATGAAGTGTTAAGTAATTAATGCATGATTTTTAATACACGTTAGCCATTAGGGCAGGTTCATACTAACGATTACTATGCATTAAAATGCATGTCGACTATTTAAAGTATTTTAGTAACAGGCCTCAAGCCTTTATTCAGTGCTCAAAATATATGTAAATATTTAGCTTCTTAGAGTGTCAGGTAAAACAATCCCAAGATACATCTGTGCATGTCTGCTCAAAGTGCAAGGGAGAGCAGGTTCTACCACCAAAACATTCTCCAACATAGCCCAGGTTTCACCAATGAAGGTTTCTTCAGGGAGGGTTTTCGTCAATGATACAATTTCAGACCACAATAAAGAACATCTCCAAATACCTCACGACAGAAAGCCTGATGGCAGGTTTCGAAATGGAACTTATAGTTCTCCTCTTGAAACAGCACTCACTTTAAACAAACTAGTACCAACATGTCTTAAGAAGGTTTTACCCAGCACTAACAAAGTGCATACATACATTTTGGGCACTAAATAAAAATTATAGTAACTTAATTAGTATTTGTTGCAATTTCCTCCTTTATATGGAATGTTGAGGATTCTGCATTATTTCAACTGCTTTTTTGAGTATTGTGGTATTTTTACACACAAGGATTTTTGGTGTGTGATGACTATACCAACAGCTTCTCTGATCACCTAGCTGTGTTACCCACCAATTCAAAAAAGTCTATCAGGAAAAACCTTAAACATGTGTTAAAGTATGTATAATATATATCATTGGGGATTCTTTAGCGTAGCTGTGTTATAATTTCTCTGAAATTTATTTTCCCAAATTTTTTGTTGTAATTGTATTACTGTAAACAGGGTTTAAAGTTAATCAGTCTGTATATATTTTTATATTTAGAAATGAATTTAGGTTTCAGGAAAAATAAGCCAAAAAAGTACAAAATAGCCTGCAATAGCAATTTTTGCCCAATAATTTAATTTCATGTAACTCCACAGAAAAAAAATTGTGAAAGGGAAAACATTAAAACGTAGTTACTCATCTGTAACAGGTGTTCTCCGGGGACAGCAGGTATCAGTCCTCATATGAGTGATGTCGGCACCGACGGAGCCCTAACCGAAGCATCCACCCAGCTTTCAAAGAAAGCCTTTGGGAGATGCCACCATGCATGCATGGTCCCCTTCCCACCCAAGGGTGCCATCTAACTCAGTCAGATGACATAGCTAAAAGACAGCAAAAATAATAAAATATGGTAAGGAAGCAACTCCAAGAGGAGAAGGGAGGGTTGTGAGGACTGATTCCTACTGTCCCCAGAGAACACCTGTTGCAGGTGAGTAACTACACTTTCTCCGGGAACAAGCAGTTAGTCAGTCCTCACATATGCGACTCCCTTGCTACGGGCTACCGAAAGCCCATAGAGAAAAAACATGGTTACCCTCAGGGGAACACTACACACAAAAAACCACCGCCTAAGGGGAAGCTTAACACATCCACCAAAAGTAAAACCCCTTAGTAACTCCACTATTTACTATAATTTACTATCTCAACAGAATATCTTATTCAATCACTGAAACCTTCAGACATCAAGCTATCACCGGACCTCAGGTTTTACTCACCCTCCATTTGGCGAAATTCATCACCATCGGGAAATGGCGGACACTTACATCATAGGTCCGTAGCTTCAAAATCTCATTAATTTTATTCTAAGAAATACTTTATCTAAAAAGCCACCTTACTCTACCAACAATCTCTGCAGAGATTCACATAAACTCACATTAATAAATAGCAATAGAAACAAACTACTCCCTCCAACAAACACATAACATTTATTACTGCAAGAGGTGCCTGCTACATTTCCATAAAGTAAAGACATTCAGTGCCCTTTAAAAAGCGATGTTTATGTCCTCCAATTGCAATATAATGCAAACTCAATCGTATCAGCACATGGCTCCATAAGCAATAAGCTAAAAAGAAGAGAAATAAAATTCCTAATTAAATAGTGTCACCAAACTCCATTCAAAGAGCAATCTGTTACTTATCTGTTGTAAGCTCTACTTCAGCACTCCCGCAGTCATCAGTAAGCCGCCCCGTTAATTGCCATTCGTTGTCCAACAAAAGCTTTTGTTTCGCCACCAGGCTTCATCAGGAACCGGAACTATATTAGTATCACTTATAACAAAGTTTTTTATATAAATTTTAGGACAACATCGGTGTCTTCCAAAACAGCAGCTTGTATCAGCGTCTGATGTCATCAGCTTTAAATACCCAACCACCAGCCAGCTCACTAGCTGCAACCAAATCACACAATACTCAACAACTTTATACACAACACAACATCACAATCTAACACAACATGACACTCTACCATAAGCGAATACAACCTAAAGAAGAGCAGAGTGAACTGCAACAGTCTCAACCATCCTAGAAAAAAAAGTGACCAATCTATCTTATCATTCAGCCCACAGGGGTCCAGTGTATTCAAAATATAGATCCATTTCTGCTCCTTTTGCAATAGTTGAAGTCCTCGATCACCTCGTCGGATATTCAAAGGTACTGTTTCTATAACCATACAAAGCAGATCTTCAAAACTATGATTAGAAGCAAGCCAGTGTTGTACTAAAGGTGTTTCAAGTCGAGCTTTAGAAATACTGTATTTATGTTCTGCCAATCTGGTTCGCAAAGGGCGAGTAGTTTTTCCCACATACGTCTGAGGTCCGGTGATAGCTTGATGTCTGAAGGTTTCAGTGATTGAATAAGATATTCTGTTGAGATAGTAAATTATAGTAAATAGTGGAGTTACTAAGGGGTTTTACTTTTGGTGGATGTACCCTCAGGGTAAGCCATGAGCAGCAGCAATGGAGTCTGCAGGTGCAGACTGCAGTAGGACCTGTGTGTCCAAAGAGAACCAGCACCCCGGTAGCCTGAACACAGAAGGGCCAGAGGGTAGGAGCTGCCTAGACCCTGAAAATATTACCGAGCACAGCCTGGCCAAAGGCACTGTCCCGTCAGAACTCCCTCTCCAGGCAATAATGAGCTGCGAAGGTATGGACAGAAGACCAGATAGCAGCCCAGTAGATGTCCATCACTGGGACGGAGCGCAGGTTTGCCGTAACCTGGCCATCCAGCAAAAACCCCACCTGCTCATAGGAGAGGGTGATACAGTCTGTCACCCAGGTAAATAGCGTACGCTTGGTCACTGCTTCCCCCAGTCTACTGGGGTCAAACGAGACAAAAAGCTGAGAAGCTTTACCATGGCCCTAGGTATGTGGAATGTAGAAGGACAGGGCCTTCTTACATTCCAAGGTGTGGATAACAGTCTCCACACTACTGGCATGAAGCCTCGGGAAGAAGGTGGGGAGTACCACCTCCTGGATGAGGTGAAAAGACTATATCACCTGTGGAAAGAATTTGGGGTATGTGCAGAGCACAACCCTGTTCTTGTAAAAGCTGGTGTAAGGCACCTCCGCCACCAAGGCTTGGAGCTCGCTGACCCTGCGAGTGGAGGTGAGCGCAACAGGAACACCACCTTCAATGAAAGGTATTGCAGATGGCAGGTAGCCAGGGACTCAAAGGGCAGGCGAGTAAGCTGCGCCAGTACGACATTGAGGTCCCAATCAGTTGCTGGAGGGCGCACCGGGGGTTTCGATAAAAGGAGTCTCCTCATGAAGCGAGTCACCAACAGCTGGACCGAGAGGGGTTTGCCATCCACTGGATGGTGATGTGCCAGCAGGGCATTGAGATGCACTCTGATGGAATTCAATTTGAGTCCAGAGTGCGAGAGATGGAGAAGGTACTGCAGGACCAGCTGCAACGGATAGAAGAATGGGCTAATCTCCCGTGCTCTGCGCACCAGAATGAAAATCTGCACCACTTAAAGACATATGCTTTCCTGGTGGAGGACTTACGGGAAGCCAGCAGGATCTCCTCCACTTCCTCCGAGAGGTTGAAATGGGCTAGGATCACCCTTTCAGCAGCCATGCTGCTGTTAGTGACAGGGACCCCAGACAGGGTGCAAGAGAGAGTCCTCCTCCTGCAACAGACGCCCTGGGGAGCTCCCCAATGGGATGGGATTCTCCACTAACAGCTGGAGGAGTAGCGGGAACCACAGCTGCCTGGGCCATCGAGGGGCTATCAGGATCAGCGAAGCCTTGTTGTGGAGGATCCTGAATAATGTTTTGGCAATTAGTGGTGTGGATGGGAAGGAGTACATGAGACCTTCCGACCATGGGACGAGATTCGCATCTGCTGCCACTCAGGAAGGGTGGGCTTGCCAAGAGCAGAAGCGGGGCAGCTAGCAGTTGTCCAGGCTGGCAAACAGGTCTATCCAAGGTTCACCACAGGGGTGGAAAAGACAGCTGACTACTCCGGGGTCCAGCTGCCACTCATGCAGCTGGAGAATCCTGCTTAATCTGTCAGCCAGTACTTTGTCCTGGCCTGGCAGGTATACTGCCCGTAAAAGTATGCCCTACTGGACTGCATAGGAGCATAGGGCCATCGCCTTGTGGCAGAAAGCACGGGACCCCATGCCCCCCTGCTTGTTCACATAGAACATAGCCACCTGGTTGTCTGTTTGAACTAATACTGGTTGGCACTATAGGCAAAGGCAAAAGGCTCGGAGGGCTAGGTGTATCACCCGCAATTCCAGGAGGTTGATCTGCTGGTTGCTCTCACCCCTGCAACCAGCTGCCCTGCGTGTGGAGTTCCTCACAGTGGGCTCCCCATCCCAGCAGGGAGGCGTCGATCGTGAAAACCCTTACGGGGCATGGAGTCTGGAAGGGCATCCCTGCCTCAAGGTACTGGGGATTTTGCCACCAGTTTGGGATTCCACCAACTGGCGGATCACTACAATTCTGTCTCAGAGACAGCCTATGGCCTACGTCCACTGGTCCCGAAGGCACCGCTGTGCGGCCCTCATGCAGAGGTGGGCATCTGAGGTGACACAGACCATGGAGGCCATGTGTCCGAGTAGGCGCAGCAGGAGCTGAGCGGACACCGAGGGACAGTGTTGTATGTCCAGGGCCAGAGCCCTGAGCTGGGCGGCTTGGTCCCCTGGAAGGAAGGTCCTTGCCTAGAGGGTGTCTAGTCTTGCCCCTATGAACTCCAGAGACTGTGTTGGGAGGAGATCGGACTTGGAGTAGTTTATTACAAATCCCAGATTTTGCAGGACCTGGATGGTATGTGCGGCTGCCTGCTGCACTTCTGAGGCTGTGCCTCCCTTTACGAGCCAATCGTCCAGGTAGGGGAAGACAAACACCCCCTGGAGGCAGAGGAAGGTGGTCACGACTGCCAGGCACCTGATGAAAACCCTTCGGGCGGAAGCCAAGGGCAGCACCCTATACTGGTAATGGCTGCCCCCTACCATGAACCTCAGGTACTGCCAGTGGTTGGGGTGAATGAAGATGCATGTGTAGGCATTCATCAGATCCAAGGAGCATAGCCAATTTATCTGCTGGAGGTAAGGCAGCAATGTTCCAAAGGAGAGCATCTTGAACTTATCTCTCACCAGAAATCTGTTCAGATTGCACAGGTTGAGGATAGGCCCCCTGTTCTTTTTGGTATGAAGAAGTACCTGGAGTAGAACCCTCTGTCCATGAGATGGTGGGGAACTGATTCTACCACTCTGTCCTCAAGAAGACCTGCCTGTTCCTTCAGCAAAAGGCCCAGTGAAGGGGAGACCTGGGAGATTCGCCCAGAAAAAAAGGGGGAGATGTCTGGGCCAAGTGGAGGAGGTAGCCTTCCTTGACCACTTGGAGTGCCCAAGAATCGGTGGTGATGACTGGCCACCTTTGGGCATAGTGAATGAGACATCCCCCTGTGGGCTGCCGAACTCCTTGGGGTAGAGAGGCTATGCCCAAGGAGTCAAAAGCTGACTGCCTTGGGGTAGAGAGGCTATGCCCAAGGAATCAAAAGCTCCCCCCTGGCTGGGCTGGAGCCAACGCCTGGGGCTTGGGGGCCTTCTGCTTATGAGGGCCATGCCCATGTCCCTTGGCCTGCTGACCCTGCTGGGGAGGCCTGAAAAGGTGGGTAATTTCTGTAAGCAGCCCCTTTCCTTGGATAGAAGTGCTTTTTACCTGAGCCCTTCCATCGGGGTAGGGCAGCGATCTTTTTAAAAAGCCTGGTCCTTGTCATGAACTCGGTCTTCAGCTCAGCAGCCTTGTCAGTCATCCGTTTGCCAAAGAGGTTCTCTCCTTGGCATGGGACGTCAACCAATTTGTCATGAACCCATTGCTCAAGGTCGGATGACTGTAGCCAAGCCTGGCATTGGGCACCGATGCCCGCCACCGCTACTTGAGCCGTCATCTCGAAGAAGTCATAGGCTACCTGAGACAAACTTGGAGCACTCACGGATGGCTTTGGCCAGGTTCTTGAACTGCTGCAGGGTTCCTCGGAAAGGCCAGCTGAGAACTCGACAATTTCCTTCGCCAGGTCTCTCAGGTACAGAGCCATGTACAGCTAGTATGCCCAGATCCAGCCGATGAGCATCGAGTGCTGGTAGCACTTTCTGCCGAGAGCATCCAGGGTGTGTGCCTCCCTGCCGGTAGAGTGCATCTTCTGACTCTTCAGGCGGTGACGCATGGCTGACTCCTCCACCATGGAGTTGTGCGGCAGCTGTGACTTCTGGCAGCCCAGGCTATGGCGGACTCGATATATTGAGTTGAGCCGCTTGTTCACTACCAGCACTGATGCCAGTGTCTCCCATATACAGAGCATTAGCTGTTCCAGGATGGGAGGGATGGGCACCGTAAGCGATTCCCTTGGAGGGGCCTCGTACTCGAGGCTTTCTAGTTCCTCCTTCAGATTCCTTTGGTAACGTTAAGGCCTTGGACATGTCCCTGACGAAGTCAAGGAATGCCATGTCCTCGGTTGGGGATCGATGCCGGGGCTCTGAGGGAGGGGAGTCCGAGGGGACGTCGCAGTGGTGACGGGTGTCCAGAAACTCCTCGTCCTCCATTTTCCAGTCAGAATAGTCCGTCGAGGACTTAAGGGAAGGATGGCTCGTGGGCTCCAGAACTCCTGCCCATGGCCCTCGGAGGCCCTGTGGTCGGTGACCAGCACACTGGCTGGGGAAGATCTCAGCCCATGGAATGGGAGCCAGATCAAGATCTCGGCTATTTACTCGAGGCCGAAGGACCTTGAGGATTGGCCCAGCCTCCGGGGACGTCCTCGATGTCAAGGGCCCGGTGGTCTGTGCAGAGGAACCGGTGGTACTAGACAACAGCACACACTGCTGGTCCATGAAGGCAGACAAGCTATGCTCTAGGACCGCCATTCTGGACTCCAGGCCGGAAGGCTCTGCAGCCATTGGTGCGGGCATGGAGGAAATTGGGCCCGCCACGGTTCCCCCGAGGGGGAGCCCTCAACAAGGATGGTGTCAGGCAACCAAGGCCAGCCCGAGGTAGAGTTCTTTTGGGGGGCCTTTGCAGGTCGCTCCTTCTCCGATCCCTCGGACAAGCTTCTAGGACTACGGGACCTAGCTCAGGACTTACCCGGCCCGTCTGAGCCATCCAGGGATACTGCCTTCAAGGCCTTCTTCTTCTTGAGTCCCCTCGAGGAGACCCCCTTTCCGAGGAACCGCAGCGTTGTTCCAGAAGACTACCCTGGGATTCCACAGTTTCGGAGAAGGTCTTGGCCTTTGGAGGTACTGGGAATTCTGAGAAAAGCCTATCGTGCTGCTGCTGGCAACTCTTGAGGGCCTTGGTAGACATCTTATAGAGGCCAAATGCGATGGGGTTGTGGTCCGGACCCAGGCAACGAAGGCAGAAATCGTGTGTGTCGGTAAGAGACATTATTTTGGCACACCGATCACACTTTTTAAAACCACTGATAACCATGGGAGAAAAACGTATCCCAGCGAGGATGAAGATCCGAAGTGCCGCCAGTTGGAAAAAAAGGCGTGAAGGCGCCAAGAAGGAAAAAAGGCAATGAACTTGAGACTCGATGCTGGGGCAGCAGGCTCGGGTGGCAGGAAGAGGACCGGTGCACTACCAGAGGAGAGTATGAAACTCAAGTCAAGAAAATCAACTTCTTCCGGGAGAAGAGCAGACAGACATCTGAAGGGCTCCATGGAAAAAAAGACTGAACAAGATGGCACCCTTGGGCGGGAAGGGGACTATGCATATGTGGTGGCATCTCCCAAAGCCTTTCTTTGAAAGCTGGGAGGATGCTTCTGCGAGGGCTCCGTTGGTGCCGACATCACTCATATGTGAGGACAGACTTCCTGCTTGTTCCCAGAGAATATAATTTTTATCCTAAAGTGCAAAATTAAAAGAAAAGTGAGAAATTCCACAGCTGTCCTTTTACAAGCTTTTATTTGCACAGTTCTTCTGCAGAATTTTCCCTCTTTTGCAAGAAATAATCCTTGAACATAGAGTAGGCTACTTCAAAACTGCACAAGCAAACTGGCTTAAAGAGATTTTATTTTGCCTGAAATTTGTCATTCATCCTTAGTTGTTTGTGTCATATATTTCTGTGTATATGTCCCATAAGTCAAACAAGTATCTCTGAATTAACTTGCTTTTTTCATTGCAGCAAATGAAAATATCAATGTATGTGTTACACCAAAACATCTGGCCATCTCCATTATCAATACCAATACTAAGAAAAGTTGCCGCTCTACAAATGACTCATCTGAAGTTAACCAAACTTCATTTTACACTACTCTCCCTGCAAGCTCAGAAAAACAAATCTCTTCAGTTCACTCTAAAAACAGCAGCATCATGGACACCTCCTCACCACCAGGTAAGTCACAATATATTCCAATTTCATGTTTCAGTTATAAGATAGATAAAGAAACTTAAATCGTTGTCGGTTGCAATAGTAGTCTTTTATCTATCAGCACCAACTGGACTCTGGAGGAAGTTTAGCCCATCCACCACTCCCAACCCCAATTGTGCTTTGTACTATCAAGTATTAATAAGAAGATCTAGGAACAAGTTAAAGGTACTATTATTAATGGCTTTCAAAATCCAAGAAAATGAAGTGCTTACCAGTCAGTGTCAACATCCTGACAGCATCAGTATGAAAACATATTTCCAGGCTTACCAGAAATTCTTACAGATCCCTGAAGTATGCATCCCTGCTTCCCACCAGGAGCGGATTGCTGCAGAGAGTCGGAACTAGGGAACAACTGTCACTGAAGAAGTACAAATATGACGCAGAGGGCCTCTGAGCCACTGCAAGTTCAAGACCATGCCACATTCCCTCCCCCTTCTTTAATTCAGACTTCCCATATTAAAAACAGGAAGTCCATGCCAAAGGAGGTGGGCGGGAACACAGCAGGGTCTTTAGCCTTGCATCAGTTCAGAGACTCCATGCTTTATTTTTTCTTTGGTGCAAGTCAGGTTGTGCTATACCATGTAGTGAGAAAGCATAGTTGCTCACCTGTAATAGGCGATCTCTAGGAACAGCAGGAATTTAGTCTTCACATATGGGTGACGTCAGTACCGACGGAGCCCGCGCAAGAACGCTCCCTAGCATCCAATTGGAAAGCTTTTGGAAGCACTCTACTACGCCTGCGTGACTGCCTTCCCAACTCCCTCTCATCAGTTTATGTTTGTAGCTGAGAAAAGAGATTAAATGAAACCCTATAACTCCTAGGGGAGGAGGGCAGGTTGTGAAGACTAAATTCCTGCTGTTCCAGGAGATCACCTGATACAGGTGAGTAACTACATTTTTTCTAGGAACAAGCAGGAATATAGTCTTGATATATGGGAATCCCTAGCTCCCAGATGTCAGATGAAGTGATCTCAGAACCGGTACAGGTTTGCCTCAGAGTAGGCATGATGAAGTCATGGATTTCACATGGATTTCTGGTATTTTCAAAGTCTGGGATGGAGGGTAGGACTTGCGTCTAAGTCTGAAAGAGGTGCTGGAGTACAGCCTGAGCAAACATGGCATCCCAACGGGAGTCCTTGTCCAGACAATAATGGGCAGCAAAGGAATGGACGGAAGACCAAGTTTCTGCTTTGCAAATTTCGTCGATGTGGCTACTGAGCATAGATTTGCCATTGAGATGGCAATGGCGCAAATGTTGTGAGCAGTGACATGCCCTTCCAGGGAGAGTCCTGCTTTGTCATAGGCAAATGAAATGCAGCCCGCTATCCATCAGGAGAGCGTACGCTTAGAAACAGGTAAGCCCAGGTGACTGGGGTCAAATGAGATAAACAACTGTGAGACTTTACGATGATCTCGAGTTCTTTGGAAATAGAAAGCTAAGGCACGTTTGCAGTCAAGAATGTGCAGAGTTGCTTCCGCTCTAGACGCATGCGGTTTAGGAAAGAAGACTGAAAGGTAAATTGACTGGTTTAAGGAATATCATTTTTATTATTTCACATTGCAATTACCACACAACAGAGATACATTGCAAAAAACCCAAATCAAACGCTATACATCAGAAGTCAGAAAGTCTCACCCATCAGTAAAGCATCCCAACTCTAATACAACTAGTAAAAGGTAAGATAGAACCATAGTTATACTCAGCAAATCAGATCCAGCAACTAGACGCCAGGGGCCCTTCCCCCCTATCATCCATCCCTCCCCCAGCAACCCCATCCGCAAACTTGCAACGACACGCTGAAAGTTATTCAGCCATAGAAGGTGATAATGCAATGCAAAAACTTCATAACATTGGTCCCCCCAGGTCTTATCTGCATAACTACAATCGCAAATAGGTACCATCATCTACTTATATCAGGCTCTATCTACCTAAAACAAAGAACTACAACCAACTCCTCCTAAGCCCATCCAGCTATAGTCCCCTCCCCTCCCCTTCCCTCCTAAACCCAACACCCCCCAGCACCCACCCACCCCCGTTCCCCCTCCCTTCCCCCTCACCCTCCCACCCTCCATCCTCACTCACACCCACACATACACACACACACACACCCGTTTATGCTTCCACATTGTCCTCTGGGCTGCTGTCTTTGGGCGTCCCTCCAGATAGGACTGCACTCCATATTTTACACCACTCCGCTTGCTTGCGCCCTCCCAGCAGCTGACCAGTCCTTTTCTCCATGTCCCTTAAGTCTACCATCCCTCGATGCCACTCCCCAATCTCTGGAGGCTTATTAGACACCCAATGTCTGAGGATACAGTGTTTCACTACTAAAAATCCCTTATCATACAATTTCCTACAGTGGCTTGCTAGGCAGAGCCCCTCCTCCCCTACAACACCGAACAAACACCATTCCATCGAGGGTAACCCTACCTGCTGTCCCCAATTCCCTAACTGGACCTGCACTTCTTTCCAAAAAGCTTGGATCTGCATGCATAACCAGAATCTATGTAGCAGGGTGCCTGATTCCAGCCCACAGAGCTGACACACATCCGTCGAGAGCAGTCCCATTTTACCCGCCCATACATTAGACACGTATGCCCTCCACACCAGTTTGTATTGCGTCTCTTGGAACCGCACTGACTCAGAAATAGTTTTCATGCGCAGGAAAGCCTCTTGCAACAGATCAACCGTGACCCCCGAAGCACCTTCTCTAACCCACCTCTGAGCTAAAAGTTCCAATGCTCCCAACTCCCTCCCGGGGCACAGCTCATCTCGCAGAGCTCTCACAGACATCCTCCCTTCCCAGTCAGCAAAAAAAACCCACAAACCCCTTGTGAAACAAACTGGTCTGTGCCTCTGCTTGAGGCCCCCTATGTAATGGCGGACCTGCAAATAGAAATAAAACGTGCTTTGTTCGAGGTTGAACCTCTTGGCCAGAGATATAAAACAATCTACCTCCCCCCCCCCCCCCCCCCCGTCTGCATTCTCAGCTGTCCAACATATTCAACTCCTCTCTGGAACCATCTCTTAGGAGCATCGCCCTGCTGTCCCGGCACAAAGTCTCCATTTCCCGTAAGGGGGAGACAATCCGTGGCATGCCAATTGAGTCCTTTCTGTTGGCACAGCACTTTCCATACCTGCCGAAGGACTTTAAGATAACCCTCTCCCCACCAAGCTGAGGGAAGGTCTTTGGCAGCCGCATGCAAGAGGTACGCTCTATGGTAAGGCTGCGACATCTGATCAAGTAGCCCCAAAGGCACTATATCTGAAGAGCCTGCAATTAAATCTTTCAACGGTCTAAGCATACAAGCAAGGTTATAAGTCCGCAGGGACAACAAGCCCATGCCTCCTTCCTCCCTGGGCCTCATCAATACCACCAGAGCTATGCGTGATTTTTTTCCCCCTCCAAATAAATCTAGCATTGTGCTTCTGCAGTGTTGTTAGATCACGCCTCAAAAGCCATACAGGTAAAGTGGCGCAGTAAGTATATCCACCTCGGCATCTCTATCATCTGAAGCAAGGCCACATGGCCCATGTGTGAAATGGGGAGGTCTCTCCACCGCCACAGGCGAGTTATTGTGTTTGCTAGCATTGGGGCAATATTGACCTCATAAAGCTTTGCAATATGATCGGGAATTTGGATTCCAAGGTAGCGAGTTTTTCCAGACGCCCAAAGCAACGGAAACACCCCTGCCACTTCGGCTGCGCCCTACCTCCCACATCCAAGACAAGTGATTTACTTTTATTTATATGCAATCCCAAGAACATTCCAAAGAATCCAATTATTCCCAAGGCATAGTTCAGCGACTGTTGTGGATCACTCAAACACAGCAACATATCGTCAGCAAACGCACTAACTTTAATACCACCACCTCTCCATTCCATGCCTTTCACCCTCTGAGTCTCGATAAGAGATAGCAGCAGTGGCTCTAGTTGCAGCACAAACAGAAGGGGAGATAATGGGCAGCCTTGTCGAGTTCCCCTCTTTAGAGAGAAGGTCTGAGAACATATCCCTCCACTGGTGATACAGGTCAAAGGGTCCTCGTAGAGCGCTTTAACCCAATCTAGGAACGCCCCTTCGAATCCAAATCTTGCCAACACCTCAAACATGTAAGGCCAGGATACCCGGTCGAAGGCCTTTTCGGCGTCTAAGCTCACCAGAATCAGGGGAGCATCTTGCATGAGACAGTTCTCCATTCCCAGCAATATCCTATTAATATTCGATAAGGCATCTCTACCCTTCACAAAACCCGACTGGTGACTCCCAACCACACTGGCTACGATCTTCTGCAGCCGGGCCGCTAATACCGACACCACAATCTTCATATCGTAATTTATTAATGATATTGGCCGATATGACGCAGGGTCCTCCGGGTCCCTGCCCTGCTTAGGTATGATAGTAACCGCTGCCGTACGCATATCTCTCGGGAAAAAAACCCTCTCAAGCACTTCCTGATAGAGCGCCATTAGAGTAGGTGTAACTTGGGCCATCAAGATTTTATAAAATTCTGTCCCATAGCCATCCAGTCCCGGAGACTTATGCGGCTTACCTGCTTTGATTATGCTCATTATCTCATCACCCGCAATAGGCTTGTTCAGTTCCTCCAGGTCCGCAGCCGTCAGCTGTGGGAGCCGAACGGCATCTAAAAACTTTCGTTCTTTCACTCTGTCCTCCTCTTCAGGCATATACAGGTCCTGGTAGTACTACCTGAAAACCTGAACTATCTTTTCTAGTTCTCTCTGCTGTACTCCAGTTCTATCCCTAATTTGCTGTAACTCCCTGAGGGCCTCCTCTCTCCTTTATCAAACGTGCTAAGAACCTCCCCGTATGATCCCCATATCGGAAAAGTTGATGCCGATAATACTGCATGGAATATACCGCCCTCTCCTGTAAAGCCGCATTTAGGGCTCTCTGCACTTCTAAATACTTCCGGAGACATCGTGGCTGCCCAAGGGCTTCCCCCTTCGCATCTTGCAGCTGCTTAGCCAGCTCAAGTATTGTTGCGTTAACTCTTTGCTTTTCCCTTGCGGTATAGGCTATTATGTACCCCCTTAGGACTGCTTTACCAGCTTCCCAAAAGGTTGCCGTGGTTACTTCGGATGCCTCATTAATCCGCAAATAATCCTCCCACTTTTGAACTAGGTATTGGCGAAAATTTTCATTCTGCCACAGATGCCTGGGAAAGGACCACTTCAGCCCGCCAGGAGATCGGCCTCTGATATCCATAGTGACCCTAGCAAGGTCAGATACCACGATTGGT
Source organism: Ichthyophis bannanicus (assembly GCA_033557465.1). Classification (NCBI taxonomy): domain Eukaryota; kingdom Metazoa; phylum Chordata; class Amphibia; order Gymnophiona; family Ichthyophiidae; genus Ichthyophis; species Ichthyophis bannanicus. Next base: position 828,806,686 of record CM066032.1, read on the forward strand.
TCAATCTCCACCCTTACTTTCCACCTTCCCAAAGCTCCCCTTTGAGACGAGGATATAATCAATCCTAGACCAGGTCTGGTGTGCTCTCGACAGATGCGTGTAGTTTCTTTCCTCTGCATGTAAAATTCTCCAGGTGTCTAACAAACCTCCCATGCCACAGAGATATCCCACTCCTTTATTGGCCCACTCCGTAGTCTCCCTCTTCCTACCTCCCACTGATTTATCTGGCATTGGATCGTGTGGGCAATTAAAGTCTCCCGCCAGTATCACCGGAATCTTTGGCGCCCCTAAGATCTTCCCCAACAGCAGCTTAAAAAACTGATGGTCATAACTGTTCGGTGCATAGATGTTGCCCAAAAACAATTCTTCCCCTTGAATCTTTGCATGCAAGAACACAAATCTCCCTTGAAGATCTGCCTCCTCCCTGATAACCTCTACCGTGATCCCTTTCTTGATCAAAATCGCCACTCCTTTCTTCCTTCCCCCTAATGAAGCTGCATAGATCTGCCCCACCCAGTCTTTCTTCAATTTCGCATGCTCCATGTCTCCTAAGTGTGTTTCTTGGAGCAGTGCTATGTGTGTTTTCCCTCTTTTTAGGGCCTGCAATATTTTTGTCCATTTTACCGGTGTGCTCACTCCTCCCACATTCCAAGTTGTTATCCTCAGGTTATGTCCCATGTACTCCCCGATTGGGTGTTTTCAGTATAGGCTCGCCTCCCCTTCTCTTTACTTTTACAGCTCCGGGTTGCCCAGCCTCAACCCCGAACTGACAGGCACACAAATCCCAAGCGCCTCTATTCGCATGCTGACCATATAGTTTCACTGCCCATGGCCAGGCCCACATTCGTGCTGTCTCCCAAACCTCTCCACCCCCACTCTTCCCAATCCAGACACTTCCCACACACAGTCCCCATGCACACCCCCATACATACCCCCAGCCCCCCTGCCCAACCTCTGTTCCCCTGGTAGCCCAACGTATCCCCTCCCCCCTCCCCATCAAAGATAACAATTCTATCCTCAGCAACTCCGCTGAGGCCCGATCCCAATTAAATGCCACAGGGCTGCCCCGGGCTTCTCAGCAACTCAACCCACATTACCATAGCAAAGTCCATCCAATAAGCCTATCACAAAAAACTAAAGGACTCTCAGTCCGTTCATCATCCTGCTCTTCTTGACATTCTCCACGCCGCAGCATACCGGCCTAATCTTGTAGGCCCGCTCAGGTCTCCAGCGTAGCTTCTTCCTCTCCACTGCCTGCACGTGGCAATCCCGCCAGAAACTGCGCTGCTGCTTTCACCATTGTAAAAACGTAATTCTGTCCATGGTCCGTGACTCTAAGGGTTGCCGGGTACTAAAGGTGAAACGCACCCTCCTCTCAAATAGCGCTGTGCAGATAGATGCAAACTCCTTTCATTTTTGCGTAACCAACACCAAATAGTCCTGGAAGATGAGTAATCTATGATTCTCCAATTTCAGCTCTCCCTTCCGTCGATACGCCTGCAGTATTTGAACTTTATGTTGAAAATTGAGCAGCTTCATTATTACCACCCGCGGCTTCTGTGGAGCCGCCCTCCTCGGTCCCAGGCGGTGCACGCATGCTCGATATCTAATTTTCCAGCCAGAGCCGTGAGGCCCAGTTCCTTGGGCAGCCATTCTCCCAGTAGTGACAGTAGCATACTCTCCATGTGTTCTTCTGACACCCCCACCACTCTCAAGTTATTCCTCCTTGATCTGTTCTCCAGATCATCTACTTTAGCTTGTAGGGGGTTAATCTGTTCTTGCAGCTCCCTGCGCACTCGGTCTTGCTGCTCCTCCTCATCCTCAATAGCAGAGACACGCTGCTCCAGCTCCTCCACCCGTCTACTGATCTCCGTCAACGAATCCCCCAGGTTTTCCAACTTTTTAAGTACCTGGTCAAACTTCGGCTCTAGTAGCTTTGCCACCTCTCTGGCCAGGTCCACAGAGCCCGATTCCATGCTGTCCGCATTCGGCGAGGGCGGCTGCGATGCCGGTGGCTGCAAGGCCCCCAGCCTGCCCGCATGCTCGCGGTCTTTTTTCTGCGGTGTTGGCAGTGAACCCTCAATTCTGGAGCTGCGCTTCATGAGAGCCAGCAGTGCCTCGTCGTCTTGCGGCAGAAATCGCAGTTTTTGTGGGTGAGAGCTAGTAAAATTTTAATATCTTGCTCAGGGCAGCCCCGGAGCGAGCAGAGACACGTCCTGCTCATTCACGCATCACGTGGGATACCTCTTGACTGGTTTAAATGGAAGGGAGACACCACCTTTGGCATAAATTGTGGGTGAATCCGAAGGACTACTTTGTCATGGTGGAAGCGGGTAGAGGGTGGATCCACCACCAAAGCCTGAAGCTCACTAATGCGTCTAGCTGAAGTGAGGACAATTAGGAAGATCACCTTCCAAGAGAGGAACTTAAGTGAGGTTGTGGCTAATGGTTCAAAGGGCAGCTTGAGAAGCTGCGCTAGATGACATTGAGGTCCCAATCTACCGGAGGTGGCTTAATGGGTGGTTTGGACACAAGGAGATTTCTCATGAAACATGCTACTAGTGGTTGTGTGGAGATGGGCTATCGAGCAGATGGTGAGAGGCCACATTAGCACTAAGGTGGACTCTCACGGAATGTGTCTTTAGACCTGTCGAGGACAGGTGGAGGAGATACTGGAGGAGTGACTCCACTGGAACAGAAAGCACAGTTACTTACCTGTAACAGGTGATCTCTGGGAACAGCAGGAATTAGTCCTCACATATGGGTACGTCGGTACCGAAGGAGCCTGGGCGGGAAAGCTCCCCAGCTTCCCAGAAGGAAAGCTTTTGGGGCCGCGCACTGCCTTCCCGCCTTCCTGACCAACTCTCCTCAGTTCGAGTTTAAAGCTGAGACAATAGAGAGAGGAAAGGAAAGATAGAGAGAGATACAACTCCTAGGGGAGATGGGTGGGTTGTGAGGACTAATTCCTGCTGTTCCCAGAGATCACCTGTTACAGGTAAGTAACTGTGCTATCTCCAGGAACAAGCAGGAATAAGTCCTCACATATGGGGACTCCCTAGCTGAGATGCTCGGGAGATCCCCTGAAGGGTATGAGACCCTGAAAGGTTCCTCATCTTCCTATGGATCTCAGGCATCCATTCAGGGAAGGTGGGCTGGAGTTGTTCAAGAATGGAACAGGTGTCTGAGGACAGCCTGACCAAACAAGGCATCCCGGCGGGAGTCCTTGTCCAAACAGTAATGGGCTGTAAAGGTATGAACCGAGGCCCAGGTGGCTGCTCGACAGATCTGGTCAATGGACACAGAGTTTAAATGAGCCATAGAGGTGGCCATGGCTCTCACATTGTGAGCGGTGACATGGCCCTCCAGAGAAAGGTTCTTACTCTGGTAAGCAAAAGAGATACACTGAGCAATCCAATTGGACAGTGTTCTTTTAGAGACTGGAAGTCCTAAATGAGAAGGATCAAAAGCAACAAAGAGCTGAGAAGACTTTCGATGTTGCTGTGTCCTGTGGAGGTAAAAGGCAAGAGCTCTTTTACAATCTAGAGTATGAAGGTTCCTCTCTGCATTGGATGCATGAGGAGCTGGAAAAAAGACAGGTAAATATACCTCTTGATTAAGATGAAAAGGGGAGACCACTTTAGGCATAAAGTGGGGATTGGTCCTAAGGACCACCTTATCATGATGGAACCTTGTATAAGGTGGATTAGCCACTAGAGCTTGCAGTTCACTAATAAGGCGAGCTGAGGTGACTGCAATAAGGAAAATAACCTTCCAGGAAAGAAATTCCAAGGAGGTAGTGGCTAAGGGTTCAAAAGGTGGCTTCATAAGCTGACCAAGAACGAAGTTTAAGTCCCATGCCACCGGAGGAGGTCGAATGGGAGGTTTAGTTAAGGTTAGGCCTCTCATGAATCTTGCAATAAGAGGATGAGAGGAAACAGGTTGTCCATTGATGGGCTTAAGGGATGCTGCAATAGCACTCAAATGGACTCTTACCGAATTCGTTTTGAGTCCTGCATTGGAGAGATGCAGGAGATATTCCAAAGGAAAATTCAAAGGAAGTGCTAGAGGGTTAAGACCCTGTGGAGCACACCAAATGGAATATCTTTTCCATTTAAAAGCGTAAGAACGCCTAGTGGAAGGTTTCCTAGAGGCATGGAGGATATCCTTCACTTGCTGTGAAAGATTGAAGTGTTGAAGGTCTAGGCCTTCAGTAACCAAGCTCTGAGGTGAAGGGACTTGGGGTTTGGGTGCCACAAAGTCCCCTCCTCCTGAGACAGAAGGTCTGGAGCCGCTCCCCAAGTCCAGGGAGGGGGCTTGGGAGAGATGCAGAAGTAGAGGGTACCACACTTGGCATGGCCAGCGTGGAGCTATGAGGATCATGGACCCTTGATCCCTTTGAAGTTTGAACAGAGTCTTGGGAATCAAAGGAATGGGTGGAAAGGCATATAGGAAGTCCTGACCCCAATGAAAGAGGAAGGCATCCTTGGCCTGAACTCCCTGACACGGAATCCTGGAAAAGAACCGGGGAAGTTTGGCATTCCACGGACTTGCAAAGAGGTCTATGTCCGGGGTCCCCCATTTCTGGAAGATTCTGAGTACCTGATCCATGTGCAGGGACCATTCGTGTGGAAGCAGAACTCGACTGAGTCTGTCTGCCCAAGAGTTTTGGATTCCTGGAAGATATACTGCCAGGAGATGGATTTGATGCTCTCTGGCGAAGGCCCATAATCTTAGAGCTTCGTTGCAAAGCGACAGAGAGCCAGTCCCTCCTTGTTTGTTTATGTAAAACATGGCTACTTGATTGTCCGTATGAATAAGTACCGTCATGTTGCTGAGGAGGGTATGAAAAACTCTGAGAGCTAGAAAGATTGCTCGAAGTTCCAAGTGGTTGATATGAAGGGTGGTCTCCTGTGGAGACCAAGTGCCCTGAGTGGAGAGATCTTGAAGATGAGCTCCCCAACCTGTTTGGGAGGCATCTGTTGTGAGGGTTGCTTGGGGCAACAATGGTTGAAAGGGGGCCCCCAACAACAGATTTTGAGTGGACATCCACCATTGGAGAGACCAAAAGAGACGTTTGGAGTTTGCTATTTGGTCTGAGAGAGCTCCGGATGCTTGAGTCCACTGGGTGGACAAAGTCCATTGAGCTGCTCTCATATGTAGGCGAGCATAGGGCACCACATGTACTGTGGAGGCCATGTGGCCTAATAGTTGTAGCATCTCCCTGGCAGTCAAGTGGCTTCTGGACTGAGTCTGGGAGGCTAAGTGCACTAGACGTTGGCAACGGGCCTGAGGAAGATAGGCCCTTGCTGTGGTGGTATCCAACCAGGCCCCTATGAATTCCAAGGACTGAGTAGGGGCGAGTTGAGACTTTGGCAGATTGATCACAAGTCCCAGATACTGCAGAATGCGTCTGGTGCGATCCAGGGAAGTCTGAGCCTCGGACTGAGATGGAGCTCGGATGAGCCAGTCGTCCAGGTATGGGAAAACAAAAATTCCCAGGGCTCGTAGAAATGCAGCTACTATTGCCATGCATTAGGTAAATACCCTTGGAGCAGAGGCTAGACCGAAGGGAAGTACTCGGTATTGGAAATGTTTTCCCTGGAACAGAAACCGTAGGAATTTTCTGTGGGATGGATGGATGAGTATATGTGTGTACGCATCCTTGAGATCTAGAGAACAAAGCCAATCCTGACTCTGTAGGTATGGAAGGAGAGTACCTAGAGAAAGCATCTTGAATTTCTCCTTGCATAGGAATTTGTTCAATTCTCTGAGATCTAGAATAGGTCTGTACCCCCCTGTTTTCTTGGGAATAAGAAAATAAGGGGAGTAAAACCCTGACCCCTGTTGAAGAAGAGGAACCTCTTCTATTGCCCTTTGGGCGAGAAGAGTGGTCACCTCCTGACCTAAGAGATTCAGGAGAGAAGGGGGAGAATTGAAACATCTCACCATGGTATGGGGAGGAAGGCTGGAGAAATGTAGTTTGTAGCCCTCTCTGATGATAGAGAGGGTCCATTGTTCTGATGTGATTTGCTCCCATCTGGGAGCAAAATGAGTTAACCTTCCTGGAATGGTGAGAGGATCTGGATGTTTTAGAGCCAGAAAGGTTAGGTTCTCTAGAGTTGAGTCAAAAACCCTGAGGGGGTTGGGACTGCTGGGCTGTAGCAGCCCCTGCAGGTTTTGCCCTGGTCTGTTTAGGCTGCTGACGCTTAGGAGCAAAGCGAGCTGCAGAAGATTGTTGGCCAGTATTTGTAGCAAATCTGGCCTTCTTATAGAAAGGCTTCTTGAAAGATTTTTTCTTAGCAGGGGCAGAGGTAGACTTAGTCTATCTAAAGCAGCATTTTCTGCATCCATTTGGGTGGCTTTGATTTGCCACTCCTTACCAAACAGATTCTCACCTGTACAGGGCAGATTTCCCAACCCATCCTGGACCCAGGGTTCTAGGTCAGAGGCCTGGAGCCAAGCAATTCTGCGAGCCGCTATGGCAATACCTGAGGCTCTGCTAGCACCCTCAAAGGAGTCAAAGGCTGCTCTGTTGGAGAACTTTGAGATATCCTGGGTATGCTTTAGAAAAAGAAGGAACTCCTCCTTTCTATCCTCTGGGATAAAGGGGAGAAAATGGCGTATTTTCAATGCAATCTCCTTCAGAAACATGCCCATATAGAGGCTGTATGAATTGATTCTAGCAATAAGCATACTTGCTTGGAAGATTTTTCTACCAAAAGCATCCAAAGTTCTACATTCTCTCCCTGGAGGAGTAGAAGAGTGTCTTTTGGTACTCTTTATCCTTTTCATAGCTGACTGCACCACAATAGAGTGGTGAGGGAGCTGAGTTTTTTGAAAACCAGGAGAAGGAGGGACACGATACATGGTGTCCAACCGACAAGAATGTGGAGATAGGGTGAGAGGAGTCACCCATAAGTCCATCATGTGTTCTTGAAGAATTTCATGAATGGGCAAGGTGACTGCCTCTTTGGGAACCTTAGAGTATCCTAAAATATCTAATTTTTTTGCTCTAGGTTCTTTTTCAGAGGTTACTGAAATAGAGAGACCTTTAGCCATTTCAAGAATGAAGTCTTGAAAGGACAAATCCTCTGGAGGAGACATTCTCCTCTTTGGAGAAGAGGGCTCTTCAAGTAGAGTTAGGGATACTTCAGCAGAGTCATCTGATGAATCAGAATCATCAGAAGACTCGAAGAATCGTCTGTTTGCTTCCAGGGATCGATAAGCGTATCGACCGGTATCGACATCGGGGGTACCCGGAACCGGGAACCGGAATCGGTATCCTGGTCGATGTGGATGC